>CM057379.1:80261000-81674500 GCA_030015415.1 Cynopterus sphinx | reverse complement strand
GGCAGGGATGGACAGGAGGATGCAGGAATCAGGAGTAGAAGGAGTTGGCAGGCATCTCGGGCCATCTACACCAACTATTGTCCAGTGCAGGGCTTCCCCCAACCATAATGGCATGGGTCTGTGATCATTTAAGAGTACAATGGCCTAAAACCAAATGAGTGACTTGAACATAGTCAACATGAGAAACAAGACCCTCATTAAAAAAAAAAATCTCTTTATTTTGAACAATTTTAGATTTACAGAAAAGTTATAAAAATAGTATAGAGAGTTGCTTTATTTCTCTTCTCATAACCATAGTGTAGTTTTCCGAAGCAGAGAATTACCATTGGTGCAGTACTATTAACTAAACTTAAAGACTTTGGTTTTCACCAGTTTTTCCACCATTGTTCTTATTCTGCTCCAGGATCCTGTAGGACCCCTTTGTATTCAGTTGTCAGTTCTTTTCCTCCCATCTGTGACAGTTCCTTGGTCTTTCTTTGTCTTCCAGAACAAAGTTACTGAGTTACTTTGTCAAAGTTCATGAGTTACTTTGTCAGACATCCCTTCATTTGGGTTTGTCAGATGTATTCTTCTCATGATTTGGACTGAAAATGTACAGTCTTGGCAGGAAGACTGTATTCTCAGTCACCTTCTCAGAGCATCGTTTCTTGGGGCTTCTGATACTTATTGGTCATGTTACTGGAGACTTGGTCTTGATCACTTGTTAGAGGGTTTCTGCCATATTTTCCCTCAGTAGTTACCATAGAGCTTTCATGTTGTTGAAACTAGTTTGCTCAAAATTCTTTGTCTTCAGAGTCTCCAGATTGCCCAAGAAAACATTTTTTGACAGTTCAAGCTTCATTCTTGATACCTTGTAAAAAGGTGAGACCTCATACCCCAGCAGCCCCTGCCTGCCATTCTTTCCTGTCCAACGTTGGCCTGGCTTGGAGTTTGACTCTCGTCGCTTGATTTTTGCAGAGGAAGTGATGGTGGGCTGGACTCTGGGCTTCAGATTCTATAGGTTAGTTTGGGTCTGAGAATGGTGAAATTCAGATTTCTTTGCTCCTTTTTCCAGATACACTTCATCAGGGTCTTTAATTAAAAAAAAAAAGAAAGGAAAAAGCAGAAGCCCTCACTCACACAGAAGCACCTGTTTCTTAGGCTCCCGTTTTAGATAAGTTGGCTCTGCACACTAAACTTTGCTCTTTCTTTTCCCCAAGTGCCTCCCTCCCTAGTGGTCCTGTGAGCAGCCCTGGGAGCATCCCCGCCACTGTGCCCGTGCAGATGCCGAAGCCCAGCAGGGTCCAGCAAGCCCTCGCAGGTAGGCATAGTGCTACCGAGCTCTGTGGTCTGAAAAAATAGACTGTTTCTGACAAGACTTGGGGGCGGTGGGAGATGTGTGGTTGGGGAGAGGATTATGGGGCAGGGGTCTTGTTACTTTTCTCATGAAATCCCAAAGGGGCTCCTTTGAGGGGCAGTGCCCCCTGTCGGTGATAGCTTACCCCTGGTGAGTGAACCTGGGGTGTGCCCCTCCTTTGTCTCTCAGTGGGAGTTATACCTGATGATAGTGGCTGTCCTGGTGGGGACCTTTCCTTATCTTTTAAAGTTTCACATCACCTCAAATTATGGATCGAGAGACATTTCTGTCTTGAGATGCATTAGGCATTTCCCTAAAGGAGCCCTCTGGGAACCTCTCAGAACTATTTTAGCTGGAGTGACATTTGAATAAGTGGCTTTTTTGTCCAGCTAGATTTTTTGTTAACTATACATCTTGAAACTGCTTTTTTTAAAAATGATTTTTACAGATGTTAGGGTGCCACTAAAAGTTATCTTTTAATTTAAAGGAAATGTAAAGTGTTACAGAAAGGTAGACTTAAGTATAGTGAACCTCCATCATTTAAAGGTCAAAGCAGGGAATAAGCAGGGGAAGTGTTTGGTGAGTCTCTGTGGTAACCTGGTGGGGTTAGAGGGTCAATCCTAGAGCCAAGAAGACCCTTGTGGGGCCTGACTTCATGCCTCGGGTAAGCCAGTGCACCCTTGGAGAGTGGGATGTCGCCCCTGGCATTCTGCCCTCAGAATCTGGCCTCTTAGCTGTTAACACTGTGCTACTTCTGAGTCTGATGGGACCATTGGAGGGGGCAAGGGATTGATGGCTGTATATAGCCAGGCAGAGCTGGCCTGGAGGCAGTGGGAATGTGGACATGCAGCTCACGAGCAGTCTCGGCTGTTTTAGGGGATCCTTTGCCCCCTCCCCGCCATGGGAGTGTCTGAGTTTAGAGATGGCAGGTGGGACACTGGGAAAAAGACCCCTTAAAGGAAATGGAAGGACCAGTCAGAGAGATGATAGAAAATGGGAGAGTGGAGCTCAGAAAGCCCCAGGAGGGGAGATCCTGCCCTGCAGGCCCTCTGGCCACCTGCTTTAGCTGCTCAGCCATCAACCCTCTGCTGGGGCAGAGAGGAAGGTGAGCAAAGATGTGACTAGAAAGTTCCTTCCCAGTTTAGGTCTTCTTATAGCATCAGATGCCATAGGTGAGTTAGACCACTGTGTGTGTTCATGTTTGCCTGCATGTGAGTGAATGTATGTACACATGTGTGCACGTGTATGACAATGGTCTTGCTGGAGAAAGATCTGGGTGCACAGGCCCAGTCTGTACATGGCCCAGTTCCATTCTACTCTGTAAGTGCTAAGGCTTTAACACATATGTTATAGTAACCTCTCCAGGTGGTATGGGTATTGAGTAGCTCTTGCTGCCTTTCTTCTGCTCTTAAAGATGAGGACCCTTCCAGGATTTGTCCCAGATTGTCCTCAGTCGTGTCCATTATTTTAGCTATAGCACCTTTGCTGCAGACATTTTTGCCATATAACTAATAATAAGACAGTTTCACCATAAAAATGGTAAAACAACTGACTGTTTTTTGTTTCTTTTTAGCGAGGTTTTCTGTTTTTTGTTTTTGTTTTTGATCCATTTGGTTTTATTTCTCCATTAATGAATTGGTAGAGAAAATAGTTAAATAATAGTAGTGGTTATAATAGCATTTCTTCCAGATGACATTGATTTGCCCCAAGAGTTAGTTGGTTTCTTATTTTGAAACACACTACGTTGGGAGAAGAAAAATAGAGTTGAATCCTTATTTCCCATAGAACAATGACAAGTGCTTATGTACAGTCCACAAAATAAAATCAGGTATTTGCACAATATTGCCATGAATCTACACACATTTTAAAGGTATTTGAATTTTTATATTTCATAAGAAGTCTTTTTAATTTTTTCATTTTTAATATCCCTCTTTTGTTTGTCATGATTTTTGTCCTTTTTTTTATGGCTAAAAAATTGCCTCATGGTCAGTTAGTTATGCAACAGAATGTTTGTGGCAAAAATGCTTGAGGCAAAGATGCTACAGCAAAAGTACCAAGAACTATCTTCACTGTCTCCTCTGTCCCCTGTCACCTTGGCTCTCAGAGCAATCCTTGAGGTAAGCAGGCGTTTTAGCCTTCATTTTACTCATGGGGTTAAACAGACTCCAAAGGTTCAGGAGCTTGGTCCTAGCTAGAAAGGAGTAGAGATGGAAGCTCATGGCCAGACGCTACCTCCTCTGAATGCAAGGCTCTGGCTTGTGCCTGTTGGTGGGACCATTGTCTAGAGCTCCAGGGAGCAAGAGATCCTGGGTCAGCCCTTGGGAAGCAGAGTCTGGAGAATGTTCTCTCAGCCTGGGCTTTGTTTATGGATTTGGGACTATGGATTCAGGCACAGCTGCAGTGAGGTGAGCGCTTGGGCATAGGGTTTTGCAGGTAGGTTTGCAAACAGTTGGTCATGCTATTGGAAGAACTGTGTACCCCTCTGCAGGTGGTCCACAGAGGAACCACCTCCAGGTCAGGCTCAGAGTGCCTCAGGTGACAGTTGCACTGTTTGTGGCATGGTCTGGCCCTCTCTTTTAGGGAAGAATGGGCCCCTGATGCTGGGGCCAGGTTCCCACCTTGTGAGCAAGGAGTAGTGTGCATTTTATGCTGCTGCAGCCTTCCAAGATCTGTCAGCTGGGGAGCCAGGGTGGTGCTGGGCTTGAACCCCACATGGTAAGGCCAGAGCTGGAGGAGGATAAGCTTGGACCTCAGTCCTGGTCACTTGACAAAAGGCTGACCCTTGGCATCAGAAAGCGGGTATTAGTACATCAACTTGTGTACAGGAACTGCAATTTCAGGAGGCTCTGACAGGTCAGTTGGGAATTCTTTCTGATGAGCAGAGGAAAAGATGTGGCTGTCTGAGCAATTAAAGTTATTTGGGAATGTTAGTTTAGGGAGCTGTCCTGAGCCCTTGCTGTTGAGGAAGGTACGATAGTCCACTCTTGGTGTCCCTCCACCATTCTGTCCTTCTTCTGTGAAGTGTTGGGTGTGGGTGATTTTCACACTTTTTCGCAAGAAAGTAGACTTCTAGCAGGGGCTGATGTTCTGCAGGTTAAGTGCAGTTCTGTGTCTGTGACTTGAAGGAATGGGTTCTGCATTGAAAAGGACAAGAGTGTTGTTCATGCTGGCCTCTTGGAGGCTGGTGATGGTGTTCCCAGGGTGTCTTCATTCCCCAGTAGACAGGTACTGTGCATCCCTGTGGCCAGGCCCTGCCCCAGGTCCTCCGTGAGGGGGAAGACAGTCACAAAAACAGAAGCGAGTCCCCTTGTGTGGTGAGAATGCTAAGCAGAATAAAGAAGACAGAGTTGAGGGAGAAACGTAGCCCCTTTAGATGGGGCGGCCAAGGAAGGGCTGCATTCTGAAGTGATGCTTGAGGAGCAGTCTAGTTGGGAGAAGTCATAGTCAGTACAAAGCTCTAGTGTTCTCTCCATCTTCCTGCTTCCTGTGTCTGCTTGTCAACAACTCTGCCCAACAGTTCCCAAGGAAACCCACATTTGAACCCAGGAACAAACCTTGGGACATGGTGGCCTGGCATTACCTGATGAGCAGGAGCCCAGGATCTAACCTTGATCTTGTCATGTGTTCTTTGGGGTCTCCTGCTGAGTGGCCACCACAATGCACCTTGCCTGCCTTGGCTGTGCTGTTCAGGCTGCTGGCTGGCCCTTGCTTCTGTCCCTGAGTAGGCACATGTACCACATCAAGAGCTTTTGTTCTTCTGGTAGAGGCCACAGTGATTGGCCTGATGGATCCTGAGGCCAGGTGTCCCTTCACTCCTTTAAATTGCCACTGGGGCAAGCAGCACTGTCTACCTGGCCTGGGTAGGGAATGGGGCCCAGCAGGGCGGTTCTCCACGTCCCACCCCAAGCCTCCCATTGTGCCCAGCCTCCGAGCCAGACTCTGAGCACCCTGAAAGCCACTCTCAGGAATGTGCTGGGAAGCCTAGAGCTTCCTTCCCCTGGGGAAGAGGTGCTTTTTAGTCAGACTGAGAACAAAGAGGGATTGGAAAGGTGGTGCTATGGACAGTGTGGTAGGCTGAGAGTGTGGCAGAAGAGACTCAACTGGAGGACATGCTGTTTTCCAGAAAGTGTTTGGTCCTCAGGGTGTGTGAAGGGAGCAGTGTGGGGTGAGGGTCAGCTAGGATAAGTGGAGTGCTTGGCTGAGGAATGAGGCCTCTCCCTACAGGCATTGGGAAGTATGACAAGAATGGACAGTTCCTCTTAGCAGGGCTGTCTGCTGTGGCTCCCTGCCCCTGTGGGCATACCCACCAGGCTACCACCTAGACAAAGGGGCTATTTAAACCTTGGCTGAAGGCACCAGAGAAAGAAGCCTGAGACCTTGGCTGTACAGAGGAGTGGTCACATGGGCCATGGGGATGCCTCAGTGGGGGTGCCGGCCTGCACCCCTGCATTCCTGCTTGCCTACCCCAGCAATGATGATACTGAAGCCACCTAGACAGGCTGGATGGGGCATTGAAAGCAGACAACACCCCGCTGGTAGCAGGGTTAACCTAGAGTCAAGGAGCCATGCAGGGGAAACACAAAGGGAAGAGGACTGTGAGCTCAAAAGCCCATCTGTGTTTCTGTGGTTTGGCTGCATCTTTTCATGTCGCCCTTCTCTCTTTCCTTGTGCCTGGCATGGAGAGATGCCACCTAGAAATGTTCAGGAGGCTTCCTGGGCTAGCATTCTGGTCTCTGTCCTGAAGCAAATGGTCTCTGGGTGCAGGCTGATCGGTTGCTTGTACAGACACCTGTGGAACTTGGGGCCTGGGCTCTGATGAGCCGAGCATCTCACTATTCCTGGCCTAGAGCTTACCCCTGCCAGCCCAAGTAGGCCCTAGTAGCCGGATTCCCTGGGGAGATCAGTGGGTCCTGATGGCCCTTCACAGTGCCATCTGGACTCAGCCCGGGTTTGTGGACATCACATGCCAAATGACTCCTCCTAACGTTTCTCCCCTCTGCATGTCTGATCTCACACCCCGTGTAGGCATGACGAGTGTTTTGATGTCAGCCATCGGACTCCCTGTGTGTCTTAGCCACGCACCCCAGCCCGCCAGCCCTCCCGCCTCCTGTCTGGCCTCTAAAAGTCACAGCTCAGTTAAGAGATTGAGGAAAATGTCCATGAAAGGTAGTTTCTGCTCACAAATACTCTCTGGCCTCTGCTCAGCCGCCTGAGTCTTGCTGCCTCTGACTCTCCTGCATTGATTGCTCTTCTCTGATTCCCATGGCCCTTCTCTGCTTCCTTCACCCCGCCGGGGCATGGGCTCCGTGGTCCTCCCTGCCCTCGGCAGCAGAGGTGGTCCCCAGGAATCTACTTTCCCCTGCAGTGCCAGAGTCAGGTCCTGTCTCCCTGGCACAGTTGGAGTGGAAGGAATCTGTTCTTGAGGACTTTGTGACTTTGTAAACATGGTGTGGGGTGTGGTCTGCCTGGCTCAGGATGAAGGAACTCTGCCCCTTCCGCTGGGGCCAGTGTGTGTCTCAGGAAAGACCCCCAGCACTCTCTGGCCCCCTGGTGGGGCTACTTCAGAGGGCTCCCGTGATGACCACTGCTCTGCTCATCATCTGGCAGGATAAGAAAAGGTTTCAGAACCGTGAAAGGTTTTGTGAGTTTTAACAAGACTTGTGTGGAGGGGTTATGGGTAGTAAGTTCTAAACCTGCCATTTCTAAAGCTGATTGTGGCTCTGGCTCCATCATGGGACCAGAGGAGCATAGACTCGAAAGGCCAATGACCTTCAGGATGGTGTAGTGAGCAGGGATCACAGCCCTAGATCAGCTAGTCCTGGGTTTCACTCTCCGCTCCAGTACTCACTAGCTCCATGATCTTACACAAGTATTTTCGTGTGTGAGCAGGCACCTCCTACTTGGAAGATTGGTTGTGAAAGGAATAGAAAGTGCATATGTGAAGCATCTGGCACATAGTAAGGGTAGCTACCCTGATCATGTCTACCACTTGTCTAACTCCCAACCCACAGCATAGAAAAAAAGGCCCAGGTAGGGGTAGGGCTTTACCTACCCAGCTCCAACCTCACCTCTACCCTCACCTCCAGCAGCAGGAGCAGGCTCCTGACTCTGTTCCAGTTCTTGCTCTGCCTTGGAGGTAGAGACGGGTCTGTGGGCAGGCACAGGCCGGCAGCTTCCTGAGGCATTCATGTTCGCTTAGAAAGAACACAGGCTCTCAGCAGACCCTCTGGCCTTCCTGGGCTAGGGTGGCCCTTTCATAGGGTTGGTGGTCACCTGGTTGCCCCCTTGGAGAACTGTGGCTCATGGAAAGCTACCTTCAGTTCTGAAAGGCCACTTGGGTGAGGGCAGGTCGTGGGAATGGGAGGCTGAGCCAGGCCTTACTAGAGATGAGCCAGAGGCTAGTCCTGTTGATGGGGTCCTGGGTTCATTTAGAGACTGGCTTGTAGCCACCGGACTTTTCTGAGAGGCTCCTCACCTCAATCTGAGTAGAGTCCCCACTACCAGGACAGCCATCCAGTACCTATGGTCATTGCACTTTGGTCTCACTTTCTCACCACAGCGACCAGAGTCGGGCTCTAGAAGTCTGTGTATGTGTACATACATCTATATATGGGTGTTTGTGTGGGTGTGGGTGTGTGTAGAGGTATGGTGTTCCTTTGCCTATAGCTGCCTTTCTAGTAATAGCAGCTAGTGCCTTTATGGTTATCACAGCTTTGGTTGGTATTAGGTCTCCACTTGTTAGATAGGTAGCCGAGACTCAGGTGACATGATTTGGTCCTAGCATGAAAGCCAGAATCAAACCTGATGTTGCCTGGTCCTAGGCTCTTTGCTCCCCTCACAACTATCACCTGGCCTTCTCTGGTCAAGAGGGAGCGCAATTTTTGAACCCTTAGGCTTATAAGTCTTTGCACCTACAGGCTGATGGCCATGAACTAGAGTTCAAACCAGAGCCCCTTGGTCTTGGAGGCTAGGATCAGGAACTTCCCAGTGACCTCAAGACAGGATGAGGAGCCCTGCAGGGTCTCTATCCCACACTGGGCGGTCTCCTTGAACCCTTTTTATGCTCTCGCTCGGGCTTTGCTGCCATTTTCTCTGATTTTGCCGCTGCCTCTGTCTGGACTAACCCTCACCCCTCTTGCTAGCTGGGGGAGTGTCTTATCCTTGGATGGAGCCTGTTGGTGCAGGGTCCATGGATAAGTGGGAGGTTTTGAGAGGAGTGAGGCATCCAGAGCTCCCTTCCTGCTGCCGCTTAGCCACTTCCCAGGGTCGCTGAGCTTAAGAACCAAGTGTGTGTCACTATGAGATCCCAGAGTCCAGGGACAGGCTCCAGAAGACTTTGCAGCTTGTCGTGACAGTGTCAGTGTGACCATTGTCCTGTAGTCAGCGTGCACAGACACCCACACGGAGTAGGCATCTGCTATATACTTGACTCATAAAACTTCGCTTACTAAGACTTTCTTACAAGATTAGTGAAATTGGAGTGAAACAGCACTGCCAGCACATGCCCCAAAGCAGTTTGTTCTAGAAGCCACTATTTGACTCTTCTGTATGTTCTCTGGGAAGCCCAGGTCCTGTTTCCTGACCAAATATGCACAGGATCTGAGGCCTGTGACTGGCTGCTGCCTCTACCCCTCTTCTACCACCTCCAGGGCTCCCGGATCTCGACCTCCTGTGGGTGGGCCTGGATAGGGCTCGGCCAAGCAGTGTTTTCTGCCTCTTGCTCCAGGTCTCTCCTCTCTTGCATGCCAACCTTCCTGTCTCAGCCCCTCTAATCCCTTCTGGCAGCTTGGACCTCTCCCTTGTTTTCCCTTCTCTCTGGTTTCAGTTTGTACTCCTTGGGACACTGCTGATGTTCTCCTTTCTTCTAGGAGGGACTTCAAAGCCAGAGCCAGAACAAGTGATAAGAAACTATACAGAAGAGCTGAAAACAGCCCCAGATGAGGTAGGTGTTGTGGGAGCCATGCTCATTTAGTTTTATTTGGAAACAAGGGGCAGCTACAAATGAGGACTCTGATGTCTGCTGGAAGGGCACTTCTCCAGGTTCTTCAGGGTGCCAGTGCCATGCTCTGGGCATTTGGGTTTAATCTCCGAGCCTTCCATAGGAGGCAGGCCTTACCATGGTGTGGCAATTGTGGCTTCTGATACTTGGATTGCGATCTTTGCTTTGCCGCAAACACGTGTGTAGCCCTGTACCATCCAGGAGGCTAGAGGTTCTAGAGACAAGGGATTGGAGAGCCTGCCCCACTGTCTGAGGGCTGACGCTGGTATGGAAGGGAAATAGCCCTGTCTGGGTAGAAGTCCTGCCTTTCTGGCTGTTGGGAGAGCAGGTCAGGGTTTCTGTAATTAACAGGGCCTGCTAGATTTCTGTTACAACTTCGATAGGACCCAAACCTATCTGCTGAGCCATGTTTTGGGGGCTACAAGTGCCACTTTTCTCTTATTTGAATGGAGAGTCTGGAGGAGGTTGGTTAAATGTGTCTTCCCAGTTGATAACTGAGGACTCTTCACTGGCCTGTTTTTCCTGCAAGTCGAGTATGTGAGAAACATCTGGTTGCTGGTTGGTAAAAGTTTTAGACAGAGCCTGAAGGGCATCCTCATGTCCCCTATCTTCTCCAGGACATTGTACTCCTACTTCACAGCGCTCAATCTGTCTTTTTCTTTGCTCTTGTGCTCATCGGCCACAACTGGGCTGCTTTGCCCCCGGCCTCCTCTCTCTAAGCTGCCGTCTACACAACTGACACACAGCTGTGATCATGGTAGTACACCCTGCTTAAAACCCCTCGGAGCCTTGATGTGTAAGACAAGGCCCAACTCCTGAGCATTTCTATCAGAAGCTTCCAGGACCTGCTCCTCTCCCTAGCTTGTCTCATTCCTAACCCTGTTCACTTCTCCTGTCCCCTGTAGGTGCCACTGTCTCTCCCAAACTGGGCTGGTTCATGTTTTGCATCATCTTTTCCCTCTACCTGGAATGCCTATTCCCACACTCGTCTGTCTGAGAAGTTAGTTCGCTTTTCTCTTATAAACCCAGCTTGAAGGGCCTCTCCTGTTCTTTCCGCTCTATCTAGCTGTTGTCCCGTGCTTCTGTTAGTGCACTGGCCCCTGGGTTCAGTGCTTCCTGTCATCCCTCCTACTATGGTGAGCCCCCTGAGAACACAGATCCCAGTGACTCATCTGTGTTCCAGCCTCAGGAACAAACAATTGTTGAATTGACTTAAGACTATAACTCTGGCATTTCAGCAGATGAAGGCCTTTTCGCCTTTTCCTATGAGATATACCTCTTTGGATGCAATGTCACTTTTGATGAGTGTGCCCTGTCTTTGGTCCCCCTCCAGGACTGCATCATCTGTATGGAGAAACTATCTATGGTGTCTGGGTACATTGATGTGACTGACAGCAAGACCATCGGGCCAATGGCTGTGGGCTGCCTCTCTAAGTGCAACCATGCCTTCCACTTGCTCTGCCTGCTGGCCATGTACTGCAATGGGAACAAGGTGCCGTGCCCACATACTGGTCTGGGTTGGGCACCAGGGGTGATCCATCTGGTCATACTGCATGAGCAGGTGACTGTAGCTGCCCTACAAAGGACCCGAGGTATTCTCAGAGACAGCCCCTGCCCTGCAGCAGGATGAGTGTCAGCACCTGGGGGCTGGGGATGGCACCTGGTGATGCCTGGCTGTGCTTCAGTGGAGTTTAGCCAAAATAGGTTGGGAGGACAGAGAGAACTGAGTCACATGGCAGACCTGCAGGCTTCACTTGGCCTCTCTCCACAGTATCCTAACACATCCTGTACCAGCCAGGGCACTGACACCAAAAGTTGATCAGTCATAGGGTTTCCCATTTGATTTTAAATGTGTTTAGACCATGGAGGCTTCAGTTCATAAACTTAATTTTTCTTCCTGATGCCAGTCTCCTTGGTACTAGCCCCCTTTAATAAATTGTATAACAAGTTTCTGGTGCAAAACTTGACTTCCCAAGGAAGCTGTTGGAATCAAGTTTCTGTGCCAGGGGGCTGCCTGGGAGTCTGGGCCATCTGCCCACAACCCATTGTGTGGCAGAAACTGACCTTTCCCCCTCTGGGCCTCCTTCCTGTCTAGACAGTGGGTGGCTGTGTCTTGGTACGCTCTCGGGGCTGCCAACTCAGTATGTGGCATTCTGCCCTTGTCTCAGGATGGAAGTTTGCAGTGTCCTTCCTGCAAAACCATCTATGGAGAGAAAACTGGGACCCAGCCCCGGGGGAAGATGGAAGTGTTCAGGTTCCAGGTGTCCCTCCCTGGCCACGAGGACTGCGGGACAATACTCATAGTTTACAACATTCCTCATGGCATTCAGGTAAGGGGGCCCTAGCACCAGAGGAGCCTGTTTTGATTTTTGTGGACACGGTCCCTCTCCCAGCAGTCTGCACCCTGGTCACTGTTAGGATGCCCAAGCTTGCCAGGCTCAGGTTCCCAGGAACCAGGAGGCACTAGCGCTGGGGGGTTACAGCAAGCTCTTAGGGCTGTGGAAACAGAGATGGCCCACAGCCCTTTCCTGAAATAGGAAGGGCTTCCTAGAGGTAGAGACATTTTATCTGGACTTATGCTGGGTAGAAGGCCAAATGTATAAGCTGGAGGAACATTCATGTTGAGGGGCTGGATTACTGGGGAGCCCATGGGTGGGAACCCTCCCGGGGGTAGGGCACAGGGTGGAGAGGTGCCAACAGTGAAGACTGAGAGACCAGCTCAGTTGCTAGGTCAGGCCTGGATTTGGAGGGATAGCGCTGGGTTTGGATGTTGGGAATAAGACAGGAACCCCAGCAGAAGATCCCAGAGTCCCAGTGGAGACCCAGATAGGAGCACTGGCTCCTTATGCCTCCTCCTTTGGGCCAGCATTAATCTCAGAGCCTGGGGCAGTAGGGGAAGATTACCTGGAACCCAATGGGACCCATCCATCTACCACAGACGGTAGATGCGTTTTGTTTAATCACGTGCTCTTCCCTCATATCCCTCTACTTGGGTCAGAGTGAAATTTAAAAACATTCCAGACAAGTGTAGAACCATAGGGAGGGAGGGAAACTTGGAGCTGTACAGGTATGTCACTGTGTGGCAGAGGGCAGAAGCAAGGGTTGTCTGCCATTCCAGCTCCTGCCCTCCTATCCAGGCTGTTGACGTCTCATGGCCCTGCTCCAGCTACTTCTAGAGTGAGGAGTGGAGGGGCCTGTGTGCTAGAGTGAGGGCATCCTGCCTTCCAGCCCAGAGAGGCCAGTGTCCAGAGGATTGCCGAGGAAGTAGCCTCTGTCCCAACCTCTGAGGAGTTCCACTGTCATAAGGGAAATAAAGTTAGCAGGAGTGTCTGATGCCAAGTCAAGTGGCACGCACTCAGGGAGGGTGCTCGTGGGTGGGAGGCCACATTCATGTTGGATCTTTGAGGGGCAGGGTTTGAAACAGCAGTTTATTTGGTTACTTGAGCACAGGAATAGCTCCGGCCAGAAGGGCGAAGGGGCAAAGCTGGGCCTCTGTGTCCTGTGTACCTTTCAGTGCACCCCTATTCCTTATGTCTGTGTTCCCCCTGCAGGGCCCTGAGCACCCCAACCCTGGGAAACCATTCACCGCCAGAGGGTTTCCCCGCCAGTGCTACCTTCCAGACAATGCCCAGGGCCGAAAGGTAATGTTCCTGCCACCACCCTTGGGGAGGGGCCCACCTGCTGGTGCTAGTGCAAGGTGGGTGGAGTGGGGAGGGCCCGGCCTGGCAGTGGGAAGCCTGTTGGCCACACTCATCTCTGCCTCTACATACCTTACTGCAACAGGAGGAGGGGGACTTGACCCAGGGCTGACTGAGGAGTGGGCCACACCTTTCTGGGGACCCTGCTGTGGGTTAGGCATCTTCAGCGTGCCAGGAGTACAGGGAGAGATGACTGGACTTCACAAGGGCTCTCATGGGGAAGAGCGGCCATCTCTTCTAGTGGCCTATTGGGCCAGGTTATGACTCTGCACTGAGACCTGAGTTGGGACTTTACTTGCACATGGGAGAGGCAGACAGAACAGCCAGTGTGGCAGCTTTGAGGTGGGAGCAGGCTTGGGAAATGTGAGGAGCCTAAGGGAGAACCAAGTGGGTGAGGGGGAGTGAGGTGGGTCTGGGTGCCCTCCAGGCCAGCCATAGGAATTGAACTATATTCCAAGCACTGTGTGATGCTGTGAAATGAAGGCATGTCAGCAGAAGAGTCAAAGCTGCAGATTTTAGGCTTAAGAGGCTTCCTCTAGAGCTGTGAGAGGATGGATTCCAGGTAGCCAAGTGTGGAGAGCAGCATGATCAGGATAGAGCAGGGACACTTGGATTCAATGAGAAGAGAATGGAATCCATCCATCCAAGATGTACTTGGAAGTAGGGAAGAATCAGGGTGGCTCCAGGTTTGGGGGCTGAATGGATGGCAGCTCTGAAGTGGGATTGGCTGTGGGGTGGGGCCAAGACTTGATTGTGGAGGTGCCCGTTGTGATGTCCCATTGGACTGTCAGATCAGCAGTTGGAGTTTCAGGGGTGTCAGGGCTGGAGCCAGAAGCTAGGGACTCCCACAGATGGGGCTTCATGTCCCAGGACTATGGATGACATCACAGACAGTGGAATGAAATGGAGAGGAGAAAGGTCCCAGCACCTAGGAGCCCTGCCAATGTCAAATGCACCAGAGACTTAGCATGCCACATGGCACAATCCACAGCTGACACTGGTGTGTGGTTAGTACTCCCATCCTCATCACTGGGACAAATTAAAGACCAGGGGATAGTGGATGCTCCCACCCTGTTTCCTGGACACCCTTGCCCCAGGGTGAAAAACTGAAGGCATGGGCCAGCACCTGATCATCCTTCCTTCTCTCCCTCCACCCTTTCTCCTCTTCCTCCTGGGCAGGTCCTGGAGCTGCTGAAGGTGGCTTGGAAGAGGCGACTTATCTTCACAGTGGGGACATCTAGCACCACGGGCGAGACTGACACAGTGGTGTGGAACGAGATCCACCACAAGACAGAGATGGACCGCAATGTGACAGGCCATGGCTACCCTGACCCCAACTACCTGCAGAATGTGCTGGCTGAGCTGGCCGCCCAGGGGGTGACTGAGGACTGCCTGGAGCAGCAGTGACTAGCCAGCCTGGCAGCCAGCCACCCTACACTTACTGCTGGCTGGGCTGCTCCTAGGATGGGCAAGTGAGAAGGTGCCTTTCCTTGGAGGATGGAATATTTGTTTCGGGCACAGGCATGCTCCACTGGGGCTTTTCCTGTTTGCCTTTCCCCCCTATTCCTTCCCTCCAGGCCTGGGTCTGTGTTGGAACTGGGCAAGCCTGGGGAGTTGTACTTGTGGGGGCTTAAGATGCAGCTACCTCAGTGCATGGGGGGCCTCTGTCCTCAGCTGGCTGCGTTGGGCCTGCAGTGCTGGGGGCCTGACATGGGGTGAGGAGAGACTGCCTTACCCCCAGCCAGGGACAGGCATGGGTCTGGGTCAGCTTCTCATACCTCAGATGTTCTGTTTGCAATAAATGCCCAATAGCCAAAGTAGGCAGGCCCTGGTGTGTTTGTCAGTGGAGAGGCTCTGTGTGTGTGTGTGTGTGTGTGAGAGAGAGAGAGGTGTGATGTGTGAAGGCCAGCACACCTGTCCTGTTGTATCAGAGTGGGAAGGGATCTTTTGAGCTGCCCATTCAACCCTTATGTCCTAAATGAAGAAAGTGAGGCTGTGGTGAGGGCCAGAAGGCCCATGGCACTTACCGGGTTGCTTCCCTGTTCCCCACTCCAGTTCTCCTTGCAGTATGCAGGCTGGCAACTATCTCGTTACTTCCTCAGGTCCTGGGAAGCGCTTCTCACGTGAAGTAGGTGCTGCTGCCTCCATTTTACAGATGACAAAATTGAGGTTCAAGGGCATAATAACTGGCCCAAGGTCCCAACTAGTGGTAGAGCCAAAGCTAGAATCCAGGCCAGGATTGGTCTGATACCATCCTCAAAGTTCTAATTCTTCTGGAAGGAGGATCAAATATTCCCAGACTTGCTCTCTGCTTGGGGGCAGTGCTTGTGGCCTCAGGCTGGAGGGACACAGAACCACATTTTGTGTAGGCTTGTGGCACTTTTGCCTTTGCGAGCCCCTTTCTCCATAAGAAGAAGAACTTAAATTTTGTTTTATAATGTGTTGGTATAAATCTCAATGTACTTTAGCGCATTTTCTTCTATCTACAAGTTTATTTTTTTCCCCTTCTGATTTTAAAAGAAATTAAGATGTTTTCCTGGTTCCCTAAAAGTATGGACCTTGGGCACTGTGCCCAGTGAGCCTCATGGAGGCGCGGGCCAAGGTCATAGTAACTGGCTCCCAAGGCAGAAGGCCAGGCTAGACAGACCCCCCGTCCCCCAGCCTGTTTGGTTCCATGATGAGACTCATCGCTCCACTGGTCCACAGGGCGTGGGAGTTGGATTGGTGCCTGAGTGCTGCCTCCATCTTGGCTCCCACCATTAAAGTATAGTGAGAATCAGAATGGGAGAACATGTTTGTCAATCATCTGCCTGATAGGGGTCTGGTATCCAGAGTACATAAGGAACTCAACAATTCAACACTTCTTTGCCTTTCTAAAGCAAAGGCTTTTTCTCCAGAGAAGATATATAGATGGCTGGCAAGCACATGAAGAATGCCCAATGTAATCGGGAAAATGCAAATCAAAACCACAAAGTGATACCACTGCACACCCGTTAGAATGGTTATTTTTTTAAAATAAAGAAAAATAGCGACTTAATGAGGATGTAGAGAAATTGGAACCCTCATCTGCTGCTGGTGGGGATGTGAAATGCAGCTGCTTTGGAAAACGGGCAGTTCCTCAAAAAGTTACCATGTGACTAAGCAGTTCTTCTCCTAGGTTTGTATCCCAGAACTGAAAACATGTTCATACAAAAACTTGATCATAAATGTTCATAGCAACATTATTCATAATAGCCAAAAAGTGGGAAATACCCAAATATTCATCCGCCAATGAATGGATAAAGAAAATGAAGTGTCGATCAGAAGCACTAATACAGCTACGACGTGGATGAACCTTGAAACGTGATGCCGAGTGGAAGAAGCCAGACAGAGAAGCCCTCATACAGTGTGATTTCGTTTATGTGAAATGTCTAGAGCGGGCAAATCCACAGAGGCAGAAGAAAGTCAATAAGTTGTTCTCCAGCGGGTGGGAGGGATAAGGGTCACTTTTCATGAGTACTGTGTTCTCTGCTGCGGTGGTGAGAAGGTTCTGGAATCGGTCGTGAAGATGACCCAGCTTGTCAATGTGTGGAAAACCAGTGAATTGTATACTTTTAAAAGATTAACTTTATGGTCTGTGAATTATATCTTAGTAAAAAAAAATAGAACCAAAGGGAGTAATGTAATTGGGGGTCTTGGCAGCTGTTGGGCTCTTTTAAATTCTTGGGACAAGGGAACTGAAGAACAAGGGAGTGCATGGCCTCATGGAGGGAGGGCAGGGCACAAGATGGCAGCAGGGCCAGGGGAGCTGTGATGGGGCTGGAGCTAGATAGGTTGGAGCTGCTTCAGGCCTGCTCCTGAGTGAGGATAGGCCAGAGGGATTCTCCTGGCACCTGGGGTACAGGAATCTCAGGCATGTGGCCCTGAGCCCATGTTTCCACAGATCGGCCCTCCTCCCTTGGGTTGGGAAGCTGAGAGGCTGGCTGGGGCCTAAACTCAGACAGGGCCTCCCGAGGTGGCTTGGCCAGCAATCGGCATCCAGTGGCCTCTCCCTCAGCCCTGGCCTGCCTCACTGGAGCCTTTCCGAGAACCCTCTCTGTAGTAGGCTGGGCCAGCTGCGGGGCCAGGCTGCGGGGAGGAGTTGGCGTTTATTTACATTTTCAGGTCTTTCCAGCCCTAGGCCAGCCTGGCAGCTTGACTAACCAGCTCCTCCAGGCCCAAGGTGTTGGAGGAGGGGTGCTGCAGGAGGCAGCCAGTACAGCCCCAGGCTGTGGATGTGGTAGAAAGCAGCCATCATGGAGTTCCCCCAGAGGAAGCCTCGCCCATGGTTGCTGTTCCTTGCCGTGGCACTAGTGTGGCCCCAGTGCTGCGTGAGCCTGGGTGAGTTGGGGTCCAGGGATTGGATGTGCCAGGCCACACCCAAGGGGTTGGGACACTTACTGGAGTGATTGGACCCTGGGAGCCCCATGCCCTCCAATTGGAAGAGGCAGCCCTAGGGGCAGTGGGCCCCAGGATCCTCACACCTGTCTCCATGGCTGCAGAGCTGATACCCTACACGCCGCAGATAACATCCTGGGACCTGGAAGGGAAGGTCACGGCCACCACGTTCTCCCTGGAGCAGCCGCGTTGTGTCCTGGATGGGCATGCCAATGCTACTGACACTGTCTGGCTGGTGGTGGCCTTCAGCAACGGTGTGTCCCGGTGCAGGTGTGGGGCGTGGGACAAGGGATGTGGCTGAGGAGAGGTACTGGGTCTGGGCAGCCCTTCACTGTGATGTCCATAACTAGGTTTGGAGTGAGAGGCTTTATCAGGATGGGGCTCCAAAAGGGTCTCATGGAGGGCCAGGGGCTGTGACAAGGCCTGGCTTCACCTGCCTGCAAGACCCACCTGTCTGTCCCTCCTTCCTGCAGCCTCCAGGGACTTCCAGAACCCACAGACATTGGCTGAGATACCAGCCTCCCCAAGTCTGCTGACCAATGGCTACTACATGACGCTGCCCCTGTCACTGGACCAGCTGCCCTGTGAGGACCCTGTGGGTGGCAGCAGTGCCCCTGTGCTGCGGGTGGGCAATAACTCTGACTGCCTGGCAGACCTCTACCAGCCATCCTACTGCAATGCCCCTCTCCCTGGCCCTGGACCTTACAGGTGAGGTGGGTCACTCCACCTGGAACCTGGGATGGGACAAGGGCTGTACTAGGAGAGAAGTTCAGGGACCAGGGTTGCCCCCCATAGCCTCTCTCTAGGCCCCATCTGGCTGTAGGCTGAAGCAGGCCCTTCTCCTTCACAGCCTTAGTTTTCTTCCTCTGGGGTTGGGGAGCAGTGCTCATCACACCCCGGGGGCAGGTAGAATGTGATTTTTCCAGGGGGGCCAGAAGGAAGTGGTGGTACCACAAAGAAGGTGGGGGTGGGGTGGGTCTTTAGGGCAGCAGTCACAGGCCCACTGTCCCTCCCGTGAGTAGATGTGACAGGAAACTAAGCCCAGTGCTGAGTTGAGACCCAGTCAGTGGGTATGAGGCAAGGAAGTAGGAGAAAAGACAACCACCCAGTTTTATAGGTGAGGAAACAGGCACAGAGCACCAAGTGGCCCATTGAAGTCAAGGTGGAGACAGGGTAGAAGAGCTGGTGTCCAGATCAGGGCTGCCCAGGCCACAGGACAAATTCAGGTGTCCTCAGAGAGACCAAGTCCAGCTGGGAGGGCCAGCAGGGGCACAGGGAAGATGGGTGTGGTGTGGGCTGGGCCAGCATCTCCCTCGCCCTCTCAATCCTGCCAGGTCTCCCTTTCCCCCTCCCCCCAGGCCCACTCCC
This sequence comes from Cynopterus sphinx, assembly GCA_030015415.1. Taxonomy (NCBI): domain Eukaryota; kingdom Metazoa; phylum Chordata; class Mammalia; order Chiroptera; family Pteropodidae; genus Cynopterus; species Cynopterus sphinx. Next base: position 81,655,683 of record CM057379.1, on the reverse strand, counting down.
AGGCTTGGCCTCCATCCCTAGCTGCTGAGAAACCAGCTTCCTTTAGTGCCAGCCTGCCTAGGTCCCTCAGTGCTCAGAAAACTTCCAGGGCTCCCTAGCCCCCGCAAAGATACCACTGAGCTCCTCCGCATGGCCCTTGGCACCTTCCGTGCCAGCCTGCCTCCTTGCTGTGATCCTGTGCTCTAAGTGGGCCCTGAATGCAACCCCTTCCTCCCTAGCCCTTTACCCAGGATGCTCATCCCTCCAGGAGGGCCTTCCATGACCTCAGAGAGTCCATGGGGCCAGCGGTTCTCCTGAGAGTCTTATGGCCCCCAGCGCATGCACCCCACTGAGCCACCCTGAGGCATCTGAGTATATTTAGTAACTAGGGCCTCTAAACCAGATAGAATATCTGGCGAGTAATGGTTCAGTCAGATTTGTGCGCTGGCAGGGAGTTCTCAGAGGGTTCTCTGGTCCTGATGTGTCCCACTCTCCGCTATACCTGGCAAAGGAGGCCCACAGCATGACCAAGAAGAGCTGCCGGGCGTCTGGCTGTAGCGGATGCCCTGTCCAGGGCGCTGAATCTCTGAGGCTCATCCCTCCTCTCCCCAGGGTGAAGTTTCTTCTTGTGGATGCCAGGGGCTCACTCAAGGCCCAAACCAGGTGGTCTGACCCCATTGCTCTCCACCAAGGTAGTGCTGGGGAGGGGCCGCTTGGCTGTATTCTGTCCCACGTGGGCTTGACTCCCTCTGAACAAGGTCATGCTCAGCTGACATATCCCCCTGCTGCCACAGGACTGGGGGCCTGGCGGCAGAGTTCAAGTCTAGTCACCCTCCCCAAGAGCACCGGCTTGGTCCAACCCCAAATGTTTGCTGGTATTTGGGTGCCCAAACCCCAGCCCATTTGTGGGCAGAAAAGAAGGAGGCCAGAGTCAGGGCCACAGATTCTGGGAGGCACCCCTCAATAGGGCCCCAAGAAACCAGTATGAGTCCCCAGGCTGAGGAAACTGCATGTGTAAAGGCCAGAGTGTCCAGTGTGGGGAATGCCTGGGAGACAGGCTGTAGAGGCCAGAGTGGGGGTGGGATGAGGCCTTGTTGTCTGAAGGCCTTGAATGCCAGGCTTCAAGGAGCATGGCAGTCACATGATCAGTCCTGAGGTCTGCCACCATTCTGCCTGCCACGGGTGGACCAGTGGGTGGGTACATTGGTGGGAATAGCCTAGAAGTTAAGAGCAAGACAGAGACTAAGAGGATGGCGGGGCACAGATACTCATCTGAGCCTGACAGGTTGGTGGGGCTCAGGAGACTGTCTTGGTACAGGAGGTAGCCAGGCCCTTGGTGTGAGCACAAGTTGGGGGAGGTGACTGCACCAGGGTCCAGGGGCAGCCTCTGAGCATCTGCTGTGTGTTCAGGAAAGCCTCCAGCCTCCATTGATACATGGCCAGGACGGCGAAGTGGTGACATGATCATCATTACTTCCATCCTTTCTTCTCTGGCTGGCCTCCTGCTCCTGGTCTTCCTAGCAGCCTCCACTGTGCGCTTGTGAGTGGTGACACCCCAAGGGCCTCTTCCTCCCCCAGAGCGCCTTCCCTCTCCTCGGCCCCAGCACCTGGACGGCATCCCTGACCCTGTGGCTTTGAGCTGGGAGGTGTCCCTACAAGGGCTGAGCAGGGAATTTCAACCCTCAGTGTCTCTCTCCTGGGAAGTCAGGCAGCTCCTCTGACCACTCGTTCGGAGAAGGGACCACCTCGCTCTGCCCCTGTCCATCTGTGTGTCCTCTACCTGGGCCCTTGTCCTTCCTGGTCTTTTCTCTCCAGTAAGTCCTCTGTCATTTCAGTGAACTGACACCAGGGTAGTCAGGGTGACCACCTGGGGGACAAAGACCTCCAGCTAGTTCTAGAAGGGAGGAAGGGGAGCTCAGAGGCTGAAGGAGGAGGGATGGGGAGTGGGGAGGAGACCCTGACCCAGGGCAGCCTGCTCCACCCAGCAGGACATAGCTCCGCCTTCTCTCCCTGACCAGCTCCAGCCTGTGGTGGCCTGAGGAGGCCCCAGAGCAGCTGCGGATTGGCTCCTTCATGGGCAAACGCTACATGACCCACCACATTCCACCCAGTGAGGCTTTCACCATACCTGTGGGCTGTGAACCTGGCCTGCACGCCCTGCCCAGCCTCAGCCCATAGCCTGGCCTATGTGGCTGGGAGTAGGGGAGGAAGGCAGAGGACTCCTCCCCAGCCCCCACACCCACACACTTCCTCACCCATCGCACTTCCCCTCCTGCTTGAAATCCTACAACTGGCAGCCCTGACTGGATTTCCCATTTTCCACTCTCCAGGCAACTAAAGTTGCATGCAGGGGAGTTTGGGGGAGGGGGAGGGCCATGCCAGGCTGGGCATCCAGCCACTACCTCCATCCCTACCTCTGTTCGGCCTGCTGTCCTGTGAATGAGGCTGGAGGTCATGTGGGGAGGCTGCCCTGACCAAAGCTTCCAGGCCCCAGGAGAAGGCCTGCAGTGTCATTGCTCTGCCCTGGGCAGGAAGCCTAGCTGGGCTCATCATGGAGTGATGAGCCTCCTCCTGTCCTGTTCCTCTGCCAGTGGCTGGGGCTGTAACGAAGCCTGTAGAGGCACTAGCTCTTACTGAGGGGGGCTGGCAGGTCAGGCAGTGTAGAAGCACCTTACGACCATCTGCCTCTCTACCCCTCTTGCACATGTAGATGGCTCACACACTTATCCACTCACTTTCATTCCACACACATTTGTTCAGCGCCTGCTGCCACACACAGTGTTGGACACGGTGCCTCAGGCCGATCTTGGGGAGCTCATCAGCTGCTCTGGACCTCAAATAACCACGTGTCCATATGTGACTTGTTACTGCTGGGAGACTGTCATGCCCTCACATTGTCACCTGCCCTCGGGCTCACACTCCCTCAGACAATGGGCCATCGGGTACATGATCACCCCATCAAAGGGAGTGCAGCCTTCGGTAGCCGGCGTCGTCTCTGCAAGGCCGGTAGTACCCGTCTTGGCCACACTAGGGCGGCGGTGCACCGCAGCTGTGGCCGCCCAGCTCCGCTCATGCGCTGGCCCATTCCCAAGCCTTCAGGGCGCTGTTGCCTGGCAGACTCCGGCTTGGTGACTTATTGTCAGAGCCGCTGCCACTCAGCGGGGTGTCTGGGAGGTCAGGGCTCCTGGCCCCATCTCAGCCAAGCCGGAGGGGTGAGCAGTCACGCCCCGGCTGGAGGGCCTACTGTGTACTTTTCAGCCTGCACAGCTGCCACAGTTTTCTAGATGGAGGAATTGGGGCTCAGTGACTTGCCCTCTGTACTCTGTCCATTGCAGCCCTACCCCATATTCCCAGGCTGCTCTAGCCTAGCAGCAGTTCCCAGCATGCAGACTCTTCCCCCACCCTTCACCCCTCTCCCCCCGTGGAGGGCGCTCAGTGGTGGCAGGGTTGGGGGGATGAGTTCCCCCTCTTTTGAGATGAATAAATGTTTTCTATCTTTTCCATCTGAGTGATGCCAGTGCTGGTTTTAAATGAGGAGCACTTACACATGGGACTCTGCCTGGCCTTGCTGACCAGCACCAGGGCTGTCCTGAGTCTGTCCCCTTGATTGGTAACCCCTATTGTACTTTGGGGGACTACCCGGGAAACCCACCCCGGTATCCAGGGCTAAGAAGCTTGCTACTAAGCCAGCTTACGTAGATTTACTAGTGTTCCCTTCAAGGCAAACAGTTCAGGGGAATCTTTGCTTTTAAAACCTATGCACCCCTGGTTTCTGGTGATTTCCCCCATCCAGCTTGCACCCCAACCAGCCACAAGACCCCTTCCAGTTCCAGACAGAAGCAGAGTTAAATGCAGCCAGGACTTCAGACCCTGGTATCCTGGGTGACATCTGCCCTTTGGGCAGCTACCTTTGAAATCCTGCTACTCTGGGGTCCAAGTCCCTTTTGGCCCCTTGGAATGAGAGGAGGGTTAAAAGCCCCCACTCACCCACCCTCACCAGCAGAGCCTGCCTTACACTGTCCTGTTCAGGCCTGGCTCCAGCACTAGTTGTAGAGGCTCTTGAGGCCTAGGACACCCAGCTTATGTCCTGCCCAAGAGGGTATGGCAAGGAGGAAGAGAGGTCCGTTGGTGTTTGCTGAATGAAAACGTGAATGAACCCTTCCAGGGCAGGTGGATTAGCCAGCAGTGGTAATTGCGTCAGGCTCTTGCACATCCCAGGTCCTCTTGTGGCTTATTCTTAGTGCCCAAATCTGTGTTGATGCCAGGCACAGCCCCAGCGACATCCTAAGCATGCCTGTAGCTGCCCCTCATTTCTGAACAGCAAACACCCCACCCCCTCCAGCCCTCTGAGGAGCTGTTCTCACTCCATCCTACTGCTCGGGGCTTGACTATGGAGACAGGCTCTAAAGAGACATTGCAACACAGTGGATGAAGACTACGAAGGGGCTGAAGAGCCCAGGGGAGGCAGCTGACCCCACATGAGGGTCAAAGGGATGATTTCCCGGCTGAGTTTTGAGAGACAAATGGAAGTTAGTCAAATAGAGGGGAAAGGAGGGAGGAAGGGAACACGTGACTCTAGTAGACCATCTTGCCTTGTGGTAGCATGGATGGTGTGGTGGGAGGTGGGGGTGGGGAGTGGCAGCAGGGACTGGGGACTGGGAGGCCAGTGAGAGGGAGTCTGACCTGGTCTTCCAGGCAGATGGAATGGGCCCGGAACCAGGGCAGACAAAGGAGGTTGGAGAGTGAGAGATAGATTCCAGAAATATTCAGGTGGCCGGAGGAATTGGGAACTTCTTAGATGTGGGAGAAGAGACTATACTTGGGTTTGATGTGGGGATGGATATAAATGCAAAATGAGGCCCTTTATGTTCTAAGAGTGGTTCTATCACCCCAACTTGCTTCAGAGCAGATCCCCGGGAAAGGAGGTGCTGGAGACGTCATCTTAGTGGCTGGGTGAGTCCACTAGAATGTCGACCAATTATTAATATTTTACAAAGATGGAAGCCTACTCTGGTCAGCCCGAACAACTGTGGGTATTCTACCCCAGGGCTGTGGTGGCAAGCATGCCAGAGCATCACAGCATATACACAGAGAGGAGTGGCAGGGCTGGTCATCGCCCAGCACAGCTACAGTCACACTGAGCCTGGGGCAGCTGTGCCAGGTGTTCTCCCTGGAGTCACACGTGAGAGGGTCATCGGCCAGATGCCAGTCCTCCTCAGGCCTGCTCACGACAGCCCTGAGCAGAGCGCATGCTGACAGCCACGTTGCAAAGAATCTTTTATTAGATGGCATTTAAAAATTTCCCCTGGACCGTATGTATTTGGGGGAGTGCCTCCAAATTCATTGGCCTGTGACATAATGGTACTGGGTTAAAAACAAGTTTATTGTTAAAGAAGAAAAAACAGCAGTGATTGTGGGGGCGATGACTCGAAGATGACTCATCAGACCTGAAATGAAAGGAATCAGAATGACAGCAGATGGAAAACAGGCAGCCAGGCACCAACTCTCCTCTCTGATATCCTGTGTTTACTTTATTCCTCGGGACCTCTAAGCTGTCTATATCTCTCCATCGTGTCTGCAAAACCCAGGTCAGCTACTTGCTGGGAGGTCAGCAGCTGCCCTCTTGCTGGTCTCCTCATACCAGCATCCCTGCTCCCTACCCCTATCCTCCTCCCAGGAGGACCAGATTATGAACCTGATGGTGTCACATCACTGGCCACAACTCTCAAGAGACCTTCTGATGCAAGAACAGAGTCTGGATTCATCATTTCAGTCAGTAGGCCCCACGACCCTTCCCTTATCCCCTGTATTCCAGCCACATAGGCCACAGGGCCTTTGCATTTGCTTTCTCCACGATGTCTGCACTTCTTCACTTTGCTCCCCTTCCTCTAGATCATTCTTCAGCAACAATGTCACTTCTGAGAAGCCCTTCCTGACTCCTCAGCTCTCTTGGATCCATGTTCTTGTTCTTCTGAGCACATTTTCTATTTTGTAATTAGATATTTAAAATGGTAAGCTTTTGCTTTTCCCATAAGAGGCCTGAGGTAACTTCTGAAAATGGTTCACTATTCACTTGACCCAGAAAAATCCACAAAATCAAGAGTTGTCAGATCTTCGTGTTCACTTTAAGAACATTCATGAAACTGCCCATGCCATCGAGGGTATGCATATCCAAAGAGCCACTAAGTATCTGAAGAATGTCAGTTTACAAAGGATGTCAGTTTACAGTGTCATTCCAGTGTCACAATGATGGATTTGGTAGGTGTGCCCAGGCCACATGGTAGGGACAACCATCGAAGAGGTGTCATCGTCTTAGGGGGCCCAGGACACTTCCCCTCACCCCAGTGTGTTCTCAGCTACAAACAGCAAGAACTAACCTTGGAGAGTTAAGTGGGAAAAAAACATTCTGGAGGAGATCGGGGAGCATCTGGAGGCTCTGAGAGCTGGGCCTGGAGACCACACCAGCAATCCTGGCACAAGACAAAGCTGCATTCCCTGGTCCCTGGTGGGAGCTTCTGACTCAGTCACCTCTGGAAGCTGCATACATAGCCACTGCCCAGCCAGAATGGAGTGGCCATGGCACCCACTTCCTTGTATAATGTGGGTGCAGGACTAATGGGCACCCTGACTGCTTTGGCTGCTGCAGTGGGAGGTGGGCCATGCACTAGGGTACTTGGCATGGGTGAGGGGCCGAGTCAACCTGGAGAAGGGATGCTTTTTTGTGATTCTCACAAAGCTATCATATGGCTTGCACTGACTCTGGGGACAGGAAAACAATATTTCAGACATAAGGAGGGAGCGGCAGGACCTGGGCAGTCAGAAAGAATGGCAGTCATCTCCTACCCCCAGGAGCATGGGGAGCTTTACGCCGGCTTTATGCTCACGTGAACACATTCCATTATAATGAAAGAATTTCATCAAATTTTGGGAATTCTTCAGAGTCTCTGGGAATTTGTGACTGTCTGCCTTCTAGGAAGGCCCCAGGGCCAGTGTGAGGGAGATGGAGGGCTTCTCTAGGGATCAACCTTTGGGCATGCCACACCCCCCCCACCTGCAGTCCTCAGTGTTCACGTCTGTTCAGTGGGGGCAGTAATTGCCGGCACCCAGGGCTGCTATGAGTAGCTGCAAGAGCAGGGGGTTGGAAGGTCTGATATATACTCAGGAGTTTTTATATTTTCCTTTGAAATACTTTTTGTTAGAGCTATTACTCTGATCGTTTGTTGCTGCCACCTCAGAGCCCCACACCCCCTCCCCAGGATGGGAACATAAGAATCCTCTGCAAGGCTCAGCTCCACTGTTGCACAGAAGCTGGGGCACAGAGGTACCTGCCTTCAGTCTGGAGCAGCGGGCCCCTGACAGCCCAGCCCACTGCCCCATGGGCTCCTGGAGCCATCTTCTATCCCTACCAGGCTTGTGGGGCTTGTGGGGCTTGTGGCAGAGGGGCAGACTGCACCTTCTTGGGAGGGGCCAGCATGAAACAGGAGCGGAGGGACACAGCCACACTTCACTGCTACTCTGCAGCCTGCCTATCCCACCCCCTCCCCATAGGTAGGAGAGAGTAAAGAAGGAGTGGGGTGGGAATGAGGGGACAGTTTCCAGGCACCCACTACAGGGCAGGACAACAGCCTAGAGACCCAGCCCAGAGACCCCACAGGTTATACAGAGGTTCACATCCAGTCCTTGACCTCAGAGGGTGTCCTGTTCACCAGAGAGGCACATTCATTGTTATAGACCAAATAGTGTTCTTCAAAATTCATGTGTTGAAGCCCTAACTCCCAGTGCCTCAGGATGTGACTACATTTAGAGACAGAGCCTAAAGAGATTAGGACAGAGACACCAGGGGGGCACACACAGAGGTAAGGCCATGCGGGGAGGCAGCAAGACGGTGGCTGCCTGCGAGCCAAAGACAGAAACCTCAAGAGAAACCAACCGTGCACCAACACCTTGATTTTGGACTTCCAGACTCCAGAACCGAGAGAAATAAACGTCTGTTGTTTAAGCCATCAGTCTGGGGCATTTTGCCCAATCAGACCGACCCACCCACCAGTACAGGCCCGCAGAGAGCAAGGGCTTCACCGGCAGCAGAAACAGCATGTGTAGAGGCTCTGAGGTAGGAAAGCGCCTGGGGTGACTGGCTGAGCAGTCCGAAACCTTCGGAATGCACTTGGATGAGTGCAGGCTGGAGCCTGCCTGCTCTCTGGCCCTCGCCCTGTTCATGCTGGCCCCTTGACCCAGCTTTCTGGGCTGCCTTCTCTTCCCCTGTAGCTAGAAAATCTAGAAGCCGTGTCCTGGCCCACGCCTTCCAGCCCCTACACTGATCTCAGCATGGATGTCCCTGACTCCTGGAGACAGAGCTCCAGGAGCAAGAGAGGAGCCCAGGCTCCTTTATGCCGCATTTGTTGTAAGTCTTGCCAGGCAGCCTTGCCCACCTCCCCGGCCTCAGTTTCCCCTCTGTAAAATGAGGGATGATCTCAAGGCTCCTTCTGCTCAGTTATTCCATTCCCAGCTCCCAGAAACCCCACTCCTTGTGGGTGACACAGGCTAGAGTTATCCACTTGAAAGAATGTGTTGCTGTTGACAACCATTCTTCTCCCCCAGAGGGACAGAGAAGAATGTCCCATTAATCATCCTGGCCTCTCCCTCTGCTCCCCCGTGGAGGGGGCCCAAAGCCCCAGGAGTATTTCATGAAAACTCTGGGCTCAGCTCTGCCTTCTCAGCCCCTGTGCCTGGAGCCTGTTCTTGTCAGCCCTGACTTCATGGGACCAGGGCAGTGGCAGATTTCCCAGGGTGGGTGGGCTTGGGATGGAGACTGGGGGTGGGGTGGGAGAATGGGTAGGAGAGATGGGGGGCTGAGAGTGGGCTCAGGCCATCAGAGGTCTGTGGGTGTCTCTTGTGTGGGGTCCTCTGCTGGGCAGAGCTGGGGATGCAGACAAAACCAGGCACAGTGCAAGGGGAGGAGATCTATGATGGGCAATAAGGCAGCAGGGGGAGCCTAGGGGAGGCTTCTGGCCCAGCCTGGGGGTACAGCTGGGGGTGGGGCACCAAGGGAACTTTCTGGAGGAGCTAGCATCTGAGCAAAGGTGGTTTGCTGAGGGGCTCAGCTGGCTGGAGCTGAGGGATTTGGAGGGGGCCTCACATGGCCTGGGGCAAGGCAGAGAAGGCTGTGAATTCCCCCAGAGAAGCTGAGCAACTCAGAGGACATCCAAGTGAGGTGGGGCAGATTTGCTTTTAGGAAGATCTTCAGTGGCCAGGGTAGAGTGAGTGGCAAAGAGAGAGGTGAACCCAGAGTAGACCATGAAGGTGGCCTGACCTGGGCCTTTAGGACCAGTGTCTCCCATGAACACCTCCAGCTGCTCCCAGGGTGAGTTGTGGGAGTACTGGGGGTGACTGGCAGGACTGGGTTCCACTCTCTGTTCCCTGACAAGACAACTGTAGGCACTGGGTGGCCCTTTGCACCTGGGCTCCAGGGCAGCAAGTTTCCGAGCTTCAGGTAAACAGGCCTGAAGCCATTCTCAGGAAGGCCTCCTGTGCAAACTGGGTGGAAGACGATTTAGAGAGGATCCTTGTGGCTACCAAGCTGTTCTCTCTCCTGGAAGACTATCATAGTTTCCTCAGTGGGCACCTTAAAGTCCTTGTCCCCTGTGTTGGGTTGATTAGTGTCCCCCTAAATTCCTGTCTATCCAAAACCTGTACATGTGGCCTTGTTTGGAACTAGGGTCTTTTCAGTTGAGATGATATCAGGCCAGATTAGGGCTGGCCCTAAACCCAATGTGGCTGGTGTCCCTATAAAAAGAGGGAAATTTGGCCACAGAGATGGACACAGAGAAAAGAGCACAGCTTGTGAAGACGGAGGGAAGAGGGAGGGGAGGGGAGAGGACGAGAAGAGAGGTCCAGCTAGTGCTCAGCTGTTTCAGCTCCCTCCCCCCACGCGTGAATGAAGCTGAGCTCCCAGCTGGATGTGGCCGCATGAGCGACTCCAGCTAACCCATACAGAGCAGATGAACCACCCAGCTAGCTGAGCCCAGCTCACCTGCAGAATTGTTAGAGATGATAAAAAGGCTGTCGTCTTAATCCTCAGAGCTTTGGGGGCATTCATTTCACAGCAATAGACAACCGACCCTGGGGCCTTTGCGCCCGCTGATTCTTCTACCAGTAAAGCACTCTCTTAAGAGATCCCACGGTTCTCCCTCCCCTGGTTCATTCAGGTTCTGTTTGCACGTCATCTTCTCAGGGTTATACAATCTCCCCGCCTAAGATAATCCCTCTCTTCCATAACTCTAACCTCTTAGCTTTCGTTTTGTTAAAGCCTGTATCCCTACCAGACATTCCGTTACACCTGTACTTGTTTATCAAACTGTCTGTTTCTCCCAACCAGGGGAGCAGATTTGGTTTTTGTCCCCTGAGGTACCCCAGAGCCTGGCACAGAGCAGGGGCTCTATGATGACCTGCTGAAAGGATAAATGGATAAAGCGCCAGCCCTTTTCCCAGTCCCCACCTCTCCTCTAGAGCTTCTGCCTACAGCCCATGCCCACAGTGGTCTTGGCATGCAGCAGACCCTCCCTAAACAGTGTGTCAGTTGCACTGACTGTAACAACTAAAAGCTTCTGTGTTCTGACCCCCACCCCCTACCCCAGGTTACAGGTGGGGAGACACAGGCCCAGAGCAGGAAAGACTCAGCCCCAGGCTCATAGGGTCAGCAATAAGCTAAGGTACCTTGACTTCTGGCCCCCAAATTGTGAAATTTCTCTGAAAGGAAGCATTCACTAGCTAAAAAAGTTTCTGGTTTGTAATTTCACGTGTATGATGCTTTAACTAGACTATGGAGGAGGTGAGGGGTGTTCAAACAGACTGGGAAGGGGCCAGACTACTGTGCAATAGAAAGATCCAGGCCCGGGGTGGGGTATGTGAACTGTGAGGTCTTTCTCCTTTGATACTAGCACAGAGGCATCTCTGTTGGAGTCTGGGAGTGGCCTCGAAGCCAAGCTGGTGGAAGGGGAAGGGGCCACATCACCTGCACTTCCCATCCCTGCCCAGATGAATTCCCAGGCCACAGGCTTGGGGCTTCTACCTGCTGGGAGAGGGTGGAAAGAGCCTTGCTGGGTCTCCCTGTGTGCTTCCTCAGGACAGGGTGTGATGGTTGCCAAGAAGCCAGGGCCTTGTTTGGTGATACAGGGCTATGTAGACCTTTGGGAGTCTTTAGCTGGCTGTCCTGTGTGAGGAGGTGAGTGGGAGCCCCACCCCATCCCATGAGTCACCACAAAGGTAAACAGCAAGGTAGGTCCTTGAGAATAGATAATTCCCCAGGGCTTGGCATGCCCCACCCTAGATGCCCTGGGAATCCTGGGCCCACTCCCTTCACACTAGGACTCTGGACCTGGTGACATATGGACCAGGAAGACGGGACCGAAGTTGGCTCTGCCAGGACATTCTGGTCATCAGCCTGATACTGCAGAACAAGAAGGCGCCCATGGGCCACCTGGCCAGATACACAGAATAAGAAGGGACCATATTATCAGGCAAAATGATTCCTGAGCACAACTCCTGTGCCAGACCTGGGGCTCGGTACTGGAGATATAATGGGGAGGGAGCTAAACAGATTTGATCTCTGCCCTCAGGAAGTTACTGCTTAATGGAGAAAAGAGGCATTCACCAAATAATGACATGGCTGATTGGCGAGTCATGATTATGAGGAATCATTTATCCCATGGTTGAGTGAAACATAGTAGAAAGTTACAGTGACCAAAAAGGTCGGGGACTGATGCCTGAAGAGACAGATTGAGCCAAGGTCTGAATCGGTGTCTGGAAGCTGATCTGAACACACACACACACACACACACACACACACACACGAACCAGGCATGAACGTATCCATGACCCTTGAGTTTGTTTTCTACATCATAGCAGCTCTGGTTCCTGGTGTCCACACCCTCAGGCTGTGGGGCCAGTAACAGTTGCTTCACATGGCTTCCCTCCATGTAAGGCCTCAGCTCTGACCTGAGTTAGGAAAATGGCAGTGGGTGGAGGTGGGGTCTCCCGTCTTGAGTCTGTCCTGTTTCAAGCCCCCCCCCCCGCCACACTCCCCTCCATGGCCCCCCTGTTGCTGCTGTCATTTCTACCACACATCGGCACTGCTGGGAATGGCTTACTCTGGGGTGTCCATTTATCCCCTAGCAGGAGCTGCCCAGTTTCCTGGGACCCCGTCAGGACTGTGGGACAGAGAATCCCCCAGCCTGGCCATGTGTCTGCTTGTCTGCTGCCTGGCTCCACTGTTGTCACCCGCAGCAGCACCAGGGTAAATGCAGGACCAGGAGGGACTCCCGGAGCCCTTTGGGTCTGGGAAGGAGCCCTCGCTCCAATACCTGAGGAGATAAACTGAGCCAGCTGGTGCCTCGAGCAGGCTATGGGTGTGGACACCCCTGGTACACACGGGAGCTTGTCCAGAATCAGGCTGAGAGGGCACATTGAGGACTGATCACGACTGTGGTGTATGGTAAAAATGGTATTTCAAACTGATAGGGAAAAAACTGATTTTTCAGTATTTTAGGTTTTTTATTTTTAAAATAATATTTGGACTTTTTATGAAGGCTTCATTAAATCATTAGCCATTGGTGATTAATTCAACCTCCAGCCCTCTCTCCTCCCTGGAGATAGGGGTGATGGGGCTGAAAGTCCCAACTCTCTCATCACGTGGCTGGTTCCCTTGGTAACAATTTTCCATCCTGTGGTTCTCCAGGGGCTTTCCAAAAATCATCTCATTGACATAAACTCAGGTGTAGTTGAAAGGGGCTTGTTATGAAAAACAAAATGCACCCCTTTCACCTTCATTACTCTGGGAACAAAAGATGACCTTTAGAAGCTCTGCACTGGGTACCACAAAGAGGATAATATATGTCACAGCTGCCACAGGTAACTGATACAGGGACACGCACCGAACTGAGGGAGGGGCAGGAGTGGGCAAGAGATGGGCATAAAGAGAAAAAGTATTAAAATAAAAGCAGAGTCTGTGCAGAATAGTATTGAAGTGTGCCAAAGTCCGAGAAGGGAGGTGAATCACTTGTTCCCACAGGCCCCAAATTAAGCACAGATAAAAAGGCGAGAGTCCTGCCTGCATCTCTGGAGACCCAGGATTGATATCCAGCTCTGCCACTGCCCACCACAGGGCTGCAGGAAGTTCCTCTCTTTGTTGGAGCCTCGGTTTTTTCATTCGTATAATGAGACTCATAAGAATGCCTGCCCTGCCCACCTCTGGGGACCTGGGGACCTGGGGACATGACAGTCAATCAACAAGAACTTGTTTTCGAAAAAAGCCTGCCCTTCCCACATTTTGATCGCTGCTTTCAATTGCTTTTTAAAAGGAAGCAAGAGAGAGAAATAGAAATATATTAATATATATTATATAAAGTGTATAATATAAAAACCTATGCATACATAAATGTAAATGTATTAATATATATTATATATAATATAAAAACCTATGCATATTTTATATACATAAACATATTATAATCATACATATTATACATACAAATTAGTATAGATAGATATATAAAGAGTAACACTATATATATATATATATATATATATATATATATATATATATATATATATATAAAATCTATACATCTGAGAAGGAGGGGATCCAGAGCAAATACAGAAAAATGTTGACATGTTGGGTCTGAGTGGAGGCTATATATATCAGCATTCATTGTACCATATACTTTTAACTTTTTCTTTAAGTGTGGCCATTTCTGTAGTAAAAAGCTGGGAGATGAAGAAAGGTTTTGCACAGCTGGGTCTGATAGGGACTTACCAGCTTGGCCCCAGTCAGATCTCCTCATGTCTGCCCCTCTCCTGAGTCTGGGCCACGCAAAGTGTGGCTCAGCCCAGACTCAGAAGAGAGGGGGACATGCTCTCTCACCAAGGCCCACATGTTTGTTTAAAATTCTGTTGTCCAACCTCTGCTTTCTATAGCTAAATGCTGATTCCAGGGTGACCTGCTTGAGTCTGAAACACAGCAGTGTCAGCGCCAGTGGGCTGAAATAGCTGCTTTATGGAAGGGCCTGTGCACGACCCTGGGAGCCCTCCCTCGCCCCAGTAAGGAGAGCCAGCTCCTGCAGAGAGCTTTCAGCAGGAGTACGACAAACAACACACTCCATGTTGCGTGATTAGAAGATGGAGGAGCAGGCCAGATGCTAGGGGAGGGTGGAGGGGAGGTGCCAAGGCCGGTCGGGGCACATTTCTCACAGTGCTGACCCTGGGGGAGGCAGAACTGAAGACCAAAAGTTCCCTGAGCATTGCACGGCAGTGAGGGCCCTTTGGAAGAAGAGACTGGAAGTGCAGAGGGTCAGCGGGAGGAAGCAGCAGGCCCACTGTGAGAGGCGGCATCAGCGGCTTTTAGGCTGAGGCCTACCCGGTGTGCACCAGGACCCTCCGCCCCTCATTTGCCCTCCCTGAGCCAGCCTTTGCTCTGGCTTGGCCCCCACCCCGACCCCGGGTGCCTTGGGGCTGAGTCAATCACTGATGAAACCCGGTAACTTTAAATATTGAAAAGTCCAGTAACAGTTGACAGCCCCTGCTAGCGTGCCGGAGTAGAGCTAGCCACAAAAAGCCTGCTGGTAATTACGCAGTGTTGGCAGGAATGCTTCTCTTTTTTGAAGTTCACTATAATCAACAATTGGCATAGTTGAAGTATTTTTGGAAAGAAAAATAGTGTAAGAGAGCTGGCAAGCAAAGAGAGTGTAAATAAATGCATTATAACAGCTACAGAATATTTGTAATGATTTTTTTTTTAAAAAATTAAGTACTCCTCAAATGAGACTGAGTTTGGAGAGGGCGTCTCTGGCCAGGCTGGTACTTGGGGCAGGAAGCCCATGAGGGGCTGTGGCTGCAATCCAGGTGAGGCAGCGTCCTCCATTCATGCCCTGCCCACCTGCCCTGGGCCACAGAATCTCCTATTTGAATGAAGAGGGATTGCTCTGCCCTGACAGTGGCCACAGAGAGAGGGCAGGTCACCCGGATGAGGAGAAGAGGCTAGGTGATGTCAGGGAGCCCCTTTCAGGGGCCGGGTTGCAGGGGAACAGAAGGGAGTGCCCCTAAGCTAGCCTCTGGGTGTGATCCTGTAATTTGGGCTCTGCCCTGGCTGGCTGGGTGATCTTGGACAAGCCTCCTGCCCCTCTCTATGCTTCCTCTAGAAGATGAGGGTAACTCCCTCTGAGCAGGGTGGGTGTGGGGAGTGCCAGTTGCCTGGTTGGGGACTGTTTGGATGAGAAGATTCCACAGGGTGTGTCAGGACGGTCAACCTGTGCCTGGACTCTGGGGTGCCTCCTCCCTTCCAGCCCCTCCCTGGGTAGGCTTTTCTGGAGGGGGGGTGATGGGGGTGTCTGGGCTTGTCTTGGAGGCAGCAATTGATTGTTCTCTCCAGACCCCTCCCTGGGAATGCCAAATCCCTGGGGCCAGCAGATTCTGCCCCTAAACCTGTCCAACCAGTGGTTCGGGAGGAAGGGGCACCTGGGAGGGGCAGCAGGAGGTGCCAGAGCTGCCTCCCCCAGCCCAGCACAGACAGCTGAGTTCAGAGGCTCTGGACACTGCAGAAAAGACCTTTAAACAGACTGTTGGATGCTTGGCCTGGCCATGGGACTCAGTGGGAGACAGTCTGGGTTGTTGGTGCCACCACTGCTACTGCTGACCTGCCTCCAGCCAGGGATAGGCCTGGGTGAGTGAGGGTGGGGGTGCGGGTGGGCTTCAGGAGAATGCACCTGCCCCCAGCTGCCTCCCAAGCCCCAAATCTGGGACTGGGACCTAGGTGGGTCAGGAGAGACAGCCCACCATAGAGGTCACAAGACAGAGACACCTGTCTGCTCTACCCCAAGATGTAAAAGATGCAATCCCCCTATCTCTGAGCCCTACTGCTTTTCTCTTTCATTCTCTCTCTCCCTTCCTCTTTCTCCATTTCACTCCCCCCTCTTAAGCAAACATTAAGTACCTGCTGTATGCAGCATGCACTGGGCCTCAGAGGTAAAACTGGGAGCTCAGGGAAAGATGGATTCTAGCACCGAAACTTGGCAGTTAAGTGGAATTAAATTGAACTGAACTGAACTGAACCAAAAGGGGTAGAAGATTCTGGAAATATGCATACAAACTCTTTTTGTCTGTGTCTCTCTGGTATTTGGGGTGGAGAGAGGAGGAGTACTAGTCCCAAGGGGCTCAGGGAGGAGTTAGGGGTTCTGAGTGCCCCAGCAGCTGGGCTGGATATGGGCATAGGGCCCAGGCTTCTTAAACTCCCCAGCTGTCCCTTCCCTTTTCCCAGATGAGGCTGTGAGGGGCTGAAAGGGGGACAAGTTCTAGGAGGGGAAGGTGCCTTAGGATATGGTGGGAAGTGGCTAAGCACTGGGTGGGAAGGAGAGGGTATCCTAGGCTTTGAGCCAGGACATGCCGCCCTCTTGATGGCTCACATCCCCGGGGCCTGGGGTCTTGGTGGGGACCTTCCTGTGTCACCTCTCCACCCTTCTCGAGCCTTTCATTCCTCCCATCAAGCAAACCAATCTGGACCATGTGGGTGGATCTGAAGGGACTTGAGAGGTAGATAAATTGAGGCCTAGGGAGTCAGAGCTCAAAGCCATTGGGTACCAGCTGGACTCAGCTCCCCCAAATCTGAGTCTCACCCCAACAAGACCTAAGACCCCTTCCCTAGAACAACAGTGCCTGTAGCAGGGGGAGGGGACCTCCTGTGCCTCTGTCTGTCCCCTTTCCTGGGGCCCTGCCCACCACATAGAAACCCCAGTGACTTGGGTAGGAAAGGGCCGTATGGGACTCCCCAGATTTCCCACAGTGTCCACCGCTAGTAAGCTCCCAAGGCAGGGGCCAGCGTTGGACTCAGACCACTTACCCATGCCCTATGTGCACAGAGTTGCCAGGGAGCCCTCCTGAAAAGCCAGGAGTTCAGGAGTTGGGGGAAAAGCCCCAACTCCTCCGTCAGGCTGGGCTCCGAGGGCAGACACGCGCTCCAGCCCCTCATTCTGGGCTGTGGAGGCCTGCTTGTCCTGCTGAGTCTCTTCTCTCTGTCCCTGCTAGCCCCAGAGAGTATCAGCTATGTGCCCCGGCTCTCCAGTGGCACCCTGGCAGGGAAACGCACCCAGTCTACCTTCACACTGGAGCAGCCGCGGGGGCAGTTCAGTCACCTCAACATTTCCGACTTTGACCCCATCTGGCTGGTGGTGGCCCGCAGCAGTGGTGGGTACCGCTCAGATAGGCCTTGGTTTTCCCTCTGTGAAATGAGCAGGGGTGATGAAGAGCAGAAGGGGTGATGGGAGTGGGAGGTCCTGCCAGGGATGTAACCAGGGGGCTGTCTAGCCTGGTGGGACAGGCTGGAGCCCTACCCACATGGCCCCCACCATCTGACCCAAATGCCACCCTCAGCTGCCCGGAACTTCACTGCTCCACAGAGGGTAGAGGATACCCCAGTCCCTGCCGACTTCTCCCAGAGGGGTTACTACCTCACACTGATGGCCAGCCGGGCTCTCTACCTGGGTGGCCAGTCTGGCAACCAGCTCCAGGTCCTCCGAGTCGGCAATGACACCAGCTGCTCCCCATTGACAAGGGGCTGCAATCACCCACTGCCGGGCCCAGGCCCCTACAGGTGAGCAGGTCTGCTGGGCCCTGCTATGGGAGACGTGCCGCTGCCTGTGCTCAAATCTGAGCCTGTGGCAGCTCACAACTAAATGACTGGGTCCCTTGCTCTAGTTCTGCCACCAGGAGGAGGTATGAGTGAATTCTCCCATCTTTCCTGTCCAGAGGGCCTCTGACTCAGGCCCTTGCCCCTGTGGGCCATTTGGATTCCACAGGTGGGGTCTCTGCATCCAGGGAGGGCTTGCCCCAGGGAGGAGGGCTCCCTGACCATCTCACTCAGGGCTTGATTCACTGATGTTCAGTGCTGGGGGATCTAGTCTACTCCACACACATTTCCTAAGTGGGGACAGTGGAGGCCCAGAAAGGGTGACACACCCAAGGCCACACAGCTGGGAAGTGTCACAGCACAGATTGGAGCCCCTTCAAGACTATGCCTTGAGCTCCAGTCCCTGCTCTCTAACCCATCAGGCCTTGGGAATCAAGGGAACAGATTGACAGGCAAGAAGGCCCAAGGGGTCAGAACCTGGGGATCCCTACTCCTTGTGTCGGGTTC
Organism: Cynopterus sphinx; assembly: GCA_030015415.1. Classification (NCBI taxonomy): domain Eukaryota; kingdom Metazoa; phylum Chordata; class Mammalia; order Chiroptera; family Pteropodidae; genus Cynopterus; species Cynopterus sphinx. The sequence goes on along the minus strand of CM057379.1, from coordinate 81,637,526 downwards.
CCTGTTCAGAGTGAAGTTCCTGGTGATGAGTGACAGAGGACCCGTGGCTGAGACAGAGTGGTCCAGTGAGACCCGTCTGAAGCAAGGTATGAGGCCAGATGAACACATCACATACCAGGGCTGGAGGCATGGGGGGCTCCTGAGGGGGCCAGTCCCTGTCAGTCAGAGCCATCGTTTCCATCCTGTTGTCTGTAGGGCCCCCTCTCCCAGCCAGGTAGGGAGTGGTGGTTCTGGAGGCTGTTCCAGGTCCCCCTTCTCAGGTCAGATCAGACTTTTTTCCTTCTGCATGGCCTGCCCCGGCTGCCTGTGGGTCCCCCTCACGACACCCAGCTGTGGCGCTCCAGGCTACCCCCAGGCCCCAGGGTGCAGGTGCCATAGTCATCATTGCCATTCTGTCGGTCCTGCTGACTGTCCTCCTCACCGCCCTCCTCACCCTGATCATCTACACCTGGTAAGTAGACAGGGCCCATATTGCCTGGGCCCCTGGGAGGGGTGAGGTCCCTGACCTGGGCCACCTTTATCCCCTCCTTCCTCCCTCACTTCTTCAGCAGCAGCCCCTGGCCCAGGACCCTAGCCCAGCTCTCCCTTGCTAGCCATGCTGGAGTGGTTTTCCCTGAAGGCCAGACAAGGGTACAATTACCGGGCAAGGGACTCCCAAGGCTCCAGAGCCTCTTAATCTCTCCCTCACTTGTCCCTCCGCCTGAACCTGCCACAACTTCTGAGCAGCCACTACCGGCCCCTGGTGGCAGCGTCTGGAACCTCAGGTGGGGTCAACAGCAAACTCGCCTCCTGCGAGTTCCCTGGGTGGAGGTGAATTGCTTTTAGGCCAAGCGCTGAGCTTTGCCTCAGACTTTCATTCAGAGCTCAGATGCCAGGCCCTGGTGTCCACAGGGCCACCTAGAGGAAAAGGGGAAGTTGTCCCTGGGTAGGATTTGGGGAGGAGGGAGAGGGGGAGGTGCTGGGGTAGGTGGGTTTCAGGCAGCCAAGCAAGGGGTGAGTCCTTGATTCTCAGCTGAGGAAATGGCTGTATCTTGAAGGCCAGAGGGAGCCAGTGGGGGGTTTTGATTAGGAGAGACAAGCAGATAATGTTTTAGAGTCATCCTGGGGTGTGGTGAGTGGAAGAGGGGGCTGGGCAACGACAAAGGGCAGGGAGGAGAGAATGGCTTTGTGAGGTTAGAGAAATAGCCTGGTTCCCTTTGGTTAATCTAGCCTGGCCAGCGGAGTCTCAGTTTCTCCAGAGCTCCTATGCCTCTAGACAATAGCTGGGGTCCTTCGATCAGGTCCTGTGTACATCATTCTCCCTCTCTCCTCCCCAACCCCCACCCAAGCTACAACACCTGTGGGAGCATTCCCATTTCAGGACCAGGGAAGTCGGTGCGCGTGAGAAGATATAACCCCCACCACATGTTCAGCCCTCCAGCTGCGGGGAGCTCCTGAGAGACGCCAGGGGGCTCTCATCTGTCCCTAGCCTCCTCCTGGTTCAGGCTGCAGAGCCTGGGCTGGGGGCATGTCCTGCAACTTCCAGAGCTCAGAAATAAATATCAGAAATAAATGTCCCCAGCACCTCCCTGTATGTCTGTCTATGCCATTATACACCCGGGCGGTCTCCTCAGCCCCTGTTCCCAGCCTCTGGGTAGGGTTGGGGGGAGGTTCAGGAGGATATAGCACCAGGGCTGAGGTCTAAGGTCCTAGACCAACTGAGCCATCTTGGGCAGGGCAAGCCTCTCTTCTGGTCTCAGTGCCCCACCTGTGAAATGGGGGTGCTCACACTGCCCACTGGGCTGCAGTGAGGCCAAAACAAGGAGGAGAATGGCTCACCCTGCCCTGTATGTCTGACAGTTGATGCCCCCTTATCCCCAACATCCTCCTTGTAGCCTCTCTCTCCAGTTTGCCTCACCTCCTGGCTGGAAGACTTAGAGCAATTCTTCCTTCCTCCAATTCCTGCATACGAAGTGCGGCTTCTAAGCTTCACTCACCCCTGTGCTCACTCTGGGCCTGGAGTGCAGGCACTATGTATGTAACTCAGCTCCTAGAGAAGCCTGGGCTCAGCCCAGAGCAGCCTCTGGTCCTGATCCTAATCTGGGCACCCAGCATTTTCATCATCAGCTCCACTCCAGGGCAACCCCAGCAGGGCCTGAGATGACCCAGGCAAGGTTCTGCCCTCAAGTTGCTCACCACTGTGGAGGAGGAAAGAGCTATCACTATGCACAAAGATGAAGGGAACTCAGGCATCAAGAGTCGCATCAGGCTTGGAGGAGGCTTGCTGGGCAGGTGTGGCCTTGGAGAAGGGGCAGCACTGTGCCAGGTAGACATGCGGAAGGCACCCAAGCAGGAGCAACAACATGTGTAAAGGCTTAGGAGCAACTGGAGACTGGTGAGTGGGCAGGTGGGGGAAAGCTAGGGGTTGGGGTGGAGGATGGTGGGGAGGCCTGGAAGTGCCCTATGCCAGGTAGAGGGAGTCACCTGCTGGGGTAGGGGCTTAGGGAAGGAGAATGCTGGCTGGCTTCCCTGGTGCCTGGCTCTAGGAGGTGCACCTGGCCCTAATTTGTTTATTGCCCAGTGCAGACTCATCCTGAGCCTGCTGTGGAGGAAGTGCTCACATGACTCTGAGGGCTCCAGGTTTGGAGGAGCAGGGAGCAGAAGGGACAAACAGGCTTCCAATTTCTGCCTTGATCTCTCCACAACATTTTCAGAGCAGCCATGAGACCTGCATCTGAGGCTGGGTGACCCCAAACAAGTCACTCACACTCTCTGGGCCTCAATGTCCCCTTATGTGAAAAGCGAAGGTTGTACTGGGTGATTCTAAGACCTTGCACACCACAAACTGATGTCCTGTGTGGGTCAGCCCTGGCAGGAAACAGATGGCATGCTGCCTAGAAGGGCAATTGAGAGAGTTTACAAAGGTGTGGGCTACGTTAGGTAAAACCAACGTGAGAGGCTGGTCTGGGGCAGGTGTGGCCTTTACCGAAGAGCTAGTAAACAGGGACCACTGGTGAGGGTCTGCCTGGCAGAAGCAGAGGCTGTAGGTAGAGGGATGAAGCCAGTGGAGGGACCCAGTGAGTAAATCCCTTGGCCCCTCTCCTCCTGCCTTCTGATGTCATGCTGGTGTCTCCACTGACCACGCCTAACCAGAAGCAAGGGGACAGAGGGGTCTGAATGGTATGGTCCATGTCCCAGGTTCCTGGGTCCAGAGCAGGACAGAGAAGGGCCAAGAATAAACTTAGAGGGTACTATGATCTGTTTTTTCCTCGACCATTTCTGACACCAAATGTGTTTGGTTTTTCTCACAGCAACCAGTTCTCCAACTCGCCAGACACCAGTGGGTGTCCTACGATTTAACTCAATTCTGGTGTTAACGCAGGACGCTCAGTCCCACAAGACTGCCCCCACTTCAGACACCAGTTGCAAGTAGAGCATGCCCAGGGTGCCCACATCTTCCAACTTGGTTACAAATCAGGAATTCCCATGAATGCAGGGAGGAAGCGAGATAATAAAATGTTAATCAAGCTACATTCAGAGACTGCAGTATGCTGATCAGCCCTGCAGCCAGGCCAGAAGGACACCTGCAGAACAAAGGAAGATTTCCACTGGGATTGCTAATAACCCATTCCCCACACCCGGTAAAAGAGAAACAGGAAAAACAATCTCTAAGTGGCTGACCTACGCCAAATGAAATGTTCATTTGCTATGCCTGAATTCATGGGGGAACCTATGCAATAAAGGCTGGGAACCGCCAGCCTTTCACTCTACTATTTCCCTTTTTATGCTACCTAATCTTTCCCTTTCCCTTCCCCTGCCTCACTGCATGCCCATATCAAAGGAGATGGGTAAACAAAGTCTTTAAACCGTAACTCAGAGGAACTATAGAATGGTATAAACTGAATTCCTCAGACACTCAGGGTCCCTCTCACTCTTTCCCTCGGTACTCCTTCTGTCCTCACTGTCCTCATTCTAGTAGGCGCCCTCCTGCTCGCTCTCTCCCTCCCTCTGAGAGGAGACCATGCTGTGTGTGGAGTATTGCCTCTTTTTCTAATAAACTTTTCTTTTGCAAGTATTGAATTCCTCCCACACTCTCCGCCAAAGGAGCCCCTTCTTCTCTCTGTGCAGGACTTAGTCTTCACCTCACTCTGGGAACTTTGCCCTGTCCTGCATCCCCGTGCCTGCCTCCTCAGTTTTAATAATTTACTAGAAGGGCTTGCAAAACTCAGGAAAACAGTTTACTGAGTATTACGGCTTGTGACTCAGGATATGGGGCACACAGAGCTTCCACGTCCTCTCCGGTGCGCTACCCTCCTGGCACCTGATGTGTTCACCAGCCTGGAAGCAGTCCACACCCCATGTCTTGGTTCTTTATGGCAGTTCCATTATGTAGACATGATTAATTCAAGCATTGGCCAGTGGTGACTGAACTCAATCTGCAGCCCCTCTCCCTTCCCTGGAGGTCATGGGGAGTGGGGTGAGGGTGGGGCTGAAAGTTTCTCTAATCTCTGAGGTTGCTTCCTCTGGGTGACTGTAGCATTCTGAAGCTATCCTGGGGCTCACCTCATAAACTCAGGTAGGTTGAAAAGGGCTCATTGTGAATAACAAAGATGCTCCTTTCACCCCTACTACTCAAAATTCTGAAGGTTTTAGGGAGGGTTTTAGGAGTTATGTGCCAGGAACCAGGGACAAAGACCAACTACTCCTCCATCCACGGGTGACCTGTCCCAAGACCCCTCCAATGGATACCTGCAACCAGGGATCCCTATATATACTGTTCTTTCACACACTTATGATAAAGTTTAATAATAAATCAGACACAGTAAGAGATTAACAACAACTAATAATAAAATAGAACAGTCGATCTGATAACTGACAGAGCTACTAAGAGACTAAGCATGTGGGTCGGAGGATAGTGTACAGAGCACAGATACATTGGACAAAGGAATGATTCACATCCCGGGTGGGACAGAGCGGGACTTCATAATGCTACTCAGAGCGATGCACAATTTATAACTTATGAATTGTTTATTTCTGGAATTTTCTATTTAATACTTTCAAATTGCAGTTGACTGCAGGTAACTGAAACCATGGGAATCAAAACTGCGAATAAGGGGGAACTACTGTATTTCTTCTGGTATCACAGTGATGTGGGATACGGGGTGAATGTCTCCGAGTGGGGAACTCAAGCTCTGCGCCTGCTGAGAAAGGGTCCCTGGCTTCACACAGGAAAGAATTCAAGCATGAGCCAGAGTTAGAGACAAAAGGCAAGTTTATTCGAGAAGAAATAATGCTCCACAGGCAGAGACGTAGTCTCCCCTCAAAGCCAGAGAATGAGACCCTGAGTCTTGGAGGAATTGGGTGTGTATCTGTTTGCCTTTTGTGGTGTGGGTGTGCAGCTTTAAAGGCATGTGTATGGGGGGGGTAGTCCTTAGTATATCTCTGGGGGATTCCTCCCCTAAGTTCCCTTCCTGGCCTGTGCTGATCAGCCAGGTTCACGCTTCTAGTGGCACGAAGCAGACTCTGAATGCAACCCAGTTCAATATATAGTTAATGTGCGTAGTTCTCATGCCTCCGTCTGGCATTAACAGTATCACAGAGGGCATAGACCGCCTTTGTTCTGATTCTGTTGATTCAGACCTCTCCTCACCCTCATGGTGTCCAGCCTGGAGAGAAAGGCAGACAGGTGAACATGCAGTCCTGTCCCAGGCAGAGGCTGCCTGAGGCCAAGGTGGGGGTGTACAGAGGGGACTCCACAGAAGCCAATCCAAGTGTGTGGGAGGACAGGGATCCTGGCTTCCTCTGACAGGATATCCCAGAGGCCCACCAGGCAACCACACCACCTAGAGCTGACCCCAGCCTGGCACTTCCTCCTGGTTTTGTGGTCCTCCAGACCCCAAGCCAAATGCTGGAGAAGAACCCCATCAAACTCGCTGACCGCACCCCTCCTCCCCACTGGGGACATTTGATAGACACAACCTGGCCACAAAGACTTAAGCCACCATCTTTAGACCTGCCCTGTGTTGAGCCCAGAGCCCAACCTCAGGGGCTGGGAGAAGGGCAGCATGGTATGGGCAAGATTCTCTCCAACCCAAATTCCCATTGGTACCTCAACCATGCCTGAACTTGTTTCTCTGAGCTGTTCTGGGCGCCTGCAGCACAAGCGAGTGGGGGAACACTGACCACCCGGTGTGGCTGCACCATCCCACTCAACATTCCAGCTCTTGGGGGCACAAACCTGGGGAAAACAGGTTTGAGGACAATGGTCTTGAGCCATGAAGTGACACCCAGTGGGCTACATGTCACCCGATATCAGCCGGATAAATGAACAAATGGATGGGGAGAGGGGACCTGCTGCCTCTTCCTGCACCCCTCTCTGTCTTTCTGTCTGTCTCTCTGCAGGCCTCTCTCTGCCCCCTCTCTTATGTTTCTTTGCTTGTTTCTCATTCTTTCTCTTGTTTCTATTTTTAACTCAGACAAGCCATGAGAACTGCTCTTACTTCCTGGGGGGAAGCCCTCTGAGCTGGCCCAGAGATGGCATAATCAGATCCCAATAAACACAAGATAAATCAGAAAGCTGGTTCCAGGTTTGGACTTAGTAGGGCAAAGGGGAAAAATAGAACAGAAGGGAGAAGGGAGAAAGAGAATGTGCGTCAGACACTGGGACTATTCCCAGCTCATCACCTCAAACTGTCAGGTACAGAGGGGATCACCCCAGGCCCCCTCCCACTCCCGCCCTGTTCCTAGTGCTCTTCGTAGTCATGCTGTGCTGTCTCCATGCCCTGGCTCCTTCTCCAGACATTTAGTTGTTCCCTGCAGCAGGAGCCCAGGAGGCCCAAGTGGACCGTTGTAGGCAGTTCCTCTACCCTCTCCCCACAAGTGTGTATTTGCTCCCCCTCTTGGCATGGGACCTAGACCTCTCCTGGGAATGATGTCTCACACGGAGGGATCCAAAGGCTCCAGTGATGCTAGAAGCCAGGCAGGTAGGAGGGGCTATGAGGCCCCTGAAAGGAAGGAATCAGCAGATCGTGGAGTCTGGGGAAGGGGTGGGCTGCTTCTGGGTCTAATTCCATCATCCTAAACTCCCCAGGGCACAAAGACATAGGGATGTGACCTGAGAGAGAGCGATAGAGAGAGAGAATCGTGCTGTTGGGAGGCATCACGCAGGCTATTCCTGGGAGGTGGTATTGCAGGGGCTGAAATCCCTGCATGCTGGGTGGGTTTTATCTGCCCAGAGTTAGGCCTGAGTTTTTAGGGTCACCAGGAGATGGCCTGAGGGCTCACACATGCTGTTCCTTTTGCCCTCCTAATGTAGGGAGGAGGCAGGAGAATTAAAAATGTTAATCAAGTCTGCAGCCATACCACCCTGAACACCCCAGATCTGTCTGTTCTCAGAAGCTAAGCACGATTGGGCCTGGTTAGTACTTGGATGGGTGACCTTAGAAGCTAAGCAGGGTCAGGCCTGGTTAGTACTTGGACGAGAGAATGCCCGGGAATACCAGGTGCTGTAGTCTTTAAAAACAAAAAACAACAAAAAAAAATGTTAATCAAGCCACAATCAGAGACTGCAACATGCTGATCAGCCCTGCAGCCAGGCTAGGAGTCCATCCTCAGAACAAAGGAGGATTTCTACTAATGTTGCTAACAGCCCTTTCCCCACACCTGTGAAGGGGAAACAGGAGCCAATAGAGTCATTCTCAAATGGCTAAAACCAAGCAGAACCTAAGGATTAAAGGCTGGGAAGTGGGCCTTTAGCATCACATACTCTTCCCCTTCCTCAGTGTATGTCCGTCCGTATCAAAGGAAATGGGAACCAAAGAATGACAGATAAACTGAATTCCCTGAACACTCAGGGTCTCTCTCACTCTCTCAGCCTGCGAGGAGACCACATGCTGTCTGTGGAGTGTTACCCCTTTTCTAATAAACTTGCCTTTGACTCTAACTTTGGCGTGTGTTTAATTCTCTTCACACTCTTCACCAAAGGACCTTCTTCTCCTCTTGGTGCAGGGCTTGGTCTCCCTACCAACTTGGGGAAATTGGCCCTGTCCTGCGTCACTCCTGCTACTGTCTCCACATCCCATCCCTTTCCCCTGGGGTCCAAATCTTTCTGGTTCTTGTGACGCAGACAAGGCAAATTCTCCCGAGTGTTGGGGATGAGGGGTGCCATGTGCAGCGAGTGGTAAATCCTGCCACATCCTGTTTGGCTCTGGAAAATAAACCTGAGTGGAAATGGTGGGAGATTGAGAAAAGAAAGAAGACAGAAAGCTGGGATCAGGAGGATCACCGTCCACTGCTGGTGGAGCAATGGCACAGTTTTATTTCTTGCAAGCTGCTTTTCTACTAGAGCATACTAAAATAAGATTATCCCCATCCCACCTACACATCCCATTATAATCATTTGCATTTCCATAGATTATCCCCATTCTTAGGAGGGTGGTAGAGGTGAGGCAATCCTTGGTTGACCTCACAGATTGCAGGGAACTTGTCAGCTTGCAACCTGCCCTCCACAGAGGGACTCGAGTCCTTCACAGAGAGAGAAGAGGGTCCTTGGTGGAATGTAAGAAATAATTCAAACGCAAAAGGAAAAACATAAAGGTCAAAAGGAAAGTTCATTGGAGAAGGGGTAACACTCCACAGAGTGTCGTCCCCTCTCAGGCAGAGAATGAGAGACAGAGTAAAGGCGCTGAGAGGGACCCAGAATGTTGGAGAATTCAGTTTATATATCATTCTTTCGTTCCTGTGAGTTGCAGTGTAAAGACTTTACCTATTTTCCTTTGATGTGGACATACTGTGAAGAAGGATATGTAATGTGAAAAGGAAGAGCATGTAGCATGAAAGGCCTGCTGGCGATTCCCAGCCTTCACCCATAGGTTCCCCATGATTTTATGCATAAGGGATGAATAATTTTGTTTTGAGTAGGGTGGCACTTGAAAGACTGTTTTTCCTGTTTTCCCTTCATGGTGTGGCAAAACGGGCTGTTAGTGATCCCAGCAGAAATCTTCCTTTGCTCTACAGGTTTCCTCTGGTGGCCTGGCTGCAGGGCTGATTAGCATACAGCAGTCTCTGAATACAGCTTGATTTAACATTTAGTTCTCTCTGCTCTCTCCCTTCATTACTCACACCCAGCTCAAATGTCCCCCTCTCCTTGTGGCCAACTGTGACCTCTTCCACTGTAAGGTATTTGTTCCCTAAGAATCTCAAGGGCCCCAAGAATATGTCTTGGCTGCCCACAAAGCTGGGTCTCTGTTCATCCCTGGAGGGGTGACAGGACTGAAAAGAGGCAGGTAATGTTGCAGGAAATGACACCCGATGGAGGAATTCAGATGCTCAGACAACTTTGTTAGAAGAAGGAGAATTTAATGCTGGCAGAGGGCGTGGGGCGTCCAACAGACCCAAAGCATGATCTCCCCTTGGTTAGATTTCTTACAGTTTATATACCCTTGCAGTGTCCATGCAAGGGGCCTGTGATTCCTTTGTCTGAGGTTTGACATGTCCCTCTTTACTCAGAGTGGGGACTGCAGGGGAGGAATTTCCAGACCCTTGGTATTATCAGCACCTTTATCAGATTCTTTATTAAAGAGACGGCACTCCTAGGCTTACAGGGAGGGAGCAGCATTCATTGATAACTGCACAGGCTCAGGGGGTTTCTTATCCAAAGGCTGAGCTCTCTCTGTAACACAGCAAACAGGTCCACAGTCTTGACACTCTATACAGCTACAGAGATAGGGAAGGGGCTGGAGAATCCTTGAGGTAGGGGATGCAGCTGTGGAAAACAGGCTAACTGAAGAGCATAGGGCAGAGTGAGGGAAGAGAGAGCAGTTTTAACCAGCTGAGTTGGTTATTTCCGCAGGCCCTTTCCTTTGCATCTGTTTTTACTTTCAGATGCCTCCTCTCCTCTCTCAGTAAGGAGAAGCAGAAGCAGACCCCCCTCATCAGCTGCTCCTGGTCACTCCAGCCTGACCCAGGAAGGGCCACACACAGAAGGCACGGTGACTCTGCAGCACTTGCTGGACACCAGGAACTGGCCTGAACAATTCACAAATGTGAATCCCAAAATTGTGGAGGCAATCCATGATTAGCCTCATTTTACAGATGAAGAAACAGGCGTGGTAAGTGCCACCAGGGTAGGCAACCGAACTGGGGGAGTCGGAGCTTGGCTGTGTTGTGGCCGCCAGCCCCCGAAAGACACACGGACCAACCACCAGAACTCAGTGAGTTATAGGAATCACACTCTTTATTCAGCCAGCTGGGTCTGCCAGGGGTACGCAGACCCCAAATTAAGCAGCCCCGAAATGTAGAGGGACAGGGTTTTTAAGCCCTAAACCCATTCTTCATTCTGTCTGAACATAAAAGTCTATTTTTCTTCTTTTTACTAACTGTCAACCCACAGGTCGGTTGTGCACGTTGCGGGGGCAGGGAGGGGGGTACAGAAGCAGAAAGCTTATTGTTAGAATGTTGTTCCCATGGGCGATAGCCTATGTTCCCATGGGTGATAGCCAAGCAGTAATTTCGTAGCCAGTACAGCTGGAGGGGAAGGGCTTGAGTGGAGGGGGATGCAGGGTCCTTGATGAAAAGGCAGGGTTGCCCAGTTCTCTCAGCCCTGCCCCTGATCTGGGCAGCAGCCCCAGGTGGTCCCCTTACCTTCCCCCATTTCCTCCCCCAGCTTCCTTAGAAGAGGACGGGGCAGGGTGTTTCCACTCCTCTCTGGAAGGTTCAGAAGGTTAATGAGGGCAAAGCACGTAACTCCATTCAGTGGGATGAACTTCTGGGAAGAGAGGAACCTGGGCTGGAGGCCAAGGGTGGGGTGGGCGACGGCACCTATGGTCACGGAGCCTGACTGCCCGCTGCTCCAGGGCCATGGCTTGACCTCTCTGACTGGCCCCTGGCCCCAGAGAAGTTTCTGAGAATGTCACAGACAAGGAACAGAGGCCTCCTCGGTCTTGACAGGACAGGAGACCTCTTCTCCTCCCACTGTGGGCCTGCTCTGGCCTGAGCTGTTCGTGCATGGTGGGGCGGCTGACGATGTGGCCTTTGTTGTCCCCAACTGGCCTGCCTTGAGACTAAGGCTCAGTTGTCCAGAGTGAAAGGAAGAAAGATTCTAAATCCTACCTGGACCCTGGAGGAATATGAGGCCTGTGCTCAAGCAGAGACCAGACCTTGAGCCTATATCTTCAGGTTCCATCCCCAAGGTGGGGACATTTGTCTCTGGGGGCCTATTCTCTCCCACCCCACTTTTCCGTGAGTCCCTGGCTGCCGGCTACCTGTTATCCTTCCCAGGCTTCAAGCTAGGCATTGGGGGCCGAAGTAGCTTGGCCACAGTCCCTGTCCTAGGGGGAGAGGGTCCCTTGGAAAGAGCAGACAGTCCAGAAGTGCCATGAGAGGAGCTCTCAGCCTGCAGGAATAAAGTCATGTGTCCCCTTAGGGAACAGGGCTCTCTCTTTGCTGACCAACCCATGGGCCCTTCAGCTGTGAGATGGGGGCCCTGGGCCCGCAGCGGTGGCAGGAGCGAGGTCAGGATGGCTGCTCTGCCAAACAAGGTGGAGGAGAGCCCTGGTGGGTCCACTGAGGGGATGGACGGGACGAGTGTGAAATGCCCAAGAGGATAAGAAATGACCTGCTGAGGACTCACTGTTCTTACGTCCACCCAAGTTCTGCTCATGAGTATTTCCCTGAGATAAATGAGGGCTCGTGTCTACCAGGAGACATGTGCAATGACGTTCGTAGCAGCCTTATTAATAACAGCCTCAAACTGGACACTACTGATGTCTACCCAGGGGTAAAGGGATGGCAAACTGGAGAGGGCACTGCATCCACACTGTGGAGTACATTCAGCGATAAAGAATGGACGGTTGATACATGCAGCAACCTGGGGACTGTCCTGGCCACTATCGTGCTGAAGAGGAGGAGGTTGGCACAGAGGTGTGCGCAGGCCTACCTTGCTTTATGTGCTTCGCAGACATTGAGTTTTTTATAAACCGAAGGTTTGTGGTAACCCTACATCAAGTCTCTAGGCGCCGCTTTTCCAACAGGCTCAGATGATGGGTAGCATTTTTTTAGCAATAAAGTATTTTTAAATTAAGATATGTGCATTTTTTAGACATAGTGCTGTTGCAAACTTAACAGACCACAGTGTAGGATAAACATCACTTTTATTTCCACTAGGAAGCCAAAAAATTCACATGACTCACTTTATAGTGATATCCGCCTTATTATGGTCCCCGGAACTGAACCCACAGTCTCTCTGATGTACGCCTGCATGCTGTACGATCCCATCCACGTAGAGATCAAAAGCAGAAAAGACTAACTGCTGGTGATCCAGTTGGGAGGGAGTTTATCTGTGAGGGTGGACTGGGGCACTAGTAAGCCAGCTGGGGACTGGAAGCATTTTACATCTTGATTTAGCTGATGGTTACCCACACGTATGCATGTGTGAAAATTCAACAAGCTGTTCATTTAAGAATTGTATGTTCTACTGAAGATAAAGGAGTCCGTGTTTATTCAGCAGCCATCTGTGGAGCACCCATTGTACGACCCCGTGGCCACGGCAATGAGCAGAGACACCCCAGTCCCTAAGGATCTGGGAGTGTGGGGAGCTATCTGCCTGGCCCCCTTGCATTGCCCACACCATCAGCCTGGCAGCCCCTTACTCAGGCACAGGCCAGAGAGACACGGGTGAGGAAGAGACTGTGAGGTCTAGCAGGGGAGGTAGGGGACAGTCATACAGCAGGTCTCAGGCCGAGTAGAAGCGGAAATTCTAGGAGGGACAGCGGGGGTCCTGCTGTGGTTGTCTAGGGCAGGAAGACCCCAGTGATCTGAGAGCGAGGGGGCACCCGGAGGCACCCACGGTGCACCAGGACCTATGGAAGCTGAGGAGAGGGTGCCAGCAAAGGGGAGGCCTGCCTAGAAGTGCTATTGAGTGTGAAGGGTGTGCCAGAGCTCTCTGAGCAGGAGCTGGCTGAGGACCAGGGGTGCCTCTACTTCCTGTCTCCACCCCGCCCTCCTACCCATCCCCGTGGCTCCATACTTCACTCCAAGGCTCCTGGTTCCTATCAGCCCAGCCAGGGTCCTAGATTGAGCTGGAGTAGAAAGGCCTTGGCGCCAGAAGCCATGACAGGTTTATGTTCCAGCTGCACTGGCCCCACACCAAGTCCCCTATCTGGCACACATAATATCCTTCTCTCCTTAGAGGCAGAAGAGGCCAGCCGGAGCCCTGGAGGCCAGGGTATTCTTGGAATCAGGCTACTTTCCCAGCCCTGGGCCATTTCTGCTCAGGGGGTGCCCTGAGAGCGGTGCCTGTCTTTTTGCCCCCACTTCCCAGCCCCAGTCCTACTCCTTCAAAGTCCAGCTTGGTGCCACCTCTTCCAGGAAGCCCACTCAGAGCATTGTTATCTCCATGGGAAGAGTGGGCATTTGCTTGCTCCTAAAAGCCGTAGTGGAGATCTGAACCCAGCCTTTAGCTTGCAGGTGACACCCAGGACTCCTCAGTTTTCCCACTTTGGGAAGGGTCAGTTTTCACCGACAGGGGTTGGGTCTGAGGGGGTTAGTGATTGCAGCTATGGGGAGGCCTCAGAAAAAGGGACCCCTGAGCTCCCTCCTGGTGCCATGTTCTGTACCCACAGGGTACCTGAGAGACATTTATCACCCGCCCTGTGCCTGCCCTGGTTTGGCTTCTGCCCAAGACCACTTGGCCACCTCAGGGATACCCAGAGGTACCTGAAACCTCTTCCCACTCGAGGGGTCTCTGGGGATAACTGCGGGGTGGGGGAGGCACAACATTCCCTTTCCATCTGCCTCCACCTCAGCCGGGGGGGGCTCAAGCAGTCTCTTCTGTCTCTGCGTTTTCTCTTTCTGACCCTCCGTCTCTGCCCCCATTTCTGACTATCTCCATCAGTCTCTCTCTTTGTGTTTCTCTTTGAGTACGGTCTTTCTCTCTGTCCTCCCGGGGAGGTTGGGGGCCATGCTAGGAGTGAACGACTTTGTCAAATTGACTGCAGCTTTTTTCTAAAAAGCAGACGTGACACCAGCATTTAGTCCAGAGTTGCGGTGAGGATCCAGGGTAATGAGGCTCGGCCCATGAGCCCCTAAGTCTGTGGTTTTCCTATCCATGAAGGGAATGATGAAAATAGCCCCTGGCTCCTATAAGGACTGAGAGGACATCCCTAAAGTGTTCAGTATGTGAAGGTGCCTCTTGAGGTCTGGTGACATCTGCATGCTCTGTTCACAGCTACTCTGTGGGTATGGGCATCATTGCCCCACTTTACAAATTAGGCAGAGGCAGCCCAGAGAGGCTCAGTTACTTGCCCACAGTCACACAGTGGAGTCAGGATCTGAACTCAGTCTGTCTCCAGGGCTCACACTCTTCACTGTGGGCCTCAGTTTTAAAGTTGTATTTAATGCTATTTATCTAAATGAGATGGATGGGGGTTTCAAGATTGTGGGACACGGGGAAGCTGAAGACAGAGCCCAGTCTGGCCTGTGAATGCCTCTGGGCCTACCCTCTCCAGGCTTCTGACAACTGGTGAGTCCAGACTTCTTGCACACTGCTGCCACTTGGCGCCGGAGCCTTCCAGAGCTCCCTGTGGCCTTGGGTTTAGTTCAGACTCTTGTGTCCAGCATTTGCGGGTCCATAGCTGGGCCCCTCTGACCTTTGTGAGAGGGCTGCCCTCGCCACCCTTAGCATCTCCCCCCAGCTCCCTCCCTATTCCCTATTCCCTGCTCCCTCCACTGATCTACTTTCTCCAGCTTTCCGTCCTATCTACAGAAGTGCTTTCAGATGTTTCATTCTCCGGGAGGTCCTGTCTCCTCCTGAAAGTCCTCTCTTGGGGCCTTAGCAGGACAAACACCGACAGCCACTGTCTGTGTCTGATGGGGGAGCATAGAAGGATGAGGTCTTTCCTCTGGGCAGGGACAGTTTCCCTCAGAGGCTTCATCCACCTCGTTAAAGTCCTTGAGGTTAGGAGAAGGGCATTGGTTCCAAAATATTAAAACCAAAATTCTTAAAAATAGTAAATTTTTACTCAAATATCTTCTAAATGTAACACCATGTCAGCTTCAACCATTGTTAAATTTAGTATTTTAAAGTGCATCACTGTGTGTGGAAACAATTTGTAGGTCACATTCTGTCACTTCAGAAGAAGCCCCAAGCTCCCATGAATGCATGATATTTGTAGAGAAAGCAGGGCCAGCAGCAAATCAAACCAGTTATGTGTACCCAGCCAGCTTCAAAAGCTAAATTATAAAATTCTTTTCAAATAATTTTACAGCCAAAAAAATATGTATATCCAGTTGGGATATATTCACATTTTTTCTTGTGGTAAAAAGCACAATATAAAATTTACCATCTAAACCATTTTTAAGTGTAGAGTTCAGCAGCGTTATCTATATGCACATTGTTGTACAACCGATTTTCAAAACTTTTTCATCTTGCAAACCGGAAACCCATACCCGTTAAATAACAGCTCTCCATTCTACCCCTCTCAGGCTAGAATCCAGGTGACCACCATCCTACTTTCTATTTCTAAGAGTTTGACTACTCTAGATATCACATATAAGTGGAATCAGGCAGCATATGTCTTTTTGTGAATGGCTTATTTCATTAGCAAGATGTCCTCAAGATTCATTCACGTTGAAGTATGTGACAGGATTTTCTTCTTTTTTGAAGGTTAAGTACTATTCTATTGTGTGCGTGTGCGTGTGTCACATTTTCTTTATCCATCCTACCTTTTGGCTAGGGTGAAATGCTACAACGAACATGACTGTGCAAATGTCTCTTCAAGACCCTGTTTTCAAGTCTATTGGATATACACTCAGAAATGGGATTAATAATTCTATTTTTAATCTTTTGAGAAATCTGATGTGGGTACATTTTTATTTCTTTATTTCCAGTTTTACTGCTATATAATTGACACATAACATTGCATTAGTTCTAGGTGTACAACATGATTTGATACATGTATATATTATGAAATAATTACCACACGTTTAGTTAATCTCCACCACCTCACAGTTACAATTGTTTCTTGTGATGAAAATTTTTTAAACCTATTCTCTTAGCAACTTTCAAATATACAACACAGTATTGTTAACAGTAGTTGCCATGCTATATGTCACATCCCCAGGACTTGTTTATAACTGGAAGTTTGTACCTTTTGACCACCTTCCCCCACTACTGGGTGCATTAAACGTTTGTTGGGGTGTGGAGTGGAGCCCTGGCTTATGTAGGTCCAATAAATAGTGCGATGGGCAAGGCATGCAGTGCACAAGCTCAGGAGTTCCTGAAGTAGACTTTTATTTTTCTATCATTTAGTGTAATCGTGATTGAATCCTCATTTCTCATCTCAGACAATTTGGCATCTGACTCCCTTCCTGGGGTAGCACGCAGGGAACCCACTTTCGTCTAAGGCTCTTTCTTAGATCCTGGTGGAGGAAGGGTAGGCAGTTGGTCCTTCCCAAGCTCCTCATCCTCAAAGACCCAGATGCTGCACCTCAAACACTCTTTTCTTTCAGCATTGCTAATTGCTGTGAAGTTCAAATGCATGCACAGAAACTAAGAACTGCATCCTGTTCTGTGTAAGGGAGCCTTATGATTTTCACACTTTTGACTGGTGTGGATAAAGATATTAAATTTATATTTTATAACTACTTTGATATAAAGGTGAACACATCCAGGATGAATTCACAGGATGAATTACATAGTCATTACTACTGTATTCTTTTTCTCTTATGATTCTAAAAGAAATAAAACATTTGTGTGGGTCCCTAAAAATACTGTATGGGCAGAGATCCTCCATTCAGCTGACCATAGGAAGTTCAGGGTGGGAAGGAGACCCATATGCTACACTTCAAAACATCAACCCACTGCATTTCCAGCACCCAAGTCCACCCATGTCATTCCTCTGTTTAAGTTTAGCACAAGAAAACGTCTAAGCTCTTCCCTGGCAGCGAAGTTCCTTCATTGGCTGGTTCCTATTCGCTTTTCCAGTCGCATGTGCAACCTCCCTCTTGGTTGTTTCCAGAACACCCAGCCTTCACCACACCTGCACACCTTTACTTAGGCTGCTTCTACCTTGACCACGTCATGTGTACTTCCACATCCTTCCAGATTCTGCTCAAATGTTGCTTCCACTTTGAAGACCCCAGGCCCCATCCCTCCTTTATCCATCCCACATTCATTTCTCTTCTATAGCACTTACCTACCCTGCTACTTCCATCTCCTCCCTTAAACTGTAAACCCCTTGAGGGCAGGGACCATGCCAGGTCTTTTTTTTTTTGGGGGGGGGGAGGTCCCCAGTGCCCAGCACAGGGCCTAGCACACAGCAGATACTCAGTTAATACGGAATATGTAAACATATGACTGAGTGAATGCACGAATGAATGAATGAGGAGATAGAAAATGAGAGCAATGGTCTGCTTGGTAAAGGGTTTCCCTCTGTAGCTCCCCAACAAATAGAAGGTCTGGGCCAATAATGGAGCCAGGACCAAGCTCCCCTCCCAACCCTGCCCTCTGACTCACCCTCTCCCCAGAGGCTGGTTTCTGGGAATATGCTGGAAGCTTGGCTTGGTTCCCTGGCTGAATCCTGTGTTGACCATGTTTTGCCCCAGGAGTCCCCATGCTCAAAAGCTGTGCTCCCAAGCCACAGGGCCAGGGGTGGGCAGTGCAGAGGGAGGGCCTCACATGTCAGCAGGGATGAAGTTAGGGACAGCAGCCTGAGACTGACTGGCAGTCCCCTACCTCACAGGTTGTCATGAGAACCAAATGAGAAAACTATGGGGGTGTCTAGAGTCCAGGTGGCATCTAGTGGGCACTAAATAGATGTCATCTGGGGTGTTACATGGAGAAATTCAAGATCCTGCAGTGTATACTGTCACTCTGGTATACCCAGCACCAGACCACCTCTACTCTACCCAGGGCCCTCCTCCTCCCCCACCCAATCTTCTGAGGTAGGTCCTTCCCACACAGGTACTGACAGTGCTGTCACTGGTCTTTCCAGCTTCATGGTGACGATGATGGGGGTGCAGTAGTCCAACAGTTGTAGAGGCACTACCTGGCACCCAGTATTGGCATGAAATGAGGGGTTTGTGGCCAGGGCTGGCAGGGAGGTATATGCCCCAAGCCACTTCTGGCATGTGATTTGAAGCTTTGCTCCTAGCTGGATGAGGCCTTTGGATTTTGTTCTCTGGCTCTCCCAGAGAATCTGTGACACACTCAATAGCCTTCTAATGGAATCCTGTTGTTTAGAACAGGGATTCCCTAACCCCTAGGGCATGGACTGGTACTGGTCCATGGCCTCTTAGGAACTGGGCCTCATGGCAGGAGGTGAGCAGCAGGCTAGCTAGTGAATTTCAGCTGTATTTGCAGCTGTTCCGCAGCGCTAGCATCACTGCCTCAGCTCTACCTCACATCATCAGACATTAGATTCTAGTAGAAGCACAGGTTTGGGGACTGCTAAGAGGATTGTGGGTGGCATCGTTAAAAGTCTAGTGTCCAGAAGAAGGTAGAATTTGATCTGTTCCTGTTTGCTCTGTGCAGCACAGAGCACAGTAGAGGCCCAGCTCCCACCCTCACTCTAGAAGCTACCATACTCCAATAGGGCCCATTACAAAGTAAAGGCTCTCTAGGGAACAATGACCAGGTCAGTGTGGGGTCTAGAACTTATGATGGGGGAGGGGAAGGGGACATGGAGTTTAATGTTGAGTAGGCTGAAGGTTCTGGGAAGAAGAGCCATAGTTTAGGCCCCAAGGGCCACTCTAGAAGTTCAGTGGGGTGGGGATGCAGGAATAGTTCAAAGATGGTCAGAATGCCTTTGGAGGAGGTAAGTTCCTTAGCACTGGGAGTGAGCAAGGACTATATCCTGAAGTGGACAAAAGAAGCCCGGCCTGGGCTTCCCTGGCTTGACCTTGGGGTGTGTGTCTCTAGGCTAGGTGAAGGGATTAGCCTGAAACAATACTCAAACACTAGACTTTCATCTCTCCCTGCCCACCACTCACCAACCAGGCTTAGTAGCAGCCCACAGTGGAGGGAGTGAGCTCTCAATCTATGAAGAAGCTAATGATGCTTCTTTTTACTCACCAGGTAGCCTGGTACAAACCTAGAGGTAGGGAGTGGAGGGGGTCATGCCTGAAGGACTACCAGGCAGGAGGACAAATCTTGGCAACCAAGGATGACTGATAATGGCCCTGATAAACCACACACACACACACACACACACACACACACACACACACAGCCCTAAGTACCCTGAGAAACCATTATTTTCCTATTGCTTAGATGATGATCACAGATTGGCGAAGACATGAGGGATGTGGGAGAGCTGGCACACTCCTGTATGTGGGTGACTGTGTACACTGGAACCACCACTGCAGCAGGAAATTTGGCAAATCCTGCAGAAATCCCCCCACACGAGTCTTATGGTCCAGGGATTCCATTTCCTGGAATTTATCCTTGGCTGCACTCGCTCACATGCAAAATAATGTTCAAGCCCTGCTATTGTTTGCTGAAAGCAAATGATGGCAACAACCTGCCCATCCACTAGCAGAGGACACATCAAAAAGATGATGGTACGTTCACACGACTAGAAACTGGACACGTGGCAAAGAGCATGAAGGTACTTTATACAGGTAGACGTGTACAACTCTACAAGCTAAAATAGGTGAAATTATAAATGTAACCAGTAAGCTACTATTTGTGTATAAAAGAAAACAAAATATGTCTACTTACGCATTGTAGAGTCTGTCTCCAGGAGGCACAAGAACCAGGAACAGTGGATGCTTCAGGGGAGGGAATTTGTGTGGCTGCGAAAAAGACTGACTTCATTTTTCATTGCAAACCTCCAATATCTTTTGAATTTGAAAAAGTGTGCATGTAGTATATAAGTAACAAAATAGGAAAATAGGAAAAGAAAATAATGTAACAGAAAATAGAACCTGTGCTACGCTTGCCCCCCTCAGCCACCCCCCAATCCCAGTGTCTCCTGGGTACTTTTGGCAGGTGTCAATACTCCCTCTTTGCAGGTGATGAAATGGGACCAGCTCATTGAAGTTCAGAAAGCCTCCAAGCACCACTCAGCATGGGAGTGGTAGAGCTGGTTCTGGGGCCCAAGTCTGCAGTCATGCTTGGGGCAATGCCCTCCCGGGAAGCCCGCTGCCCAGTGCCAGTTACCACTGTACCAGCCCCAGGGCTGTGACCTCTAGATCTGGGAGGGAATCAAGAAGGGGGCAATTGCGGAAACTCAGTTCTAAACACAGTCTGGGAGAAGGATGGTACTCCAGTGGAAAGGTGGTGGTCATGGGTCATGGGGTACTAGGGAGGCCAAACGGGGCCCGCGGGGTGACCTCCAGCAAGTAATTTTTTCAAATGTATGCCTGAGCGTCTCCTCCAGGTTCTCACGGTGGGGCATATAGGAGGTGTAAATGAGGTGATGCTAACAGAGAAACCCCCTCCTCCCAAGGACAGTCACAAAAAATAATCCAAGTCTTCCAAGATCGGGTTGCCCTCGCTCTTACTGCCTCCTGGGTCCAGGCGGCTCTAACGCAAACACTCATGATGTCTGAAATTCGTCTGATTTTTCATTCATTCGGCTTGCACCATACGCAGGGCCTCCCTCCCGCGCGCCGGGCTCGGGCGGCCAAGGCGATGCTCTTCCTGCACGCCCCGCCGTGTGTCCTCCCACAGGCCCCCGCCTCCCGGCACGCACTCGAGCCCACAGCCCCCTGGCGCCGGGGTACGGGCACTCAGGCCGCGCCCACCGCCCACGCCTCCCCGCAGCGCGGCCCGCGGGGCACCCCGCGTCTCCACTCGCCGCCTCAGGGGGCGCCTCTCGGCCCACAGCTCCCGCCTGGCACCTCAGCCTGGCGCAGGCCCCGCCCCTGCCCGGCCCCTGGCGGCCAATCAGCACAGCGGCCCGAGCGGGCCCCGCCCACCGCAGGGAGCCCCAGCCAATGATTGGCCTAGCGGGAGCTGTGTGCCTCCCCCCGCACGTGGGACGCGGGGTGGGGGTGGATGAAGTGGAAGCGATTCCCTCGCCCCCGCGTGGATCTCCCGCCCCGGGCACGGCCCGCCCCCCCCCCCGGGCGCCCGGTCCCGTGCCCGCCCGCCCTCCGGCTGCCAGTCGCGCCGGACCCTGGCGTCGGTTCGCTCGCGCGAGGACCTGGCGCTGCGGAGCGGCGATGGCCAAGCGCAGCTCGCTGTCCATCCGCATCGTGGAGGGGAAGAACCTGCCAGCCAAGGACATGTGAGCGCGGCCGGGGCTGGGAGCCTCAGCTTCCCGGCCAGGGGCGCTGCCCCTTGCGCCTGATTTCCCCGGGGTCCACAAGGCCCTCCCACAAGGAGAGCACAAGCCAGGGCGTGGCGAGTGTGGCCGCTGTGGGGGAGCCGCAGGGGAAGGGGGACGGTGAGAGGACTGCTGCGGGCACGGGCAGGGGTGGCCGGGAGGCGGCGGGGATCGGCAACAGGCCTTAGGGAGCCGGCGGGGAGTGAGCTGCGGTTCTAGAGAGGAAGGGGCTTCGACAGGACAGGAGCTGGGCGTGGAAGCGACATCTCAGGGAAGACGTCCGGGTCCCCTGACGGTAGTGTGACTGGAGGGCGTGGAGGCCCCCCCACACACACATTAGAAACGAAGGGTCTTCCCAGTGACTTCTGAACCCTTAGTACCCTGGAGTGTTCACCTGAAACAAGTATGGGGCCCAGGGACTGTCCTGGGGCTTCCTGTTGTGCATTAGGGACTGACATGAAGAGTGGAACCAAAAGTCAGGTCAGGAGGCCAGGACCAGTGCAAGGTGAGGTGTCTGGGGAGTAGCTGTTTGCGGCCTCGGCTGTACCTGAGCCATCGCCTTTAATCCTCACAACCACTCAGCAAGCTAGTTCTCATCGTGACAGTTTACGGAGGAGGAGACCGATGCTCAGACAGGGGAAATGCTGGCTCCAGGTGCACAGCAAGGTCTTGAGTCTTGGGCTCCTAAAAAGCACTGGCATCTAGGGCTTTTCCTGGTACATGGCTAGACTTGAGTTTTCAGGAGTCTCTTTTCCTACCTTTTTCAGTAGGTCCCAGAGCTGATCAACCAACCCATTTAATCCCTGGCTCCCTTGTCTGCAGACTTAGGCCAGTCTCTGTCCCCGAAGCCTCTTTTTCCCTTCTGTAAACTGGGGCTCAAAATCTCTCTCAGATATGAGCAGTGAAACGCACAAAGCTTGAGGGGCACTTGCTGCCTGGAGGACAGAGCAGAGGAAGGGGAGCCCGCAGGTAACATAAGGTCCAAAGTCTGCTATGCTGGAGCCTTCCCACACCCAGGCTCTTCAGCGGGCTCCTGGATGCAGAGAGGTATCTAGATGGAGGGTGGTGCAGGAGGAGGGGGTGACAGCATTTCTCTCACAGGGACAGTGGCCCCTCTGAGTTTCCCAGCAAGCTCAGTGCCAGGAGCAGTTCCAGTTCAAGGCCCCTTGGGCCTCATGAGGCCAGGCTCAGCAGTTGCCATGGCAATGGTGGAGGGAGGAGTGGGGGCCCTCTTAAAGTGTGTTAGTGTGGGGGGGGGGAGGTGGGGCGGGAGCTAGGATTGTGGTTTCTAGGATGGGAAGGCAGATGGGCCCTGAGAAGGGTCTCAGCCTCCAGGCCCAGCCTCTTAGCACCCCCACACTGGCATCGTAACTAGGTCAGCTTGGCCTCCTTTGGCTGGTGGCAGCTGGGAGGAGCAGCCCCTCTGTCTGTCTCCTCCCTCCCTATCCCCGCAGTGCTTGCCCTAGTGCCTGGCTCCAGGCTGCCATCAGCCCAGGGAGGTAAAGCTGTAGACTGTGCCTACCTGGGAGCCAAGGCTCCTGGTTTCCAGTCCAGCCCTGCCTCTGTACAGCTGAGAGACTGTGGGCAAGGTGCCACCAAGTCCTATGGGTTCTGCCTTCCAATCTCTTTCCTTCCCTTGCCCCCTACCTCCCCTCACCTCCCCTCACCTCCTTTCTTCTGCCTTTCCCATAGTGGCTCCTGTACATAGTTCTAACCTGTCAACTATCTTTTAAATCCAGATGTGATACATTTGGGATACTGCCCTTCCCAGCCCTGCTTCTTCATATATTTGAGGCCTTCTGCTTTCAACTACTCGCCTATTCCAGAAAACTCCTATTTATCCTTCAGGACCCCTCTCAGACATCTCCTTTCCAGGGCTTTTCCTGGTGTCCTCGTGCACTTCCAAGGGCACTCCCTCATTCTGTACCCTTTAGCACTTTGGGTCAGCCCAAGTTAGAACAGAGCCTGTGTTGGCAGTTGTTCCTTCTTGTGCAGTTGGACTGCTTGTGCCTCATGACTGTGAGGGTAGGAACTGTAACTCATTTGTCCTGACATTTTGGGTGCCCTGAGGTACACCTGTTTTACAGTAGGGGAGAATAAGAGGTGTTGAGAACCTTCCCATTTAATCTTCTTATTAGTCCTATAAAGTAGATATGCTCAGTTTGCAGGTGGGGAAATAGGCTCAGAATGTGGAAGTCATCTGCCAAGGCCACACAGGTAGGGAGAGAATCCAGGATTCAAACCCACTCTGCTGCTAACAGGCCAAGAATCCATCCTAGCAGAACCGAAGTTGCATACTTGCTGTGGGACTCAGTGGAGAGAGCCTCAAAAATGCCACATAGAGCATTTGGCTTCAGGATGGCAAGAGTTTGGAGATCACTAAGTGCCGGAGACAGGGGTGGTGTAAACCTGCCTCACTGTTCCTCATCAGCCTCCAGCCTGTCTCCTGAGTGGCATCCCTTTCAGCCAGGGCTTGCATACCTCTGAAAACAGGGAGCTCACCACCCCTCATAGTGGCCCATCTGCCTCCCTGCCACTTCTACTCATGGGGTTTTAGTTCTCTTAAGGGCACAGAGCACAACTGTGGTCCCTGTCACTGACAGCTCTCAGAGCCTGCCTGCTTTTGTCATGTTCCCTCTCACTGTCTCCCATCCTTGGGTGCTTGGTTCAGCCAGACAAGAGCTGAGTCTCATGGTGACCGGTGACCCACTGGCTCCTATGCCCAGTGGCCCTGGGGACGGGCCCGGGGCTATTTCAGGGTTTGCCCTGATCCTTCCCCTTCTACAACCTGGAAACTGCCAAGGCCCTAAATATAGAGGCCTTGCAAGTAGCCAGGCTGGGCCAGTGCCGGCAAGTGGCTTGAAGAAGGAGAAGTGAGAGAGGGGACCAGCCCAGGGGCCTCAGTAGGGCAGAGGGCATCGGGCAGGGCACAGGTTTCAATAGCTGGCCAGAGACCATGATTGGGCCCAGGTCCTTAAATCTGGCTTTAGCTCACTTTTGACACGGTCCCCTTCATATCCCTTAATCTAGCCATCCAGCGCATTGCTACTCCTGCATCAGGTTTTGTTCCTGCCTCCAGGCCTTTGTCTACTTGGTGACCCTGCCTGCAACAGAAGCCCCAGACATCATTGTTCATTCATGATTTGTCCATTGAGTGAGAGCTGTGCAGTGGGCAGTGCTGGACTCACAGGAATACACAAGAGGTTCCCTGCCCTCAGGTCTTCGAGGCAGGAGGCAGAAACAGAAGAGAGGAGGGGGGGTCCCTGTGGTGGGGAATGGCCCACAGAGATCTCATCCCACACTGACCTCTCCCTCGTTCCTACAAGTTCCTCATTTAGATACACATGCATGTCCTGGGCCCTGCTGCCCAGCCCAGCACCTGGGGTGCACAGAGACCTACTACTTGAAGCCTGGGGTCCCATGGCTTTGGGGAAGTGGGATGCAAGCTGTGGCATTCCCAATGGGCTCTCTGGAAGAGGGGGATCTTCAGTGATGGGAGAGGGTTGCAGGCAGAAGAGCAGGGCGTCTCAGGCGGGCTAACATTGACTGAACACTTCCCATGGGCTGGCCCTTATCTGTGTCAGAGACCCAGGGCAGCTGTCTAGGGAGCTTTCCAGAGGGGAAACTGAGTTTTGGCCACCATTTTTGACTTCAGGAGAGCCTTTAGAGACATTTGTCTGAGTGGCTTCCTCTTCCAGAAGAGCTGCTTTTGAGAAAGGAAGCTGGGCTTGTGATTCCCCAACCTCCACCACGCAAATACACTTCCTTTCTATGGACGCTAAGCTTGACGGGAACTTGTGGAGACAGTCCTCACCCCCTTTCTTGCCCAGTACCAGCTCTGGGCCTGGCTGGGGCTGCCCTCAACCCCAGTGCCCCACCAACCTGAGACAGGTGGGACTGGGCAGTCCTCGGTTTGCCTTTCCCTTCCTTCACTCCCAGATGGCTGGGAGCTTGAGGGCAGAATTTTGCATTTGTTCATTTGTTCATCCATTCATTCAGCACTCACGAGACCCCGTCCTGTGCCAATCCCTGTCCTAGGTCCTAAGAACACAGAAGTGGTCTCCACCCTCAGGTTGTTTGTAGTCAGGTCAGGGAGGCAGCTCACAGGATGTCACTAGCTGTTCTGGGATGGTGGGAAACATACTGGGAAAGGGGCAGGCAGTGCGGTCACAGGGGAGACCTTATTTTCTGCCTCTGGGACATGGAAGGCTCTTAGAGGAGAGGCTGAGACTGGGAATAGTGGGAGGGCAGTCCAGGCAGGAGGAACAGCAGGAGCAAAGGCTCAGAGGAGAGAGTAAGAGGCTGTCTGGGTGTTGAGGGTATGGTTATTGGGAGCTGGCCTGGGGCTGTTGTAATTGTTTTTGTCCTTCCTGAAGCCAGGCAGGGGTGGGTGGAGTTTTTGTGTAGTTTCCTGCCTTTCCCTCACCTCCCCTATCCCAGATAGAAAGTGAGGGCACACGTTTTGGCCTGGGAGCCTTTAGGCCCCAGCCCAGGACAGGATGCCTCAGCTTTGACTTTTTCCTGGTGTCACTGAGGACCCTGGAGAGGGTGGGAGCTGCCTGGGAGGCCCCACTCTTGGTCCCCTCCTGCAGCATCTGTCCTGCCAGCCTACCCCTCTCCTGTTTGTCTTTCAGCACTGGCAGCAGTGATCCCTACTGCATTGTGAAGGTGGACAATGAACCCATTATCAGGTACCACTCCACCCCCAGGACAGAGGGCGGGTGAGGTCGGCTCCCTCCCTGAGCGTACTATGCCCCCCAAACACACATACACCTCAGAGAGGTGTGAAATTTGTATGGAGATGGGCATCGAATCCCCTGGGCCCTTACCTGGCTCTGACACACTTGCTAGGAGGCGAGAAAGAGAGACCTGTCACTCATTCTACTAACTGGCATTATCGTCATCCAGGGATTATCTGCTATGGGACCAGCACTTGGCCAAGAGCCTCTCATTGGGTCTCTCATCAACTCTTCAGTCTTTACAGCCCCCAAAAGGGACAAATGATGATAAGTGCTGTCTCCACTAGGCCCTATACTAAATGAGTTCAGTGCATTTAATATTTGCAGTGAGCTATGTTATTAAATCCTACTTATGGATGAAGAAACTGAGGCTCTGAAAGACCAAGGAACTTGCCCAAAGTCACATACTTATTAAGTGACAAAGGACAAAGCCAGACTGGAACCCAAGTCTGGCTCATCCCAGAGCCTGAGCTCCTCCTCTCCCTGGTCCTTGCCCTGACTTGGGCCCCTTTTTCCTGAGAGTTTCACAGTGATTATTCCCTAGAAAAACTGTTCCTCTCCAGGCCAGGGATCCCCAGCTTGCTCCCAGAAGGCCTACTTCCCTTGAAACTCCCTTTTTCCATGAGCTCCACAATTGTGGGCAGATCTTTGCTGTACTATCCCCTCCTTCACCTGAGCCTCTGCCCCAGAGTTCATGGCCAGAGCTGCTCCCCTGTTCTGTCTCGGTGGGCTGAGCGCCCACTGCTGGCCAGTAGCCAGTGCTGTCCAACTCATAACTCTTCCATCCCTTAAGCAGGACCCTAGCCCTTTTCTAGATTCTCTAAACCTCTGACACCAAGGGGAAAGGGGCCATGATGGCTTTGATTGTCTCAGTGACCCCAGAGTTCCTCAGCAATCCCAGAGTTCAAGTGACATATCCAAAGAGTGGTTCGGGTGAAGGTGATTCCTGAGCTTTCATCTGGGCCCTTGGAGGGACTTCAGCTTTCCTCTACCCACATCCCTGCCAAGTCCTTTGACTTGAAGGCTCTGATCTGGGGTGGTTTGGCCAGAGCTGGGCAAATCCCTGCCCAGACAAGACATCCCAAGGTCAAGCCCTGTACCCTGGCTCCCCAGGCTCCCAAGAAGGACTGTCTGGTTCCAGAGTCGGTTCGGCCATAATCCTGCCTCTACCCTCAGTGAGCCCTTTTAGCTTCAGGAGCTATGGAGTACTGCTCTGTGACCTCAGCTGCTGCCAACTGTGGTCTCAATTTCCCCAAATGCAAGATGGCCTGGTAGATGCAGTCGTGTCCCCCATCCAGGGCAGAGAGGAAGATCAGGAGGGAGTGAGTGGTGGTACATGGGTTTGGAGGGGGCAGTGTCTGGGACAAGGAAAATCATCAAATGGCAGAGCAATTGTTCTTGTGAGTGGAGGAGGATGTGGGGAAAGGCGGGCTGAAATCACATAACCCCACTTTGTCCCAGCCTGGGGCCTGTGAGTGGCCTGGGCAGGTGCTGAGGGTCTTTTCCTGTAGGACAGCCACTGTGTGGAAGACCCTGTGCCCCTTTTGGGGTGAGGAGTATCAGGTGCACCTGCCACCCACCTTCCACATGGTGGCCTTCTACGTCATGGATGAGGATGCACTCAGGTGGGTGCATAGACCCTGCCATCTGCCCCTCTCTGGACCATTTCATTGCTGAAACTGCTGGTCACTCTGTATCCTCTATAGCCTGGAGGGAGGGGGATCTCAGGAGGGTCTGGAAGGGTAAGGGTGTGAGTGAGTGTGTATCCATGTGTGTGGATTCATCATGCTTGCACCACAACATACGTATGTATGTGTGGGAATACGGCACAGGTACGCTATGTGAGCATGGGATGTGAGCTAGGAAATGAGCATGTGGAGAGTGAGCTTGGCATGTATGTGGGCACATGGATCAGTCCATCTGTAGAAACATCATGTGTAGAAGGGTCATGGGTCTTGCTCTAAGAGATCCCTGGAAGTGACTTGCATGTCAACTTCCCTGCTCCCCACAGGGACCCTAAACTGGGTGGGAGGGTGTTGCTGGGCTCCCTGCAGATCCCTGCCAGCTCTGGTTCCCTCTCTACCCTCCAGCCGGGATGACGTTATCGGGAAGGTCTGCCTTACCAGGGACACTCTGGTCACTCACCCTAAGGGTAAGATATCTGGGAGGGAGCCCACAGACCACTGCTGCTTCCCTTCCCCTGGCTTCTCTTTTCTCTCTCCTGACTGGTCTGCCCAGTCCCTAGCCTTCCCTCTACTCAAAGGCCCTTCCTCTAGGCTCTTTCAGGACCCATGCTCAGGGAAAGCCATTTCTACCCTCCCAAGAAAGGCCTGTGTCCTGCACACCCTCCTCCGTGCCCTGGGCCCTTTGCCCCTAGGTTGGGACCTCATCTCCCCAGAGCAAAGGGGCTGGCTGCTAGTGGTGGGATCTGAGGCTTCTGCAGGCATGGAAAGGGGCCTCCTTATGCCCCATTGCTGAGATGTAAGGACCTCTCCTCCCAATTTGGCTCCTCTATACCCCTTGGGATCTCCTTAGCCTGGGCCCCAGTACCACACTATCCTAAGTTCAAGGGGTTGACCTGGAGCTGGACTAGGCTGGAGGCCCCCTTGGTTGGTTCCTGGGATGCTGACATTGCTTTGAAGGGGCAGCCCTGCCCCATCCTTACCACGTGAACTGAGGCATACACTGCCTTCTCTGCTATGAGTCCCCATCTCCCCATGAGGGTTGAGACTAGGAACTCTTAGATGCTTCAGGCTCTGCCGGCCCAAGCCCCTGTGACTCTCATGGGGCCTCCCTGGCACACACCTGCTCCTGTCAGTGAGGCTGGGGCAGGCATGCAGGGTGGTGAGGACTTTGCTGATTCATGGGACCTCTTGGCCCCTGCCAGACCAGAGGCCTCTCCAACCTGAGGCTCTAGCCAGCCCCTTAGAGTCCGATGGCTTCATCGATGCTATTCTCTTGTCACTTCCCTATCAGAGCTTAGGCTCTCCTTCTAGTAGCCCTAGGTGAGAGTCATTCTCCCTGTTTTAAAACTGAGGACAGAGGACATGATGAGTTAGGTTCAGGGCCACCAATTGCAGCATGACATAATAATGAGGGCACAGGAGTCACCAGACATTGATTCTAATGTAGGCTTTTTGAACTGCTGTTGCTCAGCTTCTGAGCCTCAGTTTGCCTATCTGTTACTAGGACCAACAGCCCCCACCCCACAGGAGCATGAAAGAATTATGGGGGGATTAAGGAGGGGCCACGTGATACCTTGTAGGGCTGAGGGTGAAGGGTGTGGGAAGGAAAGAGCCAGGTCTCTGGCTCAACCGCACCCTCACAGGTTTCAGTGGGTGGGCCCACCTGACGGAGGTCGACCCTGATGAGGAGGTACAGGGAGAGATCCATCTTCGGCTGGAGGTGGTGCCAGGGACCCGGGCTTGCCGGCTGCGCTGCTCCGTGCTGGAGGCCAGGTGAGATGTGAGGGGCTGGGGAGCAGGGCAGTGGGTTTCACAAAACTAGAAAAATCCACGGTGGATGCTAGGCCTCCTCTTCCCCTGTTCACCCCTTGGCCCCATGCCTCCTTCCATCAAAGCCTACTCTCGGGCAGATTGGCGAGGTTTCCCTGACTTGAAGATATTTCTTGGATGACACTAAGGAGGGTATAACCCTCCGGGGAATGTTCTAATGGTGGCACATCAGGCATCACAGAGCAGTGGGGGTGGTGGGTGAGGGGGGACCCTGAACTCTGATCATACAGCCCCAATGCAAAGATGGCTTTCCCTGGGTTAAACATCAATATGAACTCGGCCTGATATGAGGTGGTGGTGGTGGTGTCAGTGTCTGTGGTGTGGGGGAGGTGAAAGGAGTTCCTGAAAATCTCTCATGGGAAGGTTGGGGTTCTCCGCATGAGGGACAGTGACTTGGATGGGAAGGTGGACCTGAGTCACCTGTGATAGGATATTTTTAGCAGCAGCTCCACTCCTGTCTATGCCTGAGTGTGAGTCACACACACTCCATGAGAAGCGCCTTCCTTTCTGGCTCCAACCCACCTCCACAGGGTCCTTGCCTGCTTTTGGGGAAGAAGGGTGGCTCCCAGCCTCTGCCTGCTGTCCATGGAGGAACACTAGCCAGCCAGTTCCTGTGGGAGTGTGTCCCCACTGGGGAGTGGTTGGCCTCTCTGGAAGGAAGATCACTCTTCTGAAAATGAGGACTGTGGCACCCTTGGCTTTCTGTCCTGGGGCTGGAATGTGGAAGAGGCACAGCCAGATGGAAAATGGTTGGACTTGAGCAGAGTCACAGTCACGCCCCTCATACTCAGTCATTCTCTCTCACACTATTCCTCCCCGCCTGCTCACCCACTTCCTTTTTCCTCAGCCTCGCTGACACCAGGCGCTCTGTGGCCTGAGTGCATACATGCTCACACACTGCTGAGACAGACTGTTGGAGGCACAGTGGCTGGGCACATCCCTGGTTGGGGGAATGGCCTGTCCAAATATCTCTTTAGAGTGTGGGGGAAGTCATACCCCCTTGCCCTCAGTTCAGACCCCTGCTGGAATTCTGAGGCAGCCCAAGAAGCTGCCTCACTGTAGAGGCAGAAAACATTTTCTCCTCATCTTTCTGGGCAGATCCTCAAGGCCCAGCTCCGGAATTCTATTAGATGGTTCTGAGAAAGAAAGAAAAGCAGGCATGAGAGACTTAAAATTTTAAATATGAAAAAGCTGAAAGTAGCATAGCAAACAGAAGAGGACAGGCTTTGTTGTTCTTCCACAAAGCCTCTAAGCTCGGGTGCTGTGACCAGATTTAGGCTTTGTAAAGGACCATCTATGGAGAGAGGACAATTGATTGGGACAGCTCACCAAGACCCCCCCTCAAGTAGGGAGATATGGCTTGTCAGGCCTTTGAGAAGCTCATTGCCTCAGTTATGGGGGTTATTTTCTCTGTTTTACTGATAAAACCAAGGCTCAGAGACGGCCCACGCTGAAGGCTGCCCTGGGAACCAGTGGAAGGCCCATGGCCCAGGCTGCTCTACAGCTGCATTTGCCTCCCTCTCTGCCAGAGCAGGTGTGGCAGCTAGTCTGCTGTGGCCTAGTTGGAAGGAGCTGTGGCCTCCTTCTTGGGAGATCCTGAGCCTGGTGTAGTGGCCACATGGGGACCCACGTGGTGATCACTGCAGGAATTAGGGTCTAGAAAAGGGAGGGATGCTGTTCACAGTCACCCAGCTCACCAAGGGCAGGATGAGCTCAGGCCTTGCAACCTGGTGTGGTTACCTCACAGTGGACGTTTTGCTCCACCCCAGGGACCTAGCCCCCAAGGACCGGAATGGTGCGTCTGACCCCTTCGTTCGTGTGCGCTACAATGGCCGGACGCAGGAGACCTCGGTAAGGGGGTCAGTGGGCTGGGGAGTGGGCAGGTTGGCTCATGGCTCCATCCAGGCCCCTCACTGCCTCGCTGCAGCCTCACCATCACCTGGGAGGTCAGGCTGGGAATGCCATCTTACAGAAAACGCTGAGAAAAGCGGGGTGACCTTTGAAGGTGCATAGCAAGCCCCAGCCCTTTTGGCGCCAACCTTTGTGGCCTCAGCCAAGTTTCACTCCTGGACAGGCTGGGCACAGACAGCTGACAAAGCCCAACAGCTGTCCCCACTGCTTTCCTCACCTCCAGGAAAACAGGGTGGTGGGCTCAGTCTTGTGGGGGAGGCCGTAGAGACCTGGGTTCTCAGTGCAATCTAGTATCTTTTTCCTGTGTTGCCTTGAACCGATGTCTTACTCATCTTGGGCCTCAATTTCCCCACTTGAGAATGGGTAGCGGCTTGGACAGGAAGTTTGTACCTCTGCTATTGCAGGGCCTCTGCCTGGACCCAGGAGAGGGGGCTGCTTCAGAGTCCCTGCAGGGAACTGAAGGGAGCTGTTTGAGGTGGCTCTGTCCTTGGCTGGGTCTGGGGAGTCCATGGAATCAGCACCCTCTCCCTTTTCTGGGCAGATCGTGAAGAAATCATGCTACCCACGCTGGAACGAGACATTTGAGTTTGAGCTGGAGGAGGGGGCCACAGAGGCACTGTGCGTGGAAGCCTGGGACTGGGACCTTGTCAGCCGCAATGACTTCTTGGGCAGAGTGAGCACCCTGCCCCTTCAGGTTGCACCTGTCACCTTTAGCACCTGGCCTCCCTTCCAGCCATCCCATTCTGCCAGCTCCCCAAAAAGAGGCACTGAGGAGAACTGGGACTCCCTAGAACTAGCAACTAGCCCTCACCCCTCAGCTGCCACTGGGGTCTGGGACCCTTTGAAGGTACAGTAGTGGGCAAGGAAGAGACCCCAGTGGCCCCAGCATGGTCTCCCTTGTCTCTGCCCTGCCCCCAGGTGGTGTTCAATGTCCAGAGACTGTGGGTAGCCAAGCAGGAGGAGGGCTGGTTCCGACTGCAGCCTGACCAGTCCAAGAGTCGACAGAAGGAGTGAGTGCTTGGGACTTGATGGCTGGGCTGGCAGGCTCTGGGCCCAGGGCAGGCTGAGAGTTGGCTCCAGCAGGCAGGTGGACTGGTCAGGGGTGGGTGATGCAGCCCTAGGTTTCTTGTAGCTCTTGTCCACCAGGCCAGGATTCTTCTCTACCCAGGCTGGATCCTGCCTCTTCCTTCCCAAAGTGCTGAACTCAGCTCTGTCCTCTGAGCTCCAAGGCTAGATAGGTCTTCTGCTTTCTGCCTGCTAGAAGTTTCTGGAACAAACCTCCAGACCCATTCCCTTTAAGAGTTTCTCTGCAGACCTCAGACTAAAGTTCATGTCCTCAGAGCTCTGAGTCAGTGTCGCTGAACCATAGCTATGACTTGCCTCAAAATTCTCCAGGAATAGAGTTGCCAGATAAAATATACAAGATCTAGTTAAAACTGAACTTCAGATAAACAGTGAAACACTTTTTAGTATAATTATGTCTGTGAAGTATTTGAGACAAACTTACACTTAAAAAAATCAAATTTGACTGGGTGTCTCATATTTTTATTTTGCTAAACCTGGCAGCCCTATCTAGGAAGCCCTCTAGCCTCCTTGCCCATCCCTCATCCCAGAAATGGAGGTTCAGCAATGTCACCCACCTCAGATGGTTCAGCTCTGTCTCCCCACAGAAGGCCTCAGACCCCCGTCCCCATTCTTAACAGGGCAGGGGCAGAGTGGATGGCTGTGTCCAGCAACCAGGCATTTTCGTCTTGATGGTTTCTACGGCATGTGAGGCTATGTACTGAGCAGCATCACTCAGTGAACTGTGCTGTTGTGTGGCAGCAGGGCCTTAAAGACTGTTAAGGCTTGGTTAGTGCTCTCACCAAGAGGGGTTCGAGCAAGGGTGCTTAGATCTAACGTGGCAAGATGCTTACCCTGCTTGAGCCTTAATTTCCCCTGGCAGGTTGTTATGAGGTTTAGGGATTTGAGAGTTTACAACCTTGAGGCTGGAAAGCCCAACAAGTCCACATGGGTCAATCTCGGAGTCCACAGGAGTCTAGAGGTGGCAGGAAGCCAGACCTTGAAGACAAATGGAGTTTCTATGAGTATGGGGGCAAGAAGGGCTTTCTAAACAGAAAACAGTTTGGGCAAAGAATGGAAAAGAGTGGGGCAGTTCAGGGAACCAAGGTGGAGGACTTCAGTGGAGAGACTGTGAGGCCGGCCTCAAGCAGGGAAGGTGGAGGCAGTGGGGAGGGCGCTTTGCCCAGGGTGGCCTGGGTCCCTGGTGGAGAGGTCATAGGCTGCCCGTTCCAGGGGCAACCTGGGCTCCTTGCAGCTGGAGGTGCGGCTGCGGGACGAGATGGTGCTGCCCTCTGGCTGCTACCAGGCCCTGGTGCAGCTGCTGTGCCGTGAGGTGAAGCTGGGCACTCAGGTGAGGGGTCGGTCCCCGGGGGAAGGCGGGAAGGTCCAGGGACAGTAGTAGGCCTGTCCTCTCTCTCCTCCCAAACCAACTCTGAAGAGCAAAAAACAGTTTTCAGGATGGTAAGAAACTAGCTAGTGCCCAGGGACCCTCACCTTCCCTTTTGAAAGTGTGCCCACCCTCCCCGTGCTTCTCTGAGGTCCTCAGAGTGAAGGGTTTGGGTTCCCTTATGTGTCCTGGAGCTCTGCTTCTCCTTGCTGCCTCCTGCAGGGCCCAGGACAGCTGATCCCACTCATCGAGGAGATGACCAGCACTGAGTGCCGCCAGGAAGTGGCCACCAACCTGCTCAAGCTCTTCCTGGGGCAGGGACTGGCCAAAGACTTTTTGGACCTGCTCTTTCAGCTGGAGCTGAGTCGCACCAGTGAGGCCTGGGAGAGAGTGGCCTGTTTGGGGGCATGGTGGAAAGGGGAGCAGGAGGTCCTCCTGGAGGAGGCAGATGGGTCCAGTTAGGAGAAGGGTCAGGTTAAAAGGCAAAATAAAAGGCAAAAGGCAGAGGTAGGGTGTGGGTTGGGAGGTGGCAACGAGGCTCTTTACTGAGGGTCTAGCTTAAAACCCCAGGGTCCCCTGTCCTCCACCCCAGAGCTTTGGTCTCCTCTCAGCTCCCTACCCACTGGAACCTCTGATTATAGATGAGGCCAACACCCTGTTCCGGAGCAACTCTCTGGCTTCGAAGTCCATGGAGTCTTTTCTGAAGGTGAGGTTTCATGGCATATTTTGTAGATGAGACAGGTTTGGAGAGGCCAAGAGACAGCTGGAACTTAAATCCAAACCTTCTGTCTCCGTGTCCAGGGCCCTTTAAAGCTAAGAATTTCTTCCCTTGGTTCTTTCCTCCATCCCCCCATCAGTCCACCCACTCATCCACACACTCCTTCCTTCCCTCCTTCTCTCCCTCCTCCCTTCCTCCCTTCCTTGTAGCAGCAGTTTGCTGAGCCGCATTCCTTGCGTGGTTGGCCCAGTCCTGAGTAGATACAGCAGGCAGGTGGTGCCCAGGGTGTCTGGGAGGCCCTGGAGGTGGGAGACAGGACCAATGCGGCTCGCGCTGGCCCCCAGGTGGCTGGGATGCGGTATCTGCACGGCGTCCTGGGCCCCATCATCGACAGGATATTTGAGGAGAAGAAGTATGTGGAGCTGGACCCCAGCAAAGTGGAGGTCAAGGATGTAGGGTGAGACCGGGATGAGCCCTGGGGACACAGTGGGGTGGGGGGTGGTGCAGCCCTGTCTTTCTGCCTGGGTCTGCTTTCGGCCACCTGCCCGCCTGCGTCCCTGCCCTCGGCTGCTGCCTGTATCTCCGGGAGCCCCCGTCCGGGGGTGCGTGCGGGCGCGGAGTGCGACCGCCCCTGGGGCCCGGCCCGCCCCGCAGGTGCTCGGGGCTGCACCGCCCGCAGACGGAAGCCGAGGTGCTGGAGCAGAGCGCGCAGACGCTGCGCGCGCACCTGGGGGCGCTGCTGAGCGCGCTGTGCCGCTCGGAGCGCGCGTGCCCGGCCGCGGTCCGCGCCACCTTCCGCCAGCTCGTGCGGCGCGTGCGCCAGCGCTTCCCCGGCGCCGAGCACGAGGTGCGCCTTCGGGGCGGCGGCGGGGAGGGGGGGCTGAGGGCTCCGGGCCCCGGGGAGGGGCGGGGGCACGGGGCACGGACGCGGCTGCTGCCCGAGGAGAGGGGCTGCCGGAGCCCAGGCCTGCGGGCTCCAGCCTGCTGCTCTCCTGCACCCTCCCAGAACGTGCCCTTCGTCGCTGTCACCAGTTTCCTGTGTCTGCGCTTCTTCTCGCCCGCTATCATGGCCCCCAAGCTTTTCCACCTGCGCGAGCGGCACGCGGACGCGCGCACCAGCCGCACCCTGCTCCTGCTGGCCAAGGTGGGGCGCGAGACACCAGCGGGGATGCCTGGCGGGTGCTTACCGGGGTCCTTGCCTGGACTGCAGGGTGTTCCCCGCTGGCCCCGGGAAGGCGTGTGGCCAGGCCACTGATCATCTCCCGTGGCACTGCATTCACTTTACAAAGCTATGTCACCCGGCACCGAATCTTTTGGAGAAAGCAACAGGTCTGCGAGGGCAGGAGGTTGCACAGAGCTGCACAGGCTGTTGGTGGTGAATCCCCGGCCTTTCAACCCCAGATCTACTCATTCTCAGGCTGGGCCAATCTGACTGGCACCGGACTGGGGCCACCGTACCCTGTGGGGCAGAGTCCGATATCAGGCCTGCAGAGGACGGTCCATAGGTTGGGCCCAGGTAGTCTCAACTGTCAGGTCCCAGAATGCCTCAAACTCTGTGATCTGTTCACCCTGATCCCCTGTGGAGACGAGTAGGCCTGTGAGCAGGCCTAGGCTGCCCCTGCCTCCGTTTCTACAGAGGGAGTAGCACAGACTGGGGGGATGAGGGACAGGGGGCCGGTTTCAGTGGCTGGGTCACTGACCCTGCAGAACCTGCCCTTCCTGCTGTCATCTCCAGGCAGTCCAGAATGTGGGCAACATGGACACGCCGGCATCCAGGACCAAGGAAGCTTGGATGGAGCCCCTGCAGCCCACCGTACACCAGGGCGTGACCCAGCTGAAGGACTTCATCACTAAGCTAGTGGACATTGAGGAGAAGGAGGGTGAGCACTCCCTTTACTGTTTGCCCCGTCCCCTGTCCTATGGCCCCACCTGCCTTTGTGCCTGTTTGTCAACACCCAGTCTCCTTTCTAATTGCGTTTGCCCCATTGCTCTGCCTGCCTTTGTCTGTGACTTTGGAAGCCTTGCCCACAGCTTGCTGTGGATGTTTGCTCTGCCCTGACTCCCGACCTCCTCTCCCCGCCACTTCATGTCTGGCTCTACCTCCCTGGCTTGGCAGAGCTGGACCTGCAGAGGGCGCTGAGTTTGCAGGCACCACCAGTGAAGGAGGGGCCACTCTTCATCCACAGGACCAAGGGCAAGAGCCCCCTCTTGTCCTCTTTTAAGAAACTTTACTTCTCTCTCACCACCGAGGCCCTCAGCTTTGCCAAGACGCCCAGTTCCAAGGTGGGCAAGGAGGGAGGTGGGAAAGTGGAGCTCTGAGGGGGTTTTAATACTCTGGAGGCACCTTTCATTTGCTCAGAGCCCATCCCAGGGTCTACTGGGGTCAGAGAAGAAATCCAGGCAGGACTAACCTTATGGTGTCAGCCACAGAGTCACTTAAGACCCATGAGGAAGAGGCTCCTCTGAGAAGGGAGACATGGGGCAGGCAACAGCTGCAGTGTGCAGTCCTGGCTTCTTGGTTAGGTTCATGAGTAGGGTAGGGGGCTGAGGGGTGCTTCTGGGAGAGTGTTGTAGAGAGGGACTGAGAGGAGGCCTGGGTTCTAGCCCTGTGTACCTAGGGGAAGTATCTCATTTTTTCTGAGCCTTAGTGTCTTGGCCTGTAAATTTGGGATAATATTCCATACTTAACCAGGTTGAGGATTAGATGAGACGATCTCTTTCTGGATCCAGAGCCAGGAACTGGCACAGAGTAGGACCTAGACCAATTGTTAAAAACACTGTGTCCTGGGCTGGCCTCCTATGAGTGCTTTTCTCCCAAGAAGGGCTTAGCACTTCCTGGATGGACTCGTTGACCCCTAGCTGGGCCAACCTGAACCCCAATCAGCCAGGCTCTGGGGATGGTCTGCCAGGGGTGCCTAACCTAGCTCTGAGCAGCTGGGTGTTACTAAGGGGGTGAAGGAGCTCCCTGGTGTGACCCCTAAACTCAGACCTCCCATTTTCCAACTTCTTTTGCTCTGGATAGCTGCCAACTCTTGGGTCCCTTTAGCATTTTCTGCAGCCTCAGCAAAGTGTGGCTACCTGGCAGGGCTCTTCCTCACCCTTCTGTGAGCCCCTTTCTGTCCCTGACCTTGTCCTTCTTTGGGCACATCCTGTGTGTCTCCCAGTGCAGCACTGCCCCTCCGCCCTGCCACTGCCTCCTTTCTGCCTCCTCCTTAGCAGGCACACCCCAGTATGGGCAGCACAATCTCTGAGCTATCCCTTTTGTCCTTTGGGAGTTTCCACCCTGAGATGGGTCAGACATATATCCCCTGGGCTCCCTTCCAGGTTTCCCCACTCCCCCAAGAGGTGGAACTGCCATCTCTTTGCCTGTCACTGAGGCCAGCAGGGGTAGTGGGCTTAGATGCCAGGCTGGGGAATGTGGGTGTTATTCTGAGGGCCATGGAGACAGGTCATTTGGATGACGAGGGGCACTGGTGAGTTCTGATGGGAGAATATTCTGGAGTCAAGGAGAACAGGGGCTGGGGGCAGGTAGATTGAGCAGATTGGGGGGCTCTGAGGGATGTGGATAATTTAAATCCAGAGCTTCTCTATGTCTCATTTGTACCTCATTAGAGTTGATGATAGTGGGAGTGGGGGGCGGTCATGAGGTGGGATATAACTTTTAGAGCCTGGGAAAATAAAGATGAGTTGAAAAATTAATAACTACAAAAGCACAGAGCCTGGCCCATGACGGGCATTGCCTTCCAGCCCAGTGGAATACTAAGTGACCAGAGACTTTTCCAAAACTCGGACCTCCCTGGACTGCTGGGAGCACCCAAGAGGCTAGGTGCTTAGGCACTGTCTTTCTTTATTCTGTCTTGGCTAGGTCACTCACAGAGCAGGTTCCTGGAGGGATAGGCACTAGGTTCCCCACAGTAACCCCTCGTGCTGTAGAATGGGAGACTGAGGCCCAGAGATAGGAAGTGGAGTGTCCTCGATTGGGACCCTAAGCCTCCCTTCCTGTGCCCACCCCAGAAAAGCGCCCTCATCAAACTAGCCAATATCCGGGCAGCAGAAAAGGTGGAGGAGAAGAGCTTCGGCAACTCTCACGTCATGCAAGTCATCTACACGGACGACGCAGGCAGGCCCCAGACTGCCTACCTGCAGTGCAAGGTGCGGCTATGTTCAGGGAACACTTTTTGGAAGGGGGGTGCTTGGGAGTCCCCTGGGTGGGCTAGAATGAGGAATGAGTGAGTCTCTCACCCCTTTGTCACCCACATCAGACACAGCAGGGTATATGAGATCTGATGTGAGTGCAGTGTGTGTGTGTGTGTGTATGTGTCTGTCTGTCTGTCTTTGTGGGCTTGCACAGACATGGCTGTGTAGGTCTGTGTGTGGTCTGGTGCATGGACAGTGTATCCTTGTGATTTGGAGCTTCACATGGAACACATTTGTGGGAAATTATTCCTAAGTCTCTGAGTTGCTGCCTTTATGTTTCTGTGTGTTTCAGCAAATAACAGTCATGTTTACACATGTGTGTGTGCTCTCACATCCCCTTCTCATCTGTTTATGTGTTCATTCATTCATTCACTTCAAAAATACTTATTGAGCACTTGCTAAGTTCCAGGCACTGTTCCAGGTGGTGAGGGTAGAGCAGCAGACAAAACCAGGGTCCCTTCCCTGATGGACCTTATGTCTCAGGAAAGAAGATGGACTTATGAATAATAAACACAATGCCAAATAGCGAATAGTGCCTTGAAGGGAACCAAGGGAGACTGAGATAGGGAGGGATGCTGCTTTATAAACTGTGGTCGGGGGGACTTCTGATAAGTAGCATTTGAGTGGGGACAAGATGAGGGATAGAGCATCTAGGGCCAGAACACATGGAGGAAGAACACAAATAGGAAGGCTGGAGGGGTCTTGACTTGTCCCCAAAGGTGTCCGTCCTGGACAGGTGGTAGGAGGGCACAGGCCCATCTCATGGGGCCCTGCCCTTTTTGGACTCCCTGCCGGGTCAGACTTCAGAGCCACAGAGAAAAAGTAGTGACAGCAGGACAACCGCATATAGTTGGCAGGTTATGAACTGCCTGAAGACATGGCCGAGAGAGTCAGTGGCAGCTGAAATCCAGCCCACACTTCTGCTTACCAAGCCAGGTGCCCAGGCATGGGCTGCATCCATCAGTAGAAAAGGCAGTCTTTCCAGATTCACTGAAAACTGCTGAATGGGCTAGCAGAGAATGTGTCGTCCTGAGTGGCAGAGGAGTTCCAGGGAGAGAGAGCTTCCTGGAGGGGGCAACCTCTGATCAGCTCCAACCCCGGCCCCTGCAGTGTGTGAACGAGCTGAACCAGTGGCTGTCTGCTCTGCGGAAGGTGAGCATCAACAACACTGGCCTGCTGGGCTCCTACCATCCTGGCGTCTTCCGTGGGGACAAGTGGAGCTGCTGCCACCAGAAGGACAAGACAGGTGGGGGTGGAGGCCGGGGCCCTCCTGTGCTGCGTCTGTTCTCAGCAGGCAGCCTTGTGCTGGAGCTGGTAGCAGGGGACCCTGGGTCTTGGGCACTAAAGGGATGACACAGGGGAACTTCTTCTAGAATTTTTAGTGATGACAGAAATGGTGTGTATCTGTACCCTAGCCATGAACACAAGGGGCTGTTGAATACTTGAAATGTGGGTAGTGCAAAAATAAGTCAGACAGAAAAAGTTGAGAACCATGTGATTTCACTCATGTGGAATGTAAAACTGAAAGCAACAAACAAGACAAGCAAAACCTTAAAGACACAGAGTTATAGTGGTTACCAGAGGGAAAAGGTGGGAGAGGAAAGGGGGTCAAATATATGGTGATGGAAGGAGATTTGACTTGGGGCGGTGAACATACAGTGCAATATCCCGATGTTATGTTTTAGAACTGTATGCTTGAAACCTATATAATCTTATTTTATTTTTAAAAAGGAATGGGCTAGTGCAGCCGAGGAGCTGTTTTAACATTTTAAAATTTAATTTTAATTAAATTTAAATAACATCATTTAAGTGTGGCTAGAGTCATCAGAACCTGACCCACTTGCTTTAGCCCAATCCTGGATTTGAGGTTGAGCAGTGGGTAGGGACTGGCAACTCGTTACAAGGCTGTCCCTGGCTGGTTGGCCTTGCTTGCCTCCTCTCACTATACCCTTCACCCTTCACAGTGATAACCCTCGTCGTCGGTGAAGTGGGGCTTCTAAGGGCACTATGAGGCAGAGTCCAGTAGCCCTATTTTATGGAGGAAGAAACCAAGGCTTAGTGACGGCATATGCCTCTGCCAAGGTCATAAAGCCAGCAGGTGGCAGGGCCAACTTGTTCCAAGGCACAAACCCCTTATTGGTCCTCTCACCATGATCTTACATTCCAGGCTGCTCCCTGCTTCCTTCTTGGCAGGCACTTCCAGAAAGTGGTCCGGCTCCCTAA
Source organism: Cynopterus sphinx (assembly GCA_030015415.1). Classification (NCBI taxonomy): domain Eukaryota; kingdom Metazoa; phylum Chordata; class Mammalia; order Chiroptera; family Pteropodidae; genus Cynopterus; species Cynopterus sphinx. The sequence goes on along the minus strand of CM057379.1, from coordinate 81,596,526 downwards.
GCTTTACCTGTGATCCTGTGCAACTACCATGCTCTGCAGTCATGTACCCCGTAGCTCAGGAGTGAACCCAAGAGGAGCCTTTGGGCCAGACTTTCCAGGCTGTGCTACCAGCCTGGTCTCACAGTGGGGACCCCTGAGTCCATCCCTTTTCCTCTCTAGGCCTTGGTTTTCCCATCTGTACTACCAGAAAGTTGGATGTGAGGTCTCATTGTGCCTGCTCAGAATTCTGCCTTCTCTCTGTCCCCAGATTTGGGCTGTGATAAGACCCGGTCACGGGTGACCCTGCAGGAGTGGAATGACCCTCTTGACCATGACCTGGAGGCCCAGCTCATCTACCGGCACCTGCTGGGCATGGAGGCTGCACTTCGGTGAGGAGGCCTGTGCGGGTGCATTGAGTCCCACATGGGAGGGCTCATGTAGCTGGGGAAATGTGCCAGGAGGGGTCCAGAGCTGGGATTAGGGCCCAGGACTGCTGGTGGCTGGTCTCCTCTCTTCTAATCAGGCCTAGCCCAGCGCCTTTCAGCTTTTGGCAGCCACACCTGAAGAGGGGCACCCGGATCTCTGCAGCATGAGGCCAGCTCATGTGAGGATGAAGGCCCCAAAGGCTGGGGAAGTTCAGGGTCATGGCCATGGCTGCTTCCTGCCCCAGGCTGACCCAGCCTCCCCATCTGTCAAGTCTTCTCATAGTGCCCTCAGAGCACAGGGATTGTCCTCAGCCAAGTCCCTGAGTTCTTCAGCTATCTTGCTTAATTCGGTGGTTCTTAGCCCTGGCACCAGCATAGGAAAAACAGGATGATTTTCAGAAACAACTTTAAAATACAGGGTGCCCAGGCCCTACCCCATTGACTCAGAATCTTCGAGGGTTGGGCCCAGCATGAAGATATTTTAAAGTCACCCAAATGCTTCCTAAGAGCACTGCCTCCCTGGGCAGTTTTCTCTCCTGCACCCCTACACCTGGGCCTGGAGGGGTGAGGGCTGACCTCCTTGTTCCTCGACTCTTCAGGGTTTAATTTCTTCAAAACCCTTCAAAGCTCATGCTGTCAGACTAGTACCACCCACTTCCCTGTGAGCTGTGGTCACCAGTGGCTTCCAGGTCACTTTGCAGCCACTTCCTTTCTGACAGTGTGGCCTTGTCACCAGCTCCCTCTCCATCCCTACCCCAGGCCCCTTGCTTGGTGACTTCATCCTCCACCTAGAGGATGCAGCCACCATCCTGTCCACTTTGTGAGTCCTGTACCTCCAGAGACTTATTCTTCTACCCACCTGGACCCTCACTCCTGTAGCCACACCCTAGAACCTCCTATCCCTCCATCTTATCATTTCTAGGCTTCACTTGAATTTCACTTAATGTATAAGCTCATTCAGTATTCATAGCCACTGAACCAAGTAGGTATTCTCATTACCCCCTCTTAAGCCTGGAAGCAGTGGAGCCAAGATTCAAACCCAAGTCGCCTTGGAGTTGAGTGCGTCCCACCATAGGACCCGTGCCCATGGTTCTGACCACCATACTCTGCCTTAAGAGCCTCCCTACCTCCACAACCACTTATCCACCCCTCCTCTCATTCCAACTCCCTTCATCTGGTGTCTAGCGCCAGTAGACCTTCCGTCCAGCAGGGCTCTGATGCATTGATCCAACCACCTATTGTATTAGTTCTGTGTCGCTGCTGTAACAAATTACCACACATTTGGTGGCTTAAAACAGCATATTTATTCTCTTAGAGTTCTAGAGGTCGGAAGTCAGAAATCAGTCTCAATGGGCTAAAAGCCAAAAGGGCTTATGGCCCCTTCCTCCATCATCAGAGTGCATCACTCTGTCTCTGCTTCTGTCATCACATTGCTGCCTTCCTCCTCTGACCTTCTAGCCTCCCTCTTATAAAGACCCTGTGTTTACATTAGTCCCACTTTCCTCACTTTCCCTCACTTCCATCAGCCCCACATCCAGCCCCTCATCTTTACTTTCAGAATGAGGCCAGTTCCAACTCCTCATGTCTGCACTGTGAACTCTTCCTGTCTGAGCTACTCACATCTTCCATTTGGGGATGACACAGGAGCCTCCTAACTGGCTGTCCTGCCTCTACACCTGCTTTCCTAGGATCAGCTGTATACATGGCCCCTGGATTGATTTTCTCAAACATAAAACAGATCACATTACTTCTCTGCTTAATAACCCTGACAGCTTCCCACACATTTAAAATCCAAAGTCCTCATGGCTACACTGCCCAAATTCCCTGGCTGATCTGTTTCTCTGCCACATTTTCTTCCACTGGGCCTTCTCTGTGCTGAGCTCGCTGAGGCTGTCCTTGCCTTCTTGCTGTCTCTGGGCCTGTCCACCCCAGGGCCTTTGCACTTGCCGTGTCCTTTACCTGAAGCTTCTTCCCCAGGTGTTCACATGGCTTGTTCCCTCACCTTATTCATGCCTCTGCTCAAAAACTGCCTTGTCAGAGAGGCCTTCCCTGACAACTGTTACTCTGGAACATAGTGGAATGCATCAGTATGTGCTGTCTATTCATTTCTTGTCTCTCAACTACACTGAGCTCCCTGAGGGCAGGCCTGTGGTATTTGCTGCTCTAATCCTGGTACTGAGAAAAGTGCCTGGCACATTCTAGCCCCTCAACAAAGTTTGAGTAAGCACAAGAGTAAGGAAATGATGTTTGAGCTGGTCTGTGAGGTTCAAAAGGATCTCCCAGAGAGCGAAACAGGGAAGGGCATTCTGGGAGAGGAAGCAACAAGGAGAAAAAAGGTCAAGATGATGGCACTGAGAGAAGCAGGCAAGCAGGCCAGGCGACCCCACAGGGCCAATGAGGCATCTGAGGAGGAGGAGCTTCTTAGACCCTAGCAGAGGGATACATCTCCTAATCAGGGAGGCAGTCAAAAGGGCTGGGCCAGAAGAATTCCTAAATAAGGAGCTTCAAGTCAACGTGGCTGCTCACCCTCCCTCCACGTAGGCACATACAAGATTGGACCTGAGAGGGCCCAGGAACCTTTGGTGAGCCCCAGTTAGGAACTGTGCTTAAAATGTCGCTGTCTCCTATTCCCATAGGAAGGAAACACATTCCATCACTAGTTAATTTTAGGCCCCAATTCGCTTTTTTTCCAAGGGCCCTTCAAAACAGGAGTAATATAGTTCGAATTTGGTTTCCAAAGTGCCATCTGTAACCCACAGTGGGGAGGATGAGAAGGAGGGAGGAACGTAGGAGATGACCAGGAACCAAGACCTGGGCCCATGTTTGTTCCTCATAGATTGAGAGTCAGTCCCCAGTCCCCAGGAGCGCCCTCCAGCTTGGGAGGCCCACACTGGGTCACCCAGCCTTCCCAGCAAGGGCACCAGGAGCCCTTATTTTATCCTCGCCCACAGGGAGAAGCACCGGGAGCTGAATGCAGGCACAGAGGCAGCCTCTGTGCTCACAGGCTGTGGTGAAGGTAGGTCCCTCCCATCTGGACTCTGGGGGTGGCTTGAGTCCCCTTCAGGGATGCTGTGGGTAGGACTTCTCAGGCGCACTCCCTGGGACCCTTTGGCCTTCGGGACAGGCATGGCGGGTGAGGCCCTGCCTGCTTTGCCCTCATCTTGCGTCTGCCTCCAGCCTCTGAGGACCCACTGGCTCAGCTGCTGCAGGTGCTGCAGGACCTCCAGGAGGCCCATAGCTGCAGCCCAGTCAGCTCCCTGCCCTTGGAACCGAACTACCTCCTGGAGCTGCAGACGTGAGGTCTGCCCCACCCTGCTCTCAACAAGCCCCCTGCCAGGTGCTTGGAGATCCCTGGTGCCTTCCACCTCAGTCCCTTTCATTGGAGTGCAGGGCCTGGGTGTCTCTTGAGCTGGGTGAATTGGGGAACTAGGGACCAGAGGGTCCAGAAGTCCATAACTGACAAGGCTTTGGCCTGTCATTGCTCATGCAAAGTCTCTAGGGGACTCTGGGGGCTCCAGCTCCTCTAGGAGACCTGGTTGCTCCCTGTAAACCCTGCAGCCATCACCGCCACTTGCCCAGACTCTGAGGACCCTCATCTCCTGTCCAGGGCAGACTCAGCCAGAAACACCCCTAGGATGGTCTACATCAGGTGGATTGACACTACTTTGGACCCAGAGGTGGGTGGGAGCAAAGGGCCCAAGAGACCAGGGCTTGACCTCAGCACCCACTATGCTCTTGGCCACCACCCCACCGGCTTCCCTCGCAGCCACTGGCTGTGTCCCTGGGAGAGTGTCACGGTGCTCTATTGCTCACAATAAACCTGCTATAACTGTGGCTCTAGAGCCTTATGATGGGGGTCAGGGAAGGAGTGGACCTGGGGACACCAGTGACTGTTGGTTGGGGTGGCCAAGGATTGGGGCTGCCAACATAGCTTATGTGCATCCCATCTCTTCTTTGCTTCCCCGTTCCCAGGGGAGTTCTTTCTCCTTCCAACTTTGGTCCCTACCACACCCTCTGGGTCCCATTCCTCCATCCCCCCACAGGGTAGAGAGCCTGATCTGGCTCACCAGCTTTCTCTCCTGGCAGCTCCCAAATAGGCCCTACCTCCAAGTGTCCTGAAGATTACACAGCAGGGGTGGGTTCAGAATCTCAAATCACATTGCCTGGCCCTGGCAGTGTCCTTTATGTCAACGCTTTTGGCCAAAGCAAGGCTTCCTCTGGTCACCACCTCCCACCCTCATCCCATCTCTAGGTTCACAGTAACTTTCAACATAACAAGACAGGGGAGGGGCAGAGGCTTCTAGCATGTTCTTTAAGCCTCATCCAACCAAGCTCGGAGCCTTGCCTGTGAATCCTAGGCCTAGGACAATCCCCAAGGACCCAGGTTACAAGCAGGATGCTTGACCCAGTGATCAGCCTGGTCCTGGGGCAGGGCTACGTGGGGAGGCTGCATAGTGGGTTCTTTGAGGGATGGTAGAGAAAGCAAAGGTGGGGGGAGGGGTGAAGGAACAGGGGCTGTCCCCTTCCCTCTACCTGTGGCTTTTGGGACCATGTTGACCTTTTCTCTTGGCCACATTTGGCAATGTCCTCCAACAAGCAGCCTACTTGCCCATCCCCTTGGTTGGTAATCATCTCATGGTGATGCTACCTACCATCCTATGGGTCTCATGAGCCTTTTTGCAAGGCTAGGCACCCCACCTCCCTTCCTGACCCAGATTTGGGTCCAGGGGTGGCTAAACCCCTCCACCCCTCCCCCATCACCAGCACCTGGTTGTCTGGCTCATTCCTTAGAATCTCACACGTTGTCAGATCTTGGGTTTCAAGGACATCATGGTCAGGAATTATGCCCCAAGGTCTCCTGGAACCCTAGTGCAGAGTGAAGGGGGAAAAGGTGTACGCTTACTGAGACTGCAACAAGTAGAATTATGGATTTTAACTGCACATACAACCATCTACTGGCGACACCCACCACCCCACCCACTAGTAAATCCTGGTGTGGATGCGGCTATTTCAGCCAGAGGGGAGTTAGAATGAATAAATGCTCCACCGCTCGTGTACCCCCCTCCCCAGATTCTCTCAGGCTCTGAGTAGAGCTGCCTATAGCCCCAGATGGCCACATTCTTTTTGGAAGCCACCTGGGGAAAAAAAGGACAGAAGAGACTCTTGCCTTCCCATGGCACAGGAAGGTGCTGGAGGTCACACTTTCACCAACACCCCCCACTCCCTGCCCTGGGATTACCTGTTATTCACCCAGAACCTAGGGAAGATCTCCCAGAAATCTTGAGTGTCTGACTGGACCCTCAGAGGCCTGCAGCCCAAAACCCTGGGAAGTGTTGAGCAGGTCCAGATCACATGGTACATGCATCTTTTATCCTTTGGGCCTGTCTTGTAGGAAATCCAGGCAAATTCCCAACTAACTTTTGGAAATTCCTATCAAAATATAATTTTCAGATATGTAAAAAAATGACATACAAATACAGAATAAACATAAATTAAAGATTTATTACACATCCAGGAAGAAATGAGTGGCTCTACTGGTTCGTAGAGCATTTTGAGAAAATAGGTATTGGTAAGCATTCTGAGAAAATGCTAGAATAAGATTGTAATGTTAAATATAAAATTGGGAAATAGTTTTATTCTCTATGGGACAGAAACAAGTTCATAAGTAACTTCGGTGTCTAGGTTCTGATTGAATAATAAATATCCAAGTCAAACAGGTCCACTCTGCAGATGGATTGGCAAACTTTTTCTGTAAAGGTCCAGGCATGCAAGTTTTGGTCACAGTTAATCTCAGTGTACAAAAGTAGCCACAAATAATAAACAAATGGGCTTGGTTTATTCCAATAGAACTACCAAAACAGACAGCAGGCTTGATTTAGCCCACAAGCCCTTTTAGTTTGACAATCTCTGCCCTAGGTAATTAAATAAGCTTTGGTCAGGCCTGTTCAATAGCACGCCAATATGACGCTGAGAACCTGCCACACTCCCCTTCATCTGTTTCCAAGGTCTGATGTTTCTTCACACCTGTGTCCCAGGAGCCCCTTTAACAGCCTATTTTATCAGAAGGTGGGAATGGTCACTTGGCCTCTTCTTGGGGTACACTAATATCAAGGTTCTGAAGACTTTTGGGGGCTGACAACTTCTGGAACCCAGAATATTGTGTTGGTCTGGAAATTAAAGGGCGAGTGTGACTCTGGTCCCCACGAGAGGTCTGGAAATTAAAGGGCTAGTGTGACTCTGGTCCCCACGAGAGGACAGATTTCCACAGTGGCAAGGAAAGTGAAACCCGGGCTGGGTAAACTTCTCCCACCCTTTCCCTAGCCCAGCAAAGGGTGGCCAGCCCTAGCCTCTCCAGGCCCCTGCAATCCTGCAATGGTGGTATCCTTGGCCCAAACTTCTCCGGGATGACCCAGGAGGGTGGGCCATCACTACCCTCATTGCTTTCTATTCCTCACCAGTTAAAGAGGCTCCCACTGCTTGGCTCGGAGTGTCAAGGTTGGTGTGTGTCTCCAGGGAAACAGTTCCTGGCCTCCAGGCTCAAGGCTCAAGTAGGAAGTGGCCCTTCCCGGGAAATAGCAGTGGAAACCCCAGATCTCCTTAGGGGCTCATCTGCTGCCCAGACCTAGAGAAACAGCTGGGAAGCTGTTAGGGCTCCAGTAGCTAATGTGAGACCCCAGGCCCTGCTGCTTCATATAGCTCAGGGAGGCTGCAGAACATCAACCAAAGCAGGGAGTGATACCTTATCCCTCCCAACTCTTCTCACGCCTGTGTACACCTGCCTCGTCCCAGACTGCCCCCCAACAAGCTCACTGGGCCACAGCAAACCGTGACAGCACGGCCAGAGGCTGTGGCAGTCCGCCCGGGCAGCCGTGGCCACGCCGTCCGCCTCGGGGGAGGGCGCCCGGGCTGCCGTGAGGCTGCGTCCGGCCGCGCGTACCCGCCCCGGAGCGCCAGTCCCCGGGGCCCGGTGCGTTCACCGAGGGCGCCTGTCCGAGAGGGATGGCTCGGGCACGCGGATCGGAGCGAGGCGGAGCTCAGGGCCGCTGAGCGTGGACCGGCACCTCGGTGTGCGCGGCGGCTGGCTCCCCCCCTGCGCACCGGCCGAAGCGCACCCACGGCCGAGCCCGTCCCCGCCGCCGCCGCCTGCTGCGGGCGCGTCCTCCCGGCCGGCGCGGTCCTCCCGGCCGACAGGGGGCGCCCGGCGCGCGGCGCTGGCCGAGCCGGAAGCGCCTGGGCCGCGGCCTCGGAGGCGGCCGCGGCGCCGAGATGAACGCTCCCCCCGCCTTCGAGTCGTTCCTGCTGTTCGAGGGCGAGAAGAAGTAAGTGGGGCCGCCAGCCCCCTGCGGGCGGGACCGGGTGGGTGTTCGCTTGAGCCTCGGCGCGCACAGCCCCTCGCGCCGGTGCCCGCGGGGCCTCTGCCCTTCGCGGAGGCGGAAACCGCGGCTCGGAGCGGCTAAGGCATCCCCAGGCATGAGGCAGGTGGGGGCCTGCACGGACCCACACGTCCGGCTCCGAGGCCCGCGGCCCCGGGGTGCGGCAGCCCCCTCGCTCGGCCCCTGGCCCGCCTCCCGCGTCCGCCTTGCTGAAGCCGGAGCCGTGGCTCGCAGACCCACACGCGCCCGGGTGACCCCTGCAGTGACTCCTCGTTGCACGCAGGGTGAAGCAGACGCAGTCTGGTGGTCAGACAGCCTGCGGCGCGTGGCTCCGCGCCCCCCTTAAAAGACTACGTTTGGGCGGGTCAGTCTGCCTGAGGCCCGCCTTTCTCATCTGGCAGATGGGCACATTCCTGTGTTAAAGGGGAGATTAAGTAAGTTATGTGAAGCGCGTAGTCCAGGGCTCAGCACCTAGAAGACCCTCTTAAACGTTGGCATGCAAGGCGCTATGGTCTGGCCCTTGTCACCACGTCGGCCTCCCTTGAGAGCAGTGGTTTTCATCTGGGGACCATTTTGCCCCCCCACCTCCCCCGGGTGCTTGCAATGTCTGCACACTTTTCATTGTCATAAAGAGGGTGCTACTGGCATCTAGGGGATAGAAGCAAGGAATGCTGCTAATATCTTACAATGTAGACAGTTCCCTACCCAAAATTATTCAGCCTAAAATGTCAGTGGTGGCAAGGTTGAGAAACTGCTTTAGGAAAAAGGAGCAAGTAAGGGCCCCACAGAATCATGGTGCAACTGGGTTTTGGGACTAGACACAAACTGCTGATTCAGAGAGGTGTTTATGGGATGAAGAGACTGAGAAAGGCTTCTGGGAGGGGATGGGACTTGAGCCTGCCTTGAAGGGCAAGGTTTAGACTTGGGGGAGGGAGGGAGTCCCTATTCCCCATCTCTTGTCTCTGCTTTTTCCTAGGATCACTATTAACAAGGACACAAAGGTACCCAATGCTTGTTTGTTCACCATCAACAAGGAAGATCATACGCTGGGAAACATTATCAAATCGTAAGTTCCAAGTCAAAGGCTCCCAGGGGCTATGTTTAAGGGGGCTCTTTGAGGCAAAGTACAAATTCCAGATTTTAAGTTTCTCTGAGCTACAAGAAGTCCTGGTTGCTTGCTTGGGCAGTTTACACATTCCAGTGCCTTTTCTTCAAAATGACACTGACGCACATCTGTTTACATAGCCACATTTCTGTACTGGCTTATCTAAGTGAATGTGCAGGAAGCCACAGAAAAGTAGGCCTACCTGTTTTTATGCTAAGGAGCATGAAGTGTTAGCTCCTGCCCACTCCACCCCTATTTGTGACAATGACCTTATCGACCCCTGGCATTCTAAGATGTATGTGCCAGAGATTATAACAGTAGAATAAGGGGAAGGGGCAAGAGAGGGTCTCAGTGGTTATCTGGTATCCCTTTTGGGTAGTCGATTTTGGTTGGAGGGTGTTTATACTGTTGAAGTCCTGGTCAGTGGTGTGACTGATGCTCTGGCCCGGGAACTTATTTCACGCTGAGAAGTGCTATCAGTGAAGCCTTTCCTGAGTTTGTTTCAGATTGTGAGTAGAAGCCTGTCTGGTCTCTTGGTGAAAGTAGGGGATGGGACTGCCCACCTTTTGTCTGGATGATTCCCACCCTGTGCCAAGCCTGTGGTGCACTCAGGCTCTTTTTGGGCCCTGCTGCCCTTCTGCTGTGTGAGCCAATTGTCCCCACCTATGCAAGGGGTCTCCCTCTTGGTGCTCACACTTGACAGAGCTGCTCTGGAGAAAACCCTCGTGTGCCCAGCGAACAATGCAGGCTTCACTTCACAGCCTCATAGAACAGGACCAAATGGGCGTAGACAGCAGCTCTCAGCTGGTGCCCAAAGGACTTCCATTTCTTTTTGGTAACTGCTGAGAGCCTGGGTGGGGCCTTCTGCCCCTGCTACATTTGCTGTGCCATATGCTTTTTTGGGGCTGGGAATGGGGCTTTTTTGTTGTTTTACCAAACATTGGCTGGATTTTTACTACCTAGGGAGGTCTCTTTGGGGCCATTGCAGGGTCCCTCACGTCCCCCGAGGGAATAGGTTACAGGAAACTGTGTTTACCACCTCATGAATGCAGGGGTGTGTGTGGGAGGAGTCATCACATGGTCTATCATCTCCAAACTGTTTTACTTGATTTTTCTGGAGGGGGGAACAAATAAAAATAAAGAGCAGGGAACCATCTGGCATCAGACCCCAGCTGCATGTGCTTACAGGCCTCAACCTAACAGGAAGATCCCCTGGCTAAAAGGCCTGGTAAACATCAAGGCATGAGTTTCAACCTCCCTCACACTGCTTATTCCTGTATGTCAGACAGCTGTTGAAGGATCCACAGGTGCTGTTTGCTGGCTACAAAGTTCCCCACCCTTTGGAGCACAAGATCATCATTCGTGTGCAGACCACACCAGACTACAGTCCCCAGGAGGCCTTCACCAATGCCATCACAGACCTCATCAGCGAGCTCTCCCTGCTGGAAGAGCGATTCCGGGTGAGGAGCTGGACATACAGGGGAAGAGGGTTGGTCTGGACACCAAGCTTGTTTGCTCAGAGCTGCAGTGTTCTCATGCCCATACCTAAGACAACCCCTGGTTGTTTCCTCTGATTTACTTGGGGTAGAGGGGCAGAGGTGATGACAGAGCAGGAACTTCTACCTTCCAGGAAGCATGGGTAAAGGGTTATGGAACTGAGGCCTGGGGCCTGCTGTCTGCATCCATGGGTGGAAACCTCACCTAGTGCTCCAGTATCTCTCTGTGCACTCTTGTGGTCCCCATGGAAGCAGAGGGCTACTGCCCCCTTGATGCTGCTCCTCCAAGTTTCTTCTCTGATGCTGGCTGCTTCTAGGGCATTTATCTAGGGGGCAGCTCATCCTAGGGCGGGGCCACATCTGTTCAGACAAGGGGCCTCAAAGTCTCAATAATTTAGAGTGGGAAAGATTCACAGTCTTTCAGATTTCAACGTTTGTCATATACTCACCAGGAAGCACCTCTGCTCCACCTGATTCCTGCTCCAGGCAGCAGGATGTGTGCTGCAGAGAAATTATGGAGTGGGTGGGGCTGGCTCAGAGGGTCCCTTGGGTTGCTGGCCGCCCAGTTCCTTAGAGTTGTTCAGGGCCTGGTTCGCTGCTTCTGTTTAGTTCATGGCTGTGCTCTAGAGCATGGCAGCAACTTCCTGGCAAACGTTGGTCAGGGATGTTGAGGCTGAGTTTCCAACAGTCTCACCTGTCCATTCCAGCTAAGTGTGCTTGCATTCTTCCTCTCCCCTCAGGTGGCCATCAAGGACAAGCAAGAAGGAATTGAATAGTGGGCTGGAAGGAGTCTTGCTTAGCCAGCTCCTACCCTGCACTGGGCCCTTCTCCAAGTACCAAATGGAGGAGGGCAGCTTCTCCCAGCTAAGGGCCTCCTTGGAGAGATATCCCAGGGAGCTCCTCACCCCTGACATTGGTGTGTCCTGTACATAGATTCTTTCATCTTCCTAATAAAGTATGGAAGGAAAAGACCTGTATATGAGCTGAAGCAGAGGTGACTTCATAGCAAATGGATTGTCAGGCTCAGTGGAGGTAGATGATCTGTCTTGGGGCCACATTTCAGAGTGGAATGTCCCAGAGACCCAGATTTCTGTCTGAGAGGGTAACGTGAACAAACTCATCTGGGGAGTCAGTCTTGAGCAGAGAAAAACTGAAAACCCATGTACTTCCATGAATCTCTGCTTTGGAAGTCTCAGCTGCCAGGTCAGCTTGTCTTATTCAAAGCTGAAACACCAGATGGGACCCACAAACAGCTCTCCCAGGCTTCTCTTAAATAGTAGACTTTAATAAAAATATTTACTGATAGAAAGATCCCCATCATTAGCCCCGAAGTTGAATAAGTTAAGTCGAGTCCCTGGTACTTTGTAATAGAGGCAGGAGCTCCTGCTCGAGGCTAGTGTCTCTTCCAGATCGCCACAATGTTAGAATCTGTCAGAGCAGTGAGGTAGGTAAAGGCGGGGTTGGCCACCACCGTGTTCACCATGGTCTTGGTCACTGTCTGGCCGAGGGCTCGAGGCTGGGGCCACGTAAGGATCTGGTGGGAAGAGAGGAGGGCTGGGCTCTGTCCCGGGTTCCTTGTGCTACACCAGTAGAGGGGAGAGGAGAGAGCTGTGCATACCTGCGTGGGGGCCTGCGGGGCTGCTGACAGTGGAGGCTGCTGCATCAAGATGTGCCTGACATCGTAGATCCACACGTTGCCCTCCTCATCCCCACAGAACACAATCCCTTTATCTGCCAGGACACAGAGACTGGAATCTAAGGTGGGGCAGAGCTTTAGGAGGTAGAGAGTAGGATAGGGTGTGAGGTGGGCTCACCAGGACAGGTGCTGAGTGAGAAGTAGGCCAACTCGGTGGCTGACCACTGGAGCCAAGCCAGGACCACCACTGCCACCGTGGACTGGCTGCCTCGGCCTACCCACGTCTGGCTCCAGCTCCACAGGCATATGGTACCGAGGTGATTCCCCTTGGAGGCTGCGGGGGAGGAGAGAGAACTGTGCCTACGGGGGTCCCTTTTAAGGCATTTCTTATTCCACAATGGGGACCCCTCAGAAGCTCTCAGACCTAAACTACAGCCCAGTGAGAAGCAACCCATGGAAGTCTTACCAGGGCCCATCTGGGTCCCAGGAGGCCAGAGTGTCCTGAGTTGGGCTCACTCACCTACAACATCCTCATTCACAAATGCCAGCCCATCCACTCTCCGGCCGGATACCTCAGAGCCCTCGGAGAAGACAAACTCCACCTCACACACCCTGTGGAGCCACAGAAGATGCTGGTTGGCTATTCCTTGCATATACAAAGAGCTTCTTATTCATTTGATGGGGATTATTCACTGGGCACCTATTGTGGGCCCTACCCTATGTAGAGATCAGAAGCTGCAACCAAAAAAGATCTGTTCTGGGCCCTGGAGGGATTTGAGCTTTGCCCTGGAAAAGGGAGCCAGCACCTGTGTACTAATTCACAGGTGCTGGGAACTCAGAAGCATGAGAGGGGTTGGTTCTTCCAGGATGGAGGATGGTGTGCCCAGGAAGCAGAGCCTCTGGAACTAAAAGGAGCAGGAGGTGACCAGCCACCTAAGCAGGGCAGGTATTTCTGGCCGAACACTGGGGGCCTAAGAAGGGAGAGACTGGAGAAGGGCTTACTGTGACCCTGAGGACAATGGGGAGTGACTGCTAAATGTTTACAGGATGTGTGTAGGCTCACACGGAGCCTAGAAAGGCTGCCCATCAGCTGCCCAGAGTCCTGGAGAGGCTGCTTAGAGCAAGAAAGCCAGTCAAGTACCAAGTGCAAGGAGAGACAAACACATCTGAGATGTGGGGGAGATGCCACAGGACTTGGGGAGATGTGAGTGGGAGGGGCAGGGAGGAGGCAGGCCCAGGGCTTGACTCCCAGGTGTGGCACAGGGCCACCAACAACAAACACTTGGCTGGACAACTACCACAGTCTGCTGAGGCTTCTACTACTTCCCTCCACGTAACAACTACTTCACTTCTGTCACCCACCCTAAAAATCTTCCCAGGCTATTCATTGCACTTAAGAGTAAAATTCAAAATCTTACTGTGGGCAACAAAGACAGCCTACCTTGGCCCAAGCAACCCTGAGACCTCATCTTGTACCATGTCCCCGTTTTCCAAGCCATGATCAGACCTCCCTAAACAGCTCTCCCCATCTCTGGCCCTTTGACCATGCTGTTCCTCTCTGTGTGGACTTTCCCTGCCTCTGCCTGCCTGAATCCCTTGGAGGAGAGCACAAGCCTCAGAACCTATCCATCTGTCACTGGTCACCTCTCCAGAGTCCTCTTGGCCTTCCTGTTCCCCTCTCAAAGTACCTTATTCTCTTTCCTTCATAGCTGACTAAAACATCACAATTCATGGGGTATTAAACAGGTCACCTTTGTTCAATGTCCCTCTCTCTCACTAAGCTTGTGGGCCCAAAGGGCAGAAACTCCATGCTGAGCACTGTCTCAGGCCTTCCAGGTGGCATGGATGAGCCACAAGCCTCAACTTGGCCTTCCAGGGCCTCATCCATGCCCAGACATCATCCTCCTTGCCCTATATTAGCACTGGTATGCAAGTCACTGTCCCAACTTTACAGATGAAGAAATTATGCTACTACAGGAAGGTTAGTGCTGGTGAGTGGCAAAAGCTGGGTGGTAGTGAAGCCCCAGGTTGAAGGTGAGGTGATTCCCCACAGAGGGGAAGTGACCCAGCCCAAGTCTCATATAAAAACACCAGCAAAAGAACAGGTCAAAGGGGCCTTTTCTTGAGAGACTGGCAGCAGCTCTGCGAGGAGGCCCCTCCCTGAAAACACCCTTTGTGGCTGTCCAGAGCAGCGTGCATGGCTTGGCCACCACTCCCCATGGGTGTGCCTGGGGTCAGATATCTAGACTGGCAGCTGCCTACCTCCAAGGCTTGGCTTTCAAGGCATACCCATCTGGCCTTACCTCCTTTTCTGAGGCTGGTCCAGCCGCACATCCCAGCAGCAGCAGCCACTCTCACAGCCAGCCAGCAGATAGGCATCTGGACAAGAGGCAACTGGGCAGACTCGCAGTGGGGTAGAGGTGGTATCGAGTGTGAGGAGCTGGCTGCCAGCATATGAGAGGGAGAACATGAGGTTAGGGGTCCAGGTGTCTGCCACCCTGGTAGCCAGCTCTACCTATCCCAGCCCTGTCCCAAAGCATCACCTGGCCTGGAATTCATAATCATGGTTAGGCACCCCGATGTCCCAGAGGATGATCCGCTTGTCATAGGAGGCCGCTGAGGAAGGAATAGGAAGGGGAGAAGTGGCTCTGAGGAGGCCCTGCTCCCTCCTGCAATCTGCAACCCAGGCTGAGAATGTGGTCCCAAGGCCAGGCCCTCTGAAGCAGGGAGGGAGGGCTATTGGTGGGAGACTTCAGGGCTTATAATCTTACTCTAACCTAATGTGTGCCACACCATGCAGTCATCTTTTGCAGGCCTCTGCTCATGTATCACCCTGTTGTACTCGCCACACCTTGAAGGCCATGGGTATCCACCCAGGTCACAGACAGAGTGGCCCAAGTTCTCAAAACCTCCAAGGCCACAGAGCAGATTAGGGGAAAAGCCATAATCTGAAGCCTGGTCAGTTGTTTACAAAGCCATATTGCTTCTACCATGGCCAGAACCAACATCAGCTACCTAGAGTGAGGTGGCCAGCTATAGGACCCCCCTACCATCCCAGGGAGGGAGCACTGCGGCACTGGGCTGCAGGAAAGGGGTGTTGGGAGAGCCCTGGGAGTGTGAGGAGTCTTACTGAAAAGGTGGGTCTCGTGGGTGGGACTGAAGCAGAGGGTGGCAATGGCCCTCTTGTGGGCACGGATGACCCCGCAGCAGAAGCCAGCACGCACGTGTAGTAGCCGGACCTGGCCTCGCAGGCCTGCAGCTGCTAGCACGCTCCAGCGCTTCTTGTGGCCTGCCTGCGTGACCACTGTCAGGGCTGTCCAGGCCACTGAGAAGAATTCCTGGGGGGAGGGGGTGGAGCAGTCACTGCGGGGCAGAGCTATATGTGTGCATATGCATGCATGATCAAGCCTGGGAAATTGAGGCCCAGCATCTAAGAAAAAGGTTACCTGGTGAGTAGGTGGCACTCCTGCCCCCATTAGCCAATGCTCTGCCCACTGCCCTGCCTGAGCAGGGCCCTGGTACTCACCTCACCAGGTGTCTTGTACTTGTGCAGTACGATGCCAGTCTGGCAGTCTATCACACACACAGCCTCCCCGCCACATGTGGCCACAGTCTGAGATGTGGCGCCTGCATGCCCTGTTTTGAGAGGTCAGCCTAGTAAAAACATTTTCTGTAAAGTCCCCCCTGCAGTTCTCCTCCTGGCCATGATGACATTTTAAACCTCTCTGCTCCTCCCAAATTCTGCATCCATCCACGCAGCCCCCAGCCGGTAGTATCTCTACTTCCCCAGCCCCCCACCAGAAAGTTGTTCTGCTGGTTCCTCGCGGCCTTTGCCCTAGTCCTGCGGCCCACCAAGAATATACCCTCCTCCCAGGCTGGCTCGAAGGCACAGGCCCAGAGCTGGGTCTTCAGGTCCTGAGGGCTGTTGTTCTTGCTGTGGCACTGTAGGAAGTGCAGGGGCTCCAGCTTCAGGGCAGGCTGTGGGGGAAAAAAGGGGTCACAGCTGCCCTAACCCTTACTCCCAGCTGCATGCTCCATGCCACCCTGCTGGCTTACCTGGCTGCCATCAGAGGCCACAAGGCTGCCTTCCACCTGGGCCAACGGGGAGGTACACACCCGCTTGTTGGGAGAAAGGTTGAGTGGGATGTCATCTGGCCGTTTCAAGGCCACCGGGATGGCCTGTGAGAAGGGGTGGGGATGACAGGCTGAAGGCCTGGTGACCATGGGCCCATCTACCTGAGGCCTCTTTCCTCCCCATCACAGGCTGGACTGAACCCTCCCATGGGTACAGGAGGCAAGGACTGACCCTGGGTCAGAGGGAACTAGCTCGGGCATCAGAGGCTGTCTCCTGAGCTCATTTCCAGGAACTGCTGTTGCTCTGCAGCCTCCCTATAAGCAGGCCCTCGGAGTCTAGGATGCTGCACGGAACCAAACTCACCCTGGACTCCTGGGTAACTGCTGCTTTTGGGGACCTCTCCGAGATGTCTGCCTCATGCACCTGGGTCCCACCAGAAGCCACCAGCTCCTCAGAGATCATCTGCACCTGGGTGGGCCAGGTCATCAAGAAGCTGGCCAGTCTTGGGGATCCCCAGCCCCTTCTTCAGAAGGAACTTGTGCTTTCCAAGTTGGAAAGCCAATAGGGCTGCCTTTCCACTCCCCACAGACCTTCATGGCCAGAGATCTCCAGAGAAGCTTGGGCCATGGGAGTCAGCAAGGAGCTGGAAGAACAGTCTCCCAGCACAGTGGGTGAGGACATACCCGCCACTGGGTGAACTCGCTGAGGGACTCGGGGCCGTAGCGGACATTCCTGATGGCAGAGCTCACAAAGTCTGCCTGAGCCTTCTCAGCCTTCTCCTCAGGGCTCAGTGAGGCCATGAACTTCTTCCAGTGAGCTGTCACCTGGCATGAGAGGGACCAAATCCAAGCCCAGCCCACGCCAGCTCTTCTGGACCCTCCATGTTCCTCCCAATCTCATGGCCATAGGTGTCTCAACCTCCCTGAACCACGGCCTTCCTGGTTGTAGGTTTCAAAAAATCTAAGCAACACAGACAAACAACAATCCCAGAAGGATGGAGCTGGTCCAAAGTAAAGTTGCTTTGAAAGTGTCTCAGCCTACCCTTCTGGGCCCTGCCTGCACACCTGGAGGGCAGGTGCCCCAAAGGACAAGAGGCCAAACACCACAACCAGGCTCAGAGCAACATGTCAGGCTAGGGACCACTTGGTGTCAGAGTAGAGACCCCCTGTAACCTCCCCTCAGTATCCTCAAAATGTCCAAGTCTGTCATTTTCTCTTCAAGGTCCCTGACTGCTCCCAACCCCCAGAGACACCTCCCAGCCCCCTTACCCTGCTGGTCAGCTCCCGGTTCAGGTTCTCCACCTGAGAGGAAGTGGAGGAAGCATCCTTGCCATTGACCTTACGCAACTTGGGCAGGAGAAAGGAGACTTTCAGGTTGTCATTGACCTGGGGGACAAGGGAAGAACAAAGGCTGGGGAGCTTGAGCCTAACAGAATGCTAGCCCCGGGCATGGGGCCACTAAGAGCCGCCCCCCCACCCGCCCCCTCCCACTTACTGTCAGGAAGGGGTTGCCCTCCAGGCTGAGCTCCTCAAGCTGTGGGAACTGACAGAAGGCAGTGACGTCCCCCAGCTGGTTATTGGCACAGCGGAGGATGCGCAGGTGGGACAGGCCCAGGTTGGCAGGCAGCGTCTCCAGTTGGTTGTTGGAGAGGTCCAGCTCCTGCAGCTGCTTCAGGCGGCTCAGGAGTTTGGGGTCCAAGTGCTCTGAGTGCAGCTTCAGACCTGACAGGCTGGGGTGGGGTGGGGACAGAGAGGGAGGGCTCAGGGAACCGGAAGACTTCCTCCTCACTACTGTGGCAGCCCAGGGCACCTCCAAAGGCTTTTCCACCTGGCAATTCTTGTGCATGCACAGCCTCTCCTCAGCACCCTCCTTTTTAAAAATCTTGTAACTACTTTAGAACTCGGGGTGGCTGGCCCCTTCCAGGATGCTTTTTAGGATCCTGGGGGAGGGGAGGTTCCTCTGTGCTCCCCAGTCCCTCTGTAATTATCAACAGGTTGCTCAACTTTATTTATTTCTGCACGACTGTCCCCAGCAGCCCTGGTCTGCTTCAGGGGTAAGGCCACTTGGCAGCCCAGCGGCCCACCTCTTGAAGAGCGGACGGGGTTTGTTTGGCTCGAGTGGTTAGAGATTCCGCCCCAACGACAGGCGATGACGGGGCCGGGCAGGAACCCTCGCCGCTCCCCGCAGCTGCCCGCCGCCCCCCGGCCCGCCTCTTACTCCAGGGTGCGGATCTTCCCCAGCCGGTCGCTCTTGGGTCGCCCCCGCTGCATGAGCAGCCGAACGGAGAGAGGGCCCATGGCGAGAGAGTGAAGCCCGCGCCGACTGTCCCGGCGCCACCGGCGTCCCGCGGAGCCCGCACTCCCGGGGGCCCGCGCTGGCGCCCGCGGCCGGCACAGCCCAGGAGGTGGCGCCGCGCTAGCCCCTCGGCGGCCACGACCGGAAGGAAGCGCGCGGCGGGCCTCGTGCGCAGCGGGGGGACTGCAACTCCCAGAGGGCCCCGCGGCCGCGCGCCTGCGCACTGGCTTCCGGGACGCAGCGATGGCGGCTGCGGTGGTGGCGGCCCCCGAGGTCCTTCGAGAGTGCGGCTGTAAGGGCGTCCGGACCTGTCTGATCTGCGAGCGGCAGCGCGGAGGTGACCCACCCTGGCAGCATCCCCCACAGGTGAGGGCTGGGAGAGGGGGCGCGCTCACAACGCCACTCTTCATATGGGGAAACTGAGGCCCAGAGAGGCCATGAATAGGGGCCCCTGCGGTGGGGACGTTGCGGGATGAGGAGATGCGGGCTCGGAGGAGTGGGTTTGGAATGGGGCCGGGACCTGGGTGCAGCCCTCCCACAGCCCACGTCTGGGACCTGGGGGAGTCTGACAGCAAACCTCCACGTAGGCCTCCCGGATCTGGGCCTGGGAGCTTTACCGGCCTGTGGGGAGACGAAGTGGGAAATGTAGAGGGTGCCGAAGACCAGGGCAAAGGTGCCCAGAGGGCCGGGGACGGAAATGAGCGAGGAGGAAATTAATTCCAAAGGATTCAGCCTTTCCACTGGGTCTGGGCGTGTTTTCGTTGGTTGCGAGGTCGTTTCATCTAGGGAAACTCCTTGGGTAAACGCCCGGGGCAGAGGCGTGTGCCTGGAAAGTAGGTGATGCTTCAGGTGAGGGAACTGATTGGGGCCTGACGACAGAGAACTTTGTGTGTGGCCACTGGGTAGGCTGGGCTTGTCCTTGAGGGCTGTGGAGAGCTCCTGAAGGGTTTTAAAGGAAGTTACTCGTGATTTTTAGAACGATCCTGGAGCCCATAGCAAGGCATGAAGGCTGGGCAGCCAGTGAAGAAACTGTTGCAGTGTCTCTGGTGAAGTGCGAAGATCCTTTGGAAAACAGTATGACGGTTCCTTAGAAAATTACGAGTGGAATTACCACATGATCTAGCAGTTCTGGGGACACACACAAAAGGTTGCAAGCAGGGTCTCGAGATATTTGCACACCCGTGTTCATAGCAGCATTATTTACAAAAGCTAAAAGGTAGAAGCAACCCAGGTGCCTATTGTAAGCAAAAATTGATAATCAGTACATATATACAGTAGAATATTATTTACCCTTAAAGAAAAAGGAAATTCTGACACATGTTACAACTTGGATGACCTTTGAGGCATTATGCTAAGTGAAATAAGCCAGTCACAAAAGGACAAATGATGTATGATTACACCTGCTTGAGATACCTAGAACAAAGTCATAGAGATAGAAAGTAGAACGGTGTTTGCCGGAGGCTGAGGAAAGGAAAAGGGGAGTTTTAGTTTTGCAGGGTGAAAAAGTTCGGGAGATTGGTTACACAGCAAGGTGAATATACATAGCACACTGAACTGTATACTTAAAAGATTATTAAGATAATAAGTTTTATGTTATATAATTTGCCATAATTTAAAAAGATTTTTTAAAGTACCAAAGGTCTGAACTCTGGGGGTAGCACCTTCCCAGCCTGATGGCTGAGGGAGGTGCAAAATGTCCAGGATGATGCCCCATTTTTAATATTTCCCATGTGAGGTGTGAGAGACAAGAGGACACAGTGGTTCAAAGATGGGGTGGTAGCAATGCCTATGGAACATAAAGAGGGAGGAAGCAGAATTAATTGGTCAGGAAGAAACTCAGACTGCCAAGTGGCCCTGACAGAGTCATGGACAACCCAGCTGGGAGCTCCAGAGCAAAGACTACCCATTAGTGGAGTGCCATGTTGTGCAGAAATGGCCAGGCCTGTGCTGGGTCACTGGCTGGGAGCGGTCCAAGATGAGGATGGTGACCACTAGAAACCTGAGGCAGATCCAGAGGCACTGCAGGAGGAAGTTGTCAGCCCGGCACTCCTTGTGGATGACTTGCAAATTCTGCTCTTTTTTGAAAGGAAATTCAGGCAGCACCTCTGGCTGCTACAAAGGAGGGAAGGGTCCAGAGACATCCCCCCCTGGGCTCAAGAGGGCTTCTTCCTTTTGGCCTCCTAGCATGTGCTGCTCACCCCCTGGACAGCTCTGGGGCCTCAGCTCTATGGGTAGCATGTTTCTCAAACTCCTGGTTGAACTGGATGTTTTTATACCTGTCCTCTCTTAATCCTCACAGGGCTGAGGAGGACAGAAGATATCCTGCAGCGAAATAGCGATATAGTGTGGACTCACAGGTATTCCCCAGTTATGCAGCCTCAAGCTGGTTGTGGCTCACTTTGCTGAGCCTTGGTCACCTATCTGTGCAATGGAAAATGAAAAATGGTTATGCGGATGCGCTTCCTTTTTACAGATGAGGAAAGTGAGAGAACCTTTCTCAGGAGGCAGCCCCAGACAGGCATTCGACCTCCTTCTAGCTGTCTTCCAAAGTGGCTTCAGGGGAGAATGAAGCATTGGGCAGGGGCTGCTCCCAAGAAGGCTTCTGGAGGGCAGGCTCCAAGGGCTCCAGGACTGCCATCTTTCTTTTGCAGAAAACACACCGTTTTATTTACTACTCGGACACTGGCTGGGCTGTTGGGGCTGAAGAGTCCGACTTTGAAGGCTGGGCCTTCCCTTTCCCTGGTGTGACACTGTTAGAGGACTTCGTGACCCGAGAGGAAGAAACTGAGATGGTGCAGCTGATGGACCGTGAGCCCTGGAAGCTCTCACAGTCTGGACGGAGGAAGCAGGTAGGCTGGCCCAGAGTTAAGGATGGGGGTCAGCCTATCAGAGAGGACAGCCACTCTGCAGGGCTCCTTCACTCAACTCCCACTCAGCACCCTCCTCGGCAGCCATACCAGGGGCATGCCCAGCCTGCTCGGCCTGCTCACCTTCCCAACAAGATGCTGGTGATCTAGGACTCTTAAGGCAGATGGCACCTCAGCTCTTTCTGCCCTCGCTCCAGCTGGGCTAATGCTAGTGACTGTCAGGAAGGGTTTCTTGAAGGCTGCCAGATGCCTTCCCTATTGAAGTTCTTTGCTTATCAGTTTCATGTATCCTCAGGCCTCCAAGTCCTAGATCTTCCCTTTGTCAGGGATCATAGCCCCCTCTCCCTGAGTCCTGGTCCTCTCTGTCTAGTTCACTCCATCTGTTCCTCATCTCCAGCAATCCTTGCCCCTACTAGGACCTGTGAGCCATCTATTTGGCCAGCTTTTCACTTTTACTCCCCATCTCATCACCTTTCCTTGCCCTGTATGACGGCCAGTTATTACAGTTACTTCTTTGGGTGCCCTCTTGCCTTTTCTCCTTTATGTCATACTCTTTCTGCTTTACCACAGCCCTGGTCAGTTACAGCTCTCCTCCCTTGGACTCAGGCATAGCCTGCTGGCAGATCTCCCTGGCTCTGGACCCTTCCTGATCCAATGGTCATACTGACCTTGTCTGCTTTACTGCCTGCCTTCTAACCTCTTTTCCCCTCCTCACTCTGCACTCATGATCTTGCCCGAGAAAACAAGTGCATCTGTACACCTGCCTGCACTAGGTAGGTGCTGTTCCCTTCTTGCCTGTTTCCAGGGTTTTTCTCCATGCACCCTCCAGCTTTTTGCTGGATGCATCCCATTTTACTCAGAAGGCCTTGCTCAGCACCCCTCTCCTGAAAGTGAATTTTGTCTCACTGGATCTTTTCTACCAACCTACCGGTAAATGCTCTCTCTCTGTCTCTACAGCAGAATTCCTGAAAAGAGTTGTTGATTCTCACTGTCTTCAGTTCCTCTCCTGTTCTCTCTAACCCACTCAAAAACCACTTCCATCCCTGACCTCCATGTCCTAAACCCAGTGGTGGGGTCTCAGGCTCATTCTTTGGGCCTCTTCTCTTCCTGTTCCAGACACCCACTTGCTGATGTTAGGGAATCAGAGCCCTGCACACTGTCTCTGTTTGGGACTCCCATATTTGTATCTCTAGCCCAGATCTCTCTCAGACCCTAAACTGAGCTTTGGCTCTTTGCCCACACCAGCGCCCCCTGCAGTGTCCATGTCTCAGTAAATTTCATCTTCCACCTTTGCAGGCTACAAACTGGATCTCTCTAGATTTCTCTGTCTCTTGTTGGTAATTACTGTCATCTCTTTCTTCTTTCAAAACCTATCCTGAATCTGAGAACATACCTTTCCAGCCCTCACCCCTCTTCAGTTTTCAGTAGGCAGGTGACTCTAGTGACGCCTCACCGGATCATGTCACTCTTCTGTTAGATCCTGTCACTGCTGTTATAGACTCTCCAGGCCTCCCATCTCAATATAAACACAGAGTCCTTACAATGCCCTGGAAGGCCTGGTACTGGCTACAAGCCAAACCTTTGTTTCTACTGCTGTTCTCTGGTGTCCCCAACAGCATTCACACCAGCATCCTCGGTGTTTCTTAAAGGCTCCAACTTCTCATCCTTCGGCACTCCCATCTCAGGCTTTCTGCCTGCCACTGCCTAGGGTTGGCCTGCAGGAGCCAGCTTTCCCAGGCACTCTAAGATATGCAGAATCTGGAAAGAGAGAGACAGTTCCACCAGATGGAGCTCCCTTCCACTAAGGGCAGGGGGGTGGGAGGACCAGTGAGGGCAAGGGTTGGCAGAGAAATGCTCCCCTCTTTCATTCCTCAGACCACAAATCTGAGGCATATTCTAGAAGGCACCTCCCTAAAATTTTTGTTGTTGCTTGGTTTTTAGATAGAAGCTGCATACCATAAAATTCACCCACTTAAAATGTACAGTCACGTGGTTTGATTTTTAGTGTATTCACATTGTAGTGCAACCATTACCTCTATCTAGTTCTGGAACATTTTCATTACCCCAAAGGAAACCTATACTCTATAGCAGTCACTCTCTGTTCTCCCATCCCCTGGCAACCACTAATCTACTTTCTCTGTGGATTTGCCTATTCTGGACATTTCGTGTAAATGGGATTATATATGATTTTTTGTGTTTGGTGTCTTTCACTTAGCATAATGTTTCAGGGTTCATCACTTTGCAGCATGTGTCAGTGCTTCATTGCTTTTTATGACAGTTACATTCCATTGTATGGATATGCCACTATTTGTTTTATCCATTTATCTGTTGGTGACTACTTGGGTTGTTTCCACTTTTTGGCCATTGTGAATAATGTTGCCATGAATATTCATGTGCAGGTTTCTGTATGGACATGTGTTGTCATTCTCTTGGGTGTGCTGAGTCATTTGGTAACTGTTCTTTCTTGTTCTGAACCCCAGTGGTGCCCAGTGGTGCCCATCTCGATAATGCTGCCTTGGATTGGCCTTCCTTCCCTCTTTGCTCATTCTTCCAAGATCCCGACTTCTTGGTATCATGTTGTGAATACTCTACTTGCACATGAGCCTTTGTCTCTCTGCTTTCTGGGGTACCTGGGCTAAGACAGCCCCTGACACTTTGTATGCCCCCTTTCCACTTTATTTCTTTTTTAGCATTTACTGCCATCTGATATATGCTGTGCATTTATACCTCTGTGGTGTTGGCCTCTTATGCTGGAATGTCAGACCCATAATGTTAAAAATTTTTGCTTTTCTTGGTCACTGTGATTAAATTCTTCAGACCCAGTTTGTGGTACCATCTCTATAAATTCAGATACTTCTCCACTTCCTTTTTGTCCTCATCCTTCAGGACTATGGCCCTAAAGTCAACTTTCGGAAACAAAAGCTCAAGACTACTGGCTTCCAAGGCCTCCCCAGCTACAGCCGGGAGGTGGTGCGGAGAATGGGCCTCTACCCCATCCTGGAGGACTTCCGGCCCGTGGAGCAGTGTAACCTGGACTACTGCCCAGAACGGGGCTCAGCTATTGACCCCCACCTAGACGACACCTGGTTGTGGGGGGAGCGGCTGGTGAGCCTCAACCTTCTGTCCTCCACCGTGCTGTCCATGTCCCGGGAGGCACCTGGCAGCCTGCTGCTCTGCCTGGCCCCATCTGGCTTCCCGGAGGCCTTGGTAGAAGGTGTGATGGCTCCCAGCAGGTCTGTCCTGTGCCAGGAGGTAGAGGTGGCCATCCCTTTACCCCGTCGCTCTCTATTTGTGCTCAGTGGAGCTGCGCGGCACCAGTGGAAGCATGCCATCCACCGAAGACATATTGAGGCCCGCCGTGTGTGTGCCACCTTCAGGGAGCTGTCAGCTGAGTTCTGTCCTGGTGGGAAGCAGCAAGAACTGGGGCAGGAGCTCCTGCAAATCTCTCTCTCCTTTCAGGGAAGACCCATGTGAGCTGCCTCCCTGGAGACAGGAGCTGGCACTGGGCCTAGCCAGAGGCACTAGTTCCAGAGTTGACCCTTTGCTAGGACTGAAGCAGGGAGCCCAGCACAGGGTCTTGCTTCTCAACTCATTAGGTTTTCAGAGAAGACTGCTGATACACGGATGCCATGGAACTGGTTTTGATGGGGATGTGCCTCCGGTCAGTCCCCTTTGACCTGCATTGTGGCCACTTGTTTGGGTTATTTAATTTGTCACAATTTGAAGGCAGTGGCATAATTTGAGTTTAAAAAATATTGGCACCACTTACAACCATTTTCTCCTTTAACCATCTCTCTCAGTGAGGTTTCTCTATCCCCTGCCCTGCAGCCCCTCCATTGGGTAGCACATTGGATCGGAAAATAGGATTGGTGGAAGATTCGCAGTTGTTATTGTTTCAGATTTCAGAGCTGGTGATAGCTTCTGAGTCAGACTCTGCTTGGGTCATGCTTGGGATGTGATGAGGACAGGAAAATCCCTTGAGAGTCTGGTATTCCCACCCCCATGCCCCATAATGGTGTTAAAAAGTAGGGGGAAAAGTTTCTTCAGCTCCCAGAACAGCACAGGTGGTTCACCTTCTGGGGCTGGTGCCATGTGGGGGGCTTACCTGAAAGGGCAGCTAACTTCCATGCACCTGCGGCCTGGTGAGCAGGCCGCTGAGTTGGAGGGGGATGGTGGTGTTCCTTGGGCCTTTGTGTCCAGCCCTTCTGCTGCTCATTTGACAAAATACACTCGGCTCACTGGTGACATGCTGGGAGCCAGACTTGAGGGACCATTATCCCAGCACAGCTTGGAAACTTCAGTGGTCAGCACTGGTCTTCATAGTCACTTTGGAACTTTCTGAGAGCTGGCCGGTTGGCAGAGCCAATGGCCACTGTACACTGCCCGTGAAGTGGCATCGCAGATGCTTGAGCCACTGGCTCAGACTAGAGAACCCTGTGAAGACTCAGTAGAGAGACTGCTTGGGTTCCTGTGGCTGTGTGAATCCAGCTGCTGGAGGGCATGGGGCATCTTCCAGATGCTTTGGCTGCCGCTCTCTGGACCAGCTCACTAAGAGCAGGAGGGTGGAGGGCGACTTCTTCCCAGGTATTGTGACCTCCATACAAGCCCTCATAAACCCCACTCTGGGTCCCTCACACCAAGCACTCTGATGCAAGCCCAGCTGCCAGGCAGGCATGTAGGCATGACGGTCTGCTCCGTAGGACCTGCAGGGAGCCTCTGCCTGGACAGGCTGGGGCTTTGAGCAGCCTGCCCCTGGGTAGAGGCTGCAAGATGCGCTACCAACAAAAGGCTCTTGGAAACAGACCTTTGGGAAATGTTACACCCCAAGACCTGTCAGAGAGAAGCCTGTTAAGGCTGGGGAGTCACTCAGCAGAAAAACCTGTTTTCCCTTGGAATCTCCCAGTGTTTGCCCACTGTTTGACTGTTGGCTCTTCCTACAGCCCTGCAGAACTCACATTAGGAAATGCTCCATCACATCATGGAAAAGTTGGTGACCCCAAGTTGAGTTTGTCCTTGAAGTTACTACATGAAGACCATGAGGCTCCAGATGCCAACTGCCCATGCCACTCACTAGGATTTAGCTGGGCTCTGGCCAGGCTGGACTGTTTCCTCCAGGATGCTTCTGGGCACCACTGTAGCCAGTGCCGTTTCTGAGAGGCTAGTCCCAGAAGCCATAGTCTGAAGGATACAATGTCTGTTTAGCCCCATATGTTAGGTGACTGTGCCTGCAGTCAGCATGCCTAAGCACCAGACATTTGTTGTCCAGTTTTGTCTGTGCTAATGCTTGGTGGTCTCAGACTAGAAGGCAGGAGCCCATGGGAACACACTAATACTGAAGCATCCTCTTCCAGAATGAGTTGGGGAGTCTGCTGACATTCCTCAGCCTGCCCTGATTTGGAAAGATGTCGAGGAAACTTGCGAGTTGGTTATTTGTTTGCAGGGTAGGGTGGTGAGGCCCAGGCTGGTCCTGACAATGGGGCAGGAGGGAGCTGAGCTCAGTCCAGGGAGCACCCTTTGGGTTATTTCTGCCGAGACTTGCGCAGAACCTGTGTCCACAGTACCCTGTAGGGACAGCAGAGACGCGAAGATTCAGCACATTCTAAATGGGCCTGCCTCACGGTCTCTGCTCAGTCCTGTCCCACCTTGCCCTGCCGGGCCCCACCCAGGGCTCTCTCAACCCTAACTCTCTTCCTTTTAGAAGCATCCAAATCGGGTCAGCCTTTTCAACAGGTCAGCTGGTCAGTAAGTGGGCCCAGCAGGCTTGCTAGGCTCACTGGGAAAATGGGCCAGAGCCAGTCTGCTGGAATGGAGCTCTGCACTGAGTCCAGGCCTTGGGGACCCCAAGGCCTGGGGAATCTTCCCTCTGGGCTGCATTGGCAGTCTGGCCCCCTATTTTGGCAGAATTTTTCCAGATAGTAGTGCCAGCAGCTTTGCAACCTAATTCTTAGGAGACTGGGTTGAAGTGCCAGAAAATTAATAAAGGACAAATATTCTTTCCTAGAAGGGGCCCTCTACCTCAGTGGGCAACTAGGCAGCTGTTACCAAACAATGTTTGGGAGCTTCTTCACGAGTTTCACCAGACTGGGAGGGATCTGCATTCCTGCCGCCTTCCCAGACACCTGGTTTAGCCCGGAGCCACAGGTTCCTGGGATTGGAGAAAACCCATTGGGACCAAGCATCAGGGACTCTCCTGGAGGACGAGCAGGCCTCCAAGCTGCCGCTGTCCAGATGGCTCTGTTGGAATGCAGCTCCCTGTGGGCCTGCCCCTTGCTGTTTCGGGGGAGAGCCTGCTTGGGAAGGGAAGCAGCAGCCAGAGGTGCGCTGTTCTCTCAGGGCTCCACTTGGCAGGAGCCCTGTGTTGTGCCTGGCTCTGAGTGTCCTGTTGGTCCGTTCCAGAGAAATCCACCCGCCTCACCTGGAAACCTGCTAAGGCACTGGCTGGTGACCAGCGATTAGAAGGCAGGAGGGGCTTTACGGTCCAGGGGCTACCCATAGCATTCCAGAGCAGAGTGACTCAGCTTGTTTATTCAGTTCGATCCAGGGCAACTGTTTTACAAAACCATACATAGGACAAGGGTTTTGCACACCATACATGATCTATACAATGTCATGCATAATGAATCGGCACAAGGCAGGCAAGGACTGCAGATGAGCCTCCGATACACGCAGGCTTGTGCAGTTTTATCCTCCACAGACCTTCCTAGAAGACACTAAAATACCTTCTACCCTGGCAGTTTCTAAAATAGAAACACTTGAGTTTTGCAACTTCTAGTCAGGTACTAAATGCAGACTGTGTTCCACTTTGGAATGGGTCTCAGTATCTGTGGGTGTTAGTTTTATGAGCACCAGGAAGGCTCTGCTCAGAGGGAAATAGGGCAAGCCCACGCGGCCCCAGGGCAGCCCATGGCGCTTCACCGCAGAGGCCACTGTACTGGAATGTTCCACAATCAGGTTAAACCTCCAGAATCCAAATTTCTAGCCTATGATTTGCCAGCCCCTCCCCCAAACTGCCCTGCTGAGTTGTTCCTGCAGCTCCAACTAGCAGCTTATCTTCCATCATGTTGGGCACCTAGTGTCTGACTCCTGATGTGGCCACACCGAAAGCACTGCCCGACAGATCAGGCATAATAGCTGGCCCCTGCTGGCACCGGGGTGTACTTTCAGTCTGGGAAGCATGGCACTCCCTGGGGCAGGCACGCTTAGGGTGGGGGCACCACATGGCCCATGAAAGTGGGTAGCAAGAGCGAGCCCAGCATGGCCACTCTCAAAAGACTCAGGCCAGAGAAAGGGCTTGCTTCCTGCTCCCAGCATTGGGGAAGAGCGAGCCTATCTTGTCACTGCCAAGACGCAAAATGGCTGTCTATCAGTGACGCTGACATTCTTTCGCAAAGCAAACAGTAAACCAGATAAGCCTTTTCAACAAGGCTCTGAGAAAGAGGAAACATGCACTAGAGAGCAAGCAAGTCGTGACAAGTGTCTGCAGAAGATGCGAGGGACATGCATGCCCTTTGGAAGACACCAGGACTCTCCTCTGGCCTGGTGGGACACCATGGCCAGGCTTCCCATAAGTGTCACCACTGACACTGATGATTCTCAGCACAGTTCCCAGAATGTCCCTCGGCATTTCAGAGTTACATGTTAAGGTTTATGTTCCTACCAGTAGGTCACATGCCCAGAAACTTCAGGTAACCCAGGCCCCACAGAGATATTAGGCTGTCGACAGAAAAGCATCAGAGCATGAAGTCCAATGATGGTTTGTGAAAACAAATGAAGAGGCCTCCTCTTGGTGGCTGCTGGCCAACACGGTCAATGTAGTTTTTAAAAGCAGCTCGGGGCACAGCACGCTCACAGGAAAGCTGAGCTGCAGCCTGTATGTGAACAGCCCAAGATCACAGACTACCAAATGCCCTTAGTGAAAACACCAGAATCCGGCCTGCACATGGCAGTAAACGTGTGAGCCGGGCCCCAGTGTGTGGCTGAGAGGCCTGGAGGGCCCAGGAGGGAGCACTATGTGGGGTTGTGCCTTCCTGCAGTTCCATGTCACAAGCAGGACCCACATTTGGCCAGGACTGGCATCTGGTGCCACCACCCACAGACCAGACCAGGTCAACAGCCTTGTCCAGACAGTAAGTCCCCAGGCTCACCCTCCTGCTGCCTGGCACTAAAGGCGGCAGGGAGATGGGCAGGCTCTGCTGCCTGAGCAAGTACCCCTGGCTTTCTGTGGCCACAACCCAGATGGGCAGCTGACTCAGCCTCAGGGGCCATTCTATGGCCAAGAGATGGAGGCCTCTGGACTGTGGCCCCTTCCCAACCTGGTGGCCTTGCTGGGTCCACGTGGTCAGGGTTCCAGCCTGGCTGGGAAGAAAGCATTTGGGCCCAGTGTGCCCTGGAGCACCCCTCAGTTAACAGCCTCCTCAAGTGGGCATCTCACACAGGATGCCCACAGACATGCCTCCCTGACCCTGCCAGGCCTCCATCCTTAGAAGCCTCCCCCCAGCCCTACAAGTGTGCCACCTCTTGAAGTACACACCACACCTGCTGGGCTGACATGTGCCCCAGACTCCTGCATTCCCTACAAGCCAGGCCACCCAACTCCCTTCAGAATAGGGGAGGGAAGCACCAGGCCCAGCTATAATCCTGTGCCCCATCTAATCGCCTCAGTCCCTACCTAATCACAGAAAGTTGGCACTATCAGTCGTGCCACCCAGCTACCATGCAGCCCACTGCAGGTGTCACAGGGCAAAAACTTAAACTCACAACTCTACCCTGACTCTCAGGGCCTTCAACAGGCTTCCTGCATCCTAGGCCACTCGTTTCACATCTTTGAGATGACCACAGGTGGGAACCCTGCCTCCTGTCTCAGGAAGTCCCCAGGGCCAAGGACTCAGCCTTTCTTTGCCCTAAACTCTTGGCAACAGAGTCTCTTGTTTAAAGATTCCTATTTTCTGAGGGAGAATCATTCCAGTTTTATAGCATTAAGACAGGAGTAAAACTTTGGTCTTGAACTATCTGGCAGTGTCTAGGCAGCCTTGTGAGCAATTTTCATTTTTGAAATTCCCCCAAACACAGGCTCCCCCAGCCTGCGGGGAGGTGATTCACACAACCTGTAGGCTGCGCTCGTGCCCATCCAGCTGCACCTTGAGCTTGTGCAGCTCCTCGATCTCACGGTTGTGCCGCTCAGTTTTGTGGCGCACCAGCGAGCGGTAGAAGTGGATGGTAAAGACCACAAAGATGAGGCCCACAGGTACCATAATGATGGTAGAAACGAGAGCGGCCTGCCAACCCGTGTGGCTACCAGGGCCAGGTGCGGGGCCGGGCTGGTGGCGCGCGTCCACAGGCAGGAACTTGATCCAGCAAAGCAGCACGACCTCAGCCAGGAAGAGCAGGATGCCAAGGACGGTGGAGAAGCCCCAGGCCAGCTCGATGTAGGGGTGCATGCGCTCGTGCGGTGACTCGCTGATGGAGTTGAGGTTGTGGATGTTGCTCACGGCCTCCACATTGGGCAGGATGCACGTGCTGATGAGCAGGGCAAAGAGGTGCACGGCCACCAGCACCGTCGTGCAGGCACTGAAGGCGATAAGCAGCGGCCGCGGGTACTGGTACTGTGTCTCCAGCTGCACCTCCACCATGGCCACCTGCAAGGCAGAGAGAGTGCTGCTGGGCCAGGCACCCATGTTCCAGGCCCTTGCAGAGCACAGGGTACCCTCCATGCTGTTCGACTATTTTGAACTTTCCCATTTTTCTGCTTAGCAAGAGAAGTTCTCACTGAGAAAAAAATCTAAAAGTAGAGGTTAAAGAAGCATGGGGTGGGGTCACCCTCTGGGTGCCTTCCTAGACACGAAATGTAGGCTGTATCTGGGGTGCTGAGCTACAAGCCAGGGCAGAGGCCACATTTCCCTGTGAACATGTGGCTTTGCTGTTGATATAAGAGCCAGGCTACAGTGGCTTAGCTGCAAAACAACTGTTAGTTTCAAAAAATAAAAACTGAACTTTCAAAAGGTAAAAAAGCAAAAACAGAGGCTCCTGATGGTGCCCAGACTCAGAGCTGCACACCTGGATAGCATCACACAGACCACCGGGTGCATATCAGCTGAGACCAAAAGCCAGAGGGAGAAGTCGGCGTCTCTGAAGGACAGAAATGGAAATGGACATGAGAACCACAGCGAGGAGGGGCAGCTGTGGGAAGAGGGCTGGGCCAGGAAGAATGAGCTGAATCATCAACCACAGTCACAGGATGCCAACAGGTGGATAAATTAAGAAAAAGCAGTCTCTGAATGTTACTTAGAAATGTAGAATCAGAGAGCTGTGGGGCCTCCAGGTTGTGTGTGTGTGGGAAACAGAGGGGTGGAGGGCTTGTTGTAAGCCTTTTAGCATTAACACTGATCCTTGAACAGCACTGGGTGTTAGGGGCGCTGATGTCCTGAGCGGTTGAAAATCCATGTGTAAGTGGACTCATACAGTTCAAACCCATGTTGTTCAAGGGTCAATTATACTTAATTTTTGAACTATGTGCATGTAATGACTAATAAGTGAAAGGGGCGGGGGGAGACCCACAGAAAGAACCAGAAGCCCCAGCTTATCTCTATAGCAGTGAATAACTATAGCCATTTAAGTGGGACCTGCTCACCCCAGGCCCTAAGGGGCTTTCAAATAACAGACTAAGCAACAGCCCCTGCCCCTGCCACGCTTCCCTAAGGTGAGACCCAGTCCATTCAGAATAGCTCCCTCCACAGCCCAGCACCATGCCACCCCACCATCCCAGCACTGTGGACCTCCCCAGTGGAGGGTTTAATCCAGGCCTGGCAAGGACTGGTGCTCACTAAGGGCCTTATCCCAGGCACCCAAAGGTAAGAAACCAGACAAGTCAAGGAAGGGGGCAGAGAGGCAGAAAGAGAGAAGCCAGAAGAGGGCTTTCCCATCCACTGATGGCTCCTAGATCTGAGCCATCCCTGTTTTTAAATATTAACAAGAAAGTTTCCACAATTTCTATCACCACTTAGAGTGAGAACCTCATCCCCTCAGTAGAGACAGAACGAGTGGTAGGTTAAAAAAAAAAAAAAAAAGGTGCAGTCCTAGTGGACACTTGCTGAACAGAAGCTCAGCAGTGATTCTTGGTCCAAAATGACAGTAGCCATATTACAGGAGCTGAGGGGTAGTTTTTCCTCAGTGCCTCTGGCCTGGGTACGTAGGCTCTGTTACTACAAAGGGTGTGGCCCAACAAAACAATGCTGTAAACTGCAGAGGGCACCGAGCTAAGAAACAAAGATGATTAAAAAGCTACAAGGAAGCAGTCTGTTTTACCTCAAGTACCTTAAGAGGGAGTCTTGGTTCACTGGTTTCTGTGTTAGGAGAAGGATAAACATGAAGAGATAAGTTTAAGGTTAGGTATAACTGCTTGCTGTTGGACAAAGGAACAGTATTACAATTCTGGGAACACATAATATAAAGAGGGGACTCTACCTAGCAAACTGCCTGTTTTCATTTTTCCATGTCTCTGCCCTCATTCAGCTATGATTTCCATGGCCAAAATGCTATCTGACATCTGTATTGGTCGCTTCTTTCTCCCATGGTAATGTTAGGCTGAGGCAGACTCCTGGGGAGGAACCTTCCAGAAGAGAAGGCAAGGGCACTGAAATGTATCCCCAGGCTGCTTAAGGAAGCACTTGTTGGCACACAAGAAACACTCCATGAATTCTGCAGAAATGAATTTCTCCTGGGAGCATAACTGCCCTTACCAAGCTAAGGGCAGACAGCACTCTGGGGCCCACACCCAGGGATCCCGTCTCGTGGGGGCTACCATCTTCATTCTAAGACCACTTCATACCCCTGAAGGCTGCCCGTAAGTCTTGAACTATTCCTTTAGAATTCACTCTTTGTTTTATAACTTAATCCACCCGGCTTGTTTTCACATTTTAAACGAGTGGTTTTGAAGCCTTTAACTTGGGTGAGCATTTGTTGGCTGGAAAAACAGAGCAGCTGCCCTAAGTTGGGAAATCCAAGTGTTTGGAAGGCCACAGTCTAAAATGGCAGCTACAGACAGGAAGCAATTTCTGAGACCCGGGCCCCACACAGAAAGGAAACTCACGGCATTACATCATGCAATACTTCTCAGAGTTTCCCAAGTTGAAAAAATAGTAAGTGCAGGCTAGCAAAATGTAATGCGACACCATAATTCTGTGATATAGAAATCAAGCTCTAATTTGAATAGCGATGTTTGAACTTCTCATACACATTCCTTAAAATTAAGCTTCAGGAAATATTCTGTCTTTTTAAGGTGATAGAAACCACCACAGGAAAAAAATCACTATGAGCCAAAGTTATGCATCACATGATTGTAAACTTTTATAATTATGTTTTAAAAACAAAAACTTTGCTTAAAAAAAAATAAGACTTTGCTTTAAACTACAGACTGAAACCCAAATTTATTGCCTCTCAGTGTGGTGACCTCTGCCCTGCCCTGTATGAAGTCATGCCCTGACTCTGCAGGGTGTCATTTTTCCAACAGTGGCTCTACGAATGACTGAGCAGACCCTTGTCAGAGGAGTGGGCACAGCAGCTCGCTCTGACAGCTTTTTATTTTCTGCACTACCAATCTGACAACTGAAGCTCTGGACTGTGGAAAAACAAACAATTATTTTTACATTAAAAAAAACAAACAACTTGCTTCCAGCCCAATAGAACCTCTGGGAATACAACAGGGAAAGGGGGGTGGCCACAGTGCCTAGAGTTTTTACTGACATCTGTGCCCTTTGGGACAATTCCCTGAAGGGATGTGGGTTGGAGGTTTTGGAGTTAAGAGGCGACATGTCCCATCTCAGGGGGTTGGTTTTGCCCAAGACCGATGCTTGTCTGGGAGGATGAATCAGAAGAAACGCCACAGCTGGGCAGCTAGAAGCAAGGCCAGAGGCTCTGCTTCATCACCCCAGAGGCCACATTTTGGCAGCATCTGCACCCCGGGCACTATACTAAGTAAACCCCAATCAACCTCACAGTTTCTGCTCAAGTCCCTGAGATTTCCAGGATGGGCAAATGCGAGTACTTTTCTCCAGGAAACCCTGTATCCTGAAGCTATTTTAATTACTACCCTAACCTCCTTGCCAGGCAAATACTTTATGTGAACACGAGACTGGGGCTTTCTGTGGGCTCTGAGGCTTGGGGACTCCTCCGGATCCCCTAGCAAACCCTCTGGTTGACAGAGCAGTCCATTCGAAGGAGATGGAAGACTTCCTAATGGTTCATCCTGGCTGCCGTGGGGCCCTGAGGCAGTGCTTTGCTTCTTGAAGCATCCAGAGCCGATATTGCAGACTGTGTGCCCACCAAGGGTTTGCACTCACCATGGCAAAGCCTGAGAGGAGGGCGGAGGTGCGGCTGGAGGCCTTCAGCTTGGCCCTGCTCAGGTAGAGCTTCCTCCAGGAGAGGGCCTGCACGGAGTGGTGGTTGGAGGTGACCAGTTCCAGGTAGCTGCGGCGGACCCAGTCCCGGTAATCCATACCCTTATGGCCAGGATCAGAGCAGGCAGGAGTGGTGGGGTCCATAGGCACGTTGAGCTCAGCACTCATGATGGGGGCCAGGCTGGGGGTGGAAGAGAGATACATTCAGGCATCCCAGAGGCTTCCCAGGCCTGCAAAAGCCAGAATCCAAGCTCAGTTAACCTCTTCCGGGGCCTGCTGTACACACCCTACTCTAGAGCCATGGAGGCCAGAGGAGTGTGAGTGGGGGGGTCTCTGTTTCTGATGTAGTCTCCACAAGGGAACGTGGGGACCATCTGCAGGAATGCATTTCTGGGAACCACCACAGTGTCCAATGTTGTTTTTCCGCAAAGCTGGAGTCCGGCTTCCCATCCTGAGCTCAGAAGGGCTCCAGTTGAGTATGGCTCTTGGTGAACAGAATTCCAAGGTTGGCCAAGAGCACGAAAACAATCCTTGAATTTGCACCTACCTTCAGAGAGTAGGGAGCTGTAACATTTAGAAAGATCCTAGAATCTCAAGTTACCAAGCCTTAATGTGACTCAACTATGTGATCCTGACTTTGCTGACCTCGTTCATTCTCAAATGGGGATATCCCCACGCTACAGGGATCTTAAACAAGATAAGTGACCTGTATGTAAACTTAGAACCGCTTTTTTTCAATGAAATACATATATCCAAACAGCCTCTAGTTTCTCAAATTCAACTTAAATTTTAATCAGCACAGTTTACCCTAAAAAATACTCAGCTTATATACATAAAGTAAAGCCACATCCAGGTCGCAATGAAAACCTTTAGCAAAATGAAAACCTAAATCCACTAACATGAGCATGTTTCAGGGAGAAATGGAAATTGGAAACCCTTGGAGTCATCCCAGGTAGACATCTGGTGTGACAATAACACAGAATAAAGATCTTGTTGAGATTTGTGAACCTAAACTCAAATCTCCACTAATCCAAATAGGGTTTGGCAGTCTCGTGTGGCCCAAGGGGCCAGCCCATGTGGCAACACGCCGGAATCAGCTCTAATGAACCTGCAGGGCAGGCTTTAAGGACACAGGCACCTCATAGTTCAGTTGGCATCAGAAATTAACTTGTATGTTCAGGCTGGAATAGGCCCCATGAAAAGCCTACTTAAGGCTATTACAAACAGATCAGGGTTTCTGGATACCAAGGAGCAAGGCTGGGGGTGGGTAGGTGGGGTCAGGGGTGTTTACCAGGGTCAGCGACTAAGGAAGTACCCCAAACTTGATCCATCAATGCCATCCTCTAAAAGGATTCTATGGGAAGGTCCTGGAATTGGGAAGAGCTCTCTATTTTGTGGTACTTTCCTCTTTGTTCACTGCCAGGTTATGGAGGCACAGCTTTTACTGGCCAACAGGACACTAGGAAACAGTTCTGTGCTCTTCTGATTCTGCCAGTGATGCCGATTACTAGATCGTTTATAGGAATACCAACTTGGAAGCCTTGGTCACTGGCCCCTTGCCCATGTCTGCAGCCAGAAGCACTGCTTTCAAGCACCAGAATCACTGGAAGGTCCCCTCCATGAGGGAGAATTCAGGGGAATGTTGTTCACTAGCCAATCAATCCATTGGCTAGCTCCAAATAATTTAGAGTGGCATCATTTGGAAATGCACTCTTTTTCTTTCACAGGTAACAGAAGTGGGCCTACAGGTAAGATGAAAACAGTGTATTGCACATGGAGGGGTGAAAGACACAACCTTTTCTCCCTCAGAGTATCCATCATTCCATTCTCCATCATTGCATCTAAGAGATGCTTACGGTGCCCTAAGGTAAGAGTGCATTTGGTACTCAGGCATCAAAGATGAAAGAGGTGAGGATCCTGTGAGTTCCCACGCCAGGAGGCAAGTGATATAAGGGAGTGATTCTCATCCGATGAGCTAAGGCTGTTTTAGTGGAGGGGGTGTGAGGGCCGATGAGCTAAGGCTGTTTTAGTGGAGGGGGTGTGAGGGCCGAGGGAGCAGAGGAGAAACTGGCTGCCTCATCTTTGGGCAGGCAGAAGGTCCCTGCTAGGGAGCAAGGACAAGGAACAAGAAGGACCAAGTAGTGAAGGCAATATTGGCAAAGAGGGACCCTCCCTCAAAGACAAGATGCTGCCCACCTGGGAGGGTTCTGAGAGGCAGGGAGACATGGCAGGAAAGCTGGCTACAGAGGGAGTCAAGGAAACGGTGGTGTGGTGGGGGCGGGGGAGAGAAGGCAGGATGCAGGGAGTAATGGAGCCCTGGCAGACCAGGCAGGATGACTGTGATGGACTTTCTCTTATGGAAGGAGTTGGTGAGGGGAGCAACCTGGGATCAGCCTGGTCTATGTGCCCACTGAAGTGACTGGCTAACTGGGAGGGGCAACAGAGCGTGGTAGCCTCCAAAAGGACAAAGGCATGTATGGGTTGAAGAAGAAGGAAACCCTGGGGCCACCAATGAGCAGGGGCTGGGCTCAAAGTCCAGAATGGCCATGGAGAGAGCTTCAGCAGCACTGAGGCCTGACCTTGTCCTTCGGGTGGCCGGCCCCACAAACATCCTCAGAGTGGGCAGGGGTGGGCAGGAAGGGCTGTCTGCCGGCTTGGAGCCTGGGTCCCGAAGATAGAAAAGCCATTTCCTGCAGAGGGAGCAGCCCAGACCTAATTCGAATCCATCCTAACCCTGTCAGCCGGAGCGTCCTACCTTGTGCTAAGCTTCCTCCCCTGCTTGGGGAGGGGCAAAGCCTGGTCCTCACAGTCAGCTCCGAGGGGGGTTGGGTGCGACAAGATGGAGTCCGATATTTCTGTCAGGTGGCAGAGGCTCCAAAGGATGCTCTCCTTGTGGGGTTTTTGTTCGTTTCTACATAAGGGGCAGTCGGAGAAAGGAGATCTGGTACGTTAGCGGGAACTGTCTCTTAGGCTTGTTTGACACACGTCCAGGGGATGGGTTGGGGTTTGCCTATCTTAACTTCCTTTAAGTAATGGCGAATGCCACGGAGAAATGTCTGTTTCTGATTCTTTCTGTCACAGCCGCATGGGCGGGGCCCCGGCAGCACCCACAAGGGTCTTCCAGAGGCGTCCCCCCGCATCTCCATCCCTGCCCCAGATAAGCCCCAGCGGCCCTAGGACCCAGCCTCCCAGTCCTCCCGGCGCCGCGCCCCGCGCGGGGACCCGGGCTTCCCCGAGAAGCCGCATCCCTCTCACCGCGAGCCTGCCTCGGAGGAAGCCTGGTCCCTCCCTCCCTTGTCGAGTCCCCTGGAGCAGCTCCGGTCCGCAGTGGGGCGGGACCCGCCTGCGCCCGCAGACCCCCCAGCGACGCGCACTCACCGAGCTGCTCCGCCGGCCCGGCCCGGCTCCAGCGCGCTGGCGTGGCCGTGTGGCCGTGTGGCCGTGTGGCCGTGCGGCCCTGGGGCCGGGCCAGGGCGCCAAGCGCGGCCCCTCCTTCCGCGGGTCCCGCGGGGTCCCCTCGGCCCCGCCTCCGCCGGTGACTCCGCCCCCGCCCACCCGGCGCTGCCAAGGCAACGGGCGCCGCAGTCACGTGACATGATCCCCCCAGCTGAAGGACACGTGACCCCGCGAGCCCAGAGGGGCGGGGCGCCCTGGTGTGTGGGCTCCCGTCGCGTTCCGGTGCAAAAGCCCTCCAAGGGTGCCCATCTCCCTGTGCCCGGGGGGGCGGGGTGCGGCTGCAAGCCCGGGCACCCCTCGCTCCCCCATCCCCGCGGCAGGGCAGGGAGCTGCGCTGTCTCACCCTGGGTCTGTCCGGCGGGTGCAGGGCAGGCACGCCCTGCCGGACCCGAGGTGTGTGCGTCCGAACGCAGACGGGAGCGCGGGGCTCCCGGGGTGAGCCCCGAGGGAAGCCCAGGATAGGTCACTGGTTGTGTGGAGGGGTGGGGAGAGGCCAAAAGGGCACGCCCTGGAAGAAAAGGGAACAGGGAGTCCCTTACTAGAGAGGGGTGGGCAGCGTGGGCAAAGGGGTAAAGGGCTGGGAACCGCCAGGCGGCTACGCCCGCTCACCTGGGCGGATAGTGGCACTGCGCAGGGCGCGAGCCGAACGGGTCAGCTGGTCGCCCGCAAACATAACCGGCTCTCCCAGACCAGGCCCTCGAGGACCTAACCCAAATTGCAGGCTCGGGATCCCAGCCCTGGTGGACGCGCGCGGAGCTGTCCTAGTGCTCTCAGACCGCAGCATGCGGGGGTGAAGGGGTTTCTGCTGTGACCCGGCCCCTTTCATTCGCTACTGCAGGAAATTTCTCCCTAGTAATGGTGAACTCCCCGGTTTTATTACAACGAGATATTCAAACAGGAAGGTTCTTTTCAGGAAGTACACACGAAGGCGAGATAGGTTTACATTAGCCCTCCGTGCCACACTGCCTGTCCTTCCTGCATGCCCTACATAGGATTTTCATCTGTCCCAACGGCACTGAACGGTGACACATTCATCCAAAAATGATCCCTTTTGATCGAGGAGGACACAAAACAGGCTAAAAAACTGCTGGCTCCTCCTTTGGCTAGCGCCCTAACAAAGATTATAGGAAAATCCTGGGGTCTGACTACTGCCCCGCCCCCATGACTACACAAAAGGGGTCATCTGAATTTCAGGGGGCAAAATCCTTTAAAAAATAATCATACCGTGGCCTTCAAACCTCAAGCTCTTCCTAAAATGACCTGGAAAACAGGAAGAAAAACACTGTAAACTACAGTAGTTGCGTCATACACAAGAATTCTTTTAGCAACGGTGTCATTTGCTTGGTGAGCTCTGAGCTTGAAGCCTGAGTGCACATCCTTTACAAAGCTTCCTATTCCAGTCAGTGATGTCCCCACCTCAAG
Source organism: Cynopterus sphinx (assembly GCA_030015415.1). NCBI lineage: Eukaryota > Metazoa > Chordata > Mammalia > Chiroptera > Pteropodidae > Cynopterus > Cynopterus sphinx. The sequence goes on along the minus strand of CM057379.1, from coordinate 81,557,006 downwards.
CATTTATCCAGCAGGCCTGGACAGAAGCAAATATGTCATAATTACCAGTGCTTGTCAGAGCTAGTTTCCTATGAAATGCAGAAAATGGCTTTTCTTACCCCTAGAAGATTGAGCAAGGTGATGGCACCATTTTGAAAGGAGATTGAATAACCACAGTACTAATGGTTGGAGGGCCCCCTCAGGTGCCCAGGTGGTTGAGTGGGTGTTACACAGAGGGGAAGGAAGTTCAGATAAAGGTCCACAAGTGCTAGCCACCCAGCAGATGTCCAGGCTACAGTTTAGGTGGTTATTTCCCTAGCTGGTTGACCTTTGCAAGTTGCTTCTGCTCCTAAGGCCTCAGCTACCGCACAGTTGAAAAGACCAATTCTTTGAGGCATATCCCAGTGGTGGACCACCTGCTAGTTTTTCTCATTAATGCATGCCCCCTCACTCAAGGAAGACTGCAGTCTCTTTCCATCCCAGGTCTTATTATCTAGAATAGCAACATAGCTGACAGGACCATGTATCCAGTCCCCTGACACACCAGTTGTCCCCTTAGCCATTCAATCCTATGGCCTAGCCCTTGTCTTCACTCTGTGGAATCTTAAATTCAAGTGTCTCGCTTTCTGACGCTCAGTTCTCAACCTTCTTCACTCAATTCACCACCTCCCTTCCCTGACCCTGCTGAGACCCACCTTTCCTTCTCAGTCTCCTCTTCAGCCTGACTCCTTCCAACCTCCTGCTATAATCTTTCCCCACGTCATGCCAAACTTCATAAAACAGCTGTCATCACTTTCTTAATTTCCTCCTCAAACCTCTGCAGCCCACTAACATTGTACTGTTATATATCCAGAAGATATTTCAGCCATTGCCTTGTCTGTTATTGGGTACCCCTCCTCCCATCTAGAAATGCTCTTTGCTTTGGTGACTCCACCTCTTTTTTTCCACCTGTGCAGGTTCCTCCTCTGCTGTCTGTCCCCTAGATGTTTCTCAGGGTTCTGTCTGGATCCTCCGCTCTTCATTTCTTCCTGACTAGTCTCACCTTTGTTTCAGAAGCCTAATGACTCCTAGCCCAGATCTCCTCCCAGCCTGGCAGGGCATACCCCAAACTCTGCCATGCCCACAGCTGAATTCATCATCTTTCCCTCACATACCTGCTCCACCTCCTGAATCACCCACTTCAGGGGATGTTCCATCATCCACCCAACTATAGGTCTGCTGTCATTCCTGACTCCACCTTCCCCCATCAAGTACCGTGAATTCTAAAAGTCTCTGGAACCACCCCCATTTTTTCCTGTCCCCTCTGGCCTCTATGCTAATTCAGGCCATCATCGCCTCCAATCTGCATTACTGCAAGAGATTCCCACTTGTCCCCTTCCTATTTTTCACATTGCAAAGTAAAAAACTCCCCTCAAGTCTCCACATTTCACCCCCAGCCCTTCAGTTTCCCTGAAATCAACTCCAGTTCTCTTAACGTGATTTAGAGACCATGGCAGGGCATCTGCTCTCTTCAGCTTGCTCTCTTAGTAATCCTGCATGACCGACCGAACTACTCATGAGCTCAGCTCAGCCCTCCCTCATGCCAGAGGCCTGAGTCACATGCCCACATAGCACCCTGTTCTACATTGCATTGGCCTTTTTGTCTGTCCATGATCAGATCTGGAGCTTCTTGAAAGCAAGGGCTGTATTGTTTACCATCATCCCTATTGTCTAACAAATTGCCCTTAGGAATCCTTTGGATTTTGTTGGTGTTCAATAAACATTTGCTACATTCCATGGAATAAGTAAACTGAGTACTGCCTCATAGGACTTGCTGAGGTTAATTTCTAAAGGTATTCTCTTTATTGAAATGTTAATATATGGTAATTGTAGCCCACTTCAGTCCAGTATGCCTAATAGTAACTTAACTTCCAAAGGGGAAGAGAAAACATGCATTTTTCCAATGATGATTCCAAAGGAAACATTTCCACACAGCTCTTTCCATGTAGCCTGGAAACCAGATTTATATTCCTGTTTCCAAAAGTCAACAACATCACTTCTCTAACTCAATTTTTTATTTTTCCAAAAGATAAAATGTTAGAAGCAGAGAAGTGAATTTAAAATAGTAATGATACTTAATATGCTCCAAACCACTTTCTCAAGGTATGGGGCAGGGGGATCACAGTGGAATCTATTCAAGTGCCTACTTGGGGCCTGAACTATGGTGAACCAGAGTCTCTGGAGGTGTGTGCTGGTGCTCTGGGGTTTTTAGGCAGCTCCTCGGCTGGCAACGCTGCACTGTGGGCATCACCTTAGCAGTTTCCGACATACATTTAATCACATACATCTACTCTTAGGTTCTTCCTGTCATAGAAGGAGTTTTTCAGGTATGAATGATTGACCCATTTGCTTTCAATCACTGGGATTTGCACTGTCATCTGACATTTATTGAGCATTTATTCTACCCCAAGCACTGTGCTGGCACTAAGGGTACAGCAAAGAGCAGGACAAGTAGGTCTTCATTCTCACAAAGCTCAGAGTTGAGTTTAGGGGTGAGGGGAGTGCTGGTGTGGCAGGGTGTAGGTAAGTAAACAAATGATGGGTGCTGTTAGAAAACGAAACAGAACAGTGGTGGTGTGTGGGTGGGTAGAAAGCTGAGGAATGACAGACGAAAAAGAGGTAGATCAAGTGCAGAGTTCCTGAGGCAGGAACAGCTTCCAGAGATGGGGCTTTTGGGAGCAAGAATGAGCACAGCAGGGCACAAGAGGAGGCAGGTCTGGATAACTGGGCCTTGCAGCTGCTACTTAAAGTGTAAGGGAAGCCATTAAGGTCTTAAAACAGAGGGGTGACAAGATCTGATTTCTGCTTTTAAAAGATCACTCTGGCTGCTTTGTAACAGATTTTTTTGGGGGGAGGGGATGTCTTTAAGTAGAAAGAGGCCATGACATCCATCCAAGCTAGAGATGCTGGTGGTGTGGACCGGGATGAACAAGGCAGAGATGAGAGTGAACAGGACTAGGACATGCTGATGAATGGTTGGGGGGAGTAAGTGTGAAAAACAGGAACCAAGGATGACCTTGACTCTTAGGTTAGGGGCTCAAGCAACTGTATGAATGGTAGCACAATTTACCAGGGTAGGAAGAAAACTAGGGGGCAAAATACTTGTTTTTCTTATATTGTTTTAGGTGTCCATGAGACGTCCAAGGAGAGGTAAAGGAGAGGTATCAGGTAGGCAAAGTGGACGTGAGTCTGAGGTTCTCAAGGGAAATGGAAGCCACAAACCCAGAAGGCATTGGTGAGGACAGTATGTAAAGCCATGGGCTAGATGAGCTCCTGGGGCCTGAATGTCGACAGATGACACTAAGACAGTGTTTTGAGCCACCCCAACATTCAGTATGAGCAGAGAAGCAAGCAAGGAGGCAGTACTGCCAGGAAGGCTGAGAGGAGTTTGGAAAATTGTACAGAAGGGCACCAAGAGGCTGGAATTGGCAAGACTAAGAGGATTTCAGTGGAGTGATGGAGATGAAAACTTGGACAGGGATGAGGGCAAAGGGATGGAAGTGAATAGAGAGCTCTTGGGGCATATAGCTGAGAAGGGAGTGAAATGGGTGACAGAGAACCTGGAGACAAGGGCTTCTGTTCTGTTGTTTCACCATGGGAGACCCCAGAGTTGCTTGCTGATAGAGGGGCCGGCAGGTCCAGAAGAATGGGGAGAAGGGCTCTACATTGTACCAGGAGGGACAGCAGGGCACACTGGCTCTGATGCTCATGTCCAAGCCCTGGGCTGGTGGATGAAGGGGGGAGGGGCATGAGGGGTTGGCCTGAAGCTTCTGCTTTCTCCCTGCTCTAGGACACAGTAACCTGCTGGGGTGGGGGCTAGGGATGGGGACCTAAGGAGAGTGGACATGTAGAAGTACCTTTTAGAAAGTGGGACAGTGATTGTACTATGGAAGATCTAAGGCTAGGTGGGGAGTGCTGGGTTCCTGTGTGACATCTGTGGGCCTACATTTAAAATGGGACTGATCAGTCTAGCTGCTTGATTCTCTAGGTGCAATGAAGCATCAGAGAACATAGCCGCAAAGTACAATTTCCTGCTTTAGGAAACGCATCTCTAAGGTTAGGCTTGCTCATGCATATTCACTCACTCTCCAAACATATACATACAACTGATTCTCATTCATAGTAGGCATGTTCTAGAGTCACCAAGAACACTTTAAGTAGCAAATGCTGAACCATAACTGATCAAGCAAATACAAGGTTGGGTTCCTGTGAGCCTGGTCAGAAAATCAGTTGATCAATACATAACTTTGTTTCATGTGTTTTTGATTAAAAATACCATTGTTAATAAATATATATTATTGATTCATTAATGTTGAATCACAGAGCTAAAACTCATGCCTGACGGAAGCTTATCTAAGGCTCAGCGCAGCGTTCCTGAACTTAGAAACACTAGACAGCACTTCAGCACTACACTTGGGGTCCATTTTAAACAGAGAAATAATAAAAAACAAAAGCAAAAATTTCAAACAAACAAAAACAAACAAACCCCTGCCATTAAATAGATAAGTTTGAGCTGAAATAAGAAGGCAGAACATTACCATGTTTGACCTCAGCTTGGCATGTGTGCGTCAGGCAACTCAAATTTTTGCCACCCTGCACATATCTGCAAAAGTATCACAAGTATTAACTTTGGTTTTAAAAATAAATTTTAGTTAATCCACAAACACAGAACTTGTGAAAAATGAGGAGCAATTATATTTAAAACTATGACATATTATGATATACTATTACACACACACACACAAATGTACCAGGGAGCTTATTAAGGAGAGGCCTACAGCCCTGGAACCAAAACAACAGCCCTGGGGAACCCCTCCGTATCAGATTTGGGCTACATACAGCTTCTTCCTCAGAGCAGCACAGCAGGGGCTAAGATAATGGATTCTGGAGTCATACTACTTGCGTTTAAAGGCCACATCTACTACTTACTTAGGTAACTTGGACAAGTTTCCAGACCTATGTGTTTATAAATCTTGTTTGGTACATCTATACAGGACACCTAATTAAAGAGCAAAGAGTATTCTAATATAAATAACTAGGACGGGCACAGGGCTGTCACTTAGTGCTCAATAAATGTCTGGTGAATGAATAAGTAAACAAACTCCTAACCTCCCTGGTAAATCGGAATCCTTATACATGAATTTTTCTGAGACAATCAAGTTATATATGCCTTTTAAATTTAGATTTCTTCCCACTCATGAGCTAATAATCAATAAGGTCATTACTTAATGATTCTCGCCTTGCCGTGGCTTTTTTGAGGAGGGGGGGGTCTCAGTATCATCCGCTCTGTTCTCACTGATGACATCTAATTGTTCCCCTTTCTCAAACAATACCCTGAAGACTGAGCTATTCAACCAAGGAACTGACAACCCTTAAAAACTGTTAGAAACTGCTATAGGACATTTCCTACCTAAATATCATCTTCTAAAATGTAGTAAAGGTGTAAAACATAAACACCCTGCCTGGTATCCTATTTGTTTAGTCTTCACCCACACACACCTGCCTCACTAAGCTCTTGATCAGGTGCATCAGGCAGAAGCAGGAAGTGACTCGCCCAAAGTTTCCTGTCTCATGAGAGTCAGAATCAGGGCTCAAACCCAAGTCTTTGGGCTTGGAACTCTGGCATCCTCCAGTTTTCAGTGCAAGACAATACCATGAGATCCAAGATGCAGACTCAAAGCAAGAGTTGTGACACACATTGGGGGGGGGGGCGGCGGCGAGGGCAGAGATAAGAAAACCAACCTTTGACCTCTATCAAAGAGAGAGGAACAAAAACCAAAACACATACTGACCAACCAGTCCCTGACCAAAGAGAAACACAGGCTTCAAAATGTACAGCCAGGGTGTGTGCTCGTTTATTAGGGCTGACTTTCCATTTCAGCTTCCTGGGAAGGAAAAATTCCTGTGATGTGAACTATGGAAAGGACAGATGTTACTACAGATGTTGCCTGGCTTGGGGCAGGGCCAGCGAAATCAATACTAGAAAAGTGAAAGAACAGTAAAATATTTCTTGGTTTTCCTTCACTCAAAACCAATTTCCTTAACTCTACCAATCTTAAAAAGCACAAAATATCCCTAGAAACTTGGAATTTGAGATAAATAATCCAAAAAGTGAGCAAAGGCTCTAATTAGAAACTGTCTCTTTCCCTCCTGTTGTCTAAAGGGCAACCTCCTATTTTCTGTTTAGATCTCTTTTGACCCCAGGATGAAAACACAGCTTTTGGGGAATGGGTACCCCTCCCTCCCAGTTCAGTTAGGATTCCCCATGCCCACTCAGCCCAGCCTGGATTCTCTACCTGCTTCTTTTTCTAGGCTCTAATTATTTTCCCCAAAGCTCTTTCACACATCAAATTCCCTTTGTATGGGCCCTCCCCCACTAGCTATGTCCCACACCTCCCTTTGCACATGCCCAAGTCTTCCTGAAACACACCTGTGTACTGGAAGCTGCCAGGTAGTACGTGTGTTGAGGTGCAGTCCGCACTACCAGCTGAAGGAAATGGAGGTCAGGAGCCCTGCAATGCGAGGCAGCCCTAGAACCAAAGCCACTTCCCTCAATGAGTCTGGGAACAGACGCGTGTAACAGGCCCCATCCCAACCGCCTCACTTCACAGCCTTCCCTATAGCTTCAAAATTGTACAAGTCCAAACAAAACCTAAAGTTTTGTTTTTTTACTAAATATTCCTTTCATAGAAACCAGCCCAATACTCATTACAGTCCAATTTTGTGAGAACAGGCACCAGGACTAGAAGTTTACACATTTCCCCATTTTAGCAGGAATATTAATGAACTCTGCTTGGCAGTGCCCTCCAATGTCCGGGAGTTGGTCCTCTCTGTCTCACAGCTCCAAGTCCTGAAGACAGGCAGGGCTCTGAGCAGTTAGGATGGCTTTCCACTTGCTTCTATCCAGTGAGGCCTTGAGAAAGTGAATTAAAATGGCCCTCTTTCCCCTCGGGTTATGTTGAGGGTTTTCTGAGGCCCTGAGGCTGACCCTGTCATCGCCCCATGATGAAGCTGGGCTCCTCCTCCTCCTCCTCCTCTGATCCGGATGTCTCCTCAGAGCTACTGGATGGCTGCTCCTGGGGCTGACTGGATCCTGTAAGCACACACCATGCAGATTAGAGACGAACAAGTACACTCAGAAAATCAATGGGCGCTTTAGAAAAGGTGGAGCACTGAGGAAACGTTAGAAACTAGTTGTTCCTGGACGGACAGTGAGAAGCCAGAGGAGGTCCCCACAAGCATCGGTCCCCAATGCCACTCCTCGGGTATAAAGAATATATCACAGAACTTTTCTACCATTGCTGGTGGGTGGATCTCATCCTTATGAAAGGTCCAGCAGCACACACGAGAGCCTGACACCCCATAAATCAAGCCACCACCATCCTGGCAGGGCAACATCCCCCAGGCAGCTTTTTAACATCTGACACTGACAATAATGCTGCTGATGTATTGAGCTCTCACATTGTTGTCTGCATAAAGATTTTAAAAAACTGTATAGCAGAGAGCTCTGCCTACAACAAATATGCCAACTTCCTAGCTCTTCCCAGACCTAGAAACCCTCTCCTGTCACTCCACATGCAGCTCTGAATTCCAGTGTTTTCCCTGGCATGACTGCCAGTACCCACAGTGCCTCGGAGCTGGCCAAAAGCAGAGCACAAAGACAACTTGTTCCCAACTCCTCCTCCTCCCTCTTCTTGGGAGCAGGGCAGTGGGTGAGAGCTAGAACGAGGTAGAGCCAGAGCCCACAGAAGCAGCACCAGTCCTCCAGCTCAGAGTCCACCCCAGGAGGCCACATGCAGGCCAAGTGGGCTTACCCAGGCCCTTCAAAGGGCCTTCTCCCCACAGATGTGCGGAACTCCAGCACCCCCAGAGTCCACAGGCACCCAGTGTGTTGCTCCTGCTGTCATCACAGGGTCAGACAAATAGCTTCAAGGCAGAAGGCCTTGGGGTGCTCAAGGCACAGTATAGAGTAAAATCACCTTCACACTCTAGAATGGGACAATAAAGAACACTATGCCAATGGGTTGAAATCACCTCTATGACTTATTTAATAAATTTAGGATATTCTTCCTTCTACTCAACCTCATGCCAAAAAGAATGAGAAGTTTCAAAAGTACAAATGGTGAGCATATTTTAATAGCTAATATTTGTTATACCCAGTATGTGCAAGGCAATATACTAAGTCTTTACTGTATTGTTTAACTCTAACACAGTCTATAAGTACTACTACCACATAACCATTTACAGATGAGGAATAAAGCTCAGAGAGATTAAGTAATTTGCTGGTAAGACGAGGACTGAGGATTCAAACCTGGACTATTTGACACTCTATGCTTCTGCATTAAGTCTGACACATACAAAATAAATCTACAATATCTTGTAGTAAGCAAGTGCTAAAAACAAACTAATAAAAAACCAAAATAAATAACCCCCCCAAATAACACAACACATACACACCCCACAATGATAGGAGTATATAAAAGGGACACAGGAGCCAATGAAAGCATTCTCAATGACCAAGCTGGAACAATTTGAGCAACAAAATAAAGTAGGACTGGATTAAACCTAAAGTATAAATATCCTTAAGTCCATACTCATATAAAAAAATAAATAGGGGAGAAGAAATAAATCTCTTGTGCAGAAGAATTTAAAATAATTTATGTAGTTACTCTACCCTCATGAAGGGCCTGCATAACCCCCTACTCCTTAAATGAGGCTGCACACAGTGACTTCTTTCCAAAGAGTACAAGTGTGAGCTGGGGCAGAGGGGGCAGGGGCACGACAGAGTAAATTTACAGTACAGAATCCTGATGAGCACTGCCTTAGGAAAATGATCAAGGTCAACATCTATAGTGACAAGTCATATTGAAGTATACAGCCTTGACATGATACGAATGGTATTTTATTTCTCTGTAATCTTCCTCTCAAAAATAAATAACTCTAGCCTAATCATGAGAAAAACATCTGATAAATCTCATTTGAAGGACATTCTATAGAACACCTTACCCTCAAAACTCTCAAGGTCATCAAAAACAAGCAAAGTCTGAAAACTGTCACAGATAACAAGAGCTTAAGGGAACATGATGATTAAACGTAATGTGATATCCTGTATGAGATTCTGGAACAAGAAAAAAGCATTAGGTAAAAACTAAAGAAATGTGAATAAAGTATGGACTTTAGCTAATACATGTATCAATATTGGTTTATTATTATGACAAATGAACCATATTAACTTTAGATGTTAATAGGGGAAAGTGGGTATATGGGAATTATTTGTTCTATACCATCTCTGCAATTTTTCTGTGAATCTAAAATCATTCTAAAAGTTTTTATTAAAAAAAAGATACTGTCCTACCCTCATGGAACTGAGATTACAGTGGAAGAGATAAGCATGTTATGAGATTTAGAAGATTCTGTAACCAAACCTTCTGGGAGGAAGGTGGATGAAAAAGCTAGATCAGCAAGGTTGGGGTGGAGAGGGAGGTTAGGAAAGGCTTTACAAAGAGAGAAAACATTCGAAGAGGAAGGTACAAGATGAACAGATGTTCTCTATCAGATGAGGGAGGGTTCAGGTAGCATGAAAAAGAAAAGAGCACAGAGGTCTGGACATACACAGCAAGATGGAAGAGCAGGAGACTTATGACAGGGAGTGGCCAGACCAAACTGGTGGAGAGAAGAGACCAGAAAGGGCCAGACAGGGAGCACCAGAAATGCAGGGGCTGCTGATTTAGGTTTAAAGCAGAATCATCCCACAGATAAGCCCACAGCCAGTGGTGAGCAAATCCCGCCCATTACTCACTCCCTTTAGCTCTGTGGGTGCTGTCACTGTTTGGTGCCTAAGGTCCCTCAATTGTAAAATGGGGACAACATAACTGCCTTTTGCAGGCTGCTGTGATTATGTTACTTAATATCTGTAAAACATGTAGAACTGGGAGAACATACATAATAAATGTTCAATAAATGTTAGCTATTGTTATTATAAAAATTGAAGAACAAATGACAATGTAGCCTATGTTTTAAAAAAAACTTTAGAGGCTATATATATGGGTGCTGGGAATGCAAAGAGAGTGGAAGCTGCTACTACAGTCCTGCCATATCTGGATTTATATTTTTGTAGTTTTTACTAAAGCCTTAGTTTTTACTAAGAGTTTAACTTCCTCTGAAGTCATATTCTTATCCATATGGAGAAATCATTTTTAGAAGCCAGTTCTGGCAAGAATATGGTAAAAGTGTACATCATTTGTATTTTATTGACGGCAGTAAAAATTGGTACTACTTCTTTGGAAAGAAACTGACAATAGATTTCAAGAACCATGAAATCTTTTTATACTGTGATCTAATCATTCCCACTGCTGTAAATTTATCTTAAGTAAATACTCAGAAAGAAGAAGGGAGATAGGTATATAATATTCACTAAAGTGTCTTCTAAAAGAGACAAAAGTGGAATCAATCTAATATATAATAAAAAGGAAAGGGTTAAGTATATCACAGCACATCAACTGCTAAATATTATTAGTCACTGAAAAAATTATAAAGGACTGAAAATGTTTACAATGTTAAATAAACAAAATGGAAAACCATTCATACAGGAAGATTATAACTACATACAAATGACATGTGCATATGGAGAAAGACTAAAATATGGATAGAAAGGTGATCTATTTGAATGGTATTTGAGTTTTCCCTATTGCTCTTATATACAACTGTTTATATACATAACATTTTAAAATCCAAGAATCTGAGATTTTCACAGATTATAGGAATACTAGGTAAAATGCCATTGAGTGAAATTGAAAATGATATTAACTTTTATAACCAGATGAATGATCAGACTAGGAAATCCCTCTTTGTACTATGGAATTACAAGGGCATGGGAAAATATTTGATACAATATTATGTGATAAAATTAGGACAACTATAAATATGGCATTTATATAAATAGGTTTATATAAGGTATATTTAAAACTTGAAATAAAAGTCATTAAAATGTTAAAGTGATTATTTTTAGCAAAGATTATAATTTTATTTTTGACTTAATTTTCTGCATATTCCAAAAATGTCTAAAATAACCATTATTTCCTTTATTCTCAAGATACAAAAGATATGGACAGTTTTCTAACACATGTAAGAATTTTGGCATTGAAACAAACAGTTCAATCCAAAACATAGTGAGTGCCTTCTAAACACCAGATAATCAGTTGAGATTAAGTTTTAATTGGAGGCAATTTTGTCTCCCTTCCCCGCTAGGGAACATCTGATGATGTCTGAAGAAATTTGCATGTCAGTGACTGAGGGGAGGACGGTGCTGGTATCCAGTGGGAGAGGGCAGGATGCTGGTAAACAACCAACAATAAACAGAATATAGCCCCTCGCAGGAGAGAATTACTTGGCCAAAAATTCAGTAGTGCTGAGGTTGAGAAACTGCTCTCAATGTACCTAGTAACAAATCATCTTAAGCTCACCCTATCTTTCTTTGGTAGGGAAGTCTATATTAGGATAAGTAACACTGGTGTCAGAATACATCTTTTTGGGAGTTCAAGGTTTCATAATAATCCAAACTGGCTTAATGCCATTCCATGGTGTTACTCCCACACTGTATGGCTTCTTCTGAATACTGAACAAGTATGGGCAGCAAGTGCGGATATTTCCTCTCCGACAAACAGAACGGGAACTCCCAGGCAGCTGCTCCTTAGTGCTTTTTATTTTTTTTTTTTACTATTTTATTTTATTTTTATTAGTTTCAAGTTTACAGTACATTGGTTAGACATTTATATAGTTTATATCCTTAGTGCTTTTTAGAAGGGCCAAAAAGCTTGGGTGATATCTCCAAGTCCATCAAGAACCCAGTAGTGCACAGAAGCCACCTTGTGGTACAAAGGAATATCACATTAGATTTTCATTCATTTCCAGTAGACAGCTAGAAAATTTTTCCTTCACAAAATGAAAAATAAGAAAGGAAACTGAGAAGGTGAGGTAAAAGGCACACAAACCATTTTTATGACAATTATCCCTATAGCATTCTTTACCTTGCTCATTTGGTAAGGAGGATATACAACCATGTATAATTACTAATCATTTTTTAATACACACAAGTACTAACTTCATAATTAAGTGTAAGAGCAGGGCCCATGCACTGAACAATTATTTTCAAATTTGTTTGATTGAAGCCCACAGCCTAGCAGCCCACACAGAAACTACGAGAAAATTTCACTAAATATTTATTTAGAGTCTGATGCACTGTTATCTTCGAGTCTATTTTACTCATGTTTGAAAAAAAAAATGACTGCAGCCTCTAAAATGATTTCATGACCCAATAAGATCACAACCCTCAGTTTGAAAAAAACATTGCACACAGTGTGACTCCATGATGTGACATGACCAGACATATATCTTTTTGATAGAATTGAAGCTCAGAACAAGGGGAGACGCAGGGAGAGGACACACACTATTTTAAACAAGTTGAAGGATCTCGATGAAATCTACCTGCAAATACTAAAACCTGCTGCATGATCTCAATTTTCTTTATAGCCTTAGGCAAACTACGGGAAGGTGATTGAAAACTGAATGATCATATGCACCTAATATCTAAAAGTGGTTAGAAGAGGAAGATTTAAGAAATATCAGTTTTGTGTTGTCACTTGTCTCTTTCAATTCTAGAACCAATTACTAAAAAGTTATATATGGTTTCAAAGACCCAATACAGGTTCATTAAGTACAAACTCAGAGCAAACTAACCTCAGATTCTTATTCTGAAAGGATTCCTAGATTTACTAGTGAGGGTCCCTCCCCTACCCCCACAAATATGGTATATCTTAATTACAGCTAGGGATTTAGCAGAGTTATCAAATTATAAAATTTTAGACCCAGAAAGAGCTTATAATTTTACAAGTTACGACCTCAAATTACTTCTTAGTTTCATATGACACATCTGTAGGCAAGGCCAAACAAGAGTGAGTCTGGCTGACTCTTAACTGGAGAATAACTCCACTCAAAGAGTTTTAGTGAACACGTGAAGAGGTCTGTGTCAGCCTAGATGGAGCTCTCTAGTAGATGATTGAGGGATCTGGCCCCAGCCCAGTATGGCTCAACATTTTTACCAATGACAAAGGACATATGTTTATCAAACCAGTCCAAGACAACACCAGAAAGACATATGCTGAATTACAGAATTCAAAAAGATTTTGGAAATCTGAATCAACAGAACCACTAACATCAAGTTAAAACGCGTAAAGAGTTAATGCAAAGTCCTGTGTTTGGAATTCAGAAGAACAAATAGAGCAGGGGTCCCCAACCCCTAGGTTGTGGACCAGTACTATTCTGTGGAATGTTAGGAACTGGGCCACACAGCAGGAGGTGAGTGGATGAGTGAGCGAGCAAAGCTTCATCTGTATTTGCAGCTGCTCCCCAGCACTAGCATCACCACCTCAGCTCCACCTCAGATCAGGCTGCTGAATGCAGTTGAAACAGAGCATTTAAGGAAAGATAGAGGAAGAACATTTAACCCTGTCTCCCTCCTGAACACAACTATATAACCTGGATAGAATGCAGGATTCTGAAAAGTAAGCAGATTAGGAGAAAAGATCAAATACAAAGTGCCAAAGGAAGAGTACTGAGTTTCCTGATTTTTTCCCTCCACTATCCCCAATGGATTTAGGGCGATCCAATACCCAGAAGTGGAGACTAGGCACAGACAGGCAGAGCTCCAAGAGAAACCCTTCAGTCCTGAAAGGCGACTCTTAATGCTCACAGTGAGGGAAGTTCTTGTGTTTCTTCTCTTTTCTCCATTTTCTCAAATGGTTTCATGACCCTAGCTCTCAGGCAATCCTATTGCAGTCATGGTGGCAACAGCGATGACCATAGCAAAAGGAGCTTGCAGGTAAAAAAACTTTCTCTCTGATCAAAAGAGCTGTGGTTTTAAGATGGTTGGGCAAGCCCTTGTTGCTTTTCTTCTCTGTCCTCCCACTGCTCAGCCCTGGATGCAGGTGCAGTCGCACCAGTATGTGGCACAGTGAGTAAATAAAGTCCCAGCTTTCTGGCTGGAGGTCTGAAAAGGGAAGACCAGAAACTAAAGGGGAGATCAGGGAATGGGAAGAAATTAGAAGACACCTGAGTTGCTTATAAACTCCTGGGCTCACTCTGACAGTACATGCATGGATCTGGCCCTAATCATCATACCAAATACTTTGAGAACCAAACTCAGAGAACTACACCCTGATTGGCCACTGGTTGGCACAGGCAAGCCATTTCTGGAAAACACAGCAAAAGCTTTGAAAACTGAATTGGTATTGGAGCCATAACTCACAGAAGGCTGGTCAGAATATGTGTTCTGAACACAACCAGGTTGACTGCTTGCTAAAACAAATATCAACAAGACTGGAGCCTCATGATGTAATATTCAAAATGTCTATGAAGAATCAAGAAAATCTCAAGTTGCATGGGGAAAGACAATCAACAAACACCAATGCTGAGATGACACAGATGTTGGAATTACCAAATACTTTAAAGCAGCCATTTAAAAATTTTCCAGGGAGTAAGAGTGAACACTCTTGAAACAAGTGGATAGAAAACTGCAGCAAAGAAACAGAAGGTATAAAGAATCAAATAGAGTCTATGGCCATGCTACCCTGAACATGCCCAACCTGATTTGATCTCAGAAGCTAAGCAGAGTTGGGCCTGGTTAGTACCTGAATGGGAGACCACCTTGGAATACCAGGTGCTGCAGGCATTAGAAAGATAAATAAAGAAAAATAAAGAATCAAATGGAAATTTTAGAACTTTCCTGAAAAACACAACAATTGATATAAAAAATTCATTGGATAGGATCAAGAGCATGGAGATGACATAGGAAAGACAGTTTGAAGTCAGATAAAAAGAAATTAGCCAACACAAATAAAAAAAAAAATGAAAAAACAAAAAAAAAAAGCAACAAAAACTCTCTTAAATTTGACAAAGGCTACAGATTCTAGTAGCTCAATGAACTCCAAACAGTGTAACCCAAGGAAATCCATGTGCAGACATGTTATAATCAAATTGCTGACATCTAAAGAGAAATCTTGAAAGCAGACAGAGAAAAACAATGATAGAACAATTTGAATGACTACAGATTTTTCATCAGAAACCATGGAGGCCAGAATAAGTGAACAGAATTTCTAAAGTGCTTACAGAAAAAAAACAAAATGCCAACTCAGAATTCTGTATCTAGTGAGAATATTCTTCAGGAACAAAGGTGAAATAAAGATAGCTTCATATGAAGAAAAGCTAAGAAAATTCATAGACAGCAGATCTGTTTTAACTGAATGACTAAAGAAAGTTCTTCAGACATAAGAAAAATAATACCAGAGAGAAGCCTGGAACATTAGGAACAATGGAAGAGCAACAGAAACAGTAACCATTCCAGACTATTCTCCTCTTGAGATCTTTAAAACATATTTGATGATTGAAAACAAAAATAACGGCATTATCTGACGGGGTTTTCAATGTATATAGATGCAATACAGAAGGCAACTACAACAGGAAGGGTAAAGGAAGCTATGTGGTGACAAGTTTCTATATTCCAAGTGAAATGATGATTCTAACTAGACTATGAAAGTATGTGTGTACATAATAATCTCTAGAGGAACAATTAAAAAGCTACAAAAAGGGATATATAGTTGACTTTTGAACAACATGGGTTTGAATTGCACAGGTCCACTTATACATGGATTTTTTTTTTTCAGTAAGTATCCCTGGGTTTCCACATCTGAGGATTTAATTAACTGTGGATCAGAAACAGTATTTTTGATACACGGTTGGGAATCCACACATGTGGAGGGCTGAAAGAAAACCACCAGAACACGCGGTAATCCGAAATGAGAGAAAACACCAAAACACGCAGTAATCCGAAATGAAAGAAACCACTAAGACGCGCAATAATCCACAAGGAAGGGAACCACCAGGAAGCGCAGGAATCCAAGACGAAAGAAATCACCAGGACGCACAGGAGTCCGAGAGGAATTCCAATTTATTAAATGGAGGAGCGAGCTTATATAGGGGGAGGATCCGGTTGGGGACGGCTAGTGTTCGTGTAGGGTATTGATTGGATTGTGGTAGGGGGGCTAGTGTTGATAGGTCTCTTGGGCCTTCACTAAGATGGAGGGGGCTTTTGGCGCCGGTGGGCTTTTCACTAAGATGGAGGGGGCTTTTGGCGCCGGCGGGCTTTTCACTAAGATGGAGGGGGGTGAAAAGTTAAGGGCCATTTTGTTCCAACAAGGGCTAACTTAAGTTATATATACTCAGATTTTTGACTGCGGAAGGGGGGTGGTGTCAGTGCCCCTAACTTCCATGTTGATGAAGGGTCAACTGTACTTAAAAACAAAATAGATAAATTAAAATGGAATAAAAATGTTCAAATAATCCAAAAGAAGATAGGAAAGGGGAAACAGAAACAAACAAACAAAAAGAACAAAAAGCCAAATAAAATGGTAGTCCTAAACTCCAAACATTTCAGTAAAAACATAAGAGATTTTCAGAATGGATAAAAAACATGACCTAAATATCTGATGTCAACAGGAAACATATTTCAAATACAGGTAGATTAAAAGGGCTGGAAGCACTTTCAGAATAGGAGAGTAAAGACCTCTAAAAATCTTTTCTTTAATAAAAGCATCAAGAACAATGACATTAATAATCAAAATCAACTTTTCCAGAACTCTGCAAATGTTCCCTGAATTGTTCAAGAAAAATGGATTGTTCAAGAAAAAAGGCCGAATCTTGATAAGAACAGCAAACTTTGTTGTGTTTTAACTTACTCTATTCCCTACCCTCTCTCTCCCTAGATTTGAGCTAGTCTCCAAAACCAACAACCTCATAATCACATAGCTGTGAAAACTAGCAGCCTATCAGCCACTAGAGGAGGTAAACTGCACTGGGAGCTCCTTAGAAGTTTCACACACAGGGCTGTGTCTTTATTTGACCTGTCTGGCAGCTCTTTAGAAACTTCCACTCACAAGGCTTATCTTTATTCAACCCGATTCAGTGCAGAGTCCCCCCACCCCACCCCCGTGCTTCTCAAAACCAAACAGTGGCAACTGTTTAACATCACAGAAGCTGTTCAAGAAACTGACCAAAAGCTTAAGAGGAAAAGGTGGGAATCTAGAAGCAGAGTTGTGCACATGTCTAAGACACACCAGTGATGGCCCTAAATCTCACCTATGGCTGACCTTGAGGTTCTCTGCAAGGAGGAAATGAAGGCTAATAATGCAAAATTGTAAACTGCCTGCCAGAATGTTGAAACAGTGCTCTAAGATACATAGAGAATTAACTCTCTCAGCAAAGACTGGAAGACTTACTGGCATTTAAGAAAATCTCTATTCGTCAAGTGGCCACTAAGCTAACCAAGCAGAGACTTTGGTGGTCACACACACAACAAATACAGGCTTTATAGAATTAGTTCAGAAGAGTCATTAAACACATAAATAGCGACAATGACAACAAACAATAGAGTCTGAGGAAGGAGGGTCAAATTACCTAGAGGGAAGATCTTTCTATTTCCCAATACAATGGTATATTGGGTCTAAGCTACAGTATCTCCTTCAGCAAAATGTGAGACTAACTCCAAGCCTCCAGCCATTAGACCAAGTAGTTCCATGTCCTCTCGTGTGAGTGTGCATAGGAGGGTAGGGCAGAGAAAGTAATGAAGCAGTTTATTTGAGGGATGAGGTCCTAGCAATCACATTTTGTCACTGTCAAGTAATTTCTTCTAGGAAATGATGGGAAATTGTAAAAAATCACACCATATATAGTATCTTGCACAGTACATTTGTAACTCATAAGGAAATTGGTCCCGGAAGGGACCAAATCATGTTTCAGTATGTCAGTCAAAGTCTGATTTTCTCTTAAAACCAAAATCACAATTGTCCAACCAGGAAACATGCCTAGTCAATCAGGGAACATCTATGGATTTAGTAATGTAATGGAGAGTTGCCATCTTTTGGTCTCTTAGTATCCTTGGTCCTTCCTATCTGGGGCTCTGCTCTCCCTGATTCTCAGACCGAGGGCTTCTTCCAGGGGAGTGGATAGCACCTCTGGCCTTGTGATAGGTTCAGAGGTGACCGAGACTGGCTGGCATCACTGGGGGATGCTGACGCATTACTCACCCCTTATTCTTCCTTTTTAATGAAATCCCAACTCTGCCTAGGGTGGCAATATATCCCGCTCCCAGGGATGAATCACGATAGGTTAAAGATAGTCATGGCAATTCTGTTTTCTAATTATCTAGCATGACAGCAAAGGATGGCAAAGTAACGTAGTATTGACCAGTGGGACATAAGGTAACATCTGCTGGGAATTTCTGGGGGATGTTTGACTCTTCAGTTACAAAAAGACCAGACAAGTACCACTTCTTCCCCTCTTCTTCCTGCTTTAACATAAGTATGATACCAGGAGCTGCAGCACCCATATCATGCCCACAGGATAAAGGCCAAGAGAATTGGAGGTAAAAACGCCCTACAGAACTGACACTACTAAACTGCTGAACATACCAGGCTGCCACCTACCACCAAGATTTCTTGTTATGTGAGAAGACTGAACTCCTTTTTGTTTAAGTACTGCTAGTTAAGTTTTCTATTTCTTATTCCCAAAAGCATTTTTAACTGACTTGCCAAGTGACTCAACCAGACAAACACTTTTGCTAGGGACATCCTCCCAGTCTTTCCTACTGGGCAAGAATGAGGCAGGGTACAGCCCCAGGAACCTTACAATCACAGGGAGGACATAAGCCTGCTTGAGAACAGGGAGCCAGGGAACAGAGGAAGACAGTGAAGTCAACAACAACACTAAGCTCCTTTACTGCCATGCCTGAAGGAAGGTCTGTCCTAAACTTAACATGAGCCAGTATCTTCCTTTCTTGCTTACCCCAGTTTCTTTCTGACATCTGCAAGTAAATGAGTCCTAACTAATAGAAAAAAGTCCTCATTTTTTCACTGGCTAGCCAACCATCTCCAAACACTAAATCTCATTCTTGACAGGTCAGCTTCTGTGATCAGCACTGAAAAAGATTACAACCAAGAAAAGTGGGTACCACTTACCTTCTTTTTGTTTCTTCTGTTCAAGTTTCATCTTCTTTGCCAACAATTTCTTCTCTTTTAACTTCTGGCTACAAATATAATAAATTAATTCTTTAGCTACCTTATTGTATGTTTTAGAAAATAAACATCTACATATAAGATCTTTAAAGACTTTATAATTACAAACACTACAATAATAAAATGAAAGATTCTTTCTTATAATTCTGCTACTGCAACATCATTACCAAGCTGCTTTATGAAATAAAATAAAATCCTTAAGTGATTAAAGCAACCTCAGAAATAATGGAGATGCTTTTTCATTCCAAGATATTTAGGGACTATTTTTTGAATCCTGCTCAGCTCTCTAAAATCTGGGAGTATAAATGAGAAAAGGGTTCTGTGGTCTGATCACAAATTCTTAACTGGGAATTTATCATGGTGGATAGTCACACCCAGGCATATAACTTTTTCAGTTAAAGGTTTACTTTTGCCTTAAGCAAGCCCTGTCTATTGTTTCTGTGCATCTAGGTTAACACACATTTGAAATGCCTGTTTTTGGAAGTAATCACCCTCAAGAGAGCGTATAATTTTAACTATCCTGTAATCCAGCTGCTGCCTTGCTTTCTCCCACCTTCATGTAATCAAGGTTCCTTACTTCCCTCCTTAATTTCAAATGCATAAAAAAAACTGCAAACTGCCATTCTGGGTCATATTTAGAATCTTGCTTCCTGGCAACTGCCATCAGTTTGGCTCAAATAAATTCTCTACAGGTTTGGCTGTTTTTTTAAGCCAAAAGAGCATTTATTAAAACATACACATACAGCCTGTATACCCGGGTATTCATTTAGGGAGGTCACAGACCCTAACTTAAGGAAGAAGCTAAACAAGAAATGTGCTTACAGTACCTGGTTAAACTGAGGCAGGATAGTTAGCCTGGGGAAGTTATTCCTCCCCTCCAAGATGTAGTTTTGGACTTTTTCCTCAGTCCCTTATTCAGTCCTCTCCCTGTGGCTCTGAAACATCTTCCTTTTCCCTTACTTAGCCCTCTCCTTGTTTTGATTTCAAGCATGAGACTCCAGCATGAGAAACAAGCCAAGGCCAGAGACTGATAGATGGCCTTGGGCATCTTCTCTCCTCCAGGTGGTATGAGAAACAAGCCAGTCAAACAAGACAAGATGGATAGCCTTGAGACAACCCCACCCCTAAGAAAACAGAAGGCTGTAATTCCAGGGCAGATTCCCTCTCTGAGCTTTCTGTACTTTACTTGTGTGTACTTTTGCCTTAATAAAACTTATGCTTTCCAGTTTGCTGTTTGTCATGACCTTGAATTCTTTCTCACAGCACAAAACAAGAACCTAATCACAGGAGCTCTGGAGTCAGGGTCCCTGTTTGGACTCCCTCCCTGTCAAGCTGTCCGGCATCAAAACCAGATATTAAAATACAGATGTGAAGAAGACACAGAAATCCATGTGATCACCACAAAGTGCTGACTTCCAAGCTCTTAAAGAATTTGTATTGAGCTATGGGAAAAGCACAATAAGCGACTTAATCTCTCCCCAGGTATTGGAAGAAAAGCTAGGTAATGGATTGCTCCACAGTGGGTTCTAACAACCAAGACCTTAACAGGTTATACAGGTGAACCTGACTACAAGGACTCATTCACCAACCATCTACTCTACCATTTCCTGCCCTTAAGTCTCATTAGTTATGGGATGCCACAAAGCCCTTACCGCTTTTTTCGACGCTTTGCAGTCTGCTCCTCTGCAGCAATTTTATTCCTTTCCAGTCTCTTCTGAAATTCTACATCCAATTTTTGCTGCAAAAAAACACACATCATTCAGACACACTCTGGGCTGGGTATGAGAGCTCTAGAATTCATACCAGTTGGGGGTACTACAGGCACCTCTCAGTTTCTAGGGCCATTTTAAGTGATCACCCAACAGGTGGGGCAGGAATCAGTATACAGCCCTCTGAAGGCAAAGTAAGTCACTCACACACAACAAAATGTTAAGAGAAAGTATAAGAGGGAGTACACTGTATTCCTGGAGGGCAGGAGCAGCAGTATCAGCTGTTTAGCCAGGGCCTTAGTGTGATATTGTGACTTATAATAAAAAAATATATTTGGCCTTTAGCTACTGTTTCTGGAATATAGCTTCTAAAACTCATAAATTTCCTGTATCAGAGCCACTGGATTACCTTTTATTACATTTTGTTTCTAGAGCTCAAGATAAAGGTGCAATAAGTATCTTTTGTTATCCATAACAAGCCATAAGAGCTTATGTTAAGGTGCAGCTTTTAGAAAACTCTAAGGAAGAGCTGATTGCCAGGGGACTCTCAGCCCCACCTCCTGACTTCCAGAAAGGAGTGGGGCTGGTGGTTGATCCAATCACCAAAGAGCAATGATTTAATCAATCATGCCCACATAATGAAGCCTCCAAAACCCTGAAACGAAAGCCACCAGGTTGGTGAACATGTGTAGGTGCTGGGAGAGGGCATGGAAGCTCCTCACCCCTTCTTCCATCTGGCTGTTTTGAGTTATATCCTTTTGTAACATACTGGAAATCTAGTAAATATGTTTTCCTGAGTTCTATGAGCTTCTCTAAGCAAATTAAAACTCAAGGAAGAGGTCTGGGAAACCTCTGATTTACAGCCAGTTGGTCAGGAGCACACATGACAATTTGGACTCATGACTGGCCTTTTAATGGGGGAATGAGGCAGTCTTGTGGGAGTGAGCCCTTAATCACTAGGATCTGAAGCTAATTCCAGATAGTGGCAGAATTGGGTTAAACTGTAGGACACCCAGTTGGCATCACAAAATTTCTTGGTGTGGGAAAATCACCATATTTGGTGATCAGACATGTCAGAAGTGTAGTAGAGTATTAAGAGGAGACAGGAGTGTGTTTTTTGTTTACAGCGACAGGAACTCATCAGATAGAATGGCTTCTGGCTGGAACCATTGAATTTTCAAGTCCAAACTTACTACAGTTTATCACGACTGATTCTAAAGCAGCTTAACACATATTGCCATTGCCTGCTACTAAACACACACACACACACACACACACACACACACACACACACACACACGTACATAGGTATATGTGAGTGTACACATCCATACCTACTCACCCTTCTCTTGTCTTCTTCCTGGCAGCTGCCAGTTTCTAAACCTCAGTATCATCTTTAAAATGGGCAAAAATAACAATTCCTCTCTCCCCGAGTCTTTAGGAAGAATAACGAAATATGATAACTTACAGGGAAGCATTTATAAACTACAAAGACATATACTGATAAAAAGAGTCATCTCTATTTCTTTTAATCATAGCCATAAAGGTCAATGGGGGCAAAAAAAGGAGCCAAGCAGAGAAGAGGTGGCAACACCTTTACTGGTCTGTACTGCCATTTCTCTGTGGATCTGCTTCGAGTAACAAAGGAATTCTCTGAGAGCAAAAATTATGAAATAAAACAGAAGGGTCTCCTTTCAAGAAGAAAATCAGCTTAATTAGAGGACAACTGAAAGTAAATGACTTAAAAAGCTAAAAGCACTTGGTTTGATCAGAAGCTGAGCTATAAATGTCTTTCTCTGTGCTACTGAAGCAGCTGCATTTATCAGGTGAACTAAACCCCGGCTGGGGCAAGGATGCAAGTCAGGTTTGCTGTTAGAGGTCACTGTGAAAAGTGAGGATTCTCTTGTCTCTCTTTTCTCCTTTAACCTCAGAACCTGTCTTTCACAATATGAAATAACAACTTTTGTGTCTGCATGATTTCAAGGTTCGTAAACAATTTCCTGTATTTTCTCTAGGTCTTTAATCAATATATAAAAACTTCAGACCAACTTATGGTATTTGAGACAACAGCCTGCTCTACTTCTTTTCTCCCCTCCAAAGTAGTTTAAAAATAGTGCTTCTAATAGTTTCTATATACAGAGTTTTGTTTATTCTTGATAGTGGCAAACTGATCACAGTGACCTGGTATAGCTGTGTGATAAACTATCTAAACCTTCCCACTAGAATTGAGAATGCTCCAAACAGGGGATGGCAGTAGCTGGAGAAGAACCACCAACATCTGGGGGCAAAGAAAGGCTATAGGACAAGCAAAACCAGATGAAAACCATCACAACGATCACCCCAAAATCATAAAGCTATTTTCTAAACTCAATTTTGGTCATTCCAAACTATTTTTACACATTTTCTTCTGTATCTTGTCTGTTTCTTTAATATTTTCCCTAGCATCTTACATTGAAAAATTTCAAACACAGAAAAGTTGAAAGAAATATAGTGTATATACCCACCACTTAGATTCTACAATTGACATTTTGTAACTCCCTTTATCACATACCTACCTACCTAATTTTCTATACATTAATCCATCTTATTTTTTGATGCATTTCAAAGTAAGCTGCAGTCAAGACATTTTGACTTCTAAAGATTTAAGCATACAAATCATTAACTAAATTTTAATTTTTGTTTATGGTTTTTCTTTTTTTTTTTCATTTAAGGTAATACTTGCATTCAACAAAATGCCCAAATCTTGAGTGTACAATTTGATCATTCCCGGAAGTTCCCTTATGCCACTTCCCAGTCAACCCCTTATCCAACTCTCAGAGGCAACCACTGTTCTGATTGTTTTTCCACATAGACTGGTTTTTTCTCCACATAGTTTCCATATAAATGGACTTATACAATGTGGGCTCTTTTTGCAAGACTTCTTTCACTCAGCATAATGTTTTTAGGAATTATTCATGTTGTTGCATGTTGCATGTACCACTGTTTCTTTTTATTGCTAAGTACTATTCTATTTTTATGAATGTTGTTTAATTTTTAAAAGTATTTTATTTGCTTTACATTGGAAGAATTCTATAGTTTGATTTTTTTAAATCAAATTGGAAAATCAATAAATTCTTTCATGAAAAGCAAATATTATTTTAAAGTATCTGACTCTCAAAAATTACAAATGTAGTCCATGAAACAATAGAAATTATGGTCAGACTGAGCAAAACGACCTTTCCAGTGCACACTGCAAGATTAAGAACAAGGGCACTCTCTCATACACAGGGTTAGGAGAAATCAGATTTGGAAAAGCCCAAAGAACTAGCCAAAAAATAATCGATTTTTATTAATAGTAACGTGGGCAAATATAGGAGCACTATACAAAAGTCAGTATTTTTTTTTAGGCTTCTCATTAATAGCAAAAAATAAAAGGACCACCAAGCACCACTGCAATCAAAACACTTAAAATATCTTTGAACAAATGTGGTGAGAAACATGCAAAATCTCCATAAATCATCATTGAAAGATATGAAAAGATTCAAACAAATAAAAAAAGAAAGTTTCTAAGAAGGATTGACAACACTATATATTCTTACTCAAGTTAAGTTACAGGTTTGACTCAACTCTGGTAAAAAATCCAACAAGATTCTGGTGTGGATAAAATAAAAAATCCAACAAGATTTTGATATGGATTAAATAATTCTAAAATTTAATTAAAAAAATAAAATAAGTGATATGTCCAAAAGCGTATTTTTAAATAACAGTGAGATTTCTGGCTCTTCCAGTCAAGTAACAGAAAGCTTAAGAGTTCTTACAGTATAATTTCTAAAGCAATTCTCAATTCTTAATCAATTATTATTGACTAATAGCAATGCCAGCCTTCAAGCTAGAAAACTCAGAGAAACAGACACATGAAAACAACTATTCAAAACAAACACACAGATAAATAGAATAGGCATTTGGCCAAAAAGAAGAGAATAGAGAAATAATAAGTGGTCTGAGAAATCCATTTCATGGCAAATGGCCTGGAGGGGAGTAGAGATTGCTGTGCCCTTCTACAGATAAGAAGTCTCCCTACCCTCATTCATCTCCTAGTGTTATTATCTTGTGCTGAGTATGACCTAGGGGTAACCTGGACTCTACTTGACATGTTTCCAGTGCTAACTTTAAAAGCAACAACAAGGTGTAGCTACTCTTCTTCACATGCTTTTTTCTAAAAGTTGTAAATGCCCACTGCCTGACCCCAAGGGCTCAGTCAGCCTCCTTGCTCACTGACCTTCTCAGCCATGGCATCCATGTAGTCCTGTCGCTGGTACTCTCTGCGGCGCAGATGCCTATATACATGGAACTCTCCACTTCCAGCCCCTGCACTTGAACCTATAGCCAGGACAGTTCAGAATTCTTGATGAACTCGAGTTATCAAAAGAGGCTACCCTTAATCAAAAATGACCAAAGAAAGAAACTGAAATAATGGAAGGGACCATGCATTTCCTATTACCCACTATTCCCCAGAATCTAGCATAGTATCTAGCACAACGTAGGCACTATTAAATATTTGTTGCATAACTGTTGGATGCGAAGTCATTAAAAATTCTATTCAGTGACTGGAACCTAGAAGAAAGCCTATGACCTTTCCCTCTCAAAAGACGATTTCATATTTGACATGCTAAATTTCTATTGAGCTGAAAAGATGCCCATGATATGTTAAGTGAAAAAAGTTGATTACCAAATAGTATGTGTAGAACAATTATATTTTTGTAAAAACATTTTTTGCTTATGCATGACTGGTTTTGACTATAAAGAAGTTTGGAAGGCTATATCACAATGTTACAAATGAAATGATAAAATTACAGGTGGTCCGAACATTTTTAAACCTGTATTATTTATTTTTATTTATAATTATTATGTTAATTTACAACCCCAAATAATAAAACTATTTCCATTTAGAAAAAAAATGAGGCATTATTAAAAACAACGCAGAAGAACATTCTCTAAAGCCAAACCACAAGCTCTTCATTGTGAGAGAATATTGGACAAGTGAACATTTTTTTTCCTATTAGAGATCTAATTAATATACACTAACTGCAGGGTCTTTATATGTACACTTCAAAAATTACAGTTACATACACACACACTTTCCCAAGAGACATTACCCATTACATCTCGGACAAATTCTGGGGGAGGTCGAGGTGCCCATTCACTCATTTTTTCTGGAATTGGAACTGTTTTGTCCTGAAATGTTTAAACAGGAAAGTATCTGTTAGTGTAAATCTGGTAACAAAGTCCTCTACATTATAACCAAAGAATTTTAACTAGACTAGTGAAGTAAAGTTGCTCTGCTCATTAGATTCAAAGCTGATTTTATGTTCTTTCCTCTGTCTTAGCTTTACTTCATCCTGTATACTTTGGGGTCTACCACAGTCCATGGCTTTGCCAAGGCTACACCTAACTTTCAAGAGAAGAACTCATAAACCTAAGTCGTCATTTACTGCTGAAAACTCCAACTTTAATTAACGCTACTAAACGAGGAGAATCACCCCTTTCTTGTCAAAAGTATGAGACCCTCATATTCACTAGTTTTTATGACCAAGGGTACCGAGTCCTGGAGGGGGGAGTGACTTGCCCCAGTGCTTCTCTAACGATAGTGCAGTTTAGAAATTACCCGTGCGCTAATCCGGAGGTTCTATCTTTCCGGTCTAACGCTTCTGTTTACAAAAAGCTAAACGGGAAAAACGCTTAGAGAACGGAAGCCGCTCCACAGCGCCCTCATCCTGGCTAGGCTCTAAGTGAAGAGGAGAAGGAAGACGACTCCGGGACAGCCTACTTCCTCCTAAGGACGGGCGCTGGGGTTCGGGTTCTCAGTTCTCGAGTTTGGAGGAGGAGGTGGGCCCGCGGGCTCGTAGAGGCGCCGGAACAGAAGGGCATCGGGAGGGACAGTCGAGCCCGCGCCTTATCTCACCGGGTTCTTCATGAGCCGCTCCAGCTTGAGTTTCTGCTCCTCCGCCGCATTCTTGGGGATGACGAGCGCTTGGGGCTCTTTCTTGGGCCTCGGCGGTCGCACGGAGGAGGCGGCTGAGCTCGCCATGACAGCTCTGGGCTTCCTCGGCGCGCGCGTATGACGACGACAGAGCGGCGCGCGCGTATGACGACAGAGCGGCGCGCCCGCGACGCACGCGGAGTCTGGCCGCTGGGCGGGGCTGGGACGGAGTCGCCGGCGGGACGCAGGCCGCTGAGTGTTAGCGAGCCCGAGGCCGAGGCCGGGGCCGGGTGGGTTAAGGTCGGAGCTGTGGATTTAATTTCCTGATTCTGGGCAAATCCCGGTCTACGGGCCTGGGTGAGGGTTCCCCTGTGTGGCCGCCGGTCGGGCCCTCGCCGACCTCCCGTCAAGTGCGCTTCGTGCCTCCGCCCGCAGCCCTGCTTACGGCTCTCGCCTCCCCTCTCCCGCGCTGGGCCTTTGTCTTGACACTCACTTGGGTCTGGTCAGTTCTTCCCATATCTGACAGTATATTTAGGGTAGCTCAGGTAGTCGTGAGCTCCCTGGGGGCTGGGGCCATCCCCTCTTTTGTTCACCTCGAATTACTCTGCCCTTGGCCCCCAGCAAATACGCTTCAGCTGAGTGAGCGCAGGGAATGAGCCCTTCTTACTGGAATGAGAAAAGCTGCTCCTCACACCTTGGAGCTGGCCTGGCACTCAGTTAGGCCTTGACGTTCCCCTGTTGGGCATAAACAGTTTCCCAGGACACCAACCCCAGTCACATGAGGCCGTTGTGTGTCCGTGATGGAGCAAAACAGAAGACGACGCTGTAATCGCGTTTTAACACATGAGAACAAGAATATCTTCGGAATCAGAAAAAGACTAAACGCGTTCCCTGTTCTGGCTAATATGAGCAACTGCTGCTGCTTAACAGCATGGGCCTCGATTCATTTCTCCTTGAAATTTTGAAGACATCCAACCATAGAATTGTCTCTGCTTCCTGACAGCATCTCATCCAGAGTAGAAGCCCACATCCCTCATACCCTCTCCCAAGTCACTTAACCCAAGCCTAAATCCTATAATATGTCCTCGTTAACACCGTCTTGCTCAAGCTAAGTGCAGTTTTCCTCTCAGAAAGAGGTAATAAATCCAAATTGTTCAGGTGTGGTATGCTCTTGGTAGACTTCATAAGTATTTCTTGTTTATCATTTTGTCGCCCTCCAGGGAGCAGGAGTTCTGTCTTGTTCACTGCTGCATTTCCAGTGGCAAGGCCTGTCTCACAGCAGGGCACTCAAACTTTCACTGGACGACAGTGGGATCTTGGGATCAGCCACCTCAGAAACGACTGCTGCTGCTGCCTGCTTAGCCTGTTCAGACCAAGACAGTTTTCCCACTGAGTGTAGAGGGATTGGAACGGTGACCCCTGTGACAGGGTGCTGTGGTAGTACTCTCGGGCCATTCTTGCCACCTGATGGTGGTTTTCCAGAGGCCAAGAGTGATGAATTAGAGAAAGTCCTTGCGTGACCCAGGTCTGTCACTGGAACCTAGGAAGGGCTTGGCTTGGGTTTGGTCAGGGACACTAGACCCTACATCATACTCTCCAACCACCCAGGCACTTTTCCCCAAATATGCCACAAGTAAAAGACTTTACCTGAAGTGTTGTTTCCTCCCTGGAGAACTCCCACACACCCTTCTTAGCTTGGTTTACATGCTGCTAGCTCCACGAAACCTTCTCTGATTGCTGCCTGCCCTCTCTTCCAGGCAGACAGTTGCTTCCTTCTTGGTGCTCCCTGTATTCTGGGTCCCGATGGCTGGTGTGTGGTAGTCACCATAGCATGTCCTCACCATTCTGCCTACCCACAAATCTGGGAGGAGGGCTGAGCCAGAATATCAGCTTCTAATCCTGGCTTGGAGTAGAGTGGTCCTTCCAGAATGCTTGTGGGACAGAGGAATGTAGGAGAGAAGGAGGAAGAGAGGGAATCAACAACTGCCTGAAAAAATAAAGAACGAATGAATGTATAAATGAGGACCAAGTGATGGATGAATGAATCGATAAGGAAGTTAAATGAGTGAAGATATGAGAAAAAAGTGAACAGTCAATAAATAAATGGATACACCATGAATGAGTGAATGAATGAATGAATAAACACAAGATAGTGGGTTAGCAGAGAATTACAGAGCCAGGAGGACAACCATCTCCCTGGCACTTCCAGCTCAGAGTCTGGCACAGAGCTGGTGTGAAGGAGTTGGTAATAACAACCTCAGTCTAAGCCTAGTAGTCCAAGTGTGTTTATCATCCTGATTTACAGAAAAAGAACTGAAGCCCAAAAGGGCGAGAGACTGACTCAGGGTTACACAGACTCAAACCCAGTAGTCTGGCCCTGGTTCTGTGAGGCTCTAGCGATTACATGATGCACAGATGGCTGGACCAAGGTTCTCCGCAGACCCTGGTGGGGGCCATCCCTGTGGCAACCTTCTAGGGCTGAGGCCAGAGTTGAGAGGATATCCTGCTTCCCGAAAGTAAAGGGCACCTTCCCGGTCTTGCATCTCCACAGTGAACTCAGACCAGGAGTGTCACCATATCTGCCAGCAGAGGACAGCAATGCTCCATCCAGGCCCATCTGCAGGTCCCATGCCCTTGAGGCCCAGAGCTTGGTACTTAAGGAATAACTGCTCTGAAAGATACCAGTGCTTTGGAGTCTGGCAGGCCTGTTGCCAATGTCTGCTTCCACCTGGAGTGTGGACTGGGGAAGAATTTAAGCTTTTGAAGGGTGTTTCATTACACTTAAGGTGAGGACAAGCAAACCTACTCTTGACACAGGCCTGTGGATAAAATGATGTGACTAGTATACAGTGCCAGCCCAGCACCTGACATCCATTCTGTTACTTGACATTCTGGGAAAGACAAAATGATAGTGACAGAACACAGATTAGCAGTTGCCAAAGGCCAAGGGTAGAGTGACCACTCGTCTCGGTTTGGTCCCAGAACTGAGGAGTTTCTTTCCCAGGATATAAAACTTTCAGTGCTAAAACCAGGAGAGTCTCGGGCAAAGTGGGACAGTTGGTCATCCAAGAGGGATGGGTACTCCTACCTCAATCCTTTGAGTTGTGATTGGTACTTAAAAGGCTAAAACAGCGAAAGTGTTTACAACTATTTCATAATTTGAGTTTCTTACTGAATTAGGGAGACAGTGGTCTTTCCACAGTGGTCCTGCTATGGATGACGAGAGAACAGTTCCACCAATGAAAATAGAAACAAAGATGGAATACACTCACCTTGGAACAAGTTTGTTAGTTCCCTATAAACACACCTGTACAACCATACAACTCAGCAATCTCACCCCCGGGTATTTACCCCAGAGAAATGAAAATATGTGTCTACTGAAAGACCCATATGAACACATAGAGCAGCTTGATTCATAACTGCCCAAACTGGAAGCAACCCAAATGTCCACCTAATTGTGATATATCCATACAGAGATACACTACTCAGCAATCAAAAGGAAGGAACTATTGATAACTTGCAACCCCACGGAAGATTCTCAAAAGCATTGTGCTCAGTGAATGAAGCCAGATTCAAAAGGCTACAAACTGAATGATTCTGTTACTTGACATTCTGGAAAAGACAAAATGATAGGGACAGAAAACAGATGAGCAGTTGCCCAGGGCCAAGGGAACTTCTTTGGGTGACAGACATATATGTCTGGATTGTGGTGGTAGTTATGTGATTATACACTTTGTCGAACTCGTTGAACTATTTGCTTAAAAGGGGTGAAATTAATTGTATAAAAATTGGACCTCAATACACTTGACATAATATGCAAAGGTCCCCTTGCCATTGCAGGGAAGCCAGCTCCCCATTGTCAGGTGACTTCAGGGAGCACTGCTAGTCTTTAGCCCATTGTGCCTGCCTGAGGCACCTCAGACCCTGTAAATCTGCACTGCCCTGTCCAGCAATGGGTCAAGGGGTGGGGGGCAGTGTTAGGCTTTCTGAAGCTCAGAGGCCTATGCAGTTGATGCCCTCACACTTCTGCCTCTGAGCCCCACATACCCGCAGGACAGGGTGTCAGCTGCTCTGGCAAGGCTGATCAGCACTCACGTGCCAGAGCTCTAAACCATACCTCATTGAGCAATGATAGAAGGTACTTAGAGCTGCAACTGTCATGACCTCCATCTTGAACTTGGACTCCCATGGTTGGGGGACTCTGTGGTCTGCTGGTTGAAAGACGCAGTAGGAGAGATGCATTACTCTGTCCGGGCTGGTCCATGATCTCTCACCCTCAACATTGTCCACCCTACCTGTGCCTTGCTCACCTTTCTGGGATGACCTCCCATGAATATTTGGACCACCCACAAATCCTCGGCTGAGTTCCACATGCATGAGCAGGTCCCACTCAAAATGCCCCCAGTCCAATGATAATCAGAGTCATTAACCTTGACGAGCAGTTTTGATATGCCAGGCTCTTATGCATGATCTCATTTAAGTCTCGCAAGAACCTTATGAGATAGACACTATTTTAAACTTTTATATCATGAAATAAAACATATACACAGAAAATATACATAAACAAAGCATAAAGCTCAATGAATGATCATAAGCAAACACCGTTTAACACTATTTTGGTCAAGAATCAAGAAATAGAACATGGCCAGCCCCCACAGCCCACTCCTGACCCTCCAAATCACTGCTCTGTGACTTTCCTCTAGAGGTGACCACTCTCTTGGCTTGAATGGTAATTTCTTCCTTGTTTTTCTTTATGTTATTACCGTCTAGCCATGCATCTCTAAAGCTCATTTAGTTTATCCTGTTTTTGGAACTCTAAGTACTTGGACTGAATCAGAATGCATTTTAAATAACTTCCTTCTACTTTGTGACTCATCTGTTTACTCTCTTACTAGTATCTGTTGTCATAAAGAAGCTCTTCATTTGAATGTAGTCAAATTTATCACCATTTCCTTTGTTTAGGGCTTTTTGTGTCCTATTTTGAAAATTTTTTTCTTACTCCAAAGTTATAAAGAAACTCCTATATTATCTTTTAGATACCCTATTGTCTTGCCTTTCACATTTAGATGTACAATTCACCTCCAATTGTTTTTGGGCTTTGGTGTAAAGTAGGGCCTAATTTTATTTTTTTCCATATTGATATCTAATTTCCCCAGAACCATTTTTTGAAAAAATTGCCTTTCCTCACTGTTCTTGTGCTGCATTCTAAGTCTTCTCAGTCTAACTTTTATTCTGGGCATTTCTAACAGCATCTTGCTTCAGGTGCACTGCATATCTTTTGTTTTATGCCCTGGGGTCCCATGGTATTCACACATATCCAGAGCTTTACATGCAAGGGAGTGAACATTACTACGTGTGGAGTACGTGCTTAACCAATGGGAACAGAAATTGGTGGATAAGTGCTCCTCTCTCCTACTCCTTGGGTAGAAAATTCTGAAACATATTCTACATGGCATCTCAGAAGGTCTCAATTGGCTCAAGCCCTGGAATCCCACAGCAGTGACTAGCTCAATAATTCCTTCTTTCATTGGCTTTTCTTTTCTTCCCTGTTTTAATCCTCCTAGTCCCTGACTTTCTGTCCCCTTAAAATGACTTCCCCAAATAAACTACTCATGTTTTTGGAGAGAACCCAGGCTAAGATAGAACTGGAAGTGACCCAAGAAAGTAGACCCTGAGGATGCAATTATGGGATTAGATCATGCACCGGTTAGGCTGCAGTAAGGATCCCTCTGCTGGGAGTAAGTGGAATGGTGATAACTCTTGGTATGCAATAGCAGCATGATCACTAATACTCTCTCCTATGATTGATTGAATTGAGAATCATGTAGAAAGTGACGCCTTGGCCTAAGTGCATTGATGACACCTGAAAGGCATAGGGGTATGGGAAGTGTAAGAATTGTACAGTTGGCTGCTTTAACTGCTTTAGAAAGGAGAAAATGTAGGCTCAGTTTAGCCAACCATCAACTCAAGGCAGGCTATGAAAGTGAAATGGCATTCAAGGTGGTAATTACCACAGAGGAGGCATGCAATACCAGATAGACAAGATGGCTTGCCTAATGGAGGTTATCCAGCCTCTGTCCTAAGCCACTGCTGTGATTATGTAGATGGTCCATGGACAGAGCAGCCATGTGCAGGGCTGAGGCACAATCTTTGTCTTCTAATTGGAGATTAAACGTACTTAATATAAATTTATAGATTTAAAAAAATTATTATTTTACAATGCATGTACTTTTAATTTACACTTGTAGTTCTATTTGTTTTTTTTTTTAATTTAACCTCTTTTCTTGCCTACTTTTTGATTGTTTAGGTATTTTTACTTAATTTTTCCTCCTCGGTTAGTCTGAAATTTATATGAACTTTATTGTTCTTAAAGTGGTTGTCCTAGAGATTGTAACATATAACAGACTTAGCAAAGTCTAAACTTAAATTGTAGTTTTACCCTCTTTAGGACAATTCAGTGACCTTAGAACACCTTAAATTTTTGTGAATTTTGCTTACAATTTCCTATATGTTAGAGGGTATAATATGGCTTATGATATACCTCTAAATATTGTATTCTCCATGTATTGTACCTTCACTTTTGTATTTTCTGTACTTTTGTTTCTCTGTTTCACTCTGTACATTGTCTTCTGATGTTTTTTAGTTGACCAATACTCTCTTCATATATATATACATATAATTTGTTATGAAACTCATCCATGGAATACTTAATTTATTGTATTTTTTAGTTCTAAGTTTTCTGTTTGGTTCTTTTTCAGATTTTCCATGTCTTTTTTTTTTAATGCCTACAGCACCTGGTATTCTTAGTTGGTCTCCCATCCAAGTACTAACCAGGCACGACCCTGCTTAGCTTCCAAGATCAGATGAAATCAGGCATGTTTAGTGTGGCATGGCCATAGACTGCTATGTGCTTCTTATGATGTCCAATTCACTGCTGAAGCTCTTGATTTCATCTTACATAGTATATTAAAAATATTTTTTTGTGCTGATAATTCCAATATCTGAATTCCCTAAGAATCTGTTTCTATTATATGTTGTTTCTTCTGGATTTCCTCCATGATATCTTGTCTCCTAGTATGCCTGGTTATTTTTAAATGGATATTTAAGTTTATGTTAACTACCTCCAGACAGGATTTAAATTTACTTCTGTCAGGATACACGTTGCTAGTGCTTGAGTTCTAGTAGTTCATGATTATTATAATTCAATTCTGAAATTAAGATCATTGGAAGCTAGACTTCAGTCTGTGTGAGAGCATTTATTTCTGGTTTACTCTGACTCTTAGGATGCTTCCTTTTGTGGTTTTCACTTCAAAGCACAGAGACTTTAATAGCAACTCTGGCAGTTCCTGTATTCAAATAATTGTTCCCTAGCCCAACAAGGAGCTGTCAAAAAGCTCCTCAGATTCTCAGACATTCATCCTTCTCTTCCAAATTAGCAGACGACTCTAGGAAAATGTGGCCTGAAATGCTGGGCTCACTCTGGATTTCTGATGTCTTCCAGACCTTTGCATCATAATTATTCACTACTTCTTTAATACTCCAGTGCTTTGAGCAGATTTTAAATATTGGTCAGCTTCCTCACTGGGTAGGTTAGTTGGAGGTAATGTATCATTACCAGGGATGAAATCTTAGTAGTAGATACTGTTTTTTTATCCCCATTTTTCAGATAAAGAAACCAAGCTCAAAGAAGTTAAGCACCTAGCCCAAGGACACATTTTAGAACATGACGGGGCTGGGATAATGACATAGAGTCTGACCCTACGGCCTATGTTCTAATTGTTATGCTATAATGCCACTAGGCAACTCATCTCCTTGGTTAAACCTCTTGATGCATTGGGCTCTGCTGATTCCCTGCAGCTTGTCTCACCTCTTCCTTCTCTATTACTCAGGGCCCCCATAGAACCCAGCCATGCCTCTTTGGCTAGTCCATTGGCTTGGCCTCATTTCACTTCTTGCAGGCCTCTACCCTGGGGCAGGGCAGAACTGTGCACAGAAAAGAACTTCAGTTACAGAGTATGATGAGATGGGAGCAGGCTTAGACATCGCCTCCCCTTACTGGGGCTCTGCATAGCAGCTGAGTTTGCATGAGCTTTATTTGGAAGTCTTCCACCCTTTGCTGACTCATATGCAGCTTGGGTCAACTCACACTCTGTAATTGCTTCTATGCCTCTTGAAGCTGCTGCAGAGTGGTTGGGGGCCATGTGCGGGAACTGATAATTCTCCTTGTTGAATTTCTTTGCTGGGACACCTCTGTCTCGCTGGCTGGCCCAGATAAGCTTGGACCAGGAATGTGACTTCATTGCCATTCGGTTATCCTGTATAGAAGATGTTATTGATGCCACAACCCATATCTTTTGGCAAACTTTTGAGTTCACCATCTACACTGGGAGTTGCTCACAAAAGGCTATGTCTTATATTTTGTATATTTTGCCACAATAAAAATATTAAAATGACTGTTAGTTGTTTAAAAAGATAATGATAACAGTGTATATTGAAGTTTCTAACATGTGTAGAAATAAATCATCTGATGATACAAAAGGTCTTGGGGACAAGGTGTAAATGAAATTATTTGAAAGTTCTTATATCTTTCCCGAAGTTGTAAAATACAAATTCAAAGTAGATCTTAAGGCATATTATCATCTCCAGATTAACCAAAAGAACAAATATAAAGTTATAACCAAAATGCCACAGAGGAAATAAGTAGGATGATAAAAATAATACTTGATTCATCCAAAAGATTAAAGAAAAGGAAGAACAAAAAACAAATGGGATGAATGGAAAACAGGTAGCAAGATAATAGACAATCACATTAAATTTAGTGTCCTAAACACTCTAATGTCCAGGAGACAGAAATTGTCTGATTGAATTAAAAAATACAATAGAGAATATAGTCAACAATGTTATAATAATTATGTATGGTGTCAGATGGGTACTAGACTTATTGGGGTGATCACTTTGTAAGGAATATAAATGTCTAATCACTACATTGTACACCTGAAACTAATATAATATTTTATTTCAACTGAAACTGAAAAACAAAAAAAATTACTAAGCAAATTAATACAATAAACATCATAAAAAAAGGATGAAAATTGAGAACAGAAACTAACAACAAACTAATTATATGCTTTTTACAAGTGACACACTTTAGGTACAAGGACAGAGATTAAAAATATAAAGATATAAAAATATATACTCTACGAATACCAAGTCTAAGAAAGCTAGAGTGGCTATTAATAACAAAGTTATTAATACAGGCCTGTTCTACCCAGTGCTCTAGAGTGTCCCTAGAAGGATTAAACCCCAGTTGCCCATGACAACAATCTGGTCTCTAATGCACTCTTTATTGGCTTTTCTCCCTCCTCTGTCTCACTTTTCCCATCTATTCACTTGTGCTTCCTGGGATTACCTCCCAAATAAACTACCTGCCACTCAAACTCTTATTAAAAGATCTACTTTTGGAACCCAAACTAAGACTCTCTGAAAGAGAGTTTGAACACAGAAGGCAGCATAAATGCATTATTCTTTCCCTCTATTTACCCATTTTCAAATGAGTTGATGCTCCAAAGGTGACCAGTGAATTCTTTTTCTTTAGTGTCATTATTAATTAGTGAACTTTATACATTTTATATTCTTAAATAAACTTGATTTATCACAACTGTTTCAATTGCCATACGCCATGCATCCAATTTCCCCTATTATTTATGTCTTACATTACTGTGGTATATTGTTCTAATGAATCAACCAATATTGAGATATCTTTATTAACTAAAATCCATACTTTATTCAGCTTTTCTTAGTTTTTACCTAATGTCCTTATTCTGTTCCAGGAGCCCATCCAGGGTGCCACACTACATTTCACGGTCATGTCTCCTTAGGCTCCTCTTGGCTGTGACAGTTTCTCAGACTTTCCTTATTTTTGATGACCTTGACAGTTCTGAGTCCTGGTCAGATACTTTGCAGAATGTTCCCTATTGTGATTTGTGTCTGATGTTTCTCTCCTGATTAGACCAGGGCAATATTTGAAGTGTTATAATTTATTATAGTCATTTTTTAGGTTGTTGCAGTTTGGGTCAGTAGAAGCCTCTGGATGCTGGCTCCTGTGTCCTTTTGAAAAGACCCTAATAGTCTTTAATTTCATCTTTGCTTTATGACATAAGATTTTTCTAGGTTTATCTTCTGTGTTATCTGGCACAAACCTGGATTCAGCCATTTCTCCCTAAAGTCTCTAGTTCCTTTTAGTGGAAAACAGTGTTTAGAGATCATAGGCAGCAGAATGCTATTGTTATTTAGTTGTTGTTATGGTTTTTGAAACTTTTCAGGGGGTGGAACTAGGAAACAAATATTTTATAAAGTGAAAAATTATGGGCACATACTGATATTTCCCATTTAAATTTAAAATCATAAAGTTTTAATGTAGCTATGTAACTTTTTGATTTAATATTTGTATCTCTTTCCCCTTATCTTGGTTTCTAATAATGTTAACACAATTACTTATTTGTTATCTATACTATATGTAAAATAAATTCAAGATAATCATATCACTATTATTACTAAACAATATGATGACCGAGTGCTGCTTGAGATTTCCTTGCAGTTCCTTTATCCTTAGAATATAGTCTCTTGGGAAAGTGCTAGCAAATTACGGTGCTTAATTATGTCGCTAACTTGACATATAGTTAGGGTGTTTGTTTCATTTTTTGGTCCACTTTTAGGAATTGCTTTGTGGTGTTTTTCTTTTTCATGGCTTGCCAGGGAAATGGAAAACAGACTCAAACTGGCAGCCCGAGGTGTGTGCTGAAGGAGCCTTGTCACTCTCAGTTCGTAAAGGAAACATTCTTGAATCAATGTTGTCCAAATTTTCCCTGTGCCCTATCTAACTCAAGTCACCTCTAGAAAGAAGGTTCCTCTGAGGTTGGCAATGAGTGTGATTGATGGAGTTCCAGAGAATCTAGCCTCAGACGAAACACAATTCTGAATCAAAATTACTGTACACAACAGAATAGAACAAAACTGCTGTGCTTCATCTGAGAAAATACACTTTCTGAAACATTTACATCATTTTTGTATCTCAAGGAGGAACTCTAGTAGATCTGATAGCAAAGAGCTGAAAGATAAATATTTACCTGGTGGGCAATCTTTCTCCTGCCTCAGAATGAAAGCTTTTTAAAAATTTTTAAAAATTTTGTAGGCAAGGCAATCCTTGATTGACCCCAGAGATTACAAAGACCTTGTCAGCTTACAATCATTTATTTTTTATTTTTTACACCTACAGCACCTGCTCTTCCTAGGTGGTCTTGGGATGAAAACTTAAGCAGGTACCTTTGTCCTTCTGTTTGCCCCCAAAGGGTCCTTTTGCCACTGTAAGTCATTAAACGCAGTTTCAATTCAAACAGAGTTGAGACTCAACCTCAAACTCACTGAGGGGTGTCAAACAAGGCTGACAGATTTGGCTGGTAAAGAAAAAACAAGACCTTTTTAGATTCAGACAGTTTATCATTTACATAGAGAGAATCAGCTCCCTGCTTCCCTTGCTCAACAGGATGACATCAAAACTAAAGATGACAATGCAGTAGGAGGGGTAGGGCACCCTTCTGCTGAGAAGCCAATTTCATGCTACAGCCCAGCACTTCAATTGCCTGCAGCTGCACACTAAGACAGGTGAGGCCGAAAACCTTAGACCATATTAAAACCCAGGAAGAGATGAGAAACGCCTCAGGATAGCTTTCGCAGGAGACAGGGATGCAGCTCCTCACAATCTTCCTCTGTGCTCATGTCCTGGGAGGGCCATAGGGCATTTTGCCAAGGTTTAGGTCAACTGTGGTTAAGTCTTGCCTACATGGCCCACGTAGAGACGTGCATGGTAGCCAGGGCACTATGACGGAGCTATCTCCTTCCAAGTGTTAAGACTTCTTTTCCAACCCCAGCTCAGGCTGGTGGCAGGAGAGGAGCCTTCAGTCCAGGGAGGAGACTGTGGCTGCGTTCTGCCCCATCTCCTTGCTTATATCCTTCCCCACATACCAGCTACCGTTTTGACCCCCAAAAGATAGGAGGTAGGAGACATAAGGCAAGGCAGGATGCCTTGGCATTTTGTAGGCTTGGTCGAAGTCTAGAGCCGACTCCTTCTCCTGTATGCACTTTCTTGATTCCTTCAGAGTATTCAATACTGGGTCTCTCTGAGGCACTTCCTGTGATGTGATCCACAGGAAGTACTCATGTCTGTCTTCTCTCAGGAATTCCAGAAGAGCAGCCTCCTCGATCCTGAAGCCACAGACTGCTTTAGCTTTTTCAGGCATGAGAAGAACAGTCCACTCTTCCTCAACTTCAGGAAGCATGTGGAGAGCACCATGTCAACCCTGCCTCCTCAGGAGGAGCTTAGCACAATTCTAGCTCCCATTCCCCGTATCTTCTCTCTCAACTCTTCCATACACTTGAAATAGGGAAGCGGACTCAGGAGACACAAAATCAGCCCATGTCTGTTTCCTTTGTAAATGATGACCTGTCTCTGGCATTTCATATCTATCACAGTTTTTAACATCACAGCACTCACATGCTAAGATACTTGTCCTTTTCAAGTATCATAGACGCACAAGTTTTTACAAACTCAACTTATTCCATTGACCATAATTTTATTTTTGTTTTTGATGTGCAATTGCCACTCTTTGGCCAGTAGCTATTCCTTTAAACTGGCTCTTCATTCTTTGTGGTGATGCATTTCCAGTTAGCCTTGAAAGCATTCTTACTTCCTGACAGCAGGATGTTTTAGGCCCAGTTTGAAGTTTTCTGCTTCAAACATGGAATCAGCTACTGTTTCCAAGGAGCCTTGCCCTGTGTATTCAAATACTGTATCAGAGACCAAAATTTGGGCCATTAAAATGCAGATTTCTATGGTTTTGCATTAGTACTGGGGGCATTGCAGAATGACAGAACAAAGAAATTACCCTTTGTTGAAAAACAAAAAAGATAATGACTTTATGTAGCTATTTTAAACTTAGTTATAATTTACTAAACCCTTTCTTCTGTTGATTATGATGTGTCCTGATATACTTTTCTTCATGTTTCTTGCACTTAGGATTTGGTGAGTTTCTTGGACCTGTGGGTTTATAGTTGGCATCAAATTTGGCAAAATTTTGGTCATTACTTTTTCAAATTTTTAGTTCTCTTTTCTCTCTTCTCTCCCCAACTTGGAGGACTCCAATGACATGTGTGTATTTACCTGCTTGCAGTTACCCCCCCTTCATTGATGTTCCGTTCATTTTTAAAACAGCTTACCTCATTCAATTTATTTTTTATTTTGGATGTACATGCTATAAAATTTGCCTTTTTAGCTTCATTTTGTAGTTCTTAAAGGAAGATTTATTTGACAAGATTCACTTAGTACAATATGCCTAAAGGAAAATCACAATACAAGAGAAGATTTAAATCAAGGCTTCAGAATTTCATATAAACACCAAGATCAAAATCCTACAGTATTGATATTGCATCTCAAAACTTCCCAACTCACTTAAAAAAGCTTAATACATGCCTTAGAAGTTATTAAATGAAACTAGAATTAACAAACATATCAAACGTTTTACTTTTAATTGTAAACACAGCTCCTACATTGAGTTTTACAAAAAAAAGCATGTCTTTTAACATGCATCTGACCAGAGTTCAATGTCATGTGATATAGGAGCAACATTTAACAAAATTCAACTGCTTTAACCTCTATACATTTACTGCTTAAGCACATCTTGCAAGAGAACTGACTTGAGGAAAGCTAAAAATTGTTTATAGTTATAGTTTACTCAATTAACTTAGTTATTACATCCTAGGTAAATGCTTATGTACAAAAACACTGAATCTTCAGTCTTTAAAACAATCCCGATTTCCACTTACAGTAGGAATGAATCACAAGCTGGTATTGCAAAACTGTTAAACTTAAGTTTTGTTTTCTTCTTTAAAGAAAAGTTGACCAAGAGTCAGCGATGGGGTCAGTTACATTCCCCATCCCCCGCTCACACTGGATGTGCTGTCATCCCTTCCATTCCATTCACTCCCACAGACGGCTGGCTTCCACTAGCGTCATAGCTGCTGCTCTTGGTTCCTTTGCTGTCTATGCAACATTTGATTGATAATCACTGGAGTTTTCCTGTAA
Source organism: Cynopterus sphinx (assembly GCA_030015415.1). Taxonomy (NCBI): domain Eukaryota; kingdom Metazoa; phylum Chordata; class Mammalia; order Chiroptera; family Pteropodidae; genus Cynopterus; species Cynopterus sphinx. The sequence continues at coordinate 81,516,062 of CM057379.1, read as the reverse complement.
CACTTGATCATTTCCTGTAACTCATGCTGCTCTGGGCGTCACCATGTTTTAACCATTTTTAAATGTACAATTCAGCGGCATTGATAGTTGTGCAACTATCACTGTTATTCATTTCTAAAACTTCATCACCCTGAACAGAAACTCTGTAAGCAATAACTCCATTTCCTCTTCCACTGGTAACCTCTGATCTACTCTCTGTCTATGTATTTGCCTGTTTTAGATATTTCATATAAATGGAATCATATCATATTTGTCCATTTTTGTCTGGTCTGTTCAATTCTTTTTAAATTAAATTTATTGGAGGAACATTGGTTCATAAAATTATATAGGTTTCAAGTATACAATTCAATAATACCTCATCTATATATTGCATTGTGCATTCACTACTCAAAGTTAAATCTTCAGTCACCATATATTTGACCCCATTACCCAGGTCTGTTCATTTTTAGTGAGTCTTTTTTCTCTCTGTTTCACTCTGGATATTGTCAATTGCTGTGCCTCTGAGTTCACTAATCTTTTCTTCTGCAGTGCCCGATCTACCATATATATGATATTGGGTATTTTTTTTTCTCAGTCATTGCAGTTTTCTCCTCTAGAAGCTTGACTTTGATACTTTGCTATGTCTTCCATATTTCTACCTAATAAGTCCAATCTTTCCTCTTGCCTCTTGCATATATAGAATATAGTTATGACAATTGTTTTAACGTCTTGTCCACCAATTCTATCATTAGTGTCATTTCTGGGTCAGATTTGGTTATTTCATTTTTCTCCTCATTATGGGCTATATTTTCTTTTTTGTTCACATGCCTGGTAGTTTTTAATTGGATGTCAGACTTTCTGACTTTTACCTTGTTGGATACTGGATATTTTTTACTCTTCTAAATATCCTTGAAATTTTGTCCTGGGAAAGAGTGAAATTACTTGGAGCAGTTTGTTTCTTTTGGGTCTTTCTTGCTTTTAAACTTTGAACCAGAGCTGTTTCATCTAATTCCCCTCACTACTGAGGCTAGACCCTTCATACTGTAACTGATGTTCTCTGAATTTGAGATTTCCCACTCTGGCTACTGGACACATGTCCTATTGTGGGTAATGTTCTCACTAATCCTTTTGGGTGGTTTTCTCCTTGGCTTTTGGTGGTTTTTTTGCATGACTGTGCTGAATGTGCATTTAATATTCTCAACTGAATACTCAGGGAGAGTCTTCTGAAGGTCTCCATAGTTCTCTCACTGTGCAGCTATTTTCTTCCTTGTACTTGTCCTGTGCACTCCAGCTATTTTGACTTCCTAGACTTCTGGTTCTGTCTACGCAGCTTGGAGAGACTGCTGGGCTCTTCCTGGTTTCCCATTCTTACAACACAGCCTGGAAGCCTAGAGGTCCTTTTATCTACCATTTACTTCATTTTAAACTTTAGAAGAACTAATGTGATCTAATATTTACGCTGAAAACACATAGTGTGTGTGTGTGTGTGTGTGTGTGTGTGCACATGTGTTTACGTGTGTTATAAATTTTATTTTAAGCCTAACTCTGGATAAGATTTACAGCATATAAACCTACATTTTCTTATTTGAAAAGAAAAAGAAATTATAGTCATCATCTAAGGGTATACCAGAAAATTGAAAAGTATAAGGTACCTAATTAGGTACCCAAATAAGTAAAGTAATAAAAGAGAGACTAGTGGTTAAGAACAAGGTATAAATTATTTGAGGTATGTTTAAATCGTTCTTTAATAAATATACAAAACTTCTGGATAAAAGATATGCCTCTCTTCAACATTACTGCATAATGCTAAAAGGTTTTCAAAGTGGCTAGACCAATCTATATCTCTCCCACTCCATTAAAAGTTCTCATTGATCCAATTTTGGCCACAAAGGGTATTAAACAACTTTAATTTGTGCCAATCTATTGTGTGTAAATGGTAATTTGTTTGGGGTGTGTATATGTGTGTATGTGTGTGTGTTAAAATATAAATAACAAAAGTTGCCATTTTAGCCATTTTTAAGTGTACAATTCAGTGGCATTAATTACATTCACAATATTGTACAACCACCACCATATCTATTTCCAAAACTTTTTCATCACCCCACATATAAATTTTGTACCTATTAAGCAATAACTACCGGATCCTTTTCCCAAGAGCCCCTAGTAACCTCTAATCCGCTTTCTGTCTCTATGAATTAAAGCTCCTAAGCACCAAACTTTAATCTCAATTAAGTTACAAAACATCTTTCCAACTTATAAAACTTTAAGTTAAAATTATAATGCATAAATCTCTATGGACGTAAAACTTTTCATTTTTTTTCCTTGTAATCAGTTCTCTTAATCCAGTCCAAAACGGGGAATATGGTCGGTGAGTGTTTTCCAGAACCACACAATCCTCTACTCACCTCTAAGACCTGGGTCCTCGTCCAATTTGTTGTGCAAGATTGGGATTCTTGATAATGTTAAAGTAGATTGGGAGGTTAATTTATGCTGCAAGCTGACTGTCAGATCAGGGACCAGCTGAAGGCTTTTGGATGGTGGGCGTCTGATTTCTCATCACATCATTGTCTCCCTGGCATTTCTGAATATTCTATTTCAAATACATGTAGTTTGCCTTCACTCCTTAGAGCAGGGTTGTTAACCTGAGGTACTGAGATAGTTCATGAATAAACCATTCATTAAATTGGTGAACTTGAATGGGAATAAAATTCTATCTTTAAGTAATCTCTAACTGAAAATTGTATTTCTTTCATTGAAGGAGAAATCACAACAGTATTGGTAGCACCTGTCACTTTGCCATGAGTAGAAATCAGGGATATTTTCAGATCACACCTTGGTTGTTGCAAAAACTTTGAAGTGTCATTTACACTCATCATTTTTTGAAATTACGGTAATTAGAGCCATGCTAGAGCTTGCTACTTAAAGTGTTAATAAAGAAGCACATATATTATCACAAGTTAAAATATTTTAAATTATTTTTTTATTATATTTAACATTTGACTGAATTTCAGTATAATTGGTTTCCTTTGCAAGTCTACACATTTTACTTCTTGGGTTTTAAAACATTATTCTGAATGGGGGTTTCCTAGGCTTTGCCAGACAGCAAAGCAAGCGGTCTGTGACTCAAAAGAGATTAAGAACCCCTAACCTTTTGCGGGGGCACTGCAGAAACTCTCCATCTGGAGGATGGCAGTTTTGGCAAGGTGCCTCTTTTTCCCTTTTTAAAAGGTTTTGGGAGAATGATTGAGAGTCACTACTCAAAATTTATATTTGTGCACCATTTTATAGTCTCTTAATACTAAGCATATAAGATACCCCAGGTCCCAGAAATTTTACCTTTATTCCCAAAAAGCTCAAACTTGGCTGAGTTAGGAGTACCCGCCAGAAGAAACTGTTTATCTGAATCATTGCTGGTACACCAATTCTATCTCTAAAGGAATGTTCACCTTTGGGGCCATAAAGTACCCGGCTCTGCATTTCAATGGGGCAAACACAGGTATGGAACCCCTGCCCTCTGCCAGCACAGTACCTTCATTCCCATGGCAATGACTTCCTTGGAGGAATTCAGCTTATGTCTGGGAGAAACAGCATTTTTCCATTTCTTAATCTGGCTGGTGGGGTAAGGAAGGGAAAACCCATTCCATGTGGTCAGGGCTGGTGCACTCCCAGGGGGATCCTGCACCCTTGGTTTACCCTGGAGCCCTTTGAGACCAGGTCACCCTTGGTCAAGCTCATGGGCCGGGCTCTAGCCTCACTGTGGACCCGCCTCTAGGTAGAGGGCCCTACCCAAACAGGGTGTATAAATAGCAGTGGTTTACTTCCCCACAGCTCTGAGCTCTTCATCTTGGAGACTTCAGGTAGCCACAATTACCCTTCTGTGGCTCAGGAAGGGGAGACCTAACCCCATCTTTTACCTGAGGAAAGAGCTGGGGGACCTGACAGCAAAGGGGTGGATGATGTTGGAGTCACTTGCTGGAGACAGCAAGCTGTCTCTTCCTTCTATCCCAGGTGTGGAATTGGATTCCATGTTCTCCACAGCCCTTTCTGTGGAGTTATCCAAGTGGATCCAGCAGGGCTTGTGCTGTCCTTCAAGCCTCAAGTCTTTTCCCCTATCTTTTCCCACTTCCCTTTCTCATCAGTCTACTGATGATCTTTTCTCCATCACTGTTCTCCTCCCCCTCTCCTACCCAGCTCATTGGCCCTCCTCCAGACTTACAGCAGCCTCCCTGGCCCCCAGGCCTTATTCCAACCCCTGCCACCCCCTTCCAATCCATCCTCCCACACACTCTCTATTGCCTGGCCTTAGGGTGATCTGTCCAAAACACAACACTGACCCTATCTCAGTTTCCTTTCCAAACTGGCTCTGGCTCCCTAATGCCCTTCAATTACTCCCTGATACTCAAGGTCCTTTCAGTCCTTCTGGTCTTATGTACCACTCCTTGTCCCTTGTACCTGCAGTCAGTCCCCCACCCCATCCTAATGCCCTCCATCAGCCTCTGTGTGGCCTCAGTGCATGGGCCTGCCCTCTGTGACTGCCCATCATACTGTGATGGACCTGATTTGCTGCCCACCCAGCTATCCCATGGGCCTGGTCTAGCACAGAGCAGGCACCGAAATGCTTGCTGAGGAGCAAAGGAACCCCCCTGAAAATGTTGCTATCTATGCACAGCTGTGGTTTCCCCAAAGTCCCACTGAGTCTGGCTTTCTGGAAGTACCACTTTGAATGACAGGCCTGAGGGTCTTGCTGTAGGGGCCACACTGTGGAGAGAGCCCCCTTTTTAATTGACCCGCTGCTGGGTTTTAGTGCCACATCCCTTGGGTGGTGTCTGTCATCTCCTCTTCATTCTCCTCTGAATTCATTTTAACCTGAGAACACCTCAGGAGTAGTGCCTGACTGCCACCCTTAGGGTGGGCACAGAACCTCTCCCATATTCTTATATTCTGGGCCCTCAGTTTAGCAAAGTAACAGCTGTTAGTGTCTCACCTACTTCCATGCTCAGATTCCTGCTTTGGGCACTTGGCAGGGGAAGTGACCTCCCAGGTGGCTGACTGTGTCAGAAGAGAGGGACATGACGGCCTGAAGGACAACACATTCTGTGTTCAAGTCCTAATGCCACCCCTGAGGCCACCCGAATGCTTCCAAGGGGCAAATCCACTGAGGAGCAAGGATGAAGCCTGAGGCTTGGGGGAGATGTCTGCAGCTCAGCCATCTTGCTGGAGGGGAAGAATTTGTTCAGAGATCCAGCTGAGAGGCAGAGACAAACAGAGCTCTCTCACCAGCTCCTGGCCTCTGTCCAGGCGGAGCCCCACCCCAGTCCCCCCCTCCCCAACCTGCTCCTGTCCAAGTGGGATGGGGTTTGCACTTGGCCTGGCATAGACTCCAAACTACCAGGGCACATGGGCAAGAGCTCAGAGGGGCTCCAGCCTCACAGATGGAGATGCTGAAAGCTGAGAGGAACAGCTGTTTTCTGGGGCAGTGGCCTTATACCCACCACTTCTCCGTGGTGGCAGCAGGAATGCCGTGCAGCCACTTCCCAGTCATTTTGTGAGTCAGGACTGGGTAGATAGGGCAGCAAGTCTTGGGAGCCCTCATAAGGCGTTAGTACCCTCATAAGGGGGAGGTGGGCATCATGGGGGTGTCCAGTTGTGGTCCCTGGAGGATCAGCTGCCATAGAGTCTGAAATGCATATCATGGACACAGGCCCTGCAAGGAGACTCCTGGGCAGGGGACCCACGGGTCTGGACCCCCTGTGGAGGCAGAGTTTGGGTTGGGGGAGTGGGAGGTGTACTTTGACTCAGCAAGAACAAGATCCTCCCCAGAGGAAGCACTACCTGAGGGTTGGGGTGCTGAGACTTCCAGCAGGCTGTCTCCAGGGTGCTAGATCCGAGCCTCCACCTGCAGGGAGGCATGGGGTAGGGCAGGCAGGTAGGTCCCGCTAAATCATTTTCAAGTTTGAGTCTAGGTCAAATCAGCCTCTCAAGTCCAATCCCCTAATGGGCTAATGTGCAGGAATCCTGCCCCACCGCCCGCGGATCTGCCCAAGAACAACTTCACTCGCTCTCAGCCAGGGGCCAGGCCCTCCCTCATCCGCGGGCAGTCACGGCCCAGGTTTGGGCGGCTCTTCTGTTCTTCACGGTGTACTTGCACCCAGGCACGCCTTCTTCCCGCTCCTCTTTCCCCTACCCCCTGCCACCCTGTCTTGTCCCCAAGCCTCTACGCAGGTCACTCCTCCCCAACCCCTCTCTCACGGCTCCGCTAAAGCCCCCTACCCTCGCCCTAGCCCCTGGGTAGTCTCGGCTCTTGGGCCCAGCGCGGTATCTTTGTGCCGCATTCAGGTTCTGCTAGCTGTCACCTTGCAAATAGGGAGCTGGGCCCCCTAAGACAGAGCAGGGTGGGGGCCGGGCCAGCGCCAGGCCTCGGTGGGCTGGAACAGGGGTCCGAGCCCGGCGCAGGTCCAGGAGGAGCGGGGCGCGCGCCGGGGCAGGGGAAAGGACGACAGGAGAGCCAGGTGCAGTCCCTAAAACAGGCTCTTTAATAGCGTTCATGTCTTCACTGAAGAGCTTCCTGGCCCGGGCCGCGGCGCGGGCGCGGCTAGTAGAAGGAGTACTGGTTCTCCACGGCGCGCGCGCGCCCGCGCGGCCCCTCCGCTGCCGCGGCCTCGGGCGCCGGCTCCGCGCCGCCCGCCGCCTCCAGCAGCCGCTCCGCGCTGTCCCCGCGGCCCTCGGCGCCGGCCGACGACGACGACGTGGACGACGACGAGGCGCCGCCGGCTTCGGAGGGCGAGGCGGGGGGGCCGGCGGCCGTGGCGAGGCTGGAGAAGTAGAGCTGGGCCGCCGGCTCCGGCCCGCAGGCGGGCCCCGGGGGCCCGGCGCCGGGCGAGGGCCCCGGGTCTGCAACGCGAGCCAGCGCGTCAGGGCCGGGCCGGCTCCTGCATCCCACCTTCCCCGGCCGGAGCTTGTCAGACGGGCCCGGGGAACGGGGAACGTGGCGGTCTGGGACCTCCCGGGGCGGCCGGATCCGGACGCAGCCTCCCCTGTTCCAGCCCACCCCCCGGATAACTGCTGTCCCGGGTGGGGGCGCCGCCTGCCGCGTGCACACCCTCACCCCCGCTCTGCGCTAAGCTCCACTGGTATCTAGGGAACTCCCAGGCGCTGCCCCTTCCCCTCTGCCAGGCATCACCCAGGACCCGGGCCCTGCGGGCCTGCCACTCTCCCTCGGACCCTGATGGCCCCACTGGCTTACAGCTGCCCAAGACCTGGCATGCCGCCGGAGCTAGCTAAGCCGGGTGGCCGCCTGCGAGTGACTCGCTCCCCCCCGCCCCGCCCACCTGTCTGTCTTCTTGAGCCCTCACACCTGACCAGGTGGGGCGTCTTACCAGGTGGGGGGCCCTGGGCCCGCACATAGCTGCGGAGGGTGATGTCTGCAGAGCCCCCTGACTCCAGTGGGATGGGGTGGGTGTGGAAGTGGCGCAGCATATCAAGTACAGACTGGAACCAGAGGTGCTGTACGTGGCACTGCCCGTGGCCGTTCAGGGACAAGCGAAGGTGCTGTGGGCACAGATCCGCATGGTTACTGTTGGGGTCCTGGACTGGAGAGTGCCTTTGTGGGTCACTTTGTGGGACCAGGTCTCATACAGGCCACATGGGGTTGTTCCAGACTGGGCTCCACCATGAGTCTTTTTTGGGGGAGGGTTACTCCTGTAGTGGGAGTGGGGAATGGAGGGGTCAGTGGAGTCAGGCTGGGACTGAAGGGAATAGGCATTAGTCCCTATGCCCGGAGCACCCACGTCATGCTTCTCACACCCCCATCTCTAGTCTCCAAAAGCCATAGAAAATAGAGACTACAACTGTCATATTAGAGATGGGAAACTGAGGAACGGGGATGGAGTGACTCACACACAGTCACAAGACACAGAACTAGAAAGAGAACTCGTATTTGTGTGATTCTCTCACCCCAGTAGGATAGAGGTCTATCTGCTCTCCTGGCAGAGACACTGCCCAGGCAGGTGGGAACCACCTGGGCTGGCTGGGGGTGAATGTATATGCTCTTAGCTGCTGCAGTGGGGAGCCGCTGAAGCATGGGGAACAGGTAGGTGCCTTCCTGGGTCTCCAGGGCCCACGAGGAACAGACACCTCAGAGAGAGGAGCCACAAGTCTGTGGTGTCTGGTAGTGGCCACAGGTCTTTGGCTTCAGTCCTATTTTGTTCAACATGTATCCCACAGGAGGAAGAGTAGCTGAACCTGGGGTGTGTGGTAAGAGGAGAAGTGACAGGAGGGTTTTTAGGGTATGTACGTAGCCTCAAGCCCAGGAGGGGGTGCTGGCTAACCACCTACATAAAGGAGAGAAGCCCTGGCATGCGGTATTGGGGGTGTTTCCATGAATGAGTTCTGCCAGTCAGCAGAGTCAGAAGTTGCCAGAACAGTAAGAGCAAACCTGGAGAGCATTAATGGCACCCAGGGCAGGGCCTCGGCCCCTGAGCAACTACAGAGAGGGGTCCCACCACAATCTCAAACTGAGGTTGGGCCTTTGGGGGCAGAGGCCCAGGGCAGAGCCTGAAACAAGCTGCGTGCACCTCTGTCTTTAGAAAAACCTTTCAGACATTTATTTTCTGAAAGTGAAGAGCTACCCTGGAGAGCAGAGGTCCTCCTTCCCAGGAGGAGTACAAGCAGGAGGCTGGGGGTCCTGCTGTACCCCACCACTAACTTATCCTACTCTAAGCAGTCACCCTGCTCTGACAGGGCAGCAGCTGGCATGAGTTCAAGGCTGGGTCTTTCTCAGGAAGGAGAGGAGCCTTCTGTCCTACTTACCCCACACCTGCTTTCCACCCTCACCCCGATGCTTCCTTCCTACCTTGGGCTGGGCACTGCTCTAGCCTCTGGCTTGGGCATGAGTCAGCTCTAGGCCCTTTGGGGATGCAGCCTGGGGTGGTGCTGGCCAAGAAGTAAACTTGGGGCTGCCAGAGATGATGTTAAGTGCCTAGTTATCAGAGGAACTGGTGAGGGCGGCTGCTTTCCAAGGAGATGTCCCTGAGGACGTGCTGCCTCCTCCGTGTAGTGACAACACTGCCAAGGAGAGAAGTCTAGCAAGCTAGGGGAGGACTTGCACCAGGCCAGCTGGGAGTTGGGACACTGACTACCAGTGCAGATCTGGAGCAGGAGTCTTGGGGTGCCTCGCTCTCTAGCAGGGACTGAAGGAAACCATGTCCTGGGAGGAGCTGGAGGTGGGTCTGTTTCCTTATCAGAAGCTCATGATTAGGGGTGGTTTGAGGTTCCTGTCCACTCTGGTCACACTGTAAGCCCCCCGCCCCAATCATTTCGCTTTCTGTCAAATTTTCCTTGGCACATTAGATCATTATTAGTGCACAACACCCTTCCTCGAGATCTCACTGTCTGGGTGCACTGTCACACCTTTGCTGTGCCCTGTCTGGATCACCCTTTCCATTTTACCTTAAGAATTCTTCCTCCACTGCATGTCTCAGGTCAAGGTCCCTTCCTACTCTGGCCCTCCAGGCCCTGTAAAGCTCTCCTGTTTGGTCTTCTAGGGCCTACCTGTGTATGGTTCCCTTCCATGTTCCTTGACCTGAGCACAGGCCTGGCCCAGGGCTGGGGCCCAGGATGGGTTGGTGAATTGACCTGAGGAGGTTAGAAGCAGGACTGTCTGGGGTGGGTGGGGCAGGAGGGCCTTGGTTGACTCCAGCCCTGCACTGAAGTGGTTCTGGGTAGTGACCCTCCGAAGCTCTAGTGTTATGTGATTCCTAATGTGCAGGGTCAAAGTTAAGTCCTCGGAAGGGCCTGGTCTCCTGAGTGCTCGGCCAACAGAAGATGACTTTCCCATTTAGACAATCGAGAAGCCACATCTGGGACAGACTGCAGTTCCTCAGAGAGGTGTGAGAGGGACCCAGATGGTTCAAAGAGCATGGCCAGGGGTAGGCCTGGTGCATGGGAAGTCATACCACACCCACTTCCCTGGAACCTGCTCCTGGGACATGGGTATGACCTCATGGCCAGGGCCGCCTTATCCCCCTGCCCTAGGGCTGGCCACTCTGCCCCACGGCCTCCCTGTGCACTTACCTTGGCCTTGCCCTGGAAGTTGAAGGTCAGTACATACTCCCCAGGCCGAGTCTCACTCTGGCGGATCACAAACAGGCCATGGTTCCGGGGCCCACCCGCCAGCACCAGCTGAGCTGCTTTGACCCGTGACAGTGTCCCATGGAACCAGGGGTAGTCAGAGAGCTCCAGCTCCGGTACTGCCTCAGGCTCAGGCTCTGCTTCCTCCTCCCCTGGAGAGGATGACAATGTGAGGGGCATAGGGGGTGGGGTGGTACAAATACATAAGAGAAGAGCTGCAACATCTTGTTGGGTTTTTACATGTAAAATGCCGTTTGGATAATTTTATAACAAGGCCGGGAACTGACCCCAGCAACTAGTTAAGCATATGAGCTCAACTGAAGTACAGAGAGAAGTACTATCCTAGGTTCAGTCTCTAGGTTAGCAACAAACCTGGGGACAAATCAAGTCTCCTTGTTCCTAATCCCTGGTTCTGACCCTTCACAACCCTTCTTGAGTATTTTCTATTGAAAACAGAGCCCATTGGAAGGGTCACGTTCCTGGACTGGCCTACAAAAGCCAGAAATCTGAGCTGCTATGCAGAGGACCCAGTGGGACGAAATGTCATGGCTTCTGAGGCTGAGAAAGTGCCTTGGAAGGAGCCATGGGTGGCCATGGCCTAGGCTAGGGGTGTAGGAAAGAGAGGCTAGGAGAGCAGGCTGCCCCCATTGTACCTGTGTTATTGCTGTCACTGCCACTGCCACCCGAGGATTCCAGGGTCTCTAGGAAGGTCTCCAGTGGGACATGGACCAGGGACTCACTGACAGCATCTCTAGCCCGGCTGTGTGGGGCTGTCACCACAGCTGCTGTTGTCTCTGGGGGCCGAGGCAGGTCAACTGATGGAGAAGTGACAGGTAAGATGCATGTCTGATCATCTCGGAGCGACCACCCCTCCAACCTTGCCATCTGCTACTCCGGCAAGCTCTGCCCCCACCTACCCTCCGTGAGGAGCTCACAGCTACAGGAGGCCACTCGGCTGGCCAGACAGCCTCCCTGAGCACAGGAGAGCTCAGTGTCTTCCTCACTGTCCCTATAAGACAAAAAAAGCATAACCACGTTCTGCCATGGGACCTGGACCATGGGCTGCTCAGAGAACCAGTCAGTGGCTCACCTAGGGTCCTTCTGCCTCCATGTCCCTCTGTCACACCCTTATCCTGCGCTGCGGCTATCATGTGAGTGACTGGCCATATGAGAAGTCTTCAGGTGGGTACAGTCCTCTTTGAGGACACATGACCTCTGACCACAAACCTATGAAGGGCTGGTCTCCTCCTGGGATCTCATGAAGTCCCTCAAATGGTGGCAGGGCACAGTGATGGGTGGGGCCTGGGCAGCCCTCTTTGCTGCCCTGGGCTTTTGTCTGCCCATCTGTGACACAAGGTGGCTGGGACCTTGCCAGTTCTAAAATATTGCAAAGTTCACCTTCACAGGGTCTGGGGAAATATTTGGCAGAGCAGGTGGTTGGGAGGGTGACAGCGGAGGGAGTATAACCTGTTGGGGGATCGGGGGCTTGGGAGGCACTCAGGACTTTAATTGCGCTTCCTTAAATGGAGCTGTTAATTAGAAAGCAGCAGCCCCTCCCCACTAGGGCTTGCCTCACCCCATTAGCCAGAAGAGCTGTTGCCAAATGTTCTGCTGCTGGCCTGCCTGCTCCTCCTACTCTTGGCGTTGGGATCTCTCCTGGATGGTGCTGCCAGCCTCCCTGCTGCTCTTCTCATACCATGACCTTAGCTACCCTCTGCTTATTACTAGCTGTGGCCACCCCCCCCGCACCTGCCAGCTTCCTGGGCTTTCGTCGAAGTCCCCTCTTTACCAGCTCTAATTCTAGCTATTCGAAGGCCTTGACATTCCCTGCAAGTCCCAGGCTCATGCACACCTCCACATATTTTTCTGGGCTGTTCTCTGCCCTCCTCCACCCCCAGCCCCCTCTGCCTGGCTTAGGCCCACTCTTTCTTTATGTTTCAGAGATGGTGAGCACCTCCACCAGCATACTATGCCTTCTCTGAGCCCCAGGCTGGGGTAGGGACCTCCCTTCTATCTCTTCAGCCCTGTGGACTCACTCCATCACTGCCTTTCTCCTCGTGGCCTTAGGCTCACCAGGGGTGAGGACAAGACTCGATCCAACTTCCTTCCAGTACCCCAGTCCCTGGCCCTGCAGAGCAAACTTTGAAGAGTCTGCTGGGAGTAGAGGTTGGGGTGGGAGTATGAATGAATGTCTGGCACCACCCTGAATAGGACTGGCATGAGAAAAGCCCATATCTGGAGCTCAGCACTGGAAAGCTACCCAACCCTATCCACCCATCCTAGGGCCACTTGGGCGCTTACCCCGGGTCCACGCAGCCCTGGATGTCAGCTACCCATGAGTGCTTCTGCAGTGAGTCAATGGTCTCCAGGATGTACTCTGCTCCATTCTCCACCTGGGGAAGGGGTGGCCCAGAGTCCAGATAGCAGTCAGTACCCCAAACTCCTCCACCCTCAGCAGGGGTCTCTAGACCCCAGGATAAATGGCTCATCCACTTGTCCCCCCCATGAGGGCTCATTAGTGTGAGCAGCAGGGAAGACAGTGGGGTCACTGTCAAGCACCATCCCAAACACAGGCCAAGGTCCTTGGGTGGAGCCATACCCCACACTCTCAGCAGCCCCTCCTGAGCCCACTACTAGGATGACTGGGGATGATATCTAGCCATGCTGACCTTGGATCCTCAGTCCCTGGAGATGCAGCCTCAGAGGAGGTCATGCTGGTCAGGGAAGGATGGGCTGGCACCCTGGAGATGGGGTGAAAGGTCCTCCAACCCTTAAGTCAGTCAAGGGGCCAGCTGACCCAGCACACTGAGGGGCTCGATTGCCTTAGTGCCTGGAACTCTACCTCTGAGGCCATTCCCCTGGTATAAGCAGCCTCTATAGGGGAAGCCCCTGCTGTGGGCCAGGCCCAGAATGAGCACGTACATTATCTGGTGAACTCTTCCCAACAGCCCTGGGTGGGAGGTGACATGCTTTCCCTATTGTACTGATGAGAAGACTGAGGTTCAGACAGGTCAGGCAACCTGCTCAAAGTCCCACTAGCACTCAGTGACAGCACTGGACCGGAACTCAGGTCTCTGTGATGCCAAAGCTGTGTGCTCTCAGCTTCCTGCCCCAGTTACAATGCAGTTGTTGGACCCCCAGTGTCTCAGAGCTGGGAGGCTCCTTGGGGACCACCTTCAACCCCTCTCTGAACAGATGGGGAAACCAAAGCTCAGAGTGGGGCTGGCAGGTGAGTCCCTTGGCCTCAGGGCTCCTGAGCATAATCAGCAGCACTATTGCCACCCAGCTGTTGGGAGCGAGGCGCTGGACCTATCTCACTCAGCGGAAGAGAATGCCAGGCAGGGAGGGGCTATGTCCTCAGCCCCCTGCCTGGGGCGACTCAGGGTATGAAGCTGGCAAATGTTTGCTAAATGAATAAGGGTGTTTGTGACTGAACAAATAGGGGTGAGTAAAAGCATAAACCTGATCAGGAGGCTAGAGAGGATGGAACTCTATGCAGCTTCGGGTGGGTGGAGCTAGGCCTCCTAGGGGACTTGGCCTCATAAACACCCTCTAATTCTCTGAGGAGGGACAGGGCACAGCCCTGGCAGCCTGGAGCTGTGTCCTTAGCAACCTGAGCAGGCTGCCCCAGTGAAGTGGGGCCTGGGAAAAGGATGAACGGGTCCCCAGACACACTGGGGTGCCTTCCTGCCCACCCTCAGTGCCTTTGTGCCCTCTGTGGGACTGGGTGGGTCCCCACACTCTAGTGCTCTTCCACAGGAGCATTTGCATAACTGCTGCAGGTTGGCTACAGGTTTACTCGCCCAAGGGGTAGGTATGTGCTGGCTCCTGTGGGGGTTGGAAAGAGGAAGTGAAACTCAGAGGAGCTTCACCTAGGCCCAGGAGGAAATGGCAACAGGGGTCCCAGATGCTGGGTGACACCTGGGGCACCTGGCTCTAGAGCCCAGGCCTGGATTCAAGTCCTAGCTAGTTGACATTTATGTAGGGTCCTAGGATTCCCAACCAGGGCTCCCACCCCTTGACCTGCTGCTAGCTCTTTACCCTTAGTTCCCCTACGGTGGCCTCAAGTTGTGCTACCCATGAGGGAGGTGGCCTGGGGCAGCCAGAGGATCTGTAGGGCCAGGTATGGGGCTAACCTTGAGCACAAATGTGTTGTCCTTCTCCGGCATCTCCAGGGGCATGGTGGTGCGGACCTCAATGATGGCTGAGAGAGGGATGCTGACCTTGGGCCTGGAAGCCTGTGAGGCCAGAGGAAGGGGCAGTGAGAGTCATCACAGAGCCTCCTGAAACCTTCTCTATCCTCTCCCCTTCCCAGAGATCACAGTAGCCCTCAGCTTAGGATGCCATGGCAGGCTGGGCAGAGGTGTTCCCATCCCCATTTCACAGATAGGTAAGTTGAGGGGGTCTCTGGGAAACAAAGGGACCTCCCATTTAGTCACACAGCAAGTAAGAGACAGAGCTGGGACTGACACCTGAGTCTCCCACCTCTGAGCCCTGCAGGGTGAACTCCACCTGGATTGCCCTTCCACTTAGTGCACTCATCAGATTTGTGGTTTTCACATTTTGACCTTGACCCATAATAAGAAATACATTGGACATTGTGACCTAGTACACACATAGGTGAAAATATCTCTGAAACAATGTTTCACCAGGCAATATTTACCCTGACCGTGTGTGATAGACTGTGATATCTGCTATTTTATTCTAGTTCGTTACAAAAAAAGTGCTGGTCTCCTCCTTCAGACTAGCCTTTTCAGAGCATGGCTCCGGAGCCCCTGACTCAGGACTTCTGCAGCTGGGCAAGGCTTTGTCTCCAGGTGGAGAAAAAAGGACCAGTGTGGGTTTGAACGAAGGTAGGAATCCTAGGGAGGGCCACTGTGTGGCTGGCCCTCCCCACTCTGCCCTAAATCTCCTGGCCATGACCTGAAGGCCCCTGGGGCTGGCTTGGGACTGAGATTCCTGGCAGGGCTTGGGCTCTGGGACAGGGACTTTCTCAGGAGGAAAGGGAAGGGCCACAAGTTGAGTGGGCAGGCGGATGGGAATTCCTGGCAGTGCTGGCTGCCATCCAGTGGGTGTAGGGCTGGGCTTGGAGCCTTGATGGAGAGACTTGGCTGGCCATATCACCAGCCACTGGGGTAGGGGGTTCACAGTCCTACAGTGGGTGGAGCAGAGGTCTGTAGTGAAGGTGTGGACTGGTGACTTGGGTTGGAGGTGCTGATTCCTCTGCTGAGTGTTTGAGGACTATCTGTCATGGCCCAGGTGCCTTTCACCCTGCTCCAGCCATACCTCACTGTTCCCACTTCCTGGACAGAGCCTTCGCTCACTCGGCTTGTGCCTCCAGAAATGCCTGTCCTGGGTCCCTGTTGCTTGGTAAACACTTATACAGTCTGAGCTTCCCCTGGCTGTGGTCCCCAGAGCACCTAGTGCTCACCCATTGAGGTTTGTCATCCAGTCCTACAAATACCAGTTTCCTAGTGGCTCCCCCAATGGCAGGGGGCAAGCCCCATTGCTTCCTGGGTCCCCAGGGCTTGCCTGGCACAGGGCTCTGAGGGGACTGGAGGCTGGAGATCTGACTCATGGGGCAGTGTGAGAGAGAAGTCCGAGGATCCCAGGAAATAGTTCCTGAGCTTGCAGATGTCAAGCTCCTACCTGTTCCATGGGTGCAGGTAGGTCTCAGGACTAAAAGGCAGTGGGGCATATCAGCAGGGTCTCCCTGGGATACAGTACATTTAGGAAACAGGACTTGAGCCCCTATTGTGGTCTGATCCACCTTCCCACAGGCTCACTGCTGAATTCCCAACTATTTGCATGAATGAAGAAGGGCTGGAGGCCAGATCAGAAGGTGGGAACCCATTGCCTTCCTCAGAGGTTGGGGAAGTAACCCCTCAGGAATCCTGCCCTCTGCTAGCAGTGAATGGTGGGCTTGAGGGACAACAGAATAACCAAGAAGCCACCAGCTGCTACATCTCCTCTCCCAAGGGCAGTCGCATGCCTCTATTTACAGCCGGGCAGCTGTGGCTGCCACTCAGGGCCTGGAGCCCTAGAAGCCCTGGGCCTCTGCCCCTGCCCTTTGGGTGACCCTGGGCAAGCCCCACTTCACTTCCCACCCCTCACTGGGATTTGGTCTTCCTGACTAACAAGAAGTAGAGTTGGGCTTAGTGGCCTAATGATTTCTCTCTGAGAACTAATGGTAGGAGCTTAGGCAGTTTGGGGGTCCTGGAACTTGGGGAGAAAGTGCTTTAGATAGTGTGTCCTTGGGAAGCCCACACCTTGCCCCTCCAATGGAACCCAGAGTTCTGACAGACTGGGAGATGGGGACAGAGGTGAATGACTCAGGTTGAATAAAGGCACTGAAGACAGGGTGGGCCTAGAGGTGGGTGGGGACCCTGGGTGGCTCTTGGGGGTGCTGTTGCCTGCTGCACCAGCACAACCTCCCCCTTTTCTGAATCTCTCAGTACACAAGGAGCTCCCACCTCCATGCTCCTTTCATTCTGGGGACTACCAGCATGGTGGATATAATTAGCCCAGCTCTGTCACCCACAAGCTGTGTGACTTTGGGCAGGACATGCCCCCTCTGAGTATTCCTTTGTTTTCTCTTCTGTGACAGAGATCACCTTGCTAGGGTCCTGGGAGATGAGGCCGCCCACCAGGCTTAGGGTTGGATGATGGTGGGCTCTCAGAGAGGGGCACTATCGTTACATTTATTACCACTTTCCAAACAAGGTGAGTTTGCCACCCTGGAGGAGACCCAAAGCTGCCCCCAGGATTCTGATGGTGAGCCCAAGGAAGGGAGAGGAGACGGTGCACTTAAGTGAGCAGCATTGCTGGTGACAGCTAGGAGCTTATTTTTTGAAACCCAGGCCAGAAAGAGGTCACCTGGGCAGGGGCTAAGCTGTAGCCTGACAGCTGAGCTAGGGATTCAGGTTCCCACAGACTTCAAGTGTGTCACTGTCACTTCCTGCCCTCATCCCCCCACAGGCTCCTCTCTGGACGGCTCTAGTCACCAGGGGCCCCAGGTGAGGAAGCGAGGAGGCAGGCAGTCAGGCATGCCGGCGTGGGAAAGAACAGTGCCCCAGAACCTGTCCCTACCCAGAGAGCCCTTCTGACACCTCACAGGTAGAGAGAGCAGGCTTGAGGGGTGATTGTCAGACAGGCAGAGCCGGACCACATCCCAGGTTCCTGACACTCAGTGCTCCATCCTGCCAACCAGACCAGGCAGTGCGGCCCCCAAGGCCAGGCCTTGGCAACCGTGCTGTGCCCACACCCCTCTCCTGTCCCCCAGGTGGGAGTTGGCGCTCACCTTGGGTGGCACGAAGAACTCGAGGCGGAAGCGCTCGCCCGCTACGGCTCGGCGCAGGAGCAGGCGGCACTTCTGCCACTGGGCGGTGCCACCGGGGCCCGCGGCAGCATCATCGGCCACCATGAAGCGCAGCGCGCCCTCCCGCTGGATGTCCACCAGCTCCACCTTGGCCGCCAGTGTCCGCGACAGCCGGAGGCGCCGTGTCCACTTGTCGCGCGGCTCGGCCGGGGACTCGGCGGCTCGAGGGGTGGCGTCAGGCTCGGGAGAGGCTCGCCGATGCCACATGTCGCGCACACCGTCCACCACGCACAGGCTCATGTTGCGCAGCGAGAAGCCCTTGCGGGCCCGAGCCTTGGCGCGCGCGGCCCCCGCCACGTCCTCGGAGCTCCGCGAGTGGCCGCGCGCCGCCGCCGCCGCGAGGGCCGTGGGCTCGGGCTCCGCGGCCCCCGCCATCAGCACGCGGCGCACCTCCTCGCTGAAGATGTCCAGGAAGCTGGCGACGAAGTGGCGGGAGAAGGAGGCGCCGGCGTCCGCTGTGTCGTGGGCCGGGTTGTCCCGCAGGAAGCGGCAGAACTTGTGCGCGAAGTCCACCGCGGCCGCCTGCGCGTGCAGCTCGCAGAACCGCCGCCAGTCCGGGGCCGCGGCTGGGGCCGGGGCCGGGGCCGGGACTGGGACCGGGACCGGGGCCGGGGCCGGGGCCGGGGCCGGGGCAGCGGCAGCAGCAGCGGCGGGGGGGCCGGGGGCGGCACCATTCATGGCTCCCTGCCCATCGCAGCCCCCTGTGGCTGCAGGCCGAAAGAGATCCGGGTGACTTTGTGACCCCTGACAGCAGCGACCACTTGTCCGGTATCCGATCGCATCCCCCCGGGCTCCCTGGGGCTGTGTGTGCCTGTGTGGCGGCGAGGGTCGGGTCCTACCACCTGCAGCTGTTCTGAGCAGCGCCAGCGTGGGAAGGGAAGGACCACCAGGGAGGCCAGAGGCGGTGTCTGCAGGAGGGACGCCCTCCATCCATCCACCTTCTCTTTAGACAGCGGGGAGCCCCAGGTTCATCCCTGGGGCTGCCAAAGGAGGCCGGGATGACTGGTGTCTTGAAGCCGGGTCTCTATGAGCCTCCAGTTACCTCACTCTCCTAAGTAGTCTCTCCTGAGGGTCCCCCTTCTTCCTTAGGACAGGAAGAAGTCGCAGTGCAACCCTCTGGGCTCTACTTTTGCAATATGCCAAGCACCCAAGTCTTTCTCCATTCCTTGGCATCCAGGTTGCTGTCCAGAGACCCACATAACCTCTTCTCCTATAGGCAGTACTTCAGCAGGCTCTTCATTGGTGACCCCCCCACCCCGCCCCCAGGAACCTAGTCAGCATTTCTAAAACATAGACAGATTAGGTCCCTCCTCTGTTCAAAATCCTGCAGTGGATTCCCATCCACTCAGGAAAAGCCAAAGTCCTACCCCTAGCTCCGAAGGCCTCATATGATCTGCTTCTATTTACTTCTCTAAGCTTACCTCCTGCCCTCATCTCCTTGCCCATTCTGCTCTGGCCACACCTGTCTCCTTGTCATTGCAAAAACATGCCAGTCCTATTCCCACCTCAGGACCTTTCCACTTGCACTTACTTGCCTGGGATATTCTTTCCTCCACACTCCCTCACCTCCTCTGGTTTCTGCTCAAATAGTATCTTAAAGGACAGCCTTCCCTGACCACCACTCTACCTGGGAATAAGAAATGCTCCTGCTCCACCCAGTGCTGGCATCTACTGCCCTTTGCCTGCTTACTTTACTCCATAGTGCTTACCAGCATTTGACATAACATTTATTCACGTGCTTGGCTGTGTTGTCCCCAATCCTCTCCCTTACTCTTCCTCTGAGAATGTGAACTTCACAAGGCAGGTATTTTAACAGTCTTATAAATGGCTGTGTTCCCATTTCTGGGCACATGGCAGGCACCCTGTAAATACTGAATGAATACATGAATATGAATGGCATACTGGGCACACACGTCACAGCTGTCACTGCCTAAGCCCTTATATGGGGCTTAAAGACACACAGCTTGTTAGTGACAGGCTTGGGATTCTCACTCTGACTCCAGGACTTGGGGGTCACCTCCTAGTGTGGTTCATGCATGACTAACTTTTCATACTGGCATTGAAGGTGCTGCCTCCTCAGACTTCTTTCCACTGTGGCCTGCATGCTGTACCTGTTTCCACTTTTTGGAATCTTGTTCTGTCCAGAGCACCCATCTGAATCTGACCTTCTTAAAGAGGCCCCATTCCAGGAACGCCAGCTGTCTCCGTACCCCAGCTTCCTCCTCCTTATTCCCAGCCCCCCCTCACTCTGGACTGCCAAACTACCTGGTGTATGTCCAGTTATTTAGGAGCCTTGCCCCCTTGTCCCTCAATGTGGTCATCATCCCTGGGGCACAGGCCAAGCCCACTGTGTTTATGCACATTCCAAGGTTAGGGTGAAATTACCGATGGCGAATAAAGGGGTGACGTGATTCTGCCCTGCCTTGGGGAGCCTGTGTGAGGGGTTCAGCCCAGTGTTAGGGGAACAGAGGTGGAGGGTCATACCCTCAGCTGCCCTCCCAGAATTCCACATTTTCTGGCATAGCCCTTGCAACACCTAGGAGCACCATCTCATCTCTCCTCTGGGATCCGAACTCTGTAATTAAACATCAGGCAAAAATAGCTGTTCCACTTCTGTGAGATAATCTGTGGGGCCTCTGGGCCATAGGGCACCGTGGGAATTCCCTCTTACCTCGGGGCAACCTCAGCCATTGATTTGCAGTCAATAACCACAGGACCATCTCAGGGAGAAAATAAGCTACTTGATGGGAGCACTTAGCAAGAGGACAGTTTTCTAAACCAGCAGGTCTCCTTAGACTCTGCTGGTATTGGGAGAGAGAGCAGCAGGTAGCGGGGAAGTTCCTGGAGAAGGAGGGGCCTGAAGTGGGCTTCCTGACATGAAGTGGATAAAGAGTTCCTTTCCTTCATGTATGAGCAATACCTTGGAGGCAGACTTACCAGAACATGGGAGAGGGTTTGGGGAGAATAGTGGCTGATGTACTTACAAGCTTGGCTCATGCTTGGCCTTTTCCCTGCTCTACTCTTTCTTCTTTCTTCATCTGGCCAACTCCTACTAATTCTCCAATAATTAATTCAGTGTCCACTTCCTCCAGAAAGCCTTCCCTAACCTCCCCCTGCTTCCACTGTCAAGTGGCATGACTGTCTCCTCCGAGCTCCCACAGTCCCTTCCTATACATCCCACCAGCAAGGTGCAATTGCAGGGCACTTCAGGTATCTGTTTCCATGTGTCTCTCCAATCTGGCATAGGTACTCCTTGGGGGAAAAAGGCAGGCCTGAGTCATTTGTAGGGAATGAAAATGGAGGCAGAAATGCATCTGTCACCACCACCAAGACCTCCAGGGAAGGTGGAGAGTGGAGGCCCTGTGGCTGGGAATGAGGAAAAAGCCCTACAGCTAAGCCCCTGAGGGCTTGTTCCCATGCTCTAAGCCTATCCATTTACCCAGCAGGGCAGTGCTCCCCACAGTGGCCACTTTCCCCCTTGTACCACTGAGACCACCAGGATGGTCAGACTGAGTGACATGGCAGTTTAGGAAGGGCTAGCACTAGAGCCAGTACCAAGTGCGGACACCTATTTGACACAATTTTGTTCCCACATGGGGCATGTGGGGACTGGAAGTCAGTTCCAGTGCCCCATCCTCAGGCATTCCCTGTCCTTCCACGTTCATCCTGCTAGCTAACAATATTCCTGGCACAGAGAAGCGTCAGAGTGGAGGTACAGGCCCTGGGGAGAGGCTCTCACACGTGGGCCCCAGCTTGCTCTCAAAGGAGGTAGGGGAGGCACTCAGAGAGGAATCTTCCAAGGGTCTGGTGGCTGTGGCCATGTCCTAGGCAGGGACTAGACTGGGAGGCACTGGGTGGTTGATCCTGCCTTGACCTCTCCTACCCACCCTTCCTGGCTGATCGGGAGCCTAAGGGCCTGATGCCCAGCACAGCAGCCCTCAGTGTCCCCTGGGTCCAGCTGGGGCTACACAGAAATGGAGGGGGGTGAGTAGCCAGAGGTCAAAGTCACAAGCAACAGGGTCAACAAGGAGCTCCATACTTAATTACAGATGGGGAGACTGAGGCCCAGACATGGCTCTCTGCAAAGGTGAGGCTGCAGGTCACATGGAAGAGGGCTTGGCCCCAGCCAGGGCAAGGATATACTGAGGACTAGAACTGAGGATGAGACCAAGCGTAGGGACTTTGGCTGACCTGGGCTCAAGGTCTGACCCTACTGCTCTCTTGGTGAGTGATATTGACCATAACTCCAATCGCTGAGCCTCGATTTCCTTGCTTTAAAAATTTGGACAAGGTCCCCCTCCCTCCCCCAAAGGACAGCACAGGAGGCAGTCTCTGCAATGTTATAATCCATGTGCAACCATGGGCAGTCTGGGGCTCCCCTAACCTCTGGGTGGAGCCAGAAGGTATTTCTAGCCCTCTCTAGGGACCAGCCAGTGTGACGACCCATCGATCAGACAGAGCCCTCTGTCATTCCGCAGGTGACCAGACCCAGACATGGGAAAAGCAGGGCCTCATGGGGAGGGGAACCCAGAGGTACCAGAAGCTGAGCAGACAAACTCACCTGGCCCCCCACTGTTGGGGGTGACCTGGCAGGTTTATGTATTGAATCCAGCCGGCCTGGGCTGTCCCTCCTTCAGTGGCTCCTTGGAATTCCCACCTGTTTGCCTGTGTCACTCTCCTATAGAAAGTGCTTTCCTTACTCTGCCAGCTATTCAAATTCTACTTGGCCTTTAAGACTGTAAAAGACTCTCTTTCTTCAGGAAGGCTTCCTACCTCACAGACCCTTCTCTGAGTTTCCACGGTCCTATGGTTTTTTTGGTTCTATGGGCAGGAGCCCAGTGCCTCCTCCTATGGCCCCAGGAAACCAGAAGAGACCTGTGAGTAAGGGTGGGACAGTATGGGATAGGGTGTGGAGATCTGGGCTCTGTCTCAGGCCAGGCCTTGGGTCTTCCCAGACCCCGGTGTCCCATCAGTAAAATGGGGTGCTGGAACAGTGATCTCTAGGGGTCCCTGACTGTGATGGCCTTGGACCCTGAAGACTGGGACCACCTGTCTTTCTACTGGGACCAGGAGCAGACAGGGGCCACTTCTCACTTTTCTAGTCTTCTCTGAGGATTGAGCCTGAAGACAATAGGAGCACACCAGGTCTGGGGAGCAGGTGCTGGCTCCCCAGGGGCCAAGGGTAGAAGAATCACTCTCCCTCAGTCATCACCCAGGGGTTTTTTGAGACTCAGCTGGGCTGTCTGGCTTCTCCTGGAAAAATGTGTTTTTGTTTCCATCGGTCAGAACAGCGATGGGATGGGATGGGCTTCAGGAAGGAGGGGAGCAGGGGAAGCCTAATTCAGTCCCTCCCTGCCTGTCATCTTTCCAAGCTGAGGCCTCTCCTAATCCCTGGGCCAGGAACCCAGACAGGAGACCCTTTTCCACTCCCAACTGGTTGGAGGCCTGGGAGAGGGGGCGGCTAGCCTTCCGGTGGTAAAAATAGCTCTGACAATTGGAAAAGAAAAAAAAGGTCATTTGTCAGCCCAGCAGCACCACGCAGTTCCGGATCCCACGGCCAGGTCATTCCTTAAAATATTGATGAGGCAGTCTAGCTGCCCCTGCTAATGGGTGCACGACCAATCAATACACCATGCAGAGGGCGGTGGCGAGGGGGGTAACTCCCTGGCCCATATCCGCAGGGAACCCTGCATCAGTGTTTTCTGGGAGGCACAGATTTAGCCAGCCTCCCCACCACAGACAACAGACCCCCAGGGAAAGGAAGGAAATCTAGCAATGCAAACTAGCTCCCCAGCAGCAACCTGAAAGGCTGCCTCACGGGGTTACCCCTGGGCAAGACTTGAGCAGCATCTTCCACCACCAAGACCTACCCTCACCTCCGGCTTCCCTGTTCCTGTATTTCACTCAGTTCCCTGCTCAGAAAGGCAGCAACACAAACAAGTGCAGGAAGGGGTGGTAAGGGTCAGAAGTAAGGGTGCTCTGTCCTGGGATAAGGTGTCCCTATCGATGAACTATTCAGGATAGGGAAATTGAAACCTCTTCTTTGGGGTCCCAAGACAGGAAGAGGAAACAAGGGCTCGCATGAGTCTTCCCTGCCCCTCGGGAAGCTGGTCCTAACTATGCCCACTGATAGCCTGTCCTCTGAGCTTCTCAGGACCACTGACCTAGCCTGGACCACTAATGGCCCACACTTTACAGGGAAGGCTCTTTTCATCCTCCATCCTGCTGTTCTTCCAGCTGCACTCCTGGTCTCTGTGGGGCTGTCCCCTCCAGCCTCTTCTCTGCAACCCTTTCCCTGCAGAACACAGACAACCTTTGGGCAGGTCATTCCCTCAGCCAGGAGTGCCTTCTGCCTGCTGGCTGTCTGAATCCCTCTTTCCTGCAGATGGCAAGGGAGGCAACTGGCCCATTAGTCTGGATTTGTGCTGGGCTCCCACTATGTCAGGAGCCTTGCTGGCAGGTCCAGGGTCACAGATGGATGAGAGAGGAATCTGGAGCCAAGTTCAGATCTACCCCTTCCTGTAGCCGTCAGTAATCCTAATAGGCCCTGGAGAGCTTTCCCTCCTAGGGCACAGTGGGGTTACCTGGGCCCTGACTCAGGAATGAAGATGCCTACCCTCAGAGGAGTGAGTGCTCTAACAGGCTAGAGAGCAGGGTAATCCAGAGCTGGGCCCTACAGGAAGTAGATGTCAGATAAACAGGGAGTGGGGCCAGGACAATAAGCTACACCAGGGCCTGGGGGCTTAGGAGGACAGCCCATCCTCCTTCAGGAGCACCTGGTGCTGGACAGTTCCTGGGCTGGCTCTGTAGGTAGAGAGACTGTCATGGCTCTAGCAGTACCTTCCCAGCCCTCCTGGGATTGTAGAGCAGAGGCACCCTCTTTCCAGCCTTGGCCTGAGCCTCACAGTCTCTCTCTCTCTTCTAGTGTCATGGATCTCACCTTGGCCCTGATTCATACCTATCCCAGACCTCCCTGGCCTGCCTAGTCTCCGAAACCTGCAGGATGCCCTCCTCAACTCCCACTATTCAGCCTACTAGTCTGCCTTCTGGCTTTTTCATGACACATCTACCATGCTTCCTCTCAGCTCTGAGTATCCCAGAACTCTAGGTGCCACGGATGCTTATAAAGGTTTCCTGAACCTTTCTTTGAGCAATTGAACTCCCTGCCTGGCTGATCTCCAGTCACCTCGAACTCACCACATCTGTGTTCTAATACATTTTCTTCCTCCAGCCCCTGCTTGCCCTCAGCTCAGAGTCTCAGCACTCAGCTTGCCGTTGTCTCACCTGTTCCCACTCCTCTGCTCCAATAGATGGCAGGCCTAGAGCCCACAGAGGTTTCAGTGAGGTCCCTTTATCTTGTCCCTGCCTCCACTTGCCCCTCTGCCCCTCCACAACACCACACTGCTGTGGCCTGTCTTCTCTACCAGACCATGAGCCTCTAGCCAGGTGTTATACTCACCCAAGTGGGTCCTATTATACACAGAGGGTCGAAAGTACTGGAGAATGGAGCCCAAACCCTACTTCACTCAGAGGAGCCAAAAAATGCTGTACTCCCACACACGGATGCCCTGCCTCACTCTGCTTAAATAGGTGTGGCTGCATCCTCCTCTAGATGCTGAGAAGTCACACCTGCTCTCCTCTGGGACAGAGCACAGAGATAGAAACAGACCCAACCGGTGAGGGGGGAAGAGAAAACTCCCCAGACTCCAAAGCTGCCACAACCCATGTGGACAGTAAGGAGCAGAAAGTGTGGTGGTCTCCAAGACTGGACCAGAGCCCCACGAAGATAGCAGCCAGGAGGTCTGAGGCCCCTAAACCTCCAATTTCCTGCAACCCAGGATGGGCAGACAGTGCAAGAGGTAAGAAGCAGGCTCTTGTCAGAGAGAAGTAGTTTGGAGGTCTGGCTTGTCGGTTGAGTGATTTTGGTCAAGTCATTTCACCTCCCTGAATCTCCTTCCTTCTCTGTAAGATGGGGATAATAATAGTACCAAACCCACAGGGCTGTTGTGCAGATTACATGTGAGACAGCACAGATGCCCTTAGTGGGTACAAGTCAGCTTGAAACCAAATGCTCAGCTCTGGGGGGCCCAGGTTCTACCTGGATAGGGGTCTTACCTCCAGCACCTCTTAGGAAAGTCAGCCTGCCCTTAGGTGTGAGTGCAGGGCTCTCCCTAGGAAACCCACTAAATAGCGGGGGGGGGGGGAGTTAGAAATTTTAGACAGATTTTTCACAATAAGAAAAAAAGTGTATGCATTAACCCTTGATTAATTAGCATAATTCAACTAAACTGCATCACCATCTCTTGCCTGCCATCACTTATACCCTGTAGAGTGGGAGAAGAGTAGAAGGAAGCAGCTAATGGCAAACTCTGCCTGAGACCCCCACAGACGCTCTGATCCACACCAGCCTAACAGCACTGCCCCCATGCCAGACCTCTCTCAAAGTTCCTAGAACTGAAAGTTTTAGGTTGCTTCTCAACCTCTGGCCCCCTGGATGGAGCAGGATGGCTGGGAGGGAAGAGGTTTGTTTAAAGTGGGGGATGGCATGTATGTGGGGGTTCAGATCACACCTCCAACCAAAGGCAGCCAAAGCCTCTCGGGAATAACCACTCCCTGTTCCTCTTGCCCTCCTAGAGGTGCTTGCTCACCTCATGCTCAGTGACCTGTGTTGGAGGGGGTGACTCTTGCTGGTCACCTAGCTAGGAGGTAGGCAGCACCACCTTCATTTTACTGAGTAGATAATGGAAGCTCAAAGGGCAGAGGTAGAGTTCAACTCAGGTTTGACTCCTTTCCCCTGCACCATCTCAGTGTGAACAAAATTTCTGACTTATCCAAGTTCACGGTCACTCCTAAGGCTGTCCTGTCCGCCCCGCAAGGTTCCCGGAGGGGTCTGTCAGTGCAGACGTCTCTCCCTGAAGACCTCACTTCGTGGGCTGCTGGGGGCCTGGACGGATCCCTCTCTACTTGGCCTTGGCCCGCTGGGCTGGCGCGATTCGGGGGCCCCGCTCTGCCTGCAGGTTCATCAATGGCTAGGCCGAAGGGCCTGAATGGAGAGCACGAACCCGCCCCTTCTTAAAGGCGCCGGCCTCTCCTCGGGCACCCAAGCGGTCCTCCCCACCATCCAGGACGGCGAGAGAGCTCCCAGGGTGGGGGAGTCGAGAATGGTGACCACGAGAAAGGAGGCCTGGGAGGAATGGAGGGCGTGTCGGCCCGGAGCATGTGGTCTAGACAGTGACCCTTCGGTGGCCAGCACCCTCATTCCAGGTTGGCCCTCCCCCGACCCCGAAGCCTAGAGAAGAGACCCAGGCACCCCTCGGCCTCAGCCAGAGACCCCTCCTCCGGAGGGCCCGCCGCGTTCGCCCCATCGCAGGCCCTGGGCCCCAGGAGGGGTCGCCGGGCCCCTCTCGCCACTGCCGCTCCGCCGGGGACGGGGGTCGGGGAGCCGAACCCCGGCGGGGGCGCCTCTCCTCCTCTGCGCGCCCTCCCACCGCGCACACAAAGACAACACGCGCGGACCGGAGCGCGTGCGGCCGCGCTTCGCGGGGCAGCGGAGCTCGCACACACGCGCGAGCGCTCAGGGGCGGACGCGGTCCGGAGTGCTGGACGAGGGGGCTTGGGGGCTGGGGACGCGCAGGCCGTACCTACAGGCGCGCAGCTGAAGCCGGGCGGACCGGGGCGCCGGCGCAGCGCCGCCCGGACCGCGGCCGGGCTCCCGGGGCCCGGAGGCTCATGCCCGCGGCGGGTTTGGGCTCCCTCCGGGCGGGGGCCGGGGCTGGCGGCGACTCTTCCCTTCCTCGTCCGCAACTCGAAGGCTCGGGCGTTCCTGGCCGGCTCGGCGCGGCCGCGCCTCGGCTCTCCCGGCAGCCGAGCCCCGCGCGCTCCGAGCCCCGCTCCGCGCCGCGCGCGCGCGGTCAGCTCCCCCTCGCGCCCCCGGCCCGCGCGGCGCGCGCCCCGCCGCCCCGCCCCCGCGCTGGCCCCGCCCCGCCGCCCCGCCCCCGCGCTGACCCCGCCCCCGGCGCGAGCCCCGCCCCGTTCCGCCCCCCGCGCTGGCCCCGCCCCCGGCTCGAGCCCCGCCCCGCCGGCCCGCCGGCCCCGCCCCCCGGCGCGCCCCCTCGCGCCCCGAGAACCAGGAGCTGCGCCGCGGCGGGGCCCTCCTCCTGCCCGAGGCGGGGCGGCGGAGCCCGGGTGCCCAGGGGCTTAGGAACAGGCTCGCAGCGCCTCGGAGCGAGGGCCCGCGCCCGCTCGGTCTCGCTGAGCCCACCCCACGCCCGGCGCCGAATCCCCCTAGCACGGAAGCCTTGCCCGAGGCCTGGGGCGGAGGCCGGGGGGGTGGCCTGCATGGTGACGCCTGTACGCTCGGACACTCCTCGGTGGCAGTCGCCCAGCGGTGGCCACCACTGTGCCGGACCCTCCGCCGCAGGGCCCGCGGAGACCCGGGGAGGCCCAGATGTGGCAACCGGGGAAGGCGACGTCTGTTTCTCATCCGCCCCGGGGGTGAGCACCACGCCCCCGCCCTGCAGCGCTCCGGGTTCCGGAAACTGCCCCGGCGCTTGGCGGCGGGGAAGACCCGGCCAGTCCCCACTTCCTCACCTTCACTCTTACGGGGACCCTGAGCCCACCCCCCTGCTTGGCTCTGCAGCCCCAGAGCCAGGACATGTGTTAGAGCAAAGATCAGTCTGGCTAAGAAAACAAAGACTCCCACTGTCCTTTGTGGGAACTTGCAGGCTGATCCCTGGGGAGCTGGGGGCCTCCCGGAGGCTTCCCAGAAATGGTGGAGGGGCTCCAGCAGGCCTAGAAGAGGTCTGAGAGGTGAGGGAAGGCATCAATCAGTGCGAGCAGAAGTGTGGAAGTGGCTTTTCAGCGCACCTATTGCTTGCTCCTGGGGGTACCCTGAGGTGCCTGAGCTTCTCCCCTCCACTCCCTTCTTGCCTCCAGCCCCAAGACCTCAGCCCCCACAGATCGTTAGATCAGCTTCTCTTTCACTAAAACCTCTGCACTCCTACCTCTGGCAGTTGTGGTTTGCCAGGGAATGCCTCCTTCTGTTGCCTTCCCCTATCCTTAGTGACCTCTGACCTTTACGAGGCCTTTAACCTTTCTCAAGGCCATTTCACATCTGTAATATCTCAGGAAGCAGGACAGGCAAGGAAAGACTTTTTTTTTTTTTTTTTATCCTAGTCTTGTGAATGAAAAGCTTGGGGCTTAGGGAGAAACAGTGTGTTGGTGAAGGTGGAGTCTGGCATGGGGCCTTGCCTGCACCTCCTGCACACCAGCCCGGGGCTTCCCTCCACAGGGGCACTGAAGCAAGGCCTTCTCTGAAGCCCTGGAACCTAGCCCCTTCCCTTCCACACACAGACCAGCTGTTCTCTTGGCAGGACCCAGCCAGCATACACTTAGTGAAAGCTTAGAATGGAAGAGCCATCGATTGGAGGTGAACACAGGCCTGGATGCCTGGCTGGGAACCAGAAGACCTATGAATGAGCCTGGGAGGGGTGTGGGAGTGTGGTGGGTGGGAAAGTGACTGCCTGTAGATTGGGGGAGAGGGTGGCTCCACACTGGGTCGCCTGGCTGTGGATCCCACCCTCCTGGGAGATGGGAGAACCTGGCCCCCAGTAAACTAACCTGGTTCCGAGTAGTGGGCTGAGAGTCACTGATGGGGTGTCACTGGCCAGGGAGAGTCTTGGGGATATGGAACCCAGGGCAGGTCAATAGCTCTGATCCTCAGGGAGGAGGAAGTGAGGAGAAGCCAGCTGCCTAGCAACTGTGACCCACAAGGAGGAACTGGTGGGAGATGTGGAAGTGGCTGGGGAGGGTAAAGGGTGGGGAGGAGGGGAGGGTCTGATTGGTCAAGAGCACCTTTGTCATGGGGACAGGAATGAGAGTCAGGGAAGATAGATCTATCTGAGATTCCTGAGGGCAGGAGGCTCTGGGGCCTTGGAGGAAGTTGTGATTGGACAGAAGATGAAGGGTGCTGTGGTGGGACCCAAAGGGAGGTCCTTGGAAGTATAAGCTCTGGAGTGTTTGGGACTGAGTCAGGGATATACAGGGGACTCTGCCCAGGTGGGCTGCTGGGTGGGAGGTGGGTATGGAGCCAGCATTGCGGGACACCTGGCCAGTGGGGAATGCCAGCCACCACAGACTAAGAGGAAGTCCCTTGCCTGCATGGGTAGGGACCCACATGAGTGGGGCTGGGCTGGGGGACCAGGTGGCTCAGAACCTATGGCTCAGAAATGTCCGCATGCAAAGCTGGTATTCACGGGGTTTGGTGGGTAAGGGCTCTGAAGTATCTGGCAAGCAGAGGCCCAAGGGAAATGGGCACAGAGAAGCCAAGAGCACGCGACTCCAGGGCACACATAAGGAAGCAGGGATTCCCCAGAAGCTGATGTCACACATCCAATACACGTCACACATTCAACCACAGTCTGATGGGTAGTTTTTTAAAAAAGCAATAGAGTTCTCTTTTTGATTGGGTTGTGCAAGAGAATGAAGACACTGTGGGTTTGGGTTTCAGCAAAACTCTGGACTCATTCACGGAATTCTTAGGGACAGAAAAGGGGTGAGAAACAGCCCATGTTCTGGGAGCTGTGCCAAACATCAGCAGAACAGCTGAAAGGTCCAGCCTCAGCTCCCAGGGTATTGCTGCAGGCAATACCCACCAGCCTCCCAAACCCTAAGAGTCACAGAGCTTGGGTACCAGTGTGGATGCAACTATGTGTTTATTCAAAATGTGCAAAGCTGAACATGCAAGTGAAATCTAACTTAGAAAGATCTGCCAGTGGCTCCACGATGGCCATGCTAGGATGTTCTGCTTGGCTGAGAAGCACCTGGGCCTCAGACCAGTTGTTGGGTCTGAAAAACCCAGGGCATGGGGGAGCTACTGGAGACTTCTTCTTGCTTAGAAGCCAGAATATCTTGCTAAAGAAGAAAGCAAAAATCATGGTGGGCCTGGGGGCAGGAACGGGGTAACAGAAACTATTCTGCCCTCCTGGGCTCCTTGGGGTTGGGTGAGATATGACAAAAGCAGGCTGGAGAGCTGGACTCAAAGCCCACTGGCCTGCAAAGAAGGGCCCTCTACCTCTTGGGGCAGGGGTGTATCCTAGGGGAGTCCTAGGCGATCCCATAGGCTAGCTCAGAGAGGCCCAGGGGATCCCAACTGGATTGACCATGGCCAGAATCAGTGGGAACTCAGTGTCACAGCATCTCTGCCACCAAGGCTAGTGATCAGGCTGTGGGCAGGGCTTGGGCTGGGTCACCAGCCTGAGATGAGACTAAGGGGACCCTTTGGCTCAGCCTGGCTGAGCCTTTGGGAACTTTTGGATCTAGGAGGCCTGATGTGGCTGAGACATTCTTTTAAGGGAGCCCAAGGGGACCTAGGGCCTCTCGTGCTGTTGAGAGGGGGGCAAGGGCAGTTTTTGTGGGAGATTCTCTATAGAGAAGCCTAAGTCATTAGAAGCAGCTAACTAAGCAGGGGTGGGGAAGACGGCCATCATGTCATGTGAGGGAGGCCTCTGGATGTCACTGCCACAAGTCACCAGCCGCCGCCCCATTGTCATTCTCGTGGAACTTGTGCAGGTGATCAGCAAACCTGTGGGGCACAGAAAACCTTGCTGTTACTGAGTGTAAAAAAGATAGATACATCTGTGGGTGTGGAGGGGCATGGAGATCTTCAGGGGGCGTGTACCATGTGATGGGGGTGCTGGGGGCAGTGGGCTTGGTGGCGGGGGCACAGGATGCACCAGAGTAGGGGTCATGGTGAAGGGCTGGGGACAGCAGGGAACAGGAGTTGCACAATAGTGTTGGGGGGACTCAGTGTGGGGCTTGTGTGGGCGTCCTCACTTCTTGGCGCAGAAGGTGGCACAGTCCCTCTCCATGCTCTCGCTCCATGCCAGCTTGTAGAGCACCTGGCCAGGAAGAGACACCATGAGCTGCCTGTCCTGCCTCATGGCCACTGCTGCGGTCCACCTACAGCCCCTGGGCCTGGCCTCCCAGCACACGAGAGTTCTCATGGCCCAGGCCCCATGGGCCTTAGAGATGCTCCTGTGCCTGCCTGTTTCATGCATGGCCAGATAGGCCTGGACATAGAGGTGCCATCCCTAACATACCACTGGACATAGCACTGTCATGGCCAGGACCCACCTGGCCCTGGGGTCAGAGTTGGAGCCCAGGCTAGCCATGTAGGGGTGTTCTTGACTGAGGCCTTGCTGAGGGTGGGGCTCTTGAGGCTGATGCCCTCTCTAGGTATGCCCTACACTCTCCTCTCTTCTGGTTCTGGGCATGCAGGCACCACTAGGCTGCTACATGTGCTCTGCTCAATAACTGAGATCCCCCTCTGAGCCTGAGGAGACTCAGTTCAAGATGTCCCCACCTGGCTGTCCCTTAGTAGAGTTAGACTGACCCTCTTTCCTGCCTGCTCAGGCTCCCACAGTGGCCCTTCCCTCCACCAAGCCCCTCTAGGATGGGGCGCTGGATGGAGTCAGCCAGGCCTCTTCCATGGAGGGCCCGATGGGTGGGCTTGTCATCCCCAGGTGGGCTGAGGCTCTTGAAAGGGAGAGGAGTGGCCAAGAGCAGAGAGTGGGGCTTGGGGATGGCCTGGATGCCAGGCCATAGACCCAGGGTCCCTGCCACCTCTGGAGGTCAGGGGAGCATGTTGAATGCATCCCTGACTGCCTGCCTGAGCACTCACCAGGAAGACCAAGCAGTGCAGAAACAGTGTGTAGAAGAATCCAATGGTGCGTGCCATCTTGTTGGAGAGAACCAGCCGCCCCTGGGGAGCAAGCAAGGTGAGGAGTGGGGATAGGGCAGGCCTCACCCATTCCTGCAGGGCTGCCCTGGGTTAACTGCAGAGGGGACCCCTGGGCAGCAAGGGGAGGGAAGGGCAGGTAGCCTGCTCCCATTCTACTGTGTAGGCCAGGAAATTGGACCACAGGAATTCCAAGAATTGGCACGCCCTGCAGCTCTATTCCAGAACCTGCCATGAATGGAGCTACCAAAGGGGCCATCTGAGATGGGTGGGACCCTGTTCCAGGTCACACAGCCACTCCTGGTAAGGCCTGTAAGGGGTCAGTGGGGTCCCTGGGGCTCTTCTAGACTGGGCTGGAAGGCAGGTGATGAGGTGGCCCATGGGGGCCGTTGTCTCTGGAGGCCCGAAGACAAAGCTCAGGCCCATCTGAGGTGGGCACCGAGGAGGGGACTCACCATGCTGAGAGTAGCCTTGTCCCATGGGCTCAGGCTCAGGTACTTCCGCTGCCGCTCCTGAGGTAGACGGGATGATGAGAAGGGGTCCCCGAAGGGCCCTGCCGGCCCAACTTGCTGCAGAAAGGGACCCTGCCCCACTGTTCCTACAGAACACCAGGGGCTTCCAGAGGCCTCCCTGGTGCCCAGTGCTACTCAGTGTGACATCCCAGGCTCCTCCCAGGGATAGCTGTCTTACGTCCTCTGCGGTGGGCCATCCTGCCTATGGAAAAGCCTTTCTAGCAGGGCTTCTGAAGCCTAAGAAGTCGGGAGGGGAATTACAAGGATTTGGGCGAGGCAACTACTACAGGCCACCTGACCCTGGGATCACTTTGCCTGTCTGCCTGCCCTCCCAGAGTGTGCACCTGGGGTTATACCGTTCACTGTCACACCCCCACCTAACCATCAGGCAGGTGTTTCCGGTACTCTGGGCCTGCCTAAGGTGGACCTGGGCCTCCATGGCATGAAAGTGGGCATGCAGGCTGCCCTGGCCATCTGGTACGTGCGAGGCTGGGCCTGAGTGAACAGACCAGGGCTGGTGGGGTGGGGACGGGGAGAAGGCCGAGGCAATGTTCTCTGGAATTCCCTGCCTTGCCCGGAGGCCGGGGTCACACACCCGCTTGCTGAAGGAGGAGAAGGGGTCCAGGCGCTCCTCATACTGAGACGAATATCGCAGCTCTGTGTCATCGCTGCCACCGCCCTGTGTGGGGAAAGGAGGGGAGACCCAGTCATGGGGACCCAACAGGAAGGCCAGGGCTGAGGGATAGCAAGGTGACAGGATCACAGAGGAGGCTCAATTTCCTCATTAGCACAACAGAGGCAGGGGAGCAGCCCCCAGTGACAGCATGACTATAGCTGATGCCACGTGTTCGGGGCATTACCCAGGGTCTGAGGTCTCCTACAGGGTTAAGGCCATGGGGCCTCAGGGCAGTAGGGGCAACTAAGGCCAGACAGGGCTGGAATGTATGAGACGAACAGGGCTGGGATCCAGGCAAGAGGGTCGGTTTGGAGGGGGTTCCCTGGGAGTGTGCGGGGTGGCTGTGGATTGCGGGGACACATGGGGACACACGGGAAAGGAGACCCCCCCACAGCCAGACACTCAGTATGACTGGTTTGCAGAGTCTGGGCGCCCTCTGGTGGCCGAGAACAGTTCCAATGGGTGTCCTAGGGAGGTCCCTGTCAGAAGCATCCCCACTCCCCATCCTTCTACTGGCCACTGTGCCTCCCAACAATCAAAGAAGGGTTTCCTTGCATGAGGTGGGTCCCCTGTGAGGCTTGGGGGCTGAGCAAAGCCAGAGGCAGCCCTCCTGGGCCTAGAACAAAGTGAGTAGTTTTCTGCTCTGTTCCCTTGATTGGTTTCGGGTCCTGAGGTCAGCTAGTGGATCTCCCTATTTCACTGCGTATCCCTCAGGCCTGTGCCTGTGACCCCTACCTCGTAGTGTACCTCACCATCTCCTGGCTTGTTCTGATGAACAAGGGCCCACCAGGGCCCCACTGTGGGGGGCTCTCCCCAGTTTAGGGAGGACAGCTGGCAGGAGAGGGGGCCATAGGGCTTCTGGGGGCTCCCAGGCCCAGCGCTGCCCAACAGGTCACTAGCCCCATCCCTTCTGCCCCTGAGTGCTTGAGCCTGAAACTGGGGAGGGCACTCACCCGGCCAGGGTAGCTCTGCAGGAACTTGATCTTCTCGAAGAGCTTGATGTTGTCAGCACGCAGGCTGTCCAGCTCACTCTGCAGGGCTTGGATGGTGTGCTGGGCCATGCGGTTCTCCTGTGGGTAGGCAGGTGGGTGCGTGGGAAGACAGGGCCAGAGGTAAAAGGGGTGGGGAAATGGTCTCCAAACTGACACAGGTACTGCTGTGTCTACAAGGAGCCCCTTCTTGGCCTGAGGCCATCTCCTTGACCTGTTCACAGTTGCCCTGATCCTCCTGTGACCCTCCATCAGGCAGAATTCACAGTTCTGGGGTCAAGTTTTTTCATGATTTGTTTATGGTATTATCAGCCTTTAACAAATCATTATTGAGATATAATTCATATAATATGTCACCGGATTAAAGTGTATAACCCAGTTTTTTTTTTTTAGTATCTTTACAGTGTTATACAGCTATCCCTCAATCCACTTCCAGAATATGTCATCACCCCCATACGAAACCCCCACCCCATCAGCAGTCACCCCCCAACTCCCCTTCCCCTGGCAACCACTCATCTACTCTCTGTCTCTCTGGATTTGCCTGTTCTGGACACACTTTATGGGAATAGAGTCACACACCATGTGATTTTCATGTTTGCTAATCTAGGGGCAAGGCGAAATGGGATCTCATTTTTCAATTTATCCAAATACTTAATTAAATAGGTGTTTTCTTCACACTGTTAAAAATTCGACAAGGACTAAAAAGGACATGGGAATATGATGATTCCTTCAAAAATTAAACAGAACTGCCAAATGATGCAGCAATTCCACTTTGGGAGATATACCCTAAAGAACTGAGAGCAGGGACGCAAAGAGATATTTATGCACCCATGTTCATAGCCAAAAGGTGGGAACAACCTAAGTTTCCACCGACAGATAAGTAGATCAACAAAATGTGGCCTATCCACGATGGAATATGATTCAGCCATAAAAAGAAGGAAATTCTGACACATGCCACAACAGGGGTGACCCTTGAAGACATTAAGCTAAGTGAGATGAGCCAGTCACAAAGACAAACGCTGTACGATCCCACTCATAAGAGGCACCTAGAGTAGTTAAATGCAGGGACAGAAAGGAGAATGGTGGGTGCCAGGGGCAGGGGGCGAGGGGGATGGGGAGCAGTTTTGAAGGCCTTTTAAAAGCTGCATAGCATTCCACAGTGTGGCTGTCCCCAGTCCCTGATGGGCATGTGTGTGTTCCCAGTCCACTGCCAGGGCAGGCAGCTGTGAGGGGAGCATCCCTGACTGTCTCTCAACTGAAGCCTCCTGAATCCAGATCACAGAGGGTCCCATTGGATCTGGCCCGCCTCTGTCACCAGACCAGCACTGGGCCTGGCCCACAGTGGGCACTCAGCGAATATCTGCCTTCCCTGGTCTGAGCCTGGAAACCCCACGGGGGAACTGTGAGTTTAAAGAGGAAAGGTCTAGAAACTCTGTCATTAGCTCAAGCAGTGACTCTTTGAGAAAGATGCAAAGCTTCCTGGCTCCTGCTACCCCTGGGAAAGTGATCAGGGGGGCTTGGGCTGGCTCTGAAGGATGGGGGGTCTGCAGCGTCCCCAAGGCCAAGATGGTACCATCTCTAGGTGCTCCCCTGGTCTGTCACTGGGCCTTCCACTCGGGATCTAGTGTCTACTCCCTCTGTGGGGATGCCCTGGAAGCTTTAAAAGAAACAGTGTGCTCCTGCTTCTTTTGCTCTGTCCCCGACACTCTCTCTTGCCTCCTGGTCCCCACTCTTCCAGGACCACAGCCATCTTGCGAGTGCTGTGGTCACCATCCACGTGTCACCAACACCCACATTGTTGTAGCTCACATTAAAGGCCCAGACGCAACTGGACTGGTCATCTTTGCAGACTGCCCCTTCCTCATGGGGCAAGGAGGCCTCCAGTTGGGCATTCGGCAGCCACTTGACCCTCTTGGACCTCTCAGAGCCCCCCTAGACATCTCTAGACTGTTAATCTTTATCTAGGGCTAGACCTTCCTCTCTCTGACTCCGCTTCTCCAAGTCCCCCACCTGATTTAGATGTTTCTTCCTGGATAATGGTGACCGCTCCCCAGTCATCTTCCTGGGCCAGACTTCTGTCCTGAATTGGCTACCCCAGGGACGCTTCTTACCCTCCATCCTGGCAGTGCCGCTCCCTGTTGTAATCCTTGGCTGGTGCCTCAGCCTGGCTCGAGGGCACTCCCCTGGCAGTGCTGTGTCTTCTTGCCGCAGCCCTGGAATGACCTGTACTCCCTTCTGTCTTGCTGGCCCCCTGTGTCTGCTCATGTAGTCTCCTCTACTGATTCTTCTTTCAAAGCCCAGTGTGACACAGACTCCTCCAGGAAGCTCTCCCTGACTGCACAGAACAAATCTAATCCCACTGCAGTTGATGGTCTGTGACACATCTGTTCTCCCTGAGCCTAGGTGTCCCACAGGTCCTCAGGTCCAAGGAGTGTAGGGGAGGGAAGCACATGACTCACAGCCTCCAGCTCCTGGTTCCGGGCCCGGAAACGCTCCCTCTGGCTGGAGATGATGGAGAGCAGTGAGTCTACCTGGCCCTCGGGGAGGGTGCCACTGGCTGGTGCAGAGGGTCCTAGGAGGTAGGGAAGAGTGGCTGGGGTGACAGGAGTCAGAACCTAGCAGTGGGTCCTCAGGTTCGGTGGCCCCAGCTCTGAAGGAGCTCTGGCTAAGTGCCATGGGGTAGAAGGCACAGGGTGTCTGTGTATAAGGCGCTGAGAGGCTGAGGAAGGGGAAAGGTGGCCCCAGAGAACAGGGAGGGGTGTGACATGAAAATAGGGGTCCTGAGGTCCTGCTCAAACCGCCTGAGGGCCGGACCCCAAGGCCCCCCTCCCTATTACTCTATATTTGGATCAGGGACCCCTGCGTCTGTCAGACTGGGCCACCCATTCCAGGGTAAGAAAGGGGACACCGAGGGCTCTGGGAAGCCATGAGTACTCCCTTCCCCATGTTCCGGCTTCAACCCGAGGAGGCCACCTCCCCTCCATTGCCGGGAGCTCTCTGGCTGCATTTCCACAACAGGGCCTCCCTTGGGAGCTGACTACCATCCATCAGCCCTCTACAAGATGCTGGCAGGACCAAGGGCATCAAGACCTCAAGGTGGGTGTATCATGGTTAAGGCCTAGAAGGGCAAATGGGGGGCTCACCCTCTTTAATGTTGCTGCCGCATTGCTGTGGGGGAGGGGCAGGCTCTGACTTCTTTTTTGGGGGGGCATGCCCTTTATGGACCAGGGCTCCAGCTGAACAACCTTGTCACCCTTCCCAGCTCCCGATAGGCCCATCACCACCCCAGTGGGGCAGGTTGGCCCTTCCTCACCATAGAACAGGGCTGTGGCCTCCTTGATGGGCTCTGGGATCTTCTCCAGGCCATACTCGGCTGCGCCCTGCAGGAAGAAGTGGGGGAGGCACCTCCACATGCAGCACTGAACACCCCTTCAAGGTGTCCAGCAAACTGGGGGCAAAGAGCAGCTGGGGTGGTCTGGTGGCAGCGGCAGCACAGCAGTGGGGGGTCTTACCCAGCCATTCGGCCCTGATGGCCGGCAGAGGTTGGGTGACTCCGGCTCTGCCAGTCAGCCTGCCATGTGCCCTGCGCCAGCCCAGCTTCTCTCCCTAAGCCCTATTTCGTCATCTATAAAATGAGTGGGTGATGTGATGACTTCCAAGGGCCCTTTGGGCTCCAGCCTCCCATGAGCCTGGAGCCTCAGGTTCCCTTGCTATGAGAAGAGCGGGTAATCCTGGCCATGCTTCTGCCACAGTTCGCAGGGCGGAGGTCTGTGGCAACGGCTGGACGCAGAGCACTTTGTGCCAGCTTGAGGAAGCCTGCCTCTCTGCGCTGTGGCCTGGCATCCTGAACTGGGCCTTCATGGTGAGGTGAGCGGGCAAAACCCAGAGAAAGAGCCCAGAGTAGTTGGTGCGGGAGAATAGGGTAGGCAGCGGGCTTACCTCGGCATCAGGCCGCTGGATGGACTGGATGGTGCTGAGGTCCTGCTCCAGGCGGGCAATCAGCTCCCTCTGCTCAGCCACTGTGGCCACGGCCTCGGTGACGTGGACCTGTAGCTCTGCACAGCGCCCTGTAGCCAAAGGAAGACGTGGTCATCAGAGGGAGCCTGGTGGGACCCATGGGACCTTTGTCTCTCTCTGCCTCCTCAACTACCAGTCAGTAAGCAGGACCCCCGGAGAGCTACAGTGGCGTGCTGGCTGCTCCCTCCTTCCCTTCCTTTGCCTAAAGGACCACCATTAGAGCAGCCAGCAGGGTCACGGGCACCTTGGCCCCAAGAACTCTCTATGCTCATAAAATTCCTGGGTAAAGGAAGGATCCCAGGTAAAGGATTTAGGAGAAACAAGTCCACTCTAGCTGTGCCACAACCAGTTGGGTGCGTCTGGCCAGCCTCTTCCCTCTCCAGGCCTTACTTTGCCTCTGTCCAGCAGGGCAAGGAGGTTGAATATAACGAGCCCCAAGTTTCTTCCAGGCCCTGGGCCAATGACCAGAGGAGGCCTTGGGGGTAGCAGTGGTGTAGAAAGGTACAGGAGGTGCAGTGGGGGGTGGGAAGGCCGCCTTCAGTCCCAGTGCGGGGTGGGGGAGTGAGGGGTCCCAGCTCTGGGGCTGACACCCGTGGTGCCTCACTCAGCAGGCTCCAGTGCGGTGGTGGGGACGGGGCGCGATGGGGATGGGCATCCCCTGGCCCACAGCCCTATTCTTCTCTCCCACATCCAAACGCCGGGGATCTAAAATAATTCTGTGTGGAGATATGCCTGCCCCTTTGGAGAGGGGGGATGTCCAGGCCCTGTGGGAGCCTTCAGCTGCCACTGGCTGGGAGGACAGTGGTGGCCGGGGGCTGGGCAGACCAAACTTGAGGCCTGGCCCTACTTCCTGTTGGCTGTGTGACTCTGGGCAGCTTAATCGCTTTATCTAGAGCTCATTTGTAAAATGGTGACAACAAACCTCTCTCAAGGACTGAGAGAGGAAGGCCCAAGGCCTGAAGCACAGGATGCTGTCCTTTGGGGAGGGCTACGCAGCCACCAGGGGGCACTGTGGCCTCACAGGTGCCTAAGGGTCCCAGGCGACAAGCAGTGCCAGAACAGCCTCTGTGCCTTCCCAGAGGACTTACCCATCGCCGAGCACCCTGCCCACCAGATGGCCAACCCAGCCCCGGCTGGGCTCAGCCCCTGGGCTCCGGTTGGGGCACCTGGCTCCACCCCCACCGGCTCCATCTCCTGGGTGCTCGCTCATTGCACGCCAAACCCTTTACACACCTCACAACAGTCAGATAAGCCAGAACAGCTGAGCCGAGACTTCCCAGCTTGAGACAGATCCCAGGGTGTCCATCCTGGCTATGTCCAAACCCTTCCTCACACCAGGGGAAGGCACTAGTGGTTCAGGCCCTGAATGGACTTTTCTTTTAGACATCACGACGCCCTTCTTTGTAGCTGGCAGGTAGGTGGTGTTGGTGGAAGTGAGAGGTCTGAGGTGGGGCTAGGGGAATAGGCATCATGGAGAGAGGCCTGTGGGTGGCAGGGTTGGGGTCCAGCCTTCAGCCTGTAGGCCCTGGGTGGCCTACAAGAGGTTTAAGCAGACCCTATGTGGTAGAGGCTTAGATAAATACCAAATGCCATGACCCACTAGCCTGGAGATTGAGTCCTTGGTCCTAGGCATGTGAGATGGGACTGAAGAGCAGGGTCATCTTGCTGCACAACACACAGGAGCAGAGGTAAACGAAGTCATGATAAGGTGTGGAAGAGGGACCTTGGGAAGGGATTGGTTTAGTTCCAAGCACTGGGCATCCACAGGGACAGCCACAAACAGGAGAAGTGCATCTAAAAATGGTGCTGGGACTGATCCCGTGGGGGTAGGTAGACAGATCCCAGATGAGTGGGGGGTGTGGAGCCCAGAGAATGCTCTGGGGAGCAGCATCCCACCTTCAGGGATGAGGGCCCCGGGGACAGAAGAGACAGGGCAGAGGTGGGGAAACCTATGGAGATGTGGACAGCGGAGTGAGCCGTTGTTCCTGGAGGTGTGCACACAGCGTGGTGGGAGGGGGCCCAAGCATGGTATGAGGGTTGGATAAAATGCCAGCAAGATGATTCTCTGGACTGGTTATTTTATCTGTCACTAGTCTGTGGCCCCCACAGCATGGTCTCAACCAGGTCCCTGGGGTAGGAGTGACTAGCAGCTCCTGGAGCCATCTGCGGGCATGGAGGAGATGAGGGGGTGCCCGTGCTGGGTTTCCTGTGCATTTGTGTTTGTGCCTGATGCTAAGCGGCGGGTGCACATGTCCCTGCTCGTGCACACATGTGACACTGCGAGTGTCTTGAGGGTCCTGATAGCAAACCTTCCATCACAGGCTACCCCAGCCAGCTGCAGCCAGGCCACTTTGTCAAGCTGGCCTGGAAAGCCTGCCGCTGTTGCTGCTGCAAATGCTCCCAGACATTGGGTTAGCTGCTGAGGTGATGTCTGGGGGTGTGAGGCTGGGTGCTGGAGGCTATTCCTGAAGAGGTGGCTTTGGGTGAAACTGAGGGCTGGCTGGTGTGAACTCGGTGGAAGATGGCTGATTGTGAGGCAGTGGAAGGGGCTGGGAAAGGCCAGGCCGTGGAGGTGATGGGATAAGACTGAAGAAAGGCCCTGGGCAGGGCTGAGGGACCTGGAGCTGCAGCAGCCAGGCTTGGATATTCCCAACATTCCACACTGGGGGGATGAGGAGGCCAGGAGTCTGATGGTGTAGGTACCCCTGAAGGGGAGACATGCCTCCTCCATGTCTGAAACTGGCCCCCACACAGGGAAGGGGCGAGTGGCAGCGTGGTTTGGCCCTGGTGAGTATAGAGGGCTAGAGGAACAGCTAAGAGGATGTGTGTCGGGAGTTGGACCCATGGATTTGAGGCTGGAGATGCAGGCTGGAGAAAGCTCAGGGCCCAGGAC
Organism: Cynopterus sphinx; assembly: GCA_030015415.1. NCBI lineage: Eukaryota > Metazoa > Chordata > Mammalia > Chiroptera > Pteropodidae > Cynopterus > Cynopterus sphinx. The sequence goes on along the minus strand of CM057379.1, from coordinate 81,474,753 downwards.
TGGCTGAGCCTGCAGCCAAAGACATGGAAGCCCAGGGAGTACTGTGGTGAGAATGGCCAGAGCTTTTTGGGATGATAACATTTTTGGGAATGGCCTGTAAAAGGCCTAGAGGAGAGGAGGCAGGAAGCGGGATGGAAATCAAGAGGAGCCCAGGCAGGGAGACATCTAAGGCATGAGTTGCATAGGGACCTCCAGTGAGTAAGGAGGGGTCACCAGTGTCTCAAGAAAGGCTGAGTGAGGTGAGGGCTGGAGTGAATCTGCTAATCAGAGTTTGGTCAAGGTAGTGGTGGAGTGGGAAGAAGGAGGGACCCGGGAACCACTCTGGACAGATGCCAGATGAGGTAGCGCAATGGGCAGAACCTGTGTGTGGGGGTGTGTGTCTAAGAAAGAGGATCTTCAGGAGCATGGAGCATGCAGCTGGGGGAGAAGGCGGGGGAGAAGAAGCAGCTGGGTCTAGGAGAGGCAGGGGTGACAGACAATGAGTGCCAGGCGTGTGGAGAGAGAACTTCTTGACCCTGGAAGATGGCAGAGGCCCCTGTGAGGTGGGCCCTAGACAGCCTCCTATGCTTGTGAAAATTCATGGGATCTGGTTCTTCTAGGAGAATCTGGGAAGGTTTCCTAGAGAGTTCATTTCACAAAGGGGAGGAAGAAATCAAAGCAGAGTCAAGGTCAAGACTTAAGGAGGCAGGATTATAACACGGTCAAGGCGCGATTTCTGACTGCAGACTGATTAGATGCAGAAACTTATCACGACTAGAGCTGGGTGGCAAGGCCTGGCCCGTTGTGTCTGAGGCTTTCTTGAGGGCGGGAACCCGGCGTTATTCCGTCAGCCCCCTACAAGCCGCGTGGGGGCTCTGGAGCTGCTCGGACTACATCGTCTCTGCTCGGAGGGCTCTGAGGGAAGAAACGGAGCACTTGTACATCCATCCCCGCCCTGCCTCTGCACCTGTCGGTTCCCACGTGGCCAGAGATGAGCGCCGATCACTCCCTGTGCCGGCAGGTGCCAGCCCCCCACTCCGACACACGGAGTCCCCGAGCCAGTGTCCTCCTCTCCTGCAGCATCAGCTCTTTCCATAAGCACGAGCATGTTCTTGTCCCTTCTGACTCTCTCTCTCCTGGCTCTGCTGCCTCCTCCAGCATAACTCTCTGGAGAGGCGTCCATTCCAAGTGCTCACTTCCCTAAAGCTTTCCCAGCAGACTCGGAAGCCCACTCCATCACTGTTTTTGCCAAGGTTTTGATGACTCGCGCATCACTGTGTCCTCACCTCTCACCTTACCGACCCGTCAGCACCTGGTTTCCAGGTCACTGCACCCTCCCAGGCCTCCTGTCCTGCTGGCTGCTCATTCTGTTTCCTCTGCAGGTTCTCCTCCTCCTCCCTAAGCCACGAACACTGCTGCACCTGGGGTGCCGACCCCACACACTTTTCGGTTTCCTCTCATTCACGCTGGCCACCTTGAGTGACGTTAATAAGCTGATGACTCTCTAGTAGATATCTCCATGCCTGGGCTCATTCTCTCCTCGGATATATGACTGGTACCTCAACTTAACAGCTCCAAATTAAAGCCTGATCCGCCCCGAATCTGCTTTACTGCAGCAGGACCCCTGCTGCACAGCCCCAGGAGGTGGCGTCCTCAGGGCCGCGGGAAGCAGAGGCCACGCATCTACTCGGCTTGCAGGTGGCTGACTGAATGACGCAGGGTTTCCCGCCCTCAAGCAAGTCTTAGACACAGATCCCCGGAGGTGGCCATGCTCCTCTTTCTCACTCCTTACATCTGATCTGTCGCAAGTCCTATGTTTGGTTCTACCTTCAAAATGTATCCAGAACCCAATCACCTTTCACCACTGCCACCACTAGGTCCAAGTGAAGACCTCTCATTTCGATTATGGCAATAGCCTCCTCACTGGTCTCCCTTTTGCCACCCTCTCCCCTACAATCAAGTCACAAAGCCGCAGCCAGAGAGCCTCTTAAACAGTAAGATCAGACCACCCTCCAGTGGCCTCCACAACCCTCTGAGGAGCAGCCAAAGCCCTGCAGTGGCCCACAGGCCCCACCAGCTCCCTGTCTCTCTGACCTGGCTGTCTCCCACTCTGCTGGGTGGTTACTTTGCTCTAGCCACACTGGCTCCTGCACACGTACACCCACAGGCCGTCTGTGCTTGCTCTTCCCTCGGGCATCTGCATGGTTCACTCCTTACCTCTGTCAAGGGTCTGTTCACACGTTACCACCTTGGCTACCCTGACCTCCAGATTTAACATTTTAAGCCCTCTACTTGCTCCTCTAGTCTCCCTTACCTTATTCTTCTCCCATAACATTTACCACCATCTAGGTCACCATGTCATTCACTCATTTATTGTGGCTGCCTTCTGTCTCCTCCCACTAGAAGGTAAGCTCCATGTCTGTCTCCTGCGATGGCCCCAGGGCCAAGAGCAGTCATGCACGGCCGGCCCTTGGAGCACAGTGGCTGAGTGGCTGAGTGGCTTCCATCCAGCAGGAAAGCACAACTGGCTGGGCACAGGCAGCAGGAACCTGGCGAGCCAGCCGGCCTCTGCTCCCCACCACCTCGGAACTGCTGGGCCTCAACTGGACCCCTCCAGGAAGCCCTGACACTGAAACTGCACATCTGCCCGCGCTAAGCCCGACCCCGCTCCTTGCCAATGAGTGTTTGGGATGGAGGGATGGGGACACTTTCTTCCCTGCTGGGACTCTTGCGTCCCAAGCACAGCTGCAGATGCTCTTGGCTACACCTGAGTCCTTCTAGATGTTAGATGGAAAGAACAAGCCTTATCTAGAGCTGCCACCCTCCAGACCGGCTTTGTTCTTATCAACAACGTGGACGTCCTCCCACCCAGCGTGCCCTTCTGCAGCACAGTGAGCGCTTGCTGCTCCTCTGACACTGTCACCTCCGAGCACGTGCTGCCTCTCAGTTTGGTGTGACATCATGCCTGCCCTACCCAAAGGTCTCTTCCCATTTCAAGGTCTCTCCCCAGGAAGACCCACCCTTTCCCAAGTTGCTGCTCATTTGTCCCCTCAGCTCCAATTATAGGACCAGCCCAGGCTTTGGTTCTGCCCCTGGTCTGTCTCCCCTCTGGGCTGTGAGCCACTTGAGGCCATCAGACACCTAGCCTGGAGCCCATTCCTGGCACAGAGAAGTTCTCAGAGACTATCTGCTTAATAAATCTTGAAGGAGCTCTAAGAGGGAGGTGGCCTTAGCTGGGCTGAGTGGCACTGCCAACCACGCCTGTGCCTGCCCCTCATTCTAGACCTTGACGTTGCGGACATTTGGGGCCAGGTCATCCTTTGTCTTATGCACTGCAGGATATTTACACATCTCTGTTCTCTGCCCTCTAGATGCCAATAGCACCTTCCTGCCACTTGTGACAGCCTAAAGTGTCTTCAGACACTGCCAAATGTCCTGGGAAAAAAGTCACCCCCGGCTGAGCAACACGGCCCCAGAGAATCTAGTCTCCTCCAACAGTGCTGGGGTTGGCTATAATGGGACGGGGATCGGCCTTGACAGATACTTAAATCACACGAGTCTCTAAGAGGAAACCACCTCTGGGGAAGGCGCGGCCCCCTCTCACGAGTGAGGAGCAGGGAGGGTCCTGCCTTCTTGTCTGCGGCTGGGTCCAAGGGTGGCAGCCTCAGCCACCTAAGGAGCCCGAGATCTGAATTTTCAACAGAGGGCTGCAGAGGACTCCGCTGCCTGAGTTTCGTGCCAATTGGCACCTTACCGGCATCACCGGTGGCAACGTTACGAGGGCAGGGGCTGGTGCTCTGGCTGACCTGGTCCCGAGTGGAGACCCTTCCTGCTTTGGCACAGGTGGAAACCACTTTGATCGGAGGGAGCTGCTCTGGCAACCAAGATGAAATGTCCCTCTCATCGGCAGCCACAATGAACACGTACCGAGTGCCTGCTGTGGGCTTCGGAGCCAGGCTGAGCGGTTTACAGATGTGCTCACTTAGTCCTCCCAGCAGCCTCGAGCTGGACATTGTTATATCCCCTTTCCAGAGACGGAAATGGAAGCTCAACGAAGGCAAATTCATTCTTTCAGAAAAGATTTCTTGAGCATCAGCTAAGACTTGTCCATAGTCACCAGCTGGGACGCCAATGCAATGCTCCTTGACCAAGAGGATGGGCCCTGATGCCTCCCTGGAGCTTCACCGCTCACCCCTGCTCTTCTCCCTGCTCCTGCCACCCCCGCACACAGAGGAGCTTTACCTTTACCTGTCCACAAACCATTTTGTTTGAGAAACAGGCCCTTTCTACTGACATTCTGAGAATCTCGGTTTCCTGGAAGAGGCAGGAACTTTTGAACGCCTGCCCAAGCCTGGGCGTGGGCTGCGTCTCCCTCTCACCACACACGAGGTGAGCCAGACTCCGACCACGGGCCCGATGACCAGGGCCCCCTACCAGCACCACAATCCAGAGTCGTAGCTCGGCTTCCTACACACCCCACCACCTTGCAGGACCCTGTGCTGCGCTGAAGCAGAGACCGGCAAGCTGCTTGCCTCCTTACAGCCGGCATTTGAGGGCCGCGGAAGCCACAGTAGGCCCCAAGGCAGCCACTTGGCGGCCCTTTTAAACACAGCAGACAGGACCACGGCAGACGACTCATGCCCTCTAATAATTATATCATCAAGTTGTCTAACCCCGTACATCTGTAATTGTGTTTCCTCAGGGCATCAAATAAGGCACATCGTTTCATTCAGACCAACTTAACTATAGGGCAGCAAGAAAGGCCACACACAGGGAGGCCGAGCACTCTGCCTAGGGTGGAGGCGTCGCCCGGCTGCAGTCACAACAAGAAATTTTGTTCCCTTTTCTGTCTCTGGAACTGGCAGTTTACAAAAACAGAGTCAGGCCTGCAAAACCACTGACAACTGCTGTTTTGCTTAATTAAATCCCAGTTTAAAAGCACTTTGGGGAGACTTTCTGGGTAAAAGAATTTTGTGCTGAATGGTTTTTTTTTCACATTTTATATTTTAATTTAGCTAGAGGACAGCAAATTTTTTTTAATTTAATATTATTTATGTCTATAGCACCTGGTCTTCCTAGGTGGTCTCCCATCCAAGTATTAACCAGACCCAGCCCTGCTCAGCTTCATGAGATCAGACATCAGGCTTATTCAGGGTGGCATGGCCGTAGACCACGGACCATGACTCCACTGGGGCACAAACCAGGACCTTCTGCGTGTAAAGCAGACGTGCTAACTGCTACACTATGGAATCACATCCGGATAGCGGATCTTTAACAAGTGTGGGCATACCATAAATAACAAACAGAAAAGTAGAATGTTAGCTGAGTGGTTTTACGCTAATTTCTCCCATCTTGGGGGCAGGAGACATTTGTGGCAACTTGAGACACACCCATGTCCCTGAGTGACCCGATGAGACTCCGACCTGCCAGGAGCACCTGGCACTGGTGGGAGACTGTGCCGTGCTCTGGGGTCTCCCACTGGAGGAAGGATTGAGTCCAGTTTAACTCACACTTCTGGATGGGAGCTTCACATTCTAAAAACTGCAAATTAACACACAATGAACATCCCCCAACCAATCACACACACATCAGTGAGGATGGCAATTCTTTTCCAACCGTGTAGATCTCAAGATGAGGAACGCCCTGTCACAAGCATGTGGACCACCTGGAAGCCAACTCTCAGGGCTCTCCCACCTCCAGCATCAAGTGCTGGCTGGAGAGACCCCTTCTTAGGAACCTGATCATTCCAGAACCCACAAGACACCTTTCCCTTCTTCCTGGGTGGGAGCTCACTTGCCTGAGTTAACGAGTACTCGTGGCTGGTCCATCTTTACATCAGAAGTCAGGGACTGAGTGAGAGACCACTACAGAGAGCAGGCTGAGGCCAAGCTAGAGGCACCTGGCCGTGGCCCTGGGTACCAACACACCATTTGTTGTGCTGCTATCATCAGCCCAGTACCATACCCAGCACGGCTGGCCACAATTCCTGGTCCTCACAAACCTGTGAGACAGGCGATGGTGTCCCCATTTCACAAGCAAGGAAGCAGATGCTAGGACGGTCAGTGCTTCAAGGGTGCCTGAACAGCAAGGGTGACAACAGCAAGCAGGGATGCAGGGCCCTAAGGAACACATACCTTGTGCCCAGACAGAAAACTGGACAGTGGGACCTGCTAGTGCCCAGATCCCCACACATCCTAACCCTGGCCCAGATTTCTGGTGACACCTGCCCGCAAGCCGCACGCCACTGGAAACACAAGAGGGTGGAGGGAAGGCGACCTCAGCACGGCAATGGTTGAGTTGCCTTTGGACCCAGAATGAAAGTGTTTGCTGCTCCTCCTCAGGCCAGAGCACTTTAAATAAAAACGACCCACACATTCTTGTGTTTGTATAAAAGATATTTACTTCAATTATCACACCTAGGGTGCTAGTGAATAATAATAATACATGGTGTGAGTTTCATACAGTGATATTGCTTCTCCATATCATATAGGGACCGTTGTACAGTGCTGAGAACAAACATCGTATGGCTAACCAAAGACAGAAGGGACAACGCCGAGGGGCCGACGGGTGCCTCCCCCACCCCGGCGCCAGCCAGATCAACTTTTGACTCTTAATGTTGGAAACAAATAGCAAGAAATAAAATGTTACCAGAGATGGGTCACAGGCTTCTCAAAACTATTTGTACAAAAAAAAAAAAAAAAAAAAAAAAAAAAAAAAAGATGCTTTTTTTTCTTTTTTGGTCAATTGGGTCTCTGTGAGGATTTTTTAAAAAAGTCTGTGATTGTGAGTTATTAACAAACGAGCTCTAAAAACATCTAAGACTTAGTGCGTTACAGAAAATATAAAATACTGCTAAAATGTAAGACACCACGATACATTGGGGGGAGCTGAGCTTATGAAGAATTCTCTGGAAGAATTTGCCACTCCGTGAGCATGCCTGGCTTGTGCTGTTAGTAGTCTGGACAGGAGCGTGGCTACCCGCTCGCAGGCAAGTAGTTATTGCACAATCGCAAAGAGCTAGGTCTTACTCAGTGGAAAGGGACGTGGGAGAACCACCTTTTCTTTTATTCCCACTTTTATTTTATAATAAGCTATTCTCAAATGCTTTAAGAATTTTGAATGAATCCTCACGTCTCCGAAATGCACAGCATTTTCTGGGGGGTCTCAGATGGTGGGACACGAGATGCCCGTTTTCTCGAGGAAAGAGGCAGAAAACGGCTCGAGAGAGAGAAATGCATAGACTGATTAGAGAGAGATGAAAACCCTTTGGGGGTGGGGGCGGTTATTTCATTGGAGGGCTTTCTTTCAAAGAGATGAGAACAAAATCAGGACCCCCCCGACAATTTCAAAAAGGGGAAGTCATGGAACGGAAAGTGAGTCATGGGTAGGTGGGCCCTTTGGGGACGGAGGCAGCTCTCTGGTTCCAGCCGGGGTGCACCGGGCCCCTGCCCCTGGCCTGCGGGAAGCTTCCTTCTCCTGTGCCCACGAGGGAGGGTGAGCGCACAGGCCCGAGGCTTCACTCTCACACCTGATCGCGAGCAACTGGGTGTCTTGCTGGCTGCGCTTCTAGCCACAGGAAAGCTCTGCCCACAGCTAGCCTCCCTCCACACTTAACCACATTAAGGGGAAAGGGGTTTCCCCACGGCCTCCCTGGTGTGGGTCCTCAAGCCACAGATGGACTGAGGAACACTGCTGCTTTGTAAGATGGTTTTGACACAATTTGTATGTAAGAACAACAACAACAACAACAACAACAAAGGCCAATTAAAATATGTCAACTCATGTGAGCCTTGCAAGAAACCACTCTTTCACGAGGAAGTCGTTGCCTTGGCCAGGCCACCGCACCCTTTCCAACCAGGGCTCGCTGAAACGTCATGAACCCAGAAGTCTTACCAGAGGCTCTAGGAGGCTTTGGGGAACTGAGCTTTGCTTTTCCTAAGTCTCCTCTGAAGCTCCTCACACGAGTGTTCTTCAGCTCGGCATTTCCTCACACTGGTAGATTTTTGTTCAATAACTCTCTCATTTAAACAGTTAGACATGTAGAGACCACCAGTTTTTGAGTGGCTACTCTGGAGACAGACAGCTAATTCTGCTGAAGAAGGCCCCTCTGCTCCCCCAGTCACATCCCCAGACCCTTCGGTTCTTTTTTTGGGGGTGGGGAGGGCAGGAGGCAGAAGACAGTAACCACTGGAGTGATAGCAAAAAGCATTTATAATAACAGCAACAACAACACAAAACAATAATACACTCCTGATAAGAACTTAAATGATTAACCTAATAATAAATAGAAGAGGATAGAAATAATTTTTTTTTTTTCTCAAGGAAACATCCTTTTATAATCATCCTCACGCACGCTGGCAGGTCAGTAGCAGTCAATCCATTTCAACAAGAAAAGGTTAAGTGCTGGAAGGGATGGCTGTGGTCTCACACTCCGGAGGTTCTCAGCTGCTGAGTCACAAACACACCCACTCTGCCACCAGCCGGCAGCTCCAGCTGGTGCCCCGCAGGCCAGGCGCGGTGGTCAGCAAGAGGCAGGCTGGGGGTGGCTGGGGCACTGGGGAAGCCTGTTTTCCCTTCGGTTCATGAACAAACGGAACTACAGTGAACATACTCATCCACAACCTGAATCGTCCTGGTCTAAAGCTTACTTTGAGTTCATTTGGTGTGCAATACATTATCTCTTAAAAATGAAGAAGAAGGATTTCTATTGCACAGAGCTTTTACACATAGGCATCTAGTTAAGTGCTTTCTGTTTAAAGCGAACTACGAAAAAAAAAAAAAAAAAGACAAAAGGAAAAAGCAAAAAGGAATTATACAACCAAAACAGCCCCGTGCCACTTCGATGCGTCTTGCTGACGGGAGTCTAGTTTCACCAACGGAAGTCCCAAAGCTTCCGTACACACTGTGCTTCTGATGACTTCCCATAGGTTGTAGCCATGACATTGGGATATAAGGCACCTTTCCTTTCTGATTACAGAAAGCTTGATACATAGCAAATACTATATTTTGTGGTAGAAATTAAAGCCTAAACACTACCGAAATTACAGTAATACAGACTCTACTCGACAGTATCGGGTAAACTAAAACGATCCATGGAAAGCAAGTCAAAGGTATTTTCAAAGTTTAATGACAGGGGCTGGGGAAGTGCACATTTATGCATAGCCTAATGTCTTTCTCTCGCTAGCCTTTTTTTAGGATTCTTCGCCGACAACGCCCCACTTTAAAAGTTAGCATTTTGGAGAAGACTAGGCGCTTTGGAAATGTCTTGTTAAAGCTAAATGTCACTTCGTCCAAAAATGAAAATGGAAATGATGCCACTGTCAGTGTGGACACTGTATCTTTGGAGGGGAGCAGGCGACGGAAGGGTTGTAGCCAGGCCTGTGGGCAGTTCCTGCAAGTGGGACAGACGCAGGGGGAAATCGCATTTCCCTCTTCTTCCCTGACCAAGGGTGAGATAGACTCGCGGGCTGCTGGGGCAGGAAGACTCTGGGGAGGGACTCATTTTTGCTCAGCTCACTGCTCCGCATGGCCCTGCCTTTGCCATCCTGATTCACACAGAGGGCTCTGGCCTCAGCTTTCAGCACACCACTAAGGGGTTCCCAGGCTCGATATTTTTGGAACTGGTTTCCCTTTCTTTTCTTGGTACATTTCGTCTACCAAAAGGCAGAAACTGATGGGAACTGAAATCACATTGTCAAACTGGACCATTCTTTTAGCGAGCATGCTGGTCGGTCTGCCACTTGGTGCACTGGGAAATGGAACTGTGTAACTCGCTGTTGCAGGCCACCACTTGCCACTCAGGGAGGCAGCTCTGCCTTGAGGGTCATGAAGGCTCCCTAGTGCCATCAAGGTCCAGTTGAAACTGCAGAAGCACTAGGACGATCTCTAAACAAGCTTTTCCTGGCACATACCCAAGCACATGGAGATGGCATAGATCTTAGGCTTCCACTTGCATATTCTTTCCATCAGGAGAATGCTTCGGCTACCAGGGTGGGTGGACCCACATTCAACCAGCAGCCCTGGGAGCTGGTTTTCTGTAGCACTGGGTGGAAATTGGCATATTCTTTTGGAAAGAACAGTCATGTGATTGAAGAATGGGTGCGTGGGCTGGAGAATGCATATCCTCTCCTGTCCTTGAGACACTTCTGAAGGAGTATCACAGTGGAGCTTCAGTCATAACCTCCCAGTGCCAGAGACAATAAAGACAGAGTTCTCCAGTGCCAGGCAGCAACCCTGGGGGAGTGTTCTCACATGGCCATTTAGGGGCAGCCCAGGGCGAGGGAAATGGCTGTGATGGATCTCAACAGCTGAGCAGGAATGGGCAGAAAGCAAAGGCAGGCCAAAGAGGAGGCCCTCTGAGGCCTGAGACTGCCCCTGCCTGTCAAGGAAACAGCTGCCAGATTCAAGAACAGGTGGAATTCAAGAGAAAAATTCATGTGTCTCTCAGAACACAGCTGCCTGTCCATACTGTGCTCACCAGAAGAGATGCCTGCCTACCAGGCCAAGATATACTCATGGATGCCACCCTTCTAGCTTTTTTCTCTCCCCTGAGCCCACTCGTTGCATGGTTCTCAGGGGTGTGGGGTGAGGAGTGATGTCAAATGGGAGCATGGGTTAGTGAGGTAGACGGAGACAAATGAGGAGTGTGACAAGGGAGGCCATCCAGGGAGGGAGCCAAACCTCTAGCCTGAAGGGACATGGCTAACAGCCCACACTACACATGCCAGAACCTCGCCTTGCTACATCTCTCTGACACAGCCGGCTTATTGGCCTCCGAAAGTAGGAGCTTGGGATGGCTACAGGCACTCTTCTTTTTATAGGCCTGTTGAAAGGCGCCTGTCATAGTGTATTTAAGGCAAAGGCTACTGTCCCCCTTCTCTAGTAAGTCACTACCACTGTTTTACTTTGTGCTAATTCCAGAAGGACGTGCGTATATTCCTCTCCTCTATTTTCAGTGAGGTTTGTCTTTCTAAAATCAAATGAAAAACATTGCATAGAATGTCGACTTCACTGATCACCCCCGTGTGAAAGGACATGAGTTCAGGAGGAACAGAAAACCAGTCTAACGTTAGCCGAGAAGGCACCCTCCTGTGGCCCGAGCTATTTGGTGACTCTTGCTCCAGTCTCTAATGGCATGGCTGACTGCTGCATGATCTAAGGGGAAGGCGGGGGCGGGGGTCAGCTGACGCCAGAGCTCTCCCTCGGATTAAAGTACAACCTGCCTGCTGCTTGGTTTGCTCATGAGCTGCATTTCTGATATGCCCTGGTCAAAGAGACAGATTAGGTAGGTGTTTTCCTTCCTCCTTGAGCTGGCCAACTGGACCAGGGGTGGGTGTGGGTGGGGAGGGTCTCTCACGGCCAGAGCACAGAAGAACACTTAAGCCAAAGCTCTGTAGCACTCTGGGTCTGGACCACTAACCAGCAGACCTGACATCCACAATGGACAGGATGGTTTTTAAATGGGGAGAAAACAAAGACACCAACAGGAAGGAGAGTGGGCAGGGAAGCGTTTGTGCTTTGGAAGTAAAGGGAGACCATGAGCGGTTATCTTTTTGCCTCAGTCCATCTCGGGTATTCTCCCAGATACAGTGGCAAGGGTTTGACAGTAGTCACACAAGTCAAGATCCTGACAATTCCTGGAGACTTCTCCCAAGCCTGCATCCCAGGGGCAGTCTGCTGACCATAAGCCACCTCACGCTGTGAAGTTCCTTGGACAGGTAGGCTTTGAGAATAATTGAGTTGAGCTAAATGGCTGTGGTAATCCTTTCAATGAAGAGCAGTCTGGCGGACAGAAATCACAGACATCCTGACTGTACTGAAGGAAGTTTCCTGGGGCCGGCTGGTGGAAGTGAGCGGGCATGGGTCTAGGCCAAGAACCCACCCACCTTCCACCATAGACACCACATGGGCAGGAGCCAAGGGTCAAGACGCTGACCATGAACACTGATTTTATGCTGAGCCTCCACTTAGCCAGCTAAGTAATGGCAAAAACCTTAAGTTATGAACACTGCCTCCAATTAACAAGAAGCCATTTGAAATGGTATAATGGAGCTTGTAATTAAGTGTTAGTGTTTCACGCAGAACTGTTTTCCCCAGGGGAGAGGTACAAATCAGCTTTTTAAACTGATAGAGCGGAAAGAGGAAGAGGTTGGCTGCCGGTGGGAACTACTGCTTGGAACGCCAGCCAGCTGAAGGTATACCCCACAGAGAGGATGCTGTTCAAGGCACTTGAATATTGCTTATCAAGATGAAAGATCAACCCTTGGACTCAAATTGAGGGGCGCAAGAAGGAGGGGGACACTTCCCCCTGCTAACAGGTTTCTGTTATTTAGTGGCAGCTCTTAGACGTATTACACACAGTGCAGATTAACACAAAAGAGCATAGGGTTGGGATTGCAATAAAAAAATAAATAGAGAAAAAATACAAACACAGAACCGCAAGCAAAATTTAACCAACTGATTGTATCGAGCACCCAGATGTTAAGTCTGGCAAAAGAGACAGAATGGAAATCAACAATAACCTAGTTAAAACAGTAACAACAAAAATGACTGAATTGCTTGGAAGAGCCAAAGTGGCTAATTTAGACTGTTACTATTTGGCCACTAGGATGGACAATTTTATACTTTTTCGATTTCCTTGGATTTAACACCTCCATAGATAACAGTCATGCCTTTAAAACTAAAACGCTACCCTAACATTTCCTGTTAACTCCCTGCTTTTCAATCTGATAAAAATCAGATATTCATTGATTCATCACACATGACAACAAAATTCCCTCAAGGTTTTTGTGGAGAGGACACCACAGTACTGTCAGGGCTCTGCTACTCACTGTCCTAAGGGTCACTGATGCAAACTCGCTCTTCTTAATGCACCTGAATTGAACCAGATGTTAATCCGTTTCCCCTTATGCTCCTCCATTTCGAATTCTCTTCTCACTGAACCAGATTTCAAGTTCAGAGATGATGCAACCATCAAGAGACAAACAGCCTGCCTCCCAGCCTCCTAGAGCCTTCTGAAAACTTCTTATTCATGAAAAGGCATTGTCTTTAGTGTAGTGACTCTTAAATTTGTGAAAACTTGAACTAAGTGCTGCAGTTGCAGGTTAAAAGACTGTAAATGAAATATATAATTTCTAAAACGTCATGCAAGAAATGTGGTTTCACATCTTACAGTCAAAGTCCTACAAGTTAATTAATACAAGCACACTGAGGTGTAATAGCGGGAGCATACCTCTAAAATTATAACTCCCTCCCACCCCCCAAATCAAAAAAGATAATATTAATTAAACTTAAGAAATAATGAATGCACCATTAAAATGTCATCCAAAGATGTTGACCTAAGACAAAAGTTTCAATGATACACAATACGGTCAAAAAGTTTTCAATCAGTAATATACAGTATGACAACTACATCTTGTAAATTATACCCAATACTGCCGGCAGTCTATCCCTCTAAAGAATATTTGCCCCTTTCATCCCTTCCTAACAATCAGATAATAAAATACAGCACCTATAAATAAGCAAAAAAAAATATATATATATACCGAAATCATCTATTGTTAGTTTAAAGATATGGCAATAAAGGAGTCTAAATTAGCAAACTTGTAGAAGCCATAACTGATAAAACAGCTTATTGAAAAAAGGTGGCAGTAATGCACTCTATGTGTGCACAGGTACTTAAGAAAATACACAGACATATAAAATTGCACACACGCACACACGCACACTCTCATCCGCCTCTATTCTCACGCATATACACATAGACAACAGGAGGAATCAGAGACAAGTTAGACTTTTGATTTGCACTTAGACTGCCCTAAAAGACTAAGTAAAAGACTGCATAAAAGAACATTCCAAGAGGCAAAATGAACGAAGGGCCAATGGTCTTGTCTGGAAGTGAAGAGCATCAACGTTTTGGTGTGAGTTGGGCCATCTCTACAGGGGTGGGAGCAGAGCCCAGACTGCCACGTTCTCTCTTCTGCAGGGAAGGAAGCTTCCCACGACGTCAACAGTCATCAGTGCTTGTGGTGGGAAGAAAGGGAAAGAGAGAGTGCTCTCGAGCCCTGCCCAGGCCCAGGGAGCGGCGTCCCCTGGTGGGGCTCAGTCCATCAGGCGCCCGGGGAGAGTGGTGTGAGGTGTGGTGCCTTCTGTGCCAAGGAAAGACTGCTAAGAGGGTGGGTCCCGTTTGGCCCCAGAACTGCCTGCTGCAACCTAGCGGCCTACTCTTTCCTCCTTTCTTTAAATGCTTGCACATGTGCGGACGCACTAACACAGACGCAGACACCATAAATTAAACAAAATGAACGGGTACATGCTACAGTTCTAACTTGTCTCCTAAACCTCCGAGATATGAGGTCTGATCAGCGTGCTCTGCGGTTAGAGGTTAAAAAGCAGATTATAAAATACCTAGATTCGGATCTTTTCTTTTTGTCCTGATTTGGCCTAGAATGGAGTGTATTAAACAGACCCTGGTCAGCAAAAGGCCAGAGTCAGTTAAAGCTATGGATCAATGTGCACTACATGTCAGGATTCTATTCACGTACAAGAAAACACTACGTCAGCTACCACAAAATCAGATAATTTCCTGATGTGACTTTTCTTTTTGTTAAAAAATACGTGGAGTAAATGTGTTTTATTTTCATTCAAAGTTTCAAACGAGAAGATTCTTTTCTTGAAAATATTTAGGAATCCAAACTAGTGTGTTTAGAGTCGGTTTGACTGTGCAATCTCTTAGTGGCAACTGAACAGCTACAAAAACTTTCTTTTTTAATTTTTCTGAAAAATCCCCGCCCCCCCTTTCCTGGTTTAAGAAGATAATAGTGTATTATCGCTCTGAAGCCATTAGATGGCAGATAAAAAGCCCCCTTTTAATATGTGGGTTTGATTTTTTTTTTTAAAGCCCACACCAAAGAGGAGGGCACAAGGCAAAACTGTAAGAGTTATTCCAGAACCTGTGGAAATCACTTAGGGCAATAAAAAAAACACTTCAGGGTACAAAAAAGCTCGACTACACATTTCCGTTTTCTTCCTCGAAAACACGACATAGATTGGGCTTAATGCTCCTTTGTTTTCTATATGCACCTTGGCCTATGGCGATTTTGCCCTGTGGCCCGCAGGGCGGTTAAGTGCGCAGCGCGGTCCAGGCCGCAGAGTCGGCGCCCGCCCCGGTGCCCAGCCGGCCCGGCCCGGCTCGGCCGGACGCGACGCGACGTGACTGGGCGCGGCCCGGCCCGGCCCAGAACGGCCCGGCCCGGCCCGGCGGGCGGGGGCGCCTCTCAGAACTCCCATTCGATGGGCTCCTCCCGGCTGGCGGCCTTCTCCAGGCGGTGGATGATGCTGTTCAGGTTGGCGGCCTTCTTCTTCCTCAGGGGGTTGTCCCGCGAGTCCCTGGCGCCCGCCGCCTCGGGCAGGCCGAAGAGGCTCTGCAGCGAGCCGGGCCTGCGGGCGGTGGCGCGGGGCCGCGCCCCGGGCGGGGCGGCTGAGGTAGCGGCGTCCTCCCCGGCCCCGGCCGCGGGCTTTGGCACGGGCCGCGGCGCGTCTGCGGGGCCCTCCGGCGGCGGCGGCGCGGGCGCGTCGGTGGCGGCGGCGTCCGGGGCCGCAGTCCCCGAGGGCGGCGGCTCGGCCCTCCCGGTGCTCTCGGCCCCCTCGGCCTGCGGTGGTGGCGGCGGTGCCTCGTCGCGCTCCTCCGGGCCCGGGCCCGGGCCTCCCTGAGACTCGGCGGCGGCCGCGGGGCCGCCCGGCTCCTCGGCGTCCGCGGCGCCCGGGCCCTCGGCGGCCTCCACGCCGTCGCAGCTGTCGCCCTCCGAGCCGGGCGCCGGCCGGCCGCTCCGGCCTGACGGGGAGTCGCTGGCCCCGGCCTGGCCCTGGCTCCCGGCCTGAATCTCCTCAATGAACAGTTCCCTGCGGATCCGAGACCTGCGGACACAGAGGGGCGCCGTGAGTGGGCCGCGCCCGAGGCCGCGTCTCGCCTCCCTCCCTCCCCGGCCTGAGCGCCCCGCGGCCGCTCCCGCCCACATGGCTCCTGCGGCCGCCAGGAGCCTGAGCAGACGCCCCACCCACCATCTCCCAGACTCCGAGCTTTCGCATAACCTGTTCCTCGTTGCAGTGCCAGTCCCTATTCTCCACCGGGGTGGGACAGCAATGCCACTTATTTAGGGGTGCCATCCCCCCCATCTCCAACTAGGCTATGAATGGCCAGGTCCATTTACTCTCGCACACCCCGGGCCTACCATGCTGCTTTCTGGTATACGTAATAGATGATGACGGAATTAATAAATGGAAATGCAGGATGAAGGATAACCACTGCTACTTCATCAGCACCTCCATGAGACAGAACCAACTATTAGTGCCCACAGTGAAATCTTCCACGCCCAGCTCTAAGTTAGGTCGGGCTCTGGTGGAATTCCATCAAATGATGTTTCAGCTAATTTCCTCCTCTGAAAGGAGAAGCCCAGAGAAGGGCTTTAAGCGAGGAGGAGACCAAATAATCAAGCTGAGTGTAGCTGACAGTGGAAAACGTGTCCTAGTAATGTTTTGGGTCTGAAAGAAACAGCTAGGATCCTAGCCTTCCTTGTTTTGGAGCCTTGGTGACGTCATGAAAGGGCTCGTGTTAAGTCTTTTTGTGCCAAAGTTTCTCTTCCCACCATGTTGACAGTGCTAGGCTCAATCAGAAGTCTCTCCAGGTGTTTATTCCAAAGAGTTGAAAAAGCCGACTGTTAATGGTAAAGCATCTCCAGGTAAATTAGCACCAAGCCCAGTGTCCTGCAGAAGCTGGGCCTGTAGGCAGCCGTTGGGTTGGGCGTGCATGGAAATATTTTCTGCAGTACATATAACTCACTATATGCCAGGTCCTGTACTGGATGTGGGGAGTTTTGGAGTCAGGGAGAATCTGGCTATAGTTCAGCCTAGGATATCAGAACTCTAGTGATGGTTATCTGCTGCATAGTTATTTGCTCCCTGCATAGGGTGAGCTCTGACTCTTGTCCTGAAGATGATTTCTGAGCCTGAATTGCAGGGTGAGGTCCTGAAGTCCCCTAGAAATTCCTAGGCGTAACAGAAAACTTTCCTCTCCTTCCTAATGTGGGAGCCTGTGAAATGGCAGCAGGTTCCTGGGCATCATGCTGGGAAGGCAAGTCTGCCCTTCCCTGGCTTTCAGGCCCCTTGGCAGCCAAAAATGACAGTTCGGGTGAACACTCAAGCCCATCCCACCCTGATTAGGGAGGTGGGAAGCTAGACAGGTAGCTAAGGGTTTGGCTCTAGCCAGGCCACAGGCCCACCAAGTACAAACTCTGAGCCTCAGGGGCAGACTGCCCCCAAACAAAGCACAGGCTTTTTAGAACCAGGCACACTTGGGTTTGACATCTGGCTTTGTCACTTACTACCTGAGCAACTTGGATAATTTCTTTAACCTTTTGGAGCTACAGTTCTTAACTGAAAAATGTAGAGAACAGTATCTTCTTTGCAGAGATATGAAGATTAAATAAAATGTTAATATATAATATAGGATGGAAAGTAGACCAAAAAGGGGAACTCTTCTTATCATGTAGCTGCCTTTTGAATACAGAATCTCTGTTACAAGAGCTAAGGCTGGGGGAGGGAAGGGACAACTTCATGCCTGGGGCATGGGATTCAGGCTGCCACCCTCACCTGCTCAGTTACGATGTATAAACCTTCTCTGTAAAATGGGCTGTCAGCACTGTGCTCAACTGTGATCAGAGGATCTAATGAGATAACACATCTATAACATTCTTGGCTCAGTGCCTGGCAGATATTATGTGCCCAGTAGATATGAAACATCATCTTTCTTAGCCTAGATTTGTCTCTACGTCTATGAGAAATATTATCTTCTGGTCTAGAAAGGACAGGTCCCAGGAGATCTGGTTTTCAGAAAAGTCACACAAGGTTCACAAGCTGCCATGGCTTTTAGAGCTCAGAAAGGTTTCTACTGGGTAGACTTGTTCTTCCAGGAGGAGACCAGGTATCCTGTGGTATGTTCTGGCATATCTGGCTCCATTCCTAGGTAAATGATCACTCTAAAACACTTCTAATTTCCTTAGGGTGAAAGGAAAAGGGGAAGAAAGGTTTTATTTTTTCGATGGGTGCAAAAATCGACTAAAGCATTGTTCCCTGAGGGTTCCAGTGGGGCAGGAGCAAATAAAATCAATGTCTTCTATTTAATTCCTGCAGAAAGAATGCAAGAAACTGCCTTCTCACTTAGGAATTAAACACTTTCAGTAATGTGTACTGAGTACCATTGTGTGCCTGTCCTTGTATGAAGCTCTGTGGGGTACACCACGGTAAGCTGGCCTATACTAAAAATTTAATGGGAGCCCTAAAGCTAGGAGGACAGCACTTGCCCCATTTGAATCTCCCCTCTGCACTTTACCTCCTGGGTGACTTTAGGCAAATGATTTCGGTTCTTTTGGCTTTATGTCAATTCTGAATGACCTGGCGCTGCTCACTTCTCATCCAACCTATTTTGTGGCTTATAAAATTCTCTAATTCAGTTCTTCTTCTAAGATCCTGCATATCTCATGCCTCCCAGGATATTTTTTCAGATCTCCACAGCTAAAACTCATCCCTGCCCTTGGCTTTCCCATTTGACTTAGCCCAGCCTGCTTTGTTGTAGAGTTACTTTGGAAAGAAAGCCTTTATGGAGCATCTACTCTAGATCTGGACCTGAGCTCATTTACTAAGTTTCGAGGCTCTATTGCTATTTGTCCTCTCTCTCCCCCTTCTTTATTTTTGTCAAGGGTGTATAGTTAAATTTGCTTATGTTAAATGCACAAATGAGGCATTTTCACAATGACCAGCTGACCATCATGTGATGGGTATTACCACTGTTGCCAGGAGGCCAACAAGATGAGTGACAGCAGCTGAGAAACCTGGAGAAAGCATGCTCTGGCCAGGAGGCTGTGACTGACCCTCAAATGAGGACTGAAGGGGAATCTGGGAAAAAAGGTGGCCCCAGCAGGGCCAGGGGAATTGGTTTTTGAGATATTTTGTGTAATTAGTAGCACCTTTACCCAGGTATTCAATCATCTACAGCTTTATGCACTCTGGTCTGGAGTTCTAATACTTGCATTAAAATGGATCTAACTTTTAGGTAGAAAACTCAAAAGTGAATATTTAAATGCACCTTTGTGTCTACAGAGTGGAAATGGGGTGACATAACACCTGGCAAGGAGATGCTCTGGTGAACTTCTACTCACATTTCCAAACTTGTTTACTGCCCTTGAAGTTTCCTTCCATGTAGCGGGAACTCCACTATTGTATCTACAAGCCTTGATTTGCCTGTTTTTATCTAACTAGTAAATTTAGGATGAATAAACCAGTTGTGCTTAGCTCATATACTTTCTTTGGCTCCAGGGAGCCAGCCTGGGGCCAGTGCTGCCATGATGGATAAATTTGCCCAGTTCTCGGGGTCAGGTAGCTGGTCTATTCGGCTCTCATACTATGCTACATCTGCTAACTTAACCTTTATTGGCAATAAATATTGGTTCCCATTTAATATTTAAAAATTTTCCAATTTGTTCAGAACCCAGGAAGTTTATTGGGCCCCTTCAGAAACTCCAGCAGAGCCTATCAGATGAGGCAGAACCCCACTAAGAGACACAACTGCCCCCTTCCAGCCTGTGACTGTCTGTGATCTTCTATTGCCTGCCACTTGTTCTAGGGCCATACCCGCACTAGCTACAGAAGTGTACTTGTCACCTTGGTATAATCAGGAGCACCTACCCTAGTTTTATTGAGCCCTATAGAAAATAATGTTCTGATGAGAACTTGCAATTGAGATGGCCTCTTACAAGGAATGAAAACAAGCAGGAATTCTATCACGCTACTGGGAATTCTTGGTTTCCAGCAGAAGGGAGTCTTGGTTATATCTATGATCAACAATTCATTATTTTTCTGTAAATTTCCATTATCTAATCTGAATGTGTCATCCTAGTTTACTTTGTTTGACAAGGAGGGCACTCAGCCTTTCTCTGCTCAGGTAAGTAGTTATTCATCTCCTTTGAGTTTTATATTTTTCATCTGTAGAATGCAGATAATACTATCCCTTATATAGTTGTAAGAATCAGGTAATATAGTGTTGGTTAAAACACAGCTCAGTGCCTAAAGATCTAGTAGATACTCAATAAATTAATTCATGTACTTTCCCAAAAGAAAGGGTTTTATAATACTTAATTACTGAATTACAAAATGAATCAAACAAATTAGGAAAATAATACTGTAAAAGGTCCTGAGAAAACATCTAAAAATCACTAAGATATGTTCACTACTATGGAACCATGAATTAGCCTACACTCCCCCTTATTAAATGATGTAACTGAGAGGAACATTTTTTTCTGGTCATAGATGTGCATTGTCTCTACGTGATCCCATGTCTTTGGAGTTAATAGCTCCAATAAAGCAACATAAAAATCCACCTAACCGAGCAAACGACTGAGTACTGACCAAGTTCTCAGGCCCCAGTATGACAGGGCCAAGTCCCAGAACATCATTCCTGGCCACTTTCTTGCAATACATATCAACCTCTTCCCAAGGGCTGAAAGTCTGTTCTCTCAGAGCCAGGATTTACTGGGTTGAGTGCAGGATCATACCTGTAATTGTGGAACCAGTTGATGACAGTGCTGGTTTTCAAGTTGAGCTGGGTGGCGAGTTCTTCGATGGTTTTTGGTGACGGGTATGGCTTTTGCTGATATGCTCGTTTCAGAGCTTCTTTCTCTTCAGGGGCCAGCACTACTCGGGGTTTCTTCAGCTGGTGCTGAGGCTGGGGGCTGGCACCTTGGCTGTAGTCAATGCCAATGGATGGGGGCTCGCAGGGCTGGCTGTCACTGACTGAGCTGTGCCGCCGTTTCATGTAGGCTGAGGAAGAGAGAGAAGTCAGACTGAGATGCAGGCCGAGCTATGAGATCCACCCAAGCTCCCGACCCCGCCACAGTACACAGTATACCACTGGCTTGAGACTACTTTTGTGTAGATTATGGCATCAGGTGTTCTGCCCTGCTCTTCCAAAGCATCTCAAAACATTTGGACTAGAACCATTCTGAAACCCAACACACAACCATCGAGGACCTGCTCTGTTACAATGTGAGGTCCCCATCTCTCCCCATATGACAGTTTAGTGGGGGACACAGAGAAGTATACAGATAGATGACTCCAGCAGGGGGGCACCGAGGGAAATTACAGCTTAGGCTGGAGAGGGGTCAGGGGAGGCTTCCCAGGAGAGATGATGTTTAAACTGAATCTTAAAGGACAAGGAGGGATTAATCAGAAAAAAAAGGTGATGAGATAGATGGTATGAGGTTGCTCCAGAAAGATGTGAGAACCGCCAAGGATTGAGGAGGTCAAAGATCTTGAGGCCCAGGTGCTGGCTGGGTCAGATGGGTCATAAAATCTCCCTGGATGAGGCAAGATGTGGGCATGGAGGAAGACAATGATACAGGGGCCAGTCTTGAAAAAATGCAGAGTGAGCAGGAGGCTGGCAGATGATGGAGATGAGAAGGGGACTTAAAGTAAAGCCTGCTGGAAAGAGCTTTGAGGAGGCATGGGCTGACCCCAGGCGTGGAGCAGGGCTCAGAGCCTGGGGACACATGTGGCCTGTCCTGAAAGGGACAGCAGGAGAGAGCAGAACAGCACAGAAGCTGGAGATGAGGGGAGTACATGTGCTGTTAATGTGTTTTTACTGTAGAATGAGGGGTGGTGGGGAGTGGGCAGGCTGTGATGTGGCTCAGGGACTCAGTGTGTGATTGTCAGTGGGAATATGCTGACTGGACTGTGAAGCAGATGGGAGGTGATTCCTTGACTTTAAGTTCTCTCTGTTCTATCAGTGCTATGTGCTCCTTTTGTCCTTATGTGACACTAATTACCAACTATGCTTCAAGTTGAAAACCATTCAGACTTCTTGAACAAATGAATCATTCACAATGATCTTTCTAGGGGACTAGTTTGGAATACGGTCTGAAAATTCTTTAAAACTTTTTAAAACTGATGGAAGATGAGAAATATTATTTAATTTAAACGGCCTGTAGTAGTAAGAGTAGCAGCAGCAGTTATCACTTATTGTTAATCCTTACAGTTAAACAATGGGAGAGACCATTATCATTCCTTTGTACAGATGAAAAAAACTGAAGCTTAGAGAGGCTGAATGATCTGCCTGAGGTCATCCAGGTAGGAAGTGACAGAACTGAGGTCTGACCTAAGTTTGTTCTGCATGGCACTGCCTGCCCTGCCCCATGGTGGCCAGTCCCCTGGCCCTGTCTGGCCATAGCATGGGAGCATGGCCTGAAGCTGTGTCTGTGGGAGCCACAAAAAGCCAGGGAGACACACTTCAGCAGCATTGACATTAGGGTCTCAGATGTCACAGGAGAAGTCTATGGGGATGTGCTGAGTGGACTGAAGAAGTTTACAGGAGTAATTGGGCCTGTCAGTGCACCTGTAGCTTCCAGGGAGAGGAGCCCAGATGCGCCAGAAGAAGCTGAATATGTGCATGTGTCCATGTGCTTGTGACTGTGTGGACAGGCTGGTTCAAGGGCCACCTTATGAAGAAAACAAAAAGCAGAAGGCAGACTAGGGTAGAGAAGGAAAGTGTACAAGAAGGAAAAAAAGAAAGGCAGGCAAGAAAGAGAACAATAAAAGATTTGATCAAAAGGGAGAAGAAGCAAAAGCTTTATGGAAGAGAAGGAAGCGTAATGTACACGTGAATCCTACAGTTGGATTATCTGATACAGAATTTTTAATCCAGGCTGCACTGGTAGTACAACCTCATCGATTTTAAAGGAATATAATTATTTTAGTAATTATCATTTACTAAGCACTTACATGTGCTGGTTATTATACTAGGTACACTCTTTTTAATCCTCACAACCTGAAAAAGTTAGCATTATCATCCTCATTTTACAGGTGTAGAAACAGGCTAGGGAGTTACTTAACTCGCCATTGTATAATTAGAACTAGGAAACAACCGAGAAGGCCAATCTTCTCTCCCTAAAATTAACGTGATAGAATTAAGAAACCTGAAAGAAATGAACTTGATCTGTCCAGCCAGCCCCTCCTGTGGGGTGGATGACCAGTAGTCTAGAGAGATCACAGAAGTACTGTGCTCCAGGTCACACGCTGCTGTGTCTGATGGGTCTAGTACCCAGTCTCCCGCTGCGGCTGGTGAAGGCTCCTCTAGTGAGCATCCATACTAGGGAGAGGCAACACTGGAACCACTGCTGCTTAGAGACTTTGGGATGTGAGGAGGGGCCTGGGCCCCACTAAAACAATAACGCTTTTGTAACACAAGATGGCGCCCAGCCTATGCAGAAGGAGGAGTGGAGGTACAGGGCGCCCTGGATAATATATTTCCGAAGGCTGAGGTCTTTTCCCACTGGCCCCGGTGTGGTAGGGCCAGGGCTTGCTTCTCTCCTGATGTTTGTAGCAACAGGAGGCTGCCACCAGGAAAGAGCTCCCTGGCACGCAGCAAGCGCAAGAACAGAGGGCATTGCCTTTTGACAGAATGCAGAGAAGTTTACAATTGCTTGGGTGAGCACTGGTAACTGTTGAAACTCAGTGATGGATATATTAGGTTCATGATACCATTCTTTCTATTTTTATGTTTGAAATTTCCCATAATTAAAAGTTAAAAACTTTGGGGGGTGATGTGACACCAGGCCTCTGGAGCCTGCATTACTGCCTGTGTCAGGGCCTTGTCTGTCTACACACCTTCAGGCAGGCGGGAGCCCACTGGAGGGCCTTGGATGGGGTAGAAGGCCGCTGCCTGAGCGCATGGTCCCACTGTGGAAGGTGCTTGGCTCAAGGGACGGAACACATATCTGAGACCACCAGCCTGGAATCTGACAGCCTTGAGTTTGAATTCCTGCTCCCTATTTATGCCAGCTCTTGAAATCAGGTAAGTTTCATAATGCCTGAGCCTCATCCTTCCCAGGTAATGACATCTGTACTGGATGGAGCTGTGTGGATCAAGTGACATCTCAGCTCAGTGCCTGGCAAATAGGAGGCACACGGGGGCTGGAGGTGTCTATTATGATAAAAGAGCCAGGTCTGTGAGCTCTTGTGGGAAAAGGCTTCAGATTTTCTCCCTCTTGGAGCTCTAGGCCTTTCCCTGGTTGGGTCAGAACAGTGATACTTGGCTGGCAGTGAGCAGTGGCCTTTCCTGGGTAGGTGTCATGCCCACTCCTTAGTTGGGCTTCTCTGCAAATGCTGATTTAAGGAAGGTGCTCACAGCTTTTATCCCACATCAGCAGCTACTGCCAGATCTCCACATCTAAGAGATTCAGATTCGGCCCAGAGTGAGCTCACAGAACTGCAGGTGATCCAGGGAAACCCTTTAGGATTTCTCCTGTGTTATAGCCTCCAGAAGACATGGAGCATGCTGAGTGACATTTGAGAGGGTTGTTCCAGAAGCACGGGAGGAGAGAGCTGCACTTAGCCCTCTAGGAGGCCATAGCCTCTACAGCCCCCTGAGACTGTGAAGTCACAGAAAGAGAGAGCTGGTCTGGCAGGAATTTGCTCTGTCATTTTCTAGGCTGGTGGCCTTAACGAAGGCATCTTACTTCTGTAAATCCAAGTCTCCTTACCTATAAATGCATTTAGTAACGATCTCTGTTAAGATAATATGTGGACACTCCTGGCATGTGGTACATGTATCCCACTCACCCAACAATACAAAAGAAAACAAACACAAGCCACCACCAAGTGCTGTGCTGCTCATTTCTTAGTGGCTTTATTCTCTTGAAAGAAAAAGGGTACACTGACAGCTTGGGCAACAATGAGGAATTGTCAAAGTGCTCCCCAGTGCTAAAATGTCATTGGGTTCAGGCCACTAGGTAGAAGACACAAATCTTCCCAGTACTCTTAGGCACTCATTGGCATATGAGTGTCAAAAATCCTTTGCCCTGTCCTAAATAGCCCATAGGTCACACAACAATGTCCCTTATCAGCTCTGCATGAAGGCTTTAGAAGAGACAGCGCATTTATAAATGAGAAAGCAACTACTGGGGTGGTTACCTTTCTTTTCCATCCGTTTCATGTCCATCAGCTTCTCCACGTTATTGGGGTCATTCAGCCACAGCTGCATTCGGACAAAGGGCTCCCGTCCTTTCAGACTGAGCTTGTGCCAGGGCTTTGGGCGAGCAAGGAGGTCGGAGACAGAGCCTTGGGTGAGCCCTAAGATGGTCTCACCAAATAAGCGCTGACCTAGAGAGAAAACAGAACCAAGAGAGATGTCATCACTGAGACCCAGATATCTGAAAAGATAGATATGTGTCAAGGTAAGATCAGAGGTAGGCTTTAACCCATTTCCTGTTT
The DNA here is from genome assembly GCA_030015415.1 of Cynopterus sphinx. Taxonomy (NCBI): domain Eukaryota; kingdom Metazoa; phylum Chordata; class Mammalia; order Chiroptera; family Pteropodidae; genus Cynopterus; species Cynopterus sphinx. Next base: position 81,449,460 of record CM057379.1, on the reverse strand, counting down.
GCACCAAGAAGACTCATTGGCAGCGCTTGAAGCTACAGCATTTACCCCGAGATAACTCGCGGACTGGAGTCCTAACTGTATCCCCAAAGTTTGCCACGAAATATCTGGCTTTTATTATTACTTTTGCATTGCTCTAGTACATATCAATGGTCTTTGGAAATAGTCCTCAGAAACAAATGCCATCATTCTAGTTATTCATTCTGTTTTTAGTAGTGGTATTTCCATTTATAAAATATAGTTAATTCTTGACTGCTGAAAATGTCAAATCCTAGAAAACGCAGCATTCCTACATGTGATGATAAACTAATGCTGGCAGTGAGCTGCACTTTTCTTCTTCTAAATGGGAAAAGGGTTAAAGGCCCAGAGTCTGGTCAGCTGCGTTCTGGCTTGGAACAAGTGCTTTGTAGAAGCATTTCTTAAACCAGACTACTGAAGAACTCCATTGGTGATGCAGTCGGTTTTACTCTTGCATTCTGCTTATGCACAATGTTTCCCTCAAAAAGCCTTCAGGGTTTGGATGAACTGAGGCATGGATAATAATACCTGCCACATTTATCAGAGGTGGTTAATCCCACACCCAAGCTCAGGAGGTTAAGTAGCACACAGGGAGGCCTCTCTTATACAACCTCAAACCACAGGAGTGTCTGTACCAGCTCCTTTCATGGTTCGCAAGGTTATCAGGTCTTGCTGAGAAAAGAGGCCACTTGACCCAAGGTCACAGCAGGAAAGAGAAGGAGAAAGAGCTCCTCAGCTCTGTTTTTCTGAAAAGCAGGCCATTTCTAATTCTAACTCTGCTCCCACAGACTAAGCTGCCACTGCTGACTGAAGCTCAAAGTGCCTTTTCTTGATGCCTTTTCCCCGAGGCCATGGTGGGCAGCCTGATCCCCAGGCTCATCAGAGGGCATTTCACTCTGGAGAGCACAGCGACATGTTCGTCAGAGGCTTCAAAAGAAAATTTCTCTTCTCTGAGTGCCATTCAGCTGCAGGTTAAGAGGGGGCACCACTTTTAAAGGTACAAATGAGAATCAGGCACAACCTGAACGACCTGATGGGAGAACTTAAATGAACAGGACTTGTTAGGTAGAAATGGAGATTGGGATTAGAGAGGCCAGTGTTTGGTACCATGAAGTGCATGGAACATAATACCCAGGGCAGAGGTGATTGTGGATGACTGGCTTATTCCCTCCATACCTCACATCCTCCGTGAGAGGGAAATACCTCCACGACAGGGTAGTTGTGAGAAAATGGTGGAGTGCCACCTTGTAAAACGTAGGACTCCAAGTAGTGTTTATAGCATGTAGAGCTTTGGATTTGAGAAGTAAAAAGATTTTTTTTTGATGTTGCTCATTTTTAACTTACAGATTCATTTACCCATTTTGTAAACTCGTTTCTCTGCTTTACGAACTCTTAGTTTAGCCTACAAACATCCTAAGTTTTTTGTGGTTGTCTAAATTTTACCTAATTTTAGTCTGGCAAATAAATCTCATTTCATTCCAAGGAGTTTGCTGTGTTCAGGAAAATGATATATATGAACAACTAGTTACTATTTGCTTGACCCATCTAGTTGTATGGGGGAAAAAATCAAGTTGAGTATTCTTGGAAAATTATTTGTATTATTCTAGAGGTTTCACAGCAGTGGCTTGCAATCGTTTTTGGGTCATAGACCCATTTGAGAACCTAAAGAAAGCTAAAGACCCTGGTGAAATGCGCACATACACATTCTGCATATGATTTCAAGAGACTGACACACAGACACCCCAAGATTCAAGGAATAAGAAGATGCCTGAGTCTCAACAAAGGGTCATCTCTGATGCCTAATTCAGCTGTAATTTAGCCCTTTCTGTGTTCACTAATCCCCTAAGAGACCCCAGTAGGGCAGGTAGCTCCTTTCCTGGAGAAGCAAAGGCCAGTGAGAACAATCATGAACATTGTTTTTCATCTCTGAGTCTAGGGTGATGCTATTGTGGAGCTTTTTCCCACAAGTTCCTACTCAAAGAAGTGTACATCACCTATCTGGCATGAAAGTTTCGGCCCTCAGAGCACTGATTTATACTTCACAGCATTTGAAAATAGAGTTCCACAGGCGAGTGGGGTTCTGCTATGGCTGAACATGAACATGATCTGTTACAACTCCAGTACCAACGGGGACACAAATGGGAAGGCCAACGGTGAGATTTTAAATCACAATTGTAATCTTGCAACTTAGTGCTTAAAAATGAGAGTTTCTTTCAGCTGATTTTCCACATTTACATAAAATTACACTTCCTACAAAGGAGTGGACAGCAGTAATATATCAGGCCCTCCTTCCTTGGACTTGCAACAAGATTATAAGGTAGGGAGTGACTCAAGTCTAAGAATTAGCCACTTTTAAGAGCCAACAACTAAATTAGTGTTACAAATTAACTTAAAAAACAGACACACAAGGCCTCTCCTGAAGGTACTGGGCAAATTCCAGTAACTCTTTGGGGTCGTCTTAACATGCACTGAAGAGAATGGTGCTCCTTTAGTTGACTTTTACACCTGAGAAATAAGAAAGACCTAAGTGTTTGGGGAATGGATGCCTCTATTCTCTGGATGTCTAAACCAGGAGAATCCTGTCTAGTCAATACTATACTGTAGGTGCACAGTGGTTTGAAATGACTAAGTACCCTAACACTCTTACAGCTACAGACCAGTGGTTCTCAGAGAGAGCCACATCTGGCAGAGCACCTGAAAGGCTGTGGCACTTTTGAGTTGAATGGCCTGGGTGTGAAACCCAGTGGGAGGGGTGGTAAACTCAGCTTTGTAGGGGCTGCCTCCTCCCGGGGGAGGGCCTGGGGAACGGAGCTAGCTTCACAGGTAATAGGGATGACAATAATAGACTATTAGCTTCCAGGCAAGGTGCTAACAATTGCTGCTACTCTCAACCCCTCGGCAGGCCAACTGTTATTCCAGTTTTACTGAGGAGGCTCAGAGAGTAGCTTGCTCAGTATCACAGACACTATATGTAGAAGACTTAGGATTTGAACCCAGTTGGTCTGACTCTTCCTCTACCTTTTTGGCATCAGGGACCGGTGCTCTTATGAGAATCTAATGCCTGATGATCTCAGGTGGAGCTGAGGTGGTGATGCTAGTGCTGGGGAGTGGCTGCAAATACAGATGAACCTTTGCTTGTTGCTGCTCACCTCCTGCTGTGAGGTCCAGTTCCTAATAGGCCACACGCCAGTACCAGTCCTCAGCCTGGAGTTTGGGGACCCCTGCCCTGTGCCATCCTGGGCTGGTGGGCTGCTACTGATCCTGTCCAGCTCTGGGGGCCACAAGGATTTGGAGCTCTACTGGGCATGCCCCAATCAGGGGGGTTGGAGTGGGTGGTCTGAGTAGCCTCCAGGTCTGAGAATGCGTATGTTTTAAGAAGTCCCAGCATGGGCACAGTGCAGAAGCCAGCTGGGACTGACCTGTTGAACTCTAGTGCCCTTATGAGCCCCTTAGAGGGGACGTCTTTGTGTTCTTAAAGGTAGACTCTAAACGTTTAAACTCTTTGGCTGGATTGGCCTGAGGTTCTTCCACCCCTCCTTCCTGAGAACTTCAACAGGAAATTATCTGCAACTTCTGGACTTAGCAACTGGGGTGGGAACTCACCGAGGTTGTTGTCGGTAAGCACCTCCTTGACCCTCTTGGTTATGCCGTAGGTGTCCAGCTCTGGAGACATGGCTACCAGCTCTTGAATGCTGAGGGCTGAATGTCCAGAGAGAGGCAGTGGGGTGGTGGGCTGGGAGTCCGAAGCAGGTGGGTCGCTGGGTTCTGGTGGTTTGCCATCCTTACTTGTTTCAATGGGGGGACAGGGCTGCTGGACCAGTTCAGTCAAACTCTTCACAGATTCGCTAGAGCTCATTGGTGATTCGGGTGCAGGGCTGCAGCTGGCAGAGGTCTTTGGCGTGCTTTCTGTAATTAAAGCAAATGGAAAGCCGAGGCTGAAAATAGCTATCTTTCACCACATACATCTACTTTCCTTACCTAGGATAGTAAATAAATGTCTTGTACAAGAAGGACACAGAATGGATTTAAGTGAACTGTTTCATTGTTTTATAGTTTTTTTGACTGAGAGTAACCTCTCATTTTTGGTATAAAAAATAGCAACAGAAGAAAAACTAGGAGTCTAAATAGAAGGTTTCTTTAGACTCAACATAAGGGCACTTTGTTAAAAAAATATGTCATGTTAATCATGTGCTATTACTGTCATGATTTCTAATTCTATAATTCAGAAGTACTTTGCCTAGATTATGATTTGCATATTTAATTTGTCCATAATTTCGTTTTGTCCATTGCTTTAATAAGGGCTGCCCATGATGTGTGGTCATCATAGTGATGACCCTTGATAAAGAGAACTAAGGGTCACTGCTGGCCCCCAGTGGCCCAGGGCTGAGTCTCGGGACCCTGGGCTGGTTCTCATTATGATCCCAGAGGGCTCCACAGCACCCAGACTGGAGGGAACCAACAGAAGAGGCACGTCTGCCCCGCTCTCTGTCAAATCCTATGAAGTGCTTCTAAAAGGAAGCTCTTTGTCTATGCCTGATGTCACCAACACCAGAGACATGAAGCCAATGTGGGCAGTCAGGTCTCCACACTCTCCTTTCTTGAGAAGGGCCTCTGTACTGTTGTTGCAGGTGCCTGGTGGGGCCACCCTGCTGTTAGTGGGTGCTCCCTTCTGGCCTCTGTAAAACCCAACATCCGTTCTAGTTTTGGGATGTCTGGAATAAAGGCTCTGGGTCATTTCCTAATGTGCAACTATAAAGAAAGATTGTGTCCGGGAGGAAAATGTAAAGTGACTTAGTATTGCAGTCCAGGTAGGATCCAAGGTAAAATCTGCCTTTGACTCGGTGTCCTGGTGCACTCTCTCCCTCTGCCACCACTGAGCATGGCACAGGGTAAGACTCCACAGTGCCATGTGTGAGGGGCCAGGCCCGGAATTGTTACATGGGCTCTATGGCCTCAGAGAGATGACAGCTCATACAGCCAGGCTACTCAGTGTGTATCAGCATATACGATGGCCTCAAACATATTTGGTACCTGGCTAAATGAAATGTAACACAGAGTAATAAATGAATTATAATTGACCAGGTAACCAGAATATCTGTTGCTGGACATATTATATCCAGAATAAGAAACTATTCTGAACCCAAGAGAATGAGAAATGTATTCCAGATACAAGAGATACTCTGTATAAATACCTAGAAAGACAAAATCCCAAATAAAAGAAATACAATGCAACTGATAAACCTGTTTATTGTCCTAGACTGCTACAGAGTTCCACCAGCGCAAAAACCTGTGTCCTCAACCTGGAAAATCAGGTTAAACAACAACAATGGTTTGTGAAAGATGTAAAAGAGACAGACATAACAGCAGAAATGGTCCATATAAATCTTTAAGGCAATATGAATCCTACAAATCGGATTTCTTCTCTCTGCTCACCTTCAGGTCATCAGACAACTGGATATAAAACCCAGCAAATGTTATTTTTGTATCTGAAGCAGCAAAGGAATTGTACTGTAAATTTGCCCTGATTCACCCATGCGAGCGACCAATTTGGCAGATCATCCATCTTGCTCACTGTATACTGTCAAGGATGGCATGAATTCCCCACATGATAAACAGATTTCTCCTCAGGTTTTGTCCTTTAACCCACAGCAAGGTCAAAATCATGGCTGCCTAAATAACTGTGCAGTGCTGCTGCCCAAGTGTTCTCCCTGTTTTGTTCTGGGTGCTGGCTGAGGCAGAGCTCCCCAAATAACTGGAGTGGCGATGCACTTCCTTCTTCCAGGAATTCTCAGTAAGCTGTCTGCATACATTTTTGCCATGAAGAACTCCTGAGAGAATAGAGGCACTCACCACACGTGACTGGTGCTCCCAACCATGGCTACAGACAAATGTGAACCACCAAGATCAAAACCCTGTGTGGACCTCGAGATGTACCAGGCCAGCCTGTATTTGCACCTCCACTTTCTGAGTCTTGTCTAAAATATGACAACTCAAAGCTGAGTGTGCTTCCTGGAGTACAATCACTCATTGACAGACACAAGTACACACAGATGTCACCACAGTCTCAGGTAACAGAAAGCAGAACCAACGCCACGTTTTTGGATCAGCAGAGATTCAATAGCAAGTGGACCTGCTGGAGATACCAGGGATCTATATGTCCAGAACATCATGTTGGAAAGAGAGAGTCATTCTTTAGAAAGCTATTTCCAGTAAGCACCACAGCTCCAGCAGTGGGACTGGCATCACAAAACCAAAGCTATTAAGAAGCTCCCACAGCTCCTGGCAAGGCGGCCAGGCCCCTTGGGGCAGAGAGGACAGGTGCTTGCCAGTCTGACTCACCACTCGCTGTCATAGAATAAGAAAGGTAAGTCAACAAAGAAGAACAAATATTACTGTCTCCCACCCTGAACTATCAAATGGAACCCTCTGATAAAAAGAATACTTTTTGAAAGAACAAGGCTTTGTTTCAGTCCATGCACTTAAAAAGGATTAAGGGAAAAAAGAGGAGTCCTGGGCTTGGCATTAAGGCACTGAACTTGGGGGTGGGAGCTACCTCTACTAGCCAGCTACGTTAACTTGAATATGATTCTTCATTTCTTGGAATATCCTGGTTTCCTTGTCTGAAAAATGCAGACAGGGTTGAGTGAGGAACGAACCTGCCACATGATTGGTGCTAAGAAACACAATCTGAATTTGATGTTAGAAAAAAGAGCAGTTATTAACTTGTGTTAAAATGTATTTTTTTATGTAAGGGCCTCCTACAGTCACTGTAAATCTCCTCAAGATTTATTCCTATTTCTTCCACAGTGCCTGGCACAATACTGAGACGCTGGTGATAAATTCAAATGCTACATCTTGTATATCATTTATCAGTGAACCCCAACCGTTTTGGCACCCGGGACAGGTGCTCCTATGAGAATCTAACGCCTGATGATCTGAGGTGGAGCTGAGGCGGTGATGCTAGCACCAGGAAGCAGCTGCAAATACAGCTGAAGCTTTGTTCACTTGCCCGCTGCTTACCTCCTGCTGTGCGACCCAGTTCCCAATAGGCCAGGGACTGGTACCTGTCCGAGGCTCGAGGGTTGGGGACCCGATTTAGATTATATTCTGGAAAAGGTAAATCTATTATGAACAGAAAATAGATCAGAGGTTGTTAGGAGTGAGGGGCAGGAGTTGATTACAGAGGGGCATGAAGGAAATCTGGAGGCAGGATGGAACTATTCTGTATCTTGATTGCCAAAATTCATATAAATTATACCTCAATATAAATTTACTTAGGAAAAAAAGTGTTGGTGGAAAGAATTCTTTCACTCATTCTCTAAGTATGTTGAGTTAGGACTTTGGGAATATGGCAGTGAATGGGCATAGGAGGCCTTGCCCTGTTGGAGATCACGCCTACAGGGACAATGGTCATTAAACAGAAGTAGCTAAAGGTCCCAAATGTCCTGATGGGAGACAGATGGGAGGCATGCGAGCACACAGCTGGGGGGTGGGGACATTGATATGGCCTAGGGATCAGAGATACCCTCTGGTAGAGTGACAGACATTTCAGGTGGACTGCAGGCATGAATAGGAATAAGTCAAGAGGAGTAGGAATGGCAAAGGAAGGGAGGTAGATTGTTTCAGACATCTGGTGGGCTTGAGACATGAATGAAATTTAGTGCAGCAAGAACATGAGGAAAAGAGAGGCCCCTTGGGGCTGAGTGCAGGACCTATGAACTGGCCTCCTGCACTGGGGAGCCAGGGAAAGGCCCTTTACCCTGGCAACACTTCTTTTTTGGGGATGCAACGCAGGCACTAGAATGTGTACTGAGGCCTTATCTGAAAGAGCAAAAACTGGAAATGTGTCCATCACCAGGAGACTAGTCTCTGGATTGAGGCACGTTCATATACTATGTGCTACGAATAGCAGTGAGAATGGGAGGACTGGAGCCACATGTACCAGCATCCAAAGCATAATGGTGAGCCCACAGAGCAAGGTGTGGAAAGAAGCAGAGTGTAACATCTGTCTGCAGGTGGGAAGCTTGCATATATATGCCCTGTGTTGTAGTGGCTACCTGAATATGTGTAAAGTCATGCACAGGAATGATAAATAGTAAATTTAGGATGGACAGTGGTTGACTTCTAGGAGGGGACAAGCTTTGGGAGGGGGCTTCAGCTCTATCTTTAATGTTTTATTTCTTTTAAAAATTATGACCAAAAGTTAAGGTTAAAGTTGACAGGCACATGGGCATTCATTACATTATTACAGTTTTATGTTTAAAATATTATAGACCTAACATCAAAAAGAAAGAAAGAAAATAAGCTCACTGTTGCATCAGTGGAGAGAATGAACTTGCCAATAGCAAGGCTGGGGTCAGGAGGTCCTGAGGAGGCTGTAACACCATGTAGGGAGAGTAGACGGTGGCCTAGAAGAGCTCAGGGAGCAGGTGGGGAGAAGTACACAGGTTCGAGAGAGGTTACAAGGTAGTTTCAACAGGACTTGGGGGCTGAGCAGATGTGGGGAGAGGACTGAGGAAGAGGGAAGAAGTGGGTGGTTCTCACATTGTGGCCTGGGCAAATGGGTACGTGAGGTGCCATTCTGGGAGAGGGTGCATCTGAGGAGGAACACATATTAAGAAATCCTACTTTATCACCATTTTAATAGCAGCTACTGAGTAAGCTAACATTTCTGGGGCACTCACTGTGTTGTAAGCACTGTGCTAAGTAAGGCTCATGGGAATGCACTAATTCAATCCTCATGACGACCTGATAATGTGAGGTAGGTACATGCATTTCTCTCTACTCAGAGATGAGATATAGTGCCCAGAGTTATACAGCTAGGAATTAGTCAGATGTTACATATTCCGTGTAACCCACCTATATAGTTAAGTGGTGCCTGTACCTGCCTAGCCATTGATGGAGTGACTGGACATCATTTCTCTACACTCCACTTATCAATGTGAATAAATCTCAAAAACATGACAGTGAACCACAAAATGCCAACGCACTACTGGGATGAGGGAAGGGAACCAAAACACATTTAGTAGTCCGTATGAATGTGGCAGTGTGGTAAGGGCATTAACCCACTGTCTCATTCAGTTCTCGTAACAGTCCTGCAGCAGAAATATAAACCCTGCCCTCCAGGTGAGGAAACTGAGGCTCAGAGAGGCAACGGGACTTGGTCCAGGTCACAGCGATAGAATAAAGATCTGAACAGCATCAGGAGTGGAAAGCCTCCATGTTTCTATCTTTCATCTGCCAGTCACTGCAGTATCAGGATAACTTGCCTACCTTCTCTCATTCATTCATTCATTCATTCATTCACACACTCATTCAAACATTTAAAACACTTACTATGTCATGCGCTCTCCTAGGCAGTGAGGATAAGAGAAATTAGACACAAACCTTGCTTTCAAGGAGTCTACAGCCTGCAGGACCGGGACAATTGAAAATGGGTAATTTGCATATTTGAAAAGCTCAGGTACATGGTCCATCTATCCAATTTTGACAGCAATAGGAAGGTGTTACATTTAAAAATTGATCCATATGGGTTCATTTTTTTTTGCAAGGTTTCAAATCTTACATAAGAGTTGCTTGGTTAGTAAGAAACAGAAAAAAGAGACAGTGACTCAAGGTCCTCTGAAATACACAAGCCATTCAGTAACTATAAAAGGATTATGAAAAATATTATATTCCAAAAACAGCAGGCAAACAACAGCTGCCTTAAGTTTTCAATAGAAGCCAACTGAAAATACACACCCACCATAATTTCAGAGACAAATCTCTCTGCAGTTTATCCAATCTACTTTTTAAATTTCCATACCCAGCCCTCTATCTGCAGTAATAATAACCCAAATTCCATTTAGTGTTCATTTGAGCAGTCAGGATAAAGTCATTTCTTATTATCTCCCCACTGTGTAAAAAACAGCTTGAAGGTAGGAAGTCAGCAAGCATTTTCACCAAAAAGTAATTATTGTAAGTGACATTTTTACTGCTGGCATGCCATAAGGCGAACTGTGCATTCAGAAGGACAAGTTGCTGAAACAAAATGACAGGGTACTCTGTGACATTCTGACAAGAACCCAAACATTATTTAACTGGCGGCTGGTCTGATGCACCACTTTTCATTATGTCCATAGTTTAGGCTTTGAGCCTGTGCCAAGCCAGGAAATTCCAAGTGCCTATAAAGACAGACAAGTATGGAAAGACGAGAGAGTGGAGGGAAAAGGCTGGGGGGTGGGGAGAGGGTTAACACACATGGCTGGGGAGCAGCATAGTCCCGGCCTGGCGCATGTAAACGTGAATGAGGAAGGAAGTCAAGGACAAGAGGAAAGCAAGTGCAGGGCAGAGGCGGAGAGATGATGGAGCCAGAAGGGACAGGAGCCTTGGCAGCCGCAAGTGACATGGTAGTGCCAGGATGTGCAGGTTTTGGAATGCCCAGTGCGGGGCATCCTTGATCTGAAAGGAGCCCTAGTGGCCTGGAAGGACCCTGCCCAGCTTGAGGCTCTTTCCAGCTGACAATGCTGATAGCTTCAAAAGCCAGAGCAGTAGAACCGCCAGGCTGGAGTGCTTCCCAGCTGAGTTCAGATGCAGAGATCGCGACAGACACTAAACCTGTGCTGAAACATGGAGACCTGATCCCATGTTCCCATGGTTCTTCTCCAAAGACCCACTATGTAAAGGTTTATGGCCAAAGTCTCTTTAGAAATGATGAAGTTTTCTGATTCAAAGGTAACCAGCCACCTAATTTAGTCGCAAATTGGCCAGGCCTATGCCACCCAGGATTGTGAGACCCTCTCACTGACGAGTTCCCGACATCTCCGAACACCATAGCTTTCCTTGGTGGCGGCAGCAGCACTGATGGGCTCCCCAAGGCCTGAACCTTGTCTCTGAGGATAACAGCAGATACTCATTGCCCCTTGAGGACTATCACCCTATTATTAGCCACGTATCTCCGTTAGACACAGCCAACATAGAAACATGGGAGGTTTCTGCTTTTGAGTGAGTGGTATTTCTGACTGATAAGCAGGAACTTGAAACAAAATACATGGATACTTTAATAAATGTCACAGAGACAGGCAGGAGCTGTTCACACCCCCTCTTACCACGCTGCTGAATATTTCCCACAGAAAGCGGAACAGAAGTAATCTAACAACATACTAAGGTATAGCAGAAGCACCCACGCAGGCCACTCCACAGAATAGCCTTCTTTCCCAGGGCCTGTACCTGATGTCTTCAGGATGTAAAGGTGGGGCCTCACTCTTCTAGGTCCCATTCCCACGGACTCCAGGAGGGTTTTGTCTTGCCTCTGGGAAAGGGCCATTCCCGAACAGGTGGTGGCATTAAGCAGGCAGGTGCCGCCCTCCTTGCCCTGGACTTAACAATACTCTTGGCCCTTAGCCAGCCTCGGCATTGCCTTAAATCACTGAAAATCTCAGCAAACCTACCAAATCACTCTTTTTTCAATAGCAGAAAGAAGTAACCTGAGAAAGGTTGGGGTGAGTCTGGTGGGAAGACCTAGGGAGGAGCCAGAGGGGCTGGGTGAGACCTGCTGTCTTAGCAAAGGTAGATGCCACCTGTGTTGGCTCTAGTTTCTTCTATAAAATGCAAGAGCAACTGTAACAACATGGATGGACCTGGAAGGTATTATGCTAAGTGAAATAAGTCAGACAGAGAAAGACAAATATTATATGATCTTATTTATATGTGGAATCTAAAGAACAAAACAAATGAACGAAACAGACTCACAGATGCAGTGAACAAGCTGATTTTTTGCCAGATGGGAGAGGTGCTGGAGGGGTGAAAAAGGTGAAGGAATTAACAAGTACAAATTGGTAGTTATGAAAGTCATGGGGCTGTAAAGTTCAGCATAGGGAATATAGTCAATAGTATAACCGTGTACAGTGCCAGGAGGGTACTAGGCGAGCTAGGAGGATCACTTCGTAAATTATACATATGTCTAACCACTCTGCTGTACACCTGAAACTAATATAACATTGAGTGTAATTGAAAAATTTAGAAAAGGGGGGAAAGGTGAAGGCAAATAAGAGGTTCAAATTTCCAGGTATAAAAAAAAATAAGTAATGGGGATGTAATGTACAGCATAGGGAATATAGTCAATAATAATGTGATAGCACTGCATGTGTCAGATGGTTGCTGGACTTATGGTGATCACTTCTTTAGGTATATAAATACTGAATAACTATGGTGTACATCTGAAACTAATACAATATGTATGTTAGCCATATTTTAATAAAAATCTTTAAAAAAAAGGGATAAAAAGAAAAAGTGGAAGAGCAATGATATCTCTCCCACACATACCCTGGCCCCTAGCCAGGGCTGAAGTAAAGAGTCAGGGCACGATGGGGAATCAGGCAGACATCATAAAGCAAGTCACTGTCTCAGATACCCTATGACAAGAAACAGGACAGGATGAACAGGGGGTAGTGGGTGCTCATAGCGCCATGACACTAAAGGGTGGGGCTGAGGGTGGGTGTGGACGTGTGCCAAGGTCTGAGGTGAAGGAAAAAAAGAGATGGGGGGCTGGTCACACACTAAGAAGGTAGGACTTTAGCCCTAGGGAAGGGGCCGAGGCAGGGGAGTGCCCCAGCTAGATCCATAATCTGGAAGGATAGTTCTGGCTGCAGTACTGTAGATAAAGGGATGACCGGAGAACTGGGCCAGAGTGAGGGTGTGAAAATAGACAAAAGAAAAATCTGTGAGGTGTTTAAGAAATAGAAACTGTGCATTTGGGAAGGGGGTGGTGTAAGAGGGAGAGAACTGAAGTGGGCTGCCAGGCTTCAGGCTTAGGTGACCATGGGGACAGGGAAGCTTTCACTGAGACAAGAAACACCAGAGGGAGAGCCATTCTGGGGAGAAAGGCTGAGCTCAATTTTGAGTGTGTTGCTTCGGAAGTGGTGACAAATATATGGGTCTGGCGGGAGGTCTGGTGAGGGAGGTCAGTACACCAAGGGAGGACTCAGGACCGTCTGGCCTTGGCTGGTCACCTTGGCCGGGCCCGCAGCACAGTGGTACAGGAGATGCTTGCTGCTGTGACTACTGCTTCAAAGTCAATCAGAGGTCACGGATGCTTGGCTCCTCCCATCAGTACCCGACTCAGTGCTTCCCTCATTCTTGGGATTATTTTTCACTTTCCTGTTTTCTCCCCAAACTGGGAAAGTACATTGGAGAAAAATGATTTTAACAAATCTGCATTGAGATGACCTAGGGGAAGCTGCCGAGGCGATGGTCCTATGGACTCACATTGGGTGTGGATCTGAGAAGAGAGCGCTCATCCGTGTGGTGGGCACTGCAGGGCATCTGAGGTGTAAATTTGCTTCCCCTTAGTCTTCACTATTTTTCCTGTGTATTTTTTATAGACTCTTAAGGAAATATGCATGTCAAAAGCAGAGTTTGGGAATATTCAAAATCAAACTACTATTCAGCTTTTGCAGTGAACTTACAGTCTGGCAAGGATGCAGGAGTGACACAGTGACAGTTAGCCCTGCCTCAGGAACACAGTGCTCACCCTGTTCTCAGCTTTCCTACAGATCCATACTGATTTAGAAATAATGCTTTCAAATTACCTTCAATAACCTTATTACCGAACCAGCTGTGTGTATGAACACTTATCAATGTGTCCCTGTGCATTAAGAGAAAATGTATGTCATACAAACAGTCTAAATATATATTACTGAGATGGGAAAAAACAAACCCTTTAGTTAAATTGCTTTGCTGTAATCAAAGGTTAATCACTGTGTGTGTGTGTGAGCGTGTGAGCCTGTGCGCATGTGTCCTCTCTTTTTCTCCAGCAATAGCCACACTCTCTGGCAGGCAGCTCACACCGCCATTCTAATAGCAGAATTAATTTTCCTAGATTTCTAAGAACTGGAGGAGCTAAGAAGTGATTTTAAATAGTTTTCTTTCTGAGCCTCCTAGATCTGCAGCTCAGAAGCTCTCAGAAACCTGGCAGGCGGCAGGCTTCGAAGTGTCCATTTATGCAGAGGCTCTAGCGTCTGCCCCGAGAGCAGCCTGTCCCCTCTCAATAACCTGGCAAACGGGTGACAATGCCTGCGCTGTGATGGAATGTTCCTTGGAGAATCCACGGCTGACTGCAGCCACCGAGCACACTGCGTGGTGGGCTGCTTCCTGACTTCCCAACAATAGGCAGGTGAGTGAACTGATCTGGCCGCACATGGGCCTGGGCCGTGCGAAGCAGAACCAAGAGATGTTTTGTCATCTGTGATGGTATTAGAAAAGCTATTAAGGTACATTATTTTACACATCCTCCCAATCTCTCCATACTGCTTTACTTAATTTGTGATGAAATTGTTGAGAAAGGGTATTTAATGTAGGACAGTCAGTAAAAGTAATTTATCATCTTCCCGCTTCAGTGCTCACGTTATCAGCGAACTCATTTTATGCATTCATCATGCAATCAGCCTATTATTTGCATATTAATCAGGCAGTGGACCATGAAAGAACTGCATCCCAGCCAAATGCTGCACTATCTCAGGAGAAACACTCAGTAATTATCATACATCAGTGTTATGATGTGGTAATTGATTATAACATCTTTCTGCTGCCCCTGGGGAGCCCCGCTGCTAACCCAGCTCCAGGCACTCTGGACAGATTGTTATTTTCCTCTAAAAATCAGAGGAACCACTGCTGTTCTCTACCCACCCCCCTCGTGGAGTATTGATCTTCTCTTCCAATTTCATGAGGTATTATACCACATGAAACAAAACTGTCCATAACTCAGGAATGAGAGGGTCTAGCTGGGAGGAAGGATGTCTCTCTGGACCAAGTGTCCTCTCTCATCAGCCTTCTGGCGTCGAAGACGCTGCTCCAGCTTCCGAGTTCCCTTACCGGACGAATGCTGCAACTTTAGTCTCTCCTCATTGCAAAGCTGGTGCAAAGGCAGTTTGGCTGCTTTATTTAGGTGCCAAACGACAGACTAATTTTGGCCCTCTTATAAAGGACAAACCTAACATCTGCCAATTCAGACTCTGGCTATATTTAGGAATCTAGTTCCAAAGAACAAAACAAAATATAGATGAGGCCAGCGAGGGAGGCTCCTGGCAGCTCTGATCAATTCAAAGCCCCCTCCTCACGCCTCATGGGGAACTTGAGCATGGCCCAAGGACCAGTCCACATGAGGTTGAAGCTCAGGGACATTGGCAGGAAGAGGGCATGAAGCTAAAGGGCAGGGCTATCTTTTAGCAGACAAAGGACCTTAGGCCACTGTATGTATTTTCCTTCTATTTAGACTGGAAGGGGTTTCGAAGCAGCATGGACCTGCATCACAGGCCACATGGGCTATATACTCTCTGTTGCAAAACTTGATAGACTTGCGTCAGACTCTGCCACTGATCTGTACTGGGTTCTCTCCCCTCCTCCTGCCCGGCTGCCCAGAACACCAGGATGCATCCCAGGGTAACTGATTTTCAATTCACTGTTGGTTTTGTCTTAGATCTGATTTTTGATATCTGTCCATTTATAATTTGATCCAAATTTTGTTCCTTGTTTTGATGTATGGTCTTGACTTCTCTCCGGGCAAAGTTCCAAGGACTAACCCTTCATCCACTGAGGTGGACCAAATCCTTAGGGTCGAGTGGCGACTTGCCTGCATCTGGGTGCCCTGTGACACCTCTGTGGTAGCAAGAACCACGTGGGCTTCTTCCAACTTCTTTCTGACTGGGGACAAATTGCCTCTCGTCACTGAGCCTTGGTTTTCTCAATCAGTAAGATAGGAGAGATCATCTGCACTCACTGCTAAAGGATTAAAGACATGTGCACTGTGTGGGCCACACAAATGATTCAAATACACCAGTTTCCTCATTTTATTCTGATCACTTTTTTCAAATTACCTAAGGATTTTTAGGCATTTAAGCTCTTCATCCTTCCTTAGAACCAAACCTTGAAAACTGAAGTCCCCATTTGCTCCTCTGACCTATTTTTGCCTCTTGTACTAAATGTCCAATGTACTGTAAATTGTTTTCCAAGGAAAGCTAAAAAGGAAAGAAAGGAGACGTGTCCAGGGACTTGTGACTAGGGCCTGTAGGAGCATTCTCCAAAAGGGGAATTAGGGCCTGCCAGGACAGAGGGTCCAGATAAAACGAACGAGAGTACTTAATCGAGATGGTACTGCCACTCGCCCGTGCCGAGAGTTGCTCCTACATCCGGAGATGGCCTGGTTCTGCACCAGTTTGCTCCAAATGGCCTGAGTGATGATCTCTAGTCTTACTCTTGCAGCTCAAGATTCTGGGTCAACTTTGAGGAACAACAGATGGAGGGGCAACTTCCAAAGAGGGATGGCACTTAGGAGAAGCCGAGACCCAGGGAGCTGCATGCGGGTCTCCCCTCAGTGGGCCCTGCGTGCTATGTCTGCACCTGAAACTCCCCACCGAAGGAGTGGCTGGACGTCTTCTCTGTTTTAAAGCCAAAATTTTTGTGTGTACAGATATATTATTTTACAGTTATCTGTGTACACACAAACAACACATAATGAGAGTGGTTGCAGTGGCAGCCGCTGTTCTGGAGGCTTTTTAAAAATATACAAACTCATTTAAACTTCCCAATAGTCTTTGGACATAGGTACTTTATTCTTCCTATTTTATTGAAGAAGCTGAGGCCCAGAGAGGTCAAGTCACCTGCCCAAGGCCACATAGTCACTCAGTGGCAGAGGCAGGACAAGCCCTTGGCAGTCTGCTCTGAGCGTGCTATGTTCTACTGCTGCTCATGTTTGTTGGCTATTGTAAGATAGTTTCTTATGATTTGCTGATAAAAATCAATCTGAATATCTCTCACTAGTAATTGATTAAATAAAATAGTGTATCCAGACATAGAAATTCCCTATAGCTTTAAACAGAGGAGGAAATTCTTTATGTATTGGCTTAGGAAAGTCTCCATGATACAGCGCTAACATGTGAAAAACAAGGCACAGCACTTTGAGTCCTGATGTCCCCTCCTGCGTGGAACCAGTGCTTCGCTACACGGGCTATCTATGTGCAGGAAACTAGGACAAGGCTGCTCTGGAGTGGGCTACTGGGGCTGGGATATGAGGGAGGCAGGATAACTTATTTTTAAAAAGAGTACGTGTAAGCCCTTTCACAGTTTGCATTTTGTAACCATGGTGCACTTTACTTATTTGAAAAATCCCCACAAATAATAGGAAAAAAGTCAAATAAATCTTTTACTCTGTGTTACTGTAACACTTTCCTCTTTTTTTGGAGAGGCACACTGACGAATCCCACTGTTGGAACAAAGACCTTTGGGGGCTGATTTATGTCTAGAGCAGCCTTTACCAGGGATCGTGATGACAAGTGTTACTCTGAGATGAAACATCAAGTGGCTCACTCAGTGGCTGACCCAAGATGCCTGTGTGGGGTCTCCAGGCACCGTGTGCTCTAGGGGAGGACAGGCTTGGTAGGCTCGCCTTGTCCCACCCCCGCACCACAGGTGTTAAAGGGCCTCCATACTCCCTTGGCCCTCCTGTGCTAATGTTGCAGGGTGTCTGTTTCAGAATCATGTGGCCAGTCTCCGTCATGAATCCCGCAAATGCTGGGGATGGCTGGGAGAGCTGACGAAGCAGCATCTGCATACAGGAACTATAAGGGGGTGATCCTGACCAGATACCTTTCAAAGAACATTTGAGAAATGCATCCTCATCTCCTATAGCTTGCAGGTTGGGTGACGGTTGCCCAACACACTGCCTTGCCCGCCTCTGAGGACACTCTTAGTTGTGCTGGGCCTCAGCCTGCCTCTCATCGCTCCTGAAGGGAGAGCTGCAGCACAACCAAACCCCTTTATACCTTAGCTCAGCTGAGATTAGGCTGAGATTGTATGAAACACGCTGATTAGAAATAAATAGAGTACGGTTTCCTGGACCATTTTGGCAGGCATTGGAGAGACACCTTACTGGTGGCAGAGCAAGATACCACATTGCACCCAAGGTGAGAAAGGATCCTCCCGGACCCTGGGAGGATGTTCCCTAACCTTTGCTTTGGCTGAGGGCACTGGCCTCCCTGGGTGGCTCCAAGGTACACTTTCCTCCTGACTTGCAACCTCCTCATGCCCCCCATCAATCTGAATAAGGTCCTTTTCCATGTGGGGAGGAAGAACCGCCCTTTGGGCTTTAGGCTATTACAGCCCACTAACACATATTCTGCCCCGTGGGACATCTTTGCTTCTCTAGGAGGGTTTTCTAAGCTTCACAAAGCCGCACCTGACAACTTCTTCTTGAACTGTCCAGCTTGCTTGCCTAGGGCATATTCAGCAGCTGCTGGGTCCATCTCAGTGAGCGAGGTGTTGCCCATGCTCTGTGCACTGGAGGCCATGCTTCTGCTTGCTGAGTCCTGAGACCCTCACCAGTTCCCTCTCTGATCAGCAAAGGAAGCTTTTTTCCTGGTTATAAATCTGGCTCCTAGTGGCTGTTGAGTTCTTAGGTTTGGGTTTTTGCCACTGAACTCTGAATACCCCTTTTAGCCTCTAGCCTCTTTCCTGTCATCTCTTCAGAATGGGAAAGGTGAGAACTACGGTTGGCTGTGCCACCAATCACTGACAATATCCATCTCCTCTCAAGAAAGAGCTTCCCAAAGCATGGAAGGAGTGCTTTGGAGTGAGATACAGCAGGCTGAGCATCCTGGGCCCAATGCTACCATGGGGGCAGGTCATAGAGGTTACCTTGAAAGAGCAAGGACCTTTCCCTCTGTCCTGCTGTGTACACTTTTCTTATTATACAAGTTTTAAGAAAGCAACAGCAATAGTATTTTACATAAAGAAAAGATAAAATTCATCCATAATCCACTTTCCTACTGTCACTTTAAAAAGAAAAATAAAAGGCCTCTGAAATAGGGGCTTTTAAGGTTTTTACTTTTTTAAAAAGTTCCAAATATGCCATGTTCTGCCCCATCAATGAACATCTGTATGCAGAACTCTCCACCTAGAATGTTCTTCTCCTTGATTCTTTTACCCTTCCTGGCCCAGTTTCTTCCTTGGGGCTCCCTTAGCACCTGGGGCCTACCTGCAGACCTGCGGCCACATATACCAGATGACAGAAAACGGGAAGGTAGGTTGTGTCTGAATACAGAAACCTTCCTGACCTTAGATAAAGAATTCCCTTATTATGATAATCTTGACAGAAAAAAAAAAAGCCCTAATATAACCAAAAAATAAAAAAATAAAAGTGCACTCAGTTTTCCTGGCTACTGTGTTCAGTGTGTGCACAAGGCTGAACCCCTGGCCAAATGATGAGCCTGGGCCACCTGCTTAGGGAGGACACTTTCTAGTTCACACGTGGCTTTCCAGAATTCTCTTCTGGTTTTGTTCTGTTGTCTAAGGCTGGGTATACATCAGTTATATGCAAATCTCTTTTGCTATTCAAAAGAAACAAGGGTTAGAATAATTCTCTCTGGAGAGAACCAACAGTTACTTTCACTGATTTATTTTCATGAAGGAAAAAAAACAAATCCAATCAAATCTAGTCTACAACATTGAATGGGGTTTTGCCTGCTTTAGACAGTGACATGGCATTTTCTGGAGGTGCTACTAGCCCTTCCCTATCCCATTAATGTCCACGGAGATGTCCCCACCCTGACTTAATCATTAAAATTGAGGAACTGATTACTTAAACCAGGACGCTGCATCAGAATTCAATTAGTGAATTCAAAGTACTAAAACCATGGACATATTTTACTGGTCATCTCACAGGCACAAAGCAAGAGTCATGATGCTTATTAAAAGGAACACTGGCCTGCCTCTAACTGTGGGTTGTGGCCATAATGTCAGGGAGGGGGCACCACGGGACCACCCACGTTAGAGAAGGACTGCAGCAGCTGTCTTCTCAAGAGGCAACTGATACTCTGCTGGTTGAGAACAGGAGCATGGAGCCATGGAATTCTCCATGGGCAGAGAAGACTTGGAATCCACGGATCCTGACACTCTGGGAAAAAGCCGAATATTCTATGATTAATTGAAAAATGGGCCATCCTTCTGCTTGTACAACTTGCAATAATTCATCTGAAGATGGTACGGATACTTGTTAGCTATAGTAATGCAAGGCTCCCATATCAAAAAGTTATAAAGCCGAGTGTACTGGGCGACTTTTCTCTATCAGATTTCTGTATGTGATGACTAATGTGGCAGCCAGGAAAATCTGTTCCTTTCTCCCACCCCTACTCTTCCTTTAGAGTTGTCTCTTGTCTCCTTCCTTCCCTAGGGGCAAAAAGATTAATCACACCAAGGAACTGTGAATATGAAATGAGCTTTAAGGAATGAAAGAGAAAAAAAAATCCATGTTTTACTAGATCATATCTAACTATCTATGTATCTACACACACACACACACACACACACACACACACACACACACACACACACACACACCCCTCATTATAGCTCAAGGTTTTCTTCTCTTTAAAAAACTAAGGGGCCACACTCAGGGAACACAAGTCTGGCTTGGCCCCCGCCCTTCTCTAAGTGCTTCCTTCTCTTTCCCCAGGCATTGCTATTGCTAAGCAGTACTCAGGCAGCTGATGGATGATACCTGGATGGAAGACAAACAAAAGAGAGACAGAGAGAACCAATCCCCAAAGGACTAGCTGCAACTCGATATTCAAATAGGTTTGCCGTATTAGATTAAAGACAACGCTGATTATAACTACTGCTCCCCTTTCCAAGACATTGAGAACTTCGAAAGAGGCCAGCACAAAAACTGATTTAAAGTTCTATCCTTCAAAAACTTTTTAAAAAATGTTACTCATAAGATTGGCATAAAATCCTCTGCATTCCTTACTCTTCAAGGTCCCAACGGCTTCCAAGAAAAAGCACAGGTCACTAGCTGAAAAATGGCATCAACTTTCCTTAATGCCCTAGGCCATCACCTCAATGCTCAGATCATCAAAGGAGCATTCAGAAATGGTTATATCCACCAAGAGGAAAAAAATGATGATGCAATCAAAACTTCAGTTTCTCCTTATCGTAAAACTGATCAGCAAATTTGACATACAAATCATTAAGGAAAATGGAGACGCCGAGGGGCAACAGAGCTGGGCAGAAAGAGTCAGACAAGAATTATTTAGTGAGGAAAACGGATTCCTGTGTCAGCAGTTTGCTGTTTAGATGAGTGAGGCCACTCCACTCCAGGGGCACCTTATCACCATGGTAACGAAGCACAGAGCCATGCATTAGGTTCCTATGATTTTGGCTTCAAAACTGTAGCTCTTAGTGAATGGCTGTGGACAGAAGGCAAGTATTCCAAAGTCATTCCACACCTAGGTGGCTAAACTGACCAAAAGGCCAATTTGGTGGCCTGGATTCTCAGACACTGAGGGTTTCTTTCTGACCAATATTCAGGAATAAACCAACCCAAGGCTGAAATTACCTTCCTGCAGCTGAGCTGCCTCAGGGCAGAGGCCTCATGAAGCCACCACCAAGGACAGAGCATCTTTCTGGGTCTGTGTCTGAGGGCCTTTTGGAAAAATTCCGAGGTAGCCATGGTGAGAACAGGGACTCAGAATCCTGGGGAAATGCTGGTACCAGAGGCTTCACTGCCTTGCTTTTGGGGGAGCAATGCTGAATACTTTCTCAGAGACATTGAGTTTTTAAGCTGTCAAAGATTATAGAGTCTTCCACAGTCATTCATTCCAATAATTTACCAACACTCATCATTATAAAATAATTACATTTTTTGAATCTAAATTCTGCATACAAAAAAGAACAGCTATTTTAATTTTCTGAAATATTACTGAAAGGATAACACTGGTAGTAAAGCAATTTCAAACTAGGTAAACCACCAGCTACAATCTTGCCACTGTATAGTGTCTTTCTTTCCATTTTGAAGCACTTTCTAGCCTTTCTCGATCCAGAGAAACATTTTTTGCTTCGCTACCGTATTTAAAAGTTTGTATTTTCTTAGCATACAAGAAATATTTTTCTATGCTTCTCCAGTCACCATAATTATTGTTTCTACTGATGGCTTCCCTACTGCTGCCCAACAACAGCTGTGTTAGGTGAGTGACCTGCAATCCATCTCCTCTCCTGCTGAGATGACACTGGGAAAGGCCTGCCTGCTACTGCTTCACAGAAACCACTGAAAGTTCTATAGAGCTCACTTTTATCCAGATGTCCACTGCCCCCTCCTCCCTCCCTCCTCCAATCTGCAGATTCCCCAAGAGTTTTACATTATTTTATTAAGTAATTTGATATCTTACAAATATCATTTACATTCCTCTTAGGAGCCCTGTGTGCTTTTTTGAGGTTGGAAATATGACTATTGTACGAATGTTCCAGCTCAGTAGCAATTACCTGTTATATAATAAAAAGCAAAAAGCCATTTGTCAAAGATTTGTTCGGACAAAGAGGTTTTGGCATCGATCATAACCGACCTGGAACTGCAGGAGATTTCCTGTTTTATTTAGGAACAATGTATTTTGATCTAAGAAATGTTAAGCTTCATTCTGCCAAGTTCAGTCCTGACTCTGATGGAGCAGCAAATGCTCTCGGACAGTTTAAGAGGAGGCCAACTTTCCATCAGAGTCAGAGACAAGGCTGATTTTCCATGCAAATGTCTGTGAAACTCTAGCACAAACAACTATGTCCATTATTTTCCTGATGAAGTTTGAATGCGAGCCAGTGCTGCTTAAGTTCTCTGGTACTTGCTAATTAAACTGACTGACCCAGAACGAAGTGAGAAGGAAGTCCACTGACCCTTCTTTAGATGGACAACCACTCCATTCAGATACCTAGTCAAGAAACCAACAGCTTAAGCAAGATACAGCTTTTTGACCCCCATTTTGGTCAAAATCAGAGTGGAACACCTAAAACAGAAAAAAAAAAAAAAAACCTAACAGGAAACCTCACTGCAACTGAGGCGCTCTCTGGCTGCATCTGTGCACGGCTTTGGCATCTTGCAGCGGCAGCGGCCACGGCCGCTGCGCCCAGCTGTTCCCTCACTACACATGTTTTCCCTCGTAAAACTTCCAGCAGGCTGGCGGGCTTCACGCTCCTCACTTAGCTTTGTTTGTGTTTTCAATGAATCAATGGGATATGGAGACTAATCAAGATGTTTAGAAAAATAAAGAAAGAAAAAAAAAGAGGAACAGCTCATGATGCTAGCTGTTTCTAAAAGCTGGGTGAAAGAAGCTCTGCCCAAGTGGGAACCCATGAAGGACATGGAAAGGGAGATCCAGTCCGGCTGGCTACACCCAGG
Organism: Cynopterus sphinx; assembly: GCA_030015415.1. Classification (NCBI taxonomy): domain Eukaryota; kingdom Metazoa; phylum Chordata; class Mammalia; order Chiroptera; family Pteropodidae; genus Cynopterus; species Cynopterus sphinx. The sequence continues at coordinate 81,426,254 of CM057379.1, read as the reverse complement.
GGTCCCCAAGGCACAAATGCCACCTCAAGGACCTCGTGGCTCTTAGATGGAGTCTTGGCCCGCATTCCAGGCCTCCATCATCTGCTCTGAGGCTGGAACCCCAGCTTCAGCCCCACTCTGCTCAGTGTCACTGGCTCTACATCCAGTCACACCTGAACTGTGACCCTGCCTCCCCCCATTTCCCTTCCACATGAACTTGACTACTCCTAACGAGGAACTAACTGGGAAAGTGATAGGTGCTCATTCCTTGTCTCCTATTGGAATGAAAGCTCCCTGAACAGAGAACCTGTCCCTGACTCATACCCAGGCCCCAGCTCTGAACTTAGGGATTTACAGATTGATGAAAGCTGACAGACTAATGAAAGAATTCACTGAGGAGCAAAGAAATGCTGAAGGAACTTTGCACTCAGCTGTCGACCCTCTTGCTCTTCACCAGAAACTACAACCACGAGGAAAGCAGTTTGCCAACAAGATACCATGTTTTCAGCTCCCCGATCTGGAACAAAGGATTCTTCGAGTCTCTGTGCTCAAGATCAAAGGACAGGAAAACACACAGGGCAGGGAAATGCTTCATACAAAACAGAAATCAGATAGTTACCTGAGCTCACACAGCCCTGCTGCAGGGGGTCCTGTAGTGACGTCACAGAATGGAGGACTAAATAAGAAAAAGGGATACAATTAAATGAGGAAAAATGCCCAGGGGTTTAAAGCTTCTTAATACACTAAGCACAGCAGAGGGAGACTGCATAAAGCCCCAAAGGCCAAAGGGAGGGCCCCCGTTCCTTATGGGGGTCCACAGTAGGCAGGCAAAGTGCTGTTGGCAGAAGTAGAACCCCACCAGGGACAGGCAGAAGCCTGTGATATCTTTCACCTCTGTGCCTCTGGCTGATGTTCCTTCTTGATTCCCTGATTTAGCTACTTGACTTTTACCTATATTTATGTATAAACAGCATTTTCTTAATTGGTAATTCATATTCTGCTGTTTATGAAATTAGCTATGCACAATCTTCTCTCTCCTAAAAACTAAAGCTAGCCCCACGGCAACAGGTGGTGGAGGAAGGCGGAGCAGTTCTCTGCCTCCAAGTGCCACGTAGCTGGCCACCTGGCTGCTTAGGTACCCCTTCTTCCTCCCTGTAGCAGCTTGGGGCTGCCCTTACCTGGCCCCTGCTGCTGTCCTTGGACTGGCAGGACGCCCTGGCCCAGCTCGCCATTTAGCCAGAGCTGCATCCGGATGAAGGGTTCACGGCCTTTCTGGGTCAGCTTGCTCCATGGCTTTGGCCGGGACAGCATGTCACTGACACTGCCCTGGGACAGGCCCAGCACCTGGAGTGGCAGACGAAGACAGTGGCATCAGCACCCAGGGTTGAGTGTGAAGCTGCAAAATGCTTCAGTGATGTGTGCACAGCATATAGGAGGTATGATGGATACAGAGGACATATACAGAGTACTTCTGGGGCTGAGCAGACAACCAGCACCTGGTGGAAGGCGACAGCCTGGAGTGGGGGAATAAGCTTTTCAAGTTGATCTATAGGCTGATGCCTTGGCACAGGGAGCCACAGTTATAGTCACGGCTTTTAGCTTCCAGGGATAGGTAGGCTGGGAAAGGGAGGGGTAAGGTTTCAATCTTGCCAAGGCTATAGGGTCGTTGTCCTGACAACCTAAGAAGAAACATTGAAACCATCTTGCTCTTTGTCTGATGGCACCAAGAAAAGCTGAGGTGCTGGGGCCAAGGACCCCTTTAGAGGCAGAAGCAGCGGATGCCAGCAGGATGTGGGAGGCCAGTCTCCCTTGCTGGAGCTGAGCCAAACTGGCATTTTGAAATGTTCATTCTCTCTGATCACATCCTGCTGTATGGTGAGGGCCCAGAGGTGAGCTGGTGGCAATGGGGGAGCCAGTCTGGGAGTAAAACTCACTATACATAATCGACAAGTTGCATGTACATACCCAAGTTTTCTTACACTCACATATGGCCATACATATGTATGGGCACAAACACCCCCCACAGGACACAGATGCAGCCCAGAGATATTTAGGGGCTGCATCCGATCACTCTTTTGAAAAGTTCTCAAGTTCCAGAATAAACTGCACTCACGGGCCAAACAAGTTCAACGCTATTAAGTCTCTGCTATATTTAAGGCATGAGCACAAATGTCTATTTAAATGTTCTCAAATGATATTTTTACAACACTGAACTAGAAATTTCAAGGGACTTTAAATTCTCATCCTCATTTCTATTCCCCCCATCACCTTTTGCAAAATCAGGACAAAGAGATCACAATTAGATATTGCAAAGATTCATAGCATGGTATCCCGCAAACAGTGAACTGAAGGAAGGACAGGGAGGGGAAGGGGGTGAGTTGGGGAAGGTTCCTTGTGGGGCCCCTTGGAGGCCACTGTTGACCCAGCCATGTGATGCCCAGAGAGGCTGCCTTTTAGGGGAGTGGAGTATTTCTCATTATGCTCAGCATTCATTACTTAATCTATAATGATCCTGGGGTATTATGTTTCTCTTATATTTTATAGGCCTGGTAAATTCCCATTATCCAGAATCTCGTTACTAGGAAGCGCCAAGAACAGAAAAGGTTTGGGAGGTCATCACAAACCATTGTACTCTTGTGAGCCAAGGAAGGACGGTGTAGAGACAAAGGTGTCCAGGGCCCTGTGCAGCCCTGCACGTGTCACCTCTAGCTGTGCACTCCTGGGCAAGTCGCTTTACCTCTCTGGCTAGGCAACATCCAAGTGCCTTGTGAGTTACGAGAAAGGTACAGTTATGCTTTACACAGCTTTTTCTATCTAGTGCCTTTGAATCTTCTGCACATTGGCCATCTCTCTATATGAACAGATGAGATCTTTTTGGGCCAAAACAGCCTGCAGAGGTGGCTCTGGCCTATACCTGACAGCAGAGGCAGGACCCGAATTCAGTCACCTCCCAGCTTGGAACAGTAGTTAACTCCTCCAAGCCTCTGTTTCCTTAGCTGTCAAAGAGCAATTTTGCCATCCCCCTCACGGTGTGACTGAGTGGTCTAAAAAAGCACAGTGGGTGAGAGGGCCTAGCCCAAAACTCGGTCCTCAGTGAGGATGTGGCAGATGGAATATTCACCAGCCAGGCTTTTGGGAACTTTGGGAGCAGATGACCCAATATGCTCATTGGTTGATTTAATGGGTGATGGCCATATCTTCCAGATAAATAATTGGTCTGAAGCAATGAAAAGAGATGAGAAAATCCAAGCTCCCAAGCTGAATCCCTTACCTTCTCTCCGAAGATCCTTTGACAAATGCCGTTCTTGGCTAGCTTTTCTTTCACTTGCCGGGTGAGCTCGATGGTGTCCACTTCCTGGTACATGTAGATCTCATACTGCTCCGGGGTCAGCGGAGGGACGGAGGGCTTGGTGGGCTTGGACAGGGGCACGATTGGGGAGGAGGGCAGAGGGCTGTTCTGTGGTGTCTCGCTGCGGCTGGCTCCAGTCAGGCTCAGCTCTGAGCTCTGGGAGTATGGTGACTCGGCACTGGGCCACTCTTTCCAGTACTCGGATGACGAGGGTCCCTGGAGCTGGCTGCGCTCAGCCCGTGTCTGGCTGCTACCACCTTTTTCTTTCCCAGTGCTGGCTTCTTCAACCTTGGTTTCCTCGGAAGGAGCACTACTCTTTCTCTCTGGCTGCACGGTGCTCCACCAGTGGTCCTTCCACCCACTACTGCGACCCAGCTCGTTCTTTACATGTCGCAGGACACCCTGTGTAGAGTCAGTCACTCCCTGGAGGTCCAGCCCAGGTGCATCCTGGGACTCCTTTTTGAGGGGTGGGGGGTTGGGCAGAGCAGAAGTACTGGAATCAGTGGCAGAGGAGGTCTTCTTCAAGGAGATGGCTAGAGGAGAGTAGCTGGAAACCGAGGACATGGGCGGCGTGGATATTAACTTGGGGGTCAGGATCGCAATGTCAGTCTGCGACAGTGGTGTTTGTTTTAAGGCAGGGTCAAGGGCGGCCTGCTGAGCCTCCATTTCTCGGCGAGCTTGCTGCAGGATGGAGCGGATGGCGTCGTCAGAGTTCCCACTGCTGGATGCAGAAGAAGGCTGGGCTGGCTCTGCTGCATGGAGCAAACACAGAGGTGAGACGGTGGCTGAACCGCCCCCTTTGCTAAAGGCCATGCACGCTCCATTCACTCCGCTTCATTCTAACTTGAGCCACCACATAACGCAGCTTATTTGGGAGAACTGCATAGCTCTATTTGTCCAATATTTTCCCATCAGTGAAACGCTTGTGCATCTTGTCCGAGCAGTGGTAAAAGGCCTAACACCACTGCTTTATGGCCCGCTGACCTCTATTACACACCAACAGAAAGGATTTATCATCACGGAGTGTGATAAGAGGGGGGAAGTATGCAAATACTCAGTGACATGCCATCCTAAACTTCCTTTACCTGATGATTTTTAAATTATATTCTTATATGCTATATTCTAAAATTCTAGTGGTTTTGTCATACTTTAAAAACATAATTTCTGTTAACAGTGGTGATGAGTGACCAGCATCTCCCAGTGTAAGTGATTGTGTTTGGGTTAGCCCAGATTCCCTTCTGGGTAGGTGACTATGGTGTGGCCAGCAACACTGAGCCTCACAATGAGGGGTGATGGGTAAGAACCCAGGGCTATGAGCCTGGGAAAGTCACAAGGTATTGCTGAGTCTTGGGATTTTCATTTGTAAACTTACAAGGATTCTCAGCTTGCATCACAATCACGCACTGGGCTTGTTAAGATGCACATGCCCCAGCCCTGGAGCATCTGATTGAGAAGGAAGTACAGGACTGGACCAGTATCTACAGTTTTAACCAGCCCCTGCGTAACTCTGGAATGAGGCTCTGGCTGCGAGGCACTGGGCTGAATGCTCCCTTAGGCTGCTCCGGCTCTGTAATGTACCTTCATATCCGGGGCAGAAAATCATATAAGCTGGCTCTTGTCCTTTAAACGAGGCCAAAAAATACCTCAACAGCAGTGACAACCTTTAATGTCACTTAAGAACTTAATTCTACTGGTTAACAAAAGGTCCCCCCTTCTCCAACTCACATGACTCTGATGACATTTATAGGGTTCAGGTGGCACCACTATAATTCTGCAGAAGGAGAAACTGTGCTCAGGAGGGAATGAGTGGTCATTGGAATTACAACTTGAGTTGGCCCTTTCCACTCTCAATGAGGGGGTACCTCCTAACTCGGCCAGGGGTGCCCTGCCAAAAGTTCTGCTCATTTAGCCACCCAGAGGAGGACCAGCTTAAACCTCAGCTCTGGCCTTGAGAGCAAGAACCACACCAAATTGAACGTTCTGTTTGCTGTCAGGCTTGAGACCCCACAACGACACTGCGTACCAGTCTGGGATCTTTGGAAGGAGGCAGACAACAACAGAGGGGGAAATGCTGGGACAGGAGTTGAGAGATCAGGGCTCTCATCCAGGATCGACCAGTTAATGGGTTTGGGCAAAGTATTCTAACTTTGAGTATATTAATCAAGAAAAACAAGATAACAAAATCTGTCTTCCATGGTTACTGTGAGGACCTAGTTTAAGGTAGAAAAAAAATGCCCTTCCCAGGCCTGGTTCCCAGAAGGGAGCATGGAGCTCACCAACAGAATAAGCCATGTGGGAGTACAGTGGCCTGGGGAGAGGTCCCAGTGACCAAGGTGGTGGACAATCTTCAGCTGCCACAGCTGCCTGAAGCCAGGCCTGGCAGAAGCCCTGTGACCAGGTGCACAGAGGGGCTCTGCAGAGCAGGGCAGGTATGTGGAGAACCCCAGGAAGAGAACTCAGGCATTCAGTTTCCTCTCCAGCAGAGGGTCTGAGCTGTATCTATAGTATGGTACACTTCTCAATCAAAGCTCAACCAGGAAAATGCTAGAATGTGAGAGTGTCCTCCTCCTCTTAGACAAGGTAGCTCCCAGGGAGCTCCAGGGCCAATTCCTGAAGCAGATGAACTGCAGAGGTGGACATCCATCTGTTAAAACCCCCTGCTTCTCCCTAGCAACATTCATTCCATAAAGCAGCTGTTATGAACTTATTAACAAAAGCCTATATTGTATTTAAAGAAGGAAATTCCATACAAACTACTGGCTAATGTAAGTCAAGGAGATTCTAGGCCATGAGTACATCCTGAATCAGTGCTAGGGAATGACATTATAAAAAGAATGATAACTATTAGCAAAATATATATCACATAGACCCTCTGCACTTGCCTAAATGTTTGAAAACATACATTCTATCGTTATTATTTTCTTAAAGTTAATTTCTTCTGATAAGAGCAATCATGACAATTCTCCTAATTAAGTTTGGAAGACAGTGGTCAAGGAAGTGGAATTCATACCAGTTTTCTGCACTTGTAGCTCCCTTTTGGCTTGTTCTAGGATGGACTTGATTGCTTCATCGGACCCAGTCTCTGAGGCTCGGATCCGGGTAGTGATGTTACCTGTAGGAAGAAGCAACACCAATGACATCAAACCCACACCTGGAACAAAAACCAGTGCTGCACAAAGATGTCATTCTGATAAATAGCTTCTGGGAGTTGAGGCTGGTGATAGTAAGGAGACAGAAATGGCCTCCCATTTACCTGTACCTGCTGAGCATGCAACTTCACAGCAGGTACCATGAACCCATACAGGAAGGACTTCCTGCTGAATTTACCTATCTGGCCATTGGGACAAGCTCTCACATTTACCCAAGCTGGACGCCCACAGGCTGGGACCAGGGAGAGCAAATAATTTAATTTGGTATAAAAAAAGATGAAGGGTTAAAAGGCAATGCTTTTCTTGAGTCATTTAAAAGCAACTCCAACATCTACTTTGGCATTGGACTGTGTTCAAGGTTCTGTATGTATAGATGAGACCGGTATCTCAAAAGAAAAAATGGGAACGGAGAATAAAGAGATGAGTTGATTACCTATAACAATCATTTGGGAGAAACTGAAGGCTTAACTTACACATTTTAGATCTATTATCACATACTGTCTTGGAAAATTTATGAACAAGGAGAGGAGCCTGCAGAAATTTCTAAAGAACAAGAATTCAGTCTTTCAGTTGTATGGTGATGCTTGCAGAGTAGCCACATGCCCATATGCACTAAAGCTACCATGACCCAGGGGCTGGCCCCAGTTTTTTCTGGAACCTGTCCACATTTTAATTTTTTATTACCTCACTAAATAGGAACTGCCACACCAAGCCATTTAAAAACCAGCATAGCACTGGGACCAAGCTCCATTAAAGATGCAACTCCGAGGAGTGCAGTGGAAGTTGGCTCACCAGAGTCCACAGAAAAACTGATTATGTTTGGAATTTGTCCACTCCATAGCACTTTTAACACACGTCTGAGTTAAAAGAAAGTACAAGGAAGCAGCAGTATCTCATCTGATTTAGTCACCTGATTTTTCTCAGAGCAACAATTGTTATTCTCTCACCTGCTTCTGAGAAAATGAGAAAGGCGGAATTTGAATCTGTAGGGGTTTGGGATTACTAGTTGGGATTGATTAATTCTTAGTGGTGGCGCCCGCTTCTCACCTCTGCCCTCGGTAGAGTGCAGGCAGCTCAGGAGGAAGGGGCCATGCGTACTTGAACCCGTGCTTTGTTTTATACTTACTAGCTCTGTTTTTCCATCAGGTTCCAGGCCAGAATCACACTGCACAGTTTTAACCCAAATACACAGCTAATGACATGCTGCTTCCTAGGTTTACTAACTGCAAAGAAAAACACCTGCCTGCAACATACCTTCAGACCCATTTCTTCGTTTCGGTACTTCCTGAAATAGTCTGTTCAGGCTCTGGCCTGGATTCTCTGTTGAAAAACAAGTGTGGTAAGAACAAAACAATCAGGGGGATGGCGGTGTTGACGATATGGGCTGCGTGACATGAAATCTGAGCCGCCTGTCACTATGGAGAGGACTGAAGGCTTCCTGTGCAACTTGGGAGCTACTAGAAACTTCTGAGAGGCCCTTCCCTGACTGCCTGGCCACAGCGGCCATAGTGCTGCTGCAAAAGGAGATCAGATAGATCTAAGGAGTGGCCTGTGGTACCAACGCCACCAGGGGCAAACGAAGGGAGCACTGCCACCAAGCAAATCGCACACCAGTCCCCAGGACAGAGCTCACGTTAATCATCCAAAGACAGTCAATTTCAGTTAACATAGCCATAAAAAGCTCAATGTGCTTTGTCCAAATTGACACTGTTTGAAATGTCTCCCTTCTCCGTTTGTTTGGAACCTATATTTCAGGGTGTTTTAAATGTGTCTGATATGATTACCTCCCTCCTTCATTGTTGATTTAGCAGAATGATCCCCTGTTAGTGAGGGAGGGATTTCTTTCCATTAAGGATATGACTGACTTTTCATCTTTTTATAGGAAGTAAGAGGGGTGTTTTAATAAAACTTTCATGTGTTTTACTCAAGGCAGGTGTGCTTTGTTCACAATGCTAAACAAATCACTAACAGAAAGTAAGCCCTGGAGAGAGCTGACCACAAGACACACCCTCTTCTGTGCGGTGTGAAGAGGAGAGGACATGTGGTTGATACACCCACGGAATCAGCTCTGTGTGAGGAGCGACCCTGGCTGCTGCTGCTGCTGCTGCTGCTCTAGGGCTGGGTGGTACCCAAGGGCTCTTCCCCATGTGAGGCCTGCACCCAAGACCAATCAGACCACTGGACTCTAAACAGGTCAGGGCGTTGCACGTGATGCAATTCCCTCCGATTCAATACATAGTACTGAAATACTGAGTATAGCATGTGTGAGGTGCTGAGCACATTTCAGAGGCCAGACTTCCCATATCTAACAGCTTTAGCTCATGCCAGTTGACCCTTGAAGTCTGGAAATGGTAGAACTGAAGAGAATTTTACCTGATGTTGATGCACAAATGTTTCATCACACACACAGACATGCACACACAACTCTGACGGGCTCACATGTTGGCGCCAACCCACGAAAGTCTCTCACCTCTTTGTCTGCCTTGGATGCTGCGAAGAGCCAAGATGTTCTGCTCGTCCGAGAGGAACTGCTTCATCTTGTGAAAAGGCTCCTTGCCGCGAACGGTCAGTTTATTCCATGGCTTGGGCCGGGCCAGAATCTCGCTCACAGACCCTTGAGACAGTCCCAAGACATAATGTCCGAAAATGCGCTGTCCAATATTGTGCTTGATCAACTGCTCTTTCACCTGCCGGGCGATTTCTGCAGTGTCTATCTCCTCGCCCTCGGAGACACTCCCAGCACTTTCTGACTGGCTGGGAGACGGGGCCATGCCATTTACATCTGGGCTTTGTTGTAATGGACTTTGGGAAGATATGGAGTTTGTGCTGTATGGACCTGTTGAAAAAATCATGCTTGTGCTTCCTGCTTCCTGCATGGCCTTGGAGTAGAAGGACTGCATTAGCTGTCGTTGGAGGAGAGAGTTTAGTGCAAATTTTCCTGTAGAAGCCAGGGGTAGGCTGGGGCTTGCCAGGGATGAGCTGAAAAAGTCTTGAGTTAACCCCGCTGGTGAGAACTGGTGTGTACCATTAGTATTGGAAGCCTGCTCCCCCGTGTTGCGGGGCAACTGAGAAGGAGGGGCGGCCGGCAAAGGTCCAGGACGCCGACTCTCAGGCTGGTCTTTCCCTTTTCTCCTGGCTGACCCTACAAGGAAGGGCAAACATAATGCATTATGGGGGATTCAAAAGGGAAAAAAAACCAAGACTAAAATGCAAAGTTTGCCCCACAAAGGGAAAAAAAAAGTGCAAATTTTACAAGGGCCAATGAGGTGTGTTGGTTTGTTTTTCAATTGAATTTTTAAATCAGCCAAACGAGGCCCCCCGGAAACAAGCAACATGCATTTCATGTTTGCACCTTTCTTGTACGTTGCAGCCTGGAGAGTCCCCTTGACATAGATTCAAATTCCTAAAGTGACAAGGAGCCGGTACCACACACAGTAAAGAGTTGACAGGTCGCAGGCCTCTGACTGGGCCTCTAGCATTCAAGCTATTACCAGGAGGGCCCCACCTGAGGAGCAGCAAACACTGACATTTTAGGACCAACGGATTCTCTCACACCACTTGCTCTGAAGCGAATGCACTGTACCAAGTCCACTCGATCGAAGGCACGCACATTTTAAGAATGAAATATCATCGGAGCCTGAGACACTTTTAAACGGTTTACCAGCTGCCAAAACCAGAAGCAGTCAGTGATGCCACTTTGGGATGAGCAAAGAAAGGCTAAGGATGGGGGATGCGTTCCCAAGGAAAACCTGACAAAGGAAGAAAAGCTCCACTGAGCCTGGAGGGCCAGGCCTAAGCCTGTCAGCAGCCCCCAGAGACACCACGAGAGAGAGGCCGCACAACTAGAAAAAGATCAGAAAGCCAACATCCTCCGAGCGTCCCTCCTGTGATCTCCTGCAACACTGGCTCTAACTGACCTCCGCAGACGTTCTGCGACCACACATCTCACCTTGACCACCTTTAAGCAGGCGGGAGAGGGAGGGAGGGGAGCAGTGAGGAGGATGAAGAGGAGACCAAACACTCATTAGTCAAGGTTCTCATCAACCAGTGACGCTCCCGTCATGCATCGGCCCAGACTCACGGTTCACAATCCTCTTCCTCGACCCCTGGAAGGGACTGAGCACGGCACACGAGACTCCTGTCAACCTACCGCTCAGGTCGCTGTTGGAGATGCGCAGTGCGGTGTTCTCAGACTGCAGCGAGCGGTTCTTTTCCAGCAGTAGAACCTCTAGGGGCTTGGATGCGTCCTAGACAGGGCAGAATGGGGCTTACAGTGGGCTGGCGACTCTCCCACCCCTTAGGGCCACCAGACTCCACAACCCGTCCTTATCGTTTTTCACCCAACTGACTCTGACACATTACAGAAATATGCCTTCTCCTGAAGATGGCTTGACATATGTATGAAAAACACATAAATTCTTTTCCAAAAGAATTCATTTCAGTTGAAGTAATTTTTCTTCTTCTAGACATTTAACTATTCTCTATTCTGTCTCCAAATTCAAGTAGTCTCAACCTATGCCTCATCTGGCAATAGCACTGGCTGCAGAGCCACACACCTGTTAGAATATCATTGGTAAAGGTGCCAACCACAAAGAGTCAGCTGCCTTCTGGGCACCAGGCACAGGATCCCATTTGATAACTTAAATTTTAATTGGCCACCAGGTTACCATTGTCACCTTGCCCGCCCCTGTACCTTCAAGTGAGACAGTAAATAAAAGTTCCTAAGCCAGTCCTTTTCGGGCTGATCTTTAACTCAGTGTTGAAATTGTTTTTAATTATTAGTTTGGAAAACACTAACTCTTCTTTTTAAATAAAGATAACTTGCTTTAATTTGATTAAACATTCTTGAGGAATTACTGGTCAGCTATAACTGAGAGGTCTCTCAGGAATATCGAGATGGTGAAGCTCGCCTGGGGATGAACAGCAACTGTGGCCATGCTGATGCTCACACACACACTAAAAGCAAAGTGAGACCCTGTACCTGTGTCCCAGCTCCCTCGGATGGTGCGAACTCCATGGATTTCAGAATACTGCAAAGAGCAAGACAGAGTGGTTATTTCCTACTCATACCTCTGGTAACAGCCACACTAATGAGCATCAACATCACAATTTCCTGCTCTCCAGGAACGGAGGAACTGACAACTTTAACAACTTCTCTGGCAGCATTATAATCTGATAGAGTCTCTAGAATAAGTATGCAGCTAGCAGTTGGCCAGCAAAAGTTTCTTGCCCAGCATGTAAATCATTCCATATGGAATCACACCAGGTCTGTTCAGAGTATAATTTTAAAGTTGAACACAGACATAACATTGTTGCAAGTAGAATGTATTTGTAAAGCTTAGTGGAATGAAAGAGTTGAAACAAGGAAGCCAGAGAGAGAAACCTCAGCACCTCCCTGGGTCCACCGCCCCACACGTTCACTGTGGGCACGTGGGGACAGGGGAAATTGGCAGAGAGCAAGGTCCAACAACTGGATGGCTTGAAAGCTGGCACAGACCTTCTCTGCAGACCCTGGCCTGGGAAGAAACACCACTGCAAAGGTGTGAAAGAGCAAGTTTATTTCTCCTTTGTTCTTCTTATCACTGAAATCATATTAATTTCTGGCCTGTTTCAACAAGTCCGAGAGCTGATTGAGTGCGAATGCTCAGGACTGCTGTTTCCAACATTCTTTTAGCATGGACATTGCTTTCTTTCTGTGAGTCTATGAGAGGAAAGGGCAAGTGAGTCCATGTGGGTGCTCTCCTCACACACGAGGACAGGTGAGAACGAGAGTGGGCTGCCCGTCCCAGGCATGACCACCTGCATTCTCCCAGCATTCTTGAAGCAGTGACTTTAGTTTCTGCCCTCTTTAACCTCCACTGAAGTGTCACCAAAAGAATATGGTATGTAAAAATGCCTGGGCCACCTTGAGGTTCAGTAAGCAAGCAGCTGGCTGCTCTTAGTTTCTCTAAGATTGTACCTTTGCAGTGGTCCTTGTCATGCAAACTAACAAAACTGAATGAAAAGGAGCTAATGGCGTAAACCATATAATTTTATTTCATAGTGAGCTGCTGGAAACACTAACAAATTCGGTCCCAATACATCCGATGAAGTCGGGAAATTGTCCTTTCTTGGTGGCCATCCTGTTGTTCACAACTATATTCTTGTCTGGGAGCTTCTTGAGGATCATGTAAGAGAAGACTAAGTGAGTATCTAAGCTTATAGTAAAAACACCAGTGTCTTTCATTTATTAAGCAGATATTTACCAATGACCTATTATGTGCCCGACCTGGGAGAATCAGAACCACTCTTCTTCTCACCCTCAAGAACACTATGGGCTCTTTTGGCAGAAGACAAAATCCAGATAGCACAGGAAAGAGAAAGCCTGTGGGGGCCCTGGGCAGGAGAGACTCATTGGGTTGGAGACAGGGTCTTTGTTAAGAGTTTGAGAAGGGTCTTGAAGGAGGATACTTAACAGACCACTGAGGGTGTGGGGACTCTGGGGGCACAAATGGGATGAGAATGTGGACTTGGATCACTTGGATCACTAGGAAGTGGGAGGTCACAGACATACTTAATTTGAAAAGCCAGAGTGGGGCGGCTTCCAAACACATGCTGTGGTGGCGCTGCAGTGTGCAGATACAACAGAAAGGGCTGGCAGGAAGGTGGGAAGGTTGCTCTGTGAGGAGGGGAGGGTCAGCTGGGCAGGCGAACAGAGGGTTGGGTACAGACCAGGGATGTGTTGCTAGCTGGAGTCAAGAAGCCTTGGTTCCTAGGAAAAGAGGCGATTTTGGAGGGTGGGAGTGAGACTGCCCTTGGTGTGGGGAGGATGGGGGGCTTGGGCGAAGGCCTTCTTATTCAATACTAGAAGACAGCATACATTTTCTTTCTCTTGAGCAGGGGAAGAAGAGGGAAAGGAAAGGAACACAGGGATGAAGAGGCAGGTACAGAAGATCAACCAGGTAAAAAATATAGATCCTTAAGTTGGAAATGGGGTGGGGGGATAGTACAGAGCATGAAGAGCCTAGAGAGAGGTCAAGAGGTCATCCAAGACATTACAGGCTGAGGCCGTCTGTGACCAGAGGGAGTGAGACTACAGAGAACTGAAGGGAACACCTGGAGGCACCTCACCAGGGAGGCTGGAGGTCATGACTGAGGGTAGGCTACTGCAGAACATGGTGGTGAGAAGGTCAAAGATCCCTTCCAATGGTTCTAGAAAACCAGAGGGAACAGAATTAAGAAAATGAAGAACAGCATGGCAAGTGGGTGTAGGCTTATTTTAAAAGGAGAAATTTAAAATGTCAGCAAGAGAGAAAGGAGCTGATAGAATGAATAGCAGGAAGGAATAGGAAGGAAGGGAGCCAGGTTCCAGGTGGAGGGGTCAGCCTGGAGAGACAGGAGAAGCCAGGACCAGAGGAGTGATTTCAAGGCAAAGAGAGAAGATGTAGATGTCTATCTCCTCTGGAAGGCAAAACACCAGGGTGTCTGTCTGTTGAGGAGTTAGGCTCAGCTGGGGACAGAAGATGGTGCTGAGGGCACAGAAGGGTCCCTGGGGCAGTGCAGAGCCCATAAGTAGATGTGAAGAGAACACAGCCTACTGAGACCAGGTCTACACACCGGAGTGACTTTCTTGCAGGGTTTGATAACCTGCACTGGAGGTAGGGAAAGCCTGGGGGAGACTTTGTGAGACCAGGGAGGAGGACAAGGGGAACTGTGTGCACTGTGGGGGGCTGCCCATGAGCAACAGGCTGGGTGAGAGGGTCATGAGCTTGAGAGCACTGGAACTGGGGACAGGTAGGGACCAGGGTCTAGAAACTGCAAGAGGGCCAAGGGCAGGCTCTGAGGAAGGGGTATGAGGTGGAAGGGACAGGCTGGGCAGTGGGGTCTAAAGAAGGAACATCTACGCTTGAGGATGTAAGCATTAGCACTGAAGGGACAATAGGCTTTCAGGTGTTGCCTCTCGGATGGGGAACTTGAGGTTGGGAGAAGAAAAGTTCTGCAGTCCAGGCAGCCAGGGAGATGTGTGGCCATGTATACTCTTTCAACTGGCCAACGTTTTCCTGCTCTGCTTCTGTATGGGGAACTTACAGCTGACAAACAAGCTCTTATTGTGTAATATCCGTAATGGCAACATCTTCCCTGATTCTGGGCATACCAGCATACTTTAAATGCACAGTTTTATAAAGAGTCCAAAGAATTGAGGCACAGGCCTTGGTGCAGAGAGCCACAGCGGTGGGCAGCTCAGAACATAGCCCAGTTGCTGTCTGCTGCAGCCAAGAGCAAGGACCTGTGGCTTCCCCCTCACTGGCATGGTTTTTTTTTTTTTTTTTTAAGCAAATGTCTTCAGTGAGCACTGGATTATGAAAGGCTGAGCAAGCATCTTCACACTTACTTTAGTTCTTTCTTCACCTCTTCATAGTCAGCCTGTCCTTTGAGTTTTTCTTCCAGTTGCTGAAAACAGAGAGGACTTAATTAGTTGCCCTGTTGAAAAAGGTAGATGGACTCTGCTGTGGACTGAATGTTTGTGTCCATCCCCCAAACGTGTATGTTGAGATCCTAACCTTCACTGTGACAGTATTTGAAAGTGAGGGCTTTTGGGAGGTGATTAGGTCATGAGGGTGGAGCCCTCATGAATAGGATTAGTGCCCTTATAAAAGAGACCCCTCACCCCTCCTGCCTTGTGAGGACACAGTGAGAAGGCAGTTAGGAAGGGAGAGCTCACCCAACAGCAAATTTGCTAGTGCTTTGATCTTAAAATTCCCAGCCTCCAGAACTGTGAGAAATATATGTTTGTTGTTCATAAGTCCCCCAGTCTATGATATTCTGTTAAGGCAGGCCAAATACACTATACAGATTTCACTGATTACATCCTCTGTAAAACATCCAGCTGTCCCTGAGAAGGAACGCAAACATAGACAAATGAAAGTTGACAGTGTTCAGTGTTGTCTTTGTCCTTCACTCTCTGGTCTGGTGTGAGTGTGTGTGTTAGTGGACACAGGTGCCTGTGCACAGGTGTGCATGTGCATACACACACAATATAAAGTTGTAACATAAACTTGATGCAAGTTGAAGAAAAAAGCTTTACAAAAGTGGAAAACAACAAGGAAAAGGCCATTTGTATGACATACCATGAAATGACAAACAGAATGAGGGGAAGCTCTCCTAGCATTTAAAAAGCAACATGTGGCTTTTCACAAAATATGTTTGGCTAGCTGATGGATACAGACTGTTGTCAACATCTTTAGTGGGACCCTGCTAACAAGAGATATAAGCCCCTTTGTTGCTGATGCTGTCATTTGATGGATATTAGGAAAAAGCACTTCCAGATTCCCCGAGATGTGGGGATCTTAGGAGTAGAGGCCCATTCAGCTGGGTGGTCATGGATTCTTTGACAGCTGTCTGAGTCCTGCAGAGAAGGTCTGCAGCTGATTCCCTGGCTCTAGATGGCCTTATAGAGGAAAGGTGAGGGGCTCTGGCCTGGGGGCTCAGGGGAGTGATAGCACATTTCACAGGTAGGATGATGCTCTGATGTGCTCCACTCAAGTCTGTGTGCTCGCTGAGCATTAAGAAGCCTGTTTCTGCACAGAGCTCCGTGTGGCTTTCTTGACAGGAAGATCTCTGGCATAGGCGGACAGCAGAGGTGCTTCCTTATATGAAGGTGTTTGGACTAGTTTGTCTTTGACCTCCCTCAAAGGGAGGAAAGAGGCAGTATAACATAAAACACAAAGACCCAGCTGGGGGTGGGGGGTGAGGAGGTACTGATGATTTGACCTATTTCCAAGCTTGGGGTGAACAAAATCCAGTGCTTTAATCAAAGCACCTTCCCATCTCCAAGGCTTTCAGTTGTTTTTCAGGTTCTGCTTGACTAGCCACAGTTAGAAGCCAACTGAGAATATTCTAAAGCTGGGGAAGGAGATGCCCATCTGGCCATTGGCCTAGACATTCACCTGAATCCTGCCTGTTGTTTCAAGAATTCAGGTGTTTTGTAAACAAAATTCATTTAGCCCATCTTTTCCTATTGCATTTGCTGGTAGGCTTTTTTTTTGTATTTTCCATTGCATAGAAGCGCACTGCCCTAGTTCCTTTTTAAGACTTTTTGCCAACATTATGTTTTATAATGGTTCCTCAGCCATAATCAAATAGGGCGTAGCATGCACTCATTTTCCGATAAAAGATTCTCAGAAGGTGCTCATGAAGAAGTGATTATTTCATTCTTCTCCCTATAGTGGAATAGCAGGAAGTGCTAATGTGCCAGTCCTCCCTAACAAAAGATTATCCAGTGCTGCTGGGATACACAAACACCCTTCAGATTGAGGAATTCACTGATGCTGGACAGTGAACACACATAAAACTTGATCATGGTTAGCGATCAAGAGAAAGACAGGAAGAAAAGCAGCAAAAGGGGGAACACGGAGCACTTCAGAACCTGGCATGGCATTAAAACTATAGTTAATTCTGTCCCTTATAAGCGAAGTGACTTTGGACATGTCAGTAAACTCGTCACTTTAGACATGTTAATAAACTTGTCATCTGTGAAATGGGATAGCAGCAATT
The DNA here is from genome assembly GCA_030015415.1 of Cynopterus sphinx. Classification (NCBI taxonomy): domain Eukaryota; kingdom Metazoa; phylum Chordata; class Mammalia; order Chiroptera; family Pteropodidae; genus Cynopterus; species Cynopterus sphinx. Next base: position 81,409,244 of record CM057379.1, on the reverse strand, counting down.
ATCTTCATGGGTTGAGCTTAGGGCATAAGGCAAGAATCTGGTGCAGATGTTGGTAACGCGAGGCCTTCAGTGCAGGGCCTTCATCACTGCCAAGCCCCTCTCCCTGAGAGCACAGCTGTGGGTCTTTTTTATAGACCTAAGATTGGGCCCTATCAGGCTATAGGACTGGAGTCTGTGTAATCTGGTTGATACGAATATTCACTGAGAACTAAACAGCTTCCACTAAATTTCTGCCACCCAGGATGGGCAGCTTAATTAAGAACCCAAGATCATAGCTGTAAACCTCTGTGACATCTTCGTCTTGCTGGGCAGACAACTGGATGGAGGACTGATGGGGCTACCTGACAAAGCTTGTCCTGACCTGCAAGCACCATTAGCCCATCCTCACCAAGATCTCCGCAAAGTGCCATGACTCAGAGTCACCCGTGTGGTATGGGACTGAACACTGGCCTCTGGTACTAAGAATACCCATCATGGAAAGAAGACCAAGTGTCCTCAGCTTGGTTCTTTGACCAGAAACTCCTTGCTGGGTATCTGGAAATTCTACTTTCAAAGACTCAATCTGGAAAAAGCAACAGGTACTACAGTCTGTTGTTCTCTGTGGAAAAAGACTCCTCTGCAATTTCTTTAATGCTCATGGGATGGGCCAGACTCTGTGCTTGGTTCTATATCCCATAGGCAGAACCCAATTACTTGAGCACTGCAACACTCTGCAGAGGTATCTATCCACCTGCCCAAAGAAAGAAAAAGGATCACCAAGTCCTACAATTTGACCTTGGCAAAGCGAGGCCTACCCCAGGGGGCTGTTTGGCTGAGTGCTCCTCACGTGGAAAGTGGGGAGGGTTTTCAAAGGGCGATGGTGAAGAAATGTAGGGCGAGCAAGTGCAGGCTGTTGAGTGGCCCTCAAACATGGCTGCTTCATGATATAGGTCACATACCTTTAGTAATACAGAGCGTATTTGCGGTTAAATAGAACTTAGGTATGCATCAAATGTTTCTTAAATTGCTAGAAGAATCTATATGAAGTTCTTAAAATCCTGGCTAAGACAAATAATAAGGGAATTTAATTTAAAATTCCCAAAGTATTTTGGTATGCAACAAATTAGGCACTGCATTTACAAAAGACATGTCTTAGTCCAGATGTAACACAGGGCTTCCCGTGCTCTAGGGCTACTGACTTAAGGGATGTCTGGCACAGGAGACTAATGGAAAGACCCTTGGGAAAACTTCATCATCCAGGAGGGGTCAAGGCACAACACCTCTTTGCAACAAAATGGACTGTGGGTGAGAAGGCAACTGTATTGCAGTTTACAGACAGCTTTTTCCTCCAAGATGATCAGAGCCAGGTTCCTAGCCCGGCCGTCTTAAGACTGACAGCCCAGGTACTGGTGTATGACCCCTGGTCCTCACCTAGAGCACGGGGCTGAGGGGACACCAGTCAGAGCTGGGCAAATGTGACTGGGTTCCCTGGTCCTGGGCGGGGGTCTGAAGCACAGCCCTTAGAGTTGACACTAGTTTACTGGGGTTCAGGACTAGGCAGTGTACACCTCCTTTTCACAAGAACGTGATTGCCTCTGGTCTCCACAGTTCCTCAGCGAGAGGTAGCATGTATGTAAATATAGGATCTATTGCTGCTAGGCAAGAGGGGGAAGCCCAGGGATGACCAGGGGGTGCCGTGCACACACTACAGCAATGCTGAGAATGCCGGACAAAAAGAGGAGACTCTGAGAACACCAGATAGGAGGTTGGCGGAGAGAGTGACAGCTATGGTAGAGGGCTTGCTGCAGGCTGGAGAAGTGTGGCTCTGGACAGAGAAGAAGGAGCCCTATATGGTAACCCTGTGAGAGGTCACCTCCAGTTTCCACAAGCTGTGATCCTGGTATGACCCAGGCACAAGTGAATGGGAGCCAACCATGAAATGGAGTCATCACAGACCAGGAGAGTCTGAGCCCAACATAGACTACCTGGACACTGCAAGTAATGGCCAGCTAAGGGTGCCGCAAGCTGGGGACGTGGTACAAGTGAAATATCTGGATTTATTCATGAAGTGAGTAGGGGCACACATGTCTTTCCAAGAGGATTCATCACACATTCCCACAAATAATTAGCTCCTTAAAGCATTTCCAGTAACATTCACTGGTTTACTGGAATTTTATAAGAATTCACTTGTGACCTCTAGCTCCCACCTCAATCACAGCATAGGCCTTGAGGCCTGTCGCACAGGTTTTTGTCAAGATTACCTCCACTGTTCTCCCCTCACATGGGGCCACGTTTGCCCTTCCTCCTCCCTATGGATGGCTCACTCTGTCCTCTCCTCAAATCTGTTCACAGTGCCTTTAAGACCTAATCAGGACAAGGCTCTTGGAGGCTCAGCCTTGGGCTCTCTGTGGCCAGGATGTTGATGTTAGAACTTGCTCAGGACACCCGGGGGTAAATTTCCCTTCGTGGAGGGTAGGTGAGTGTGGTGGAGGGACATGCATGGGCCTTCCCTCTATAGCCATGGGCTAGACACCACAGGGCCTGGCCTCTCCTAACCTCAGTGACTTCCTGCACAAGGTAGCGATCATCATCATTCCTGTTCACTCTGCGAGAGTCAAATGGGAGTGGATGTTAGAACTTTATACACTGAAATGTCGATAAAGAGGCTTGTTAAAATATTATCAAGGGCAGTCTCTGCGCAGAGTAAACACACTGCCTGGTGGGGGAAACTTATGTAATCAAAGAAGCAGAGTCAAGAATTAAAGGGACTGAATGGCTCTAGAGAAGCAGCTATCATTCTTTTTTTTTCTTCTGTCCCAACCTCCTGAGGGACACAGCATGCTCCACAGTGGCTCAGGAGAACCCATAAGCATCTTAGGAGGTGGGGTGAAAGCACAGAGGGTTGGGAGACAGTGTGGTTTAGAGATAGCCCAGCAGGTGATTCTAATACACCTACCCACAAATATAATTTCTTCCTATGGGAGACTGGATTATTTTAGCTAGCCTTTCCCATAAACACCATTTAAAACTGAAGCTTTTGGTAGCATTATTTTCTGTACTATAGTGAGCATAATGCAGGTGACTGACTAAATATACTGCCTCTGTTTTAAAGTGTTTCAATAGAAGACCACAAAATAGAGGGATCAAAAATAGCAGCAGCCTTGTAATGGCAGTTGGGTTATTTCATTAATTACGAATACAGAATTATCCTTAACAAGTGGCGCTGTGCTTGAGCACTTGTCAGATTAGGCAGGAAGAAATATCTCCTACTTCTGAGTCTGTTTACATGTCTATTTAAAGGTTAGAGGATGTACTGCTATATGTGGAGAGTGGTGTGTTTATGGTGAACTTGGCTTGACAAAGTGGAACACAAGAAAAGACTGGTAAACATCCAACTGTCAATTTATCCTCAAAAAATTACAAATCAGTTTTCTAAGTGAAGGGAAGAATTATCAACTGCAAAGAGATGGAGACTTTCAAAGTGCTAGAGAAGGCAGACCAATTAGTCCCCAAATCTATTCCACTACAGAGTGTACCACAGAACATACTGGTGGAGAAAACCCCCAGAAGCTCAAGACTCAATAATCTCAAGGTTCTGCCCATTATGCCTTCTGCCCTGTGAGATCAATCCTCCACACCCCATTGTGACTGTCATTAACCACATTAGCATTTGTCTTAAAGACCACTGTCAATGCTCATGGCAAAGCCACTCACAATTCCAAGATGCTGAAACAGCTGGAAGCTGCAGCATCTGCAAACCGATCCTAACTTGATCGAGCCCCACACTGTGTCCCAGAGTCCTCAAAGCTGGATAACATGATCCAAGAAAGAAAAAACTGGGGTTGGGGGTGGGGGGTCGAGGGGGCAAGGAGGGAGAAGGAAAGGAGAGCCCCCAGGAAATTCAGGTGCTATTCCCTGTTCCTTCTGAGTGGCCACCACTGAGGGTCAGAGACCCTCATAGCAAAAGCATCAGGCTGTCGATTTGACAGGTCTCATTCATAAAATATTTTCCTAATAATTGTATCGTTGCTTAGTTTAGATTTGAGACTATAAATTATACCCATTAGGGGGAAAAAAAAGCCCTGGGAAGGTATCTCATTCAATTAACCTTATTCCTTTGGGGAAGGCTAATGCCTTTTGTGTGAAGGTTCGGTATCAGGAAGATCTTCACTCCTGGCAACAAGGGGTTAAGATAATTAAAATCAGAGAAGTCTTGTTACTAGAGGATATGTTTTGATTATTAGATCAGATGAAGATAAGGGAGCAATAATTTTGGAAGAAGTATTGCCGAATTGTTTCATTAACTGCACAGTATTAAAGAATTCCCCCAAGATACGGATAAAGAACATTAATTTGTGAAAACTGTGTTTCATTTTTTGTGAAGGCAAACATTAAAACCTTAACTGATTTAGAAGAAATTGCTCTATAATAAAAAATGTTAGGTCTATGGCCTCCCTCTCATGTAGTTGAATGCAGAATATATTTGAGTCAAACCCCTTAACTGTAACAAAGGAGAGAAAGGCAAATTATCTAATAATAATGCCAGTGCTAGGGTCAGAAATGGCTATAACATGAGAAAATTAGATTTAATCTAGAAATAAAAAATGAGTACTGGTACTCACTGGGCAGGCTGATGAGAGAAAAAGACACACTGGAGAAATAAATGCCATGGTTGATGAGAAATGTGACCAGGTCTCAACTATCTTCCCCAAGTGGCAGGACTATCTCCCCACAGGGGCTCAGGCACCCAGCAGTTTCTCGGGCAGTGGATGAGACCCACCCCAAAGAGCAAAGAAGAAACTGATGAGAGCTGGGAACTTAGTACTGGGTCAAAAGCATGGTCATGAGTTGAAAAGAAAAAAATCTCCAAAAGAAAAAAAAAATCAAATGAGCCTAATTACATTCTAAAATTATTCTATTTAAGAAGTTATCCTAACATTTTTATAACTAATTTGATCTACTTTATTTAGTATACAATGACCGTGTTTGGTCATTGCTTGAGTTGGTCACTCACTCATTCATACACTCTACAAACGGATGGTGAGCCATGCAGGAGGTGGCCCAAGTGGGCATTGCTCAGGCTGGGGAGAGATGGCAGAGTGAGGGAAGGTCTGGCCTGGGAGCTGGGGCCCCCTGGCCTCTCTGGTCATTTTCAAGACACTCCAAGGACACTTCTGGCTCTGACATGTTATGAATCTAGAATCCCAGGACTATCTTTAAATTATACTAGTAACTTCAACAGATTGGAAATACCTTAAATAAAGTATCATTTAAAAAAAAATACAATGAAAAAGGTTCTGGGTCCTGAATTTGGGCTACAAAATTATGAGAAACTGGGACTCCATCTGGGAAGAAAGAGATTGACTGTGTGAACACCTTGTGTGTTGACGTAACATGACACTTTGGGCTGCTGTGGTACATCACAGGCTTGAGGGACAAAAAAATTGCCCTGCAGCTTGAGAGCACGACCCACAGGGCTTGGAGAAAATGTGCCCTCAGTGCACCTCTTGCTTTTCATTTCATTTGGGAACAGAAAGAGCCCAAATTTTAGTGTGCTGGGTCGTCCTTCTGGCAGCCTCCTCCAAGAGCCAGGGGAGGCCAGGCGAGCAGGAGTGACGGCATGTGTCTAAAGATGGCCTGAGGCCTTGACAGCCACTCCAACCCACTCAAGAAGCACACAGAATCTCCAGATCCACACTGTTGGCTCCAGTTCTCAGGTGGTAGAGCAGTGCCGTGGGTGGGTGGGCACTTTAGATGGGGGTTTCCACCAAGTGCTGCATGTAAGGGATGGAAGTGCCATTCAGGCAGGAGCTGGCAGAAGGTTCAAAGTCCATTTCCCTGCTTGGGCTCCAGGGCTGTTTCTAGCTACCTCAGAAGTCCAAGGCTGCCATAGTTGCTGACAATTCCAGACGTGATGCCCTCCAAAGAAGAACTCTGATGGAGTTTATATATCCACACTCATGAGTGAGGTGCCCACAGGAACCTCATACCTTGTCACACTGTTCTCACTGAAGGGAAAAACTTTTGTTAATGGTCAGAGCTCAGACTAAGAAATACCTAAGCAGTTGCTTTTGCTTTTAAAGAAGAATAAGTTTTAACCATTATCTTGCAGACCACAAAAATGTGACTACCTAGTCTGAGACAGGGCCTCCCACCATGGTCACTAACCCAGTGGGCATCCCAGGTGCTGGAGGCAAAAGTGTCAGGGTGTTGGTGGGAAGCTAGAACCGCTGTGCCAGCCGACCCTGGGCTCCCTGCAGGGCCACGTGTGGAGGAAGGCAGAGGGTGTGCGTGTGCGTGCATCCAGCACCCCCCCACCCGCCAGCGCCCTTACTTTGAGTGTGCTGTTCTTGGCACTCAGCTGCTGCTCAAGCTGGGAGATCTGGCTGGCTGAGTTCTCCCGCAGCTTGGTGAGGCTGGCCTGGAGTCTCTGCACGTCTTCCACCAGCTGGGCGATCTCTCGCTCTTTGGCAGCCAACTCAACTTCCAGGCTGGAACGGGTCAGAACCTCTATGGCCTGCTCCTGGGAAGGAGAAAGGAAATGACAAAACTGCACTAGCTTCGGGCAGGTGCTCGGGGTTAGCTGCGTTGGCACCTGTTGCAAAAACAGGCAGATGGGAGGATGTGGACCGTGAGCTCACGGTAAGGCATTATTTCCTGCTTCTGCTTGGATCGGACCTGTGACTGCCATCTCCACATCACCTTTCTGTCTGCATGGTGAGTTGCCATTGGAATTTGTCCGTTCAACAAACATTTAAGAGTATCCACCATGTACCAGGCATGCAACAATGGACAAAAGGGCAGAATTCCTGTCTTCACATTTCCATTTAGCAGGATGAGTGAGACCCATTAAATGTACTTATTAGTAGCATGAAGTGTTTTGGGTGATGTTAAGTGCCACAGAAGAGTTGAAGCAGGTAGAGAGTATAAGGTCAGACTTGGGATTTTTAATAAGATATCAGAAAAGACCTCATAGGACGGTAATATTTGAGCAAAGATCTGCAGGAGGAGACAGGAAGAGCCCTGCTGGTGGCTAGGAAATGAGTGCTCCAGCCAGGGGAATACCAAATGGGAAGGCTCTGAATGTATGAAAGCATTTGGACCTTCTCCCACAAAACGAATTCAATGTCCTTTGGATTCTTTATTAAGCTCTCTAGATGCTGAGATATTGCCTGGCAAATTGATTTTTCATAGTCAGCATTTTCAAGCGTTAAAATAGATGGGATTCATGTTCTAAAAAACTAACACCCCTCCCCTCAATTTGCTCACTGAGGAAAATTTGCAAAAGAGAGAAAAGGTTTAACAAGTCAAATCCATAATTCCACTTTCTAAGTACTAAAGTAGTACTTTTTAAGTTTTAAAAGTAGTAATGGTTCCTGAATGATTCTGGCAGCATTTCTGCAGGGTGGATGCACTTCTAAGTGTGACTGACAGGGATGGGGAATGTAGGACTACATGAGTCTCTGTGACAGCAGAGACCCAGGGCAGCTCACATGGTAGTATTGAATGTCACTGTCCTCTTGTCGTCTGTTCATGTCTTGATTTTGCCTATACTGGGGTGAAAAATGGTAGCAGGGGTAGCCCCAGTGGGCAGGGGCAGCCGTGCTATTCCACGAACGATATGCTTGTCTTGAGGTTTTCACATCTTGGGGTAGCCAGTTACACAGGGAAATGATTTCTCAAGTCTCCCTCCTAGGAAATTGAGGCCTTTACCACTTAAAAATAAAGTTTTGTGTACAAAAAAGTGATTCCTCTCTGCTTCTTTGATTTGTATAATATCATAAAATAAGATTTGCATTTCTCTTGACTTCTGGCAGATCCACACATGGCCCCGGGGCCTCAGTGAGCACTTTCCCGCCAGTTTATTTAAAAGGCACATACTGTCCAGACCAGTTCAGGTCAGAGTGTGCTCCACAGACTGGTGCCAATTCACAGACCGTTTGTTGCCAGTACACAGTGAGACAAGTACAGAAATCGAGAGTGTTTAGAAACGTTTACAGCAATTTGACATTGCTGTGACATTTTTATTGTCTTTTATAAAACTATCGGTCTGTGACAGATTGGAAAGTTAAAAATCTAAACAAAATTGTCCTTCTCCACAGAGAGTTTGGGAAGTACTACCCTATATAATACTGGGCCAGACCAAGATCACAGGGCCTAAGACAAGTCCTCTAGCCACGCCAGGAAGTTAGCGCCTAAGAAGGCAGAGAGAGAAGCATGTGGAGGTAAGCCCTGAGGAGGGAGAGAAGGGTAAAGAGGAAAAGGGCTAGTAGATCTTGTCAGAAAGAGGGGACCCATTTCAGGGTGGGGACACCATAGATGGGTATAGAGGTTGGAAAGGGCAGGAAGCAGGGCATGAGGAGGGACTGATGCTGAGAAGCCAGCTCAACAAAGAGCAGGCATGTTGGTGCCTGATGGTGACTGCTCAGAAAGGTGACCAGGGGTGCCTGGACTTGTGGAGGCAGGCAGATGACATGATGGCACTGATATCCAGGCAGGTCGGTCTCATGATGGGTGAAGATTGAGTCATGTTATCTAATTTAACTTATTAACTTTCTAACCTGAAGGATACCAGCCATAAAATCTGTTTCGAGTGCTTTCAGGGAAAGAGTCTACAGATAAAACAAGCTGAAAAATGATCTGGGATTTTCGACAGGCAAGTACAAGTTACTACATCAGGGACTAGTGGTTAAAACAATATATATAAAAACAGCAGCTCTCAGGGCTGACCCTGAACCCAGGATGGGGACTGGCAGTAGGCAGTCCCAAAGTGCTGTCTGCTCAACACCTGGGCCCAGTGTGGCCTTACCACAAGCTGACCTTGGGCCATAGATTCCTCATTTATAAAGTGGCAAGAATCGTTCACGTCTTGCATAAGCTAAATGAGATGAGGTAATATACCTTTCTTAGTCTGAGGGCACAAGCTAGAACAGAAGTTGTATGACAGGTTGAACAGGTACTGAGAGGAAGGGTAGCCTTTATAGTGGTAGGGAGGTCAGTGTCAGGCAGCTTGGATGCTGTTGAGATCACTACCGAGAGGTGAAGCATCCATGGATTCAAAGAGGGCCAGGTCCATGGAGAGGCTCCCTTGTGTTGTGCAGACCTTAACTCAGCTGCACCTAATTTACTTGGGGCTTTAGAAAATATATGGGTCCTGAGCCCTGCCCTGGGGACTGCAGTTTAATGGGTGTGGAGTAGGGCCCAGGACCCCTGTTGATTCTAAGGGAGTTCCAGGTCAGGACCCTGGCTCAGACTAGCCTCTGAAGGGACTGACTTTCTCAGGTTTGACAAGTCCCTGTGGGCATCAGAATGAGGTCTAGAGAGTTTGTCCCACAACTTCAGGCTTCCAGGGCCTATAAGGGCGTCTTATATTCCTCATGAAGGCTGGGTCTTGGGGATGGGGGATCTTATAGCTCAGGACCCAGGACAGAACACGTGGGAATGCATTCTAAAGGTCTAAAAACTTTGTAAAAAAAAAAAAAACACCCAAAACAACAACAACAACAACAAACCCAAAAATGCTTAAGATGATGATAGTGGTGGGAGTGTTTTTCTAAAGGGAGAAATGAACATAAAAACAAGTTACTGAGGTACTAGCCCATTAAACTTTGTCCCTTTGAACCCATTCGCCTCTCTTCTCTTCCAACCTGCTTGCATGAAATATCACAAGTTGTGTAACTCTTGTGAGTCCTCCTACTGAGACTAGAACATTGAGGCTAAAATAAGCCAGATAATGATCTTTTATCTTGCAGCTATTTTCATATTAAATATGAATGAGATGCAGAAGTGCTACTCAATATAAGTAAAACTTCATTGTGAAATGATGGTGAATCTAGGTCCCCAGCCCAAGAGTCAAAGCTAATCTTAGTTTTATTTACTCCAGCAGGGGAAAGATGAGGGCATGGAAGAAGCTTCACTCCTCTCTCTCATTGTGACCTCAATTTCTGACAACACCAAGAGTCCAAAGTAGGCGAAATCTATTTGGTTCATGCACCTGATAGATTCACCTATGAGACAGGTGTATTTTCTAATAGTACGGTGTGTTTAGGTTCAAGGAGATAGCCTGGTATTATAGAGCCCTGCACTAATAATATTTGTAAATACCTGACAAAGGACCTTTCTATATCCTGTCCCATTTAATGCACATGAAGTTGGGATAGCTGGATATGGGGAAAGGATTTTGAAGGACACATTTAGGATTAAATGCTATCTTGATCATGTTCTAGCTGTGTGACTTTGGGGAAATTACCTAACTCCTCTGAGCCTCAGTTCCCTTCCTTGTAAAATGAGGATAATCAAATCTGCCTCTAATGACCGTGGTGTCATGAGGCAGAAATGAAGTAGTCACAGAAAGCCCCTGCACGGCCCCTAACGCAGAGCAGATACTCTCTGAGTTGAGGCTCACCTTCCAAAACTAGCGATTCCGGTAAGACACCCAACAGTTCGGTTTTGGCCTTTGCTAGGTCTATGGACTCTACTGTTTCTCTGCTGAGTTCTGTCAGCCAAGCCCAACAGACATTTTCCCGCTGGCCCAGTTTCCTGTGCTTGCTCCCTAGCTGGCTGGAGTTGACTGACTGTGTGGGAATGCACACTTAAGGGAGCCCTGGCAGGGCCACTCCTAGAAGACTGAACCTGTGCCATGTAAACAGTGCACTTACCTGACGATGAAGAGTTTAATCACCCCTAGCATCCACAACTTACTTTACTTGCAAAAACATTCATTTCTTTCTGAAATGTTTTGGTTGCTACAGTCCAGGATGGTGCCAGAAATCCTTTCAATCAAAGCATTTAGGCTCAGGAGCCCTGCGTAGGCACATAGGATGAAAGACTTTCTCTAGAGGACCAGGATTGACCACAGAGGCTGAAAGAAGCCATACTGACTTCGTCCTCGGGGATTCCTGCCACTATGGCGCCGGGTCTGGTCCAAGTAAACTTGATGAGGGCATGGTGACAGAGCCACGGGACATTTCAGGTAAAATTAAAACCAAAGTCCATGAAGTACGAAGGACATGATGGTTCCTTAAGTGGAAAACTTTCCTCTGTATATCATGTTTAACATTACTTTGAAGAAAGAAAACAAAATCCATTCTCAAAGGGGGCCCTAACACTAAAACTCTGCTTCAGAGTCATTTCTGAACAATAGTTTAAAAGCCCCGGTCTGAGGTGGCAGAGCACCATTGCTGAGTCCTGGCTTGGCCACTGGGGCCAAGCACTCTAGGGCAAGGGGTTTATATTCACAAAGCTCCCATTTCTTCATCTACAGATAAAAAATAACAATACCTCACTTTATGGGTTAGGTGGAATAATTGTTGTTAAACTGACACACGTCAAACTCATGATGCATTTATTACAATATTAAGTTTCCCTGACTCAAGTGTGCTGAGAAGGGCCTGGCTTTGTTCCCCCTTGCTCTCCCAGTGTCTGCTGTGGGTCCTGGCACACAGGAAGAGCTCTATAATTCTTTGTTAAGTAAAATGACAGCTACAAGTATAGTCTTCTCACCACAGGCTGTCAGAAACTGAAGGGACCTCAGGATCACTTACTCCTTACTCCACACAGCCTGAGTTCTAGTAAGTTTAACTACTTGAGGTGTGTAAGTGAACTGGTGACAAAGCTAAGCTTCAAAACTGGGGGTCCTGGATCAGAAATAATGATGTCAACCACAAAAAGGAACTGCTAAGGTTTCCGGAGGACTTATTGCTTGTCAGGTTTTACTCATCACCATTTCTGAACTCTTGAAAAAAACCCATTTTACGGACGATGAAACTAAGACTTAGGAAAGGCTAAGCCACTTGCTCAAAGTCACACAGCTGAAAATTGCAGAGCTGGGGTCTAAGCCCAGGGGTATGTCTTAACTACACATGCTGCTCTACGACATCACTGCATAGGAAAAAGCCCGGAACCCAATAAATAGTTCACAGCTGTCTTGATCAAGCTGGGAAAGTTCCAGCTAAGAGCAATTTTTATTAATCTGAGAAAGAAAATCAAGAGGCAAAAGGACTGGGATGTGTGCCTCGCTCCTCCTGAATGCCCACACTTCAGGTGAGATTCTGGCGATTACACAGACTCAGAGCAGGCTGTTGCGTTAATACCACTTTGGCCCTCCCAGCTCATCACCAACTCTTTCTCTCTCTGGAAGGAAACATTAAGGAAGGGACCAAACCTCCCATTTTTGTGCATAATTTTGGCAAAGCTCCAGTTTCAGATCTCTACCTATCTACCAGCTGCCGCCATACGAGCCTAGCCCTGAATACACTTGCTTTGGTGATGGGACTTGTCTCTACCACCACACTGGGTGGGCATCATGTTGATCACAGAACATCGATGCATAATCAGCAAACTCTTCCTTTGACTCTAATAAGTTCCAACCCTAAATTGTTAAAAGTATTACCTACCAAGTCAGCAGTAACTGCTTACAATATTATTCCAAAAAGGGATGTTTAAAAGCAAAAGAAGAAAGTGGCAGTAACACAGAAGCACAGATGCCAGGCGGACAACGTCCACGCAGGGACGAGCTACCCACCACATCCGGCGCCTTCTGGATCTGCGAAGCCAGCTGGAGAGAGTGGTTGGCTGACGAGAGCTGCTCCCTTAAGGTCTCCGCCTCTCTCTGAGCCACCTCTGCCCTCTGAGGGAAATGAAAGGGTGAGGAGAGAAAGTACATTCAGTTTAACAACTGACAATTATTACAAGAACATTCATCAATTCATGCCTGACTGACTATAATTGATTTTCCTAAACACTCAACCTAATAAATGCTAGAAAAAAACACAGAATGTGATGGATTTTTATTTTAAACAGTACAAGGAAGAAATAATTGAGCGATTATGACAGTAATTTAACGCTAGGAGCAAGGAATCCCCTGCTGATAGTAATGCTCCGGCCCACTGAATTTCCCAGACTGAATAAATACAAGTGGAAATAGAGTCTTTTGATTCAATTTCTTTCTATTCTCATAGACCAAGAAGATTTTATTGCAGGATTACTCCTGGGAGTAATTCTCACGGGTAAACAGTGAATTAAAGACACTCTGGCCATTCTCTTCCTAAAATCATGCACAATGTTGTGGTTGTTTTCCTTCGGCAAGTATTTCCATAAATGTACAGGGTGTAAATGCCACTTCTTTTGTGAGGGCCAGGCTTATTTCAACATAGTTAACCCTTCACCTGACAAAGTTTTTTAATGCCGATGCTGGCATTCCAGCCAGCAGGCCGATCTGGGGCCAGAGGTGGGAGGGCAGCCCAGGCCCACTGGGGTGTGGAGAGGAATGGAGCTGACTGCAGGACAGAGGCCCAGAGAGGAATGGGTAGACACATCCATCGTCTTCATGTAATTCCTGGCCAGGGAACCAATACCACTGGATAGCAAATCAGGATTTCCCACTGGACAGCGAGAATAGGTCATTCCAGTGCCTGCCACCTGAGAGGGCACTGTGGTGCGCAGGCAGGAGTTGGGCATTTGGGGACAGAGTGACCAGGGGAAGGGGAAGTTATCTAAGCTCACTAAACTTCCACCTACCCATCTCTAAATGGGAACACCACCTCCCTCTCAGGGACCTTGCAAGGACTAACATCTGCAGAAGTGCACTGTAAACAGAGTTCATTCAAAAGTGTTTTATTAATGGGCTTGTCCTGATTTCATAATCATAATTGAGACAAAACTCTAAGATGGGTAAGAAACGGTAGCTAACTGACACTGGGCATGCAGACTGAGAAGTATTGTGCTTATTCTATTAGACTTACATTCTGTTAATAAAAAAGATTAATGAGAAAAGCCTGGCTGAGCAGGGCTATTTCGTGTTTTCTCATTTTGTGGTGTGACATCATGTGTCTACTAATTGCTAAGAAAGACTGAAAAAGAGAAACAAGAAGTTAGTCTGCCTCAGTACTTGCTGATCAATCCAGTTGTATGAAGAATGGTTTTGGTAGCTTAAAGTGATCACGTGATGGCAGTGTGACTCTGTTCCGCATACAATTTAAGGTATTTCTAAAGGCAGTCACTTCTGCCTAGGGTGGTGCTGGTGGCCGCCTGCCCTGCTTCTCTGGGAGCTCTTGAAATTACACTCAAATTCACAGGCTCCTGGCCAAGCCTGTCTGTATTCGAGCAGCCAACTCCCACTTTCTCTGCTCTAAACCTATCCGGAAAGGCAGCAAGCAATGTGACCTGCATGGTGAAGATGGCAGGGGTGATTTCTAATTCAATAACTGCAGGAAAGTCTCCTCTCGAGTGAAAAAACTTTTCCCCAGTTTATTTCCAGATGTGCCACTCCATGTTTTTCTGATAAATGTCATATTACTGAAGAGTTTACTCTTTGCTTTCTAGTCAACTAAACCCTCAGGCATAACATCTCCATGACTGCCAGGAATAAGGTGCATTTTGACATAGTTCTAGTCTCTTTTACTAGGAAAAATGTTTCTTAGCCTGGAGAAGCTGTTCTGGTAGCAGCCAAGGAGCAGCACTGCCGCCCACCCCAACTGAAAACACTGGCTCCGAAGTGCTCTTGGAACCACCAGGGCTCAGGCAGGCCTAGGCAGTGGGTTCATGACCAGGAAAGGAACACATGAGGGCATTTAGCTATTTGGAGCAGAGTGCCGTCTCATCAAATGCCAATGGCTCAAGCATAAGAGATCTAGCTCATCCTCAGTTTGCATAATTTCTCCAAAGCTTCTGCACTTTATTCAGTCCCCAAATTCATGTACAGAGTACCTCTGTGGCCTATCTACGGTGGTCACAGCCTTTTATCACATTTTGGCTTGACTTGGTTACTCCTGTGCAACTTTTTGAGTGCTCAGGATTTTTATGATTTATTTAGGATTTATACCCTGAGTGTGTGTGTGTGTGTGTGTGTGTGTGTGTGTGTGTGTGTGTGTAGAGTTGAGGTGGAATTACATGTAGATGACGGAAGCATCCAAACATGGACAAAACTGAACAATTAAAAACAAAAACAGGCCCGAGTATGGCTGAAAGAGGGAGATTCTTTAGTTGTAAATCCAGCCCCATCTTTGGTAGTGAGGCAGAAAAAGGGGTGCTGTGCTGGGTCAGCGCCATGGTGTCACTTGTTTCCAGGGTCTGCCATCTTCCTGATGACCACAGTCTAATCAGGTAAAATCATGTTTCTAGAACTGAAATCAATGACTGAAGGTGGAAAGCTTTGGTGCTGTGTTCTGATCTGGAACCTGAGACAGAGAGATGTGGCTGCTGTGAGACAGTCAGTTCTGTTTTCACTGACAGGATCCCACCCACCTCCCCTGTCCCCCCAGAGGCAGAGCCTGGGGACTAAGGCCAGGGCTTCAGCAGGCAGCAGGCAGCTGGCGGCAGCCCCAGGTGTGATTCAGTGGCCACCAGATTATGAGAACAGCACCTTGCCAAGCTTGCCAAGCCTGAGATGCTCTCCTGGTAGATTTCTCTTGCTAGTTGCTGCTTACTTTCTGAACTTTTCTAAGAAGTGAGAGTAAATGCTGGAAGCACAGGGACAGTAAAGAAGCTAGAGCCCCGAGATGACTCCATTTCAGAGATTCTGTAGGAGGGAGGTCAGAACGCTCTATCGAGTTTATTACCATTTCTTCCAAGCTGGCCTTGTGTTGGCAACCAAAGTCCCCATTCAGACCTGCTGCCTGTATTTCTGGGGACTTGGCACATACTAGTTTAGATTTCTTTCTCAGGTCGGCCAGGCTGAAAGCTGGAACTATACCAAGGCCACCCATGTAAATGCTGCCTGTCACAGCCTGAGTCAAATTTCAGAAAAACCAGAAGAGCGAATTTTCTTTCCTCTTCCTGCCATAAGGTGTGGCCATAGGGGCTCCTTCTAGGGCTCACTGGCCTGGTGGACCTGGACCAAGAGCCCACATTATTATGTGGAGAAACCAAGGGTCCCAGGAGACCCAAGGAGTGACCAGAGGCACAGACATGGCTTGCTTAGTTGCAAAGAGTCCGGGGGAAACCTGCACCTCCTTAGCACCTACAAGGTGCACACATGAATGGGCTGTACCCCAAAAGGGTGTGCTTGCAACAGGTGCTCAAAATATTTGCTGGATGAAAGAGTGTTTGATGAATGTGGGCTCTCTCAGTGGTGTGAATTATTGCCCTCAGTCTATACATGGGGAAACAAGTACTAGAGGACTGGGGATTTGCTCATGGGTGGAAGATGGAGATCTTGGATTCAAATCCAGCCATTCTTTCCTTTTGGAACACAGAAACCTTGGTCAAAGAAAATGCCAGGCCTTGCTCTGAGTTCTTTTTACTCTTTGCATCTTTCTCTACACTTGGCTCCTCCTTGGTGGAGTTAAGCTATGGTTTCCAACTTAACCTCAACCTGAAGGATCTTCTGTTAGGACAGTCTCCTCAAGAATAAGGCTGGTTACAGGAGGACTACTCACTGGAAGAACTTCCTCCTGACCCTGCTGTGGCTTTGTGCCCTGGCAACTCAAATCCGCACTGCTCTGAAGGAGGGGCAGGTGATGGTGAAGCCAGTGAAGCTGACGGAGTTATGAAGCCCACAGAAAGGGTTTCATGTGGTTGCAGAGTACATAGTTGTGGTTTTTTATTTCCCATGAAGTCTCAAAAGTTCTGAACCTCTACTGTCATCAGTTCAGAAAATGAGTATGAATGCAACTGCCTTGAAGTTTAACGAACAGGTGTAAATGAGACCTGGACCTAATAGACAATAGGTTGCAGAAGACTCTTCCACTTCTCCACAATAGAAACACAAACATCTTAGCAATCAAATAGAGCTTCATATCTTGGTAGAACATTTTGACTATAAACATAGTGAAAGAATAATGTTATATGACAATGAACTAGTAAATTGCTCCTAAAAGGCAGCTGAACCAGATGCTTGGCTGTGCCTGCACTGGTGTGAGCCTCCCTGTACTCTCCTCCGGCCCAGCCCACCTCTGCCTCATCTCTACCGGGACGGCCTCATTTCAGGCCCACACCATCTTTGCCTTGATCTACTACAATAGCTTCTTACTGCTCCCCTGCCTTCTGGTCTTTCTACTCTCATTTGTTCTCCAATGCTTAGCCAGAATGATCCTCCCAGACCTCAAATCTGACCTTACTCTCACCTGTGATTCTCTACTGTTCTCTGGAGGAGGCCCTCCACACACCTGGATGGATTCCTTCCCATGGCCTACTCTCCCTCCCTGCACCTCCTGGTTCTGGCTCTACAGAAAGGCCTGGAGCACCCAACCAGAGCTCACCACGCCCATTCTCCTCATATCCTCTCAGGGAGTTTTTCCTCCCTGTTGAGTTGTCCTTGTCAATCCATTCAGTCATCTAGTTCAATCCCTATTTCTGTTCACTCTGTGTCTGATCCCATCTCATACTCTCAAGTGAGGGTTGGCCTGCATCTGCCTGCACTGCTCTGGTGACAAGGAGACCACTGCCTTCAGTGGCAGCTTTAGGCACCTCTGAAAAGCCAGAACTGAGAGTGACCTTCCCTCCCACCAGACTCCAAGCTCAGCCATGAAAAAGCCTGACCCCTTCCCCTGACCAGAGCTAGGGAGCTATAAGGACAGAACTCACGATGTCCCCACCCTAGGTCTTCCCATTTTTAATCTTTTAACATCTCATGTTCCTGAAATTATTCCTTTGGTGCTTGGTGTCAAGTCCCTCTGTCTTCTTTCCCTGCTCCCCAAAGATTAGGAATGTCCTCAAACCTTCTTTTGTGCATCTTTTATGTTAGGGTCCCTCCCCTGTCCTGGCCATGGAGAAGATTCTGAATGTACTCCAAGTACCCGCTTTCCTTACAGTGTGGTTTCCAGGAGAGATTCTAATACCCTGGAGATGGGCTAATTGTTGCAAGTGGTGCAGAATCACCACCTCCTTCATTCTAAAAACTATTCCTATTAATGCGGCCCAAGACTGCATTCATTTCTTTTGGCAGCCACATTAGATTAGTAACTCACCCTGAGCTGTTGATCAGAGCTGTGCCCCTCCCAACCCCCACCACGTGGGCATTTCTCTAGGGCAAGACTTGATACTTCACGAAATATGTGCTTCTTCAGCAACTACAGAATAAATACTTATGTAAGCACCTACTTCTTACCCAGGCATTCACATTTAATCCTCAAAACAATCTTGTAAAGAAGTACTAGTTATCATTCCCACCTTCCCTTTCTCTAAAATTAAAAAAAATTTTTTTAAATTATGGTAAAATACACGTAACAAAATATAACATATTAACCATTTTTAAGCATACAGTTCACTAGTGTTAAGCACATTTACACTGTTATACAACCAATCTCCACAAACTGAAACTCTGTCCCCATTAAACAACTCCCTACCCCTTCACCCAGCCTCTATGACTTTGACTGTTCTAGGAACCTCATACAGGTGGAACCGCACAGTGTTTGTCTTTTTGTGACTGCCTTATTTCCCTTAGCATTATATCCTTGAAGCTCATCTTTTTCTTTTCTTTTAAAAAAGAGAAATGTAAGCAGTTAAGAGACTTGTCCAAGACCACACAGGCAGGGGGTACCAAGTTGGGACCTGAATCAGGTGTCACTTTGGAGGGGCACACTTTTCTCTTTCGTCTTGCCTGGTGTTTCCTAGGACTGAGAAACACCCAAGTAGCCTTCAGCCCTTTGAGAAGTGCAATTACTCTGCCAAAATACTATCAAAGGGGAGGCAGCACCCCAGTGATTGGCCTTGGAGAGAGTGAATGGGTGAAAATTTGAGAAATGCAAATGGCAATTGTATGACAGAGGTTAACTCCTTCTTACTAGATTAAGGTCCTACTTCCAGATTAAGGTCTCTACAAAGTTGAACAGTGTTAACTGAATAAAAACAAAGGGACCAAGGTAAATTAATTTAGCAAGTACATCGAGTAAAGGCAAATAAATGCTTAAGCACCTTTGTGAGGCGAAGCAGCGCATGCTTTACAGCAAGGAGCTGTGTGGACGGGTGCACTTGGGAAATGAGATAGTGTGAAAGAAAGGCAAAGGTGGCCCCTGTTCTGCAGCCTCTTCCCCAGTGTGCTGGTGAACAGCACGGGCTCCAGTTCTGACTCTGCAACTCACTAGCCACAGACCTCAGTTTCCTCTTCTGTAAAGTGGGAATCATAACAGCACTGATCTCAGTGGGCTGCGGTGTGGTTTAAGTGACTCTACTCATGCGAAGTGCTTAGAACAGAGCCAGGCACAAAATAAGTTACTCAAGAACTGGTAGCTCTTCCTATTACCAGGATAACTAATACGTAATGATGCTATCTTAAGTGCTTCATTCCATGCATCTCTACTGAGCACCTTCTCCAGACCAGGCCCAGGATCTTTAGTAGTGAGTCTGAGTACGCAGTACAGAACTCACAAAGTTTTCCTTAAAGAAAAATAAATCCACATTTCCCCAAAAGATCATTCCTATGCATAAACTGACTTTCACATTTCAGACTTCAGGATAATTTTACTGGCCAAAGAACAGACAAGGATACTCTTTCCTGAGCATCTGCCAGTGCCTGGGTAAGCAATGCCAGTTGGGGGCAGATGCCCTGTGACAGGTGCCTCGCAAGGTGGGAAGCAGAGACCACAGTTCCAGGAGGGACTTTCATCCAGCAGGAGGCTGTGCTTGCCTAGACCACTGAGGCACAGCACTAAACTTTCCTGTTGCTATGGCTACCCAGCTGTAAAACTGAATCAGGGGAGGCCATAGCTTGTGGCCTTCTGGGGCTGAGAAACATTATAGCTTTAGCTGTTTCTCCTCACAAATAAAATAAATGTAGAGACCTCTTTCCTTCCAAAGCAGCAGAGCCATTTGCTGAAGCAAAATGTTTCATTGTTCTATGGAGTCACTGGAGAAGAAAGGGGTTCTTCTGTAAGGTGGCCACATTTTCCAGGCAGCTGAGTATTTAGAGACACCCAATGTAGCGTGCCGATTTTGTGCTGGACACTGTGCTGGGTAGTTCTGCAAGTCTTCTGTGCCAGCTAAGCACCAGACAAGATGGGGCTGTCAGCTAGAAGCCCTTCCATATGAGTCGCTTCAACCCAGTGGAAGGGAGTGATAAAAACTTCTCTATAGTATAAATCATTGGTATAAACTCTACAGCATAATGGCTGCCACGCGAGCAGAGGCAGATATTTAACAGATGGATTAAGAAAAGACCATGAAGTAGTCACTTTGGAGTGGACATTCACCAGGGATGTCTGGGCCCATATAAAAGACTTTGCCAAAGAAATAATTTGCGATTTTTTGTGTATTTCTCATGACATCAGGAAAAGTGTCAACACTGATAGTTGTATGTAAAACAACAACAACAAAACAACAAAAACAAACAAATGAGAATAACTGGCCTTCTAATTTAGAGAAAAGCATCTTCTAAGACAACAGAAATGGCTATACTATTGTGATTTCATGCCTTAAGCCATTAAATATCCTACCTGGTTTGCTCTTTCAAGGTCCGTCATGATCATTTCAATTTCATCAGCCCTAGGAGGTGAGAGGGAGAGAGCACGTTAGTCAGCAGCAAGGCAGGCTCAGGGGGATGCCCACGGTTCTGAACTCAGAATAACCCAAAGGCACACAGCCCAGGCAGAGGCCTCAGTGTCCAGTGTCAGGGGAGAGAGAGGCCACACAGACTAGTGAGGGGGCACTGCTGTCCGTCAGGAGGTGGCGGCCTTGCATGGGAATTGGGGAGGGCCAGCTTGCCCTTGAGGAGCTCCCAATCTAGTCAGGGAGAGAGAGCCATAAAAAGATAAAATACAGTGTCAAGAGAATGAATAAAGCTCTGAACAGAGTTTTCTCGAAAAACAAAGGCAGGAAGATGAATTCTCCTTGAGAGAAGGAATCTGAGAAGCCTTCAGAGGAGGTGACATGTGAACTGGGTTTTGAGTAGAAGTTTGCTGGGAATGCGAGAACCATGAGAAGGTAGAGGGGAGGAGGGAATGCAAACGCAGGCTGGCGGACTCTCTAGTCTGTTTATAAACCACCTGAGTTCACTATCATCACCTGGCCTGCTCACACACAGGGAGTTTCCAGGTGCTTTTTGTCCCTCTTTTATTTTGTTTTGAAAGTACTTCCTTGAGTAATTTAAAGGTGATCACATGGCTCCAACATATAACATCGTGAGAGAGAGAATGCTGAGAATTCAACTGAGAAGAGTATGGTTAATTTCAAAAGTCTATGGGAGGTTAGAACTGAACACCTGGGCAAGGCACTGCCCCAGCTTCCACAGACAGGTCCTGATGATGGTCCCTGTCAGGAGGCCAAGGTCAACACTGTCCGGAGCCGAGGAAGGTTTAGCACACTATGGAAGATGAAATGGACTGTTACAGGCTCAGATCCACAGTGGGGCTCAGGGCCCACTCTTGCTAGGGCAGGGCATCCTGGTTCCATACTCTACATGGACCTGAGATCTCTCTGCTGCCCACAGCACTCAGTCCCCTTCATGCTGTACACCTGGCCCCTTCAACAGGGAGGCTCTTGCCACCTCCCGCCTTGGCCCCACCATCCATCCCCATGGCCCAGTGTTCTGACAACTCTTACCACTTGTGGGCCCCTAAAGAGCCTCAACCTGTGCTGTCTGCTTAGATCACCCTTCATTCTTGGGTGATCCTACTTCTCCACCCCCCCCACCCTTCTCAAATCCTCCCAGTGGCTCATTCTCAGGGAGTAGCCCAGGCCAGCCACTCGTCTCCCCACTTCCTGTCTGTGTGTCTTCTTTGCCCTCATCCCTGATGCTTGCACAGGGCCTAGTGTTGAGCTGGAGGCCAGAGTTCTGAATGAAGCCTGTCTTGCCAGTGAGCGGTCAGTCTGTTCTCTGGGATAGCTTAGGACACCTGGACAGGCCCAACTGGAGGGTTCTTCTATCCCTGAAACGTGTTTCCGTAGTCTAAACCATCCACCCATAATACTAAGAGTTGGACAAACTATATTCAGGCCTTGGCTGGTTGGTTTTTGCCATTTTTTGGTCCCCAGGCTTTTTAGCCTTTGACCACACACTGAGATTTGAGGCAATTTTATCAACTCCTGGCAGCCTGAATGGGGTAACAGATGCCTTGTGATCAGGTTCAAGGCCCATTGTATCTGTATGAAATAGTATACTGATTTCAGATTGGTCTGAGAAAAGTCCGTAACAATTCATAAAATGGCCTAGTTAAATGAAGCTATTTTTAAAATAACTTCATGAAGAAGGCAGTGTCTCTGGGAGACAAACACCCCAATTGGGCCTCTACAGTGAAATGCTGGGTGTGAGGGGGTGGACCAGGGGAGGTTTAAATTACAAAACATCTCACCACATCATCTGAAATGGAAACCTCCAAGATCTCATAGAAAAACCTGCTGCACCAAAGAAAGACAGTCTAATGACGACAAAGGGTAAAAAAATCATTAAAGGTGTTAAGGGTCTGAAACATGACGGAAAAGGATACCTGACAGTACAAAAAGCTGCTATTTTGATAACCTGCTGATGAAGTGCAAACTTCATTGGACAGAAGATGAAAGAGAAAGTGAACAAACTTTTCTTAAAGCAAATCACAACTTTTAAAGTTTTGAATTTTAATCAGTTACTCATGTATCTACAAAATCCAGATATACATGGCAAACTTCCCCAGCTCCTTGCATCATTCACTCATTCACTTGCTTGTTCCATGAATGTTTTTGACACCTACAAGTTTCCTGGCCCTGGGCAGGGCCTACGGGACAGGCACAAGTAGATGTGGGTCCTGCATATCTTGCCATTGCTGCATATTTACATGAGAAGGACGAAAATGTTTAGCTGCTGAATATCTGAAACAAGATTTATAGGCAACGTCTCACTTCTCTCTTGAACAGATAATGGGAGTTGGCTGCAGTACCTGGCAGCTGGATGGGGAATGCCCTGGCTGAGTGAGCAGAGATCCTGAGCGCCTGCCTTGGTGAGGAGTTTTCCTTATCTCTCCTGTTGGGTCCTTGACGAGCCCTTTCATCTTTCTATAATTCTGGTTAATTTATCCTCATTGTTCAAATTTGTCTTCTGCTCTGTTTAGAATGACTATCATCTGGATATTGTTGGCACATCTTCCGTCCTCCATTCAGCCTTTCTTTATCCTTTCTTGCTGCCTTCTGATGGTTCTTCAATACCCAACTGTATTTGTACTCATCCCGTAATTTATCTTTTCTCTTTTGTTCCTTAATTTAGTTATCCTGTTCTTTATAACTCTTATTTCTACATCATTTTTTAAATTATTCCTTGTTGTTGCTTTATGTTGCTATTATCTTCCCTTGTTTCCTCCAGTATATGTCTCATGCTTGTTTTGTACCCAAGGCCCATGTTTTACGTCAGATCACATACATTGTCGGGTTTGGGGGTCTGTCTTCCAGAGAGAAATTTTCTTCTAAAGCCTAGCTGTTTTTGGAGGGACTAGCTATTCTTTTTGGAAGTGTTTATGGGGAGAGAAGACAGAGGTAGGCCCTGCTCTATGTCTCTCAGGATGAAATGAAGAAGACACAGTAGGTGTTTAAGTAGGTGTTAAGTGAAGGAAAGAGAGGGAAGGGGATGACCCCAGGGCCCCAGAAGAGTAAGTGACAATTCTGCCACCAGGAAGAATCCTCTGGCCAGAGCTTCACCTTTAATTTTCTGGGAGTCCCCAGTCTTGGGGGTCTGGAGATAAGGGGAAGAGGTGTGGCTGCCTGGGAGTCACTGGCTCACTCTTCCTGTTTTGATTCATTTCTCAATCCTGGCCTGGTCTTACAATTGGCCAATAAGCCAGTACTGGGACAGATACAAGCCAGGGCTAGAGAAGCGAGTGGCTCCCAGAGGCTGGATCAGCAAGGCTGGGACCCGACGGTGGCTGGGAAGTGGCGTCTAGTTCCTGACAGATTTTAGGGACCTGCATGGGCTTGAGAGCCTCCTCAGACAGTGAATGGTTTTGGACGCTCATTAGTATGCCTAATATTCAGAAAACAACACATCATTTCCAAAAGGTTTCAAGTCACTTATAAAAAATTAGTCACAATTAAACAGGAAGGTGCCTTCTCGGCACTCTGAGGCAATCCCTGGAAACAAATTTCAAGTTTTTCCATCTTGTGGTCGGTTTAACTTTGGTTACTAAGCAACTGCTAAACTGACCAAAATACTGAATGTGATAACAACTACTGCACTTACCTTTCATTATGAAAGCAATTCTCATATTTCCAAAGCTTTCAAATGATAGTGACAACACTGAGCTCTGCTGTTAAAGGGCAGAGCTATTCAACACCAGGTGTCCTGATGACAGCAGGACCCAGAGGGGCTGCAGTTCTCATTCACAGAATGGACCAGACACCACAGAAAGAGAACAAGGGATACAGTGGACAGGGAAAAATTCAGATTATTATTTTAAAAGTCTGTTGGCGTGTGATTCACTTTTTCAAGGGGCATGTTTTCTAAAAGGTCAAAGATACAAGTAGAAAGGTATTTAAATGTGATTGGGGCTTTTGAAGGTATGAAGTGCAGCTACTCGCACTTGCAGACCAAGATGATGGGGTCTTGACTGTGCTGGTCTCATTTTGGAACACGTTTGCCACTGAGTTTGTTCAATCCGCAACTCTCCAAACTGCTGCCCAGCCCTCCCAACAAAATTAATCCTTGCAGACAAACTGCCCTCACTAAGGAATATGAAAATACCCAGAGGTTAATATGACAATCATAAATGTTATCTAAAAAGTACAGTAATGAATTAAATGGCATGTGCTTTCACACCTGAGTGTCAACAATATTCCAAAGGTTTTTCATTCTTTTCATTTTGAAGGCTCAACTACCACATTAGGATCTAGAGCCTGACATTAGTCTAAAATCATTTATTTTCCAAAGTCTGTAATAATTGCATATAGTTTGCTCAGCAAAACTATTCATTATAAAAATTTAGTTCTCTCACCTTTTTAAGAGCTAACAAAACAGCTTTCACTGATCTATTAACCTGCACTGCATTATGCTCTGCTCTGACTTCAAATAGTGGGTAATTTCAGCGTGGCCTAGAATATGTAGTTCATTCAATCAGTTCCCTACAGATCATTTCAGGGTATTCTCTGCACTAGCACACAATTATTCTGAGGAACTTAAAAGGACACAGTCAAGGTCAATGGAAGGGAAATTATATCCACACTAGAAACTCTGTATTTACTTTCACACTAGCCTCCTGAGTGCTAAGGGATGGCACCAGGTCAAGGTTGGTGCATATTTCAACACTCAAACACTCGTACTACCATCAGGAGCCGTTAAAACAAACTACATCTACAAGCAGTTAAAGAAACATCTATGGAGGCCTTCAAGGATCAGTGTGTCTTTTTGGACCCAAGTCAGAAGCCAATAGTGTCAATACTAGATTGTAAAGTTCCTGGGCCTTGAAAGAAGAAACACCTAAAAAGGAATCCTCCATGCTTTAAAAATTAAAAAAAAAAAAAAAAAGTTTTAGTATGGTTAGTAAAGTGAAACTCTCTCTTGACCCAGATGTTGTGTCCAACAGCCTTAGCTGTCAGGAACACATTTCGCGTTTCTGACAACTTCCATACCAGGCCAGTAGATTAGACACAAAAGCAGTAGACGAGACACAGTATCAGAAAGAGCACGTAGGAAAAGGAGATGGTCAGAGGGCCAGGAGCTGAGGAAGATTTCTTGGCTATGGGTCTGGAATCCCTTTAGTGGGAGGAGGGAATCCTCAGGAAAGCTACGTCCCTCTGCCTCCAAATAGGCACAAAGAGGAACTGGGCACAGTGCAGAAACCTGACCTCACTGACAGGAAAGGCTGGTCTGCAGGCCCATGTGAGAGCCAGGGCATAATTTTACCCAGAGGAGGTGGCACTGTGCCCCCTTTTTGAATAGGCACTGGGCCTGTCCCAATGGGTGTGGGGCAGTGTCTGCTCAATACCTACTGAGCACCTACTGCATGCCAGTTGACAGGGAAACAGATGTCCCAGGTGGAGTTGGCAGCATACCATGGTACTCACTGGCCTCACGGCTAGTACAAAGGCCATACCTTGCAGGTCCTAGGAGCTCGGAAATAGCACCAAATGTACAAAGGTGCAGGGACCCTGTTACTGCCTTCTCAGTGGTGGGTGGAGGAAGGTGAAGAGACTTAAGGAATTTCGGTACAGTGACAGACCAGAGTGAGTGACAAAGGGCTTTGCAAACATAATGAACAGTCTCATGGAGGAGAGGACATGGAGTCTGCATCCTGGAGGATAAAGATGAGTTTCCATGGTAGAGCGAAGAACGATCTTCCAGACAGAGAAAGAAATCACACTGCGGCGGGTGCCTTGTTCAGTTCTGTGACCACTTTGCGGCTGCTCTCTCAGGCTTTCATGGTACCCTGTTCCCTCATTTGCACATAGTGACAGGCTAGTAGTCTCTTCCTGCCCCTTTATTTCTTGCTTTTAGATGACGGCACTGACCAGTGCTTCCAGAACTATGTCTCACAGCGAGGGTGACAGAGGGATCCCTGCTGGTATTGATGAATCCAAAGTTTCACCGTTAAGCAGGTTCCTGATTTTGGACTTTAAATATATGTTTTTATTTTGTTAATGAAATAGCCAACTGTTCCTATTTTATTAAAAGTTTTAAATAAAAGATGGATATTGATTTCGTTAAGTACCTTTTAAACATTTATGAAGCTAATTAAATGGTTTTTCTCCTATGATCCACTAAAATGGTAAATTATACTGACAGTTATTTGCCCCTCCGTTTGGTTGTGGTATATTACACATTTAATGTGTTCCTGAATTGTATTTGCTAATATTTTATTTAGTATTTTTTCATAAATATTTATACGAAATTGGCCTTTCTTTTGTCTTATTTTTGTCAGGTAAAGTCATACAAAACACTTTTGAAGCATTTCCTTCTCTTGACAAAGAGAACTATAACAGATTTGATATTACTTTTCGAAAACCTAAACCTGTATCCCACCTGTACAGTCTAAATGCTGTTGCCTGGCAGGTTAGCCTTCTGGTGTCTATACCCAAGGGGAGCTCCCTTAGGCCTCTTCCTGCTGTTACCTCAGCACCTAAGGGCCAGCATTTCTCAACACTTCCTCTCTCACAAGGTCTATAGCCTCTTCTGCCTTGTCTAGTCCTCCCCACCACTGCATCCCCATGGGGTTAGTGTTCAAATCCAGTCTGCCTTAGATGGCTAGGTGGATTCTAGGAGCATCTTTTGGCTCTATCCCTCCCAGTTAGACCCAAAGTATCTTCTGGGTCAGGATCCTCTCATATCCACCGTGGACCCGGATCCTGCAGGAAGCGGAGGGTCAACAACTGATTAAAGAACAACCTCCCATAAACACTTTGGCTCCTCTTCCAGCCTTTCTTCCCACATGTCAAATTATCTAGTCTTCCATCCAGACAAAGCCGCCTAAGTACTAAACTGCTTCCTCATCAGAGCCATTGTGCTGGGGTTTATTCTGTTTCTTGCAGATGTGTTTTTTTTTACAGTCTATTAGTAACATGCATCCGTGTGAGTTTCCTTCTACAGCTCAATCAGCACGCTCACAGTTTCTTTAGTCCTACTCTGTTCCCTGAAACCACCATGCTTGTCCCCCACAGCTGCTGTCGCCACCCAGGTCTCAGTTCTGTGGCCATTCTCTGTAAGGTCTCCTGGCAGCCCCGTTCCCCAGTGTCCACTCATTTTATTTTTATCACATTTATTGCTCCTGTCTCAAAGTATCTTGTTTATATATTGATTACTTGTGTATTCACTACTACAGTCCCAGAAAACTCAGCAGACACTCACTGAACACTGGTTGAGGAAATGTGCAAACTAATACCGGTGCTACCTGAGGTCTACTCTGCTCTAGACAGAGTATTCATTGGCTGAAATTTTAAAGAGCAGAAAGTGTAGGGGTATTTTGCCAAATTGTAAATATGACTTTTAAGAAAAGAGTCTCTTTTTGCAGATAGAAAATAATTCACTTTTCTTACTATTTTATAGCCTTTGAGAAAAAAGGCAACAGTTTCCTTGGGGGGAAAAAGTATGTAAAGACCCAGAGCTAGGATTCCTCTTGTCTAGTGACTAGGACCTCTTGGAGGGCAGGGCCATTTGGCCTGGCTCACCTTGTATCCTCATGCCCAGCAGAGAGCTACGAACAAATTGGGTCTCAGCAAACTCCGATTGGGAGGGGAAACAAGGAGAGGAGGAGAAATCATCATTTGGGGAAAGGTTTTCTTGACAACCCTCATCTGTACGACCAGCCCTATCTTTCATTTTCCATTTGGTTTAAGCCACCTCTGCTTTGGCAGGAGTAGAGGACAAGAGGTGAAGCTGCCTGGCATCCTTCCAACAAACGTGTCACTCCAGTGGGGACCCATCCTTCCCCAGTCAAATCAAGGGCCTGGGCGGAGGGACAGTGGGAGAGCTTGATCCCTAGGGATAATCTTCTGGAAACTGTAGTTTTTATTCTTGTTGAAAATGAAACTGTGTTGAGAGACAGTTCAGTGGACAGAATGTCACCTCTGCCAGCTCAGAAATTAACCACAATTTGTTTATTTTTATGAAAAAACAGTAACAATTAAAATTAATTTTAGTAAGTCTCATCTTTTTCAATTTCGAATGGGAAGAAAATTTCTCTTCTTGTCCCACTATTTAGCTGACTTGTTTACATGAAACGATTTATATAAAATCCTCCTTTAGTTTAACATGAGTCCAGCTGACAACCAAGTGGTTAAAGCCCACATGGGGTTAACTTTCCACCTGTGCCAAGCCAACAGGGCAGCTCCAGCAGGCTGGTCACTCACCAGAGTATGACCCTCAGTCTGATCAGAAACAGCCTGTGATTATCACTCAGGCTTCAATCTTCTCTGGGCAGGGACGTGGGACAGCATAGGTGGAGAATTAGGTTATAAGACTGCATTATTCATTCTGCTTCTGCTACTAAGACCATCCAAAGCCTCTTGAGCTAAGCATCTGGATTAATCTTCAGATGCTTCTTGCCATTTCTCCAGAGTTCGAACACTGTTACTCTATAAACAATGGAGAGCAAGTTGGATGTGAAAATCCCCTTCTTTCCTTAAATCAAATGCCATGAGGTCACAAGTAAGATGGAGTGACTTGGAGGTGAAATCAGGGAAACTGTGGTTTAGAGAACTACAAGAGTGTGCCTGGCAGAGCAAATGGGACCTGAATTCTACCCAAATGCCTTTTAGTCATTTGACCTTGATCAGACCTTGGAGCTCAATGGCTATCTTCACAGGAAGAATAATAAAGCTTTTTTTCAAAGAAATTGGCATGAGGATAAAATAAAAACACTGATAGAGTAAGAAAAGACTTCAAAAACCACAAAGGCCCATACATATATTCATTACTATTGCCACAAAATCAAGATCTTTTTCTTCTGGTAAGAGCTCATTTTCACAATACCTGAGACCATTAGAAGACAATTACAACCACCTATGGAGTGGCTTTTGCCAAAAATTTCCAGCCCAAATTTGATCAAGCCTCTAGATCCAACTACAAAATTACAGAAATTGCAGAGGACAGAGGAACACACTCTACTATGTCTGGGAATGCTGTTGGCAAAATTCGAACTGTGGGAAACTCTTCAGGACAAATGAACCAGTTTCTCACACAAAAAATTTGCAAGGAAAAGTAAAAGAGATGGATGGGAATCTATAAAATAATGAGACTTAAAGCCGTACCCCAAAATTGCAATGTGCGAATCTTATTTGGATTGTGATTTGAACCAAACTGTAAAATAAAACCATTTATAATGTTTAGGGGCAGTTGGAAATGTAAGTATTGATGTTAAGAAATTATTTTTTGATGTGATAATAGTATTGTAGCATATTAAAAACGTCCTTATTGTGAGGATCTACATGCTAAAACACTTAGAGGTAAAATGAAAGGATTCTAGAAGTAGCTTCAAGGTAAAATGAGGTTGGGGGTGGAGACAAGTGAGAAAGGACTGGCCACGAATGAAATGGTAAGACTGCACAAGAGGCACTTATTAATTCTGTCTTCTATTGTGTGTTAGAAATTTAACACAATAAAAAGTAAACAAATAAAGTAAAATAGGCAAAGACCATCACAGTAGTTTTGTACTGCTCCATTACTACTTGTCAACTATCAAGTCTACCAATGTTGACTGCTGTACTCTGTTTGCACAGAAATGAGGTGATGAGTAGGCAAGTGCCTGAGAGGAGGCTGCAGTGTAGGCCCTGGGAAGGAACACCGATGAGAAAGGGGTGTCCCTTGTTGCAAGTTTGGCTCTGCGTTTGTTTTGGTATTTGGCAAACTTTAGTCGAGACAATTAACCTCTTAGAATGTCAATTTTATTCACCCATCAAAGGGGAGAAAGAGTATCTATGAAAAGCACCTCTCTGTAAGAAGAATCTGATTAAAAAGTCACATATGAATATTTTTCTTTGATATAGAAAAAGATTGCTGAGGACAGAGCATAGAAAGAAAATGCATTCTGGAGGGGACACCTAAGTCCCATCCTTCATCCCACCAGGAGGAGGGCTCTCAGGAGCTGCCTCCATGTGGGCAATGGAGGAAACCGAGGCCCACCCACCTTTCATCAAGTGCCACTGTCGCCGGGGAGCTTGAAGACCTTTCCAACAATCTGGGGCCAAGACCAACACCAGCATGACTGTGGATCTAGGTTGCTATTTCTTTAGTTTTAGATTTAAAAAAATATTTTAAAAGGCTTGCTGTTATGCCATCTACAAATATATATTTTTAAAGGCTCCTTCATGGAATTAGGGTAAAATCTGTCAGCACATCCTTCCAGAGGCTGGAGCACTGCTTGCCCAGTTTGGGTGTTCGCTCTCTTGGAATGGCCTTTCACATTGTTTCCCTTCCTCTGTTTGTCCTGTAAACACCCTGCCTACTACAGCCAGAGGTGCTGACCAGACTATTGACTGCCCAACAGTATTGATCTGATTCCTGGCATTGCACCTGTTTGTCTCCTGCTGCGCAGAGGATGTGCCACAGGCAGGAACCACAGACTTATAGGAGAAACTGCTCAGGTATCAAAGGTGGGAAAATGAAGTCCAGGGTGGACGAGTGACAAGGAGCTCAAGGCCACACTGAACAGCTAGTCTAGGATATGAATCCTGCTTTTCTCTTCCAAATGTAAGGGATTTTAATTAGTCCCTTTCTCCCTTAAGTACTACTTGGTAGGAGCTGTTAAGAAAAGGTTGGTGGCAGAGAAGTTAAAACTAAGAATAAAAAAAGATCTCTGACTGAATACCATTTATTACTCTCAGCTCCCTTCCCTTCTTTACCTTCAAGCAAGGCCAAGGACAACTTCCCGGGCCCCACTTTGGAGCCCTGGCTGTTCTCTTTCCACCACACCCACGCCGAGGGGCTACCTGACTACACAGCCCCTCTTGAACTTAAAACTCCTTCCAAACCTTCCTTTGCTGGTCCTTCTCCAGCAAATTAAATGCTCAGCTCACCTGCGGCTTCAGAGGCCACAACCCCACCACCAACTGTCCCGCATTTAAGTCAGCTGGTGCTGGGAAGTGAAACTGGAGAACAAGACACTGAAGGCAGCAGCACATTCAGAGGAAAAACAGCATCCTTCCTCTTCCTTTTACTGGCACCAAAAGTCTGCATTTCGGCAGCACAAGTGCCTTTTTTAGGGCAACTTGAAAATGAATAATTCAGAGGTTCCTATTTTACTTGTGAAGTATTAGACAAACAATTCAGATGGGGCCAGACTTGCTGGCCCCATGAAGACCGTCCCTTCCCTTTATTCTGACATCATCGGACTTGGCCATGAATCTTTAAGAACACCCTCCATCCTGTCTAATCACTAAAATACCACAAAGGAAGTTCACAATACTCAGACATAGGGGGAAAAAAAAGAAAGGTTAATTGCAACATAGAGTCTTCCCTCGTAGCCAAGCAAACAGTACATCAGGGCGTCACAGTAATACTGCACTCTTTGAAAATCCTATATATGGAATGTCTTAGTTCTATCAGGTTATTAAACAGTTGAACTTTTAATTCAAATTCGAGCCTTAAAAGTATCTTCTCCATGGAGCTCTACCCTTGAACCCCCCAATTCCACCTCTAAAAACTTTACTAATTTTGTCTTGTATTAAAGCCACCTTGAATACTTTTTGGAGGTAGGTGTGATGAAAAGTTTAAGGTAAACAAACCACTTTACTGGTTTTACTATAGAATTCAATTTGGAAGAATTCAATTCACATATTGAACAAGGCAAACCCTCTTTCACATGTCCAGGGATGGAAAATGTCGGCTGATATCATCTTGAGGCCCCTCCATCAGGAAGACACATACAACAGATAACTGCCTTATAGCTCAGCTATGTTTAGGATTATCAATATATAATGTCATTGTAATTCTGGACAGGAAATTGGATTCAGTCACTTTTCAAGTGACAGGGGAGGGTGCCTCCCAGGTTGAACCCTTAGAGAAGGACCCCAGATACCCAGGTGATAAATTTCTGAGTTTGGTAAAAGTTAAATAACGTGAGAAGACCATCTTTGTCTATGTGTGCCACCCCGGGGATCTACATGGCATACCTCGAGTATGTGAAAAATATTTACAATATGCTAGGAAATAAAGGACTCATCACTAGTTGATAATTCTGCTAAACAGTGAAGGCAGCAGAAAACTGTTGGAAAATCCAAATAACTTTAAAAAACTCACTAGTGGGAATTTGTAGGTTCGGAGTATTCTGTGAAGGACTGAGTCTCATTACAGTGGGAAGTGGCAAGGTTAATGATGTAGCGAAGTATAACTTGCTGCTATGCTTCACATATAATGTAATAATAGTACAGTATGGTGATAGAATTTAAAATAAATATATGGTTTCTTTTAAAAGTGTCAGAGGGCTCAATGCTCTGTATCTGACAGTGAATTTCAGTAATAAGAGGAGACAGAGCAGGGCTGGACTGGAGAATCAGGACAGTCAGCGTCAATTAAATCTTTAAATAGATCACAAAGTTTATGATAGAGATACTGTGAATTAGAAAAAAGAAGTATCAACTATGAAGAAAAATCTCAGTTAAGAGAAGAGTTATGTCGGTAAATGTTATAAGGCCAAATTCACCCATAAAAATAAAATGCATATTTGAAGAAAACCCCAAATCTAACAAAATATAGTAGAAACACATTTCAAAGGCAAAGATTGACCAGGTTTTTTAAAAAGGCTAAGGTAAGGTTTTAAGCCACTCTAGACAATATCATATACAGCAAAATAACATTATGGAAAATAAGTCAAACGAAAAGGCACAGCAGAATCAAGCACAACAAGCTTGAACTTGTCTAAAATCCCAAGGGAAGAAAAATCTATAAAATATGTAATATAAAGGTGGAAAGAAATGCAATGTACTGAAGTATAATCCTCCCAGAAAACATGCTACACTGCTTGGAAATAAGATAGTTAAGGAGTTCCAATCACGTAGAATCTGAAATCCAGGCAGTAGTTGAATTTAAATGGGGGAGTGACTACAATGCTTAACATGAACAGGACATTTAGAACCCTTATTATTCTTCACAAAGAAATAAGAGATGCTCCTTTTAAACCCAGGAATGAACGAAGCAGATCAGATGTTCTGCTCATCACAAAAGGGCCAAATTCACTCCTTGTAGGAAATATGGTCTCATGTTCACCAATTCCAAGAGATTCGAGTGGACAAATGAGCAGATGACCCATGAATTCAGCAAAGCCACATGTTTTTGAAAGAGACAAGAAGCAAATAATTGGGCAGTTAAAATCCAGAACACAAGTAGAATTACTATTCAGTTCCCACTGTACCCACGTTCACAGAACATGAGAAAACACACAGGATAAATAAGCAGATAGGAAAATGCTGAGTTACTGCTCACAAATATCAAGTTAAACATCTATGAGGCTCCATCCAGCATGGCACAGAGAACAGCAGAAATCACTTCAGCCCAAGCCTCACTTTCTGGATTTGGTACAGAAGGTCTGAAGCAAATTTGTTCCTCAGGCCTGACTAGGGCTGGCCGAGGGTGTAATCTCTGAAATTATCTCTGAGATAGACCCCAGCACCGATGCTATCATTGTAAGTGGTTCATCCCTCTGCAAATCAACATGCTAAAGAGCTTTTTGCCTAAATGATCTCTTTCTGAAAAATACTTTAAGGAATTATTTTCCTAAATAAAATTCATTATGAAAACCTGAAATAGCCAAAATGCCCATAAATTAAGAATGGTTCCATAAACTCTAATTCGTCAAGAGAAAAAAAATAAGATTTTTGCCATCAAAATGACAATTTAGCAGATAAACAGGTGCTGTAAAAAACATATGAAATCAAGTAAGCCAAAAGAAGGAAATATAGTACACAAGGTGCACTGTCCTGAGGACGTCCATTGGGAATGTGCGTACAGCTATGTGACACAGGTACACACAGCTGTGTGAATCTGAAATATGTATAAATGTGCTCTTGATAACAGAACTGATTAGGCAGTAATAAAACACATCTCAAATTTTATTTTTGTCTATAAGGATGGCTAATTATTTAATAGCAAACGACAGATTTAGTGGAAGCCTATTTGCATTCTTGGTAGCTGCTAGCTTTTAAACAGAAGCCCGACTAGAGGGTATAGGTGATATTAATGATGATGATGGTGACTAACACTGCCTGAATCCTGGCACAGGCACCACTGGACACTTTATACCTATGAACTCCACAGAACCCACGTGGAGATAGACGCCATTACAGTACACAAACCCGGGCCAGGAGAGGTTAACAGACTTGCATGAAGATATGCTATTCAATGGAAAGTAGAACCAGGCAAGTCCCCAGATCTGGCCCCTTCTCACCTCGGGGCTTGGAGGTATGTTTAACTAAAAAGTAAGCACAGAAGTACAAATTGCTTTAAAGATACACACATTCACAAAGATGACTCAAACTACATTTTTTTTTTGTTGTTGAAACTAGAGAGAAATTAAATATATATAAAGAACACAGTGACTGTACAGAAGCTCCGCAGAAACTGCCTGCAAAGAGGAAGGTCTTGAAGGCTACCAAGGCTACGTCAGATTCATCAATGTAAAGGCTACAGAAGTACTAAATAAGTTAATTTAACCCGATGTTCAAAATTCAGAAAAGGTTACAGTGAAAGAGTATCTCTTTCCCATCCCCAGATCTCCTTCCAGGTTTTTTTTTTTTTTTTTCATTTACAAGCAGGCATAGCATACTTAAACACAGGGTTCTGAACCTTGCTTTTTTCACTTAATTACATATGTTGAAGATCTTTCCATGCCAAGAGTAGTGAATGAAGGTAGACTAACTTAGCAATTAAAGGTAAGATAAATTTTAGGAGACCAGAAGCAGAAGACGTTGTGGTCTTTACCCAGCCCTGCCCGGACCAGCCCTCACACAGCTGTGGACACTTGGATGCTGGGAATGTCAGGGCCACTGAGTAAATTCTGCCAGGCTTGAACAAGCAACTTGTCTGCATGTCCTGAGAATTATGAATCAGAAAAGGCTTCATTTGGTACTTTTACACCTGGCAGCCATCACCCACATCCTGAGTGCTTACCTTCTACCTTACCCTCACTTGTTGATTCTTACGATATGCCAATATTCCAAGAACCTTGCGCTTTAGACCCCTCAGTAAGTGGCTGTGTGAGAGTCCTAAAGCCAATGACATCAGATATGCAGGGGGATGTCCAAACATCGGGGCACATTGTAACAGACACTTTAAAGTGATCAGTTCTCCCAGCTCCGCCCCAACTCCAGAAGTGGTGGAATTGGGTAAACTGCCCCTCATCGCACAGGTCAGCGACTCCTGAACTTGAGAAGAATTCCTCAGAGGATTGGCTAAAAATGAGATCCCTGGGCCGTACCCTTGAGTGTCTGATTTGGTGGGACTGGGTGGGACCCAGGACTCTGCAGCCCTCCATACTCGCGTGGGTTCTGGTGAGCACACTTTGGGAAACTCTGATCCAGTTATTCTCCTTGAATGCTGATTCTTGGTTTGAGAAAAGAGTTGTCCCAAATTAAGAGAAAAGGACAGCTCTGCCATGGCTCTCCTGGAGTCCTTTATCTCTGTCTTGTGGATTATTCAAACAATGACCAAGGTCTTGCTGTGTGCTGGGTATGGTCACAGACCCTCAGGACACACAGATGAGCCCTTGAGGAGCTCCCAATCTGGTGCCGCAGGTGGGATAATCAGATATCCAATCCCATACATGCAGTGGCCCCACAGGGCACAGGCCCAGTGGAGCACTGGGACCCAGATAAAGGGCTCCTTTCCTCTTAGAAGACATCTGAAGCTACCTAACCTATATTTCTGATCTAAATGAATTAGGGGAGTTCTACATTGTAGTATAAGCCATCTCGTATAGGAGCCAGTCCAAACGTCTCTCTCATTTAAAATAATCTGTTAGTCAATGCTCATATTATAAAACAAATAGAGTAATCACACATGGGTTTGATTTAATAACCATACAGAACAGAGACCCTGCTACAGGCTTTCACATTTAATTTTCAACCAAGTGGCCGTCTCTGCACACCCACCTAAGCCAGCAACTCTCTTTCCCTCACTCTCCTTTTTTAAAACTTGTTTTAATTTCCTTCGTAACATTTAATGCTATTTGAACTTTTATTGTATGACAACCTGCTTGTTTCTTAGAGACTGCCTCCAGGGGGGCAGGTACTTTGTTTTCATTCATTCAAGAAACATTCAAGGATACAGTGGTGAATGAGATAAGACTCACAGAACTTAGTTTCTAGTGAGTAGAGAAAGACAAGAAAGTCAAGAAACAGGGTGTGTCATAAGGAAAAAAACAAAGTGAGAAAAGAGGACAGAGACAGGTGGGAGGAGGTGGCCAACTGCACAGTGGGCTGCAGGCCACTGTACAGATTTTGCTTTTGAATCTCAGAGAAGTGGTGCCATTTCAAGGTTCTGTGAGGGGTGACGTAACCAGCTTATAGAGGGGCTCACTTTGCTGTTGTTTTACAGTTTTGATGGAAAAGATCAAGAATTTGTTTTGTCTTGGTGAAGTTTGAGATGTTTTAAGGGCAGCTGGTGGTGAGGGGGAGAGGCCTAGGCTGGAAACACAACTGTGGAGTCGTCAACAGAGATAAAATGGAAAGTTTTGGTGGTGTGTGAACCTCCTAGAGACTGAGATAAGCAAATACAAAGACTGAGCCCCTTGGCACCGAGGTACCACCACCAGTGCCCGCAACACACAGTGGGCACTCAGCACTTACTGAATGAATGGATATTTGAATTAACCCCTGACATAGGTAGCACAGCCTCCATCTTTATGAAAGGAGGAGAACCATCCCTTAGCTTAGACTGACAGTACACTTATGCTTTCTGTTCATTATCAAAGTCAGCCACCGATTTTCTGATGCTGGTTCTTTTACTGTGGCTTAAATTCATGTCCGATGGTATGCTAAACACGTATGCTGCTCAGATGAATGGGCTTTGCCTGGCTGAAACCTAAATTCCCACATTGCTACACACAGGTGTGTAGGTGTGTGAGGTACAGACCCAAAGGGACAAGCAGGAGTCCTCTGTCCCCGGTTCGTCTGGCAGAATCGGCAGTGACCAACTGCTTCAGTGTAGTTATGAGACTGGACAGTACCTGCCCATGCATAGCCCCAGCCCCAACTGCTTCATACCCAAAAGAGGTGGATTTTATAAAAACCATACAAACCATTACTAAAAGTCTATGTAATGTGGTGAGCATTGTGCAAAGTGCTAGAGCAAAATGTTAGGAAGATCCAGTCTTGGCCCACAAGATGCTGCTAACCTAAGGTGGATGCTTAAGCTTTCTTGTGCCATGGTCCCTTCTGGCAGTTCGGTGAGGAATAGGGACCTCTTCCTAAGGTGTTTTAAATACAAAAGAGAAACAATTATTGTGAAGAATGGTTATTATAATACTAAAAAATCCCAAATTTGTGACATAGGAACACGTTCTTTATTGGTACACTAAATAATGAATCAAATGGTGGGTCTAAGAACTATACTGACATTTTGAAGTAGCAATGAATATAAACAGCATTTGAGTATCTGCAATAATTGTACTGTGAGGTGAAAATATCTATGATTCTTACTTGCAACAAAATCACAGGTCTGTTCTTATGTTGGTTTGTCAATTTCATTTGTGTAGAAGAAAAACACTACATTGCAGTCCAACTAAAAGTCTGAAAATAAAGATGTATGTTTTCTGGGTCCACATTCATGAATCCTCTGAATTCTCTCCATGGAATGGGAGACCAGAGCCCCATCACATGCACACAGTGGCTCATGTAGGTAACTGTGGGTGTAGGAACAAGGCAGGGAGGGGCAGAGATTTGCTGGTTAAAAAAAGGTTGGTATCTATGAACTAGAAAGGGCTCAGAAAGCCTTTTCAAAGGAGTTAGATTTGGTATGAAATGAGGTTATGAAGGCACAGCTGCATCAAGAAATGTCTTGTATGCTATGCCATGATTCTTCAGTGGAGGCAAGAGCGAGCCATGGAAAGAGTTTGAGGAGAACAGATTTTAACAGGTTGAGATTTATATTTTATTTTACTTTTTATTTTTATTATTATTTTTTTGAGATTTATATTTTAGAAAGATACTTTAGCAGATACTTGGAGGATGGATTAATCCAGGGAAAAACTGGCAGCAGGGAGATCTCTTTGGAAGATATTGAAGTGAGACTAAGAGATACAAAGAGCCAAATTATGGTAATGACAATGGAGACAAAGAAGTGAGGGATTCAGAATGTCTCAAGGAGGTGGAATTAATAGGATTCCATAGGAGGCGTAGTAAGAGTCAGGAAGGACCCTCTGTCTTGAGAACAAAGGAAGACCATGTACGCCTGGGGGAGGGAAAAAAATGGAAGGGAAGCTGTCTGTAGGGAAGAAGAAAGCTACAGAGGATGAGTTCACTTGGGTTTGAGATGCCTATGGTAGAACTGTTCAGTAAGGGGTTGAAAAGATAGAGCTTTCTCTATTGGGGTATTACTTTGCATATACAATGCAAATATTTTTGCCAGTTTATCTATCCATCCGTCTGTCTGTTTTCCTTCCTCCTTCCCTCCTTCCTTCTTGCTATCCATCCATTCATTCATCCATCCACCCACCCACCCACCCACCCATCATCGGGAAAGCTGTGAATTTCGCTGTGATTTCTACCTTGGCCTCCTGCTTAGAAAAAATTTCCCCCCACATTATATGTGTCTATCTAAAATTTCTCCTAGCATTTTTTATGGTTTTGTTTTTTTACATCTAAATATTTAAAACATCTAGACTTTGTTTTGCATAGGGCTCAGCTCTGACTCTATTACTTTTTACATAGATATCTAATTACTGTGGCACCACCTTCTCTAAGTTATTTAAACTCAATCAATTTTTATTTACACCTTTTTCTAAATGCCCCCTCTCCCACTGCCTTAATTTAAAAAAGTACAGAAAGCTACTGGGGCAGGGGGAGAGGAGTGGCGGTGGTGACAATTAATCATATGTCCAGACACAAAATTAACCACTTAACACACTAGTCTTTCCCCCATTAGCAACGACAAATTCTGGATTTCTAACTATATGTGGGCTTTCCATGGAAAATGGAGAGTATCGGGTAATCTTATATTCTCTAAGTCCTACAAATCGTACAGCTTTTTTTAGGAGTAGAAGGATCACAAATGTATCAATGCAAATAGTTAAACCAAAAAGATAACTGAAAAGGTAAAAACATGCTATCCAATGAAATTTCAAGACTATGCTGTTTTTATGCTCTAGGCAATTTTGATAACATTCTAAACAGTGTGCAATTTAATTTTTTTTTCTCCCAACTCCTTTAGTTTTACCTTTAGGGAAATTAGAGGGCACACGTGCAGTCATTTGGGGGTTAATTGTCACTGATGTTGAATGCCCCAAGTCTTTGCTCTGTTCATCAGAGCATTAAATCTGAAAGCTCAGGAGAGCAATGCAGCCAGGCTGCAAGAGTGATGCTATAAAGTTTTGCATTAAAAATTCATACTGCAGGCTTGCCTCAGAACTTGGCTCTGGCTGGAAGGAAAGCTGGCGGGGAAATATGAGACACCCCACTGTCTTTCTGGCAATTGGAGACATTCCTCAACAAACAGCACCTCAGGAAGAGAATGAAAGGGCAAACAATCTGTGAAGGAAATCAATGAGTTCAATTAGCTCGTTCTCTCTAGCTTTCCTATAGCAAACTTTTCCTTCTTAAGACTGGTTCAAGAAAGTTTTTTTTTCTCCTCCATATCCTAGAACAAGCACCCTAGCCATCCTTGCTGGTACCCAGAAGTTTGGCACCTCTCTTAATAAGTTTTAGACTAGTCCAGAGAGCCTCAAATTAGATAGTCAGATCTCTCCTGAACTCTACAAGTTGCCCCGATGTGTGTGGCTGGAGGGGACCACATACTGAACAACTTGTCTCACTTTAGGAGATGGGTCTGCACACCATGACATTTCAGAAGACAGTTACTATGTGGTTATTAACCTCCAGAGTTGATTTTTGGGGACATATTTATTAAGGCATTAATGGCTGTGCAATGGTTTGCACTCCAAATTTTTTGCCTGCAGTATTAGCAGCACTCAAATAGTAACTAGTTAGGATTTGTATATTCAGAGTCCCTCAGGAAGATGATGTGACACTGTGTATTTTACTTCAATACCTGTAGCATGCTAATACAAGAGTATGTCTTGCAATGCAGACAGACTGGTTTTCACAAATTGATCATGAGAAATGGGATTCTTTAGGGGTGGAACAGACCTTACAATGGGGGAAGTGAACCAATATTTTTTTAAAAGGGCCGGGTAGGATGCTAGGTGCCCTGCAGCAACGGAGGCCTCGTTGATTGACGGCATGTGTGCCGATCCTGTGCTAGGCAGGTTGTGTGGCATTACTTCATTTGACTCATGAGAAAACTAAGGCCTGAGTAAGTAAACCGAGTGCCCTGCCTAAGGTGACTTCACTCATGATGGAGTCAGGAATCAATCACTGCAGTGCCCCTGAGACCTGGGCTCTATCCCCAGGCTCTCACTGCTTCCCCGCCACTCATCCTGGACAGCACCTTTTCTGAAGGCCATTCCACAAACAAGCTGTGCCAATCCTGCCTGCCACCCAGTCCAATCCTCTTGTTTTACTAATAAGGACACTGCTGCTGCCAAGGGAGGAAACTCCGCAAGGCTACAACTGGTGACAGAGCTGGAGACTCTAAGCCTAGTACCTTCCATTGTCCACTGACCAGAGGAGGCTGCAACATCTATGTCACAAAATAGTATTTTGGTAACAGGGCCCTGTGCTAGTGCTGCTAGGGGCCCTCAGATAATTCTGGGGATCCAAATTCATTTGCTGATGTCAGAAGGGAAGCTACCTTAAGATGCCACAGCCATTGGCATAATATAAATGCACAAAAAGAGCAAGTTTAAACCTATATGGCAAGGACAGCAGTGTAATAAATCAGGCTTTCAAATAAACCAAAAAAGTCCATGCATAACCCTTTTTTGGTACACCTGTTGGACGGAACATTGCATAGCATGGCGTTCAGTTTCTGAAGAATTATTCATGACATGAAAGAAATATTCATGTATCAAGTAAAAAAAAAAAAAAAAAAAGAAACCTAGTAATGAAAACTGCTTATCAGCCTGATGCCATTTGTGAAAAGTAAAAGGAAAAATATTATAGTCAATAATACTATAATAATTATGTATAGTGTCAGATGGGTACTAGACTTATTGGGGTGATCGCTTTGTAAGTTATATAAATGTTTAATAACTATGTTGTACAGCTTAAACTAATTAATGTTGTATGTCAACTGTAATTGAAAAATAAAAAAATTTAAATACACACAAAATAAATAAAGCACTACATAGAAAAAACACTGGAAAGAAATGTACCAAAATGTTAACAACAGTTATCTCTGTGTTGTGAGATAAGTGATGCTCTATCTTAAAAAATATTTTAGAATTTTCTGAATTTTGTAAAATAAACATGCATGACATTTTTAATTAAAAATAATAAATGTCATATAAAAGCAATCAGTCTTCACTGATTTGGGGGTATTCCATGGGAAGGACAGTCTCACTTCTGCCAGCTTTCTTGCCTCCTCCCTCCTTCCAAAGGGCCTCTGACTGGTCAGTGCGCATCAAATCAAGTTCTCCTCTGCTACTCTGGAAGCAAAGGAGAAGATGACCTGTGAAGTCAGAGACCTTAGCAGCAGCCAGGGACTCCCTGTAGTGAGTCAGAAATGTATAGCTTTTGAAGGAATTTCACTGGGAGCAAAAGCTGGTGTAAATGTTCCAGGCTGGAACTCTAATCCTAATTCTTCCTTCACGAAAGCACATTAAAGGTTCAGATGGCTCCCACTTTCTTCTTAGAAACAGCTTCCTTAGTTTGTCCTTCTACAGAGCACAACTGGTCATTCAACTCTGCTGTACCCCAGATCCATCTGTCTTCATAGTAAAAGCTCAAAGATTTATTAAGTCAATGAAAGTTGATGATGTACCAGTAACTGTGCTAATGTGCACCCAGTACACAGAGAATAAGACACAGGCCCTCCTCTGAGGGAGTTCAGTTAGCATTTGTTAACACTATGCAGTTTGCAGAAACACACCCCACTATCTTACTCGATCCCCCAGTGTGGGAAGCAGGAAAACACACATTATAATGCCCATTATACAGATCATAGATAGACACACTACGATCTTCTGCAATTTGACATTTTCTCCCAACAGTCCCTTAACCCATTTCCTTTAGCCTCCAACTGTGAGTCCTCCAAGATCTACTTCAAGAATCTCTAAACAAAGGAAATTTGATAAAACCATGCCAAACCCAACTTACAGCCTAGTAATAATGCTTTTCTCTACCTCTCTAAGGATGCTAGATGAATATGTCTGCTATCTCTATACTCATAAACATATTTATATATACCCACGCTTATAGGACAGCAATATGTACATGTATGTGTACAGAGCCTATGTGTCTGTGTGCATTCACGTCTATAACTGCTCCACCCCCTTTACTCTGTAGTTCTAGCACTTGACACAATGCCTGCTCTTTCAATGCAGGCCTAGAGGAATAGCAGTTGCAATTCTCATTGATGTAATTTCTGGACCTGTCAGGAGTCTACAGAACAGGTGAAAAATCCTAGGCACTCAGAGGCACTTCTACCTACATTTGAAAATATGAAGCTACCCCTTCTTCCTGTGTGGGCCCCTAGAATGGAGAAAACTCCAGATCAGGGTAGCACTGCTTGGAGAAGGCAAAACAGCTATCATTGGTACAAAAGTCAAGGCAGGAAAGCTCTTTGGAGTTCACCCAGGCATTGGATTTGAGATGTGAAGCACAGTATTGGTCAAAGGAAAAATCCCAAGAATTTTACAAAACGCACACATTCTTTTGGAGATAAGGTATAGAAAAAAGTCATCAGTATTCCTTCCAAGTCTGCTTCAGTTCTTTCTAAAGTTTAAAGGATAGTAGGTTCTTTATTCAAGTCCATGTCTCATGTCTTGGAAACCATAAAAGTAGCTG
This sequence comes from Cynopterus sphinx, assembly GCA_030015415.1. Lineage (NCBI taxonomy): Eukaryota > Metazoa > Chordata > Mammalia > Chiroptera > Pteropodidae > Cynopterus > Cynopterus sphinx. The sequence goes on along the minus strand of CM057379.1, from coordinate 81,365,891 downwards.
CTTCACTATTTTTAGGGAAATTAATCTAACCAGAATAATTACAACAACCAGGACTGGAAATTGATGACTAATCAAAAAGACATGAAATAGAAAATTTTACATCCTTAAAGGTACAGCAGAGACACTCTACTTCAGGACACTGAAGTTGTCTTTACAAATTCAATTGGGAAAAGCAAAATGGGTCTAACAAGATTACCAAAATAGTGTGAGTCTCAGGCTTCATCACCTGGGCTCTACCTGGCCCAGTTTCCTAAGTCTTTCATGTGGCACTATAAACATATAAATAAACGAGAAATCAGTCTGTTAGGGTAAGTCCAATCAGGCTAGTGGGTGAGGGACATAGACTTGAAACCCTTCAGGAAAACCTATCTATCACCTGGGTCAGCTCTCCCACAGTCACTGTGGTAGTGTGCAAACAGAAACGAATGTCCAGTCCAAAGGACTTGATCTGGGGCTTGACTATGTGTCCCCAGGCTGTTTCCTTGTCTTTCTAGTGAGAACAATAAAAGCTTCCTCAATGACTGTTAGAAAGTGTAAACAAGATACCATGTAAGAAACCACCCTAAAACAGCACAGAGTGAGTTGTATGCACTGAAGGCATCTACCCCACTGTCATTCTCTAACACATCGGTAGCATTTTCCACCCCGGAGTCCTGAGCTGTCAGTTTTGCCACCTTTTCAAACTATATCTTAGGTCCTCTGTGCCCCATTGCTAGGTACAGAATTCTCTATCTCTATAATGTGGGGTACAGGCTCCCCTAAACAATTTTAGCAAAGCTGTAAGTCAGGCTCACTTGGAAGGGTTTTCTGCTTTCTCAGAGCATACTGCATTTTGTGATAAAACACTGAATGATGTTCCTCATAAATGTCTCTTTTGTAATATAATGTATGAGTACATGTACATACAATGTAGCTCTTTTTAAAAAGCATATAGGCAAGGAATACAACATGAGTAACCTTAAGAAATTTGAATTTTACTGGCAGGCAAGGTTGGGGAGGTGCAAATTCTCCCAAGACTAACATTAGCCATAAAAAATGTAGTATATTTCAGTGCAATTCAATATTTTCTTTCATCAGGGGCTCAGAGCCTCAGCCCACAAGTTAAGAGAAATGCATGTTACAACTGAAGCTCCTTTTGCAATCAGGATTCTGGGGGACAGAGTAAAGAGGTGGCCATGGACTTGTGCGAAAATGGGAATTCCTGCACTTTTGCCCAGAACACGAGTACCCTGGCTGGCAGAGCCGTGTTCCTCCTGCAGTGAGCAGCAGCCACCTAAATCCAAGCATCAGTGAACAGCAGAGAAAGACAGCCGCAGAGACTAGGGCTGGGATGAGCGGGCTGGGCCTCTCTCTGGGGCTGCTGCTGCATGATGAAAGCAGCCCATCCACCTCCAAGGTCATTGTAGGAAATGGTTTAAACATTCAAATCCACACCACTCTGCTTTGCTAGAATCACCAAGTTAAAGTCAATTAGGGTGCTAAGTCTCTATCTGCTAAGAGAAGTGAGAAGATCTGTATACAGGGTGACGGTCTGAGAAAGGTACTTTATTAACTAAAAAAAAAAAAGAAAAAAAAAGCAGAGACATAATTCATTTATTTAACCCAGAAACAGTTATAATCTGAAACCCTGCAATCCTCTTACACAACAACTGTTTTGGCAAACCCTGCTATGTTCCAACAAATATTAAACTGTGCTTGCCATTTGTCTAAGGAATCTTGCATTAATAAACATGAAGAAGAACACTTTTACCTCCCACTCTCAATGACAGGACCAAACAAAGACCAGCTGTATTCATCAATGGGTCCTTGTTCTGCACATAAAGGCTAATTACATTTTGCTTCAAGCCTACACATGGAAAACTTTACTGCTGCCGGCCCCGTCACAGTCAGCCCGTGCGGTCCCAGCTGACGCAGGGCTATGACTACACATAATAACCCAGGGTTTTGGAACAGGCTTGGTGCCTTAGACCTGAAGGCTTCTTCCCAAAATGGGGGTGAGGATGGTCATGTTCCAGTGACAGGCAGAGAAAACACATGCCCTGCTCTTTAAATCTCATGGGGAGATGATGCTATTAAGGCCAGTCTTCTCCAAGTCCTGCTAATTTCAGAAAAGCGCCCTGAGCCCTTCTGCGAGATTGTCAGGAATAGTGTCAATTGCTGACAGTGCTGTCACTGTGGTAGGTGCTGCACACACACACACCTTCTCATTACCCTTCACAACAACCCTTGCCTTCACTATTATGCCCATTGTACAGGTGAGAAAGTGAGACATAGAGGTCAGTGAGCTTATCCTAGGTGACACAGAGTAGTAGACCCCTGTGATTCACACCCAGGTTAGTCTCCAAAGCCCACATTCCCTTATGCTTCCCCAACCTCCTTCCTAAGTTTTTTTGTCAACAAATATTTAAGAATCCTGCCTTTCAAAGACAAAGTAACTTGTTGTGAAATGTTTTAAGGTAATTTGTGAGAAGATTTGCTCCTGAGAGGCTTATATTCATATGTATTAACGAAAAGATGCTTAGTCTAATAAAATATATGCAGGTTGGGGCTGAAGCATGTGGTAGGGTGACAAACCTTTCCCAGAATGTAAAAGGGGAAAGGAATGCTGAGGGGGAAGACTCATATGGCATCTCTAAGACCAAAGTAACTGCCTCCAAAGTTAAAAGAAAGTAGCAATTATTATCTCAGTCCATTCTCTACATTTTTTGTGGATTACTTACTCTGGGAACCATTTACAGTAAGTGTTTGGCCTCAGGCTTCCTTCTGTTAGCAGCCCGTCATTTCTTATTTGGAAAATGCCCGATCTCTGTCTGAGCTTAAGTCTAGCCCCTTGACACCTACCGTGCCCACTTTGGCCCTACAGAGAAGCCATTCAAGACTTCTGGCTGACCCTCTTGAAGAGTAGCCTTGCAGGCCTTGTGTTTCCACAAACTGTACTCCTTTGGCCTCCAGGAGCCCCTCACTTTAACTCGTCTCCCAACTCAAATCCCATGTCACCCCTTTCAGGAAGGCTTCCTTGAGAATTCTTTCCTTTAGGTCCAGTTGGGTAGGGTTCTAAGGTGGAGACCTGGCATTTCTACCTCCAGCACCCCCCTCCCTTCTACCTGTCTCTCTGGGGGTTGCCCCCCTGGCTTCTGAGTTTGCCATGAGAAGTCCCAGCAGGAAAAGGGAGGGTAAGGTCAAAGGTTATGGGTGCTGCCCTGGATCTCTTAACCCTGCCACAGGCTTCAGCTCCTTTCAAGGTGGCCCCTTTAAACCTGGGTGTGGTGGAGCCTGCCCAATTCTCGCTAGGGATGTCAAATTCCCACCTCCTGGCCCATGCCATGACAAACAGTCTCAATTTTAAACTCTATGATTATAGTTGGAAAGTGCTGTCTATCTCTTGCAGAGACCCTGATTGGCACAGGCACCTGTGCTAACTAATGTCTCCTCTTTCACACTGGATTGCAAGGGCTTTTCTCACCCCTGGGGCTTTTATCCCCAAATTTCCAGAACCCAGCACAGGTCTAGGCACAAAGGCGGCCTCCTGGAGTGTCTGCTGGATTAATGAGTGCACCTGTTATCTTTTGAGTCACGCCCATCATGTAACTGTTATGCTTGTTCTCTCCACGTGCACACATGTACATCACACCCTGCCTCCACCTATCACTGGAGAAGATAAGAGAATTTCCTGCTATAATGACAGGAGGGGACACACCCCAGGAGCATTTGTGCCTGTTAGCAGGTTGTGACAATAGCCAATCCTGAGGCAAAGCATTTTATAACAAAGCAATCAACCTCCACATTTTTTAATTCTGTTTTCTGTTTCTGATTGATAAGTGAATTATCTTCCAGCACCAGCATGGCCTATAGCAAGGTCAGAAGAGTGTGGGCATAGGGACTAAGATGTCCCTTTCTCCCTGGTTCTTTCTACTAGTCACTTCTCCAGCTGCCATGCTCTACACCTAGAGAAGATGAAAACTTGCAAGGGGAGGAAAATTTAAGTCCTTACAAGATGGCTATTCTCTGTTGCTTCCTCAACACCTAAACCAACCAATCATAGACAAAACTTTCTGTGGGAATTTTAGAAGCCCAATAAGAAAATAAAAAATGATAAAAATAAACCAGGGACAGTATTTAGCAGCCATGTGATAGGTAGCATTCTTTGCTGTCAATTTTGAATAATTTCAGTAGATACTTTATGTCAAGAGGCAATTTCTTTTCCCCAAGTAGGTGCATGTCTGTGTCCATGGCTGACAGTGTCTCCCCAGTGCACATGGGGAGAGAATGGCAGGAGACACTGGCTTTTGGAACTTGAACTTTTGTAATGCTCTCAAAGTAGTGGCTTTCAAAATGGTTTTTGATTGAGATCCACAGGAAGAACTGTATTTTATTTTACAGTGTGACCTGTAACTATATGCTTATATTTCTGGATTTATACACGCAATTTAAAAAGTGTCACTATTCAAAACTTACTTTACTATGTACTATGAGCCACAACATTTTCTATTCTATTATGTTGTATTATATTCTATTTTATTGCCCAACTAGCTGCTTGCCGTTCAATACATTGATTTCACGATTGTTACTCACAGTTTGAAAAACATTGGCTTAGAAAGGCTTAGAGTCTGGTTGCAGCAAAGTTTTTTTTAAGTGCATAATAAGGCAAACTTTGGTTATGGATATGTAACATGTAGCTATGCCTTTTAGAAAGAGGTATGGTTTAATAAATATAAAATAATGAAAGCTGGTGAAATAAATCTAATACATCACTACTAAAATCACTGTAAATTTTGTCAACAAGTAAAATGATGTGGATAAGAATGAATAAATCAAGGAATTAGCATATTGTCCACAGATCAACTATTTTAGAAAAGAAATGCTACAAACTAAGTACAGGGCTATATGTCAGATTAAAATATTATAATTAAATAAAATCTAATTTACTGAGAATACAACCTACTTAGTAGAATAAAGGCCAGGCAGAAATAACAGAAAAACAAGATGACAGGCTGGCAAAAAAGGGAACCCAGACTTAGACACTGAGGAGCATCAAGGTGACAGCAGCTGGTGTGGCTTCTGCCCAGGTTATATCTTGGGGGTGGGGAGCAGGAACTGTCAGTTCAGGAGAGAGGGGGAGACACATCTGCCAGCCCCTCAACAGTGAGGCCCTGGGCTGGAGGAGTTAATACCAGAGCTACCAGTTCTCAAAGTGAAATTTTACTAGTTACCACATCTTAGAATCAATTCATTCTATACTACCTAAAGTCACATTTCAGCACACAGAGAGAAGAGGGTGAAATGATCTGTCAGTTTCCACCGGGATTAGACACACCAGCAAGTCAGCTAGAGTTGCCGAGACTGACCATGTTATTTTAGTCTTTGAGCAGAAGTTCTGAGTTTACAATCAAAATTGGTTCTGATCACCAGGTCTGGGTAGCTGGGCTCTCAAGGTCTCGAGCTACTAAACAACGTAGAACAAAGGTCAGGAGCCCAACGCCCCCCCCATTTGCCCTGAGAGCAGCTGGCTCAGTAGCACCCCATAGGCTAAGGATGAATAAGATGACATAGAGCAACGTTGAGTGCCAGCGCTCCACCCACAACAGGAACCTGAAAGAAGAGTGATGCTATTTATAGGCGCCCAACACACACATGCACATTTGCTAAGGCCCACTGAGGCCCTGTGTGAACACAGAACTTTCTTGCTAGTGTGAGGCAGCTTGAGAGACACAGCTGGGGGCATTCAGGTTTCTGCAGGAGACAAGAGGAAGCTCCCAGAACAGGAAAAGGTGGTTCAAACTCTACCCTGGCATTGCCGGTCTGGACTTCAGTAGAGAAGGCCATGGCTAGGAACAATGTCTTGCTTCTTCACCTTTCTTGACTTATGTCAACATTATTTCTTCTTTTCTACTGTTCTGCATGGAGAAGTGGGCTGGCAAAAAGTGATCCTGTGGCAGATCACTGATTTCCTTATCGCAGGAGCCTTGTGTGATATGCCTGCCCAAATATGTACACTCTCGATGTGTATGTGTCTACACAGGGACACTCGGTGTTGTAAGGTGTGGCTTGCACAAATACACCTGTGTGGGAATGAAGGACTCAGGCACAGGTAAATGGTGATATGATCTGTATAGACCAAGTTCCACAAAATACCTCCTTTATCACACCCTCTATAAGCTCTTTTCCAATCTTTCTTAGAAAAGTGTAGACTGGCTTCACAAAAATTAAGGACAATAATTTCAGGTGGAAAGATTGTTCGGAGAACACCTAGAGCGCAGAACAATCCTTGGTTGTTAAACTGACAACACAAGCAACTCATGAGAATGATTCAGGATTCCTTACAGCAGCTCCAAGGCCAAGCACCTTCTAAACCCCATACTGCTTTGCCAGAGCAAAGGAGGGGACATCTTTTATGGATTAGCAAAATCAGGTGAGACCCAACCAAACGCATGCAGATGGAGAAAACCAGGTGGAGACTTACTTGGCAGTAATTTCTTCATCATATTTAGTTTTCAGGTCAAATAATTCTGTTCGAGTTTTTTCCAGGGCTGAAAGACAGAGGATATAAAACCATAATGTATAAATTGTTTAAATAAAATTTAAAAAGGAACAGTATACACTGTCATTTCAAGAATCAAAGGTTACGAAGTATATAGAATGCAACAGTAAATCCCCTTTCACTTCCACTTCATCTCATCCCATGCACCACTTCGGAGGTAACCGAAGAATGTAGATTTCCTTCTTTCAGATATATTTTATTATTTAAAAAGTATTTCCACACGTAATTGCACATGTATATGTTTTCATCTCTCATACATAGGATGATATGAATATTCTCTGAGACTTGCCTTTTCCCTTAGCAGGATGGCATGACAATCTCTCCATGTCAGGAAGGATACAGGCAATGTCAGTAACAATTAGCTCTGGTATAGAGCCTGCCTGCCACATGCCAGGCACTTTGGAGTGCCTAGAAGTGGAGGGGCTGGGATAAAGAGCTTAGACATTTCAACTTCAGATCAATACCACCCAGCTGGACTCCCAAGGGGCAAATCACATTCCTATTATACTATTTTGTGTGACTATTGTCCTATACTCTCACCAACACCAGATATTATCAATTTAAAAAGTCTGACAGTCTTGTAGGCAAAATGATCTTTCACTGATTTAATTAACATCTCCCTGTTAAAAATGGGTAACATTTTTTTCACATGCGTATCAGCCATGTGCCTTTCTTCTGCAAAATGCCTGTTCACATCCTTAGCTCACTATTCTACTGGACTGTCTATCTATGTGTAGTGATTCGTAGGTTTTTATCTATTTTGAATATTATTCACTTGTCTGTTAAATTAGTTGTGATTATTTATTTTTTAATTTTATTCACTTCCATATAACAGCATATATAAAATGGTGCACAGACAATAAGCATTTCTGAAACAGTCATTCCTTGGAGATTGACACAGAGTTTTGGAAAAAAAAAAAACTTCAATGGTGGAAAAATTTTTATCTCTAAGGATAGATTTGATTTGGAGATAGTCAAAAATCATGTGAGACTAAGTCTGGTGAAATAAGGTGGGTAATAATCTGAACATAAATTTTAGTGAACTAAGGATATAAAGAGATGACCTATCTTAAAGTATCTATAAACCCAGCAACATGCCACCCTCAAAAGAAATAATGGTTACTGGGATAAATAAGTAACTGTTTTTAAAGTTTCACTGGTGTTTTAACTCAGACAATGTCTTCTAATTCCCCTACCACTGCATTTAAATTAAATATGTAGTGCTGTGTCCCTTCCAAAACAAAAAGAAAAAAAAAAAGAAAAAAGATAAGGAAAAATGATTAAAATTTTAGCATAGCCTTTTTTGTTATCTTTTAAATTTTAAAGGTCTGTTATTACTGTTCTCCTTAACTTCACTTAGATTAGAAGTAAGTCCCCTCCCCCCCACCAGGCCTTGACTGTTGGTGATTTCGATGCATCTGTTGGAAAAAGAACAGGAAGAAAGGATGGCTTGTGGAAGGGATGAAAATGTAATTCAGATCCTCCCACCTCAACATTAACAGCTCAATGTGGGTGATTAATAGAAGTCAAGATAGAGAAATTGGGGACTCTCTGAGGCATTCTGGAACATGGGCTCCCTTCCTTTCTCCAGGCTCACCACAGGCAGGGAAATAGGTATCAGAAGGGACCTGGGGAGACCTGGAGGTCAACCAGACTGCCCTCATTTCAGTCTTCTCTGAACCAACTTGGCTAGGATGAAGAATATCACACCTGTTTGCAGAGTCTGAACTTTATGTTCCGCTTCCTCCAGCTTTGAGGTGGTGGACATTTGTGTCTCATGCAGCTTTCTGGGAAAAAAAAAAAAGAAAGAGAGAGAGAGAGAGAGAATAAAACCAAGTTGGTCATCTTGTTTGGCGATATGTAAATATCTCATGTATTCTTGATCAACTGTCTTTGCTGTCACACACACAGTAGGCGACAGGCGCACGATCAACATCACTCATAATGCTCAAGTACTGTGGAGCCCACTTACTGATCTTGTACTCCCCAACTTTGTACCCACATGTTACATAAAATGAACTGTGTGTCCTGTGAGACTTGATGCGTGGTAACTGATGTAGAAGGTTATCTTAAATGTAACTTGTTCTTGAAATGCCGGATATTTAAAAAAAAACATCATCATACACTCATTGTTTTGTGACGTTAGCCCAAGAAGAATGATACATTTACATTTTGCTGACACAATGAAGGAATTTGTTGAAATAAAAGATGTACTAAATAAATGTGACAGCTGTTCCATTTCTGTTTTGATGGAATGTGAATGTAACTGCAATACCTAATGGGGAAATTCTGAATGTTTTAAAATACATTCCACATATTTATATTTCCCATGATCTCCAAATGAATTCCCTGGTCAATAAATAGCATTCCTTCCTCCTAATCTGCAGAAAATTCTCTAAAAATAAGTTTATTATTTTTACATCACATGAATATAACATATGCTTTCATAATAATGAACCTGGGAATATAGAAAAGTAGAAATAACATAGTTTAAAAAAAAGTACCCAAATTTTTATCACCTGTCAAAAGGATTGTTCACATTTTCACGTATTTCAATTATAAATCTAATATACATTTGAGTTTAAAAAAATAACACTAATATTGTAAGAGCATGGAAGGTAAAATATCCTTTCCCTTCCTTGGCTCTATGTCTTCCTCAGATGGAGTTCTTCCATAGCCTTCTAAAATTTTTCTACATTACAGAAATATAAAGTAATATGCAATATGCTGTAATATACACATACATAATACGCTGTAGTATAATATAAACTCATGTAATATGCTCTAGAATAATATATATTCATGTGTTTTACTATAATATAAACTCATGTAATGTACTCTGGTGTGATATACACTTTATGTAACGTACTCGTATATAATATACTGTACTGTAATATGCACTGCTTGCCCTTTCTTTTAGGGTAAAAGGGATGATAGCACACACAGTATTCCAAAGCTTGCTTTTTAACTCATCTTCAAACTTTGAAAATGTTCTACTCTGGCATATATAGTTCACCTTCATTCTTATTATTGTTTTCCTATGCCAACACTGGATAAAATTAAACTTAATTTTGCTACTGAGTAAATCTGAGCATTTCTCTTTGAATAATCTCACTGTTTATTGCTTTTGCCTATTTTTTTGTAGTGCTGATGTTTTCTTATTAATTTGTAAGAGCTCTTTTATATAAAGGAAATCAACCCTTTTTCTTATGTGGTGCTATACTTCTCAGTCTCTTGATGCTTATTTGTTTTTAAAAATTAGTTTTAAGTTTCAGGTAATTATATTTACATAACTTTATATGCTTAGAGATTTACCTGTGCCAGAATTAAAAATAAAATATTTGCCCAAGTTTTTCTCTACCATGCACAAGATTTAATCATTAATATTTGATTCCTAGACCCATTTCAATTTTTTTTGTGTGTGTAAAAATGAGATAAATATCTAGCTTTGCCTTCTACCCCAGTGGTCAGTCTGTTATTTACATTTTTTGAGTATATAAATCTTTTTACCTAATTTGAAAAGTCAGCTTAAGAATATTAAATTTCCATATGGTTCATTAACGTATTTTACTGATCTCAGCTCCTTGATATATGAAGCACTGTGAGGTAATTTGAAAAGATGTACAATTGTCATGTGCCAACCACATCTGCTTCATGCTTAACCTCAGGATCTGCATGGCCTGGACAGACACACTGTGGCCCACTGACCAACACCATTCACCAGTGGGGAAAGACTGACATTTCATTCAAGGTAATCTCATACATTATACAATAAAGAATGCCTTTACTTTTCAAACAAAATTTTGTCTAGATCCCTGAGGATTTTGTTTTAAAACCTGAGTATATTTCACAGTTCCATTTAAAAAGCTGTCTTGTCATGTGAAGTACATGTAAACCCAACACATGCTCACCTCTCCTTTTCTGCAAAATCATTTTGTAACTTTTGTTCCTTTTCGAGAGCTATAGTTTCAGCTTGGTTCTTCAGAGTCTGTTCATATTCTCGGATTTTCTCTTTAAGTGCTTTTATCGTAACCTCTACAGAAAGAAAAAAAAAAAGAAACTACAGTAAGAGAAGCACAGTTTCATGTAGCTATATATATAGGCATTCGTAACAATAGAATCGGTGTGTTTTAAACTTTAGCTCTTCAACTCTGACACAAAATCAATAGTTACGAGTCCCATCGGAGACCTTTTACTCCCTAAATGTTAAATTGAACTTTAAACGTTTAGGTTGAAGAGGATCAATGGATTCTGCTGGGAAGAAGAACTATGGTTTCTCTAATACAACTTTCAAAAGGGTGGGGGGAATCAATAGTAAAATATAATATTGTCTTACTGATGAGTCTTAAATTAGTTCTCTACTGAGGGAAATTAATAAAGTTTTAGTGTGGCGTTAAGTACTCTCTTACAAAGAAAACAGTTCATAATTGTATGCATACTTTGGAAGATGCCGACTTAGCCTGCCAGGTATGTCTACGGGCTTCCCTGCCTGTGGCACAGTTTTGTTATGTCACAGTGATGAAACATAGAGTGTGCTAAGTACATACAGCATGCATCTCCTTGGTTGGAAGGGACCCTGGAGCTTGGGTGCCAAGAGCACCTTCCACCCAGGCTAGTCTGGTGACTAAGGCTGCATGTGTAGAGCAGAGACACAGGGCCTGAGGGAGCTCACCTGAGGGAAGGTGAGGGCCAAGGGTCGGGCAGTGGTGCTGTGCAATCAAAGAGCCCTGCGGTGCCCAGGCTCAAGACTCAGGGCCCCCTGGGGGGGCAAGCCATCCCTGAAAAGCCCCAGTCACATCGCCAGTGAAGGCATGTTTACAGCTGTCATTTCAGTATCCCAAAATGGGAAAACCGAAGCAGAGGTAATGAATGGGGCAGGGGCCTAACTCAGACCTGTGGGGGGATCCAGAGCAGGAACAATCCACATGTTCTATCCCACAGGCACCCCCATGCCATTCTGCATGCTGGACGGTCCCTGGCAAGGCACTTTGGTCCCAGCTCCAAGGACAGTGAAGCTCTTGTGGGACTGCACTTGCTGTGCATGAATTTATGTCTTAGAAGGCAAAGCTGAGGTTTTTTGTCAGCCCAGCACCTGGCATAGGTGGGTGCTTAGGAAAAGGCTGAGGCACAGATGAATGAAGGAGCTAAGACTGGACTGACCAGGGTGAGGCCCAGACAGGGCTTGTGATAGTGGGCTCCAGGCTCCTATGACAATGCTGCCTGCCAGGTCTTTGCCCAAGTAAGATCTTAAACTGGTAGCCTGTTTCTTCAGGTTGTAACTCATGTCCACCTTTACTCTCTGAGCTGCAGAGACATGCTAGAGGCAAGGCAGCAGCACATCAACTGGGCATTTAGTCCCCACATGGCTTAATGAATAAAAGCCAAAAGCTCTTTGATTAAGAGAAGAAATTGGCCCTTTTTATTAAGTGGAACCCAGAAGGTTCTCCTTAGAAGAATAGAGAGGGAATTAAAACAAATGACCTTATCAAGGCATTTATAAAAAGAGTGGGGAGCTTTCTGCCTTCTGGACTGGTTGTTTTGGGCCTGAAAGAAATACCCTATGAGTATACACATTAGTGATACACATTTCTGTCAAGTCACGCTGACAGGGCCAAAGTTGGGAATAAGCTGAACATTTCCAAAATGGACACCACAGACATTTCCAAAGGCATCTGTGAAAACGTTTGCACATTCTAAGTAAATGGCCTCTGTGATAGTGTAAACATAAAGCATTTCTGCCTCTAAAAATTGGATGGAAACATCTATACAGCCCCTGGACCCCAGTGCTCATTCCACAAAGTTTCACAGTGTGACACATTATTATGCTCCTTCTAGGGGAGTTTAGGGGACTATCTGGGGCTCCCACTCTGTCTGATGAGGTCTCTTTGCCACCCCGCCCCAACACTGGGCATGCTGCTCACTGATTGGCTGAGCCTAGGCCAGGGACTAACTTGTCCTGGAGCCTCTGACTCTGGACTTCCTCCTGTGGCCAGGCCTGGGTCCAGGACATTCTCTTGGGTGTGTTCCAGCAGGATCCCCTACATGTGAGCAGGTGAGGAGAAAAAATGGTGCAGCAGAAAGGGAGCTGAAGCGCTCTGCTCTAATTAGCTGTGCCTGGGGCCCCAATTTCTTCATCTTTAAATGGCAGGAGGAAGGGGGAGAGAATTATAGCACATAATAAAGAAATACCTTTCCTACTCTTTTTATTCATCTAAAACATGGCTATGGTGATTAAAGGAAGTGATGTGCACCTCAATCATTCCAAATTGAAATCATTTTTATACTGGGAAGAAAAGAGAAAACTGACATTTTTCTGGAGGTTGAGAAAATCCATTATTAGTAAAATAAGAAAAGGAGAAATTTCTGAGAAAAGTAATAGTACTCAGTAAGAGGAGCTGATCTTTACTGAGTGTCAACACCACCTGCATCTCATTTAACCCTACAACAATGCTATGTGGTTAGTATGAGAATCCCTGCACCTGAGAAAATGAGGCTTATAACAAAGTGAGATCATTTGCTCAAGTCCTCAGAGCTAAGTAGTGGAAACTCAAACCAGGTCTGTTTACCCCTGGAGGCTTCATTCTTAAGTCCTGGACTATATAATATACCATTTCATTTATAAACGCCCATCAGACGAAGTCACTGAGGAGGAGAAAGTCTCACGCTCCGTTATGGCTCCTCATTGGGTGACTGGCCAGAGGCACTGATAGGCACTGACAGGGGTGGGAAAACAGACCAGCACCTGCACCGTCCTCCAACAAAACAAAATCAAAACAACGACAACAACAAAAGTGGCTCTGTCAGAGTAAGGTGCCAGAGGTCGCTGGGAGGGAAAAAAACGAAGCTCATTCCTTTTGGGTAGTGCTGCATTGGAACCGGGAAGTGCATATTTACAGGTTACTTTTCACCTGAGTACTTAGGTGGCTCTGGCAATAAACACCTCCTGCTGGGGGAGGGGGAATGCAGCACCCTCTTTCACGGGATCCCAGTGGAGTGAGTCCAATACCTCACTTTCAAGCAGGACTAAGCTGTCCCAATGACTCACCATTCCCTGCGGCACCAGATGGAGGTGGTAGGGGTCTCAGCTGTCCCCTCCTTCTGGTCCCCTGAGTAAGGGGGCTCTCAGGACTCCTGTCCTCATTGCCCAGGACTGTACCTTCCAGCTTCTCAGTCGCTTCCCGGATTCTTTCTGTGAACCATCCCTCCTCGCCAAGCCTGTCTTCAATGGTCTCAAACCCCAAAGACGCTTTTAAAAATCTTCATCAGCTAATTCTTTATCCAGCCCTCAGAGCATATTAAATAGAAGGTCACTCAGAGGAGGTCACCCAAGCAGTTTGCCTCTCTTCCTTAGCTTCTTCCTCACCCAAACCCCAAAGAAAAACAAACAGGCTGCATCTCTAATTGGAGTTGCTTTAAAAACCTGCAGCTGCTCTCACATGCGCCTGTGATTTTTCTTCATGACAAGGAAGCCACAAGGTTCCTGGATTTTAGGTGCAGGAGCGATTTCTTTGTTCTCCTGACAGGAAAAGCCAGACAACCTTTGCCCTCTCTGTCTTGTTGACGGCTGGGCAACCACACCAAGAGGTGGTTTTCTTTCATTAAATTCATAATGAATAGGTGACGCCGACAAGGAAACAGTAGTGCTTAAGCATGCAGACTTGCAGGATGCGTCTAAAGCCTTAATGTATTGGCAATTATTAAATGACTTACTGTATGTGACCCTTTGATCATTAGCTGGCTCTTTGACAGGTGTCGCCCGCAGGCAACGCATCGGTCTTTTAAAAGGCAGATCCTATCATATGATGGTACAGAAAGAATTTTAAAAGAATCCTGATAGGTCCCGTTGGAGGGCAATAAAATCATATGTAGTTACTGTGCAGAGGAAGTTTTACTTCTAAATAGCTAAGCATTATTATTATCTCTCTTTAACGATTCAGATTCTTACCCCACCCTGACTTTATGATGTATATTACAATTAGAGCTAGTTCCTACAGTATAAAGAAGGCAATTAAAAAAAATAAAAGAAAGAAAAAACAAAGAAAAAAGCCAAGCAAAAAACGCATCTTCCTCTAACCTTGATTTTTCACTTCAGCGAATTCCTTGTTGTATTCTTCAAGAGTTTCCCTAAGTTTCTGGTTCTCCGTTTCAATGTCGTGCAGGCGCTGCACTTTAACCTGGAGCTGCTGCCCAAGATCCAGAGCTGGCACAGGATCTGCACGAGAGGAAAACACACATCACTCCACTGTGAACACATACGGGATATCTTCATGACCACACAAAGGCTCGGAGCAGGTCTCCCTGGGTGTCCGGGAAGTTGGCCTCTAGCAGGCTCCCCCAGAAGTGCTGACACTTGCCAAAAGTTGGGGCACCAGTGGCCTTGCCACCTCCCCAAGAGTCCCTGGGAGCCTCATGGCTGGGATAGGGGCACTTCTCTGCTGCCTGCAAAGAATGTTACTTACTCACCCTAAGGCCCTAATGTGTGAAAACGGACTGGCAATGGCCATAACAGGCTCATTGGGATGTGCCCACTGCTCTGACATGATGTGACAGAGAGCTGGTGGGAAGAGACATACACGTGGTGGCAGCATGGGGAGGATCCCCGGGAAAATCATCCATGCATCCAGAGCCACACTTACAGGATTGACAATGCAAAGAAAGGCACCATATGCCTCAACTTTACAATAATTCTTAATTGGGATTAAGATGTGAGACATGTACTACACTTCTTTCTCAGAAGTGAACACTGAAACTAAGGGAAGCAGTGACTTGCCCAGGTTTCCTGGCTAGTTAGTGGACGAGAGAACTCGAATCCAAGTCTGTTAACTCCAAGTGACCATTCTTCCAACAAGGGAGGACCCCTGAGAGAGTGCAGGAAATAAACACAGCCTTTATAAGAGGCCGCCCTACTGAAGACATGCTCATTTTCCATTACAATTCTCCTTTACTAACGAAGGATGCTCATGAAAGAGTCAGCTTAGCAGCTGGTGAGCTGAGAACTGAAGACTGCTAGCTTTCTGCCCGGGGGTGGGGCAAGTTATACCAGTCCCCAGAGATACAGCTGAAGAGACAACCTGCTGTGACCTGTCCTAGGCCATTGGGCCATGGAGCCAGGAGGCTTCCATACTCTGATTATAATACAAACAGCAGGACGTGGCATCAGGTCCAGCTATGTGAGGTCTTGTGGCCAATTCAAGGTACTACCTGCCATCATATTTAATTACAAAAAATTGGATTTTAATCTATAATTAGAGATTGCAGACATAACATTTATGGACTTGACTCTTAGCCTTTACAGTAATTCAGCACAAAATAGAGAGACATTAAACATTCTTCTGGTGTCCATTCAATTTTTATTTTTTCTTCCGTTGCCTAAAAGGCTCTTATAATCCACCTGCTGGGCACCAGTGGAACACCTCCTCCAGAACTCCCCGGCTCTGTCAGAGCAGAATACCCAAGTCTGTCAGGCTTAGAAAAGATTACTGAAGGTATTTCTGGTATGGACGCCAGTATCACTTGTGAGATGGCTGCAAGGATTTAGTCTCCGGTTAAGGAATGCTAAACACCAAGCACAGTGGATCAACAAGAGTATATATTCAAGAGCTCACTTAATTTTCAAATACCGGAGTCATTAATTTTTCAGACCACCCTTGGCTCCTGGAAACGAGAGCTTAGATCCACCATGCATGCCTCAGTTGGCGTATCCACCGGGAGCCAGGAACTCCCTGAAATGCCAACGTCTCTGCAGAGTTTACAAAAGGCGGGCACTGGGATATGTCCAGCACAACAGCAGGCCTGTGTGTGGGGTTTAACACCAACGCTGCCCATTGTGTGAAACCCCTGGCTGCCAGGCATTTATTCTGTATGTATATACAGTTTATGACTATCTTGTTTTCTCATTTGTGGCTTTTTATTATTATTTTAACCAGCTTAAAATATTTATATTAAATTAGATTTCAAAAGCTATTTTGGGGAGATGGTTTTTTGTAAGTGGGAGTAGTAGACTGAATTTCTCAGAACATTCGGTACCTTTCCAGGGTACTTTCCCATTCCCCATCCCTCCCCCCATGACCTCATGCTGGGCAAATGGAAAGGAAATATACAATATGCCATGTGGCCTTCTTCATATCAAACCACAATTTAAACTTGCTATAGAGGTCAGAAAAGGATTGAGGAGAACTACTGCACTTGTATAAAATTCTATTAGCATTCCCTCATGTAGGCTTTCCAGTACAATTGCCAATACAAATTATATTTTTAAAGAGCTAAGCTAGGATAATGCCTTCCATCCCTAAAATTTCTGTCAACAACTTTTCCAGTCCATTCCTTTTAAAAGGCCAGGATCCACTGTGTCTGCTTTGAATAAAAAATAGCTTCCCTCATTTGATTCAGCAAGGAATTCAGTGACATATAAAAATACCATGCACATTATCAAGTGAATGGTAACTAGACCTTTAAACAAATTTTCAAAGCATTATATTGTAAATGAAAATTCTGGCAATCTCATAATTATTCATTATGGCATGTATATTTAATTTAACACTATTAAAGGTTAATGCCTAAGTAGCAAAACTGGTCACAGAATAAAGAATGAACTGAATGTTCAAACATCTCTATGCATTAAACTTCAAACTTTACTACAGTACAGTTGAATGCCTAAATGCCTACAGCATTTGAATATTGTTTTGGATTATGTAAAAGGCATTGCTAAAGTACCTCTTAGGCTTAATTTTTATTACTTACATTAAAGGAACAGCTAATTACCACATGACAATATAATGATTCTAACATGTTTGGGCTAGAGACCAAAACAACGAATTTCAGCACACCAAACACCAACCCGCATGTTAATATAGGGGAAACCATAGCTTTTTGTCTTATTAATGATTTTCAATGCCATTTAAACCCCACACAAGTATTGGTAGGCCTTATTCTGAATGTCACAAGCCTCCAATCTCAGCAGCTCAATTAGGGAATTGTCTTGGGAAGGCAAGAGAACACACCCATACGTGAAACAGGAATACACAAAACCCTCAACCTGTCTTCCCTGCCTCCTCCAATTCCATATACTTTATTGCCAGTCCCATCCACATGAGACAAACTTGCCATGTGTTTTACAATCATCTAATAGTTAATTCCTAAAACATTCTTTGAAGCATTATATAGCTCATTATGCAACACAGGACTCAAGGAACATAATTTTAACAAACAATAACAACATAGTCGCCTTCTCCTAAGAACATGTAACATTTTCTCATTAATTCCAGCCATTGCAGTCAGAGGACGGGGGAGGGGGCTCTGCAATTCGTCTAGAGCTGGCAACTCACCCAAGGGACTGGGGAGGAGGCAAGTCAGTCAGGCAAATAGGTATGCAAAATTCTAATGAAGATTTCGCTTCCTGAACCAGGAGCCAACTAAATTACCCTGTCTCTTCAAGTTCCAATTTAACAAGTATTTCCTAAGCATCTGCTCTGGGTAAGGCCCGAGTTAGGCAATGGGTGGGTATTCAGCCAAGTTAGCTGAGATGAGCATCACAATAGAGATAAACCCGTGGAGACAGTGGGGCAGTCAGTCCATGAGGAAGACACAGTGGGTAGGGGAAAAAGGAGTAGCGAAGAGCCAGGCATGGTTCAGTCTACTACTGGCACCCATCTACACATTCTATGACATTAGGACCCTTCTAGGTACTGGGAGGACACAATGGTGAACAAGGCAGTTACTTGTCCTCAAAAACTTGATATTCTAAAGTGGGGGAGACAGACAAAAAGCAAAACCAAATAGAACACTTTCAAGTACTTCTAAGCATGAAAAAGAAGAAATGGCATGGAGAATGGGGAATAGGTCCTGGAGATAGACAGACAGAGAAGGTCCCTTAGAGGAGGTGACACTAGGATTGGGATTAGAATGATGAAGAAGAAAAGACTGTGAAGACCCTTGGCAGAGGGAATAGCAGTGCAAAGGTCCACAGCTGGGTGTGAATGTGGCATATTCAATGCACAGAGAGAAAGAGGTGAGGCTGCAATGAAGGAAAGCAAGCATGGCAAAGGACAAGTCAGAGAGGGAGGCCCGCACTCAAGGATTTAAACACAATTAAGGAGATAAACAGAAGATATAGAGAACAATGAAATTGAACTCTAGAGCTGAAAATGCAATGTCTCAGGTGCTCTGTTAGAGTGGTAGGCAGCACATCAGTCTCATAAAAATGCAGTATCTGAAGTAAAACAGAGCACTGAATTTTACTCTTGATAGGAAAAACCATCGGAGAATAGGACTCTTGCAAGATGAGCTACTGGGACATGAGAAAAAAAACTGCAGTACTTTGAATGACAAAAATGTTTGTTGGTTTTCTAGTTGCAAAGTATTTAGTAGTTTTAAGCTTAAAGATGAGTTAAACAATTTTCTTTTAAAAAGCTAAGTGTTCCAAATTAGCTGTTCTGTTCTGTGAAGGCAGATGGCTATCAGTAATATGTTGCCTGGCAGACATTTAAAAAATAAACATAATGTATGTCTTTGAAGTCAACATGGTGTTTTAATACTTAGTGGGAAAAAGACTACTTCTTGAAAGAAACTAATCTATAGTGACAGCATTCTAAAAGTGTATATTCCAAAATGTTCCCATCATCATATAAATTTATGAGCAAAGACAACATCCTCTACAAAAGTGTCTCAATACCTCTAACTATATGAGAGAGAATGTAGCATAATGGTTTAGAGTGTGGGCCAGCCTGCATATATTCAAATCCCAGCTCTGCCATTTGACTGGTTGTGTAACCCTGGACACGTTACTTAATACTTAATTACTAAGATAATATATGCCTACACTTAGAAAACTGTCAGGCATGGAGTTAAACTCAATAAATGTTACCTATTATTAACCAATTCAAATCTGAAAAAGTATTTGCCAAAAGGAGTTTAAAACCATTTATTAATATTAAAAATACAATGTCTTCTGAGTAGTTAGCAAGAAAAATCGAGTATCAGGGAAAAAGAAAACTTACTAGCTGAACTTCAACAAATACCTTCTTATAACTGGTTTCAAAAGTATAAATCACATTTTTGTACAGATAGCCAATAATGCACTGCATTGGTTTGGACCTATGTATCTTCGTGAGTTATCTTTCCCAACCATTTATAATAGCCATTAAAACCAAGAACGAAATTAACAGAACTTGGAAACTTCTGTTCCTGGTCATGACAAATAACTGGTATTGGACTTGTCCTCTGGCCATAAACTAGAATACTAGGCCAACTATATGAAATAATTATTTACAGATATTGGACAACTGTCAGAACAGGATGGTGATCCATGAGAAAAAGGAAATGACTGAGGTGAGCCCTACAATCACTCTGACTTTCGGCCAGAAAGCACTTTCTAGGCTGCAGTACAAGAGGGAATCCAGACAACCTGAGAGTCTTCTTGAGTAGAGCACACAGAGATCAGAAGATTAAGAGGCTGAGGTACCTGGAATTTGTAGGGCAGCACACTGGAAAGGAGGAAGCTATGGAGCGAAAGAGCTAGAGAAATCTGCAGCAAAGGAATAATAGAGCCTGCTAAAAGATTAGGTACATACATATGCATGGGGTGAAACTCCCCAAGGCTGATCAGAGAACTACAATGAAGGCCTAATTAAACAACCTCAGAGTTCACAGAGGTCTGAGAGACTTCCGAGTTGCAACCAGCCAGAGTAGAGAGACTTGTTAAACAGCCAGGACATTCAGCAGAGACACTAGAAGGGCCACACCAGAATGGGGGCCACACACTAATCCTAAAGTAAAGGCTACTTCAGACCCACCACCCAAAGCTTAAAAACAAGCCTCAGAGTGATCGAGCTGATCTGCAAGTAATTTAATTGCCTGCCAAACAAACTTTGAAACTCTTAAGAAAGACAACAAAATCCATTTGACAATTACAATGTCCACCATGCAATCAAAAATTACTAGACATGCAAAGAAGCAGGCTTATCAGGGGAAAAAAATTGGTTAATAAAAACAGAACCAGAATTGACAAGAGATAATGGGAGTAGTTGACAAAGGTGAAAATTATTATAAGCATACTCAAAGATTTAAAGAAAAACATAAATACAATATGAAGAGATAAAGAAGAATCAAATGGAATTCTAAACCTTAAAATACAGTATTTGAAAAAAAAATAGCAGATTAGATACTGCAAAAGAAAAATCAGTGAATTCAAAGACACAGTCATAGAAATCGTCTGAATAGAACCACAGAGAAGAAACTGAAAAAAAAGTTGCTAAAATCTCAGCAACCTATGAAACAATATCAAGCAATCTAACATAAACGTCCCAGAAAGGGTTCAAGGGTATATTTGGAGAAACAGTGGTGAAATTTTCCCAAATTTGGTAAAAGCTATTAACCTAAAAATCCGAGGAAGTCAACTAAATCCAAGAAGGATAAACACAAAGAACACCATTAAGTAAAATCAAATTGCTGAAAAGAATAAAAAGAAAACCTTAAACACTAGAGAAAATAAGGCTCATTATATGTAGGAGAAGAAAGATAAGATTGACTGGAGACTTGTCAGAAATAAACTCAGTCCCGAGAGAGAAAAAACCAAAACAAAAACTGCCAATATACAATTTTATATTTAATAAAAAATAACCTTCAAATAAGAGGATGAGGTACAGATTTTTTTGTTTGTTTCAGAAGAACAAAAGCTGGCAGAGTTTACTGTCAGTGTACCTACACTATAAGATATTTTAAAGGAAATACTATAGACTAAAAGAAAACAATGCCAGATGGAAACCTAGATCTACACAAAGGAATAAACAATGCCCAAATGGCAAATATATGGGTAAATAGAAAATACCATTTTTCTCATTTTTAACTTCATTAAGAGGTAATTGACTATTAAAAAGAAAAATAGTACAATGTGTTTGTAGGGTTAAAACATATGTATAACTAACATGAATAACAATACACAAAAAACAAGAGGGAGAAAATGAAGTGTATGCAGTATTCTTATGTATATGAAAAGTATATTATTATTTGATAAATTATTTGATACTTAATGTAAACCTTAAAGTAACCACTAAGAAAATAAAACAAAGAGCTATATATCTAATAAGAGAAGTGGGGAGATGAAATAAGATCATAAAAAATTAATCAAAATAAAGCAGAAAAAGATACAACAAAAAATCAGTAAGACAAATTGAAAACACTCAGATGGTAGACATAAACCTATCTACATTCATAATTACTGTAAACATAAAGATCTAACATTCTGCTTAAAAGGCAAATTATCAGACTGATATAAAAAACAAGACAGCTGGTTACAAAATATGTAACAGATATAACAACAAAGATATGGTAAGACTAAAAGGATAGAAAAAGATATAACATGAAAATGCTAATAAAAGAAAGCTGGAGTGCCTATAACAAAATGACACACACACACAAAACACTTTAGTACAAGAATATTACCAGGAATAAAGAAGATCATTTTATAAATCTAAAGAATCAAACTATTAAGAGGATATAACATTCCTAATGGTACATATACTCCAAAATAAAACTTTAAAAAATATGAATTAAAAACTAGCAGAACCGAAAGAAAAAAATCCACAATAATAAAGTTTTTAAAATTCTCTTCTCTGATAGTACAATTAGATTGACAAGCTAAACCTAAAACTTATAATAAACTGAACTAGTTAAAACAATTTTTAAAAAGACCAAGGATAACTTATATTAACTGATTTCAAGACTGATTATAAGGCCAAAGTAATCAAGACAGCATGATATTAACATAAGGAGACATACAGATCAATAAAATAAAATAGAATCCCCCCCAAAAAAACCTCACACATATACCATCCATTAATCTTTCAATGAAATTTGACCCTTACCTTATACCACACATCAGAATTAACTCAAAATGCATCGGAGGCCTAAAGGTAAAAGAAAACACTATACGACTTCACTGAGAAAACACAGGGGAAAAAATTTATGACCTTGGGCTAGGCAATGATTTCTTGGAACATAAAAAGCAAGGACCACAAAAAAAAAAAAAAAAAAAAAAAAAAAACAAAGGAAAAAAACAATTAACTGAACTTTATCGAAATAAAAAAAACTCATCTAAAAATGACTACAAACTAGGAGAAAATATTTATAAGACAACCCATTAAAAAATGGGCAAAAGATTTAAACACTGTATAAGTGACGATCTATGACCAACAAGCACATGATAAAATATTCGGCATTATTACTCATCAGGAAAATGCAAACTAAAATCACAATGAAATATGCTACACACTCACTAGATTGTCTACGATTGAAAAGACTGACAAAATCAAATGATGGAGAGAACACAGAGCAACTGAAACTCTCTTATTTATTTGTGTGGGGATAAAACGACACAACTACTTTGAAAAAAGTTTGGCAGTTTCTTATCTAGCTAAACACATGCACTCATCCATGCTCCAGCAATTCTAGTCTCAGGTATTTACCTGAGAGAAATGACATCCATATGACAATTGTCCATGAATGCTTATTGCAAGTTTATTTATAACAGTCTCACACAAAATAATCCAAACGTCAATCAGCAGGTAGATGGGCAAGCCACTTGTTATATACTCCCGCAATGGAATACCATTCCACAATAGAAAGGGAAGGACCACAACACCTGCAATGACACAGATGAACTCCCAACACAACATGCTGAGGGAAGGGAGCCAGACATTTAAGAGCACAGACCCAATGACTTTATTTATGTGAAACACTAGAAATGACGAACCTAATCTATAGTGACAGAAAGCAAATCGGTGGTTGCTGGTGTTTGGGATCACAAC
Source organism: Cynopterus sphinx (assembly GCA_030015415.1). NCBI lineage: Eukaryota > Metazoa > Chordata > Mammalia > Chiroptera > Pteropodidae > Cynopterus > Cynopterus sphinx. The sequence goes on along the minus strand of CM057379.1, from coordinate 81,342,551 downwards.
AAAAGTTGTGAGGTGATAGATATTGTTCTATATCTTGATTGTGAAAGTGGCCATACTATGAAATTGTACACTTAAAATGGGTGCATTTTATTGTATATAAATTATGCCTCAATGAAGTTGATTTTAAAATACAATACTCTGAGTTTTTGTATTAGTAATAAAACATAAATTTTTAGTCCTTTTTACTTTTCATCACACCCTTTAATTCTATTTTTAGCATATGATTTGTAATGTATTTAATACACTACTGTAATTACACCTGTATATCAGATAGAAAGAATACATCTGGGGTAAAAATTCAAAATCTTTTACTATTGGGGTTTGCAGACCACTAATTTAGACTCATCCAGCAGGAGGAGGTTGTGTGAAGGTGGTGAGCCCAGGGAAGTGAGAGGTAATGATGGCTTGGATGAGGGTGGTGGTGGTTGATGTGATGAGTGGTCAAATTTGGTATATATTCTGGAGGCTGGATAAACAGGACTTACTGATAGATTGGCAATAAGGTGTGAGAGAAGGAAAGGAATTCGGGCAGACTCCTGCATTCCTGGCCCGAGCCACTGTATGAGTGGTGATGCCATTGACCTTCCTGGGAAGGCTTGAGGGAAAATTAACTGTTCTCTTGTGGTCATGTTGAGTTTGAAGCCTAAGAGATATCAGCAGTCACCTAGAAGGAGAATGTGAATGGACAAAAGAAAAAGGCTAAGAGAAGAGTGCTGCAGAAGAAGAAAGGTAGCCACATAAGTCTGAGAAGAAGGAATATAACTGGGTGGGAGGTGGGCTCGGCAGGCAGAATCGGTTCTCACAGGGCTTTTGCTGTGATGGGGGGTAGGGAGTAGGCTGGTGGCTGAAAGATATCATCTCCTCTAATCAGATGTATTTTCTCAGTGAAATATGAGGACTGTGAAGATCAGAGTAGAAAAAAGGTTTGAAATAGTACATGGATGAGGCTACAGCGGGCATAAAGTTGGGGCCAGTTCATGCTGTGTAGACTTTACATAAACTAACTTACCGTGGTCCTCCAGGGACTTGGGTACGTTTTATTTTGGATCACTATCACACCCTGATCAAACCCCACCACCCTGGTGCAGGGAGGTTCCAAAGAAGGAAGAGGACACTGCTGCACTTCATGGAGAGCAAGAGAGGCAGAAAAGCAGGGCTTCTGTTTCGGCAGCGCAACTAAAGGAGGCTGTGTCGTGCTGGGGAGGGCGTGGGAGGGTGGCGGGGAGAAGGCCAGGCCAGTGCCGAATGCTTTTCCATATACTATGAGGACTGAGATCAACCTTAAGAAATCTGAACCCGTGTTTGTGCAGAGCTCTGTGGGCAATAGGGCCACCCACCAGCCCCACATCAGCCAGAGGGTGACTGTGCCCCTTGTGAGTGCCATCCCTGTGATGACATCACAGTGTGGCAGACACTACTTTTCGCCAGGGCACTCTAGGCTAATGTAATCATACGATTACATAATTAACCCAGCTGTCTCATTAAGAAAATCAACTGGAATTCAGGGCATAATTAGTCATACAGCAATTAGCATGCTGATGAGCAACTGATGAAAAGCTGTCTAGATATCAAGTGCGCCAGGACCACCCCAGTTACAGCAAAGGGGCACAGAGGCGGCACACCTCTCCGTGCAAGTGAACCAAGGATTCCCCAAGTCCTGGCTAGTGAGTTCTTGCACTCCAGCCCAGTGTCAGGGGAGAAGGAGAGGCCTAAAGATGAGGCAGCAGGTGAAAGTGGGGCAAGCGACTCAGATCCCATCTTGTCACATTTACCTTTCTTTAAATTGTTCATAGCTACTTCTTCAGCCTGCAGACTTCTGGTGAGCAAAACAGGGAGGCTGATCAGGCCCCAGATTCATTTTAACCTGATCAAGGAGGGTGGGAACAGTTGCCCCTTGTCTATGGGAAGAGCATAATGTCCCTGAGGCTACTGGGAGCAACTCAGTACTGCAGCCCAGGGAGGAGACAAGAGGACATCTGCAACCCACAGGCTTCTTTCTGAGGCTGCAGCCCTGGTTCCTCTTCAGTCCTGAAATGGTGCTGGTGGTTGATACGTAGATGAAAAGGTTTCACGAAGGCAAACTGAAAGTGTGTAAAGAGGATCCTACCATCTGGGCACCTGAGGTTACAGAGTTCTCTCTGAAGGGCCTGGGCATGGGATCCTCTGCCAACACCGGGAGACCTAGAAAACATGGACTGGAATACCCTTACAGGATCCAGCTGGAGCAGACACATTTCCACAGCCTTCAAAAATGCCACGAAAGTGGCCTATCGATTAAACCTTGCTATATGAAGCAAGAGGGTGTTTCTAATGAAATCATAAGATTTTGTCCTTGTTATGGAATCCCTGAGTGGGGGTACACAGGGAAGAAGAAAGAAGAATGAAAGAAACAGTATTTTCTAATTGTAACCAATAGTGGGCCCTCACTTGAAACCAAGTGTGAGGAACACCGAGGCATGGATTACTATTTTATTCTTATGAAGGAGCATTAAAAAGCAGTTCTCGAAAGTGATGACATTCCAATTTATTTCTGGATCTTCGAATGCTAGGCTGATGGGGATATCTATTCACCAGGAGAGGTTTTCCTAAATCCAAATTGAAACCTCACCCCAAGAGCACCTCGGAGAAGGGGCATTTGGAGTGTCCTACAAACGGACTCTTTTAGCCTGTTCTCCTTCAGGACTTGTGAAAAAACTAAAACCTTCTACATACAATCACAGGCCAGTTACCCTATAGACAGAAAGTAAGAGAAGTCAGTCATGAAACATTGAGTTCTAGCAGTGTTGCCTGAGTCAATGAATTTTTTACATCTCTGGTAATGTGCTTCCTAAGATTTAAATCTTAAAATAAACCCTTCCAGGCACTAACTTTGTGTTTGAAGGGTTTGTGTTTGACGTGAACCACATCTTAGCAAGGAAAGAAAGATGATTCTCTTTATGAGGAGGGGGCCACAGATAGAGGCAAAAGGGCAAGGAGAACTTGCATAGAGGTCCTTTCAATGAACTCTGCAACGAAAGCAGGGTACCACGATACCAATGCACGGGTGCCATCAACTTTTTGTCTCTTTTTCTCCTTTCTAGGAACTTAAAAAAAATAACCATTACCAAGATGTTTCTGGGACCTGAGGTTACAGAGTTCTCTCTGAGGGGCCTGGGTATGGGATCCTCTGCCAACACAAGGAGAAAAGTCACAGTTGTCTTTCAAAGAAATTATTAAGTGTGGACAAATACTGAAATGACTAATGCTAAAGTTCTTATCTGTAATCCACTGATAAGGGCTACTCAGAAACTAAGATCACAAGTTGAGTATTTTACTGGATTTATGCCTTTTCTCCCTGATTGTGGAGATAAATACATGCTCATTGTAAAAAATCTGAAAAGCATCAGAAGAGTAAGTCACCCACGCAAGGTTAATTCCTGGCAGATTATGCATGCCATCATAACTTTGCTCAGAACACAGTAAAATTCCAGCTATGCAAGAGCCTATAAGAGGAGGTCATTCCAGGATATTTCCAGCTACCTAAGAGAGTTACATTTTAAGAGCAGAGGTATTTATTTCTTGTTCATTACAGTAAGGGATAGAGGTTGCCTATTTAACCTGTTTAATTATGGAATATTTTCTCAAAGGTGCTGTATAGTCTCCTTCCCAAATAGGACCCACCTGAGAGAGGACAAGGGTCAAGTCTCAACTGCATTTGTATCTTAGGTGCGTGGTCCAGGGAACACATCAGACTGCTGGGAAGTGCCAGCTGGCTAAGGGAATATGAGAATATGACTACTTAGACAGCATGCCTCGAACCTTTCTTTGCACACCCAGCCTCACTACTGTTGACATATAGTCATTGAACTCTGCTCTCGCCCACAAATATAGATTCCAATGCAGAGGGATGCTGGCCTTCCGATTAGGGAGCCTGTCGCAGAGGAACTCCCCATTTGGGGGGCCTCGCCCAGGTGTCCTTACCAAGCCATGTTGTTGCTGATGACAATGCTGCTTTTCCTCATGTGGCTAACTGTTAGCAAACCAATAAATATAAGTCTCAATCAGAGGTGCATTAAAATAAAAAAATTAAATATTTGCAAGTTTAAGCGATCCCTGCTGATCATGTACATTATGATGTAAAAATCTGTCTTGTGATAAAATTGACAGGTGAAGCCACCTAGATTAATGACACAAAATCGTAACTTATTTATGAATCTAAAATTACTCTCCTACTGCCATGATGCTGACAATAAAAACAAAGAACAGTTTCAATTAGAACAACAGCAATGGTGATAGAATTAGGAACGGGAAGCTAATTCTCCAAACTTTTTGTTGGTCTTCCTTTTAATTTTGTAAGCCAGCTGTAATCATGTAGACAAGTACTGTTACCCAGGAATGAACTGTCCTAGCTGTTCTAGCTGCCTTTTGGCCACCCATTCCACCTCCTACATACAGCTGAAATCTGTCTGTTTCTCTCCAACTCAGTCCTCCAAATGAAACCAAACAACCTCATCTTTCCTTCCCCACATCACCTTGGTCCCTCTTCCAAATCTGTTGTCCAAACTGCAGTCAGGATGATTTTTTGATTACACATACCTTATCATGTTATTGCCCTACTTAAAACTCATAATGGTTTGTCTGTTAGATGTAGTCCAGAATCCTTCACATAATTTACTAGGCTCCTTCCTAACTGCCTTTGTAGCTAGATGACCATATTGATGTATGACCTTTACTCAGCACTAACTATGAACAGTGGCCCCTTGACAATTGACAGTCTCTTAGTTTGGATGATACATACCTGGCCACCCTCCTTGCTCACCAAGTTCACTGCCCCAGGGCAGCTGCCTTTCAGCCTGCCTAATCCTATCCACTCTAAACTCTCATGCCCAATGGGCTCTGCCTCCAAAGTACTTACCACACCTAAAATTCAATAATTACTTTTATAATTACTTTCTGATGCCCACATTCACACTAGACTCTAAAGTCCATGAGAACAGGAAGCTACTGGCTGATCTGCTCACTGCTCTGTCCCTGCCCCTCAGTGTGATTCCTGAGACAGCAAGGTGATGGCATCTAAGGTGTTGACCCAGAAATCCCAGGGAATGAGGGTCACTGCCGTGTGGAAGGACAGCATGGCTCTGGCTAAAGGAGCAGAATATTTACTATAAAAAGCATCTTAAAATACTCTAAAATTAACTAGGGAATGAGTAGTGTTCTGGTGGCAAATGAGAAAGAATGTAAACATGGGGTCTTAGCTATTTTAACTGTTAAGAGGACTCAGGATAATTATGTATTTAAATGTTTACTCAATGTCTTTAATCCAAAGTAGGTTTTGGAAAGAGAATATTTGGGATTTTGGATGTGGAGCTGTGGTGACTCCAATGTCTCTTTTCCCTTGAACAGACAAGTCACAGCACTGTAGGAGAAGAGGGCAGGAGGAGAACGGGTTGGGGCGGAGGGAGAGCCCTGCTTGGTGCTCTGTGTATAAAGCTTGGGATGCCAGCAGGACAGCTGTACTGGCCACACAACCCAAGGCCTCTCTCTGAAGCACTTGTGCTGGTCTGATGAACCCCGAATACTAGGTGTCATATAACTGTCTGTGCAGGCAGGTAAATCTTCATATATAGAGTGACACCAAACAGTATGGGAGTTCAGAGAGCTATTAAATGGCTCCATCTCAATGAAAGATACGTTCCGCTCCCTTGCCATTGAGGTTGTTAGAATGCTCCACTGTGCCCTCCCTCAATGAACAGTGTCAACCTTAGGAGTACAGTTCAGTGTGAACAATTAAAGCCCAAGACCAAAAAAACTTAAGAACACATTTGAAAAAATAACTGGATCCATTAATTAATTAAACAACATTTCTGGAGTTTCTGCTAGACACTAGGGAAGTAATTAAGGACAAGACTGCATTGTTCCAGTCATTCTGCCCAGCCAGAAAGGAAAAAAGCTGAGTTCCAAGTAATTACAACATGGAGAAACACAGGGTGCTGGAAGCGGGGCATGTGTGTGAGAAGGGCACACTTGAGTGGGACCTGGAGGTCAGCAAGCAGTGTCACAACAAATTAAGCTGGAGGAGTAAGGTGAGATGAAATGAGAAGGGACCTGGTCTACTGGAAGCGTGGAGGAAGGGCGAGAGGGGGGCAAGCCTGTAAAGCATGAAGGCTTGTGTCACTATACTGTCTGTAGACGTGAGAGGGGTGGCCTGAACTGCAGAGTGGAGAGCAAGATTTGGGATGGAGAGAAGTGGATGGAACGGGAAACATGTGACCAGGACTTAGTAACTCAGTGTTCTGGTGTGAGCAGGTGGGTAGAAGGTGGTGCTGTTCCCTATAAGATGGAACCCAGAAAGAAGATCTCTAGACACACTGGGTGGTGGTTTTAGGGTGCCCATCAGCCATCCCAGGGGGAATGTCCAGGAGGCTACTGGATATGCAAGCTGACACTCAGGAGTGAGAACTGGGTGGAGATAAAGTTTTCAGAGCTACTAATGCGACCCTTTGTGAATTATGCTGTGAAAGCATTCAACGTGTCATACCTGTGGTATACCATGCTGTGCTCCAGGTGGTGCACACAGGGCAATACAGCTAAGTTGTCTTCAAAGAGCTTTCGTTCTAGTAGAACCAGCAGATAAGAAACAGGAAAACCCACAAATAAATAAAATTTCTGAAAGGGGCAGTGAGTAGGGACTGGTACAGTCAGGTACCAGTCTGTGTCAGTCTCCGAGGCTAATGGGATTCTGGCTCTGCCTCTTCCTCAGGTGGCTGGCTGGCTCTTCCTGGGCTTCTGGAACTGGGTCACATTGCATGTAGTTGAAATACCTTTCCCATTATTCCCAAGAGCTTCCTCCAGTTTTCTGAGATAGCATGAGCTGCTGTTTCTTGCAACTAGAAGACTTAATGCACCTCACCTGTTTCCGGGTTGGGTGGGATTGAAGCCTGAAGCGCACAGACAGTTAAGGCACCTTGACTCCCCCCAACTACGTGACTATCAGTAAATGCAATGCTATTGACCAGGTCGTTCCTGTAAGCCTCAGCCACAGAATTACTTCATCTGAGCAGAAAGCAGACTTCAAAACAAAGGTAGAGTACTCCAACCTCCATTCCTCCTTCTCAAAGAACTTGTGAGATCTGTCAGACCACAGAATTTGTAAGAGAGAAATGCCCGGATGTGGGTAAAAGAGAATCTATGTGGTACACAGATGGACTCTGATTTGTATTATTACAGAAAACATCAAATATTATTTGCTCCCACCATCTTAAACTGAAGTTGCAAACTTTAATTCTCCAGCCAAAAATGATAATTACAAAGAATATCACCAATATGGGAAAAATGCGGATGATATGTTAAGTGAAAAAAGTAGACTGTAAATATGTACCCATATTATGATCAAAATTCTATAAAAATTTGTGGCTGCCCAGGTGAGACATTTCACTAAGGGAAAATCTTGGTATAATAAACTGGACTTTTAAAAAAGACAGTGTAGGTTATTTAGAAAACAGCAGTTAAGGGCTCTCGGGTTCTTTGTCAAAGCTGAAGTAAGCCTGCCTCCTTTCTGCTAAGTCATTGACACTAAACCTGCATTTGCAAAGATCATGCCAGTGAAACCACCAAGCTGCCAGTGGCTGAGAAAGAGTGCAACAAATGGTTTGTTTGCTGTGAAGAAGCCTTCTCATGAACCTTAGTCTGCAGGGATCCCCTATTTGGTTAGAAACTCGTTCAGAACATCAAGAGGCTAGAATTTGAAACCAGATGCTAGATAAACTCCTATGAAAGGAAAAGTTTTAGGAGAAAACCATTCTCCATCACTAGGCTGTTCCCCCCTACACTGTTCCATTTCACAGATGAGAAAAACTGACTCCCAGAAAGAAAAAGGAATGTGACAAAGACCTCACAACAAGTCCCTGGAAAAGAATCTGGACCTCCTTACTCTCTGTCCAAAGTGTTCTCCACCACCCCTTCCTTTGACTGACCTTTATTAACCCCAGCTCCCAGAGGGGACAGAGCAAAATCTGCAGTGGACCTGAATTAACATGCAAGTTCAGAAATAAAAGAGACCTGCCTCTGCTCTGCTTTTTTAAAGTAGTTCTAGTAATGTCAGTAATTCACATACTTGGTTGCAGCTAACCAGGCTACCACTTGCTCTTGGCTATAACCCTTAAATGAGTGAAAGACTTGGCCAGAGGTCAGTGATTCCCTGCCTGATCTGGGAGTGAAGTGAGGCATTCTAAGTGCTCTGTTAGGGCTGTTTCTGAATGTGGAATCAATCGGTCCAGACTCATGAACATACATGACATCTGCACAAAACAAACACAGGTTCTAATTCTTCTCTTGGAGAAAACTTGCAGTGTTTTATGCCAAAGCTAAAGGTAGCCTCACAGATTTGAGTTTCTGCATTTATAAAATCATCAGCTGGAGGCTGTGATTACTTTAACAAATGTGCATCTAATTTCCATACTTACCCAAAGTCTGGGTTTTGGAGAATTCACATTCCCAGAACTCCTCAGTTTCAGGGGGAAGTTGCCATGGTTGGCATAATTCTCATAGAAAAGTTAAGAGTAAGCCTGAAACCCAGCAACTCTCCATACACAAGCCCACTGTGGGTTATCAGTACTTGGGCTTACCTGGAACATCAATCAATCTTTTGTAGACATTCAAGAAGGCTGCCTCTGCTTCTTTGCTTCTTTTACTCAGTGCATCAATCTGAAAGAGAATGGGGGGAAAAAAAAAACAAAAAACAAAAAACAAAACCAAAGAGCTCAAAATTTGTCAAGAGGTAATTTAAAAATCATTACACATCTAGTGAGTTCCCACAGCAAATGGAAGTCTGATTGCTCTATGTAAATGCTGGACAACTGGGGCCTTCAACCTCTTAAAGGAAATGTCTACAAACACACGAAAGGGAGACAATCCACGTGGGCCCAGCTTGTGAAGGGGCAAGTGCTTTGAGATGAAGCCATATGCAACGCTCAGCCCCACTGCCCACTTTTGAGTGTGGGCTTTCCTAGAGAAAATGGTCCAGCACCCTTTCTGGGATCTTTCTTTTTTCTGTAAGTATTTACTAAGAGCTGACTGTGTGTCAGACACTGTGCAGGAGGTGAGACAGACAGGGACAGCTACGAGCCCCAGGAACTCGAGGGCCAGTTGGGCCAACAGATATACAAACAAGTAAGAAATCCCAGCTGGGAAAGTGCTTGGTAAGCAGAGCCACGGGGATGTGAAGGAAGGGACATGAAGCAGGAAAGTAGGTGACGTTTGAGTGGAGGCCTCGAGAGCTGTTCACCATGAGATACCACATAGAAGAGGAAGAGCACATTCAAACACCCAGACCCCAAAACAAAACATATACAGAGCTCAGTTCTTAAATCTGGGTTTCGTAGATCTTTAAGAATTTTATGAAAGCCAAGAACTGTCCTTCTAGAAATACATACCCAGTTTTGCATTCTATTTCAGGACACTCACATGTCCGCTAGTGTTCTGTCCATGGAATCCAGAATAAGAACCCACTGATGGGGCTGTACTACACCAGGGAATACAGGAGCTTGCTGGGGTGGGAATACAGATACATGGGGAGGAGTGGTGGGCTATAAGATTGGACAGGTGAGGAGTCAGATCACAAAGGGCTGTCAGTGCATATGGAGGAGGGTGACCTTCCTCATTCAGGCATAAGCCAGAGTGGAAGGATGGGATAGGGCAGGAAGGAGGCAGCCATTCAGTGGCTGTTGCCTTCACCCAGGTGAGAAACGTTCAGGGCAATGAAGGTATTGAGGAGAGGACACCCATCAGAGAGATAGGGTCCAAGTGAGTTGATGTGAGGCCCAGAGGAGCTGGGAAGGTCAAGGATGGCACCCAGGTTTCTAGTTTAGGCAACAAGTGAGTTTCTGTGATGGTGGCCAGGACCAGTTTGCTTGGTGAACAAAACCAGCAGAGCTAGTTTCCTGCTGATGTAGTCTTATTCATCAAAAAAAGGTGACATGTGGAACTCTTGAGTGAGCTAGACACACATTAAAAGAGCCTGACTGTTAGATGGACTCAGTAGACATTTTGCTCACGTAACACTTGCTGAGACAACGGATCACTTTTTACACCTGAAGTATGCAAGATGCTACATGCATGAAGTTCATACTGGCTCAGGAAAAGGACACTAAATTATATATTCCTTCTGTCCCCTCACAGCATTATACTCTCTGTTTTCAATGTTATTAAAGAGGCAAAAGGATGTGTTTTAATTACAGGGCCTCTCACCTGAGACAAGCAACAATTTGTTGAAGACAGAGAGGTCACCTGATCAGGGATGGGAAGACCCTGAAGAGCAGAACACGCGGCTAGCAGGGGCCAGGTCTTAGAAAGTCCGGTGCCAAGAACACTAGTGATGCAAGCGTTTCGTTTCCACTTTGAACAATTGTGTTCCAAATTGCTATTTGAAGTCAACTGTTTGGAACTCGGACACATATTCCACCCCCCTCCATAAAATAAGATTGTGATTTAGGTGTTGGAGTTTACAGAATAATCCATAACAGTTCCTTAAATATGATAATACATTCTCTCTTTATTTTCAAAATAAACTATTTTTTCCTCTGATTATTAGTAATTCATACTTGAATTAGAAAAATATAAAAAAAAGGGAATTAAAATCATAGTGCTGCTATTCACTAGTGGAAGTTATCCTTTGTCTAGTCTGTAGTTCCCTTCAGAATTGTTTCTAACTTAAAAAACAGTTGAATGAAATGTAGGCATATAGGGGAACTAGAGGGACAGAAGGTAGATTAGTGGTTGTCTAGGGCTGAGGAGAGAAAGGATGGGGGTTTGGAGTATGCAGGTTTCTTTCTGGGGTGGTGAAATGTTCTACAATTGATTGTGATGATGGGTGCATATGTGAATACAGTAAAAGTCAATGACTGCAGACTTTAAATGGGTGGATTATATGGTATGTGAATTATATCTCAATAAAGCTGTTAAAAATGTATTATGTGTATTTGAAATCAAGCCATATGTAAAATTTCATATTATGCTTTCATAAATCTTTTACAATATCTATTACAAATTCTGGAAAGTGTCTTAATACTATTTCAAATGGACCTAACCAGCACATATATACATGTTTTGAGTAATAATGAATTTGGAGCTGCTTCTCCAGATGGCGGGAACACTGCCTGCACATGGGGGCTTTCTCCCACCCGACAGCGTGTGCCCACAGCGAGCAGAGTGTCTGCCCAGAAAACAAGGCAGATGCCCTGGCTGCTCTCTGTACCTCACAGAGACCCTCACTTTCTAGACATTTTGACTAAGTGTACAATGGGTGATTGCCTCTGTGGTGAGGAAAGGATGGGATCCAGAAGGATCCTGAGATATCATCTTCAATCTCCTGGCTGCATTATTGATGGGGACATGAAGGTAAGGGCTGGTAATCTACAAAGCACATCTGGGGACTATTATGGGTTGAATTGTGTCCCCTCCAAAGATGTTGAAGTCTTAACCCCCAACACCTATGAATGCAGCCTTACAAGAAAATAGGGCCTTTGCAGGTGGTCAAGTTAAAATAAGGTCATTAGGGTGGGCCCTCATCCAATATGACTGTCTTTAGAAAAAGAGGAAATTTAGACACAGAGAAGTCACCCATGGAGGGAGAACTCTATATGAACATGAAGGCAGAGCTTGGGGTGATACGTCTACAAATGAAGGACCACCTAAGGTCACTGGAAAACCACCAGAAACCAGGGGAGGGGCCTGAAACATATTCTCCCTCACCTCTCTCAGAAGGAACCAACTAGGCTGACGTCTTGATCTTGGCCTTCTGGTCTCTGGAGACATAAATGTCTGTTATTTAAGTCATTCACTTTATGGTACTTTGTTATAGCAGTCCTAGCAAACTAATGTAGGGACCACAATTCTGAGCCCTCCTCCTGTTCCCTTTTCTATGAATGTAAGAAAATTAAAACCCATTAAAATTAAAGTCCTGAGAAAACAAAGTCAGGCCAAGGAGTTTAATTAATTCAATAAGCAACAGGACTGTGAGGACTGTGAGGACTGCGAGGTTTCTTAAGTGAGGTGATGACTACTCCATGTGTGGCTGAATTTCTGCTTGATGGTCCCGGTACCCCCAGGCCTCTTATAAAATTTTCAAACCTGAAAGAATTTGTTGATTCTGAGAATTTTGATACTTTCTATGCTTGTTCACTCTTTTGGCTACTCCCTATGGTCAGTGCCCTTGTCCAGGACCAGGCCTTGGAGTTTGAGTTTTGGTTTATTCTCTGCTAGCTCCCTCTTCTTTGTGGTGGGCTTTCCCTTGCTGCTGCTTGGGACGTCCTATTTCTGCATGTTAGTTTACTTGAATGCCTTTCACTGGCATCTCTGCCTGCTGAAGACCTGTCTGTACCATAAGGCCCGTGTGAGCCCCACTTCTCCCACAACGTGTATGCTGGGTCCCTCCAGCGGATAGGATTCTGAGTCTGGAGGGAAGAAGGTGGACTCAAGTAAGGGCTGGCCAGCCTTATCTGTACAAAGGTGTAAGAGCGCTCAACTCTCACGGCTGGATGGTTAGGTGAGCTTGTGTGAATGAGTGCTCATTGCTTGGACAGGGAAGGGCTCCATGACAGTGACTTTATCATTGCAAGAGCTTTCCTCCAGGTGTTCACAGCTTTGGCCTGGGAAGTGGGGCCCAGTCTGTTCCCTTTATCATTTCTGACTTAGCACCTGCCTCAGGTGCTCAGGCCTGTGTGCTGCCTGCCTCTGAGATGGAGAGCCGGGGCTTGGCATCACAGCCCTTCACACAAAGGGAAGAGGTTTATGAATGAGAGAAAGTTTGGGGTGAGGACTTATAAAGCACAGATATAAGAAGAAACTGAAATTAAACATCTGGGTACTTAATGTGCAAAGGCAGCCTGAGGTAGAGATCCTGCCTCTCATCCCCATTCCCTTAAAGCCATTTTGAGGAAGGACAAGGACAGGTGGCAGGATTGGGGCCCATCTGGACAAACTGACTGCTTAGGCCCTGGGCCTGGGTAAAACCTGTTCTGCTCCAGGGATCAGCCTCCCCTCCTGCCACGCCTCATACTCCAGACACACCCAGTTACTCCCTGTTCCTTGAACACATGAGCAATTTCCCTGCAGCCTGGAAGGCGCCTCCTAAGAATGTTCCTCTGATCCTTGAGGCTCAGCTGATCCTTCTCCCTACTGTGGCCACTCCCATCACCATATGGGATTGTTCCAGAGCTGCAGATAAGATTCCCTTAGGAGATCCTAAATTCCTTGAAAGCCCAAACTATGCTTCCTCTCTCTCAACAGCCTTTCTTCCTGAAGACTAGAACATACTAGGTGTTCAATACATTTTTATTGTGTGAATGAAAATTTATCTAAACCGGTCAACTGTTTAATCCATAGAAGTGAGCAAAGGTTAAAGTATCCAGTTTTAAATCTTTATGAAAATGCTTCATAAGTAGAGTTCTTTGTTCAGTGAGCAATTGTTTCATGTGCTGATGGGATGACAGTCACTTGGCTGAAGCCAGAGTTCTGGAAGCATCTTTTCCCACTGCACACACCCTCGGTCCAGCAGATGCTGAGGGGCCTCTATGGCAAGTTTCCGGGATCCAATAATTACCTTCCGGCAATACCGCTTTATAATGCTGAGTTCGGTTTTTCTGTAATATCAACTAAATTTAAAAATAAAGGTCTATAGAAAGGGTCTAAATCTCAGACAATCAATAACGGCTTACAGTCGTATGAAAACTCAGAGGCCATGTTTAGAGACCAAGTTCATGGAAATCAACCGCAAGACTCCTGAGGTTTAGAAGGGGCGAGAAAGTGCCAAACCATTTGGGTGCCAACACAGTTGCACTGTGGAGTTTTGGGAGTTGTGTGTTATGCCGAATGATTGTTCCCAGTCTCTGTCCATCCTCCCTGTAGGAGGCACTGCACATCTCTGCCCACTGACATATGACTTGTGCTTTAACAGCACCTTCCATGTGGATGCTTTCCCGCCCCACTGATGTCAGGCTTGACTGCGTGAACTGCTTTGGCCAATGGATTACAAGTGCCATGTCTGAGTTTAAGATTTAAGAGCGATTGTACAGTTCAGCTATTGCACATTCTCTCTGCTGTGAGAACAGCATGACCTGACAGGAGCTGCTTCTTCCATTGGGATTTGAAACAAAGACAACACATGGTGCCAGACCCATCATAGTCAACCACAGCCAACGTGTAATATGAATGAGAATTAATCTCTTATTGCCATAGACTGGGGTTGCTCGTTACTGTAGCATGATCTAGTAAGGCAGTCTATTTCAAGTCTTAAGATGGTCACATCTCTAAGAAGATAACATGAAGGCCAAAGGGTTTTTATCTGTTTTACAGCTTAAGTGTTTATTTTTGCCAGGGGTAAGGCAGGGGGAAGGTGGCATGACAGAGTAGAATGGGCATAAGACTGGAAATCAGAAGGCTGGGTTTAAGATATGGCTCCATCATACATTTTGTAATACTGAGCCAGCTACGTACCCTCTGCTTCTTTTTTTATTTTCTATGTCTAGGAAAAGGGAATGACAAGAATGCCTGCCTTGTAAGAACCCTGGGACAATTGCATGAGACGGAAGATGTGAAAACAGTGTAGAGCTATTCATGAGCTAGTTTTCAGTGCTGGTGATAATTACTGACCCATGATGTACTTAAAAGGAGAAACATCATGCAAATATGTCTAAGTTAAGTATCAAAATTTCAGAGGGTCAGAGAATTCACACACTCAAAGCATCAGTTACTGTACAAAAGAAATCACCATTTTTGAAAGAATTAACTGTCTTTCAGTTAAAGACTGTCTCTTAAACAATATTTTCAGTGGGTTGCGACAACTTTTTAGGGTATGCATATATCTTATAATGACATTCCCTGCAGAAAATCTGTCACCTATCTATAATTCAGAACATGAAGGGGTTTGAGGCTTTGGGAGTTGTTATTCGAATTTTCAATAGGAGTTTCTAGTTTTCTACAAAGGAAGGAAATGTGTGGCGCATAAGTATAAGCCTGAATATTAACTGGGAGACACTCTGCTTATATCTGAAAAAAGGATAAAGTACTATAATATTTATAAATGTGTAAATCCTCCTTCTGCTGCAGCCTTGGCCTCCAATCAATTAAGAGTCCTGTTCATTTGGCATCAGAAATTGATTTCAAAATTATAATCTCTTTCCCTCCTTTGATGCTTCAGCCTTAATTGAAGCTCCCCATGATTTCCATCTTAGACACTGCAGACCAGTACCCAGTACTCTGGATCTCCCTAACTACTACTGCCTCTCCTTACCAAAGAATGTGATGTGTCCTTCAGAGTGGCCCTGGTTCATCATTCGAGCCCCAAGAGAAAGTTTGGCCATCGTGCCCTAACAGCTTCTCCTCAATCTTAGATTACAATCCATATCCTCAGGCTGGGTTTCCAGATCTCTACCCAATATGGCCCTTGCTTACCCTGCCAAATGACCATGCTTCTCCATGCCAAG
This sequence comes from Cynopterus sphinx, assembly GCA_030015415.1. Lineage (NCBI taxonomy): Eukaryota > Metazoa > Chordata > Mammalia > Chiroptera > Pteropodidae > Cynopterus > Cynopterus sphinx. The sequence goes on along the minus strand of CM057379.1, from coordinate 81,327,093 downwards.
CCATGGAACCCCTCAACGATTCACGCCTCCCATGCCTCCAGGGCTCTCCACCCTATGTCTTTTGCCCAGAATGCCTTTCACGCCAGGCATGGGGAACCCAGTTCTCCCTTCATGAGTTGGTCTAGGCAACACCTTCTTTGTGGTGTCCTTTGGACTTCCCCAGGCACTGCTGGTCACTTGGTCCTTGTGCCACCCAAGCTCTCTGAAAATCCCTCTCTGCCCACTTCCCACACTGTGTGATGATGATTCATGTTTGGGAGCTTCCTCTCTACCACACTGTGGTCTGTCCCAGGCCTGGGCAGTGGTACCTGCCTCTCTCTACACTCAGCACTCAGGTCTTAACTAACACAGGAGGCTGCCTTGGAAGTGTCTGTGAATTAATGAGCGTAAATTCCAGGCAGAGAAGGCTGCACGGGCCAAAGGATTCCTTGAAACTCACTGTTGAGTTGTGCAGCATTGATTACTTTGGAAGATCAGAATTATAGGAAACTATAATTCAAAGCTTTAAGAAAGCTTTTACTACCCACCAGGGTTTAGCCTAGTCTAAAAAGTGGGAAGTCATGACAGCTAAGCTCTGATATAGTTTAGGGAAGAGCAAACTGCTCATCAGGACAAGAGAACCCTGGCAAGGCAGTGTCAGCAGGGGAAAGAGAAGGGAGGGGCCTTGGGGTTGGAGATAAACTAGCTAGTTGATATCATCATCTCTGAAGTGGAGAAAATAAGACCCCTTCATAGGTTTTTGGTAAGTACAGTCGACCCCCTTATCCTTGGGGAATATGTTCCAAGACCCCTTGTGGATGCTTGAAACCATGACAATACAGAATCCTATAAAAACTATGTTTTTTCCTATACATATATACCTACGATAGAGTTTAATTTATAAATTAGGTGCAGAAGGGATTAACAACAGTAAGTCATAATAAAGTAGAATAACATAACAATATATTGTAATAAAAATGATGTAAATGTGTTATTATTAAGTAAAATAAGGGTTACTTGAACACAAGCACAGAGATACCACAATAGTTGATCTAATAAACAAGGCAGCTACTAAGTGACTAATGGGCAGGGAGTGAATACAGAGTGTAGACACTGGACAAAGAGATGATCAACATCCTGGAAGGGATGGAATGGGATGGCGTGAGATTTCATCATGCTACTCAGAATGGCGCAAAATTTAAAACCTATAAGTTGTTCACTTTTGGATTTTTCCATTTAATATTCTTGTACTGTGGTTGTACAGGTAATTGAAATCACAGAAAGTGGAACCATGGATAAGGGGAGACTGCTGTATTAAAAAGGAATGTGTGCAAAATGCCTACAACTGGGCCTAACACTTGGTGGGCACAGAATACTCTTACAGCGGCTATTATTACAGTGACTACTCTACTTGTACATGGGTGACTCCAAAACCTCCCTGAGGGTGGCCTCAGTCTGTGTGCCCCATGTTTCAGCTCACAGTGAAAGGATGCTATTCATTTGCACACTGGGGTACACCAAGCGGGCTGCTGCAGGCACCACAGTGCTGCCTATCTGGTTCACCCTTACAAGCCACACATAGCTGTGAGGCATGGATACAGACAATGGCATAGACTTTTACAAAGACCCAGGGGTCACCAGAAAGGCTGGTCTTGATGCTTGCCTAGTGCTGTATATTTTAAAATGGAAAAGCCTTATCTTTCCAGGGTGTCACCCAGGCTTTGCCAGACACAGGTGTAGGTAGGACAGTGCCACATAGAGCCAAGAGCCTGGATACAGTGTCAGTAGGGCAGGGTTGAATCCTAGCTCCAGCAAAAATGTAGGTACAGTGCCTCAGCTACTGAATTAACCTCTCTGTGCCTCAATTTCTTTGTCTGCAAAGTAGGGAGAATAAATCTTGGTTACTGTAAATGGTGAAGAAGCAGTGCCACTTATCAGATGTAAAAACAAATCAAATCACTCAGAACCAGGCCCTTAAGCAACCCCCACCCCAACCAAAGATATGACGACACCCCAGCACAGTGCACTGGGGCTGATCATGGGGCCGAAGCGAATAAAGTGTGTGCTTTGAAGGAACAAAGACTTGAGTTTGAATCCAGCCCCGGTGCATGCTTGCTGAAGGATCTGGAGTGGGTTACTTAAATCCTTCAGGTCTTGGTCTCTTCATCGGTTTGGTGAATAACTCCCTCCTTGCTGAGGTGATGTTAAAATGAAATGTGAGAACCTCCTACATCTAGAATCAGAGTATGGTCTAGAATGTACAGAAATTGACTAAAAATCAGTAACCTTCCTCAAGAAATCCAAATCAAGAATTCTCTTTCCACTACATTATAGGTTGTTCCCCTTTGCTATCAAACCAAGCAGAAAGCCAAAATGCTTGACGTCTCCAGGGATGAAGACACTTAAACAACATTTAAGACACCGCGGTGGCAACGGCGCACTCAGAAATAATCCACTAGCCTATACCCTGGGAATTTACAAGCTAATGATTTAGAAATAAACACAGCTCATTAACAGAATTTTCAAATCGATGTGCTCTGCTGGACTATAGGCCAATAAGGATTAGCAAGAGCTGCAGGGATACAAGAGAAAAATTTAGTTTCACTCTACGTCTGGCTGCAGAATTCTTTCAAGAGCAAAACATGATTTGAAGAGCCACGTGTAATACCAAAAGTCAACAGAGAATGACCAAGGTCCTGTCCAAAACACATGCAATGCAGCCACAGCTCCAGAGTTCTAATTTTAACTGAACACAGCCATATAAAAGGAACAGATGTGTTTTCTGAAGGAAGATCACAGTAGCAGAGCCTAGTAATTCTCCTCTAAGTGTATGTTTACTTAACGTTTGATAAGTACTTGTCCTGGCATTGCTGTGAGAATTCTGTGGGGAGACCAGAGAGGATCCGGAGGGGAGGGAGCCCCTCTCCTAGCTCCTCAGTCACCTCTGGAGTGATGTGGAGAGAAGAGACAATAGTAATGGGCATGGGAGCCTACTGCAACCACCAGCTTTGTTTCTCAAGGTCATGTTCATGATTTGTGAAACCCAGATGGAGTTCAGTGAGGAAGAAGCATGTCTGCGACAGTCCCCATTGCAGAAAACTAAACAGGACTTACTGGAAATCCCTACAATGCTCAACATAGCGTGGACAGACCCCATGGGCAGTTCTGGTTATAAAGACATTGCAAATTTGGTTATAAAGACAGTGTAAACCTGGGTAATGACACAAAATTCTGTTTTATATATACTGACAGAAGTACTCCTTAACTACCCCTTACTCCCAAGTTTCTAAGAAAAGAAAACAAGAAGTCCAGAAGAAGGTGGTGCCATGAAGAATGAGTGGGGAAATAAGGATGTGAGGTCACCGAGAAAAGCTCTATGGCAGAGGACAGTATGATAATAATAGTAAATATAATAAAACAGCAACAATCATTTCTAGTTCCTTTATAGCTTATAACGCCCTTTCATGTACATCTGACATTCTGGTGGTCAACACATATCTGAAGGGCTATTGTGGAGAAGAAGGACTGGCTTTCTTCTCTCTGCCAGAACCAATAGGTAGAAACTACAGGAAGGCAGATCACAGCCTAACATAAGGAAAATCTCTGCAAATAGTAGAGCATTTGGAGCATTTCAAAGGTGGAACGTGCTGGCTGCCTGTCTTGCTTACTAGTTTGTTCATTCCATGCTCAGTCAATAAAATTATTTGAGTAGTTAAAATGTGCCTGGTGGTGTGCTACCCTATCCTCTGGGGCCACAGCCTCCTACTTCTACTCCCAGAGGGTTCAGGACAGGCAGTGTCCTCTACCCACCTCTCCACAGGTAAACCACAGCAGGACTGTGGGGAACGGGTAATAGGTGTGCACAGTAGAAACATTTAAAGGTATAAAAACACATACAGCATTCAGCAAGGTTGCATAATACATGGTCAACTCATGAGTATCAATTGTCTTTCTATGTACTAACCATAAACCATTTGAAAGTGAAATTAAGAAATGTTCATGGATAGCAAGACTTAATATTTGTAAGATGGCAAAAGTCCCAAATTGATCTACAGATTCGATGCAATGCCTATCAAAATCCCAGCTGGCTTCATTGCAGAAAGTGACAAGCTGATCCTAAGATTCAAATGGAAATGCAAGGCATCTGAAATATCAATCTTGAAGGAGAAAAACAAAATTGGAGGCCTCACACTTAACCAATTTCAAAACTTAGTATAAAATGTGTCACTGGCATAAGGGCAGACATATAGATCAATGGAATAGACAGTTCAGAAAAGAACTCTCACGTTATGGTCAACTGATCTTTACAAGAGTAAAAACACAATTCGATGGGGGAAGGAACAATCTTTTAACAGACGATGCTGGAACAACTGGTTATCCACATGCACAAGAACATGACTGGACCCCTACATCACACTATATATAAAAATTAACTCAAAATGGACCAAAGACCAAAATGTAAGGGCTAAAACTATAAAACTCTTAAAAGGAAACACAGGTCTAAATCTTTGTGACCTCAGACATGACATTGAAAGCACAAACAACAACAACAAAAACAAAAGACAAACTGATTTAATCAAATTTAAAACTTTTGTGCTTCAAAAGGAGACTATTCAGAAAATGAAAAGACAACCCACAGAATGGAAGAAAATTTTTGCAAATCATATATCTGATAAGGGATTAGTATCCAGAACACAAAAGTCTCTAGCAACTCAACAATAAAAAGACAAATAACAATTAAAAATGGAAAAGGATCTGAATACACATTTCTCCAGTGAAGACATACAAATGGCCAATAGGCACATGAAAAGATACTCAATGTCAACAGCCACTTGAGAAAGGTAAATCAAAACCACAATGAGATACTACTTCACACCCACTAGGACCACTATGATCAAAAACGTAATGTTAAGTGTTCGAGAGGATGCAGAGAAATTGGAAGTCTGTACACTGCTGATGAAAATGCAAAATGATGCAGTCACTTTGGAAAAGACTTCGGCAGTTGCTTAAAATGTTTAACATAGAGTTTCCATGTTACCCAGCAATTCCACTCCTAGGTACATACCCAAGAAAAATGAAAATGTATATATATATGCATAAAACTGTATATACATGTTCACAGCAGCATTTTTCATAATAGTCAAAAGGTAGCAAAAACTCGAATGGTCATCAACTGATAATGGATAAATAAAATGTGGCATATATATATACAAGAGATTATTTTTCAGCCATAAAAAGTAATGAAGTACTGATACATGCTACAATATCAATAAATCTTGAAAACAATATGCTAAGTGAAAGAAATCTGTCACAAAAGGCCACATAATGTATGACTTCATTTATACGAAATGTTAAGAATAGTCAAATCTATAAAGATGGAAAGTAAGTAAGTTAGTGGTTGCCAGGGGTTGGGAGTAGGGTGAATGAAGAGTGACTCCTAATGGGTTTGAGGTTTCTTTTTGAGGTGATAAAAATGTTCTGGAATTAGATAGTGGTGATGGCTATGCAACTTTGTGAATACACTAAAAACCATTTCGTTGTGAAAAGAAAATAAAAATACTTCTCCACCAAAAGTATACAGTGAAAAGTAGATCTTCCCATCTACATCCACCTGTCACCCAGCTGCTCGCCCTATGGGCAAAGATTCTCTTGTGTATCTTTCCAGAAATATTTTATGCATTTATAAGCATCTGTATATAAACACTGTATTTTTTTAACCCATAAATGGTAGAATATTATAGATACTGTTCTAAATCTTGTGCTTTGCAGACTAAGATGAGTTTTCAAGATGAAAGATCAGCTTTCTTTGTGGTGGGAGAGGCGGGTCTTTAGGAAGGAAGGGGAGCCTAAGCAAAGACATGTGGAAACTGAGAAGCCTGTTCAGAGAACTGCAGGATCTGCTGTGCCTGGAGCAGAGGAACTGAGTTGGGAGACAGGAGGCTGAAGAGCAGAGGCCAGACAGTGGAGGAAGGCTAAGCCAGGGGGCAACAGCTTTATGTTGAAGGCACTGAGAGGCCCTGAGAATCAGTCAGGAGTGACCTGAAGTGATCACTCTGGACAGCAAGGCAACTCCACAGGAGGTTGAGAGTCCATGAGGGGGTGGCAGTGACAGTCCAGGAAAGGGATGGAGGAAGCTGTGTGTTGGGAAGGAGAGTTCCAATCCGAGTGAGATGAGGGAAGCAGAATCCACAGGGTTTGATGGCAGACATGGGAGAGTTCTCAGGGTGACTGAGGGCTGATCACCTCCCTTGAGATGGAGAATGCAGAGGCTGAGTGCATTTGGGGTGGGTGGAGATTTTAAGTTTGTAAGAGGCCCAAGGGGAGAGCTCCATTGGGGGGAAGGGGGTTGATATCCTGATAGAGGAAGACAAGGCCCAGGCCTGGGACAGAGGTCTGGAACTTTGACCCCATGTGGCCCAGATGAGGTTACTCGGGGAACAAGACGAGAGGTGTGCGGTGAGAGCCTCCTGAGGGAAGCAATGGTGTTTAAGAGGTTGCATTAGAAATACCATTTATCTAGCACTGCTTTATATGATGATTCTTTAAAATTTTTAATATTTTAAGATAACTATGGATTCATGTACAATGGTATAATATTTAAACATATACATATAATGTCTCTAGTCTGCAGGGAGATTTTTCATTATGAGGCTGAGATAGAGAAGCTAAAATGACTCAGTCAAGGTCACACTGGTAAATGATGATGTCAGGATTCAAATCTGGATCTGTCTGGTTTCAAAACCTGTGATTTGTCTGTCTGGTTTTCTCTGCTACTCTAAGCTGCCCCTCCAGGAGGGAACACTGGAGAGAAGCCAGGAGAGAGAGTGAAGGAGGAAGAAGCAGTGCATGTGCCCCTCGCCTTGGAGTCTGCTTCCATGCCCTAGAGGTGTGGGGCCCAACATGGTGCTAGGAAGTGCTCAGCAGGCCTGGGCCACGTGTACCCACTGCTCTGAGGGCAGCATCACTGGTCTGCTGCTTTTCAAGAGAATACATGCTTGGAGTTTACCCGGGAGGATGCCAGGCCCTGTGTCTCTGGGTCAGGTTTGCTCTCCCAGGTCCCCCCAAACACCAATGGTCTCAGACCTGGGGATGAATAGGGCTTGGGTGGGGAGTGGGGTGGTCTGAATCAGGAGCTGACAGTTCTTCCTGAGGAGTATTGCTCTTCTGTCCCAGGTAGGTCCCTAGGCTCCTTCCCAACAGCCCTAGAAAGCTGTCTCTTTCCTTTTCATGCTCCTACTATAAGCTGGAAAGTTCCTCTCTCCTTGTTACATTGGAGAGGAAAGTATAATTTCACAGGTCTCTCTTCTACTTCTGAAGCAATTTCAAGACATTTCTCAAGCTTTCAGGCTTTAGAGTCAGATATTGAAGTTCAAATCTCAGCTCTAAGGCTGATGAACTGTGTGACTTCAAGCTAGTTACTTGATTTCTCTGGGCCCATTTTATCCTACAGAAGCAGTCATAAAAGTTCTCAGGGCTGAGCTGCTAAACAGATTAAACAATGTAACATATGTGAAGCTTCTGGCACACAGCTGGAGCTGAAGAGAAGTTCTCCTGCATCTCTCTAAAGGGCTGCACTCAGTCGGCCATATTTTAGAAGAGCCTTCACTCCAGCTAAGTCTCCACTTCCTACTGGAGGGCTTCGCTAGCGTTGCCCAACTTACCCGCAGTCCTATCACTCTGGGTCCTCAGGTGGACTGGGAGAGGGGGCAGGGGACAAGGTCAAGGCCTAGGAGCCCGAAGCAGTGGCAGAATGAGAGTGCAAGTCCTATTCCAGTCCCTGATGAGGAGGGAAACAGGGAGGCCCGTGGCCCACTAGGCCAGGTGGCCTCTTCCTGGCTGGAAACTTAGAAAGCTCTGGAAGTTGTACTTAGAGGGGCACTGATGAAATGAACACAGCCTGAATTTTTTTTTAAATTAATAGTGGTCATGTTCCCTTCCACAGAGGTGAATGGAAATATATTTGGCTGAGTCTACATACCTGGGTTCTAACCCTTGAGCCTGCTCAGGCTACTTCTGCTTGCGAGGGTTGTTTTGAGGCTTGTCTGTGCAGGTGGCTAGAGCATGTGTGATTGGAAACTAGTGAGAGTGGGCTCCTTCCACCTGGGAACACTTGATGGAAGTGGTGAGTATGTAGTGATAAGATGGTGGTGTTTGGATGGACAGATCTAGACTCAAGGGATCTAAGAGCCTGGAGTTGGGTGACCACAGACCTCACCTCCAGGTACCCACCTTACATTACTCTTCAAACTCATGACTACCCTCCTGCCCAGTCACTGTGGTTGGTAATAATATCCCCAGCACAGGGTGGTGGGGAAGCCTGCGTGAGATCATGGAAGTGGTGATGTGTAGACATAAAATGCTGTGCAAATACTTATTAGCAAAGAGAGCAGGGGTGTAGTCTGAAATGGACTGTGGGAGAGGTGGAACGTGGAATATCCACATGCGAGCAACAAAATTTCTCTGGGTTCTCAGCCTTTATCAGTGCCGCTGTGTTCCCTCCCCAGAGTCATGCACATACGTTCACAATCCTCCTTTTGACCATCTGGTCCTTGGTGTCAGTTTCACTTAAGGAATTACTGCATTAAATTGATGGAACATTTGTAAAACCTAATTAACATCCAGATTGAATTTTTCCATGGGAAGAGAGAGCTGCAGAAAATAAAATACTCTAATAATTTAAATTCCACGGTATTCAAATAAATACTATATGACTGAACATTACAAGTTGAATAATTTTAGTTCAGGGAAAAAAAACATTAGTGTCAGTCTGTTCTTATAGACAAATACTACTGCTAATCATCATTCAAATCAATTCCCCCAAACCTTCGCACTTCTATAAAAAAAGAGGTCCTGAGAGGTCAACTGATTTGATAAAGGTCAATGTCACTGGCTTGAGGCAAATCAGGCCTCAGATAAAGGCCTCCAAGTCTAGATCTAGTGCTCTTACCTTGGTATCACAACTGACTCATGATTCCTTGAATGGGGCTGGAAATGTAAGCAGTCAGAACACAGCCTTTTTTATCAACAGAGAAGGCTTTTGATTTATACACTAGGGGTGTTAACTTCCATCCATCCATCCATCGACCTACCCACCCTTTACTAAGAGCCTTCAGTGTGCCACGTTAAGATACAGATCTTGCTCTGCTGTTAAGCTCCATGAAAGCAGTGTCTGCATTAATTATTCACCACATGCCAGGGTCTAGTTAAGGTCTAGCTTGCCACATAGTAGATGTTCAGTAAATAGTGAATGAAAAAAATGAATGAGTAAATCCTGTCCTCCAGAAGCTATGATCTGGGAGGGCAGACTGACCCGAAGAGTGGAAGATAACTCAGTGTGACCAGGGTCATACATAGCCTGGCCGTGAACAGAGCAGCCAAGGAGTGTGTGGCGGCCCCTGTGGAGGCGACCCCCATTCATCGGGCCACAAGATCACTCTGGTGGTTCCATTAGCTTGGGTTCCCTGACAAAGAATCTGTTTCCAAATATGTCAAGAAGTGCAATGGGCGGGTCCTGGGGCTCCGTCTCGGCATTGCCACCAGCCCCTTTGTCATGTGTAACCTCAAATTCCTTACCTCTGACCTTTTGGTCTTTAGAGCCTCCAGTCAACTTGCCAACATATCATTTTATTGACTTATTCTAGAGCTCTTTGAGCTCTCGTCTCCATTTTGACTCAGTTCGTTTCAATTAAACAAATATTTCCTAGGCACCGACTGCACCAGGCACTAGGACACCAGAACCTTCAGTGCCCTTCTTTAGGAGCGGGGTGGGTCTGCTCTTGAACCCTTAGGAAGCCCGTGCTCAGGGGTACCTGATATGGGTCCTCCAGCAGAGAGGCAAATGGAAGCTAAGGAGGGCCCACCACACGTGGGTACACGCTGTCAACATCCAAGAACTCCAGCGATGGTTACCGAGAGGATGTTAAAAATCATTATCTGCTGAAAATATTAGATTTGCTCTGGATTGTTCATTACATACAATAGCTTAATAGGACTTTTATTGAATAGCTGCAGAGCTCTAGGCCGAAATCAATTTGCCATACACTCGGAATTCTGATGTGTGCTGTTGACTTCCACAACACGGAGCAATTTGTAATAGCTTCGGCTCGCTGCTGTTTTCAAAGCTCCTGCTACATCACAAGCATTTATTTCTGACCACAAAATTACATTTATTCAACAGAAAGCAGCTCCGGGTCTTTAAGAGGTTAACTTCTGGAGTGCTTGGCTGCTCTCCAGCCCGTCGGAGGAGCGGCGCTGGCGCGGTGGCACCGGCAGTGGCGGCAGCGCCGGGCGGGCGGCCGTGATTAATAGACTGCTGAGTGCGCCCCTTTCCACATGCACGCGGCTCGCTCCCCTGCTCCCATAGATCATGGGCTTAGCCTCAACATATCTGACTGAAATTGAATTTGGCTTCTCTCTCAACCGTTCATTTCCTATGTTATGCAAGGTTATATCCTTTTCTGCATGAGCAGAACCAAACCAGCTGCAGCTTTGGAGAAGAAAATGTGTTTTCAATTAGGAAGCTGGCCTGAATATTGAACCACAGCCCTACTGCTCCCATAATTGAGCCATCATGGAGTGAGCATACAGGAAGATACTGTATCAGCAGGCCTTCAGAGTTTACTGTAAGATAATTACGACACACTGTCACCACCACAACCACTAGAGCTACCAGCACTATCACCTCACTATCACGTGCATGAAAAGGCCCAAGATTCTGAAGATAGCCAGGTTGACTGAGAAGGAAGTCCCTCCCAGGAAAGGAGTCAGAACTGCAGGCTGTGTTGGGGTCTTCGTGAAGCCTCCGCAGTCCTCCAGCCAGAGTTCTTCAGTGTCCTCAGGGTGCCTTTCAGGGACACTGAGTTCTAAATTGCAAATAACTTTGATGCCCCTGGGTGGAAAACCAGTCTTATTTTTCTTGTGGGTCACTAGGAACCTAGTGCAGAGCCTGACATACAGTACTCAATGAGTACTTATTAATGGGGGAGTAGGTGAGAGGGAGAAAGAAATTCAGCTGAGAATTCCTTATTAAACACCTTGGGAGGGCGAAAATGATACAAAGCCTAAGAGATGATGCAGGCCCTCAAAAGAAAATAGTTAAAAACAGGCTGAAATGGTCAGGAAAATGAATGAGGGAGGCAGACTTTCAGTTAGGTCTTAAAAAATGGAGATGATTTTTATAGGTGAGGAAGAACAAAAAGTTATAATAATGGAGGCCAGGACTTTAGGAAAAGGTCAGAAGCAGGAGACCACAAGGCACGTTCAGGGAACAGTAAACAGACCAGCCTGGTAGAAGCAAAAGCCAAGAATGTAGGGTTGGAAATACATTTTGAACTAAACCACAGAGCTCCTCACATACCACCATCTAAAGTACTAGAATAGACGCAGTGTCACAGAACTTGAACTAGAGGAAATGCCCTTGGAGGGAACCTGGCCCAGTGGTTCCACAACCAGCTAGGAATGAGAATCAGGATGACACTGTAAAATTAGATTCTTAGGTCCAACCTCAGGCCAGATGAAATCAGAATCTCAGGGGTGGAGGGTTGTAAAGGGAGACCAGGGAGCTGAATCTATGAAAACATAGGTGATTCTCATGCTCCCAGTTGGTCCATCTGAGAACTACCTTTAGAAACCATAGATCTGGTCCAATCTTCTCTAATACCATTCTGACCACGACATTTAATGCAGTAGTTGCTAAGTACAGTCATGATGGGGAAATAAATATGTATCCACGCATGTGCACCTGCACACGCATACAGTTCCTACCTTCTAGATTTCAGAAGCATAAGGCTGAATACATTGTGTTCCAATAACTAAAAATATAAAGGCAGAATACCTTCAGGCTCAAAATCAAAAGAGATATAAATGAAGTCCTACCAGAGATAAAAGGGGGAAGAGTTTGTTTCTGGTGGGTATTGGGGATAGCCTGAAGGGTCTGGCATTTGGGTTGAGACCTGAAGAATGGGTAAGAGCTGACCACATACATCCCTGACAGGCGGTCCTCTGGCCTTAGTCTGAACACCCCCAGTAATGGAAAACTCACTACCTTAGATGGCAGCTCATTTTACTTTTGAACAGCTCTAACTGCTGGAAAAGTCCTCTTCTGTCTGAAGACAGTCAAACAAAGTATTAGTTCAGTGGCTCACACTGGACCTCAGTTGTGGGGCTCCCTGCTGACTATCTTGATCATGCACTCATTTTACAGATGAGCAAAGTCAAGCAAAAACATGTCCAGGAGCTGCCCAAGGTCAGAGAGTGAGTGGCAGTGCCTGGGCAGGCTCCCAGGCCCCCTAATTCCCTGTGAAATGTTCTTTGAAGTAAAGCACTCAGACACCCTGGCTTTATTTAGACATGGCCTTTAGATTCGAACACTTAAATATGTTACAGTGCAGCAGATATGGGCCACAGGACATCCTTGAGACTCTTAGTCATTTTCAACTAATTCATGGAATATTTACTCAACTTAATCCATTTCATCTGTTATTTGATTAAAGTCTGTCGAATGGCCCTGCGCCAATGCACTCAGACCTCTCCTTTGGACTAGAGCCTTTCAAAGCAGCTGACCACCATGGCCCACCATTACCCCACCTGCCCAGCCCCCAGTGGCCATCTTGCTGGCTTCTGGTCATTCTGAGAACTATTCTTCCTCAGAGCTTTGACACTTGCCCTGCTCTGTCTTTCACTCTCCCCAGCTCTGTGCTTGGCTGGTTCTTCTCATCACTCAGGTCTTACCTCTAATGTCACCTCCTGGGAGAGGCCTCCCAGGACAACTGTCTCTGAGGAAGCTGCCCTGCCCTTCTCTACTTTCCCATCTATTTCCCTCACAGCACTGGTCACCATCTGAAATTATTCCTTGTGTTTATTATTTCTTTCCCTTCACTAGAAGATCGTCTTCAAGACACCAGGGGCCTGTCCACTATATCCACACCTATGTCCTTAGCTCCTATTTGGCCCAGTGCTGCCTGGCTGGCTCTCAATTTTACTGAATGAAAAAAATGAATGAAGAGCAGGCGGAAAAACCCAGCATCAGAGGCAATATGGGGCTTCACAAAGACTGACTGCGGCTATGAATATTGGTGGCATGTTACATCTACAGAGCAACTTCGGTACAAAAAGCAGCAGCAAATAATTTTTGGCCCACATGTGGGCTACATTGGCAAGTGATACTAGGATGGAGTCACAGTTGGCAGTTAACCTGGGCTCCCACCCCTCCAAGGGGCACAGATCAGGTCATTGCAAAGGGTGTGCACAGTTATGGATATTTATGTACATGCAGGACAAAGCATGGAGTGCCATATCTGACACGAGAGGCGTTAGTTAGAAGAGGAGGGGAGCCTGAAGCTGTGTTTGCCATACATTTTACACAAAATGAACATTCATGGTCCTTATTCAAGACTGGGAAGGTTGACCGAGATGATGGAAGGGTGGAAGGTATCCTCTCTGCTCCCCTGAAGCAATATCAGAATGCACCAACATTGGAAAACATGGTTGGAGTGCCAGACAGCCCCAGTGCTGCCACTGACACCTGTGTGACTTTGAGTAGTTTACTCACCATCTCTGGGTTTCGTTTCCTTATCTATAAAATAGACTGTTGCTTCCCCCACCCATCCAATAGATGCCTACTGTATACTTGTTAGAGCTGGGTACTAGGTAAACAGAGGAGGCCAACACAGACACAGTAAATCTAGAGAAAAATTTAACAAACATAACACAACTCACAAACAATGAGAAAAGTACTCTACAAAAGGACAAGGCGCTATATGAGAAACAGTAAGAGGGCCTTGGTTTGGATTGAGGGCATGATATCTGAGGTAAAGCCTACAGGATGAGCAGGAGAGGGCCAGGCAGGGGGTTGGGGGAACAGAGCAGGACAGAGGGAGGTGGGCTATGGCCAGAACAAGAACTCCGAAGGCCAAGGTAGGGTTCTGAGTCCACCTCAATGGCACTGGGGAGCCTCAGGAAGTTTTTGAGCGAGGAAGTGACGTGACCCCGGCTGATGCACGGAGGAAAGAAAGGGGTGGGGCGGGTAAGGGCTGGAACACAGACCAGTTAGGGAACCACTGCAATGGCTTCAGTGACACATAGTGGCTTTGGACAAGAGTGCAGATGGTAGGGATGGAAACCGTCAGGCAGATCTGAGTACACTTCAGAAGAAGGATGGAGGAAATGGGGGCCTACGGGAGAGAGGAAGGTGAGCAAGATTTCCAGCTGAGGCAGCTAGGCATATTGGAGAGCTATCCCTAAGAAGGGAAAGGAGGGAGGAGGAGGACATTTCAGCAAATGTGAAAATTGGAGAAGACAAGGTGGTTGTGGGTTATGAGTCATTTCCTGTGGAATACCTAAAAGGTGATATCAGACAGGCAGCCTCAGATGAGCACGGCACTCAACAGAGAAGACTGAGTTAGAGAAATCTGAGTTTTCAGCATATAAATACTGAGAGATGATAGAGTAAAGGATGCTGTAATTCAGAGGTCTGAAGGAAAAAGAAGGAACAGCCCAAGGAAACTAAAAATCAATAGTTGGAGTGGTGAATGGAGAACTCAGAGGGCAAAATATCATGGACTGTCAAGAGAAGAGAATCAACCTATCAGGAGAAGGGTGGTCAGGTGTGCTGAATGTCACTGAGTTGCAAGCGCAGAGGACTGAAAGGGTCAAGCCTGCAGTGGTGGTGGTGGTTGGGGGACACCAGACTAGGGTGGGTTGAAGAATAATGGGTACACCCAGGATGGAGATGGCTCTTTGGAGAAGCTTGGCCAAGAGGGCTGGGGGACAAAGGACGGTTGGCATATCTCTCTTCCTCTCTGTCTCAAGATAGAACATACTAGCACTTATAGGAATGCTGAGGAGAACCCAGTAAATAGCAGAGACTGAAAATACAGGAGAGCAGATAAATTACCAACTATGGTTCCTGAGAAAGCAGAAGGTGGGCTCCAGCACCCTTGTGGAGGAACTGGCATTTGAGGGAAGGGGTACTTCCTCTCATAGCAAAAGCCAATGGAGAAACAGATACAGCTTTCAAGATCTGGCGACAGGAAGGTAGAAGCAGCAGCCACTTTCCACTTTGGGAAGAGTCAGCGAGCACATGTTTGAAAAGTACCTAGCACAGCACTTGGACTTGTTAAGTGTCTCATAAATGCCATTTTGAGCATTATTACAACTATGTTATCCACCTCGGCCTTCCCAAGTACATGGCCTCACCAGAAGTATCCATTTGCCTGGAGATTAAAATTTATCACAGATGAAATGCAAAGAGAAAAGATAATACTCAGCTTTTGACATGCAAAAACAGGATTATGCAACCATTGCCTTGTAAATAGGATTATTTCTTTTTGAAAGAAATAGATCATACTCACAAAATAACAAAACGAACACCTGTGACTAGGAACATTACCAGGACATTAGAAACCTTTATATCTATGAGAATCTCTATTCTGAATTTCCTTATGGTTGGTTCTATTTCATAATAAAAATCGATATGTATCCGTACACAGTATCAGCTCTGAATTGCATATTTTTGTATTTCTTTCTATTATATGCCTGTACTACTATTTATTTATTTTTTCTACCACTGATGGAAAATGGGTTGTTTCCACTTGTTTATTATTTTCAAACATTCCTGAACTTGTTTGCTGGGCCCATGTTTAAGTTAATTTAGAGTATTTACTTAGGAGTGGAATTGCTCTGTTAAGGTATATGTGCTTCTTTAGCTTTAGTATCTGACGCTAGACTGGTTTTCAAAAAGGTTATACCAATTTACACTCTTACCTTGACTTCTGAATCAACCTGGAGGACATGAATAAGTTACATTTAAATTATTTTAATTTGTTTCCCTAATTATGCAGTTGAGCATCTTTTCATATATTTACCATTCAGATTTTCTCTTCTAAGAATGCCATTCATGGCTTTGCCCCTGTTCCTATTGGGATGTTTGTCTTTTGCTTATTAATAGGTAAAAGGTTTTTTTAAATATTTCTGAATATTTGAATATTACCCCTTTGTTCACTGTGTGTGCTGCAACTGTCTCTTCCTGGTTTGTGACTTGTGGCCAAGGTCACCCAACATATGATCTGCTTATAGTACGAACCTAGGGGGCATCATTCACATCAAAGGTATTTCAATCTTCATTATGAAAAAGATTCAGATGGCTGAAAATTTATTAAGACAGGTTCCCAATAGATAATGTAAAATTACTTTGAGAAAGGTAGAGCTTTTTACTAGTTTTTACTAGTTTTTACAAAGGTAAAAGTGATCTTTTCATTTTCTCTAGGGTGTCTTTCCATGGGAGAAAGGGAGGGGAAATTTATACTTTTAAATTTTAATGTAGTTAAATTTAACAATTTCTTCCCTTATGGTTTCCTGTTCATAAAATCCTACCTAACCTAAAGTCACTGTATTCTATATTTTCTTCTAAAAGGTTTAAAGTATTGCCTAAGTCTTTACCTATAATTTGTGTTTGCATGTGGTTCAAAGCAGGGATCTAATTTC
Organism: Cynopterus sphinx; assembly: GCA_030015415.1. NCBI lineage: Eukaryota > Metazoa > Chordata > Mammalia > Chiroptera > Pteropodidae > Cynopterus > Cynopterus sphinx. The sequence continues at coordinate 81,310,632 of CM057379.1, read as the reverse complement.
ATTTAATTCCATAAGGATAACAAATTGTCAGAGGACCATTTATTGCAAAGTTTGCCTTTTTCTAACTGATCTGTAATGCTATCTTTGCAATGTATTTGGCTTCTACATATTCACAGGTCAGTTTTTATTTCTTTATTATGTTCCATTGGTGTATTTATCTATTCCTGTGCCAATTACTGTAGCTTTGATCATCTGGTAGGCCAAATCCTCCACCTTGCTCTTATTTAATATTATCTTCACATCGTCAACCTCATAAATTCTGGAATCAGCTTTTCAAGTTTCATGAAAAATCCTGTTGGAATTTTGACTGGAACTATAATGACTCACTCTATAATCAATTTAGGGGAAAACTGATATCTTAAATAATAGTGGAAATTTCTGTCCTTGAATATCTTCTCTCTCCTCTGCATTTAAAACTTTAATTTCCTTCAATATAAATATTATTCTTTTCTCCAGAAAGAGTTTGTAACACATTGTCATATTTATATCTAGGTATCCTTTGCTTTTTGTTGTTATCTCCAGTGGTATCCATTCTCAGTTTGCTGTTGATGCAGGGGTATATAATCACTTTTGTATACTGATTTTGTATCTAACAACCTTGTTGAATAAATTGAGGCTCACTTGGAAAATGGCGGTTTTATTTCTTCTATTACAATATGCTTTGTTTCTTTTTCTTGTCTTTCATGCTAGCTAAGACTTCTAGTACAATGTTAAATAAAAGTAGCATTAGTAGGCATTCTTGTCTTGTTCCTGATTTTCAAGAGAACGTTTTCAACATCACTGAGTATGACTGATTGGTGGTTTTTGATAAATACTTTTACCCATGTTAAATAAGACCCCCCTATTCCTAGTTTACTGGTATTTTTTTTCTTTTTTTATCATGTGTAGATACTCAATTTTATCAAATTCTTTTCCTATAACTATTAAGATAAGTTGCCTCTTTAATCTGCTAAGGATATTAATTTGCATTAATAAATTTTAAAAATATTAAGCCAAGTACTATACACTAGCCTTATTTTCTGAAGGAGTCTGCAAAAGATTAGATCCATTTTGTGAATGATTAACAGAACTCTCTCATAAAAATGTCTAGACTTTGTAGAAATTACTATAACAGTTACACAGCTATTCGGGTTTTCTATTTCTTTTCTAATCAGCTTTGGTATATTATAGTATTCCAGAAATTTGTTCCTGTTGTCTAGGTTTTAAAATTTCTTGGCATAAAATTGATTATAATATTCTTCTGTTACCTATTTAATTTCTGCTGCAGTTGCAAATTTATCCGTTTTCATTCCTGTTTTTGTGTTTGTTTTTCTTCATTAGGAAGATAGTTTTTCTACTGCAATAGTCTTTTTAAAGAACCAACTTTGAGGTTGCTTGTCTCTTGGGTCCTTTTCTTTTTCGTTCATGTATGTATGTATGTATGTATGTATGTATGTGTATATATACATATATATTATATATAATTATGTTGATTATTTCCTTCTTCCTATTTTCTTTGAGCTTATTTTGTTGTACTTTTATAACTTTTTAAGCTTGATGCTATGCTCATGAATTTCCAGTCTTATTTCCCCTCTAATATAAGAACCTACGTTATTTCTGAAGAGGATTTTCCTCCCTGAGGATAGCTGGTTTAAGCAACCAGTTCCCCTAGAAAGCAGCCAACTCCTTTTCTCCTCAACGTTCTATACCATGACCCTTCTCAGGATGGGAAGCAAGGAGAAAGGAAGACAATTTGTAAGACTTAGCATTTTCCTAGAGAGAGTGTATCACATCACTGAAGGGACTGTCTAAATTATTGGATTAAAATATACCTTAAATTGGTTGACCATTTAGGTTATTCCCTCTACCAGCTAGCTGGGCTTTTGAAACACACAAATTTAGAGAGAGCAATAAATAAATCTAATTTCAGTTTGAGTTAAATTTGATGACTTTGCTATAAAAATAATGAATAACTGTTATGATTACAGTATTCCAAATTTTTCAATCAAGGACAACACAGAATAATTTACTAGTTTTTTTCTAAAGGTATTTCCTGAACATATTTTCTGGGGTCCCTTTTGCCTTATTAAATAGCAACATAACTTTAAGAAAGGACAGAAACAAAATGCTTTAAAAACTGCCTCCAGAGGAACCTCACTGTCCAACCATTTATTCAATAACTACTTTTGAAAGCCCAAATACTTTCTAGTTCCAATTGCTGTGTCAGGTACTGAGAATACAAATAGCCAACAAGAGGACACAGAAGTTGCCTTCACACATTTATAGACTCACTGGGAACAGAGACAAAGTGAAAGGCAGCTCTCAGGCACAATGACAAAGGAGAAGTAAGACAGGTGAAATAGAAGGAGTGTTTCAGGAAGAGGTCAGCCCACATGAAGGCTTGGAGGCCAGTGAGGACACTTTACGCACAAGGGCCTAACAGAATTCCGAATGGTTGTATGTCCAGTAGTAGGTGGTAAGTGAGTGGTGAGAAGTCTAGAAAGGTACGCAGTTACCAAATCATGTGGGTCCCAGAAACCACAGGAAGGAAGGTATCTGGATTTACCCTGAGAACCACAAGAAACACTCAGGGGCATAAGCAGTATCCTGGCCAAGTTACTATTTCCCATGACATTGTAACACACTACAAATACCTGTTCTTGCAGTAATGCTAAAGTCTTTGAATTTCTTGCTGTTGGAAAACTTTTTTTTTTTTTTCCTTTGGGGGAATCTCAAATAGGGAAGTAATCTAGATGAATTTTGAGGCAAAGAACATGTTTTTACAACACCATACATTTTTCTAAGGGGAACTCAAGCACCTTGGGATGAACTCAAAAAATATATCTGATAAATAAAATCACATTCAGCAAACACTAATAAAGGATACAAGAATAAGCCTCTGATTAGACAAGGCAGCTTTTTAGAAAAATAAGCTGAATGGATCCTGTCCCAGCTCAGCACCAAGACATGCTGCCTTCTGCCTTACTCAGCCAAAAACTAGCCCTGCATGTGTGGTACCCATGCGTGGTTACCCTCTGCTATGAAAGTTCATTCTTGAGAAATAAGTAGGAAAGCAGGATTTAGTCCCTTCCACTAAAGTCAGCTTACTAGTGGACACAAATTATTTAAAATAAATATAGTAATTAGCAGGGCTTGGTAAGTATTAACTAATAGTGATATAAAAATATTTATCTTTCAAATAGCCTTTTAAAAAACAAATAAGAAGCCTAAATGTTTCACAGGCATTTCAAATTTAATTTATCCAGAACCCAACCCATTATTACCCTATCCAGTATGAGATATTCTATAACTTAGATTTTTAAATACACACACACACACACACACACACACACACACACACACTAAACTCAATGTAATAAAAAAAATAACAAAGGTGGGGGGAGTGGAGAGAGCATTCTATATTAAAAGAGAAATATATCCCCCAAATGCAATGTATGAACCTGACTGGATCCCAGTTGGGGGCAAGGCAGTTATAAAAAAACAATTTGGGATAACTGTGGAAATTTGATTTGGGTCCTAATATTAGATATCAGAATTAGTGTCAATTTCTCAGGTGTGACACTTGGGGTTATTGTGGAAATGTCGGGGAATGTCTTTAATTTTAGGAGAAACACACATATGTTTAAAGGTACAGTGCTATTACTATTTGCTTACTTTTTAATGTTTAATAAGAGGGTGGGTAGCAAATATGGCAAAATGTTAACAAGTAGTGTGTCTGCATAGAGGGTGCACAGATGTTTCTTTCTACTTCTATGTAAACTTGAAATTGTTAAAAAAAAAAAAACCAGAAAAAAAAAACAAGCAAACAACAAAAAAAGCATACTGAGCTATTTCAGCTAGAGAAACACTAAGCCAGTAGGGAACACTAAGCCAGTAGGCCTCACAAAAGCTGCTGAACAGGTAAAAGTAAGAGATCAGATCAAATGTGGGTAGGTGTAAAGTGACAGTTTTACTCATAGATGAGGGTTTGGAGATGTACTTCTGAGGAAAGGACAGGTCACATCCTTTCTAGACCTGGGATACTGATATCCTCTGTGTCTCATGGAGCTGGGTCCAGGGGGGCTTTCGAGGCAGGAAATTACAACCAGAGAGAAGAGCACTGCTGTGCTGCTCTGAAGTCTTCAGCCATCGCCAGCAGTTACTGCTGCTTCACCTCCCAGCACTGTTTCCTCACTGTCCTCGCTTGCCTTCCACTGCAGTCTTCCTGACCTTATTTGTTCCTTCACCCTCTGCTGTCACTTGCATGCTGAAGAATTTGCCAAATGGTAGCTCTAACCTCTTACTACCCTGGAGCTCTGGGCCCAGGATTCCAGCCTCCTTAGCATTATGGCCCAGGAGGTACCCCACTTGGCCCACTGCCTCATGTCACTTCTGAATTTGCCAGCTCACTTGCTCCCATCCTTCCCTTTCCCCCTGTTCTGTGAACTGAGTAGCGGTAACAAAATAAAATTCCTATGACCCTGCCAATATGGGTTCTTTAGAGGGCTTTAAAGAAGACTTGCTCCCGCTCCTCAGTGTTATTACTACTTCTATCATTCTAATAGGAGACGCTAAGAGCTGAGAGTGAATAGCCCACAACAATAACAAAATTTCTGGCTCTCTAAAATCCGAGTGTCTACACGAAGGGCTGAGGAGGAACTGGAGTGTCACTCACCACAACTGCCTGTCCACTTTATGGATGTTATTCTATTAACAGGCAGCCAGGGTGCCATGCTGCCCAGCCTTTCTCTGGAAGCATCTACTAGAAAACTTTCCTTATATTGAGCCCAAATGTACTCCTCGAGGCTTCTGCCTGTTGCTTTTTTCCCAAGCCTTGATCAAGTGAAATTCCTCTTCCCCCAAAAGTTGCAGGTGAAAGCACCAGGTTGTCCCCCATTCTTCCTCATGGGAGGCCTCATGGCGGAGGCGGCTCCAGACCAGCTCAGGGAACCAGTGAGCTCGAGGAAGTTCATGGGCTCTTAAAGGCTGCAGTCTGAACAAGCTCAGTCCACCCAGTGGAAACATCACATCGGGAAACACAAAATCTGCACGACATTGCATCGGTGCAGCTGGGAAGGCTCCATCTGGGTAAGCACTTTCTTTCTGTCAACAGCATTTATTTAATAAGAATAAAAAGAAAGCACGACGAGCTATGAAGTATGAAGGGTGGTTCAAGATACGAAATAAGCAGAAATGCTTACCTCTCCTTGGAAGCTCTTCAGCAGTGGCGCTACCTGCTTGCGCAAATCCTGGAGCAAAAGGGATGGATCAGGAAACAGCCATTTGAGAAGGAAAGAGAAGGGAAACGTTTGTTAAGGCCTCCTAAAAACAGCTTTGAATTCAGTGTTGATTATCATTATATAAAGCAACCTGGTCCATCTTCACTCATACATCATGTCAACTAATGCCTACAGTTTCAACGAACTTAGTGAAGAATACCACTGGATCTATTACTACTAAATCGTGGTTATATACACCTGATTTTCAATGTGCTATTAAACTAAAGTTTTTGCTGATGTCAGTCTGAAATAATTTACTTAAAAAAAATAGACTATTCCAATGCAGGTGTGACTTATTTGTATCTGAAATGGATTTGGGCCACCCTTGCATTTTAGCTGTTACCTTTGAGCACGATTCATGGGAGATACACCTGTTTTGAATCCATGTTTGATATAGTCAGTGGGAATTTTATCCCAAACCAGCAGTACCTGTTAATTCCTTGGAGAAATCAATTTTTTCTTCCTCTTTTGGATCATTTTCTATATTTTTATACCAAATTCAATTACAAAAAACAATCAATCTCTTTACCAGTCCCTTCTTAAATAAATAAAACTATCTGGTCCTTATAAGAGGAAGGCAGGAGGGAGAGGGTCAGAGAGAATGCGAGATGAAAGCAGGGGTGAGAATGATGTAGAGGTGGAAGCCAAGGCATGCGGGCAGTCCTGAGAAGCTGGAAACAGCCGAAAATGATTTTCCCCTGGAGCTTCTAAAAGGAACAAGCTCTGCCAACACCTTATTGCAGCCCAGTAAAACCCATTTTGGACTCTGACCTCTAGCACTGTCAGATGATAAATTTTTGTTGTTTTAAGACACCAAGTCCATGCTGGTTTCTTATAGCAGCAATAGAAAACAAACACTCTCTCATTTAGCCCATGGTACTTTTCAGAAAGATAAAGGCTATAATACACACTGAAAGGGAGAATAAGGGAAAAGAGGATGAAGAGAGTGAAGAATCATGAAAGACAGATCGCTGCTTGATCCCAGGCAGAGTCAGTGGTAAAGCCTACATTTTAATTACAAGGAATAAGCCATGCTTCTTTGTCAGAAATCTGGCAACCACAGGTAATGGGGCGGGCTTCTGAACATGAGTGAGTTCAATGTGTGCTGGGTGGGGATGTGACATGGTTTGGACTCTGCAGAGGGGAGGGTGAAGGCAGAAAGAGCCCTTGGGACTATGTGGTGGGCAGGCTGCTCCCATTCCTCCCACTGGGAAGGACAAACAGGCAGGATGACCACACTGAATTACTCTGGTCAAATTACAAACACAAGATGATAACACTGAGTTTGTTATCTGTTTTCCAAAAAGGCTGACTTTGAAGAAGGTGATTCATTAACAAGGTGTGGGTGTATTTTCCAGTGTTCTCACTAACCATGGGGTGGGTATTAGGGTGAATATCCAACTGGGTAAAGAGTTAACATACCCCATGAAGCCAGCACCAATATAGCATCCATGGCATGCAAGCCCAGCTTGCACAGAAGTACAGTGAATCTTCCTCTCAAAAGGACACAAATCTGTATTAATCTAATTTTTAAAAATAAGATTTGAACAGTTCAAGGACAATAACCTCAATGTGACGCTTGTCTCCCAATTGTCCAGGCCTGGGCTTTGGGGTCAGCCAGTCACTTTTTTTGGGAGCTGTGGCTGAACCTCCACCATATCCACCACAGGTAGTCAAGGAGCCCTGAGGGTGGGCTGTGGACCTGCCTTGCTGCATCTGACAGCTGGTAGCACCTGATGGCCCTGGAGATGGGGGCCCTAAGGCTTCGTTCCACCACACCTGGACTGGATATCGCAGAACTGTAAGCAGACAGGCCTCAATGTCATGGGCTATGCTTCCTATTTCTTCATACTCTGAGTCTATAAAGGCAGCTGTGATCATAGTCAAGAGTGCTTCCTCTTCCCTCCTGACTAGGGGCTGCTTGAGGGCAGGAAATGGGTGTTAAGTCCTTCCACCCCCATTTCCAGCATCCAAGACAGGACTGGGCGATATTTTGCTGAGGAAACCTGGACACAAGAGGCCTCAAAACTTCAGAATGTTGGACCAGGAAGCTGGTCACATCTCATGCCAGGTCTCATGTTCCTTTTCCTGGAGGGGCCAATCCTACCCCAGAATAGCCCACTCCCCGCAAGGTATGCTGGGGATGGCTGCAGGTGTGGACTTGGGCTTGGGGCACAAGGTGGCCCCTGTGACCCGTGAACTAGTCAGCATAAAGACTGACTCAAGCCATCAATAGGGAATTGCTGAGAGAGAAAATGTGATCTTGGGCTACATTTATAGGAGCATTAATCTCTGTCTCCTCTGTGCCTAGAATGGGAAACTCAAAGATATGAATTGGGTACATTAGTGAGTAAATGAAAGAATAAACCATCTCTCAGTGTGTCAGTAACTGGACAAGTGAGAGTGCCCGCCTGGATATGACCCCTCAAGGCTGGCTCCGTATTCCAAGCTAGAGCTGTCTAGCAAATGTGAAGTGCCAACCTCCTATTTAACTTAAAGTTTTCTCTAGCTATGTTAAAAAAGCAAAAAGAAACAGATGAAATTAATTTTAATTTCTTGTAACAAAATACGCAAAATGTTATCATTTTCTATGTAATCAATACAAAAATTTTTTATGAGATTAAAAATTTAGATTCTTTTTCCTGTATTGTCTTTGAAATCAGGTGTGTATTTTATACTTCAGCACTTCCCACTCTGGCTACACGTCAACTAAGCCTGCTGACCCTGCTGTGCTTGGTGACGGCCACCATATTTGGCATCTACGGGCTAAGAGATGCCTTTATAAGCCAGGGCCCTCCTGGGAGTCCCGCTCTCAGATGGTCAGAGGGGAAATTGCAAGGACAAGAATCAAGAGAAGTAGGAAGCAAGCCAAGAGAGAAGAAGATTATGAGGATGCAGTTTCAAGAGGGAGAAGGGGCTTGTATCACATGCTGCCACAGACATGAGGCTGGAGAAACTACTAGACTTAGCGGCCAGGTGGCATTGAGTGTACCTTGAGAGGTACTGGGAGCAGAAACCAATCAGTGAGGGGCCGAGGGTGATGAGCTCCGAGGATGAGATGGCAGTGAGAGTTGGGGTATAGCTCATGGCAGAGGGTCTCAGGAAGTTAACAATATAGTAGCCCCACCTTCTCTATGGGGAGTACATTCCAAGACCCCCAGTGGACACAGAACTTATACTAGTACAGAACTTATATAGAACTTTCACTTAAAAGGAAGTACTTATGGCTTCTCTTTGGTATATCCAAATTGCCAGTATCACTACCTTGTACTTTGGGGCCATAATTAAGTAAAATAAAGGTTAACTGAAAACAGGCACTGCAATACTGAGACAACTGATCTGATAACCATGACAGTTACTCTGTAACTAACAGGTAGGGGTGTACAACACACAGCGTGGAGACACTGGACAAAGGGATGATTCATGTCCCGGGGTAGGATGAAGTGGGAAGGTGCAAGATTTCACCATGAAACTCAGGAAAGCACATAATTTAAAACTTAATAATTGTTTAGTTTTGGAATTTTCCATTTAATAATCTTGGACTGAGGCTGACCATGGATAACTAAAACGTCAAAGAGCAAAACCACAGATTACGTTGGTGGAGAGAGCTACTGTAGTTTTCATTTAGTGTCTGCTGGGTGCTGCAGCAGGGACTTCAGATAGACTCATTTACTTTTCACAACAGCCACCATGAGAAACTGATACCTACATTTTACAGATAAGGGTACCTAAGGCTCAGAAAGGGAAGGAAATTTATCGAAGGTCACACAGCTGGAAGAGTTAGGATGCAAGCTTAGATTTCTAAGGCCTGTGCCACAGCGAGATTTTGTAAAAGAATTGATCACCCTGGCTAGGTATAGGTGCAGGGATGTCCAGGTGCAGGGGCGATCCGGACAGCAATATAGTGAAGGGAGGTGGGGGACACACACGTATCATTCGAAAGGCTTATAATGGGCCCAAACTCAGAGGGGAAATAGTGAAGTTGGATGCAGTCACAGAATGTGAAAGGTGACAGGCCCAAGGCATTCAAGACCACTGCGGAGAAGAGGAGAGCGAGCATGAGTGGGAGCGTTTGGGTGCAGGACCAAGACCCAGGCCTCTTATCCTACTAGACTCATCCCTGATCTACCCTAACCTTGACAACTGGCACAGGCCAGCCTTCCAAAAACACCAGCTTTAGACGTATAGGAGATGATGAAAATACTTCTAAATATGATTACAGCACTCGAGGAAAACAGACAAGCCACACCCTTCATAACAATCATAAATAAACTCACTTCTGCTGTCCCTGCTATAACTAACCCCCTATATTTTTAAAATCATTTATTTGGGCATATTCACATCTCATGACTAACCTGCTAAAACAACCTTTTAGATATTAAAGCTGACTCTGAGTACTCACACATATATACATGTACTTGAAAATAGCTGAAGAGGAAAAAAGCACTATTCACACCCCGTCACACACATATAAACTGATATGTAAGAACTCCCAAGTTACTAGCTAAAAAATTACCTATTTCAATTCTATTTTTGGCAGTTTGAGAAATTTCTTGTCCAATTCTGCTACCTGCAAATATTACCCGGGTTAGTACTAAACTAAGAAGACAGAACAAAGGATTCTGCTCACTTCTAACCCCTGCGCCACTCCATCGACAGTTAGTGAGGACACAACTTGATTCACTGTCCTTTTAGTGCCCTTTGTTGTCTGGATAGCACCACAAGCAGCAGACACTGCCTCCACATCACTGTGTATCTCCCACAGTTTTTTTTGCAATCGCAAACTAAAGAAAGTAAGGTCTAACAAATCAAAATCATGTTGGTGTGAATGATAATTATGGAATTAACACAAAGTTGAAAAAATCAATAACGCAAGGTTATATACTCAATTCGGTGACACTGTTTTTCAGCATTATTTTAAATTTCCTTCCATCCCATATCATTTATTAAACAAAAGCAACAAACATATTAACACATAAAAAGTGATGTCCTTGAGATTATTAATATTGGAGGTCTATTGGCAAAGCCAGAAGAATAGTGCATTTCAACCTCCTGCCCTCCTCGAGTACATTGCAAATTATAAGCAATGTTTACAGAAAGATGCTTCTATGTGAAAAGGATTTTCATTATCTTCCAAACCACTGATTCACAACTCGCTTTTCAGATCAGAAAACTGAACAGCAAAATGCTACTGAGGAATTTTCTACATCAAGATAATTACAGGAGAAAAGCATTCTGATTTAAAAGCAAAACAGAAAAATACAAAATTGCTACACAGCGTTATGTTGCACCTGTGAGATGCAGGCAGGAGACATCCTAAAATACACAATCCCTGGACTGACATTGTGGGAATCTTTGGCTTTTGGCCCATTTTAGGTGCTTGGGTGGGCTCTGGAAGGCTCTGTTCCCACGTGGGGCCTGGTACTCCCAACACCCCAAGACATTTCTCCTCCGCCACACTTGCACGGAATGCCAGGGCCAGGCATACAGAATCTTGTACCATGGATTCAGAGCTGGCAGCCACTGAGGTCTACCTCTTTGCCCAAAAAAAGTGATGCTCAGGACATGGCTGTTCAGAACAAGCAGATGCAGAAGAATAGGCAAAGCATTATATATAAACAAAAAAAGGCTATGAATTACAAATGCATCTTCAATGTCACAAAATGATCTCTATTTTTGAAATATTTTGTAATCCAGATTTTTCAGGATGTTTTACTGAATTTACAATGCCCTCTCACTTTTGCTCTACAGTAGCTCACATGCACTTCTGCAGAATGACTGCCTGTAGTTGAGACTTGCAGCTGTCTGGCTGCAGCGCTCAGAGGCGCCTCACCCTCTGTGGCAGCAGCCCCGTAGTGGGGCCCTGTCTTCTTCAGGACAACATGGTCTTCCCAAGAGCACAGGGTTGGGGCAGTGGAGGGGCTGGATTAGGCCACCTCTGAAAGGTTCAACTCACAGGGCTGCCCCCACCCCTGCCCCTGGCATGGGTGCAGTAACTCTTTGGGACCAGGCCCTAGGGCTTCAGCAGCAGTGGCTTTACTCCCTCAGGTTCTGTTTCAGAACTGCCTCAGCTCTTCCCCCTCCTCTGGTCTTAGTTCTTCATTTTCTTTATTCTGTCTGGGTGGTAAAAGGGTGGGGATTGGATTTAACCCTTGATAGGGACCAGGCAAAAATAAAAGACTGGCTTAAAATGAAAACCCTAGGAAATGTTTATGCATGAGGAGGTTACTTTATATACACACCAGGGCTAAAAAAAATTCTCCAAATGGACTTACTAACAACCCCTGGTTTTCCCTTGTTATTCAGTCCTCAAAACCAGAAAATTCTAACTTTGAAAATGTTTTAGGTATATAGTCAAAGAAAACCATTATGTAATAGAGCATATTTCATTAAATTTGACATCGTTTAATATAATGTGTCATTATCTTATGCTACACTAGAAAAAAATGCTGCTTATGAAGCTGTGATGTCGTCGATTTTACTACTCTGATACTGAAGATGGTAAAATGTATGAAACTATGTGTTATAATCGATTAAATATGAAATGCCATAAAATAAAGTTAAAACAACAGGCCCCAAGTTGTTTTTAAACTATAGCCACCTATATTTTAGTAATTGCAGCTATGATTTTTAAAAGGGTCTTGTCTTTTAGATATGTACTAAAATATTTATGGATGAAATGTGATTTTTGCTTCAAAATAATTTAATGCAGAGGGGTAATGGGTAAGAATAAGGACAAAACGAGTATGTTGATAGGTTGATGACTGTTACAGATGGATGATAGGACACAGGGTATTTCCTACCCTATCTTGTGTGTGTTTGAAATATAAAATGTTCTGAAAACACTATATTTCACCCTGAGACACACAAAGCCTACAACTGACCGACCATATAGAACAGGCCAAGAAAAAATTATGAGATTAGGGTGAGAAGCTACTTCTCTTAAATTACTACCTACCCACTAGTAAATGGTCACCTTCATCAAGTTAACCTGGAAATCTAAGGGTCATCTGGTCCAATCTGGACCTCACTGTGGTGGCCTGCCCACATGGCCAGCCCTCTGGAGGCCTGACACAGAGGGATAGTCATGGTGTTGGAAGATGCCTAATCTTAGATCAGGAGTTTTCAAATACTGTGCTACCAGCACCACCACCAAATGCTGATATTTAGAGAAAAGCTACCCTGAGATGGGAGCAAATAATCCAGTTTTAAAGGAAATGAGAGTAGATTCAAGGGGATTCTACTCTCACAACCTCGCTTTATTTATGATGTGTTTTCTTGAGTGGGAGATTAAAGAAGTAGTGGCTTAGGTCCACCCATGGGAACATGAATGGTTGAACCCTCCTCTCCCAGACCCAGGACTATCCATTGATGATGCCTGGTGAGTGGAGCTCAAAGCTACCCCTTTGGCATTTGAGAACCCCATTCTTCTCCCTCCATGTACCTTCCTCTCCATCCATGCCTTCTCTCTGGGCCCAATATCACTCTACCTATTCCTGTGTCTTCCAGGCAAAGCCCTCCTGCCTGGGTTCCTTGCTCCTTGGGCTGCTCCAGGTCTCATATCCTTCTTCTGTTCCAGATACGAGATGTCTTTTAGTTGTTCTAAGTCCCTGTCAGTGTCTACTGCCATCTACTCTCAAGATCTGTACTGTTAAAAGAGCCACCGGAAAGCTCTCAGTCATGTTGGAACAAAGCTCTAGAGAACGGGATTCTAATAAAGGCCACTGAAAATATACATTAGCTCTGTCAGCTATCTGAGCTGCCCCAAATAAAAGATTATAAAGGTCTTTAAAAATACAAAATAACAAACACTCAGATTCCGGATTATACAAATGTTAGGTGTGGGTAATCTGAATGAAAGAATTTCTTTTAAAAGAAATTTCTATATAGAATATTTCCTTAAAGGAAAATGCAAATGAGTTTAAGAAACGGAGTCCACCGCTTATAAATATATTAAAACATAATACATATAACATTAAAGTACTTCAGTTTAACAAAACAATAACTTTTCTAAAAAGTGATAGCAAATTAGTGATTTTTTTTCAACCAAGATATTTAATCAAACTCACAGGAGAAAATGACCTCTTTTATACAACTTAAAGCCAAAATACTGAAGACAAATTGTACAGCAGCACCTAGCTACTAATTCCTTATTCTGATGTCTTCAGGATTCTAAAATATCCTGGTGGAATCATCCTTATTAATAAAGAAAAACCTACACAGTGCATCATATCTATGGCTAGTTTTATTTGACTATATTGTAATACAATTTCTTTCTTATTGATAAACCATCTCTTCTAAAAATAAGCCTAGTCCTATTTGTCAAGTGGATTTTTATAAGGTTCCGATGGCACCACTGTGATAATCACAATTACCTGTAAAAGAAAGATTGTTCTTGGTTCTTATTTCTTTAGACATCATTTAAAATAGTTAGAATTCTCCCTTATCGTGTACACAAGAGCACAGACCAGGTATGAAGTTTTTAAAAATAAGACAAGATATATTATATAATGCACAGATTGTAAGCTCAACTTAAAATGCAATTCAGTGAAAACTGAGGTTTCTCTTTGTTTCAGGGCACTGAAACCTTCGCTTCCCAACTCATCATCTGAAGATGAAGCATGCAGCTATCAATGAAGCACCTCACTTTTGGTTACTTTTATAGACAAATACATACTCCTTCCAGTCTTTGTGATAGAAAAGGGTAATTTTAAATGGCATTTAAACTGAAGTGTTAAATAAAAAATATCTTTCTATACAACAGTAGACAGTATGTCCTGGCAATTTCTCAAAAGATTTTAGTTCACAGATTTGAGAAAATTCCATTAGCTTTAATTATTTATCAGCAGTCAATTTAGATTACTGTTCTTGACCTATTTTTACAGTGCATGGGCCACCCAGCAATGAAATAAATGAATAGTCCTTTTCTACAATGGTTGATTTTCTGAAATAATAGAAATCTAGTTTAAGGAAGGAATTAAACCCCAAACATATAATTACTACAATATATAACCTGCCATGCTGCCTTTGTAGCTGGATAAAATGCACATCTTTGTGAGTTTTTTGGTTATTAAATAAGATTATCTTGAAAGGGATAAACTCACTCATGCTATAATTTCTTCCCATTTAAATTTCTTTGCTCTATTTAAAACATGTTCTGCATCTTGGCAGAAAGTCTCTAATACTGATGGATGGTGCCTTTAGCATTGTATCTAATAAAAACTGCGTAATGGGAAGGCCTGGCTTTGTGGAGCTGGAGGCAGAGGCAGGAGCAAAGGGGAGCATGTGCAGGGCTCAAGCAGAGGGTCCTGGTGGTGAGCAGAGAAGGCCAGCCTCAGGGCACCCGAAGGCAGAGGAGAGAACTGCTGGGTTCAAGAAGAGAGAGTGGTAGTATTCTTTAGAAAGACTTATTTGATGATGAAAAGTGGCAGTTTTATCAGATTGGTAATGCCTGAAATTGAACCTAAGGTGATGAAGGCTGAGGATGGTGCCCAGGACATAGGACCCCATTTGAAGAAAGACCTGGTAGCACATGGCAGCCACTTAGTGGTAACGGGGGAGCCCAAATGCCACTAAGCCAGCGGTCCTCAGAGTAAGGTCTGGTGACTTCTGGTTCCCTCAGACTCATCCAGGGGTCCACAAGGTCAAAACTGGATTCATCTGTCTTTTCCACTCTCATTCTCTGATAGACATATAGTGGAGTTTTCCAGATGCTATGTGACATGCGATAACGTCATTACTCTGATGTAACAGCACGTGTGCCTATGCAGTCTTTCACCTTTAAAAGGTCTGTTTTAATCTCTAACACAGCCACTACTGACAGACACACACAGACACAAAAGCCTTAAGAGACCAAAATGTTAGAGAAATGGCAGCTCTAAAGTGTCTGGTCTTGGAGCACAGAATTGCATCTGATTGTCGTCAGGACACCATAGCTGTCCTCCCCCTGCGCCTCCTGGTGTCTGTGGACCTGAGAGCTTAAAAGCATGGGCTCTCATAGCCTGTGCTGGGGGACAGAGCCTGCACAGAGGCACAGGGACTTATAGCAGGACTCTTGGTAGCCAGGATTCTGACTAATTTTCTAAATATATCTAATATGCCTTTAGGTGTGATTTCAAAATATTCTTACATGTCACCATCTTAATAAATGCCCATGTTGAAACCTTTAGTTTTATTTCAGAACTTTGAAAATACTGCTGTGATCTGTTTCTGTATGTACACATCAATAAGCTTTTAGCTTGTCAAAAAGAGTGGTAACAGCATATGCATACTTTCAGCATTTACTATGTACAGTGAATGAGCCAGCTGCAGTCCCTGCCCTCATGGGGCTGACATCCTGGTACAAATGATGAACCAATGCTGGACTCCTGAGGGACTGTACACACCCCAACTCCATTCCTGGGACCACGGATGGTGCTCGGTCCAGAGAAGACACTCAGTGAATACTTGAGGACTGAAATAATGAACAGAGATGCTCTCACAGACTCATCAGCAAATTGACCCTTTTTGCGAACTGCTGCATAGGGGATTCATATGCCAGATGGGGTACTTGCCCCAGAGGTGCCTTTTTACCCTGGGACTCTCTGAAAAGAACCTGGGAGCATTACTCCTATTTCACCACAAACCCACTATGCATTTTACTCCAGATCTTAGCCCTCCTAACATTTAGACAAATGGGCTATTTCGAATTAGAGCCCAGATAAATCCTCCAGTTTAATGCTTCTACTTCTAGGAAGTTATTCATAAAGACGATAGATATGTAGGCAGAGATTTATGCATAAGAATGTTTAACGTGTGTTATAGAAAAGAAAAAACTCAGAAATAATGTAGATGCCAACAGTAGGAGAGTACTTATTAAATAAATTTTGGTAAAGCAATACAATGGCATATTAGTCAGTAAAATTATATTTTAAAGAATAGCTCATATCATGGAATAATGCACATGACTGGCATTTATTCAACAAATATTTGTTGGGTAGCTATTACAGGCCCTCAGACACTATTACAGGTGCTCCTCTTAGTGGGGTGAGAGACAGTCAAATCACCAACCCCAGGAGAAAACTCCATGTGGTTAGAGTCACATGTGGAAGAGAAAGCAAATGGCGCTGGGAGAGCATTTACGAGGCAAACCTGGCCCACGAGAGCAGGGAGGACTCCTCTGAGGAAGAGGCACCTGACCTAAGATCTGGAAGATGAGTAGGGGTATAATGGGGAGGAAGAGGGAAAAGAAGCCACAAACTACAAAATGAGTTTACAGTATGACCCCCCTATTATAAAAAGGAATGAACACACACACACACACACACACACACACACACACACACACACACACGTATGTGTTTGGACAGGAATGGTAAGGATGACATCAGTGTTAAATGGTAGATGAACGGAATTACGAATTACTTTCCGTTTGTCTTTAATTGTATACTTTTAACATCAAAAACATTCTTTTGAAAACTGAGGATGGGAATCAAGTGATCGTTTAAAAAAGCTGACTTTTTAAGGTTTACAGAGCAACTCGTTTATCCCCCTTAGCTCTCCAGGGGCAGAATCTCCAGATGTGGTGATGTCCATGTGGCCAACTGATCAGCCAGGCGTTAATTCAGTCTGCGCAGCCCACAAAGAAAATAAATACGGTACATACTAATGAACAGCTAAACTATATATATTTCTCAAAGAAAAAATTATTTTATAAGCTTAAATGTTATCAGAAAACCTATTGGTCCATTGTTTGTTTTATATATTTTTTTGTTTATATGAAACGCCGTGGTTGGGGAAAAACCATGCTACCAAACAGTATGTATGACATAATCTTTACTATTGTAAAATATGTAATGTTTATGAACAACAACAAAAAGATTAGAAGTATCTACAGCAACACGTTAACATTTATGTCTAGATCTTCTTTATGCTATATCCAAATTTCTATAAAAACATTCATATTTTGTATAATCAGAGGACAAAGTCAGAGATCTTAGACAATATTGGGGAGATTTAAAATATCATCTCAATCCAACTTACAGGGGCAGGGACAGCCCACACACAGATTCCAGACATAAGGTGTAAGACTCAGCAGGCAGGCAAATCACAAAACAAGGACAGATTTTGCCAAGGAGGTAGGGAAGATTTAAATCAGATCTCATACATGTTCCTTCCTAGTCCTGGTTTCAGTTTTCTTTGTTTCCCCACCCAAAGGCAACTAACTTACTTAAAATTAAGCACTGTGGAAAAGATATACCTTCATCTTAGCTTAACAATCAGCTCATATTGTTTATTAACATTTACTAGCTTTGCAGAGCTGCTCAGAGGAGTAATTAATAATAAGTGATGGGAAAATCTACTTGTAGATGCAGAACATACTATAAACGCTTTCCCAGACACTCACTCAAATGCACAAATGGAAACAGAGGCAGGGTCCTTCACCAGCAGGGCCCTATCTTTAGTAGTAGTACAATGTGCCCGGTGACCCCTGAGCAACCAGAAAGTACCATACACATGGGATCAGAGACCTCACAATTTTTACATGCATTTTCCCTTTTGGAAAATACTACAGAACTACGGGAAAATAAAATGTAGACCATAATTTCTTAATTCCTAAATGGAATTATTTACATCATATGGCTGGAAACCAAGTCTAAGAAACATGTGTGACTTGGACAACTAGGGAATTTAAACCTTTGGAATCAGATTTTATGTTTAAAGATGGTCAGAGGCTTCCTAGATTATTTAAACCTAGCAACATAGGAGAAATAAAAGCTCCCAAGGTAAAGAAAGGATTCTTAGGTGCTTCCTGGCCTTTGTCCTCTGTTCTTGTCCCCTTCGATATCTCAGATGGCAGATTAATATGCTGCTGGGAAGGGGACTCAACCCCATTCAACCAAAGGAATCCATTTGAGGACACCAGAAACCACATCCTAAATTTCATCCAGTCTTATTCCTGGGGTCCCAGGCCTCAGAGATCCTAGAGGTCAGGGATGAGGTTGATGATACCCAACAACGGCAAGAAGAAAAGGTGAGCTACTCACCATGCTGATTATGCTATGGCCTCAAAGTCCAAAAGATACTTCATTCATTGACTTTTCACTCTTGTTAGTCTGTATAACTCAAGGGGTATACCTGCAAAGAATTCTTCTTAGTATTGACGCATACACCCAATTTACAGTTCTAGGCATGAATGCCATTTCAAAATTAGTGTGTTCCATGGGAAATCCTGGGTGCGGAAGGGTGACTTTGTGGTGTGAGTGAAGGGAGTACTGAGTGCTCCTTTGGGATGCTGTAAATGAAGCTTCTAAAGGTACTTGTAAGAGCTACCCACTGGGAAGTCCAGAGGTCGGCCTCTCATGGGGCCTGTTGCCTACGGAGTGCCAGGGCCCTGGATGGTAAGAATCAGACGCAGGTTGGAAATCTCTGGACTGAGGGAAACATAGGGCTGCCGTGTTCATTTTTAATCCTGTCCCGGAAATGGAGCCACAAAGTACATCTAACTCCATAATAGATTAAAGAGAGAAGAGTATGTATATGAACAACTCAGCTGGAAAAATACGGATCCCTTAAATTCTGGTGTGAGAAGCAGTATAACTAGTCACAGAAAATATACTGGATATGTGAACCTGGTCTGCAGAAAATTGCTAACACTAAGAGCATTAGTATGTGTTTTGGTAAACAAATACTTTTGGAATTCCTCTAGCAATCTTTCTCAGGCCTGTAACCAAATACTAACTTTTTGCACAGTCCCGGAATTTTCTTTTGAATACATAGTATGGCTTCTTTGTAGTGAAACAATTCAGGAAACAGATAGAGTTTAACGAATTCTATATCTCTTGGCCGGAGCTGCTGGCCCTGCTAGATGAATCATTGAGAAGTCCATAAATGTCAAGGCATTTGCACACTTTTCTTTTCTTACCATATATGGCAAATATAGATCTATTTATCTCCAATCATCTCAGCTTGAGCTTTAGTGTTTTTCTTACCTTAATGCCTTTCTTAAAAATTTTTCTTAATCTATGACTCAGCCCCATGCGATATAGTACACCCAATGACAGTGCTGACATTCATAACCCCAGGCTGGAGATTTTTTTTTTTTTTTTTTGGTATGAGGACAGAATGTTTTACATCAGTAAATATTTGAGGTAGGTCAAAGTACCTAGCTATTTATGTTCTTGCTGTATTTTAGCTGAGCAACACAGGGTATATAAAGATTTCCATAAGCATTTTACCTGAACAAGTTCACTTGCCCAAGGAATCATGTTTCTTATCACACAAATGGTAATCAGCTAAAATGTGGGGTTGATGCTGATTTTTTTTCCATATATTCTTTAAAAGAGATAAATACCAAAAATATTTTCAGGCTTCTAAAAGCTGACTGCAGGGGAAATTCCATGACTAAGACAGTTTAAGAATGCTCACTACATCCATCCATCCATCCATCCATCCATCCATCCATCCATCCATCCATCCATCCAACTAACCACTTATTCAATAAAGTATACTGAGAGTCAAGCTTTTAAAGATGTGAAGATGAATGGCCCTAGGCCTGTCCCACCCCCAGGACAGAATGGGAGCAGGCCAAAGAAAAGGGGGAACAGAATGCTCCAGGTTTCAGGGAGAGATAGCTTTGGTTGGGGCTGGGGTGATAAATATACTAGAGCTTTGAGTGAAAAATGGAGGTGGGCACAGAGAGGAAACAGGACACAGGTGCAGGGCATGCTGTAGAAAGGGAATGGTAAAGTTACTGCAGCTGCCCAGAGGAAGAGCACGGGCCAGGTGGTCCTCCCAGGCAGAGGGGTCTGCGAGGTCTGGCAGCTGGGGGCTGCCAAGAGCGGGCCTCTTCATGACCCCAGGCCATGCCTTCAGGCAGTCAAGCCAGAGAGGCTGCAGGGTAAAGTACAGTTATCAGTCTATCTTCTTTTACTTTTATGTTCCCCTTGTAGGAAGTGCAAATTCTGTAGCTATAACCTTTACAAGATGCTGAAGGTCCACAAAAGGTAAGTGAAGGAAACTGGTTGTAGAGCCCAGGGTTCAAACACCCAGCTGTCCAACCTGAGGTTGAAAGGATTCCCTGGCAGATGTACACAGCAGCCCAAGACACATACTTACTTCCATCAGGTGGCTCCTTGGGACTCTGTGTAAACAAAAGGGTGTCTGCTGGGAAATGTTCATGTATTTGGAGGACCACTGGACGGTCCATTTATAGAAGTAAATCATGTGATATCAACAACATGACCACCTATGCTCAAAACTTCATTTGATGAAACAATTTTGGAATATCCTTTGGAAGAGCCCTTTCAATAGTCCAAATTATGTATAATAAGATGTATATTTTAAACTCAAGAATCTGGACAAAATAATAAAAACTCTCCCCTCGAATGAAGGAGCATTCAGTCTCCTGCCCTGGCTGGGTAACAATTCCACACAGTGGCTCTTACACAGAAGGAGTTAACACGACAGGCAGAAGAGGCCATCTTCCCCACACCATTGCTCCCATAGGAAAGCGGCAAATTTTTCCAGAAAGGCATTCATGACTTGGTGATCTTGTGAAAAGGGTTTAGGGAATGAATGGCTTTTGCCAGGGAGAGGATTATGAAATCAGAGTACGCCCTTCTCCAAATGTTCCCTGCACATCAAGTCCTGGGCTTGGTAGTGCTTTGAAATATCACCTTCTTATGATTTTTCCTCTGTAACATGAGGCTCTTATCTGATTCCCACTACTTGGTAGGACTATGAGAACAGATGGCAACATGTATACACTATAAAACGATATATCCAGAGAGGGCTTCTTCCAAACAAAATATCCTTTTGAGGGGTTGTAGAAATAAAGTTCAATAAATTAAAATATAATACGTGCCTTGGACTGGGCAATGTAAACGGAAAGCCTCTAACTGGCATTATATGGAACAGTCAGCAAGTCACTGGCATACAGATAGCCTCTCAGCTCCACTAGTACTTCACCTGAGCCTCTTTGGTACACTCTTTATCATGAAGATGTACATATAAACACACACACACACACACACACACACACACACACACACACACGAATCAACTTCATTTCTACTGTCTCCTTCCCCCTCTTCCAGACTACAAGCTCCCTGGTGTGGCCTTATAAATAACTGATACTCAATACATGTATTACCTAAATACAGATTTGACTCGAGTAATGCTATGCACAGTTCCGTCACCCTGCAAATCTCTTGTTCTTAGGCAAGCACACCTGCAACGTCATCCTTACGGAAAATTCAAATTGATCTGTGTTGAAATTCCAGCTCTGCCATTTAACAGCTGTATGAATTAGGCTGCTTATTAAACTTTCACCTTTCTGAACCTCAGTTTTCTCTCCTGTTAGGAACGATGTTACCGGCCTTATGAGAACAATGTCTGGCATACAGTAGGTATCCAATAAATATTTTTGAATGAAGACAGTAGGTCCTCAATTATCTGTTACTGTGACAATGACAATGATGATCTCATGACATTATCCTCTACACGTGCAGTACTCAGAGCCTTTAAACCTCTATGTCTTTTACCTATGTGGTCTACAAAGTGCTCCTTTGTTATAGGTAGGCACTCAGGTATCTAACCTGATTGATGACAAGGCTATTATTTCTTCCTGGGCACTTAGTCAGGGGCTTGGCATTTACCGGGTATTTGCTCCATGCTACTGACTTCTGGCCAACCAGCATGCTCTCAATAACCCATTCTCTGAGGTCTTCCCCTCAGGCTGCCAAACGCAGCTCATGATGCCTTGACAGAGGGCTTTTCCCAAAGAGAAGTTTCCAAATGTGATCTCTGCCTGCTAGTTGGTAGCCAGGGAAAGTCCATTAATTTCACTGGCTTCCTCCATTGTTACTCTAAACTTGGTACCTTGATCTCTTCGCCCAGATGATGTAGGCACGACTTGCTATGCCCATCCTGCAAGCATGTGGCATTTTTATATCAGGGAATCTGGCACTGACAGCAAGGGAGGCTGCTTACCACGTTTTTTTTTTTTGTTTTTTTTTTTTTGAAGAGGTCTACTGTTCTGAGAGGTCAGATCAGAGTGACTTTTCATCTTCAAGATCCCCATGTATGCTAAAGACACTCTCTTGATATGTTTTAACATGTACCAAAGAGAGATTAAGCTAAGTGAGGCATGCCATTCATGAAGGCTCACTGAAATTATGCCTGCTAATCTTTTAAATGGCAAGGATATTATGCAATACAAAAGGAATCTTAGTAATGCTAAAAGCTTTTACCCAACTAAGAAAATCAGAATTTAACAGAAATATACACTAGAGATAAAGAGTTCAAGAAGGCTAGCCAAACTGTCCCCCACACCCAGCACAGAGAAGCAGAAAGATCCTATGTTAAGAGAGAAGGGAGGCGGGGTGGAAGATGCAAAGCAAAAGGCAAAGAGCAGAGGCTGGGGTTCAAGATCTGGCGTAGGCCCTAACAGTTAAATCGCTTCGCTTGTGGAAAGAGGCTTGCTCCCTGGTCTGGAATGAGCCACTTCCTTGGCCTTCTCAGAACTAAACTGCTCTGCTGCCCCCGACAGCCTTCCCACAGCAGGTACATTAGGGTGATTGTGACACCTGAGAGAAATTCTAAAGGCATCATTTCATGTGGCTAGCATCATGGCAGGTGCCATACGGGGCTATCTCATGTATGTTTCAGTACAGTTCAGGTGTGCAGAACTAGCCTCGTGGTGTACACAGGAAATCTGGGGCTGTGAGAGGCAGTGTTTCACCTGAGGCTATCAGGCCATAATACAAACTCAGGGGTTGGCTGGCGTCAATGCTTCTACACTATGCTGTTTCCTAAGCTATATTTCATCTGAACCTGCCACACAGGTGGTGGGCCAAATCTTTGTATGCGACAGACTGGTTACTCACTCGGACCTATTGGAGCAGGTGTGGCCAAGGAGTCCCTGTGCCTTCTTTCTTTCCCTTGCTATCTGGAACCCTGACCTCACCATTGGCAAGCCTGAACTATGATGAGTGATCAAGAACTCAACTTATTTCTGATATGCTACACATGAACCTGTGCCTACCAAAAAAAAAAAAATGATCTTATAAAGGACCAGCCTGTGCAAACTCATGATTTCACATTAACTGTACTTTAGTCTCTCTTCTTGAAAATATTTTGTTCACCTTAAGTGTGCAATTTGATACCATTACATCCCTACATGTGTCTTACTTATCCTACCTCAGTTAAAGGGTCTTGTCATCACATATGTGTGTTCACAGCAGAACAGGACAGTGAGACTCAACCTTCACGTGCTCCTGCAAATAGGGACTGAGAGTCACTCCAACTGCGGGAAGCAGCAGGGAGCAGGGGTGAGTGTGGGGCCTGCTCATTTACCTCAAAACTCACATAGGAGAAGAAAGATGTGTGTGCAAATGACACGGAGTTCGGCCAAATAAAGTCATAAGTAAAATATGATGGCTGCTCAAGAGAGAGAAGGCTTTTCTTGCTGGATCAAGAAAGGCTTGAGGCAGGCACATGTGAGCTGGGGTAGGGGTGAGGGGCTGTTTTCTATAAAGAGGCAATAGCATCAGCAAAGGAGAAAAAGAAGTGAGCCAAAGGTATATTCAAGGAGTGTGGAGTGTGGGAGACAAAGCCAGCCAACCCAGGCCCTTGAGGGCCATCTAGGCCACTCACATGGCCTAAGAGATGAGGAGAGCCACCACCCGTGGCAGAGGAACACAGGATCAGATTGGGGCTTGCTTTAGGAAGGTTCACCTGAGAGTAGTTTACATGATGAGCTGGAGGGAGAAAACATAAAGATGAGGACACTGATTAGAAAATTAATTCTAAGCAAAAGTGGTGAAACCAGAACCAGGGCAGTGGCAACTGAGAAGTAAAAGGAACATGATGTTCTCCAGAACCAAGACGAACAGGATCTGGCAAGAAAAGTGATATGAAGAGGAAAGAGATGGTGGAGATAAAATCAGTGTAAAGGGTCAAGCTGGTGTGATGGGTTAGGTGGCCCTACAGCCAGGTGTGAGGAGTACAGGATAAGAATAGGCCTGGAACGAATGGTAAAGGCCACGAGAAACCTGCTTCTGGAAGTACTAGGAACTCGCAGGACTCTCCAAAAGGACATCATGATCTGAAGAACTGAGGCCCTGGGAGCTGGGACTATGGGTTGTAGGCAAGGGGGTCCTGTGGACCGAGCCTTTGGGGGGGTCATCTACATATTAGGAGAGGGAAAGAAGATAGGATAGAAAAGTTATAGGTACTAAAAGGGCCAACAAGATAAGACCTATGAAAAAAAATCAAAGGCCTTGGTGAGTGGTATAACCTGAGAGAGCAGAGGGACTAAAAGTCAGAGGTTAAGAGCAACTTGACATGAAAAGTTCAGACTGAGGAAACACCTAGGTCTATGCCCCTGCAAAGGGCAGAGGCAGAGTTAAAGGGAGTGACACCAAGGTAGCTGGTGGAGAGTTACTGCGCTGAAGATGGTGACAATAATGAAATTAAAAAAGAAATAAAAAAAATTGCCACGTAGAAAACCTGGAAAAGTGAAGGATTTCCACTGCAGTCTACTCTATACTGGTAGGGCAAGGGGCTGCTTCTTGTTGCTCCTGTGCCCCCAGCACATGTGGTTTCTTGCTGTGGTAGTTGCAGTGACATTTAATCTGATATCTAGCAGTTTTATTCCAATCGTGCCACTGACATCTTGTTCTAGATTAAATCAGTTCTGAAGCTGAAGAGCCAAACTCATTCATTGAAAACCATATTTTCCCTGAAAAAAAAAAAAAAAAATCCACTCTACCAGGTTCTCATAGGTACTGTGTGGCATTCCAGGGTTCTCCTTTAAGGGAAGAGTGCAGTGTGTTAGAGATTCTAATAAGGCTTCCCTGTTTAAACCTTAACTAGATAGATGACTGGCTTGGTCATTCAAAAACAGGTTAGCAACTGGAGCCTCCAAAGTGGGCCCAAAGAATGGAGATTGACCTACATGCCAGTTAACCCCAATCTTCGTTTTTATTCCCAGGTTAAAAGGAAGAAGATTCTGGAAAAAAATATAAGTGGCTTTCTTTCTAAAAGGATGCAGCCTCACCTGGAAACCTTGTACCCACTGCTTCTCAGTCCACAAACTTAATCACAAACTTAAGCTCCTGTGGCCTTATCTTTCCAAGCTAATATTCCATAATCCCTAAAAACTGACTACCTGGCCAAATTCACCCACACAACCACTCATTCCTTACTGTTTTTTCTCTTTGGGACCCTCTGAGCTGCTCTTTCTTCAGTGAAGGGGCCTAACAGAGGCCATACCTTCTGCACCTCCAGGAGCAGGTTCCACAAAGGGATGTGATCTTTCTAGAGGCAAAATGATCTATGTGCTTCCCATAGGCTGTGCTGTTGACTGCCTCCTCGAGAGTCCCCAGCCTCAGTCAGAGGTGGGCTGGGGGTCCACGGTGTATGAAGTAGAAAGGACAAACTCAGAATTGATGAGGCAGAGCTTTGGGAA
Source organism: Cynopterus sphinx (assembly GCA_030015415.1). NCBI lineage: Eukaryota > Metazoa > Chordata > Mammalia > Chiroptera > Pteropodidae > Cynopterus > Cynopterus sphinx. The sequence continues at coordinate 81,284,922 of CM057379.1, read as the reverse complement.
CCATATGGCAGGAAAACTGGCCTCAAGAGGAAAGATGCCGGCAGTCCAGAATCGAGCCTTAAAGGACTCATAGATGGGCAACACTGAACTTAGAAGAAAAAACTGGGAAGGCTGGCATAGGCAGGCACCTGCAAATGGTCAGAAGAACTCCTCTTTCTAGAAGGCACATGCAAACTAGAGCCCTGAGGCCAGCATTGGGCCAAGCAACCAGGCTCATGAGGAAAGAACGATGGCATTAGTAGTAAAAGGCACTGAAAAGAGATTTTTTGATGCGTCCGTGGGAGTTTTCTATGGGACCTTCCTAACTCTACCAAAGGCCTAGTTCTCAAGTTTCCCAGCGTCTTCCAGTCAGACGCCTTCTGAAGAAGGCAAAGGAAGGGTACGAAGAGGACACAAACTGTAGAATTCCACCTGCTACAAGCAGCAGACCATCTACCCCAGGGTTATAAGCTACAGCTGGCCTGCCCTGTCTAGTGGCTGCCAGTGTTTTTTACGACTTGTGAGCTAGTAATGGTTTTTACACTTTTAAATGTTTACATAAAATGGTTTTATAAATATCTACCTAATAACTGATTTTGTCCTGTGCCTAAAATATTGTATTTGACCCTTTAAAAGAAAGTTTGGGGCACCCTGATCTATTCCCTTACCACTCCTGTCACAAGTATGTGTACCTGTGAGAAGGAGAAGCACTGCTTCACATCTGGGAAATTAGGCCAAGTGGAAGGAGCCAGGAGATCAGAGGCCATGTCAGCCTCATTGTTGCCCATCTGTGTACCCTGGCAGGCATCAATTTCCTCACCTGGGAAATAAATCTAGCTAAAATGTTGCTGTGAACATTCAATGAGGTGTAGGATATAAATCTACTATTTAAAAGCTCAGAAAACTTTGGGGATGGAAGTTTATTGTCATTTGTGGTTATTTATGAATTGACTTATCACCAAAATTTATTTTTTCTTATAAACACTAAAGCCTGATATTTTCTCCTAGTCCACAGGAATATAGAATTTGTGGGGGGACTTGCTGCAAACAGATGACCTTAGCAGTCTAACGCACGTTCCTATAATCCATTTTCATCACCGCGTCAGGCTAGCCTTCTTCTTTGTACCTTGCTAATCCCATCTGCCTAGGGGAGAAGCCACCCTGACAGCTAGAGGCAACTTACCCACTCTACACTCTGCCTTTTGGAAAATCTTTTTGGCTCTTCATCTAATTGTATGTTAAAGGTGACAAAGGATTAAGTCGTACTTGTTAGGAAACCCAGACTACCTCAATTATAACACAAAGCATGGAGTAATTGAGGGGAAAGGGTGTTATTTCACATCCGAGGTCATTCTAAAACTGGGGTCCCAACTTAACCTAAGAGACACCATGGTGACCTTATTATCTCATGAGTCCCTCACATTTAACAGCCTATGAGGTGGGCAAGTATGTCAGAATGAAGAATCTGAGGCTTAAAATGCCTGGACGACCTGATGCTGGCATGGAACCCAGGCCTCTGACCCTGGGGAGAGCCCAGCTCTGTCCACGGCACAAGAACTCCTTCCCCTCAACCCCAAGCACCTTTCAATAAGGCAATCGAGTTGTTATTATTTGCAGATACAAGGAGGGTGGTCTGCCCCTCTCAAACTTTAGTGCACTCAGTAAAAGCAGTTCATTAGCAAGCAGCACTTCCAAGTGGGGGCTAGGGCTCGTGACTTCGGGCAAACCTGTGATCCCTCTCTCTAGGGGGGAAGGCGTGACTTCTGCTCAGCACACACTGAGTGCCTGCTGTGCGCCCTGTGCCTGCGTGTCCAGAAAAATCATCCTGGCCTCTTAAGCTGGAGTTCCTCAAAGAGAATAAACATGAAATAATGGCATTACAGCAAAAAAGAAAGCAAAAGGAGCATGTCCAAGACATATACATAAACTCTAAGGACAACAGGCCTTAGATTGTGCCTAGGCTGCTCTAATTCATCAACTGTACGAAGTCCACCCAACACCCCAGGGAGAACTGAATGCTGGTCCTGTGTTCCTAGTACTCAATACCCAAGACACCTTGTTTACAGGTCTGAGACCCTCCTTGAGAGTCCTGTGTAGGGTGGGCCATATCTTACTGATGTTCCCATTCCTTGCACAGGGCCTGGCAAATAGGATGCTTTTATTCTAAATGTTTATTAAAGAAATTAAAGGTGGGGAAAGCAGTGTCACTCCCTACCCTTCTCCCAACTCATAGTCAAATAACCGAGAGCTATTCCGTGAAAAGACAACCCCAAAATCCAACATGATGTTGTTCATGAGGAACAGGTCATTTGGACCCCTTAGGAGCACCTAAGAAAAATGCTCACAGCAGGCCCATCCAGTCTGAGTCTGGTGGGTGGGTAGCTCATTCTTAAGAGAACCCAAGCTATCCCGTGAACTCCCCAAAAGAGTGAAGCCTGCAGGACATGGGTAAAAAGTAAATAATATTTAAAAAGAACTTCCCCTAAATACTGATGAACATTTTGCCTCCCATCATCCTTATAGGGAACTGCACATACCCAACCAAATAGTTTGCTAAAGTGGAGACAAATGAAGAAGAAAAGCAGGTGCCCGTAAGGCCAAGCTGCTCACTTTACTACGGCCTCTACGTGACCACAACCTGTTATTTCTGGAGCCCTCTAATGCAGGATGAGAATGACTGACTATACAAGAACATTTTCCAGTTTCAATGTATATGAAATATATATTGCTTTCCAGGTTCGAAATTAGTTAAAGTCTTTAGAACTAATGTTATATCCCCCATAAGGCGGATGAGAAAGAAGCTGGGTTAAGCTGGCAGGCTTGGAAAAACATTTGGAAGTGGTTTCATTGACAAGTTGCCTGTGAGAGATGCTGCAGGGTCCGATTTCTATTTTAGTGCTAACATCGGGGAACAAGCTTAAGACACATGTGTCTCGAGTCAGGGCAGCTGCTTTTCCAAACAGCTCAAAATAGAGACTCTAACACACACACACACACACGAGACACTAACAAAACCAACAGGCCCTGGGTTGGGATAGAGGGTTTAATTTTCTTACCAAACCTAAATACTTCAAAACCTATATATTTTTAAATAAGACCCAATTCAATATATTTGTCAGCAATCTTAAAACAGGCAGCCAGACCACTCACAGGACAGTTTAGACCCCTTGGGAGCGTTTAATCTTGGCAGTAGCCCTACTGCCACAGATAAGCACATCATACTTTCAGGGGGTCTTCTCAGGTGGTCTGTCACTCACTTTGATGGAACAGAAACCACATTCAAACCCTCTAATTGTGGGGTGTTTTCTGGGAGTGATGGCAGTCCTACTGTCTGGATGTAGCTAACATAAAGCAAAGAAAAGTCAGCTCCTGAGTTGCTATGTCTGCTAGAGCAGTGGTCCCCAACCTTTTTGGCACCATGGACCGGTGCTCCTATGATAATCTAATGCCTGGATGATCTGAGGTGGAGCTGACGTGGTGATGCTAGCGCTGGGGAATGGCTGCAAATACAGATGAAACTTTGCTTGCTCGCCTGCCACTCACCTCCTGCTGTGCGGCCCAGTTCCTAACAGGCCACGGACCAGTAGCAGTCAATGAATTCAAAGGGCCATACATAGGTGCAGCTGTGATGAGGCCAGGAGATAAAAATTCTGATAGAGAGGAGGTAAGAGCTGCTTCTCATGGAAACATACCAAGGTAATAGATGGAGACCCTAGGAACTGGTTCCCCTTCCCATATCCCAACCATCAATCAAATCACCTGCCCTGAGCTGGCACATGGACAGCAGATACTCTAAGACGCAGGATTTGGTGGCATGGCAGTGGCCAGTGTCTTTCCTGCCTGTCTGCAAAACTGGGAGGAAGCTGGCAGGCTCTTGGGCGTGCCAGGCTCTTGATGAGGGAAATGCTGCAGGAGGCACTGCCATAGAGGTGTGGCCTAAAGGCCGAGAGGAAACACACTTCAGAGCTCTGCCATAAACCTGAGAGATGTATGCCCTTGACATAACAATTCTCCTTAAGAAAAGGAGGAAGAAAGAGCTGGATGTTGACATTTAGACAAGGAAGCAGCTCCCTGCCCACACGCACCGCACAGCCTACTAGGAAGTAAGCCCTCTGACCCATCAAGGTCTGCTCAGGGACCAGATTCTGAGGCCACTTTCTTTGTTCCAAAGGGCCAATTTTTTTCAACAGTGATGGGTTCATCTTCAGGAAGACTTAAGTCAGAAAAGCCAACCCCATCCCTTTCTGTCCTTCCTGAAACTCTACAGGCTTAAGTGGGTTGTGAAAAGATGGCTTTTCCTATGCTTGGTGGTGCTGGTGGTAGGTTAGGATGATAGATGCCTTTCAGGCAGTTCTGGGTGAAACTTCTTCACTCCCAGGGGCAGGAAATGACCACCTCACCTCTGTATCTTGGGTACTGTAGACACCTAAAAAACATGTAGTGAAATAGAAGGTGATCTTTGCTGAGACTCATGATGATACAGTTCCTGGCTGTGCTAGGTCCTGGGGTGGGGGTGGGAGGGTACATGGGCCCAAGTTGGAGTCTTACTTTAAGTGCCAGATTTAAGACACAGCAGCTGAAGTGACTGACACTGGGCAGTGTGTGCTCCTGTGGCCCAGGAATTCCTGAGACTGGGGGGGCAGAAGCCAGGACAGTGAGAGCTGCTCAGTAGGTACTGAGTGGGGTTGAGGGTAGGAGCCTAGAGTCTGTAGAAATGGACGCTGACTCACAGTGAACTCTCCTTAATATCCTCATCCCGGGAAGGGAGGAGCCTGAGGACTGTCAGGAAGCTTTGCCCCAGATCATGGGCTCTGAGCTGTGCTTGGCCAGCCTCCTCCACTTCTCAGACTCGGTGGCAGTCTGTAAAATGGGAAGGAAATAAGACAAGTGCCCAGGGCAGGTTGAAGTGCTGAGGAGGGGTCCAGGGGGCAGGCTCATTTTGGTGAACATGCCAGACAAGTTTCTATAAGAGGCTGACAGGAATACTGAAAGGGGAACACAGAATTATGTGTGGACACAAGGTAAGGACAGGGCCACAGTAGAGGAGAAAGAGAAGACAGTAAGGGGGCCATAAGAAAGAAGGAAAAAAGGACGGCAGGAAAGGAGGGTAAAAATCATAATTAAAGGCCTGTATCTGGGGAATGTTGTTTCACTTTCTCTCTTGGAAACCACACAGGTCCTGTATTCACCCTGGTACTGCCACCACCAGATCTGCTCATGGCCACTCTAGGCTTGGTTACGGCAGGCTGGACAGAGACAAACCAGAAAAAAAATGACTTACTGCAATATGCCTGAGCAGCTGGGCCTGGCTGCCCAGAGGCATGGGCCACCGTCCACTCCAAAGGCCTGGAAGGGGGATTCTGTGAGCATTAGCCAGACTCAAGAACATGGGACCCAATTCTGAGCAGCCTTCCCTCCTGCTCCCTTGCCTACTGGCTGACCTAGAACAGAGGACAGTGACTCAGGAAGTGTCTACAGTCACCTTCCAGCCATCCTCACATGTACAGCCTTCCTCAGAGCTCTCCTCCATCAGAAGGTCAGATATCTCCACCAAATGTAAAATAGGCAGATGGCCCTGCCGCTCTTGAATAAATACGAACGTGCCCTGCCAAGCTTACTACAAAGTACCCACCAATCTGCTAAGTCCCCATAAACACAAATTGCTCTGTGTTCACCAGGGTATCATCTTGCCTATGGGACTAGGGCCAGACCAATGTGCTTTTTAAACATCAACAAGAGTTTTGTGTAAGTAAATCTAATCTCTGATGACTACTATGTAAAGACATTTTATAATAGTCTGTAGGATCACTTTAACACTTGTTTTTATACTCTGTGATGAAAATCACTTGTCAAGTAAACTGTTGCCTTAAGTTCTGACAATGTTTATCATAAATGACCCCTACTTCAGAGATACTTGATTAAGGTCATTTAATCAAAAGGCATAAGACCATAATTAAGACAAGCAGGTTCAGATGATGTCTTATAAGAATGAATCGAGACTCACTGATTTTAAAAAGAATGACAGAAAGAACAGGAAGAACCTGATCAGGTAAGCAATATGCTCTATCACTGTTCATGGTTTCTGTAGTCTACATAAAGACAGTTTTCTGGAGTCCATGTGGCAGGAATAAGTAAGCCAGGGTAGCTTTAAGGGGCCTTCTCAGGAGAATGTGAGGAGGTGTCCCAAGAATCCAGGGAAAATGGTGTGCCTGGGGGCCCCAATCCCCAACAGTTTCCAGTAATGGTCCATGGGCAGGAACAAAAGCCACCTGCATTCCTGTTTCCTTTCTGGACAAATGAGACAACTCTTGAGTTCTTGAATGCCCTCAGAAAACTAAACCTTTTATAACATTCTTGGAAGGTGGGTAACAAACAGGTTCCTGAAGGCAGCAACAAAGAAAGCTGAAGACTTTAGTGAATATCCAAATGCAAGTATCTGGGAAGAGAAGGCCAATTAAAGGTGTACAAGGTTGGCCAAGATGTCCCAGAGAGATTGTTCCCAAGAAAATACCAGCAGAAATAAAGGAGAGAAAAGAATGGTGACTCTTAAGGTATGATGGAGAGAAAATGAATGAACTTATGGTCCTTAGGAGATTAAATCAGCAAGTGTTGGTAATGTGTGTTGATAAGGGAGGTAAGAGAACAATGGGGGATCATTTTTAGGTGTTGGGTGTTCACTCCTGGATTTCAGGCTGAAGCAGCTCAGTGGATAATGGGACTGCCACTGGGGAAAGCGCAAGCAACTGGAGATCACTGGATTGGCTTTGGATGTGCAATGTGGGATGCACAGGGGCAGCTGCGTAAATGGAGCCAGAGCTGGCTGGATTGGGAACTAAAAGGACAGAGAATAGATGGAGCTCTGAGAATGACCTAGCCTGAGACACAGAGAATGAGGGTATAAGGCGTCAGTGCAGTGCCCCAGGAGCACCATGGTAATGGAGAGGAGGAAGCCAGGAGGCCAGGGAGGGTCTGATGAGGTGGGGGGATGGGGAGAAGAGGCAGGGGTGGTGCCAGAAGACAAGGGAGGAAGTACATTTTCAGATGAAGAGGTGGTTAAGATAAAGCCTGAGTGTGCCCTTTGCACTTGAAGGCACAGTGGCTGAGGCCAGATGGAAGGGACTGGGGAAAGAGTGAGCAGTGAGGAGAGGATGACAGCCAGAAAGACCAGCCCCATCCAAACTTCTCAGAGAGGTCCAGGCACCTACATAAGCCACACAGCTAGAAGTGGAGGAGCCACCCCTTCTAATCTGCCATAGGTGTGCAGAAGGGATGGATACATTAATTATTAAACATACAACATGGTCTCGCTGAGTGGCAACTTGCTTCTTTCTTGCATCAGCAGTTCTGTGACATACTATAAAATGAAAAAGTAAGTGCTCCCCTGAGAGCCACCCCCAGAGGATCCAAATACTCCCAAGACCCCCATTAGAGCTGCTGTAGCTCTTAAACCCTACCTCCTTACAGCACATGGCTGATTCTGGCCTATGACCCTGAATTAGAATTCCTTGATATCTACACTGAATCAGCCAAAAGGATTCTCCAGATCAAAATGGTTTTCTTACAACTGGTCACCACACACAGAAGTCAGAGAACATGGAAAAAGTAAGGACTTGAGGCTAAGCCCTTCTTCTCAGAAGAGAAAAGCTAAAGCCTAGGCAGAAGAAACCCTAAACTGGTGCAGTCAACATGTCAAGCCTGGGCCCTCCTCAGGTGCTTAACGGTCCCTAAGGTTTGAAACTGAAAGAATTTTATATCTATATATCTCTTTATATCTATCTGTCTATCCACCCATCCATCAGTATCCTCTATTGAAAAAACTAGATTACTTTCTAATATCACATAATTGCCATAAACAAAACTCGTCAAATACCAAGAAAAGATCAGAACTCTGGCAGCCTCCCACCCCAGATTTAACCCCTGTTAACAGTACGATGCATCATCTTCTGGACACAGTCACGACTGTCAGACTTCTGCTTACTTGTATCTGAGTTCACCTCTCTAGACAAGCTGAAATAAGACCTAAATCAGTGTCACCCAATGGCCATTCAGGAAACAACTATTTTATTTCACAAACATGTACTGAGGCCCCTTGCTTGGAATTCTGCTTGGCTCTCAGGAACCCACCAGCCATGGGTAGTGTCCGAGGTAGGGTGGCAGCATGGATCCCACTTACTTGATGGTCATCCCCTTTCTGTGGGCCTGAGTTTTCCGAATCAAAAAACAAAGTGATTGGAGTGATTTTCAAACTTTTTTGTATTCCCACTTGTAGAAGACTATTTTCAAACAAAACTTTACATGGATGTGAAATACTGTAGGACAAATTAAAAGAGTCACTCTGGTTAGGCAGGTGGAGGGGTTAGGCCAGTCACCTCCCCACCCACTGAGCATTGAGGAACTTGTTAGTATGAAACCTCTGTACTAGAGGAGCTGGCTCCCAGGTCCCTTTCTACCCTGACCCCTGTGATTGTGACCATGCTTACCTGGGACACAAGGAACAACTGTGGTCTCAGCAGTAACCTCAGCCACTTGGCCCAAGTGCCTGGCCTTTCCTGGACACAACATTTTAGCTGGCATTTCGGAGCACTTCAACTATTCTGCTGATGGTGGCACTGGGAGCCCAATGTTTATTTCAAACACCACTTGCATTTCGACAGCCTTTTTCTTTTGTACTGTGTATTTAACGAAGTGAAACTTGAAATTCTGGATCTCACCAGGGGAAGTGCTTCCTTTCTGAACCAGGGATTGGGGGAGCAGGGGTGCTGCCTCGGTAGTACCTGGATGGCCTGATAAGCCACCTGTGTCTTCATGAACTAGTTCACAGCAATGGGAGGTTTAAAAAGAGTCAACCAGGCTCAGTAATGATGAAAAAATACATACTGAAAGGAAAAGGGAATTTCAAACTCCTCCTGTGGCTTTTATCCTATGACTACAACTGGCCACCCTTTCCCTAGCACTCTCCAACGGGAACGTGGGCAGCATTATCCAGTGCAAAGTCTAAGAGCTGGAGAATAATGACAGAAGAAATACAGCCAAGTGGTCCTCCCCAACCTTGCACAGGGAAATCCTGGTTCTTCTTACTTGTGCTTAGCAGCTACTTTACTTATCTGTCTTGTTTTAAGTTCATTTTCTCCCATTACCCCACTGATTCTTATTTGCATTCATGTGCTATTCTAACACAAACCCTTTTACTCAAAACACTGATCTCCTCTAGATTACCCAGACTACCTACAAAAGGGAAGAACAAAAGCCATGGGGCCAAACAGGTTTTTTTTTACTAACTAACTATATGGCCCTGGGTCCAATGAAGCCTTAGGGTTCCTCATCTGTCAAAGGAGGGTACATGCTTTGGACAAGTTAGGAGGTAGATTAGCAGGAATGCATGCATAATGGAACTGAAATAATTGCTATTTGTACCTGCTCCTCCTGGCAAGGCTGAGGCTATAGGAATCCGTGATTTGGATAGCTATCTTCCACCTCTCAGCCTCTCCCCAATCATGTCTTATCTCCACTGTGGCGAGACTGTCATTTCATTTCAAGTCACTCTCCAGAGCATAAAAACTCACAAAATATAGCCACAGAAACTGTGTGCAGAGAGACATTAACAAGTGTTCTCTGTATTCTCTGTAGGGGTGGGGGCCACTCTACCCATGTAGCTGCCTTCCTGCTACCCACACACCTGGAATCTGTATAGTGGGAATGACAGAGGATGGGGCCTCATTCCAAATGTCTGGGAAGCCAGGAGATCCTAAGGATGGTGGTGACAGAAAGAGTTGTCCCGGCCATGTTCCAGAGATTGGGAGGCTTTGGAAGCCTGCAAGGTGGGCCACACAAGAAATTGGAAGTCTGAGCAGGGCTGTGGACTTGGAAATGAAAGAAAACCAACAGTAGAAAGACATGAGACCTTGGGGAGAGAGCAGAGGCAGGAGGTGAAGAGAAGGAAAAGTTGGTGCTGACTCATCTGAGAGGACAGGAGCTGATAAAGCCATGCAGTGGTGTGGGCACCACAAATAGAGCTTCGAGCTTTCACAGCCAGGGAGAGGTGGCACTTTCTTCGTAGCTCACTGAGAACTTCAGGGTTCAGCCTGGATTTCTCACCTCCCGCTCCAGCCCCCAAAATGGGATGAAGCAAGCTGTGAGGAGTGAGTGGGGATACTCAGACACCAGGCTGACTCACCAGAAACAGCTTCTGCCCCCAAGATCTTCACCTTTTCTGACCTTGAATTTTCTTGTCAATAGTTTAAATTTAGACTTATTTCTAGTGTAAAATGTACTGTATATTTGTTTGTAATCAATTTAAGGAATAATAAAGAGCCAGACCAATTCTGTTAATTTGCCCTTTCCTGTCGGACCAGCACTCCCAAGCCCCCGAAGTGGCCTCTGATATCCTCTGTGCCAGGACACTGCACTGACCAAGAGAGTCACTGTCCCTGTTCTAGGTTCCTGTGAGGGAGACTGAGAGTTGCTATTGTGATGCAGAGAAACAAAGATAAAGGCCCTTAACACTCAGTTCATGAAACAAATTTCTTTTAAATAATAATAAAAACACTTCAAAAGCTTTGAAACATGACTCTGTAACAGACTTCAAAAAATGCAGTGGTCCTAGATTCATCATTCTTTCCACTTGAAGATTTGAAAATCTATTAGTAACTATTGTCGGTAAGTGACTGGGCTCACTTAGTATCTGAGCCATAACTGAAGAGCAAGCTATATGCACATCTCTCCCTACCCTTTTAGATCTCAGGATTAGAATAAAGGAAGCACCTCTCAACCAACAAAAATGGCTTATAGAAGTATATTTGTACACACATCCATTCTACATTATCATGTCTGCTGTGTGCTGGGTACTGTATTAAAATGAGGTTAAGTTAAACTGAAAGTAAAAAAAGGACTGAAATGCCCAAGCATTCCTCAGGGGCGTCTGGCCCAGAGGGAAGCAGTCTGAGCTGAGTTGTAAATGAAGCAAAGTGGGCGCAGCGAAGGAAAAAAGATGTACTAGGGCACCAGAAGAGCCCAGATGAATCAACTTGGGATTCTAGGAAGGCTGGCGTCAGGCTACGGCCAAGTCACCTTGGGTCCCAGGAAGGGTCAGATTGGTCTCTTAGGCTGCAGGGAGAAGCTAAAGAATGTGAGGCAGAGAATCCTGAGAAAATCAGCTTAGTGTTAGAGAAAGAGCATCTAGATCAATAACCTCATGTTACATATGGGTAAGAGGCCTGGAAAAGCACTGCCTCTAGAGTAGTAGGGGCCAGAGTTGGGCCCTGGTCTTTTTACTTTGGCCCAGTACTTCTTGTCTCCAAACAACTAGCAGTTCACACGAATTTGGAGAATAACAACCATTTGCTCAGTTCTGTGCTAGAGCCAGATCTAAAGCTGGTATGCTTCAGGCGATGGGGCCCATAAAGGCTGGCCTCCATAGCTCATCCCTGGGATCATTTACAAAGACAGGAGAGGAAGAGCGAGAGTGAGGAGTCTGGTAACAGACACCAGTTTTGATCCAAGCTCCATCGCACATCAGCACAGTGATGGGGCCGAGGGAAGGGCCCCATCTCTCGTCCTCCTCAGAGACTGAGTAAAAGGAGAAAATGCAGCACATAGTAGGCAACAGTTCCCAACCTTTTTATCACCAGAGAGAATGGTGCTCCTACGAGAATCTAATGCCTGATGATCTGAGGTGGAGCTAAGACAGTGAGTGATGCTAGCATTGGGGAACGGCTGCAAATACAGTTGAAGCTTTGCCTGCTCACCCTCTGCTCACCTTGTGCTATGCAGCCTGGTTCCTAACAGGCCACTGATGGGTACTGGTCTATGGCCCCGGGTTTGGGGACTCCTGCATAATAGGTGTTCAGGTCATGCTGCTGGATTGCTCTTAGTTGAGTCAGGAGATGCACAGGATTTTTATTCATCAGCTTAGAACTCAAACACTTTGATAATATTTTCTTTCCTTGTGAAAAAGAGCTTTGCATCTAAGTAATAAATGCCTTGAAAACAAGCTCTTGGATAGCAACCTAAACAAGAAAAAAACATTAAATTCAACATTCTTCTTGGAGAAGATAGACGCACTGATCTCAACTGATGAAATTTTACAAAAATATTAAGATTTAACCCCAAATGCATCATTACTAATTCCAATTACCAAGTGTTACCACTTGTGCAAAATTAAACAAAAAACTAAGTACCATTTTCAAACTGTAAGTGTTCTTGAATTATCTCCCAGGGGCTCTGGTTCACATTTTAACAGTCTAACATGCTCCAAGCTTCTGTTAGAGATGCATTAGCCTCAGCAATCATCAGGCCCAAGACAGGCCAGGTTCTCCTACCGGGAGGGCGCTTCAGAGGGCAACACAGCAGATACTTTGGAGTGTTACTGTTTCAGGTGCCTCACTCTACAGAAGCCATGTTCTTTTTAAAGGTTCTGGAAAGCACATTTCTTTAGCCCTAGTGCGTAGCTGTTTAAAGAACCCCCGCGGGAACTTGCCCTGAAGAACAATGAAGCTTTTGTAACTCTAATAATCTAGCCACATCTATCTGCTTTGTAATTTTTGTTTCTTGCGCATGGTACCATCACCACCATTTATTGGGTGGGTGGGCACCATACTTTGTCCCTGCACTGTGCTAAGAGCTGTTTTATAGAATCAACTCATTCAATCCCCATAATAAGAAGGTGGCTTCTGCTGTACAGATGAGAAAACCAGGATCTCAGGAAGCCTCCCCAAGGCTGCCTGGCCGGCCAGCAGCTATCAGAACAGGGACTCAGGCCACCTGGCTCCAGACCCCAAGCACTCAATCTCTCTGCTGCAGGATATCCACAAAACTCAACAACTCATCATCTCCACTGCATTCCTCCGCCAGTTCTAGAAGGGCTGTGAACTCTGCAATGCACTGTATCTGTCATATATAGTAATGCTGTGGGCCCGGCCTCAGAGCTGATATTGTGACTTTTGATGAGTTGTTTGCAAAAACATACTGTTCCTCTTGGTTCCAGCCCCCAGTGTTGGTCCTGAACTGCAGGTACCGGCCATATCTGGGGCAGAGCACTTCCTGATGTTCTGATTTAAACCTCAATTTGAACCCTGGGGGGCCTGGCTGTGTCTCCCCCAGCATAGGAAGCCCCTTCAAGAGATGCTGCACCTCTCCCGGCCTGCCAGCAGCAGGGCAGCTCGAAACTGAAGGTGAAAGTATCTGAAAGCCAGGACTATAGACTGTATACACATAGCAATTTGTTACTGTGAAAAACCATCTGTTTCTCGGTATTACAATTCTCAGAGGGCAAATTATAGCTAGCGTTCAACATAAAACATCAATTTAAACCATCAACTATTCATAATTTCAATTCTTTATTGGAAACCAAGGACATAAATGTCAGAGAATAAAGCAATATTTCTTTTATTAACTGTTCCATTCATCTGGCTATTAAATAAAACCAGGGCCCCAATAAATGGCAGGAGTCCTTGCCTGACAGCCACACCAAATAGCTCTCTCTGTAATTCTCAGACATTTTAAAACAACGAAAACTGCATTATTTGAAAAGTTAGAAACTTTAATATATAATAAAATTAAGATTAATATGATCTTAATACCTTACAAAACTGTTTGCTGTGCCCTCAGATTCAAGTATATTTCTTCTTGTACGTTTTATTTTTAACAGTGCTCATTTTGTACTGAGAACAGACTGGTTTTATGAGCAGCTTTTGCAGATGCCAACCACCTCCAGCATTTTTCACTGACATCTAGTTTTCCCAGGCTGAAGCCACCTCCTGCCGCTGGGCCTGTGCCAGGAGGGGTGGCATTTTGAAAGTGCAGCTCAGGAAGTGCGTGGCCTTCAAAACCCAGTCCCATGGGACACCCACAAAACAGTTTAAGTAAAAATACCCTGCCTGACACAGTGCAAGGCAGGTTCTTGTGGCAAACTTTTTTTTTTTTTTTTAAGAGAACCATCTTAGCATTCAAAAATGAAAGCCATAAAAGATGGAAGAGAATATTATTGAGTGCTTTGTGTATTAAGACCTATAGTGAGATTGTTATATACATCATTTTACAGCAATCCTGCAGGGTGGGTACACTTTACAGATTAGAAAACAGGTTTAGAAAGATGAGTCACCTTCTCATCCTTTCCCTAGGAGGTACACCTATGTGCTAACTAACAAGGAAACGAAGATAAAGAAGACACAGGGCCCATCTCCAAAATCTACAGACTGGCCACAGTCACATACGTAAGTGTTGAGTATACTCAGCAGTGCCAGGCCAGAACATCAGGGGCACAGAAGAAAGGGCTTAACTCCTCACTCACCCTACAGAGGGAGAAATAACTGGTAATGGGGTTTTAGGGAGGGCTCCTGGAGGAGGAGACTGCATCGGGGTTGCGTCTTATGCAAATATTTGTTTTTCCCCCCATTTTAAGGTTTAATTTCTAAGATGCAGGTTGCCACCCTAAAAAGTTATGTTAAAAACACATAACAACACTAAAGAAAGATTTTATATTCAACACACCCATAATCTATCCCACATCTCTAGTAGAGTTCTCAGTCCTTGACATCCTGCTATCACAGTGGCCCCACCTTACTGCTCTAACATAAATATCTCCGTGTGTCTTACCAGTATTTATGATTTTAGTTTTTAGTAGCTGTGTAATATTCCTTCCTGTTGCAGTGTGCTGTCAATACTGTTAGCTGAATGAATAAATCGATTCATTGACAAGTGCCTTACTTTGGTAAAACACGCTGCCATCCATTAAGACATAGGCCTCTGTGGGTACCCTGTTATCACCCAGGGATGGGATTAACACCACTGATCAAGAGGCCATGAGACTCTTCCTCCCTTGTCCTGAAACTAATTTGAGTCCTGCTTCCCCCCTACACTGCATCTTTGGGGGCTGTGGTGCTGGTACTGGAGGTTGGGTGGCAACAGAGAAGACAGCTACTGGGCATGGTCTCCTGTACCCATGAAAGCAGAGCAGGCCAAGGGCACACAGCAACCATGGTGCAGGCTCCCAGCCTCCTCTAGCCCACAGAGCCTCAGTGAGAAAAAGGAGGTGGCGAGAGCCAACCCAGCCTCTACCACTTACTGTGGATACTCTCTGCACTTATCGCTATGGAAAAGAGCTCTTCTAAGAGTATATTACTTTTTATTGGTGTCTTACTGGCCATAGTTGAACCATACCTTTTAGCCTGAAACACTAAAAGAGAAAATCACAATCAATAAATAGGCAAGAAGATACCCGCAAAGACATACTTGCACAACCTCACAGATTTGGTTTTCTTTCTTTCCTTTGCTACTTTCTTAGTCCAGGTCATCCTGGTGAATACAGAAAACAATAGTTGCTTTCTCTCCTGTGTATATGACCAAGTAAAACCTCCCTTGTTTCATTAGAGTCAAGACTTAAAACTTCAGAGTCCCTGATATTTGCATTTACAATTTAAATACCATTTGGAACCCTTTAGATGTAATTTTAATAAACACATATCTGTAAAAGAGAGTAATTGAGGGCCCCTCCTGAGGAAGGCTCACCACCCTCATTCAGGATTCATAAAAAGAAGGGGAGGGAGAAATTCATATCATAGATGATTCCTGCTCAGCTACTGTAGCAAGCGAGGAGTTATTTGTAGTGCTCCCTAAGACAAGCCTGATGTTCACACATTAATTTTCCATTTATTTTCAAAATTCTAAAAGGTATAGCATGTAACTTGGTGGGTAAATTTAAAAAAAAAAAAAAAAAAAAAAGCCCTTTGGATTTAAATATCTAGGAAACCGAATGCAAAGGCTTGATTCAGACCGAAGAGAAAGGTGCATACACTCATCTTGGGACGAGAATCATGTTGGGAAGAGAGTCATGGCTTCTGGGGCCTTGAAGATCATATGGTTTACTCTGAGGACTGGCTGACTGGAGAACATACACAGTAAAGAGCTGAATAAGCACAGGAGGAGGCTGTCAACAACACAGCAACTGTTCCTTGGGTCAGAAGAATTGAAAAAGTGAAAGTCTCAGGGACTGCTTGGGAGACAATCTACAAGTGCTTTGTACTGTCATTTTCTGCTCAGCTGCTAGGTAGAGAACTGGTCAGACATACTAATATAAAAGTTCTTACTTTGTAAGATCTTGTTCTTTAGAGACAGCATCACTTCCCTGGGCAGTCCTCCTTCTATCACAACTTTCCTGGCTGGGGAGTAACCCTGCTGGTCCCTGTTTCATTCACTTAGGACGGGTTAGAAGCCCTTCTCTGTTAAATAGCTCCCAGTGAGGCCCTGCTTATTGCACTCCAGCACCTACTACTGGGCCTGGCATCCACGAGTCCTCATAGCACAGGTCCTGAATGAACATGTGAATGAAGGCAGAAGAAACCCGAGCCCAGGGAGAGGAGCTATCTGCCTCAAGTTAGAGGCTTATTAAGGAACACTGGGGATCAATCCTGAGGCCTCTTACTTGGGGCTGTTTCTGAATTACTATAATATGGGTAAGACTCTAGAAATGGTCCTTTTCACCCAATGCTTGATTCATAACAGTATACTAATAATTAATTACATGGTTTATCTAATTGTGATTCGTTGTTTGGGCTTTTGCCAAAAATTCTAAATTGTAAGCATTATGGAATTCAAATCTGGCTCCACCTGTGTGTGTGATGACTTGCTCCAGGGTGAGGGGACCAGGGCCCCCCCCCCCATCAAAGCCCCTCTTCTGCCCTGGGGCCCCTTACACTGGCATGCTCCATAAAGAGCCTGCTTTTCCAGCCCAGAACCCATTGCCCAGCCTCACAGGCTGGAGCACGTCAGTGTCTCTCTCGTCACCTCCTGGAACATTTTCTGAGTAGTAAAAATGTTCCTCTGAGAGCTTACATCTGTACAGCTTGTCCGGGAGTTAAGTTCCTTGCTGATTAAATGAGCACTCCCGGCTTTATGGGAAAGGGCGGCAGCCCCACTGTAACTTGTGATCACTGGTTATTATTCCACCCACAAGAATATGTGACCAGCCAGTCAACAGATATTTACTGAGTACCTATTATGTCCCAGGCTCTGTGCCAGGGGCTAGAGGTACAACCATGAAATGACCAAAAGGGATCCCTGCTTTCCTGGCACTCACATTCTAGGAGGGACAGACAGGTAGAAAAGGAGAAACAATACTCCAGACAATGTGTCACCAGCACAGAATAACAACCTTAGATTGGGGTGGGGATTCCTGGGTATGCCAGGGAGAAGGAACCACGGGGCATGGACATTCAAGGTGTGCACAGGAAGGCACTGAAGGGTCAAGCTGGGCAGCTATCGGATCTGAACTACATTTGTTAAGGGGAAGTGAAAAGGAGAAAAGAAATCAAATATTCAAATTCTAATTTCAGCACCAACTAAATGGAATAAAACCTAACTTAAATAATTCTCTGTAGTGAGAGTTATAGTTATTTTTGTTTCCCCTGATCTGTGATATTGCAGGACAATTGTACAGAGGCACATGGAATTTTTATACCTTCAGTATATTGAGACACAATAGACCAACTGATACAAATTTAGACTTTTCAATATATGTGATTATGCCAACATCCTAAATGCCAGAATGCTGCCACATTCACCTAGTCACCAGATCTTTAATGGTTGCTCAGAAAAGCAAAGGAAAAGAAGAAAGGCCAAAGGTAGAAACACTCAATTCCAAAGAGCTGGAAAGCCCTCAAACTACCACTTCTGCCAGTTCTGACTTTCAGGGGAAATTCATTCTGAACTCCTGTTCCTGGTCTCAGTTTTTAAATAAAAAATTTTAAATAAAAATGCATGTTTTCATCTCTCAAAAACAAACGTTTATTCTCTTTTATTCAGACTATTTAAAAGAATATTATACTGGGAAAATTAGCTATCCACTTGGGAAACAGTAGTGAGATCCATATACCTCATATACCATATACACAAAAATGCTGTCAGATTATAAAACCAAGTGATAAACCAGAATGCCTCAATTACTATGAGGATATATTTTTTTAAAATGTATATATTTATAAAACAAACAATAGACTTGGAGAAAACATCTGCAGTATATGAGAGAAAGAGTTAGTATCACATACTCTAAGAATAAATAATACAAAGCAAGCAACCTGTGAGAAAAATGGGCAAATGATGTCAAAAGACAATTTACAGAGAGAGACTATGGCTAATAAACATGCAAAAGGACAGCGAACTTCATAATTAATTGAAGAAATGTGAACTAAAGCAACATATTTTCCTACCAGTGGAAAATTCAACGACTGACTTATTGAGTACTGATGAGGCTGTAAGAAAAAGGACAGTCTCATTGCCCTTCCTGTCACCTGGTGAAGAATGACAACTGAGACCACTGTTTCCGATGCCACACTGGCAGAACCAGCCAAGAAAAATATGTACATAAACTTTGGCCCAGCAAATTCACACCTAAGAATCCATCCTCCAGTAATACCTGCACCGACAGTCAAGGACTTGCATACAGAGATGTCTGCTGCATTCACTCACTCCACAAACATTTATTTACCACTACTGCATGTAAAATCCTCTTGACACTTAAGTCACATCACTGAACAAAATAAGCAGAGATTCCTGTCCTTACATTCTTATGGGAAAAAAAAAACAATAATCAAAGTAAATAATTATATGCTATGTAATTTAAAGTGGGGACCTCTGAAACAGGGAGAGGGAAGACTTTAAATTTTTTGTTATGCGTGTTTGAAGTGGTTTAATTTTATGAGCACATGGTAGTTCCCCCTTACCTAAGGTTTCAGTTATCTGAAGTTAACTGTGGTCTGACTGGTCTGAAAATATTAAGTGGAAAATTCCAGAAATAAACAAGTCATAAGTTTTAAATTGTGCACCGTTGAGTAGCATGATGAAATCTAGTGCTGTCCCACTCCATCCCGCTGGGGACGCAAATCATCCTTTTGTCTAGCATACCCATGTCATATGTATAATATAAAATATTTTGAGAGAGACCATATTTATATAACTTTAATTATATAAATATTGTTATAAGTATTCTATTTTATTATTGTTGTTGTTAACCTCTTACCGTGTCTAATTTATAAATTAAACTTTATCACACGTATGTACATACAGAAAACAACACAGTGCATATAGGGTTCAGTACTATCCAAGGTTTTAGACATCCACTGGGGGCCTTGAACACCCCCAGCAGATAAGGAGGAACTACTATATTAATTTTATAATAAAACCTTTTTTAAAAAAATAAGAGTTTTGTCACACGAAACCCAATACGCTAATCAACTCATGGAGGGTCTGTGCCCCATTAATGGGGGACAGCAGCTGACTATCTTGATCCTCTATTATTACCATTGCTGAAGAAAAAAAAAAAGACCAGAAAAGTTAAGTAAGTACCACTTGCAAACCTCTGTTCACCCAGAAAACACTTACTGAGATGTAATTTCTCTCTTGCTCTTTCAACTCATTTACCACACATGTAATGCACGAATGCATACTTATTATAAAATTTAAGAAAATAAAGACTAGGGAATAAAAAAGTAAGAGCCCCCCTTCCTTGCCTTCCTGAGCTGTCACCACATCCAGCTGCTCCTCTCTATGACATAAAAGGCAGTTTTCACAGTGAATGATCCTCTCCCAAGCTGAAAAGGCCAACCTGTAATATATCTCCATCTATATTTAGATTATAGAATTAGATCCCAATTTAGCTGACTTTCATCTTAGAGCGTGTGATGTTTCCCAGGACTGCCCAGATTTCCTACCAGTTAGAATTTCCTGTAAGCTAGGATTAAAAGCTCTCGTTTCCTAGTTTCTAGTTTCTATCTTAATCAGTATACAACACTTGAAATTTTATAAGAAGTTTTGAAAATATTAATATGGTATTTCATTTCCTAATGATCTATAAAAGACGGGGAGAGAATGAAACCCAACCGCGTGGACTTGAGGAGATCTGGTTCTGTAGCCTTGGCTTTGGTCCAGTCACTCAACCATTTTGGGTTTGATTCCCAATCTTTAAAATGAGGATTTGGGGCAAGGTGAAAGGTATATAAAAAGCCTGTCCCATAAAAACTAATTAGTAAATATTGTTTTCCTTTCTCCTTCCTTTAAAACTTTTTGTCGTTCAGGAGGCCCTGAAAGGGGCCTCTGTCAGTGCTGGTAATGTTCTTGATCTGAGGGTTGGTGATATGAATAAGTTCAGCTGAGAAAATTGGTTGAGGGTCCACTTAATAAAGTGTGCATCTTTCTGTGCAGGGGTCCCCAAAACCCGGGCCACAGACGGTACAGGTCCGTGGCCTGTTAGGAAGCAGGCTGCATAGCAAGAGGTGAGCAGTAGGCAAGTGAACAAAGCTTCATCTGTATTTGCAGCCACCACCTCAGCCCCACCTCAGATCATCAGGCATTAGATTCTCATAGGAGCACTGGTCCCTGGTGCCAAAAAGGTTGGGGACCACTGTTTTTGTGGGTATATCAAACTTTATTCAAATGGTCTAAGCAAAAAAGTAGAACCTATTCCCTCTTGTCCCCGGTTCTCCCATCACTAGCTTGATAGGGAGGGTCCTGACGAGTCTCTTGTGGAAAACATGTGCCTTCTAGAGGCTGCAGTATGAGCATGAGGTGACTTCTGCTGAAGCCACAGAGTCATGAGGAGTAGGCCCAAGTCATCCAGGTGCCATGGATGGTGAGCAGAGAAGGGCTGGGAGGTTAGTTCAGGCTACAAGGAAACCACAGGCATCTAGCCTGTGCTGAGGAACAGGCCTGGCTTTGCTGAAACCCCAAGGCTCTCTGATGGATATGAGTACCTGGACAAGGACAAATGAAGCAATCTGATTCTTCTCTCCTGAAATGTACCAGAATACATAAGCAGTGATTTCAGCTGTCTGCAAAGCAATCCTCTAAAACCCAAGTATCATTTTTAGAATCAAAGGAAGGCGGCAGCTGGCTAAACTGGTCAGTAATCAGATCTGGAGCTTTTCACTTTAAGGTCCCTGATTAGAACCCTGTCCAGGTCAATGGTGATAGGAAGTCATGACTCCACGAAGGCATCAGGTCGTTATCACTGAATGTGGAGAAGAGATGGTCTGTTGGTCACCGATACCTCTATAGACAGCGCCTAGGAGGGGTCCTGGGTCACTGAGGCTTTCTTCTCTGGGACCTGTTCCCCTCCTTACCCAGCAAATCAGCATATGACCTCTCCACTGGCCACAGCACTCTGATGTAAAAGAGACATCAACTCTGCACTGGGCCAGGGTCCTTTCCCGAAGTTTTGGAAATGAAACTAAGAGTTGTAGAAGTGAGGAACCTCTCTCCCTCTCCAATGCTGAACCAAGCACATGAACACACAGGACATGCTGAGAGCATGTTCCACCACATGAATGCAGCAGAACAAGCAGCTGGCAAAGCAAGTCAAGGGAGAGTCAGGAAGAGCAGATGAACTCCGGGCCCTCTTCTAGGCTGCAGCATGGGCTATGTGCTTGCCCCCAGCAGATTTCCTTAACTCAGCCAGCATCAGAGGCTGTTACTTGTAGCCAATTCCTACAGACCTTCTTGTTACAAAATAGTATGTACTCCAAGAGGGAACCAAGCAGATTCAAGGTGGGGGTGTTTTCTCTTTCTAATGATTAGTATTTTACATGCCACATTTAACCTGTATCTGAAATAAAAATGTGCCACCCACACCTCATAAATGCAGACAGAAGTTCCTCTACCTTTAGAAAAAAGTATACAATCATGATGGGCCTGCAATTTTCATTCCTTCTTTCAGATAAAGGCAATGCTACCTCTGTTAACCTAGAAGATACATTCCAGTGGCACTTTGTTGCTAGAAACTTGCAAGCAATAAAAGAAAACACAAAATCCTCTTTATGAGGATCCTGGGGAGAAATTTTACCAACACCAAAGGATTTGTGCTCTTCTTAAACAAATGCTTTTCAACTAGAGAGAGATGACTCACCTGGTTGCCCACCTTTGCAGTGGGTGCTGGGAAGTTCACAATCAAGTCTGTCTGTCTCATCACTGAAACATATAGGATGTAGGATCTGGGGAATATAACTTTGCATAGTCACCCAACTCTGGATCTAATCACTGTTTCTTTCTCTCTTTATTTCTTCTTCCTTCCTACTAGCTCCTAGCCTCATTGCCTTACTTCTTACACCTTTGCAAGCCATCTAAAATCTTTTTTTAAAGTAGACAGAACACAACCAGACAACAGGGTAGGGATGGCATAGTTTTATATTTAGATGAGCCTGGACTCAATATTAGTTCTACCATTTACTGGCAGCCAGGAACCTATCTGAGCCTCAGTCTCCTTAGTTACTAAATAGGGAAAGTATCTTCTCAGGGTGTTGTGAAGATTTAAGTGACTGATGTGTGTGAATGTGCTTAGCTTGGTATGAAGTAGGTACTTAAGAAAAATCATTTCCCTTTCTTTCCACTGTACTGCCCGCCCATCTACCCAAAATCCCCAGATAGCCCCAGGCACTTCTGTACCCAAAGGATATGTACTGACCAGAAATGCGAAGGACCAAGATGTTTAGCAGAGGCCCGGGGAGCCCGTGCCCACTCCTGGAGATTAGGCTCTGCAATCCTGAGAGTGTGGCCCACTGCTGACACTCCTGTACCCCACCTGGGCGGGGTCTGGCCTGCCCACATGAAGCCTGTCTGTATTTGAGATAGTGTTTCCATCAATGATGGCACGGGGAGGGCTGCCTTCCCCATTCTCCCCACAACCAATGAGGTACAACAAGAAGCTTCGTTTCTAAAGTATCTACAGTGCAAGTATTGGAAGTCTAACTATTTCTCTATGAATGGTCTGTCCTATGTGTTCTACTCCTGGCTGCCTGGCCTCCTACTACTCAACAGGATTCTAGGCCACTCTCTGCGACTGTCAGTCAATGTTTGCTAGGCAAGTAAAGACTAATTTGAATTTTAACAAGCACAGCAATTAGAAAGGCCATCTGCCACAAGAGCACCATGGAACACATTTGAAACCCAAATACAAATATTGCAGATTATGCCCTGTGTAGGAATATCTATTTTAATTTATGACATGTAAACTGAAAGTTCTATTTCGTATTTATGGTTTTCAAGAGTATAACATACCACAACTAACTCCAGTGAGAAGACAGAGATGAACTAAGAAAGGAAAAGGGAGGAGGCCCTGGTCTATCCCGAGGAATCCTGACTCCTAGGGGGGAGGTCAAGGGCAGAGAAAGTGACTTTGTAAGCACAGGCCAAAGGCCTCATTTTTCAAGATAAATGCTAATTTCAATGGATACATTTAAGTAGGCCTCAGGAGCACACACTGCACACATTTTTCAACTAAAGATAGAAACTATGCTTAAAAAGCTAATTTGGTATTTTTAGAAGTTTGGGTTTCTTTGATCCGGCCAAAAGAGGCTTAAAATTCAGCTTCAAACTATTTTAGTCTCTGCTTTACAACTCTGAAATAACTGGTACATCTTAAGTTCCTTTTAACCACTGACAGTGTATGATTCTATAAGCTCACATATTGGAAAAGCTGAAAATTCAGGACTAACTTGACATCAGAGTTTTCTTTATTGTGAAGATTCAAGTTTTATTAAAAAAGCAGGCGAAATTTCAAAAAGTATAATTTGGTCACTTTTGTGGGTAACAGAGTTCAACTTTCCTAATCTAAACATAAACTTTCTCTCTAAGGTGATGACGGCCTCAGCTGTTGGGTGCTCACTGTAACACCCAGGTATTGTCTCCATGAATTCTCAGTACTAGCCCATTAGGTGACCTGGCCAGCCCTCTTTACCAATGAAGAAAGGCGTTCAAGGAGACTCAAGGCCATAAGCTGATGGGCTGCATAACTTGGGGTCAACCTTGGGAACTGCTCTTCCTCAGTTCATAGCCTCCTGCCCCTACCTCTCCTCTGCCTCCTATTTGGGCAAAACAAACAAACAAACAAACAAACAAACAAACAAAAACCATCGTGAAAAGGCCTAAAGGAGTCTAGACTCTAGAGGCTTTTCCTGTGCCCTCACCACCCACATGACTGGGATTCTGAGCCCCTTTACAAGCAATGACAAGACTGGACAGGGCTGAGTAGGAGACTGAATGCGCCATAGTCTTGGTCTCGATTCTCATATTTAAATCCCCATTTGATATGAAAATCCCCTACTGTTTAATTTTTATGTGAAGATAGATGGGGGAAAAAATGAATAAAACCCTAAAGCTTTACAATTACTTCAAGTACAGAGACTCTTCAATCTGCCCTAGCCCAAGGATTTGGTGGGCGTCCTAGGCCTACTACCTCATTTTACAAGAAAACAGGTCCAGAGAGAGGAAATGACTAGTCTAGGATAAATTTTGATTATTTGTTTCTGGGGACCCTTTACATATCTTTTCAAAAGTGTAGTACACATTTTGCCCCTTCATATAGTGTGGCTCATTTCAAGGATGTGGTTTAATTAAACAATTCAGCTAACAGAATGTGTGTTTGTGGTTTTTCCATTGACAGATACATGCCTCGGCTAACCGAGTGGAGTTTATTCCTTTAAAGCAGTTACAGGCCATTATTTGCAAAAGAATTTGTGTTCAATAAACATTACACCAACAATAAGCTTTTAAAAGCTTCTAAAACCTGCAGTTTTGAATCTTTCCCACTGGAGATGAAATCCAAATTGTCAGCTACTATCAGGTCTAGTGTGGTGTTTCAGAAGCTGTTAAGACTTTATTAGTCTCTGAAAAAGACGCTTAACTAAATCGCAAGTGTGTTAAATGGGAAAAGATTCCATACAGTCTCCTTCTAAAGGCAGCTGGGACCCAAGTCATGGGACTGGGTGTTGGTGCTGGGATGGATTTATCAAGTTCCCCTTTGGTAAGTGAGGATGTCCTGGCAGGAGGTCAGCACAAAGTAGATGTTCAAGAAATGGTCCGTGTTCTTGTCCTTCTACAAATGAGGCCTACTGCTCACCCATCGAGCCCACCAGATCTGTTCAGCCCAGAGGATCACAATGATGGCATGCCATGTGACCTGTTCAGAGGGGAGCCCTGTTGGATTATGGATTAAAACAAGTAGAGAGCAGTGACCAGTGGGTAATTAGCCCTCAAGGAGCATAACCAGGGCAGCCCTTTCTTTTCAACCCTGTCTCAGAGGGGACTTTAGAACACAGGAGCCAGGGCACATGGTGGCACTGAGAGGCTCAGAGGAATGGCATGGGCAAGACTAGGGAGCTGCCAGCCAAGTACTGTCTGTTATCATCTGTGTGATGTCAGGCAAATCCTTCAATGCTCCTGATGTCCACTATCCCCATCTGCACTGCAGCCAGGATGGCCTTTCTGGAGCACAAATCGGATCATGCATGAGAGAGAAACAAGGTCCTGACACCAAAGGCCCCTGTCACCTAGCACAGTCTCTGGTCACTGTGGATACTCAGAACAAATGGTGCACAAAAAAAGTGGTCTACAGACTCAGAAGGATCATGACAACAACTATTAGAATAGCTCTTAGGAAAAAAGTATCCATAAACCCAAGCACAGGCAGTCTTCCCCCTTCATTACTTCTCTCACTCCAGTTTCTTCCAAAGATGTACTCTGCCTGGCAGCATGTGCCACCTGGGCAAAGGCCCTAGTATACAATGGGTGCAAAGCTGCTTGGGCCTCATTCATTTGAACAATAATCCCACAAAAAACCTTCCCTTCCCTCAACAAGCTTACGCCCCTGCTTGCCTTCTCCCTTTCTCTGTCTCTCTCTCCCCACCCTTGCTCCATAAATAGTTTTTCTAATGTAGCATACATGCAATGTAATTATATATATATATATATATTTTTTTATTATTATTTTTTTTTACTTCGTGTAGTCCCCATGCCTAGTAATTCAGCAATACAGGACCACTCACCATCCCCTGAAGACTATTTCCCTTTCCTAGAATGCTCCCACTTTAAACATTGCTAGCCAATGACACAAAGGGAATAAAAAGCACGATAGCTCCAAACCACAGAAGGTAAGCTTACTCTCTAAGAATAAAACTATAAAAAAGTATGAGTGAGATTAACTATTAAAGAGAGTTGCCCAAGGCCATAATCTAAGAATGGGTGGCTAAGAAATTTCAGAGACACCTGAAAACTCCAGCCTCTGGGGCATGATGAGAACTGAGTTGACCACAGTGGGCTCTGGGAGAAGGTGCCAGCAGATGGAAGGCACAGTGGGTCCCCAGCCCTTGCTAGGGTGTTGGGCACTGGTGGGGGTGGTGATCTGGCCTTCAATGGTTCCAGCTCCAGGCCCCCAGCCTCCTGGCCTGGGCTGACTTCCTTCAGAGATTCACCTGTGAGAAGGGAAATCCAGTGTGGAGGAGGAGAGGGAAGGACAGGCTGCTGACAGCAGCACAGAGTCAACGAGCCGTGAGTGAGGCTCTTGTCTAAGTCTGGATGGCCTGAATTCACTCCTGAGGAACCTGTCAGTTCCAAGTCAGGGGGAGAAAATGTGCTTCCTGGTCAGTGTCTTTGGATAATGCAGCCCCTGATACTCTCTTATCTGGAGTACTGCCCACAGGGGCAGCTGACCCTGGAGGGTATAATTCAAATATCTTCTCAGATCTTCCTGCTGAAATTAACTTATTTTGGGATTTCTATACCATTCTGTAACTCATTACATTATAATGGCATATATTTATACTAAACTATAATTTTAAAAACCATACATCTGCTTTCAGGCCTCCCCGCTGCCCAGCACTGTGGGTGCCTAAGAGCAGTGACTGATTCTGGACCCAGAGCACCTGGTGGCTGGCACAACCAACCATCAGTGTCCACAAGAGACAGGCTGCACATGGAGGTGCTTCCTGGGCTCCTGGCTTTTCCCTAAATTTCAATGGCAAGTACTGTGTCTTCCCTGCACATTCTCATAACTTCCTCTGATTACTTGGGAGCTAGGTGGACGGTATATCAAGCCACATCAGTAACCAACACTTGCCTGCCTTATTCCATGCCACACTCTGTTCTAAACACTTTATCTGCATTGATTCATTAAAAGTACATGATAACATCCTATTGCCCACATTTTTCAATTGAGGACACTGAGGCACAATGACTTGCCCAAGTCACAGTATAGTGAAAGTGCTGGAGCCGGGGGCAAACTCAGGCAAGCTGGCTCCTTGTGCCAGGATGGAGTGGCACCAGACACCCTAGAGTGCCAGGTCTATGCCCTCACGAATGCCCAGAACACCCCAATAAAACCAAGTGCTGCACAAGCTTCCTCACAGACAGGTCCTCCTTCACTGCCTTAGAATGACAGTTTTGAAAAGGATGATTCCAATTTTGTGAATACATTAAAAGCTAGGAGAATTAACTTGTATCTTCACTTCTTAAGGAATACAGAGGCATTCCTAGAGATTTGAGGCTATTGACACTTCAAAACTCTAAGACCACTTCCAATATGATTAAATACCTAATATTTATTCTGTCCCAACAGATCTGTTTTAGATAGGTTACAACTAGGATGCATTAAAGCTATATTCTTCATGTATTCCATTTATAATTGATAGCTCATTGGGGCCCACTGTATAATTACTGTGGACAAACACTGATGCCCCATTTTTCATGAACTTGGAACACAAGCTGATTATTTCAGGCTACTGTAGAGATTCAGTGGAAATCACAGCTCTGCTCCTTGAAATATTTTTTGGTGAGATCCACAAAGCTGAGACAGAAAAACAACCCTAACTACATGCTGCTATTTGAGGAAGGTCCAATCCCTCAGGCACAGATCTGCCATTTCTGAAGATATGCAGTGGCAAAAGCATGGGAATGACTTTTCTATTTGTCTAGAAATAGGTTTATTATTGTCAGGTACTCTCTAAGTTAGGCTTGATACAGAACAAAAGATGGTGAGGCCTTTGCTAAAATCTGCTATCACCATTAAACCTTACACACACACACACACGCACACACGCTGAGGAAAAAAAGGCCCCCTCTCCTACAATTTCAGATTTGGTGGTGATTAGGTAAGAAGTCTGCTTCACAAGCTCTTCTATTTCATTTCTAGGGTTGTAGGAAAGAGATCTCTGCTCTGGTCCAAATAAAACTGTCTTCTGTATGAGGTCTGGAACGAAAAACCAGGTGGCCTACTGTAGCCCATTCCAACTCTGACACCGGTGACGTCCCACTGACTGAACAGTTTGAAGGACTGAGGTTGGCTTGCTGGATTCTGAATCTGTGCAAAGCCATCACAATCACCAGAACCAGTATTTGCAAAGTGTCCCAAGGAGCCATGGTTTCTAGGATTTACCTGGGCAAATGAATATGATGGCAAAAGAGAACAGGAAATGCTGGATAAAATACAGCCAGCTTTCTCTCTTTTTGATATCTTAGGACCTGGATGTATTTTGCACCATTCTATGTTGAGCCAATATTAGCAATAATAACAGCCAACACACAAGATACTCTTTGTGTGCCAGCCATTCTGAGTACATTATTTGTATTAAATCATCTAATTCCCATAACCACCTGATAAAGTAGGATCTTCACAGTGGAGACGGCTGAGATGCAGAAGGGTTAAGTAGCTTGCCCAAGGTCACACAATAAGTGGTGGGGCCAGAACCCACATCTAAGTGGTCTGGTGCCCCACCTGCATCCTTTAACCACAACCATTCATGTATTAGGTGTCTAGAGAGTATGTGTTGAATGAACAGTTGAAACATCAAGGATTAACACTATTGTGGATTGGAAACTTGGAGGAGCCTGGTGTTTCCTAAAGTCACTGGTCACTAAGCCTTTTTTCTTAGGAGTTTCCTTTGCAACTTGTGTTCTTTGCAATAGGCTTCAGGAAATGATCAAGCCAATCTGCTGTTTAGTGTAATGAAGAGTGCGGGCCTTTAATCACCAAACCTAGATCCAAATTCCTATTCTATCATTTTGTGGTATATCTTTGAGCTTCAGGTTGTCTGTATATGAAAGAGACAAAAATAGCCAACCTATACCACAGGATTCCTGAGGCAAAGGGCCTGTTAAAATACTGAACTGTGTTAATCGGTAATAAATAACTAGTAGCCTTACTATAGTTATTACGCCATTTCAGATGGGGACATTGGCAGGTTAGTGACCTACTGAGACTAGACTCAGGTCTGCTGCTCCATCCTGACACTTTGCTTCTCCTTTCTTCCATGTAATATCCTCCTGCCTCTGTTTTCCACCCCAATTACAGCAGCAATAACCTCCGAAGAGGGGGAAGAGGTGAGGGGAAGGAATGAAGGCTGATCCCGGAATCCAGGGATGAAACACCAGGGCCAACACAGGGGGCAAGATTTATGTCTGTCTTGTTCACCACTACCACACCAGCACTCAGCACAGGATATGTACTGAACAGATGAATAAATGAATAGATGAACACATTTAGCAGCAAAATATCAGTTAAAAGGAAGATTGACTATCCAGATATAGGGAGAAAAGTGTGTTTTCTGGCACTAAAATTGGTGGCAGAGTGAAGGCTATAGAAGAATTTTCCTGCAAGGTGAGAGAAAGGGATGGCTTTGGAGGTGACAGGTGGCATAGAGCAGGCTGAATCAGAAGATGTAGGTTTCAGCAGCGAAGGCAGGAGCAAGAATCCTAGAAGGGGGTGAACAGGGAGACCCTAAATACAGAAAAAAGGCACAAATTACACCTTGATGGTAAGTGCTTTGAGCCAAATTAGAAATCTTGAGATTGGTAAATGCAGTATTCTCATAATGAAAGACAGAAGTCAAGAATTATGAAAGCACTAGAAAGCTACTTCTCCCATAAAAGAACATTCAGTACACTTCTACCATCCTCTTATGCATGTCAGGGACACACATAAATATATCCATTTATATATGCCTGCAAACCGGATTCCATGGCACTCATGGGCAAAATAGAAAATAAGTAACAATTTATTATCTCTGGTCTCTATAGGCTGCTGAAAACATTCACTAAATAGAAATGTTAGATTAGTATACAATAGATTTAGCTAAAATCAAGATCAAATATCATCATCAAAAAACTTTAAATAGGAGATCCCAAAAGAGCAGAGTAATTCAAGACTCTGCTTAGGAACATTTTGGTTTCATTCCTACAGTTTCTGTGTAGTCAGATTCACATTTTTCCTGCCAGATGAAAAGTAGTATTTAAAGCAAGATGAATACAAGAGAATATTAAAAACATGAAATTAATACATTTGTCCTTTCAGTTCTTTAGATACCTAATTCCCGCCTGTATTT
The DNA here is from genome assembly GCA_030015415.1 of Cynopterus sphinx. Taxonomy (NCBI): domain Eukaryota; kingdom Metazoa; phylum Chordata; class Mammalia; order Chiroptera; family Pteropodidae; genus Cynopterus; species Cynopterus sphinx. The sequence goes on along the minus strand of CM057379.1, from coordinate 81,254,812 downwards.
TTTTTTTTTGGGGGGGGGTGTTGTTATTGTTAATTAGTTTATATAGAAGCAATACATGCCATAGTTATGTAAACTTGCAGCATACAAAAGTACAATAAAAAAAAAAAAATTACTCCAAGTCCTACCTTCTAAGGTACAGGCATACCTCGGAGATATTGCAGGTTTGGTTCCAGATCACCGCAACAAAACAAGTCATAATATTTTGCTTATGGTCTTTACTTCGATTTGTAAAAAAAATGCAACATCTATGAAGTGCAATAGAAAGAAACACAATAAAAAGAGGTTTGCCTGTCCTCACTATTTTGGCATAGTTCCTTCCAGTATTTTTTCTGCGAGTTTCTTTTATAATTGTAATAATATTCTCTCTATACATATTTCCTAAGCTGCTTTTTTTTTTGTTTAAGCCTGCACAGACACTACAAACTCCCTCTCTGTAAACATAATTTTTAATAGTTGTAGAATGCTTCAAAGAATGGCTGCTCCTGTTGCTTTTTTAAATATACTGTTTTAATACTAATCAATATTGTGACTGAATGAACAAACTGAACAACACAGATAATAGTATGCACTGCAAATCTCCACGTGGGGCTATAGTGTGCAATGCTTCCCAAATGGCTGGGCAAATTATGTTTTAACATAAGAATGATAATAACGATAATAACTAATATTTATTGCTAGCTTAGAGTTTACAAAGCATTTTCGTGTGCATTAAGCTCATTCAATCTCACAGCACAGCAATCTTCTACAGAAGTTCTTTTTATGTCTAGTTTACAGACAGAGAAAACTAAGAATTAGAGGGGGAATAGATTTTCCTATGACACACTGCCAGAAGTGGCACAGAGATGGGACCTGTCTCCAGGTTGATGGCTCCCATATCTATGCCACCCTACCTACTGAGCAGCAACACTTGGCATGCAGTATCTTGGAGAGTGCTTGCTAGCATCTCAATATTGCCATAGATCTATATAGCTATATCTAGAATCCCACTAATATTTCAAACTCTCTGAGCATCCAATCTCATTCTTCACAGCACCCCCAAACTAACCCCTTTTGGGTTCTCACTAACAGCACCACCCATAGTCGCCCGAGACAGAAAGCTCATTGCTCTTACTCCTGCCTGCTCCCTGTTCCCTCACCTCTACAGTTAGCCATTCCCAAGGGTCAGTCTCCATTGTGAGCAAAGGCCTTGGCTGAGCTCACCTGCTATCATAGGGCAGTGACTCGCAAAGAAGAAACCAGGAGATAAGGAGGTGTCTTCTGACTCCTTATACTTTATTATAATGACATGCTGCTTTACAATGGAAATAAAGCTGTGGCAAAGGCACAGAAAAAAAACTTCAAACTCACTGAATTCTCTTTACAAGATCAGGCTCTTAAAAATAACGAATAAAAAAGTGCATATTAGGGGATCATTGAGAATTTTATCTGAAGCTACGACTTCTATAGCTTTCATTGGTAAGATCAAGAATCTTACCATTAATCATCCAATTAATTTTCAATTCTGCTTTACAAAATGAATGTCATTAGTGAAACGTAAAATGAGGCAAGATAAACACAATGAACCTTGCTATAAGCTAAAAAGATAGTGAACGATGCAATCGAAAAGAACATTAGGGTAAAACATGGTTAGTAGCTGTGGTCAAGGGCGGAAGAAGCATCTAGCTGATGCAGTCTTAAACAACCAGGCAGTCATAAAACGTCCTCTACAATTCATTTTAAGGGACCATGTTATTATAAAGCAACTGTGCCAATTTAAGGCGTCTTGATGGCATTCAAGTCTTATTAAAACAGAAAACCTATTCTCTTAAAAAGAACAATGGTATTCTGAAAAGCATTGCAAAATTAATCTAGTTATTGCCCTATAAAGAGTCATACATATAACTATGTTTTAAAGGGTCCACAGGTTGTACCATGTTCAAACAGAGAACACGCACACGAAATCCTCAACAGAGCATTTCCCCATTAATTAGGCAATGAAAACAGCAGCCTCCCCAAATCTAGCAGGAACAAACAGGAAAGAAAAGAATATACTTCTTGTGAGGGGGGGAAATACACGCACACAAAGAAATTAAAGGCAATGCACTCCACCCTCAATATAATCAGTTTCAACAGAAATAATTAGAGATCTTACTTGGGCTTCCATGGTTTCTTCACACTGCTCTAAAAAGCAGAAAGAACCTCCTGATGGCCCCAGGGAGGCAGAACTCCCCAGCCTCTGTGCCCTCTGGTCTTGCGAAGTAATGAAGAACTAGAAAATCAAGGTGCTTGGGAGAACAGAATAAGATTCTTCTTAGGATGGGGTGAAAAGAAGTATCAAACAGCTCTAGGTGGTGAGTTAAGAAAGCCGGGGGGGGGGGGGGCAAAGTATTGGAAACTCAAAAATGGAGACAGCCCTGTCTAGCCATGCTCCCTCCCCTATTACAAACACACACACACACACACACACACACACACACACACACACACACACACACACAGAGAGAGAGAGAGAGAGAGAGAGAGAGAGAGAGAGAGAGAGAGAGAGAGAGAGAGAGAGCGCGCGCGCGCGAGCGCATGCAAGGACGCACTCAGGTGAGGGGAGCGCTGAAGAGAGTCTGTTTCTCCTTAAGATAAAGTTGGTATCTGCTTAAAAAGAACCCTCCGCTGGAAAGAGGTCCAAATGAAAACCTCAGGGCCACCCCAGACATCCTTTTGGTCACCCCTCCCACTTAATCAAGTTCAATAGATCCTTCTGTCTCCTAAATGCTCTCAAATATTGCTGTGGCCTCAGAAGGGCCCTCAGCTGGCTCTCCTGCAAGCTCCCACCCCGCAGTTCTGACCCAGTTCACATGACACCCCCATTCCCAGGATTTCGCACACAGGTCCTTACTTACCTAGCACCTACCAGACTTCGGCGCCCATTCCCACCTCCAGGTTGGATGCTCCTGAAGGAGTTAGACTATTTTTACCCATTGCAACACTCCTCACATTTCACAAGGAGTCTGGCACATGGCTGGGACTTTATTAATCACAACGACAATAGTAAGAGTAATAATAGCAGATGTTCCAGACACATGTCCCAGCCAGGGGCTCACGTCCTTTGTCTTATTTAATCACTCAAACTTTACAAGACAGGTGCTGAAACTCCCCCTATTTTACAGATGAGGACACTGAGATTTAGAAAGCCTGAATTACTGGCCCAGGAAGTACAGCATACAAATAGAAGGCTGGGATTCCTGTCTGTTGAACTTGACCTCTGTTTCCCACTTTAAAATCCCTGGTAAATAGATTAATAAATACCAGAGCCTTTCAAAAAGAATCTTTTCTCTTTTGCAAGTTGAACATTTTCTTATTGTTTTCAGATTAAAGAGTAACAGTTCTTACTATAGTAAATTTAGAAAATTTTATGAGAAAGCATAGTAAAAAATTTTTTCAAAAAAAAAAAAGAATAATCTTACACCATCTAGAAATAATCCCTGTTAAGACCTTGAATTATTTTCTTCCAGTCTTTTTTCTATGTACTTATATGCACCAGCCTTTGTGTATACACAGAAGTATTTGCATGTATTATGCTACATGTGCATATATTTATGTTTCTATTTTGTATATTTTTCTTTCATGAAACTAGGCTGATACAGGCAACCAGCTGAAAGGCAGCTATACTTACCACTATATACCACCAACACCAACTACGGGCAACCATCTTAAAGGGAGAAGGTATTTGCAAACAATACCTCCAATAGTGGGTTGATATCCAAAAAATACAAAGAACTCATAGAACTCAACAATAAAAAAACAATCCAATTTAAAAATGGGCAGAGGACCTGAACAGACACTTCTTCCAAGACAAACAAATGGCCAACAGACATATGAAAAGATGCTCTACTTCACTAGCTATTAGAGAAATGTAAATCAAACCACAATGAGATAGACCTCCTCACACCTGTTAAAATGGCCATATCAATAGGACAACTAATAACAAGTGTTGGAGAGGTCGAAAGGAAGAGGGAACCCTTGTGCACAGCTAGTGGGAATATAAATTAGTGCAACCACTATGGAAAACAGTATGGAGGTTACTCAAAAAATTAAGAGTAGAATTAGCATATGACCCAGCAATCCCTCTTCTGGATATTTACCCAAAAAATTTGAAACCATTTATTCGTAAAAATATATGCTCCCTGATGTTCATAGCAGTATTTGTTATTCACAGTGGCCAGGACGTGGAACAACCAAAGTGTTGTCCTTTGATGGATGACTGGATAAAAAAAGTTGTGGTACATATGCACAACGGAATATTACTCAGCCATAAGAAAAGATCAAATACTACCATTTGCGACTACATGGATGGATCTTGAGATCATGCTAATAAACGAAATAAGCCTGACAGAAAAAGTTGAGAACCATATGATTTCACTTAAATGTGAGATAGAAAATTGAAAGCAACAAACAAGACAAACAGAGACTCACGGACATGGACAATAGTTTAGTGGTTCCCAGAGGAAAGAGGAGGTCAAGTAGATAACAGTAAAGGGGGTCAAAAATATAGTGACAAAAGGAAATTTAATTTGGGGTGGTGAACACACAATGCAAATATACATATGGCCTATTATTAAATTGTACACTTGAAACCTATATAATTTTATTAACCAATGTCATCCCAATAAATTTAGTAATAAATTTTTGCTCTTACCAAAAACCAAACCAAACCAAACCAAACCAAACCAAACCAAACCAAACCAAACCAAACCAAACAAAACCGAAGCTGATACAGCATCTCTAATTTTTACTTTAGTTTATATCACGATCATTTTCCATGTTATTAAATATTCTTGTAAAACATTATCAGTTACATAATAGCTTCAATGACTGAATGTAACATAATTTAATTATTCCCCTATATTGGACATTAGGTTGTTCTCATTTTTTAAAGTATAAATAACACGATAACAAACAAAAAGCTTTAACTATATTTCTAAATTTTTTCCAGAGGGTGAATTCTTAAAAATGGGACTGTTGGGTCAATGGAGTATAATAAATATTTTTAAATTAGCTGTTTTCAGAAAGGTCTGAAGTAACATTCCTATCAGACCATTCATTACACACAGTTTTTTAAGGGAAAAGTTGATTCCACTTGATCCATTTGATTTTCTAAAACTGATTTACTTTACCATTGAGTCATGAACTATCTATTCTTTCATGAGTCAGATTACAATTTTGCGTATCTGGTGTCATATGCTGATAAATTAGCTGGTGATTAATATAACCAGTATCTGCAAAAGGCCATTCCCAATACAGAAATGGAAATGACCTAAGCCTGGCACCACTGAGAGCACAGTGTGATGGAGGCACTGCCATTCTCATGTCAGATGTGGCTGTGTGCATTTCATCCTTTCTGTACCATGTGGACAGATGGCAGCGCTGATTCTCTCTCCTCCAAAGCTACTCTCTTTTTTCTTTCAACTTTAGAAACAGGGCTTGGCAAGGATTAGACTGCTTTAGGGGAGAAGATGCAAGTTATGACTCTCAGCTCGGTCGCACATCATCCTCATGTGGGGCAGCAGCAAATCCCTAGGTCCAAACCTTGGGCCCGCATTCTCTACTAAGTTCCCTCATTTGATTTTCCCTTGCTGGAAATGGCTCCTCGGCTTATTTCCCAGGCCAACCCAGCTCTTAGCCCTGTGGCCAGAGGGACTTGGCGAATGGGCCAGCAGGAAGGTCACAGTCTTGGACTTCTGAACTGGCTCAGGAAGCACCAAACCTAGGTCAAACCAGTCTGTGGAGGCTGGTGGCTTGAGGGTTAAGCATGTGCCACGGCAGCAGACTGACCTCGGCAGAACTCCAGCTTTGCCCCAGCTCTGTCAGTCACCAGCTGAGTGGCTTAGGCAAGTCCCTCAGTTTCTTCGTCTATAAAATAGGCATAATATTATGCCTACCTCCCGGGGGTTGCAAAAATTAAATAAGAGAACAGCTGTGAACTGCTCAGCACAATGAAGGCGGGCAGCAAGAGCTTGCTAATATTTCTGAGAAGTAAGAGGTTCCTTTTCCTTCACAGCTTCACAGCAGTAGCACAACTTGGAGAAGTGGACTCACCAGGGAGAAGGCGCAAAGCAGAACCCAAGTCGTCTCCTCCCTTCCTGGAACCTGTATTTAAATAGCTTCTCAGTTAAAACACTTATTTGTGCTACATTTCTTACGTGGTGAGACTCCGGGCATCAGCACTAGGGAAATCAGAGTGCTACAGAGCTGGTGACTGCTCAGCAGTGAGTGTGGTGGATGGACCCAAGTATGAGTCCTGGCTTCACCTGCTGACAACTGTGTGACTGGAAGCAAGTGATTCTGGAAGTTCCTCTAGGCTGTAGTGTCCTCTCTCTACAATGAAGGTAGTATATGGCACCTGCCTTGTAGGGCCTTTGGGTACTTTAATTAGGTAACACATAAAGGTACCTAAGATGCTAAGCATTATGTCTGGCAAATGATAAGGCTGACCAAAATAAAATAATTACAGTGGCTAACATGTACTGAGCCCTTAGAGTTACAATTTGAAAAGATGTTGACTAAGTTTTCCAGAACCAAGAGCATAAGACATTTAGAACACGCTGAATATGAAGAGAATAAAAGGTCAATGTGAAATGCCAAGCTCTAATTCCAATTGTACAGTGATAGGTGAACTAATGCCTTTTTTTGGATTTCTCAGGAAAAGACTCTTAAAAGGCAAGGCAGTGCATCCACCTCAATCGTCAATGTCATGAGACAAAACAGACATCAACAGATTCAATGTGTGTTTTGGCACTAGCATGAGCCCTGGGCCTAGAGTCCAGCTGATCCAGGTCTTATCTATATTTGGTACATGATGTCAACCTAGAACATCTTATTCTTTCACATTTAATAAACCAGCTTAAGACCTCATTACTCACCACCCTGGTGAACTCATTTTGAAACTCCAAAGGCGGAGAGGGTACACCTCACATTTCTTACTAAAAGAGAAGTTACTTAATGTTCCACTGGCAAAACGTGAACTGCCACAAGTATCTTTAAAAAGAGCGAGGGCCAATTCCCACATTGACTTGCTTTATGATTTTACAGACGAGAAGGCCGAAAACAAATACACGAGAAAGTTTTTCTTCTAATAAGCACCTTTCTACAAGAAACTACCAATTATGAAAACCAGAAATGCATTTAAATGCTTCTTATTGCACCAAGTAGAATGTCAGCCACTTTTATTTATTACTTATTTGAAGGAGAGGGAGAACAGAGAACAAAATTTCCTTTTCCTTCTCTAATGAGATGAGTCACAATTTCCAAACATCAATCAATCAGTGAGTCAGAGAGGGGAGAAGAGGAAACGACTAGGGAGCCTCCCACCTCCAGAACCACAGAAAGCCAGGAACCATAGGTGCTGACTTGACTTCCCCATCTCCTCACACACAAAGACCAGGCATCTTGGCCAGAAATTAAGCATCTTCTTAAAAGTCCAGTGTTCTATCACTCATTCACTGAGCTACTCAACAAACATTTTGGGGTGCCCCCTGTGTGCTGCAAATACAGAGGTGAGTAAAATGGCCCCATTTGAGGTGCCCATATCCAAGTGGGAAAGGCAGACAAGAAAGCCAAAAACTACAGTACCACATACAGAAGAAGTGTCCTGTTCAGGGACATACCGGCAGAGGAAGAAAACCCAACAGGTGTGGGGGAAGAGGGGTAGCCGGGAGCCTCAAACATACTTCTACAATAGTTAACATCTGAGCCAAGTCAAATAACCCCCAGGAGTTAGGGAAGAGGCGCATGGCAGCAGAAAGGAGCCATTCCGTAGAGAAGGACATCTGCACAAATACATGGGTTGTGAAAAGGATGGCACATTCTGGAACCTACAGGTAATTCAGCCTGAATACAGTATGTGCTAAATGAGGGAGGGAAACTGGTCAGAGGCCAGATCTCAAAGGGCCCTTTCTTGAGACTGGCATTCCCTGAAGTGTGTTCTGTGGTTCTAGAGCAGGGGTCCTCATACTTTAGCTAGTAGGTAGGGCTGGTTAAGACACAGATTCTGGGTCACCCCCAGTGCTTCTGATTCAGTAGGTCTGGAGTGGATCCAAGAATTTGCACTTCCAACAAATTCCCAGGTGATGTGATGCTGCTCGTCTACTTGGAGAACCACTGTTCCATACAACAGGGGCCAGCACACTAAATCTGGCCGTTGACCTGTTTTATTTTGCTAAATAAAAATTTGAGGAACACGCCTACCATTTCTGTTGTCTATGGCTACTTTATAGCAGAGAGGAGTAGTTGCAAAAGAGAGGGAGAGTATGGCCCACAAAGCTTAGAGTATTTTACCATCTGGCCCTTTACAGTGAAAGTTTGCCAACCCCTGCTATAGGATTTCTACAAGTGATTAAAAAATAATAATAATAATTTTCTTTTCCATAGGACTTTTCAGAGCCTTTAATAACTAGTGTTATTATTCTGAGGCTAGTGTTCCCAGGAGCACAACATTAGTCTATAGGATGCCACTAAAGGATTTTAACTGATGAGTTCCTCGACAGAATTGCATTGTAGGAAAATCACTCTGGGGGCAAACAGGCTAGAAAGGAACAGAGCTGGAAGTAAGGAGACTGGTTAGATGGTTGCTATGGTAACTACACAGGACCTGACAAGAATACACTAGGGTATCAGTCAGCACACTTTTTCTGGAAAGGGCCAGATAGTAAATATTTTTGGCTTTGCAGGCCATATGTTCTCTGTTGCAAGTACTCAGCTCTGCCCTGGAAGCAGAAAAGCAGGCACAGATAACAGGTAGAGATATGAACATGGCCATGCCCCGATAAAACTTTATTTACAGAGTTTCAGTATGGGATAATCGATGGTGGTGAGGGATGCACAACTATGTGAATGTTCTTAATGCCACCAAACTATACACTCAAAAATGGTTAACATGGTAAAATTTATGTTAGGTTTATTTTATACACACACACACACACACACACACACACACACACACACACACACTTTACTTACAGACACTGAAATTTGAGTTTCATAGAATTTTTATGTATCATAAAATCTTCTTTTAGCTATTAAAAATGTAAACACCATATTCAGCTCATGGGGCATACGAACACTGGTGGTGGGCAGGACTTGGCCCTCCAGCTATATGTTGTTTGGTGACCCCTGCACTGGGGCAATAGGCATAAAGAGCAGTGAGCAGATGCAACAAACAGTCAAAAGCTCAAATCAGGAACTGATGACTGACTGGCGGAGGGAGAATGAGGAATCTGGGCTTTTGTCTCTGGGATGCCACTCCCTATCTTCCCATCAGGGTTTGAGAATCGTGGAAAGGATTACAGGATGGCAGGCAGGCAGGCAAGTAAACAAGCAGGGTTGAGGTCTCCAGCCAGCATGTGAAAAGAAAGATCTGGGGCTCCAGAGAGAAGCCTGTACTGAAACCTCAGGTCCTGACAGACACACTCGGGAGACACCAGCACCCAGGGAGGCCCACATTTGGGGCTGCCAGCCACTTAGTCACCTGCCTCTGGGGACTCCTGTCTTCCCCTTTTAGAAGCCTCTGACTCAGTGATTGTGCCCTGCAGACCATACTGCCCAGTGGAAAAAGAAAATAATCTGCCTTATTCAAAGTAAATTATTATTACAAAATCCAGTCAGGGATTAGGGGGTTAAATAATGATCAATGCCTCTCAAATAATTTATAGGGAAGGACACTCCATGGATTTTTAAATTTCCAATCTATTTTGAACTGGTATTTTTATAAAGTATAATAAAAAGGCCACTTGAATGTCACTGTAATGTCAAGACGCTATAAGCATTTCTACATGCCTACTCTGAACTTCTGAGCATCTCAGGCCAGTAACAACCAGTTTATCGGTCCTCTGGCTGCACTCAGACACACTTTGAGTAGCACACTGGCCTAGACCATGCCTCCTGAAGTTTCTCTACTGAAAACAGAGCAAAATGTACAACCCAATCAGGCCCACAAGCCTGATTCCCCAGGGACAAGCCTCTCTGGAAAACTGGGGACCTTCCTGTACACCAGGAGGATAACCATCCTCTGGCATGACGGCAGGGTAGAGATCAGCAATGGCTAAAGAAGAGACAATCTGCACCCCCTCCACCTCCGTCTGGGCCAAAGATCAGACCGCTGTGATTGGGTTGGTACAGTGCAGTGGGCCCAGCAAAGCAACCAGAGCACCAGCCCTGTGGGATCTCAGGGAGACAGAGGGGTGGGGTGGAGACACTGCTATTATAATAGAGATCACACCACTCTAACACTGAAACTCTACAAAACAGGAAACATTCAAAAGCAATCCCTTATTTTAAATTCTCACCTTTATTATAAAATCCCAAAGCATTTTGTTCCCCTATGAGAAGCTGATTCCCAAAATGTATCTAGGGCACAGAGGGAATGCACTGCTCACTCCAACAGAGCAGACGTGAGTTTTCCATTTAAGAGATGTAATTGCAAATCATTTTAGAAAATGCTCAACAACTAATTGTCATTATAATACCAAGTTTACATAGCCAAAATAATGGACAAATATCACCATGTAATAGAATAGTACAAAAATGGTAATTTTACTATGGAAAGTTGGAACTTGCCATTTCAAATTAGCAGAAGCTGTGAAGTGGGCATTACTGACAATGTGAATATAGTAATTGGGGCTGATTTCTTGGCGCCTGGCCGAATCTGGCTGCCTGGCGTCCTGTGAGTTAATTATAGCTCTGTTAACAGAGCGGGAACACTGAGGAAAAAGACGCAGAGATAAAAAACTCAGCTCAGGTCTATCTGCACATGAGGCAAAATATGAATGTTTTGGATAGAGATCTGGTGCAAAAGACATTATTCTCAATAAATTTCGTAAGCAGTGGCCCTAAGAAAATACAGACATACTATCGTTAGAGGTCGACAATCTACAGAAGCCAAGCACTTTGGAGGTAACCTTGCTAACCCAAAATTTGCCTTCGTACTTTCCACACTGTCGATGTAACAGATGAGTAACTCATCTTAATCTATGTCCAAAAACATTTAATTTAGCACTTGAGAAATTTTTCCTTAAAAAATCCAGAAATCAAAATATGTGATTCTCCCCAAATTAGCTCTATCCACAGACTGAGACAATTATTTCACTGTAGGCTTTTCTTTAAAAATAAATCTTTCTTTTCTTTTAGAGATTTTATTGTGTGCTTTCAAATTTAAGATTCAGTTCTTTCCACCCCTATGTCCAAGTCACTGCCCACCTGATACATTAGCATGTCCTATACTGAGCAGCTCCTTTCTCTATGAAACAGATGGATTTGTGCACAGCACTAACTTGTAGATTTATAGAGAAATATTCAAGCTGGGGGCCATTCCTGGGATAGTGAGATTATTCTGGAGTGAAGTTAGTCAAGTTTTAAATCTGTCACCCAAGCATTTAAAATAAAGGCCGGTCACTGCTTTCTTGCTCTTCAGACCCGCTTCCATCTTCCTCCCCCACCAGCACCAACCCTCTCGCTGAAAATGTAGACAATACATCCAAATGCTTTCATGGTTCCCTTTGCATTTTCTGTTCACCACCAAGCCTGCGAAGGGCCCTGGGCAAACTCAGTTTTTCCTCATGTGTAAAGTTAAGACGTCAGGGCCTACCTCAGATGACCATGGGGGAACACATGCAATAGATCTAGCACAGGACTAGGCTTTGGTGTTTAATTAATGAGTGATTCTTCCTTCTCCTGCCTCTTTGCACTGAAGTCTGGCCTTACTCCCCACTCCCCAGTGACTCTCAAAACTCTAAATCCAACATTTGCCGTTGCAGCATTGGCACCACTGCAAGCTCTCTTTGAAACCTTCCTCTTCCTGAGCAACACAGTCCTCAGAGCACTTCCATCTGACTCGCCAGCCACTTCATGGTTGGTCTCTGGTTCTTGAGCTGCAGTCCAGTCCATACTTCATGCTAGAGAACATCAGCACCTCCCCGGTCCCCAACCACTGGTTTCATCTGGGGCCTTCCATGCAATCCCCTTCCAAAGCCACGACTCCTGTTCTCCTGTTTGCCTTCCTCCAAGCCCCATCCCATGGCTACAGACTCATGGAGAAACATCTAGAACTCATTCTTTAATAAGCAAATCCCTCCAACTGACTCCTGAAGCAAGCCCTTTGCCTCTAGTGTTCCCAGTGTCTCAGCCTTAGTTGACAGAGCCGGTACTCTTCCTGTCACTCAAACCTATAGAAGAAGGGAAGAAAAGAAGGCAACAACCCATATACAGCCTCCATAGTTGGAACCATGTTGCTATGCATGCGCAGCTCTGGACCACAGATGCAGGGTGCAGGCCAGCACCTCCACCTCCTCCTTCTGGCTCGAAGTCCCGAGTTCAGAATCTTGCGGATTCCACCCCTGCTTCTGCCACCACCCAGCTGCTTCCCCTCACCAAGTGCAGCAGCCCAGGCCTGAATCAGGCTCTCAGGATGGCACCCAGGGACTTACTCCCACGCAGAACATGGCCCCATGAGGCAGGACTACTTCCTGTACCCCAGCCCCGAGCACAGTACCTGGCACAGAGAGGAGGACATTCAAAAGAGGCAAGGTTTCCATAAGTCCTTGTGCAATTTTAAACAGCGATAAATTATTTCTTAGATGTAATTTATAAAATGCAACAGAGAGAGAATTTACTCACAATTTAAATATTAACGACTGTTTTATTTTATTTTCCTGGCAATGAACTCTAAAATCTACCGAATGCTTTTAGCCATGTTCTGCTTTGTATCTAAATGATAGTGGATATGTCTAAAGCAAATGTATTCTGAAGTTAAACTCATAGAACCAGGGCCCAGCCTGGGCTGAAGTGGTGCGGTCCAAGGCCTTCAGTAGCTCTGTCCTGTGTGCTCAGGAGATCCCACGCTGACCCCACTCCAGGCACACACCTGGCACTTGCCTCACAGGCTTGTTAATCTCTGGGCAACTGTGAACTGAATAAGAAGTCCCATGAGATGGACCCCGGAGTGACAGCACTTTGGAGAAGTGCAATGTTCCTATGTTTTCTCACTCTCATGGCATTTGGTCTTAACTCTGGTATTTATCAGAAGCAACAAGGCTGACCTTGACCCATGTGCTCTGCCCCAGGCCAACCATAGCACCTTGCTTCAAAAAAGAAGCCTTTTATCTCACACCTGGCGGACAGGAGTGTGGGCACAGCCTGCACTGACGTGGCAATGTGAGGACTCTGGCTCTCTAAGGTGCAACCTGGATATGGCCACATACATTCTGGGTAGGCCAAGACATCTGCTGGAAGCCAAGGGACCCCAGAGGAGTAAGAGCACAAATAAAGAGGCACAGGGTTTATTAAAAACTAAACGGAATTGCCAGCACACAGTGTGACAAATGATAATGTCAAGGCAGAGGAGATGCAGAAACACTGCCCTCTTAGGAGCTTGGAGGAAAGTTCCAGGCCCCTCTACAGGACTCGATGTGGTAACTCACTGAGCTACAACTATAAACAGGTCCCCGTTCTTTCATCTGTAGAGTGAGAGGGGTGGACTGGGTCACTGGTCTCACTGGGAGTTCACTGGCTGCCAGTGGAAAACAGAAGTGAGCCTAGGCAGAACAGATTGTTCCTCATAGAGCCAGGTGCTCACTCTCCTCAGCTCCACGGGGCCATGCCCCGAGAGCACCGAACTCCCTGGGGCCTTTGGTGAGTGAGCCAGGACCATAATACCCAGTGTTTCCCCGCCTTGTTCCCCACCTCCCGGCAGGTGGTTTAGGTAAATAATACCACTGAGACTGCCGGGGCACATCACTTATGGTTAATGCCATCAACATCCTCCTCAAGAACAGCTGGAGTTTTGTTTCCATTGTGCTGGAGCTGATGAAAAGCTGGAGCTGCAGACGCACTTTATTCTGTAGGGCTCTCTGATATGACTACCCCCACTGCCCATGGCCCTCTTTTCTGGAAAGAGCCACTGGAAGGGGCTGAGCAGTGCCTCTCCATGGGGACAGGGGTCAATTACCTGCTCTTAAGGCCTGGGTCACTCACACATGGGAATAGCTGAGCCCAGTAAGAAGAGAAAAAATACAGGTTTTCTTTCCTGAGTCATGGCACTAATGGAGGGTTTGGCAAGAACATGTAGCATGGCTCAAGATGTCATGTTGTTTGACTAGACATGGTTTACTTAAAATAATAAGCGACCTGAACTTCCAATGAGAAGGAATTAGCTAAATGCATCGGGAAGAGCCGAACACTGGCATACTATACAGGCATGAAAAGTATAGGTAAGGACAGTATAGACTGATTGAACAGATGTCTCTGATACACAAGCTCACAAAAGACCATCTACGTGGTTAGGATCCCAAAAACCCTGGCACAGAGCAGACTCTTTTCAATACTGTTGAGCAATGTTGAGCCTATATGTGCATATCAGCATTCAGAAATACTACATGCAAACTGTTACCAGTGGTTATCTCAGGATAGCAGAATGTGGGGTAACTGTTTCTTCATTAATTAAATGTTTTACAACTAGCCCACGTTATTCTAAGAATGAGGGAGGAAAACTTTTTTTCCATTTTTGAAAAAGTAAAAGCATGCTCTAAAGGTGACGCTGTATACAGACAAATATACATCACTTTAGGACAGCACAAGAATATCTAAGTGCAATAATGATATAATCAACAGAGTTGCAATTAGGTCTGTCTCTACAAATTCGAGAGCATCAACAATATTTTCATAAGTTACTTTTTCATTAATTAACGTTATTTATTGAATGCCTATGTGTCAGGCATTGATTGTACTATGAATACGGCAGTGACCAAAATTACATTCTGAACTTTTAAAAGCCAAAAGGTGCCCATAAAAAATACATACTATTAAGGGATATTGCTCCCACCCTACTTCAGGTCCTGCTAGTCCTTTCCTTCCCAATATCTCTGAGCCTGGCTCCTCACTCTATCCTGCCTACACATAAAATGGAAAAGAGCCCACTTGAGAGAAAACACTGAAACTGGGCCAAAAGAGTCCCAAAGACAGGTTAAGTTCAGCCACACACGCATAGCAAAGATCTACCTGCTTTCTCATAGTTAGATGAATTGTTCATTTTTTTCTGCAACTCAGTATATAAGCATTTACCAGGCTGGGAAGGAAAGTAATGTTCACCAGATACCTGTGTGCAGGTGCTAAGCTACAATAAGCAGGGATATGGCCTTGATTACTTAATCCCAGCCATTCAAAGAAGGACTGATTGCCATCCCAGTTGAACTGAGGTTCAGAGAAGTTAAGTGACTTACTACCAGTCAGCGGAGGCAAGATTTGAACCCAAATCTGTGTTGCTCCAAGTCACACAAAACACACACCACACGCTGGCTCTCAGAGAGCCAAGAATGCATTGTCCTTGGTGCAAAGGAGAAACAACAGCAGGGAAAAGAAAAGCCAGGCAACCAGGATCTTTAGGGAAAGATGCTGCTCACTTTCTGCCCTAAGACAAGTGGTTGGCAGAGTGTTTGGGAGACAGAATGTCTCCCTTTTTCAGCCTGTTATTTGGTTTAGAGTAGACACTGCCTTAAGTGAAAATCTTTGAAATAATACTGAATACAAGTTGAGACTGAAAGACACACCTGCAGAAACTGGGCCTTTTGGAATGAGAATTTAAAAAACTTTTGTTCCGTTTCATTTATTCTGTGAAAGCAAATCTATGACCCAATGTGTCTGTGTTACAGACATGTAGTTTCCCTGCTGGGAATTTTCCTGTCCCAGCCGGGGATACTCCACCCTGTTAGCTTTGGGAGTAGTCTTTTACTCCCTTAGTCATACTTTTTTGGAAGTCCTCCAGCCCTCGAGCTAAACCTGCAATACCCTAAAAAGGTAGGTGAGTGTGCTTCTAGGATTTAAGCATCTTTCTCCACCTACTGGAACAGAAGTTGGGTACGTTTCTACCCTAATGTAAAAACAGACCTGGGAAACAATGTGTGCTGGCATGTCTGATAAAACTGCACTTACAGCCAAGCAAAAAGACTGAAAAACAGGAGAAGGAGAGGAGGAAGAAAGGGGGAGGGGGAACCTAGTCTGTGATTTAACAAGTTGTTCTAAGCATTTTCTAGTCTTTTAAGGTTTGCAATTAACTCTGGAATTTAGCAACGCAAAATGCCCCTCAGAACCGACGTGTCCAAAGGCTTAAGTGGAGTAATTAAAAACTCAAAATTCTTCAAAGAATGTATCTGTTGACTAGTTAATATAATAAAGGCTTCATTATCGAGCTGTGATCCCAGCATGAAATGAAGCAGACCAAGCACAGGAATGCCAAGACATTCAAACTATTAGACGAGAGGGGAGACAAGTCTCCTCTCACCACTGGGTTATCAAACCGCAACTGCTGAACTGCAACCTTAGCAAGAAAGAAGATCCAGTAGCTTAGTGAAATTAATTTCGAAAAACAGATTCCATTGAGATATTTGTTTTTTTAACAGTCTACTTACTTATAGTACAAAACAAAGACGCTAGATATTTCTTCTATTTTCATCTTAAATGTTCTTCAGAAATGGTGAGAAAAAACCATATAGTCAACAGGATCCTCACCACCAAGCAGGATACCCACTACCAAGCAAGATCCTCAAAGGAGGGATACCCAGGGCAGTGATGAAGGCCACCCCTATGCAAATACTGGGGAAAGTACAGAGTGAGACAGACTAGCAATCACTGACTTGCCTTTCAAACTGAACTCCTGTAGCAAAAAGTAAGCAGGAGAAAAACTCTAGCAGGGTTCCCCAGGCTCCCCTCCTCCAGAGGGAGTTGGCGACTAGCCTGTTGGGGGCTGAGGCTCCACCAGGCCCTGGGTTGACAGGAACAAGCTGCCCTGCTGGCTGCTTCCATGGAAACGAGGTCAGATTGGCAACAAGCCCCAGCTTTAAAAGAGCCACCTGCCTCAAGAAAACCCAGCACGCTGCCCTTTTCCTTCGGACTTATCAAATTTACAGCATGAAGATGAGACATAAACAGCTGATGACTATGGGGAAAGCAGACCCTTCCCCATGTGTCCTGTGTGACTCTGTACAAGTCAGTGTCCCTCTCTGAGCCTTACTTAGCTTTCTTCTGAAGAATGTGATGCGGTGGGCTACTGATTGCTAAGTCTACCCACCCCCACCCCAGCTGTGACAGCATCCATTTCATTCAGTGCATATCTGCATTATAGCATTTAATCAATGGACCAATCGACAGCTACAAACAAGGATTAAGGAGGATCCTAAGTATTACTCCTATCTTCCCAGAGCTTACAACATGAGGGAGAGAAAGCACATTCACAGGAGAGTTAAAAGACAGAGGTATTAAATAACAATATAAGGAAATACTAGAAGAGCATCTATAATTCAGAGAACAAAGGGACTGAGCCGCCTGGTTCACTATAGTACTGCTCTTCTGAGTCACTAAGAGACTGCAGCCTTCCATTTGGCCACACCTGTGTGCTCAGTGCAGGCGCTGCCTCCTGGCTTCACCATCACCTCCAGCACCAGTGGGCCTGGTATCTTCACAGAGTGTGTCTCTGGGTGAGCTTGTTCCCAGCCACTCTCAAATCCTTTCTTCCTTTGAGACACAGGACCAGAAATCAGTTAGCTTTTACCAAAACCCGTCCTTCCTCAAGGAAGCTCACTCACATTCAGAAAGAGGGTAATTAGGCAATGCAAACAGAGAAATGGCAGAGCTTTGCACATGCTCGTTCCTGGGAAAGACAGAAAGGGCACTTGCCTACTCTCCCTATTAAACCAATCAGGGTATAGAGCAGTATTAGGTATGAGGCTGTGTGCAGCTTTAAAGTCCCAGGGGACAAATACTGGGGATACAGAGATAAGTACAGCCCAACCAGTTTTACAAATCTCTCTCCACTGTGGTACATCTAGACAAGGGAACTCTACTCAACACTAAAAAGGGAGGAATTACTGATACACGCCAACAGCTCAGTGAAATTAAAATGCAGTATCCCAAAGGAAAGAAGCCAGACTCAAAAGCTGTATAATCTACTTACATGACATTTTGAAAAATGCAAAAGTATAGCAACAAAAAACAGATCAGTAGATGCCATGGGCTGGGGTGGAGGAAGTGCTCCTCAGGGTGAGGAAAACTGCCCTCTTAAAACTTGTCCTTCTTGGGAGTGACTCCATAGTGTAGTGGTTAGCATATCCGCTTTACACGCAGAAGGTCCTGGGTTTGCGCCCCAGGTGGAGCCACAAACCATGCCAGGGGTGCCAGGCCACGGGTGTGCGCCACGAGCACATGGGAGGAGACATCCTGCCTTCAGAGATCCCGTTCTTAAAGGGAGTTGGCAACATCGGTAGGTCAGGGGCGAAAGGGATGGGGGAGGGAAATTAAAGGGGGAAAAAAACACTTGTCCTTCTCTAGCTAACCCCCTGTCTCTTTCCTGTTCTTGTCAGTCAAGTGTTTCCAGAGTGCATGTCTCTTCTTCCCCAATTCCACGATCAAAATTCCACACTTGTATCCCCTGGAACTTGTTCCTACCTTTTAGTATGCCATGTCTCCTTCACTTGAATGTAAGCACTGAGAAGGCCGGGGTCTATGCTATTCTGTTCACTGCTGTGTCCTCAGGGCCTAGAATAATGCCCTGGCCTAGAGAAAGCCCACAATAGGTGTTGACCCACAATAGGTGTTGAGTGATGATGACACAACCACTGCTTGCTTATTCTCACCTAGTCCACGCTAGCAGGGTCCCAGCTGTTCTGGCTCCACCTTTGTCCCTGAACATCCCTGCTCCACATCACAGCGCGCAACACTAACTATGCAAGGTGTAAACCAGGCTGGGTCACCCGGAGGCATGCACACCCTGTGATCACTTGGCAGGGCCTTGAGCAGACTGAAGTCTAAGTTCCTGAGCCTTGCTCTTGACTTCTCCAGCAGTGGCCTGAGCCTCACCACCCCACTCCCAGTGGATTGTTCACTTCTGGTGACAGCCCCTCAGTGGCCCCAGGCCAGTCCAGGGCTCCTACGTCTCCCCCAGAGTCCCTTCTCTTTGCTCCACTTTGTTCTCTCCACTTTGTCATTTAATATTCATTATCAAAACACTATTTCCTTGCCAATCTCCAGCTGGGCAGTTCTGGGTACCCCCGTGCCTCTCAGAGCACCTAGTCCCCAGATGACTGCAACACAGAACTGTGAAAGGCTCACGGAGGTGGCCGGGTCATTCATGCCCAGCTTCTCAAGTCCAAACTGTCCCACAGCTGTCATTCACTAGGTGAACAATCCCCACCTCCCCCTCGCCTAGGGTGATGCTGTTTTTGCCTCTGCTCCTAGAGAATACGGCAATCCCAACTGCACTTTGGCCAGAAGTAACTTAAAACAAACCCGAAAGTTTACTTTGGAAGGGAGTTAATACTAAAAGTTGGAAGACGTCTTTGGGACGATAAACACCTCCCTTTTCTTTTCTTCCAGCTTCTGGCACAGCACCTTCCCCTCGTGGTAATGCTTTCTGGGACACAACCACAAAGCTCGTAACTATGGGGCCACCAACTCCAGGGAGGATGGAACGGGGGAAGAAAACTTCACAAATGCCCAAAAATGTGGTTCTCATCTTCTGAAAGCTGCGATACCACTTCTGTAATCTACTTCTATCTTTCTTATAAGAGTCATGAGAGGCTCTGTTCTGGGAGCTGAATTTTTAGACATCAGACAGATTCCTGAAACTATGCCCCTCACCAGGAAGAGGCAATAACCTCCAAGTTTCCAGAAATAAGGAAAGAAAGAGAAGAGGCATCTTTTGAAGCCAACAGAAATTATTCTGTAAGTACAGAAGGTTGATAGAGCAATACAACAGAATAAACGTCTCTGATAATGAAATATTATAATGCAAATAAGGCACTTTAAAAATGTCAAATTAGCTAGGTTTTTAAAATAAAAACAAAAGAAAATTGTCATTTCTTTTCATTCCTAAATTAAGTACAAGGAAGTCAGAGATTTTCAAATTTATACAGCATAACTGGACTTTTAGATCATAGTATGGACATGTTAAATTCTGAATTTTTAAATATAATACTATGAACAATAATGTGCATTCTACTTGACAGAGAGACTGAGGATGCGACACACTTCCTGATAAATTCATCATAAGGCTCTCCAGGGGAAAAACAATTCCTCTTCTGATTGGCCACAGTGATTTCAGTGAGCTGAGATACATGCTTTATATTGAAAACATTATTAATAAGCTGAAGAGAAGGACGATCAAATACAGCGAACTTCTTCAGAAAACCATAAATGGCTCTTCCAGCTTTCTAGCTACCATAAAAATCACTTAAAATAATTTTTACAACAGAAAACAGAAGTAAATCTTTTTCATCATTTGAAGTAAAGCTCTAAAAGTTTTCCTAATTTAGGGCTAAAAGACATGATGATTATTTTTAAATGTCTGGTTAAAAATTAGAAAGTCTCAAAGGTAAGCCACAAATATGTGGACTAACACTGAACATTTCTATTTCTGTGCAAGCACCAAATTGTGTTGTCCGTAAATGAATATATTCATCTTCACTTTATAACTAAAACAGTCAACTACATCTAGGAAATCAAAAATTATTAAAGCAGAAACTTGTATTTTCTATACAGCATGAAACCTAAAAATCATATAGAAATTAGTATAATCTTAGCATCAGAATCATTGTCTTCTGTTGGTTTTAATTTAAAAAAGAAAAGAGGAAAAGCATAAAGTCTATTAAGAAATCTATAGCAATTGATAATGTAAGAATATAGACTTAACATTGTTTGTTTGATAAAAAGGTAAATAGCAAGCTCCAAATTCTTTTTTAAAAATACGATTCATTATTTTCTTTTAAAAAAGGAAAATGTCCACTTAAATATAAATACTAACAAAGGCTCTTTTTTTTTAAGATCTCAGAATCCTTGGACTAATGCCTGCCAACTAAAACACCTACTATGAATTTAGTAATGGGTTATGCAAACATAAATTACAAGGCCAGACATTTTAAAAGGAAAAAAAGGTGATTTATTGACGTGCTGGAGACACGGCAGGATAGAAGCACTATTTCAATTTTCCATATATTCCTCAACACTGCAGATGTGCTAATGCAAAAAGAATTTTAAAATAAAAATTACTCTTAACTCTTCTGGCTCTAACATATCAGGTCATTTTCTTAAGAAGGGTTTCCATGGAACTCATTTCCTATAGTTATCATGATAATAAACCAGGTTAAAACATTTAATCCAGTTTCAAGTACAAATGAATATGAAAGAAAAAAAAGAAATATAAATATTTCTCCTATCTTATAGCAGCGAAAAGAGTTAAACCACAAGTTCTATTTTTCACTTTATTAGCCCAACCTGCCCTGATCGTATTTTTCACTTTCATTTCTTCACTTCTATTCACAGATCATTTCATTTGGGGGCAGAAAGAGATCTAGTATCACTGTTAGAACCAATATTTTTTCTTTACTGTGGAAAAGTAATCATTTAAATATATATGAAATACTTTTATGGGTTGTTTATATATAAACAAAATAAATAAAAATATCCTTGTTGTCAACTTTTAATTAAAGGGAACAGAAGCTATCACCATTCTCTGAATATGTCATAAGAACTGCACTGGGCTGATGAAAATCCCTAAACACACATCAACCAAAAAGGAATCTTTCTTTTTCTACAGTTTGCCAATGGCTGACAGCTTCACAAATGGTCATTTTCAAAAGGACGTGGAACAAGTCCATCTCAAAAATGAGCTTGAAAATACTCTCCCAGGAAAGAAAACACATTTTAAAATGCGAAGGTACAAAAGAACATCTCTGTGTTCTGGCACTGTGCATTCCTCCCCAGAGACGGCTAATTTGTATGTACGTACACAGACACACAGACACACAGACACACACACACTAACTATGGATTCCTGGCATTTGATTATGTGAACACACCTGACCCCAGGGAAATAGGCTGAGACTAGCCCCATATTTCAGACAAACCAAACAGCCAATAGACAGTAATGGCTTTAAGCTACTGATGACCTGGGCCAAAAATGAAGAACCACTTAATCTTCTGAAGGAAACTGTCAATGTTAGGAGGCCCACAGCCGACCTTTCCCCTGATCTTAATCACAGCCACCTATGATAACAGAGTGGAGTTTATTTTTATGCCTGGCTCCAGACTATAATGATCAATCCTTCAATTTTGACTATTTTGTATCCACACAATGAACTAGACTAAGAGTATGTAGTTTTCATAGATCCCTGAAGTGTACATGGAATGAAATTCTCCTAAGAATAAGATCTAAATAACTCCAACAAAACTCTAAACACTTTATAAAGTCTCTCTATATTAATCTACAAATTCAATGAAATTCCAATAAAATCTCAACAGAATTTGAAAAATGGAACTGAATAAATGATTCCAAAAGACATATGGAAGAATAGTCTCAATAATTTTGAATAGCATTGAGGGTGGGACATTCCTCTATCAGAAATCAGGACTTAGTAATTTTATGAAAACAGTTATAATAATAATAATATAGTAATGATCATCAAAACAGTGTGGAGTTAACACAGGAACAAAAAGCAGATGATGGAGGCAGACCAGGAGCCTAGAAAAGGTGCATGATACATGACAGAGGTACTGAAGGCAACTCACCAGGAAAAAGTGAACTAAATGGTTAATGGTTCTGGGATGAGGGGCTTTCAATGGACAAAGATAAATTGGATTCTCACCACCCACATAAATACACTACAGGCCTAAAGTGAAAAGCAAAACCAAAAACTGTTACAAGAAAACACAAAGACTGTCTTTACGATGTCAGCATAGGAACAATTTCTGAGATAAGATTAAATTAAAAACATAAACTTTACATCGAAAAATGAAAAAAATTCACCTGCATTAAAATTAAAATCTTCCTTGTGACAAGTGACACTGTAAACATAGTGATAAGAAAGGCAATGGCCTGAGGAGGTATCAGTGATGTACACTTACAACAAAGGATCCAGATTCAGAATATTAAAATTTCCTACAAGTCAGTAAGAATAAGGCAAAATAGTCCGACAGGAAAATGGGCAAAGGATATGAGCAGTTAAAACACAAAAAAGGAAACTGTATAGGCCAGTCTGTACAAAAGGATATTCTCCCACATTAGAAATAAGGAAGTACAAAAATCAGTGAGGATATGGCCAGAGCAGGTGCTGGGAGCTGGCCCCTGGGGGATAGCAGCATGCCATTATCCTAGAGAGTAACTTCCAGGCAGCACCGACTCAGTCAAGCTGTGACGGGCAACTACGGCACATCTGGGTGTCTACCCCAGGAAACTCCTGAACCCACCCTCCAGGATGAGTATAACAATAGTATCAACACCAACCAAAACTCCACTTGCCATCTTAACAGAGCAACAATACATCTCCTGTGGTTCATGCACACAGTGGAATAGTGTGTCGCAGCTTAAATGAGTAAACTAGATGCACATAGGCACACACAGTACATCTCTACAAGGTAAAATAAAGCTAGGTGAAAAAGACAAGGTGTCAAAAGATATATATACATATTTAGAAAGATATCATCTCCATAATACCACTTGTATAAATAGTAAAATATACATATATCTAAAACAATAGTTATTATTTATGAATGCATAAGCATTGCTATGAATGCAAAAAGCACCTAGAAGTGAAACGTCAGTTTTAGGATGGGGTTTACATCTGAGGGATAAGGGAGCGGACAGGCATAGAAGTAGGATTTTAGCTGTAATGTTTCATTTCTATTTGACAAAAGAGGCATCAGAAGCAAATGGGCAAAATTATAACATCTACGTAATCTTCCTGAAGGACACAGAAACGTTTTATTTTTTATGCTTTTCAGTATGCTAGAAATATTTCATATTTAAAAAAGTAAACCCAGTCGCAAGGCTTCTTGTAAAGGACTATGTCATTGAGTAAAATCCCTTGTGAGGCCCATGAGTGGGGCTCAGGAGAGGCAGGAGAGGCCAGACATCCTGGGTCTTCCCTCCTGAGCTGCCAGTCCCTGGGATAAAAACGGTCTGTTTGACACAAACCTTTTTTAGGGTTGAAAGGGATCCCATACCTTATAAATATAATATTTTCATGGCACACGTTGAAGGCGCTGTGGGAAACATCAGGAGTGGAGGTCGCCCCCACCTCCAAAGCTGGAGACCCTGGGAAAAAGCTGAACTGTCACCAACTGTCCAATCTCAGGATACTTGATCGCAGACCCTCTTTGCAGCCAGCCCTCCTTTTAAAGTGTCCCCAGTACAGTCAGTAAATGGACAAATAAATGTGGGCTCAAATTGGGGCTACAACTGGCTCTCTGAGCTAAAATGGTGACTTTTCAAAGGTAAAGCAGGGAACCACCAAGATGGGGGTCCCGAGGCTGGAAGCTGCCTCAGGATGTAAGTTACCCCCTTGAGAAGTTATCCAGACTCTGTTCCCTCCCCTAAATGCACTACAAAGTCTATCTGCTGGCGAGACAGGTGCAGGGGAGGGTGCCTGCATACAGCAGGACCCCCTGGGGCAGGAGCAGGGCTCTACATGCCTGGACAGTGGCTGCTAGAACTTAGTAAATGCTCCCCACTGAGCCCCCCTGGCACAGACCTGTATGTAGCTGGTCAGCCTAGATTCAAAACCTCCATTCAGTGCTGCTGATTACTAGTTGTGACACTTTAGGGAGCTTCTTCCTCCTCTCTGGGCCTCAGTTTCCCTCTCTTTGAAATAAAGATAAATACTGTACCTATTTCATAGAATCCTGTGAGTGTTAAACCAGCCAAAACATTTAAGTGTATAGAACAGTGCTAGGCATACCATAAATGCTCGATAAGTGTTAGCTTCTGTCATTAGCTATTACTGCTGTGTCCCTGCCGTGACCAGAGCCCTCAAAACAGAGTTGTCCGGGTATACCCAGTCCCACACACAATGGGGTTGCCATGACTACAGGCTGCACACAGAATGAATTCTGAATAGAAAAACCCTAAGTAGGTGAGGCCTACTAAGAAGAAAGGGCAGCACCTACATCTTGGGCTCATGAGAACAAACCGGAGTGAGCCTGAGGAAGAGGAGGGTCAAGCTCCAGAGCCCTCGGTTCTCAGCCACACAGCTTCGTGTCATCACCTCCTTTCTTAAATCAAACAACAGAGATGACCTGGCTTGCTCAGATCTCAAATCCGGTCAGTGACAGAGCCAGGATCAGGATCCAAGTGTCCTGATTCCCCATAAAACACTTTTTTAAACTATGTGAACTATACCATAATGTCTTCCTGTTAAAATATTGGGCCACAAACAAAATTATTATATTATGCATGGCAGGTGCATAATGCTCCTTATAAACTTACTTTTATGCAATTCATATTTACAAATTAAAACCAAGAGCCAACATTAGTCAATAATCATTGTTCAATGGTTAGCCTTACCCATCCCAGCCCACAGCCTGGCCAAAAAAAGAAAAACCTAAGCCAGCAAATCTCAGGGTCAGTGGGACTTGTCATCCGATTGTCAATTTCTTAACTGGCATAATCTCAAAACTGAAGGAGAGATTTTCCTGTGCTTTGGTTTGTAATAATCCTCATAAGTTAATCAGTAGTCCCAAGCAAATGGCAGATTTTAGCCTAATGGCTCTTCCTTGGGTATACTCACAAAATACACCATCCAACACACAAAACCCTTTAAATGAGTGTCAATTTAAAGGAACATTAAAAATCATTTTATTTTTAAACTAAAAGAAACCACTTATAATTAAGTGAATAAAAATTGACTTCAGAAAGCTAAAAAGAGACAGGTTTGCATAGTGGTTACAGCCTGGTTCACGGGAGCCTATCTGCCTAGTAGGCAGGTGGCTTACACTCTATAAAATAACACTAATGACATGCACCACCTAGGGTGACTGCAAGGGGCAGCGAAATGTTTGTGAGGCACTTATAATGCTTGGCTCTCAGTAAGTACTCAATAAATATTAACAAATAACAGTTCGCCACAATTTCAACAAAATTTTATGGCTTTCATATTTAGCCATTATACCTTACAAGGATATTTACTGAGAAGAGACTGTGAGTTCCTTTCTACACCCAAGTTATTATCACATCCTACAAAGCATGACATTCTCCATTCAAAATGCATTTCAGTTGAGGTTATTGACCAGAAAGACAAGTTATGGGCTACTCTCAGATAACAGCTTCCAAAGAGAGTCCCAGCGGCAAATGTTTCCACGCTACGAATGGTAAAGCTAATGCAAAGGAGAGAAAATGACCATCTCAACACATATGGAAAGAGCATGTTTTTATTTTACCAAGTCTATTCAAGTCTGTGGTAGAAACTAGGTGTGCAATTTATGAACCTACTGGTCTACTCGATGCTTTAAGAATATTTTTAACAATTGTAGTATTCTTTTTATAGCTTTGAAATCCACTCATGAACACAATTTTTCCTTTCAAAAGATTAAATGTTAATAACATATGCACAGTGTGCCATTTATTGAGGTTATACTATTTGCCAGTTATTCTGGATATTCTACACCATTTTCTCTGGCTCATAATTACAGCTCCAAAATACTGTCATCACTCCCATTTTCTGGATGAGAAAATGGAGGCTCAGAGAGGTATATACAACCCAGCATAGTCTCGACTAAACACCACACGAGTCTAATTACAGCCTTTTCCCTTTGGCAGTTGTTAAACTCTCAAATACTTTGTTGTACTTTAAATAGCCCTTTAAAAGCTGCTAGACACACGAAGGAAGCGACACACAGGCTTAGTCAGGAAGGAAAGGGGACGCCGGCCTTGTCGACATTTCAGTGAATGAGTCTGGACAGATAGTGCTCACAGCAAGCAAGCATGGCCTGAGGACTCTGTAACAGAGGCCATCCTGCTGCCTGTGGGTCAGGGCTACATGCACAGTTCTGATCACTTGCTGTGTTACGGAACACAGAAACTGCGAGATTAGCTCTTCGTTGATCACCTAAGACTTTACTTTTCCATGAGGTCTCCCTCCAACTCAAATGTTCCTTAACCAAACTTTCCAATGGCCAAATTAAATAGCATCTCTGGTCTTAGAAAGTAGAGGGACCAGATCTGATACCTGAAAGTAATTGGGTGATAAGAGCAAACAAAGATAATCAGGCCTTTAACTGAAAGACATTTTAGGGACCCCAGTGCTTAACAACCTATTAAATTCTCCAGTGGGGGATGGCAGGGGCAAAGGGACATTTTCAAAAAACTTTCCCTAACTTCCTGAAGAAAGTCCACGCATTCACACTCACTGCCATATTGTCCTGTTTTAACTCTTATCATCACCTGAAATTAACTTATGTGTCCTTTGTTTACTTGGTCATTGCCTGCCTGCCCCTCTAGGAGAACTGGAACTTTCTCTCTCAGTGTGGGCTGTATCTCAGCACCTCAGACTGCCCCTTCAACCTGGAAAGAGCTCAGAACTACTAAAAAAAGGAAGGAAGGGAGGAAAGAACACAGGAAGAAAAGTATTTATTTGAGCATCTACTATATGCTCCACGTATCTGAATTCATTTCACCTGCCTAGGAGCTGGGACATTCATTATTGGTTCTGCTTATGTATACAGGGTCCAAGTCTCAGAATGCTTAGTGACCTTTCTCAAGGTCACTCAGCCCAAGCATCTATGTTACTGCTTACTAGTTATCTACTCCACTCCAGGCCTGGGACTAGACATTTCCCTTCCAGGAATCTCACCTACTCCTCACCATGACCCCTTAAAATAGGCAGAATATATTTTTGCAGATAAAGGAAGTGGGGTTAAGTTTCTGTCCCAATGCTACTGAGCTATGAAGCTAGGACTTGACTGTCACTCAATCTTCCCAAACCCAAGCTAATTCCTCTACTCTTCAGGTACCCCCGGAGTACACTGCAGGGTCTTTCTGGAACATGGGGGAATAATGTGGCCACCAGACACTTACTAACTTGGGATTGAATTAGATTTGAGTTACATTCATTACTCTATCACACTTGAGACAGGTTTTCTCTCCTAGGAAACCAAAAGAAACAAGAAAGGAAACTCTTAGGTTGATATGTTGGCTTAAAGAGCTTAACTAGTAACAGTTAAAAGTTCACTTTTAATTTTTAAACTTTTTCTAGTTAAAGTCTTATTATAACTTAACAGTGGGTAATTCTAGAATGATTAAACACTCAAATTGATTATTTGCGCTTTGTAATTTTGCTAAATACTGGAGTGGTCTTTTTAAAACGAAGTTGCTACTGCCAAAATGAAAATTCATAAGATACTTTTATGTGAGAATTTTCTTGAGAGTATAAGAGAAAAAAACTGAATAAAAAACCTGTTCAGAGACTCCCCACACTCCCACAAAGAGAGATATTTGTGCAACCATCACCACCAATTCCATAACATTTTCATCATGTCCAGAAGAAACCTCCATAAACCTTATTAGTCACCCCCCATTTCCCACCCCAGCCCTTGGCAACCACTAACCTACTTTCTGTCTCTATAGATTTGCCTATTCTAGATACTTCATATAGATAGAATCATATAATAAATATGTGGTCTTTTTGTGGCTGGCTTCTTTTGACTGGTACAATGATTCCAAATTTCGTGCATCTTATAGCATGTATCAGTGCTTCATCCCTTTTTATAGCTGAATAATATTCCATTGCATGGATAAATCACTTTTGTTTATCAATTCATCTGTTGATGGACATTGGATTGCTTCTACTTTTTGGTTATTTTGAATAATGCTGCCATAAACAGTCGTATATATGTTTTTGTGTGTGTGGATGTGTTTCCAATTCTTTTAAATATATCCCTAGGAGTGGAAATGCTAGGTCATAGGGCAACTCTATGTTTAACTTTTTGAGGAATTGCCAAAGACAGTTCTTAAATTTCATTTAAAAAAATTCTGTATAAAGAATAAAATAAAATTTAAGTGTCAAAATTTTACTTATTATTTGTCTGCTTGAGAAGTAAATCTTGCAGAGCAATATAGTTACCATTTTAAGAAATTCTGTTTTGTAAAGAATAGATTCCCAAATGCGTGCTGTAAATATGAAAGGATCTTTCATACTACAGTCATCATCAGTGTCCATGGTATTTAAAGTACTTGGCTAAATAAAAACATGATGGAGGCACAGCTTCTGCCTGTAGGTCCTCACACCTCACAAGTGGGAGAAAGTAATTATACCAGAGCTGCAGATTCAGCAGAGGTGCTGCAGCTAGATTCCTAGACCCCCAAATACGAGTATGTGTTGGGTGGTAGGGGGTACTCGTATTCCTAGCTGGTGTCCACCCTGCATCCCTGGTCTGCCAAGCTTGTAGGCCTCCCATCACTGCCCTTCGTAGAGGGCCCTCATCACTAGGGGCACATGGGATCTGCTCTCCTCTTGAACATTATATGCTGGTGTTTTTAATCTTTTATGTGCGTTGATTTTAGATTCTCGTTAGGACAGAAGCAAAAACAAAAGCTGAGTGGTAAACTAGAGAGCCATACAGGCTTCCACAGTCTGTCACTTTGTTTAAAACAAGGGAGAAGCTGAGAGCTCCACACACAAATGTGTCCAGTCATAGCTAAAATATCTGAACGCTATTTTAGAGTTTAGAAGTCATAGGGAGTTATATGTGAGCTCCTTTAATCCTCCGATTCTACAATGCAGCTGGAATAATCATCCTGACCTTGGCTACCTGACTTGCCTGGGACCCCAGTAGGGCCCTACAGGATGAAGACGTTCCCCCAGGCTTCTGAACCAAGCTCAAGCCACACTGCCTCAAGGCAGCCTGTGCAGGACGTGTCCATTTGAGTCTCAACTTTATTTTTAAGTGACTCTCTTTTTCCAGGCTGAGTCACTCCTTGCAGTGTCTATATAAAGGCTGTAGAGGCAGTGACTAAATGCATTTGGGCCTGGGCCACAACTATATATTACTCTCCCCTTCCTCCCCCAGCCTGCTGACTCCTTTTCTCACAGGGAGTGAAAAAGGAGTCAAAAACTTTGCAGTGTCTTCCCATCCTTTTGTCCTCCTCACCTAGGCAAAAAGGGAGTAGGTGACTTACGTGTGAAGGAGTCAGTGTTGAAGCACATGATTTCATGTCTTTCTCAGACATACTCCATCCTGATCAGTATAAAGGTGACTGTGGCTTTCTTAAAGAACGCCCCCCCCCCCACCACCTGCTAGAGTCCAGAAGGAATCTACAAATCTGTTCAATTCAATGATGGCATAAGATTTCTTTCCAAGTCACATTTCAAGGTGACTCCTGATTTTTTGTTTCACAAGAATGTTAAACTCAAAACAAAAACAAAAACAAAAAACAAAAAACTCTAGACTGAGACAGAAAAGGCAAGCTAAGATTCCTCAGGAAATGAACGCCAGTGAACAGGCAGTTATGTCAGCAATAAAAGAACATTCCCTGTCACAGAGTCGGGCATGCCAATCCAGGAGGTGGGGTTATGAGGCTACAGCTGGCATCAGACCCAGGGCCACCCTCCCAGAGTGGGAGGAGGGGGTAGCGAGTAAAGAGGGGACATTCAGTCTAGGTACTAACCCCAGGGAGCTGTGCCCCAAATGGTCAGGGCTGGAGCGAGCGCTGCTGATGACGACAGAAGCAAGGGGAGGTGGTGACATGGAAAGAAGCCACACGCATTTGGGCAGGACAGATGTAGAAAACACTGACCCGGAACGTGAGCATGGTGGGCCAGGTGTCACAAGGATTAACACTCCAGAGCAACACATGTTTAGGCCAAAATATATCAGGGGAAAAAATGACCAATAAGAGTTCTAGAACTGCAGCTCAATTTTAAACCTCACAGAAGAGATGTGGCCCCTTCTATAGGAAACACAAATGAACCTCACTAAGTCAGACAGATATATGCCTAAGACATTCTGGGGTAGGTGCTAGACACACTGATAGGATAAAAACAAACCCAAAGGGTGATTTTATGGTAAAAATCACTGAATATATCTATGAATATATCCTCTTCTCACCCCCCGCCCCCCTCCATTAAGGATGGTTCTTCCCTTACTGAAAAGAACTAGAACAACAAAAAAAACATCCCTGTGCTCTTTCTGGAATCAAGTCCAACAGTAATAG
This sequence comes from Cynopterus sphinx, assembly GCA_030015415.1. NCBI lineage: Eukaryota > Metazoa > Chordata > Mammalia > Chiroptera > Pteropodidae > Cynopterus > Cynopterus sphinx. The sequence continues at coordinate 81,223,824 of CM057379.1, read as the reverse complement.
ACCTTTCTTCCAATAGCTGAGCATCACATTCAAAGAGCACAGACTGGTGAGCTGGGACTGTTCCCCTGCAAACATCCTGTGACCTCACCTTAGGGCCTGCACTGCACTAAGCCACATCTCATTTGCTCCAGACACTCGGACTGTCAGGAAGGCATCACAGCCTGGCAATCAAGAGCACCAACTCAGGGCCTGGACTGCCTGGGTTCAAGTCCCAGGTTGGCTGAGCAGCAGCTGTGAGAACCTCAAGTTAACCTCTGGTCTAAGGACCAAACTGAAAACTTAACTGAATAGAAAAGCAATTCCTAAGCAGAGTCATGAAACCCCAGTGGTATCCCTTCATGGTCCCCGATGAGAAATAACTTGGTTCTCAGGAGTGAGGAGTTGGCCCATTGCCCCTGGGGACAAGAGGGTGGTGGTTCTGGGTGGCACCTACATGCTTCCATGTCCCTGCTGATCTAATCTGTAGTTGGCTTTATCAATATAGATACTATTTGGGGCCTCAATGATAATCCTGGCCTGCCTACGTGTCGGGTCTCTGATCAAAGCAACAGAAAGCAGAAGACAAGGGTTCTGGCTGCACACAGTTCTAACATCACCAGGAGTAAGCTACTGCCAGCCGCCCTCTCCCCTGCATACACTGACAGATGCTTGGCTTTGCCCTTTGCCAGCCTCGCATAGGAATAAAGTATCGCCCAGTGCATAGGTGCCTGCACCTGCTGGCAGCCTGTAGGACCCTCACCACACTGGGGGTGGCCAGTTCCTATACCCATCTCCCACTCTTCAGTGCCAAGTCCAGAGCACAGTGGACTGCCCAGAGGTCAGGGCCTAGGCAGTCATCTCTCACACAGCCCCTGCCCCCACCTCCATCCCTCCTACCCCGAGCACAAGACTCACAGGATGCTCCTGGAAGGCCCCTGAGACTGCCAATATGGGCCCTGGAGCTGTGCTCTAAGCGAGGGGTCCCAATGAGTTTTAGAGTCCAGAAGAAACTGTATGCAAATGAGTGCATTTCTCAGGGGAGAGGGCCCTTCAACAGCCACCATTATTTCAAAGGAAGGCTCAAAAAGCAGTCTTGTGTAACTTCAGTAAGAGTTACTAAGGCATGTGAGGCTTGGAACCTTACCACCTGGATATGTGAGTGTTTCTGGAGCAAAGTGTGCATTCAGAAGATTCCAGTTATACCATCCTAGTGCTTAACACGCCATATCAGGATATTCTCGTTGCATGGTAGAAAGATAAGAAATTTTTTAAGAATAGGGATAGGATTTTACCCCCAGAGCCAAAGTGGCACATGAAAGGTGTTCAAAAGATACCTGTAAAATTATAAACTATTATTACAAACCAACTTTTGGAACACTTTAGGCTAAAACTATCTATATATATATATTTTTAAGTTCTCTGAGCTAGCTTTGAGGAGCGGAAATCAGCCACATCTAATGCATTCCATACTACACATTCCAAGCTAAAACAGTGACAAACATATCCTAGACTCTAGGTGCCAGGCCTTTGCGGAGCCCTCCACACACACATCAATACAGATACCATTTGGGGCATCAAAGGTAATTCTGGCCTTTCATGTCACACACAGAAATCCTGTGAGCTGGGCCCTGTCATTACATTTTTTTATAGATTATGAAACTAAGACTTTAGGACATAAAGCAATTTGCCCAATGGCAACAGACAGTAAGTCACCAAAAATAATCATATGGAAAGCGATACAACCTAGAAATATCTCCACAATCTTTTAAATTCAACTATAGATTATTAAGTAAATAGGGAACGAATGTTTAGTTATTAAATTAAAATTTAAAAATTTTTTTCTTTGAAAGGGACTCTTTCTTAATAAAAAAATACATAAAACTATTTGCAGAATCATTGCAATCTTCAAATTAACTATAATTTTGAGGTTAAAAAAACATAAGCAATAATATCAACTATGAATGTACTATTAATCTACTGACATAAAACTGAAACTTAAAAAAATCCATTCTAAACAAAAGATATTCAAGGCTCTGGCCACTCCAGCACCTGCCGCTCTGTGCTCCTGTGGCTTATCCCGTGTGAAATGACCCAGCCGGTAGGATTCTATTACCTTTCCCAAAGTCCTCCCATCAGAGCCCACTTGTCCCTCTGGACTTGAGGTTTCCCAGTGCCCTTGGGCAGGGTCAGTATAGGAATATATAAACTCCCTATCGAGATAAAACCTTCCTTACCTCTTGCCTTCACCCTGGTGCCTAAGCCTACATCTTAGACTTATTAGATATTCCACAGACACTGGGAGGACATGTTCTTCCTTTCCAGAACAAAGAGGGACACCAGCGTTTTCACTGAGAATTAACACACTTGGTGCAGTGCCAGCAAGAATGTCACTGGCCCTGGCTCTGCCCCATCGGCCCCCCTGGAAAGAGGGCCTGGTCCTTACTCAGCCAACCATGTGAGGCGTGAGGCTCCTAGTCTGTGTACACATGAAGAGATGCCTTTCCCGCCAACAAGGCAAATATTTTTCACCCCTGAGAACAAAGTTCTAAGCAACCTTCGTTTGTCCAATTTCTAAATGATTCCCTCTACAGTAAGTGGTAACCCTCCCATGTTTACTTATCTGTCCAGTGATACAGTCGGGAGGAGTGACTGATATCGGAGAGAAATTGGGCTCCTCTGCTATGAAAGCCCAAACAAAGTAGCAATCCAATATCCCCTCAGTATCCTAGGCCCCACACCACTAGAGCCCCCACATGTGCCACCAGCCTGCTTCCATGTACCTCCTCCCTCCACACCCCAGAGGACCCTAGCTGCAGCTACCCAGCCCCAGCTCCACTCTGGCCTTAAGTGGCTTCAAATTTTCCACCAGAAGATTCTGGTTGGTGGTGTAAGTGAACCTGCCTGTCTTCTTTGCTGGGTCTCGCCTCAGGGTTGCCACAGAGACCCCACACAAATTTCTAGGATGGGCCTGGGATAGAAAAATGCAAGGGGAGAGGCAGGAGGCTGCATGCAGCTCCACCTTTCCATGCCTCCTGGAGATTGGTGCTGAAGCAAGGCTCTCTCTACTGAGTGGAGCAGCCCAAGGGGCAGAGGACGGGAGCAAGCAAGACGACAACTGCTGTCACCTTCCAGGTGGGATTCTGGATCTCGTTTTCCACACAGAAGACAATGTCTAAAAATGTGTCCTGAAAAGAAATGTCTCAAATGGCATTTATAAATCAGGCTGCTTCCTCCCAAGGCCTCTTTTGTTTATTGGGATAAAAGGCTGGGTTTAAGGCTGGGTTTTTCAGGTAATTGGCATGAGATTCAACACAAGCGATGTGAGCTGGCTCCTGGTTCCGGCAGAATGAGTCCTGTTTAGATACCAGTGGAGGGAATGGGCCCAATTTAATCCAATCAATATTTATCAGCCAAGTTCTGGCCCCTAGGAGGCTAGGAAGAACACCCCCCTCCTCAGGAGTAACACGCCTGAATCAGCTGACAGGACAGTGGGACTCCAGAGGAACACCCAAGGATCTAGCTTTCTGCCTTTTCCTCTTCACGTACTTGTCATATGATAGATTTTGTCGACTTATTGTTATCTATAGCCATAGAAGGCTGACCCTAACCTTCTCTTTTTAGATTTTCTATGTGCACCCCTGAACATATGGTCACCGAGGGAGAGACAGTGAGAACACAAGATGGAGGATGACAGCTAGTGACTAAAACAGCACTGAGAGTGGCTTGAGAGACAGATATGACAGGGGTCAGCTGGGAGAAATGGAGTCAAAGACAAGAGATTGGGAAACTCCATTGCCAGACTCTCCAGGAAAGTTTACTCTGAAGCAGCATGAGAGGGGGAAAGCAACAGAGAAGTCCTGTCCTTGGTTCCTTCTTTTGCTCCTGATTTTACTTAGGATACAGTGGAACACGAAGATTAGAGATTCCTCCCAAAGCTACACAGAGGGCAGCAACCCCAAGCTCAAATTACTCTGATCTGCATTTTTGGTCCCATAAAACAGGGCAGATCCATGCTTAAGGGCAGGTGGGCTGGAGAGGGTAAGTAGTGAGTCTCAAATATAAAACCTCTATGTAGGTCTGCACCTAGAGCCCTCTTTCTTTCCACAGGGTTATCATGTTCTCTCCCAACAGATTTATTCTGAACATAGGGGTTAATTATTCGTTTCCCAAAATGATTCACCATAGCATGCCTTTAGATAGTAGGCTCCTTTGGAACACTTAAAATGAGTCCACTTTTAAAAATTTAATTCACACAACATTTTTCAAAACTTCTGTATATTGTAAATGAGGTATGCTGTAAAAGCTAGAGGCATCCCTCCCAAAAAGCACCTTTTCTTCCCGCCCTGTTCCTTTGTTCTCCGTGGAAGAATCTGGAGGCCTAGGGTTTGGGGCCAAAGCTACAGGCAGCTGCAGTCCACTCAGTCCTGTGTGGACAGTGCAGGAGGCTGGGAGAATGCACAGCATCAGAACCACCATGGGCCAAACTGGCAGAACCTCCTTGGAAAGCGAGTCCTACATCTGCTAAAATTCTTTTTACTGCTTACAAACCCTTTGATAGGAATGAGGGAACAAGAGACCTAGAAAGCAGACCAGGAAAACACTGCTCCAGCCACTCCAAACACTGTCCTCCAAATACGTACTTACAAGAAAAAAATAGGAGTGCAAGAGAACATTTCCAGTGCCCTTTAAAACACGTTTCTGGAAACAGATATTTAAAAGGTCTTACCAGACTAACTGCCTGATTTTCAAGAAATACCAGCACGGTGCATCCTCAGACGCATATAGCCCTCAGACACTCCGCCTGCCCCACACCTGGGAAGGGGGCCTCCTGAGGCCCTTCTGCTCACTATGTACTCATACTCAGTGATCCTTCCTGAGCTCGGGATGTCATGGGCACAGAGCCCGGGGCATCCAGAGGCCGGGATGGGTTCAAGGATCTGACCTGGCCACATACCTGGCCATATGTTCTCACATGCAGCTTGGTCAGTGTCTGCATCTGGAATGAGAGCGTGCTTTAACTTGCTCAGACAGCCTATCAAAGCTCGCATTCCCCAGCCCGCGTAGGGGCACTCAGTCTGCTGGCACGGGTCTGAGGACAACAGAAAGAAAGCAGCAGATTGTCTGATAGAAGTGAAAAGCTTATAACACGTGCTGTGAATATGGACCAGGATAGTGAGACCCCTTCAGAGAGACGTGGATGGAACGTCACCTCACCTCTGGAGTGTTCTTCTTGAATTCTCGGCTCTGCTCGATGAGCCGCTTTCTAGACTGCTCACTTTCATCTTGCCGGTTCGCCAATACTGTTGCGGTGGCATCGAGTTCCCTCTGTCAAGAGAAACAAAAATGGAAGGCAAGATTGAAATTGCGTTTTATACAGAGCAGATCATATCTGCATCTGACCAGAACACTGGGGAGAACCCCAGCACCCCAAGAACTACCAACTCATCAAGGACTATCGACTCATTGGCAGAGACCGCACTGGCAGGCAGGGGGAGAGGGCGCTGTGGACAGGGAAACGGGCACAATCACGTGGTCCCCATCTAGCCCCATGCACTGGTTTGAGGAAACCAAACATGTTCAGCTTTGATGTGTGTATCGATGTCACCTCACAAATGACTTTCTATAATAGAACATGCAGATACATGTTTCTTTGCTAAAACCTGAGTCAGGCCAATGCCTAAATGTCATTCCTTCCTGGCTGGAGTCACCCAATTTTGTTCTTAACCAGCGTCTCTTCTTGCTTTGTTTCTGTGCACTGATCTTCTTCTCCTTCACTCTGCACTTCTCATTGGGGCATTATGTTTGGCTGTCCTTCCACAGTGCAGGCTTGGAATGTTTTGTAATGATAATTTATCATTTGCTTTCATTCAACAAATATTTATTGTGAGGCTTACTATAAGCTAGATATGTTCAGGACCATTAAAATTGTTGTCAAGGACCTTTAAGGGACATATTTCAGGAATAATGATTTCCAATATCCTGTAAACTTTGGAAATGAGACATCTGGAAACGGCAGTTATCCTCAAACTATATTACTTGCAATGGAATTCTGAGAACCACCAGTAGTGGGTCCCCTATAAAAGACCTATCAGGGTTCTCTGGGCTTTGCTATATACCATAAACAAATGCTTAAAGCATCAGAGGACCTATGTCCTGGTCTTGGGAATTCTGGGAGGAGCTGCCAAGAGGACCTTTTTCAAACAAGCCTACAGCAGATGGGCCCAGAGCATAAGGACACCAAAAGGTCCATTTTCTTTCTTTTTTTTTTTTTCAATCTTTTTTTCCCTCTCTTTAATCCCCCCACCCCCACACTTACACCCCTGACCTATGGATGTTGCCATCTCCCCTTAAGAACTGAATCTATGAAGGTGGGGCATCTCATCCTACACCCTTGCGGCCCACACCCAGGGCCTGGCGCACCTGGGGTATGGTCTGTGGCTCCACCTGGGGCACAAATCCAGGACTCTGCGTGTAAAGCAGACGTGCTAACCACGACACTATGGAGCCATCACAAAAGGTCTGTTTTCTTGCTGAGTAGCTTCAGTTGCTTAAGATACACACTAGCACCTTCTGCTTAAAATTAAAGTGGCTACCCCAAAGAGCTTCTCAATGGTCTGGATTGTTCCCCCTGAGGCACAGCAGAGCAAGGACCCAATCAAAGGCTGAAAGGCGAGGGATATCAAAATGACAACCCATCTGCAGACATCCAGGAAGCAAGTGAGAGCTTCTCTGCCCACCCTCCACCCACCTCATGAAGTTCCACCTGCTTTCCTCTTTGGTGGAAATACCAAAGTAGTCTGGTGAACACTTCATTCGTACCACTTTAGGGTGGGCCACTGCCAGACGAGATGACAGAGTGCTGGAACAAACATCCAGTGTGCTGTCGACTTGGAAATCATAGACAGTTTTAAAAAGGGTGGGGAGAGAAATTACAGAGGGGGAGGAAGGGAGATACCACCACACCACACTCTCCCCTTTAGTGTTTCTGGCATTACAGCAAATCTTGGGCAAACAAGTCCAAAAGAATAACGTGGGCTAGAATTCAAGAACAGATGTCAAAGCTACTGCAGAAAAGAGGGAAACACTGAACATTTTGATAGACCACATTTGAAACACATCCCAGGCAAGTGAAGGCAGGAAAAAAGAGCAACCGAAACCAATGTGGTAAAGTGGGGATGGAGATAGAGGAGAGAGCAATCACAGATAAGCAGAAGGCTTTTTAAAAATATAAACAATCTGGTAAGGAGGAGGACTTAGACATCTATATTTAAGCAGCAGCAGCAGAAGTTATAAAAGGAGACTTCAAGAAGGGGAAAAGGAGCCAATATTGAAATATGACAAAAAAAAAAAAGTAAAGTTGATGTTTCATTCCAATTACACATGGATGCAGAAAACTTAGAGAAAAACAAAGAGCTCTGATTGCTTTCAGCGAGAACCCTACTTCAGGGGTGTGTGTGTGGGGGAATCAGCAGGTGTCACCAGGTGTTGGATGCCAGGGGCACTCTAGTAGGGAAGAGTTTGGGAATGGGGGGGGGCTGTAAATAACCTTGAAGATTACATGATCTGTGGGACCCTCTGATCTGAGGTTGCCCACAAGCCTCCCTAGGCAAGTTCATCAGAAGACCCAACAAGCCTGGGGCAGGTCACTGCTGGCAGTCAGGGACCCTCAGGGGCCTGCCACACTCCCTTTCTCATGCACACAGACATATGCGGGTCCACATCAGAAACCAATGGAGGTCTCCAAATTTAATACTGTAATGCCACCTGCTACCTCAGAAACAGATCGACACGGCAGGGAAGAGACTGAGCATTCACAGATCTGGAGGGGTAGCTGCCCCCACCCTCTAGGTTTGGTTGGTCAGATTTAAGCCTCACAATCTTTGACTGAGTCCCTTGAAAAACCACCACCGAATCCTTCTAAAGGATATCAAAGCTTTCTCAGGCTGTGGGGACAACGCAAAGGGAGGAGACAGCTATTAAACATAAGCCAAATACGCTTTTATTATCTACCCAGCCTGCCTACGCTCAAAGTGTCAAATATAATGACACATTAATAAGGGAATTTAATGTGTTTAGGGGAGGTGACTGTTGGGGGCCTAAAATACAGAATCCTTAGCCCCTGAGTCACTAGTCACATGTAAAAAAGAGTGTGGAGCATTTCCACATCTGAAAGGTATTAAAAACTCTCACAGAGAAAAAATAAAATAAAAACCCACAAAAATCAACCTATATGTCCAGCAACATATATAGGCACTCAAGGATTATTCTTTAATGGTTAAAAAAAAAACCAGTCCTACAGGCACTACGTGAGATGGAATGACCTTCAAGATGTATTTAATCAAAAAAGGCAAAGTGCAAAAACAGTGCTAGCATGTTTAAGAGGGTTTCTATATAATACACACTTGCATAAGCTTTGGCTGTCTCTAAAAGATACAGCAGACACCTGTAACTGTGCTCGGCTCTGAGGAGGCACCAGGGAGGAGACTTTCTCTTCAGTATATATCTTTTTGCTATTTTGCCATGTGCACATATTACTTAATTAGAAAAATTGCAATATGTGTGAATTTTTAAAATCCTGCTGTGAAAATATACATACATACATATATAATTATAGAAATGTATTTTACATAATGCACCCTATATGTGAGTGTTCCTGGCCTGTGTATCCACCTTCCCAAGGCAGAGGCCTGGAATAGAAGATCTCTTGACTCACTCTGGTGATGCAAAAAAATGAGGCCAAGAGCATCCTTTGTCAAAACAACAGCTGTTTCTTGCCCAACGTGCTACATGCTAGCCAGTCTCAGGGATTATGAACAAGGAAGAGGTAGCCAGTCAGAGAAAACACCACTCAGCCAAGCCAGATTTTCCTGGGTAAGGGCATAGGAGGGTGTCCCCTCCGAACTATTCAGAACTCTACTCATGCTGGAAATACTCAACAGCCCCAGATCCGAGGTGATGGGAAGTTGACAGGGTTGGCAGCAAATCCCAGGCTCTGAACCCAGAGAACCCAGAGGTACTTCCAACTAGGCCGGAAGAGCAGGAGTAAACACTGGGAAAGCTTCCGGCAAGGATGACACTTGGATGCAGAAAGTGTGAGGTTTTCTTTCAAAGTGACCATGGGATGACTGATTTCAGGAGGTGATGAGATTCAGGGAAAGACAGCTGGCTATGGAATCAAGGGCTCTGCACACACAGGAAACATGGGTCCTGCCGAAGAGCTGTGGATGACTGCAATCCTGCTGTAACTTCTGGGATGCTTTTTCTCCACTTCTGACAGATCCTCAAAGGGCAGAGCTCCTATACATTTCTCTCTGCCTGAACCCCAGCCTCTCAGCCAAGTATTAAAGATTAAACACAAAAACTAAAAAGCAATCCTATAGCTGCCTATTTAAAAGAAACGGTGGGGAAAATCTTTCCTAAATAAAACCAGTATTTTAATAAGGTCAATGATCAGTTTGGAACTGCTTGCATTTAAAGTATGTGTCAATTGTTTGTTTCTGTTTGTTTTAACCTGGGGGTTGGGAGGATACCTGCAGTGCCACTTTTGTGAGACTCTCTCTTCCTAGGCCCCAGGCCAGGCCTGTGGAGGTCCCCTGTTCTCCAGCACTCAGGGGAGGATTACAGGCGAACTGCATCAGCAAAACGTGTAGAGTATTATCTTTTTATTGTTGCTAGCTTTAAATCAAAGAGTTTGTTCATCTGGTATTTTCTTTAGGGTCTATCTCTTAAACTAATCAAACAGCAAATCCTATGTGAGAATTTAAAATGACTTTACATAAAAACAAAGAATACTTGCTGCACCCGGTATTCCTCCGGACATTTGCTGCTTCATTTCCACAAAAGAATCATTTGGACAAATGAAAGCTACTCTGGATAGAAAGGAATGAAGGACCCAAGCCCACCTATGAGTTGTTCAGTTTCCCCCTCTCCACCTTCCCTTGCTAGAACATCTCAAGACCCTCAGGCAGTGGCCTTAGAGAACCCTGGCTTGGTATCCAGGCTCCATCTCTGCTGTAACTGGTGTGGTTTTGGCCAAAGTTCTCTCTCTGGTGATAAATAAGATAATGCATGTCAAGTGCTCCATCAAGGTGAATTTTTCTATACTATCAGAGCCAAGCACTTGACCTCAGGCCTCAATTCATTATGTCACCAATATCCCCAACTAGGTCAGGGACTCCAGGGATGCACAGATGAATCGGAAGCTGACCCTGAACTGATCTCTAGGTTCCTACAGTCCAGCTGAGGAAACCAGGTAGGCATGAAAGAGCGATGAGACAGAAGAGACCAACCAGGTCAGTGGTATGAAAACAGAAGCAGAAGGTAGAAAAAGAAGAGCATACCGCCAGCAAGAAAAGTCCTCAAGTTTTTGTGAAAGATGCCCATCTTGGCCGGGGCCTGTGAGCAGGACAGGCTCAGTCCCCATCCCCCTCCTCTTCATCTGGGCACAACCTGTGTATCTGAGTATCTGGCACAACCTATAGGTGGGTGCTAGCAGAGACCCAGATTGGGACTCAGAGGAACAAGGTCTGGTCAGGTCCTCCCACCATGCCACAGGGTATGAGTCGGGGTCGGGGAGCACATGACAGAAAAGTGCCATCAGTAAGCAGAGGCTAGCTTGGCTTGGGAATAAGAGTGATGACAGGACGTGCTAAAAGGCAGGCAGAGGTCAATGTGGAAACAACTGTTCAATTAGAAATGTAAAAGCCATTCCCCAGACATGTCCCAAAATAGTGACTAGGCCATCCACTACTGAGTGCACAGAGCTACATGCACATATAATGTGCTTACACACAACATCTCTCTGGAGGGTTTCACAAGTAAAAGACGCTGCAGCCATTCCTTATCCTGGGGAGAAAACTGAACAGGCAGGGGCACTGGGGGTCAGGGTAGTCCTTTCACTGTCTACCCTTGTGTACTTTTTGATTTTTGAGCACATAAATGTAATGACTAATCCTAAGAAGCATTCATGCTTTAAAATCTTATTTTCCCCCTATAATGAGACGACATAGACTTTGAAGGACTGATAAAGACCTATGAATACCTTGTTCCCAGAAAGGTGCTCCTATGTGGTACTACAGGAAGTACATTTTGTTCTGTTCATAGATGTGTGGGCTGACAATCGTCTCTTTTTAAAGAAAAACTTGCAAAATCGTCAACATAAATGATAATGTTTTCACTTACTTTATACATGTAAGTAGTCTAAACTCATATTTCTCAAGTTTTTTTTTTTTTTTTCCAGACACTTAATCCTTATTCACCACTTTCCCACTCACAAACTCTGATTCACCACCAGGTAATAAAAATAATCTAAATTATGACTACAGTATTTTGTCATGTGATGTCAGCCATGTGGGCCAGCAGCGAACACTTCCAATCAGGAAGCCGTAGTTTCCACAGAATTAGACGAACCTCCAACAGGGACCCTACTGGGTGAGTGGCAAAGATGGAACAGATGGAACAGAAGGAGAAACCCACCCTGCCCCGCCCCAAAACATGAGCTCCTACCCTCTCTACATGCAGCCCAGGAGAATCTCAACAGAAGGCAAGGCAGGATACGAGAACTGAATGGAGAAAAATGGCACTGACTAAAGGCAGAAAGGCAGGAGGTATTGGAGTACATAGAGGGAGCTGCAAGGAGTTCAGTCTGATGCAAGATTAAGGCATCCTTTATTCCCTCAGAAGTGTTAATTACCACACAACTACAGGAAAGGGGACATGCCATGTCACAGCCTAACTCTGAATTTGTCATTCCTGCTCAAAAGCCTTCAGTGGCTTCCCAGAGAGCTTGGGATGAGACCACCAGGCCCCTGCGCTGGCGCGCTGGCCCTCCTCTAGTGTCCCCAGAGGGCTGGGTCTACTCCTTTCCCTCCAACGCTCAGCAGAGACTGCTCCCTCCGTTTAGAAGCCTTTCCTTTCTTCTGTGCAGCTGCTGGATCTCCACTCAAATACCACTTCCCCTACCCGCATCCATACTGCCTAGAAGAGACTGTAAGGTTCGAGGCCCGCCCCCTGAACTGTGCCTCTGGCAGCAATCGCAGTTCCTCATGTGTCTGCGAGCATCCACAGTAGGCTCTAAGCTCTGGCAAGGTCTGCATTTGCTCACTATGGAATTCTTAGCCCTTCACACAGTGCTGGGGCACATCATAGAATTTGATAAATGAAACAATAAGCTAAAAAAAGAAAAAAGAAATAGCAAAAAAGGCAAAATAAACTAGATGTTATTAACAGAAGTCCAGAAAAAAAGTGCTAAAGTGCCGGGAAAAAAGAGATGACTTCTCCTCGGGAGAAAATTAGAAAGTTTCATGAAAATAACAGCACCGTGAAAAAGAGCCTACAGGCCCGGAGTGGTGTACTGAGGGCTGAGGGACACCAGGATAAGGAGAGAGGAGACAAATTTAAACGCTCTGCAGACCAGCAAGGCTTCTAGTAAGAAAGAAGAGATGGCTTCAAGAAAAATGCTGGCCTAAGCACTGAGGCCTTGAGTGGCAGAAAACAGTCTGGAACAGTTTAGGAGGCTGTAGGGGCTGATGAGGGAGAAAAGGAAAGCCTGATGAGACGGCTCTTGAAGACGAGAATGGATGAAGAGGAGGGTAGGGGAACTAGAGGAAAACAACACCCTCATTCACCCTCAAAGGATTCTAGGCCAAGTCCTAGAATGGTATCATTTTTATAAGAATTAGGATTACATGGCTAAGAGGGGCTCCACCCTGCTGAAGCAGGCCGGGCAGCGTCTCCAGGCAGCCTGGGTAGTAACTTTCATCACAGCTCCACAGTAAGAATAGGGGAAACAGGGACAGGAAAAGCCCACTCCAACAGCGCTTTTAGGAAAACAGGGAGCAGCAAAGCAGACACCAGGTTCACTACTGAGGCTCTTTGGGCCACATCAGTTTCATCTCTGAGGCCCCAGTGTGAGATCCCGGTAGAAGGTACTCAGAGAAGGAGTGCTGTTCCCAGGGTAGGGAAAGCGGGGTTCCTAGGGTGCCTGGCACAGAGCCCAACACAGGGCAGGTGCTCAGTAAACATTTGACACTTGCCGAACTGGGTGGAGAAACGAGCTCTCTGATTTAATCACTTCTTGCTGTTCTCTGACTCAGGAAACAAAAACATAGGCCTGTGAAAAGCAAGGGACTGCCTATAGTTCAAGTTCCTAGTTATCCCAGGCTTAAACAGTACAGCATAGACAGCCATCTTCTCCCATCTCGGAAATTAGAGTCAAACGACAAGAACACAACCTCCTAGCCAGATCTCACAGAGCACAGCGGCTGTACTTACAGCATGAAGGTGGGTCCTGTTCCCCAGAACCCCAGAGAAAGGAGAGAAAGTTCGGGACCAGGAAGTGGGCAGGGTGCCTGCAGGGCAGCATAAAGGAAGACCAGTGTGCATATGGGCTCTCACCACCTGTCAGCCATGTGACCAGACCAGCCACCTAACCTATAATGGAGGCACTAATACATGTCTCATGGAGCTGTCATGAGGCTTAAATAACATAAAATTCTGATACTATGAGCAATAATGTTAGTTTCACTTTTTCTCTCACTATTCAACCTGACCCTACCTTGAATAAAGATCACTTTCTCATACTCATTTAACTCTTAACACAGAATGTTACATGTCTAGTATGTACTCAGTATTGCTTGATTCTGGGAGATCACTTGATATTAATTCCAAATCTAGGAAATTTACTCCAACATACACTTGCTACCTTTCCATCTAAAGACTGTACCCACTGGTGGGGACAGGCTTCTCAGTGTATGTTTTTTAATATAATTTTAATTTTGGATCAAATGAAGGCATTACCTATTCAGAAAATAAAATTGAATAAAAATAAATAAATGTGCCTCACAAAAGCGATGAGTATAAACTTTCATACAAGACTTCGTGAATTCTTCAGGATTGAGAAATTTCAATAGAGAACCAAGATTTTGCTTTTGTTGTTTTTCACCCCGTCAAAAACCCCACTATGCAAAGACAAAAATGCCAGATGTATCCAACAAGCATTGCACTACATACAGTACTTGCCAGACTCTCATTTAAACAGGGAGACGTGAGAGACGCGTCTTAGTGATGCATAATGGAGTATCAGAGGATAGAGACCTGTGTCACAGAGCAAGCACAAGAGGCCCAGGGCTGCTGCAGGGAGAGGAGACGACGTCTTTTAAGTCTAATGAAAAGGAATCTGCTTTACAATTAATCGAACCATATGATACTGCTGATATCTGACCAATTTTGAGCTACAAAAATGTCTGTCACCATAGGGAACATTCTTTACTGCTTTCTTTGGCCATATTGCAAAACAAAACTAAATTCTTCCTGCCAGCCACAGCCTTTCAGACACACATGGCCACACATGGCTCCAAATGGCAAGAGTGCCTCACCCTTCTGATCAGGTACTTCTCCCAGGAGCCCAAACGACCTTTCCTCCTGTTACTGTGCCATACAGATTGGTCCTTGCTGTTTTGGCTATCTCATTTACCTGGGTTTTCTATCACTTTCTTCTGTCTTGTTCTTGGGTTGAAGTGGGGGCTCCTTGGCTGGGTCCCTTGTCTTCTGCTTCCATTGTGCTCCCCCAGGCCATAGCCTCCACCTACCCCTGAAAGCACACAATGGGAACCAGGGAGGGGCTGTTAAGGTCTCCATGTCCCATGGGCCTCAGGATGAATTGGGGCAAGAAGCAGCCAAAGAAGCTTTCCTAGTCCCATGTCACAAATGAGGAAACCAAGGCTGGGCATGTAAGTAATTTACTTATAAATAAATGCCCAGGGAATAGGTCCCTCAACAACATGGCTTTTATCATTCTTCTTAGTATACATTATGAGATGAGTTTTAAAATCAAACGGGAACTTGTTAAAAGTTTTAAACATCCATGAAAGCTGATGGGGTGGGGTGGAGGCAGGGGGTGTCTGTGGCTAAAACATTCATTTCTTTGCCTAGCTCCATGGAATCGCCCCACTGCTCTGGCTACAGGACATAAGACGGATGCCAGAGAGAACAGAAACACCTAAACCCCATGGCTGCATTTAGAATGGGAAAAGAGCGAAACTTGAAAGATCTATAGTGGGCTGGTCTGTCAATCAATTAACTGGAACCAGGGACCAATTAAATGAATGAGGGGGATAAAAGGAAACTGCATTATCCAAAACAGTAGCTAGCTACTAGCCACATGTAGCTATGTAAATTTAAATTAAATTTAAAATTCCGTTTCTCCGTTGCAGTGGCCACACACGTCATGAGCTAGTGACAACTAGATCTGATGAAGCAGATATATACCATTCCAGTAGAAAGTTCTGCTGGACAGTGCTGGTCTAGAATGGCTCTTTAGGTTCTCAGGGTGACATTACTGTTACAAAGCAGACACTGCTGCCCTATTTTACATACCGAGGAAACTGATGATTAGCTGACCAGCTCTGTCCAAATCACACCACAAAGGGGGAGAGCCAAGATTCCAGTCCAGATCTGGATAACTAGTGCCATGAGAGCCGAGGCTCTTTGCAGTAAACCACTACAATGCCTCTTTCCAGTGCTCAAGCTTAATGCGACTGACTTTCCCTGGGAAACAGGAGGCTGAAAACGAGGCAGGGGCAGGAAAAAATGTGTTCTAATGACAAAAATAATTATGCCACTGCCAAAGGAATAACTCTGATCTCATCTACACCAGTAAATGTTTTCTTCCTCAAGTATTTGTTTCAAAAATAAGCCTTTAATTTGAATACTTTGGGAGCCAAATTTTCTGTCTGTTGAAAATATTTATTTCTATTGTTTGGCAGGAATCAATTTGTTAGGGCACCAGCCACTCTGGCAAAGGTTCCCTTCCACTTCTCTGGGAAAAAGCTTGGCGGCAAAACTACCTACCCACCACCCTGCAGCTCTCTCTCTGTTTGGGCTATCCCAGCCACAAACATCTGCCTGTGCAGACATGGCTGTGAATCCGGCCAACCACCAGTGCCTGTGCTGGGACAGAGACACTCTGGGGCTTATCAGGAATATAAATTGGGCTTGGTGGGCAATCAGGCAAATGCGATTTTCAGAATCAAAGTGGATTTTACTCAGTTATTTCGCAAGTGGTAGAAGACTTCTGACCCAATATTAGGTGATTTTTCACATAGCCCTGTCTCTTCTGGCATTAGTGACGTCTAGAAAGCAAGCTGCAAAAGAATTTCGAAAAGACCCAGCTCCATCCTGGCTCCAGGAATTTAGACAAAGACACCCTGAGCCTGGATTTTCTCATCCATAAAATATACCGCCGACCCCGGCTCACGGGGTTGTTGGAAAAGGGCATGACATAAAGAATGAGAAAAACTCTTATAAGTTATAAAGAAAAGTTCCATAGAAATGATAATTCTTATCTTCTGCCAGGATAAGGTATCCTCCAACTTCCTCACTTCACTCCCTTTTTGTATACTCCAAAGGTGGGGGTGCTTAAGAGACAGATCATGAAAGTTAAAAGCTATCACAGTTATAGGTGAAGTGCTAATAACTTCATTTTGAAACTGTCAGGTTTTTCGTGTTTTTTTTTTTTTTTAAATCACAGCTGTGGCTTGCACTAGAACTCTACCTGTAGCTACATTCCCTTCTCACATTTTAATTAGCAAATAAAAACTCCAAAAAGCTCTCAAAATGTTTTTGCCTGGAATTTGTAAAAGTCAAAAGATGCCAAGAAGCTGTTGGGGCAAACCAAACCAGTGACAGTCACCCATCAACAATGCTGAGCAGGTTCATCTGAACTGTTTATGTCAAGCCAAGAGACGCCACCTCTAAGCCAGCTTAGACTTTATTTTTGCAGTTAATTTTCAAGATTTCGGTGCTGTGTTCAGCGAGCCTGGTTTACTATATCCTGCCATTGGCTGAGAGCTGGTGCCAGCCAGATGGCCTGGCAGAAGGACACTCGTATGGCAGAGAATGAGAACGTCGCATGTGATTCCTTCACTCTCCTGGCACCAGTGCTGCTGCTGGCCGCTATCAGGAAACCTGGGTGCTGGTACCAACAGGTGACACTACATGAGGGCCGCTGGTGCCAAGAGAAGAAATGTGATTTTAAAGGGACCATTTGAATCCTCAAGAGTTTCACCTCCAGCTATGTTGGATGTGAGGGACACCCAGAGAGGGAAAAGGGCTGCTCCAGGAATTTCCCTGGAAGTGCGGCTACAGTCTGCCCTCTGCCCTCTGGGCACTGGAATGGCAACTCTGGGTGCCAGCTGCACTCCATCCTGTCCAGGGAGTGCTCTAAAAAACAGTGGGAGGAACGCTTCAACTGAGACTTTATAAAGCCAGCTAAAGAGCTATTGCTAACTAAACTCACACCAAAGAATGAGGACACACAACCGACGCGCACAATCACAGCCAAGTACCACTAACTGTAAAATGGAGTTGTGATGTTCATTCGCATCCAGCATCCTCAGCCAGGACAGCTCCCAACACCCTCCAAGCTCTGGCCCCTGTACACACCTGGTCTTGATTCCAATGGTCTTTTTGGGGGACCCATAGGAGAACGGGTAGAAGGAGAGCTAGTTTCTGAAGTAGGAAATTAAAGACAATTACAAAGCATTCCCAGTCTCTCTGTTCCAAGTTCAGATTCTGATCACCTGATTTTCCCTAACTCTAGATATTATTTTTTAATCACAGACATCAAGGAGATTTTTCTCTATCAAATTTAGCAAAATGATGACATTAGTTTTGGCCCAGGAATGACATTTCTCTATACTCTCCGTTCTTGGTTCTCTGTGTTTGTGTCTCCTGTGACTTTTCAAGGGGCAGGCAGGGTGAAGGAGAGAATTCTGACCTGATTTGATGGCAAAAGGCAACAACCAGTAGCATGTGATCTACAAAAGGACACTTTCCACCCCACTCCATTTCCCTCCTCGCAATACTAGCCAGAGGCCTGGACCCCAGGACACTGCCCATGCAGTATCAAGAAGCAACTCTGACCAAGTGGCCTGGGTTACACTCCCTGGCTATTTCTCTGCCCATGTCATCCCCACAGGCAGGAAGCCACAGGCAGTGATGTACAAGCAGCAGCCACTGACTTCTATGCCAGAGAATATTTGATTCTGCCAAGCCAATGTAAATAAAAAAAAAAAAAAACTATTGTCATAGATCTGAAAAGATAATCAAGATCTTTAATCAACAAAAACTAAAACGATCAATTATGTTCAGTATACGGTACTTTTACTAATTCTGGAAAGCACATCAATATATTTATTTCATCAAGATTTTCAACAAGAGCTGAGACAGAAGAGGATTTCCTAGTTTAATTTCCTTTTCTGTATTCGCCCGTCTCCTTCCTCCCCACCAGGGGTAGAGGCAGTTCCCTCAGGTTGCTGGTGCCAGGTCTGCTCTGAAAAAAGGCAAAACAGTGGAGTCTCTAGAACCAAAGTTACTCGTTATTTGTTGGGTCATTAAGGCAGAGTTAGATCTAGGAACAGACTGGAACGCCTAATCAGTGCCCTGAATGTGCACTTGACTATGTGTTGAGTCAATGTGTTGCAATCTCTCTAGGCTACCGATGAGCACTGCAGCTCTTTAGATCCTGACAGTGACAGGAAGAATGAGAGGGAGGAGTGGCTAAGAGAAGACCGTGCAATTCAGTATTTCAACAAAGAAGCCACAGGAGGAGGGACAGGGCCACCAAGGCAGGAGAGGTCAAACCTTAACATCCGATGAGAGGGTAGCAACCAGTTAAATCTGCAATAAGATCAAGAAAAAGGAAAGAAACAAGAATTGTTTCTGAAAGAATCCTAAATCCACTTCAGTGAATAAATACAGTAAGCAGCCACAAGATGAGAAAATAGGATATACTAAAATGGAATTATAAGCCTGGCGCCAAAAAGTGGCGAAGACTTTCTCCATCCTAGCTGTTGCCAGCTTTTGCTTGCAATCCCCCGCCCCTGCCCTCTGCTTTAAATGTTCGCGGGGGTCCCAGAGCCAATCAGCACTGGACCTGTCAAATCTGACTGCTGGAATAAAAATGGAAAGGCCAAGTGGCAGCCGTAACATGGAATTTCCTTGTTTTTATTAGTTTAAGGCTCTTAAAGAGTAACTTTTACATTGGGGAAAACTTTTCAAATATGTACTACTTGAAACTTAGATCCAGTTACCTCTCACATGTTTTCAATCATTCTGCTTGCCAATTTTACTAGTTATCAAAAGACATTTGTGGTTGAAAGCGGGGGAATGGGCTTTCCCCTCCCAAAACATCTGCCCTTCCCATGGTGACCTCACCCCGCTGGATCCCTAACCTAGCCGGCTGCCAGAACAGCCCGGTGGGGCAGGGCAGGGTACGCTACTGGATCTCATAGCTGGATGGAGGTAGGTCAGTTTATTTCATAGCACTGGCACTACCGTCATACCCGGGTATGGATTTTTTTAAAAAACAAAAACTGTTGATAAAAATCTACCTTTTTGCATTACTATTGCCACCTAAATGGATCCAGAAACACAAGTTTCTCTTGAAATGCACACACACTAAAATAAATTTGGTTGCTCAATTTTCAATTCTTACAAGTTAAACCTATTGAGATTTGGAGGTGATAACGAGCTGGTCATGCTACATTCTGGCTGTTATTCAACACTAAAGCTGGGCATGAAAAGAGTACACTGTCTACGTTGGCTCACGTGTGATCCTTAAATCAGCAAAAACAAGGGAGCCTAACTCATTCTTCACTGTTGGAAATCTAATAAACTAAGTGAAGAATCTCCAGATTCTTAGTAAAAAGCTCCTTGTTCTTTTCTTGCTGGATTCACCCAAAACTCCCAGGAGTGGCTAAACCTTCAAGGGTGTCAAAACCACAGTCGTCTAACATCAAACAATGCAGAGGACAGACATGGGCAGAGGTAGTTTGAAAGCTCATGAAAAACAAAATTACACACACACAGGTGTCCTAAAGAGTTTACCTGATATAAATTCAGAGGAGGGCCTGATAAGACTAGAGATGTTGGGTGTGCTGGATGAAAGGAGGCTGCCCTCCTGTGTACTATACTTCATACATAGCAGCAGGTGCAGGACTTACTGCACATCAAATCAGCTCAGAGGGCCCAGGAGGCAGGGTGCATCCTATTCTTCATGTGGACTGGTTGCTGGCCTTAAGTCTAAAGGACAAAACTGACTACTCATAAGAGATTGTTGGGGGTGGGTAACAGCTAGTGGTCTATACATTTCTGGTATGAATATGTGCTTCACCTGTGAATACAAAAAGGCAGACAAGTCCTCTAAAATAAAGAACTTCATATTCAGTTTGTTAAGGACAGGCTCCAAATTTCTGGCATAAACATTTATTTTTAATTGAGCTATTTTTTTTTGAAACCTGTTAATTCCATGACTGAGAATCCATCAAGTTTCAGACTCAAATTAATTTTAGCAACTGCTTTACACCAAAAATATTAGTAGATGTAGCTATGTAACTGGCCTCACTTCACACACTGTCACTGACAGTCTGCATGTTCGAATTCCTTCCAGATAGTATAGTTCACGCTGACAAAGGAGCGTTCTCAAGTTGGTGAGCTCATGATGCCTTCCTGAGGAGCACACAGAGGTGTTGGAAGCAATTCTAGCAATCTGGTCATTTGCCTTTTTTTAGAGAGAGCTAGTTGACTGTGGCATTACTTCATCCCTACTCAGGGAGGCGACTGTAACCACGGCGGGGAGGGGGAGTTTACCTTTCAATAAATGTACACTGATTACACACCGTCTCTGGGCGGGATTGTTCCCACATTGCTGGGTGTTTGTCTTTACACCTGCTCCCTCACTGATCCCCTTCTTCCATTCACCTGTCACAAACTAAGCTTCCCTGCCTGAAAAGCTGCTTGCGTGGTAAGTTAAGGCAAGCTAAAAGTCAGGAGGCTGTGGATTGTAGACTGCTACTATGAGGCACGTATCTTGCTTCATTTTACTGGGGATATGAGAAAATGTGGCCCCTGGGTCATCAGTAATCTGTCCCCTTACATACTACCACCACTTTCACCATTATCATCGTTAGACCACAGCCGTCATCTTTTGACTGACTCTGCCTGAAAGCTCAGTTGCTATGACATCTTTTGGAGGACAAGCTTTGACGAGTAGGATACTACAGGAAACCACTTGAGTTCCATCTTGAGGGATCAGAATTTCAGGGGCTTTCTCAGTCTATCTTTCCTAGAATTTTTTAAGAATGCAGGTTCCTCTTGCCCCTTGGAGGCTGAGCCAAACTCTTCTTTGGGGCAGCCAGTCCACAAAGCTTAGTAACACACCCCGACCCATGGACAAATATTCTCCACTGTGAGAACAGCCTCATCACAGCAATCTCTCACTTTACTGCAGATATTACCCAAACCCGGCAGCCCAACCAAAGTCTCCACACCCAGTGCCTTCTTCCTGCCACTCCAGTCCATGGCCAGCAACCAGAATCCCAGGCAGGCTCACCCCAAATACCAGATTAGGTTTTCCAATGTCCCTGTAGTTGGAATTTCCACTGCTATGATGGAGTGGCTTTGCTTAGCTCTACCTTTTCCTGCAGATCTCCGCGAAAAGCATTCCCATGTAATTTCTGAAATCTTCAGTGTCTAAGGAACCTGGAAAGCTGACCAAGGCTCAACCTGGGATGGGTTCTTGGGGCATAAGACTCAGCAAGGCCACCCATCCCTGTGCTCTGGTGACCAGTCAGACAGCACCCAGATGGCACAGCCCAACGAAGCACACTCTAGGGCTACAAAAACTGCGTTTTACTTCACAATAAGGCTGAGACTTCGTCTTCAGGGCTATCAGTTCAAGAGACATCCTTTGGAAGCTCTCAAAATGTTTAAATGGTTCCCTTTCCTAGCAGCATTATCCCGACTAGATGATTTCTCTACAAAAGTTTAAGACCAGCATTCAATCACATCAGTGCTTATGAATCTGAGGGACTGCAAAAGTCCAAAAACTACTCTGCACTTGATACTGCATTGTCAAAGCACTTCCATTCTTTGAAACCTGGGCCATAATTCATGCCATCTACATATCTGAATGAAATTCTGGTCACACCTTGAATAACTTTTAGAGCAATTATAATACTTCTAGACTTGTTGGCTACTTGAAATAAAAAAATAATAATAATAATAAATAAATAAATATAAATAAATCAATAAAACCCACAATCCCCACATAAGACATTTTCCTACCTGGCAACATAACCATGGTAATGAGACGCCGTACCTATGTAACCTCCTATGTGTGCAAAGCAGAGGCATGGGCCCCAACATCACATGGACTTTGGAGCAAAGATTTTGCTACTTATTTATATCTCCAAAGCATTTCAGATTCTAAACTGAATATATATTTCACATAGTACCAAAACTTTTAAATATCCACAAGAAGATTTCATTTTTATAGGCAATAAACATTAAATCTAAAGGACTGGAACATAAAAAGTGTTTTAATACCATATAAATCACCTTTCCCTAGACAGACTAAATCTCCTAAGGTTTTAAGGACTGCAATATAAATTTTTATGGCAAATTATCTACATAGAAATTATCTGCATGAGATGCACTTCCACTTCTCATTTACATATTGCTGACAATCTTTTCCATCACAACAGCCAACCCAGTTTGGGAAATCACACGTACAGGAGAAATACCAGGGCTCAAGCTAGGTGGAGATTTCCCCTTCCTTCTTTCTGCCCAGAGTGTTCATTTGATGCAACTAGGTCTGTCCATTTTTCTACACAAGTGTCTTTGGCTAACCCGGAGCCCAGCTGAGATATGACTGCTCAAACAACGAAAGACATTCACAGGCTATGCCCAAAACGTGCTTCCTACCAAGCTCCTCTTGGACCAGAAGCCAGCCAGCTTGATTCCACAGCCCTAGAACTGGTGTTTTAAGAACTTTCTGTTTATGAGGCAAGTATTTCACACGTGGTTTTGTCTTTGGATTTAAATTTTTCAAAAAAATCACAAAGTAGAAATTAGGACTATTCTGTCAGAGAGGAAAATACGATACTGTTATCAACAAACGTTTTATTGTATTAGTGAGTAGTGAAGCTTACAACCTGTCCCCCAAATACAAGGAGATTGATTTCTATTCCATCTTAGAGTTGTTTCCTAATAACAGAATAAGAAAAAGTAGAAAATATGCCTTCTTTCAGGCCTGATATTAATCTTAGCTAGCCGTCTGAAGGAAAAAAAGGGTTTCTGAAATATTCTCCCTACTGGTTTTATTCATATAATAAATATTAAAGTTATTTTTTTTGTCTTTCATCTAGGATAGTTTTAGATTCTTTAATAGTGTAAAAAAAATTAAAAACAGCTCTCCTTCAATTTCTTCCAGGGCCTAATTAAACAAAAAGAGATCTAGCATCACAAAATTCTGCACAAAAAAAATTGAAAATGAAAGAAGTATTTTGGCAAAGGGGACCAACTTTAACTGACTCTACTTGGACACACAAGCTTTAACAACAGACTGATAGGAAGGGAAAGCACGTTTTAACAACATTTTTCAATTAAACAGTCACATTCTCATGAAATAAAAATCCACATTGATTTTTAGGTTGTGTCTAACATAGTAATGACAAGCCCATTTCCTCTGGCTCATTACAAAATTTTCTTGTTGAAGTAGCAATTTCTGCCCTCGATGTCTAAATGAGGGTAATTAGAGGCCCACAATAAGTTTTGAAAAATGAAACAACCAGAAGACACTCTGAAAAATGGTGCCAGAAACACTCTGTTTTGCAAATGAAGGAGGTAACATTTTCTCTCCAGATTAGAAAACACTTGATGCCAACTAACAGCAGCTTGTGTAATCTTATTTAAAATGTGCTAAAGCATTATACCACTTCACCAAATGGGAGGAAAAGGAGCAATACTATACCTAAAATTAAAAGAATCTGACCATCAAATTGCTTCTAGATGCAGTTTTCTTAAGAAGTCCTACTGTCCGCAACTTGCCACCAGCCAGCTGAGAGCAAGGAGAGGTGCAGAACAGAGACAAACTCTCGATTTAAACTAAAAAAAATATGCTCCGGGATTTGACTCATTCAACAAGCATTTAGTGAGTCTCCACCTCTGATGGGTCAGTTTGTGGGGACAAAAAACTAAAGTGGGCATGGCCAGTCCATGGTCCATGTGAAACAAAACAGAGAAACCCAGATAATTAACAGCAACAACAAAAAAGATTTAAAAGTAATTCAATTTAACATTTGACACTACACAATGGAGACAAAAGAAAAAAAAAACAACTCAGCAGTCATTCTCCATACAGAAATTCAACATCCAAACCAACTGGTTTAAAAAACAAATGTCACAATTTCTTTGAATTTATGGGGAGAAATAAAATAAAGGATTCCTGTCCCCAGATTAATAATTGAACCCAACTAAGCTGGAATTCAAAAATGCCACCAGCTCCATGGATCTTTCTCCATTCTCCCACTCTAGTCCCTCACGGCCTGCATTCTCTGGAGCACATGTCAAATTCTGTGTAGTTTCAGTTATTAGTGGGCCTTCTTGACCCTACTAACCATGACTCCTAGAAAAAGAGGCTGTCTTACCTATCTTTGGATTCCCCACGGCACCTAAAGCAGATCATAAATACACCCTGATCAGTGAATGAGTCTGAACGTCTGCTCTCTACATTTTCAGAGACTCAGTCCCAGACAGGCACTCACTGCAAACCACCAGCTGCACTGGGTTGCAGTTCTAAATGAAATGGTTAAAAAAAAGAAAAAAGAAAAAAAAGGTGTTTTTGGTGTCTGTATCTAATAGTTAACTGTCTCTGAGAACAGAATTAGAGGATCTACAGTAATTCTGAAAGATACCTCTACACGAAAGCGTTCAAATACAATACAAAAACATGTTTAAAAAAAAGAAAAAGAAAAAAAATTCTGCTAAATGATCTAACACTAAGAATTAAGAAATCTTACTTAAGTGACAAAAGAAGAGTCAAAAATAAGAAGCAAGCAACAGCTTAAACAATGTCAAACCACACTTCAGAAATAAAATAGATCTCATGTTATCGTGTAAAGTGAGAAGGGGTAAATGGCAATAACCACAGCCATGAAAAGGTTCAAGGTTAACCTCTCTGATTCTCTAAGTGTAATGATTAAATGATAGTTTGAATAAATACAATTCAGAAAGTAGGAAGGTACATTTGTGTTCTATCAGTGAGGAAAATAAGCAACGTAAAACCAAGCTGCTCATTTTCTAACCAAGTTTTATATATGTTTTATAAGAGGGACCCCCATTTTGCCCCATGCTGACCCATGAAGGCAGCAGTTTAAAAACTTAAAATGCGTGTTGCACTCTGATTCCAAGAATAAATCTAGTCCAGGGCTCCACTGGGCACTCTGCTCAGGAAAGACAGTAGGGTCGACTGTCCAGCCAGTTCTTACCTGAGGCAGAAGGTCGGAGCGAGGAAGACATGTGGAAGGGAGGAGCCCTCCTGGTCAGCACCTGGGATTTTGGTACTTCGGTAACCGATACCATATCTTTCTCCAACCAGTACCCTCTTACCCTATTGTGCCAGGGTGGCGTTCCTGCTCTAAGCCAACAGGCTCCCCACTGCCCTACTCTATGGATCTCTGAACACTGTCAGGGCTCTCTGCTATCCCGCCCAAGCCCCATGCCCATACTACTACTTGTTGATCTGCGACCCCACGTTTTTCCTAGCACTTTCTCCTCCCCATCAGTTCATGTCACTGACTTCCCCTTTCCCCAAATCCTTGGGGTCATCCTGTCACACACCAGCAAGAATGATTCCACTTTCAGAGCACCTGGGTTGCTGCTACAAAGACCTTGGAATCCTGGCTAAGCTAAGCAGGGGTGGAAAACCATGGATTTCCATAAAACAGAACATCTCCAATCATGTGGACTAAAAGAGAGTTTCAGTACCCTGCATGCAACCAGCAAAAATATTATATTTTCAACTGCAGAATTCCTTCTAAAAAATTATTTTCTGAACACTGAGCATGTACTGGATACTTTAGAAGAAAATAACTGATTTATTCTTCTCAAGTCTTTTTTATGAATCCTTTAAAGCTTAAAGTACACAAAAAACTAAAGGAGGAAAACTCAACAAAACTAATATGCACCTGGAGGCAAAGTTGTAGTACAGGGGGAAAAGGCACTGGACCTAAAAGGGAATGGTTCTTCCACAAACCACCCTCAAGGGGATAATGTTCTCTCTCTGAGCATTAATTTTCTAATCTGCAAAATAAGAGTGATATTGAGCTGGTAGGGTTTTGTGAGTACTTATTAAATTCAGCAAACTTTAAAGACCATCTCTTATGTGCCAGATCCTGGGGAGAAAGGAAAGAATGGGTCTGATTCATTCATTCACTCATTCATTCATTCAGTCATTCATGCATGCATGCATAAATGCAATTTAAGATTTAAAATTATCACAGTGAACAAGATATTCAAGCTGACAGTACAGGGAGAAAGACAATGAGCCATGGTATTAAATAAATTTATTTACAAGTAAGTGTGAACATGAAGATGTATATAAGCCTAGAAACAAAGATGAATTTATTATCCAATGGAATTAAATGAGATAAAGCACAATGCTAGGCATAAGAAAAACCCTTAAAAACGTGTATTGAACTTATTGACTCTCAAAGAGCTTTCTTTATCCTGGAAGTCTCTAAATTCGATTTCACACTCCGGAGTTCCCAGTGTCGGATGTGCTCTCCTGGAGAAGCACAAGAAGACCCCCGTGACCGCTGAGCTGCATGTAAACCAAGACACCTAAGAATTATAACACTGTGAACAAAATAAAGCCCATTTTCATCACTAGATACAGTTGTAGGATTTGGTTTTTCAGTCCCTGGGTACTAAGAGCAAGAAGTTCCATTGAATAAATCCCAGTGGAGGCCACTGTTTTGGCGGGTTGCGCCACACAGTAGGTGTGGATTCTGCCCCGCCCACTGACTCCTCCGGAGGACCCCATCAGAGCCAGGCAGCATCCACAGCCTTGGGTTCACGCAGGTGGTCCCAATGTGGATGCTGATGTCCCAGGCGGCTCTCACACTCTTTGTGAACTTACAATTCAGAAAGAGAGCGGGCCGTGGAGTAAGTGGTTAAAGGAGGGGTAAGATTTTGCCCACATCAAGAAGACAGAGAAAATGACACCAGCACTTCAGCCGCACTGGTCAGGGTACCTCCTAGAACTCATACTGCCAGCAGAGCCCCTGCCAAAGCTTCCCTTCCAGTGTTCACCAGCCCAGGGGTGACTCCCAACAGCATTCATCAGTGACCTCATTCATAAGAATACATGTTCTTGGGCACAACTGCTTTCCCTGACCTGTGGCTGAGTCCTGGGGGCTCCTTTTGTCACTGTGGAGTAGCATTAAACCCAGGCAGGCCAGAAAAGAATATGAACTAACTCTCAAGCTGCCTCCAAATCACAACAGGGCAGATGAGACCCAGAATCAGTGTGAGGAAAGAAGGGCGGGAGTAGCCACCAGGGCCTCCGCCAAAGGCCAGGACCCACCTGACCACCATGGTATGGTGACACAATAGGGCACGAAAGCCACTTTCAGCCTGGCTAGTGCAGAGACTTATAAGAACAGGACGTTTCAAACATATGCTGTACATTTGGGTCCTCAGAGTGGACTGTAAACTCTCATTGGTACCATAAATACGGTG
Organism: Cynopterus sphinx; assembly: GCA_030015415.1. Classification (NCBI taxonomy): domain Eukaryota; kingdom Metazoa; phylum Chordata; class Mammalia; order Chiroptera; family Pteropodidae; genus Cynopterus; species Cynopterus sphinx. The sequence continues at coordinate 81,196,263 of CM057379.1, read as the reverse complement.
TGTAGCTGAGTTGACAGAAAAATCAGCACCCCTTTCATGGGAAGGCCCCGCAGGCTCCCCAAGGCTGGGACTGACTGACATTTAGAAAGGTAACTACACACAGCTGGCTCACAACAGCATGGACACTCGGGTTACCAGGAGATGAGAGAGGTCTGGGAAACTCTTCACTTGCCACCCCCAGAGTGTCTTCCCATGGGGTCACAGGGACTCTGGGGCAAGACCTGCTGTCTGTTCATGGGGGCCAGTGTGCTACTGGCCCCTCATCTCACTTCTCTGTGAGTGAAGCTTGTGGGAACTAAGTTAGAAGATGTGAAGAGCTCAGAACAGTCACTGGCACAGAATAAATGTTCCATAAGTAGAAGTTATTGTTGTTATTCCTTGAAGCCAAGAGCCTCATCAGAAAAAGCCAGGTGAAGTATCCTTGGAAAACATGGACATTTCTTGACTAATTTATGAGATGCAAAGAGGAATACTCAACAGCACTGAGTTGGGCCTTTAGAGACAACAGGCCTCTGAGGTATGGCGTGCCCTAGGCAGATCGTTTTTCTCCCCACCCTGGCCCTGGCCTGCAGGAGGAACCTGCTCTTCCAACTGCGTCAATCCAAGACCTTCTAGAACTTCCTACAAACTGTCACTATTGACGAATCACACGCCTCTCCACCTGAACACTGGGGGTGGGTGGGTGGGGGTTAGACAGGGGAGAGCACACGTCTCACCCCCACTCCTGGCTGGAAATCCTCTGGGAGAGAAGAGGGGCAACTAGCCCAGAGCAGGGCACGCCAGTATCTATCTAAAGCTCTCAACACTCCTCAGTGAACAGGTTTCTCTCAGCCTCCAGCCAAAGGAAACAGACCTCAAAATGCTGGCCACATGAAAGGCTCATGTGTAAAAATAATTCAGTTCAACAAATATTTCCGCTACATGCAAATCACAGAAATAGGGGCTGCAGAGGGCACACAAAGAGAGGGGAGGAAGCGAGTGCTTCAAAGAGTCTGAAAACCAGTGAGGAAATGAGGAGTGTAGCGCTCTAGAGAAGAGCATGCTGGCTGCTACAGCGTCATCAAAATCAGGCAGAAGTGGAGCCCAGGATTCCAGAAGGCACAGGGTAGGGGGTGTGTAACAGCTTCAAATCGCTGAAGATCCCATTAGAACAAATCCCCTGTTTATCCAACATTTGTGGTGTCACTGTGTAAATATCCATTAAAGTGCCAAATCAAGTTATTAAGCACTTCTATGCTCAAGTCAATGTACTATCATGCACAGAACTTTGCAAAAAGGGGGGAGGGGAGGAGGACATTAAAGAGAATTAACTGTAATCCATGAAATTAACAATCACATGTACTTTTGTCTCAAAGCCCCACCTATTACTACTATTATCTGTTGGAAAAGCCTGTGTTTCTTAGGCACTCTGCATTTCCAGTCCTAGCGTAGAGATGGGGAGTTTAACACTCACCCACCCACAGGGGGCTTAAACAACTGCCTGCTGGAATGGCACTGGGCCTTTGGGATGAGGCCTCCACTGGCACACTGCCTTCCTGCCCCATCTACAAACTAGTACTGCAGCAATTACCAGAGAGAAAAGCTCTACAGAATCATGGGAAAGAAGAAAGGAGCTCTGGATCAGGTATTTCTGGGAATCCATTAAGAGGACTCTACAGATAAGAGAGATTGTGAGGCCCATGGCCAGGGGCTCCACTCCCTGGTATTTCTCAATAGCATCTGGCACACCCTGGGGGCTCTATCACATTAGCTAATAAAAGTACAACAATAAATAGAAATAGCTTTTTGACCTAAGCCAACTTCGTTTCTACGTACAAACTATAAAAATCTCACATAAGCCAAAAATTTGTTATGCTAGCTTCATCTCAATATGATTTTCAATAGTTCTATTGTAAACAGAGATTACTGAAATGATTCTGATTTAAAAGGATGGCAATATTCCACATTCAGGCTGGTGACAGATTTGCCACATCAAATAACATGATTTAAAAAAAAAATTCAGGGCGATGGGCACCACTCCTACATATGAAAAATCAACAAAATATGAAGATTAAATGAACCACCATCCATCCCCCTTACAGCCTAAAACTGAGTCAGCAAAACTGAGGTTTGGAATGGGTCCCTTATCTGGATTCTCTAGTCTCTCTTTCCAGTGACTCGGGTGATGTGCCGTTATGAAAAGGTGCTGTTACTTAGAATACGCAGAACTAGAGGAGCCTTAGAAGTCTGCATAGGCTTAATCTATGATTTTCAAATACCAGGACAACCTGAGGGTGGGGGAGACAAAGGCCAGCCTGTCTACTGCTGGTGTGGGTGGGAGTCCAGACCTCCAGTGACTCCAGAGGTTACCAGGTCATCAAGATGGGAAGATTTCTATCAGGAGCCCAGTTCAAAGCAGCGACTCACAGAGATTTCTTTCTTGGTTCCTAACTGCTGCCACAATGTGTGTGGGGCACTGAAAAGGCCCTAAATTTCATAGTCAGAAGGTAACAAGAGAGGTCACCGCACACAGGCTCTGAATGGGAGACCAAAAAGGGCACCCGGGCTTTATTTCCATACAATATTTTCCTTATAATATTTTTTCTACAACAAGAACAGAAAGTCACATTGCCAGTATTTGATAATCACAAATTTTCACTTTATTTTAATTTCAGGAAAGTAGGTCTCTGAAGAGATACTTTCGCTAACTAGGCTAAACCAAAAGCTGTGGAGAGGTGGCTCTGTAGTCCTCCTGTCAGATGGTCATCATACTTCTGGCAGGGAATGCTCAGTGACTAGTTGCTGTAATTTCACCAAGTTAGTGGAATGACTGACTTACCATGTTATGCTTATTTATTCACCAGCCTTATCAGACTCTTTCTACTAGGATAGTTCCTTTTTCAGCAATTTACTGTGCTCTTCACATGCGCAACTCATTGTACTAGGGAATTTGAACCCTCTCGTCTAATTCCCAAACCCTTAGAGGTTAATAACAATATACTAACATTGACTACCCTACTGCGTGCCAAGCATCGTGCTAAATAGCGTTACAATGAGTATTCCCTCATTTGGACCTCGCCGTGGCCCTAGGAGATCCTTTCTCAGACAAGGCCACTGGCTCAACAACGTTGAAAACCATGTCCTTGGCTCCACAGTCAGAGTCTAGCTCTGCAAGGTTTCAGAGCCAACCTCTCTCTCCATTTCCAGCTGGCCTGCCTCTCTGAAGGATAAGGACAGGGCTGTCACAGAAGATGCTGCTCTGGACTTAACACTCTCTGCCACGGTGTTTTCCTGCATAAGTCCACCCAGCCTGGGTGAGGACAGGTGCCAAGTCCATCTCCCCATTGTAGGGTGCTTCCCCACCTCTAGCACAGAGCCTGATGCCAAGGAATTAATGCATACAAGTGTGGAAGCTTATAATGGATGGTCAAGGCCAATGAGGGCCTTATTATCTCTGCAGTCCCTCTTTCACAAGTGCACTGCCCAAGGAACAGGTGCTCAGCCCTCATTTTTAGAACTGAGTTTCAATATTAGATTCAGATTATGGTTCTAGCATGACAAAATGACTCAGCTGTCCTATAGAAGTAAGGGATGGAGCCAGTACCACGATTCTTCCCCTCCTTCCTCAAAAATCACCCCCTTCAAGGAGGTTTCTGGATACTCAACCATCAGAGAGTTGTTGGTTCCCTTTTCTTTGCAGGCAGAATAACCAATCACATGATTTGGTGGCCCAACAGGTTCTGTCAAATTGCTGAAAAGGCAGAAGAAATTCTTGACAAATCGGTGGCGTCAGAAAATCAATTCCCAAATGCCATGTAATTCACTGACAAGCCCACAGGGGCATTAGTACTGAATGGGAGCGGATTTCTTTTCTTAAAAAAAAAGGACCAAGATAAGAGCAAGAAACATATTTACATTTTGTCTACAGACTGAGGCTCTCCAGTGGGTGAGCAGGAGTAATGAGAACAGCGCATCACAAACAACCTGGGCCTGCCAGCGCTGAAAATTAATGGGAAGGTAAGGAGCTTCTTTTGATGCTGGAAGGGCTCCAGTAAAAACTGGTCTGTACATGGGAACACGGTGTCAGACTAACAGAGAATCAGCTTGTCTGACTTGTGGTTTTCTTGACAACATTCATCTTCTCTTGGCCTGATACAGGGCAATTAGTGCTTGTCAGCTGAATCATGTGTTATTAAGATCATTCAGGCATTTTTTAATTATGGTTAGCGAGACAGACAGTAATGAGATCTCCAGCAACTTTAACTTCCCACTTCCTTTTCAGATAAATCTTAAGCTGCCTTTTTTCCCCTAGTAATGTTTCAAAAGAATTGTTTATTTCTGCAGGTAGGTACATGTAACCCAGCCCCAGCTTCCCCAGACTCCACATAAAACATCAACTGCTAGGGGACTCCCCCCAAATCAATCAGACAAAAACGTCTTTCTTAAATACCTGCCTCCTTTGGTTGGACTCAGGACAGGCAATTTTCTGTTCAACAAAATGCTCTTAACAAAAAATTCTGTTCTGGAGGCCTCTTCGGATCTGCAGAGCTCCCAACCTCGGGCCCTTGCCCGGCCACTTCTCTCCTGTTCCTAACGGGTCATGGCCTGTGCTCAATTTGACATGACCTCCTAGTCCTCGTTCTAAAACCCACTCTTCTATTAGCTCTTTGAATCATGTGACACAAAAAAACTCAGGAAGCATAAAAATGATTTAATTTGCTTTTATAGTCTATATTTCATTATATTTGCTTTTACATTAACAATTCTCGAAAAGGTTAAAGTACAGTATCTGGTTCAACTTGAACTGGGTTCATAATTTTTGTCTTTTCAAATGCTCCCCTTACATTGATATTTCATTAAGGGGATAATTTTCTTTCCTGGGAGACTTCAAATTTTTATGGTCCCAGTCCTTTCTCTTTATACAGCTAAGAGCCAATGTGATTTCTGAGCTATTCTTGGTACGCCATCTGTTTCTTTACGAGGCCAGCGAGAGGGGTCTGGGGGAGGTGTGATAAGGACGAATGGCCCCCCAAAGGCCATTCTTACGGGGGGGATGCACACCCTCCTCTAAACTCACTCTGCACAGTCATTCCCAACGTGGCTGTTTCTAAAAAATAAAGACTTCTGAACATTCTGCAACAAGCTTCAACCAATAATCAACACACAGAAATGGAACTTTGTAAAGGCAAGTTCTTCAAACCTTACGACCCATTCTGAGGAGTATTTTTATGACAGCCATTTTTAAGAATCTTTTTCCTAAGTTTGTTCAAAATTTTTTTTCAGTGGAGCACATTATATAACGCACTTTGGATGTTCTTATTGCTTTGAGTCTTGTATGACTTTAGTTGTTTTTTAAAGCAAGTCTTTTCTTATAGGTTTTTTATATAATTCTGGACAAGGTGTGCACTGCAGTTCAGAAACACACCCTCTTCTCTCTGCAGCAAAGTCACCTTTCTCTTCCAGTCCCAGTTGACTCCTGACTGATCCTACTTGCACACGTGCCTAAACGTGCACACACATACACACTCCAATGCAGAAGCAGCCAGGCTGGCATTTAGTGACCTTGAGTGACCACAGCTCACCCAGCTGGATGCCTTCCATGGAGCCTCCATGCTGCCTCTGGCCAGGAGCTGATCCTATGGATGAACAAACGCCTACATCTAGAACTCCACTAGGGACCCTACAGGCAGCCTGCTAAGCACCCAGTGAGCCCACTTTTATCTCCTAGTAAGGCTAGGCCATAAAAGAAGTGGAACCCTGCCAGGTCTCAGAAGAAAGCACACCACTCACCCTCAGGAGGCCAGATGAGCTCACCATGTGAGGGGTCACACTGCATGCGGAGACCACTGGCTGACTGGGCCTCCAGAAGAGGACACAGCAACCCCAAGAAGAATGCTGAAGACCATTAAGAGCCATGGCAAGAACAGCTTCATCTCAGATAAGAACAGCCTTATCCAGGCAAGACCAGCCTCATCCAAAAAGGCTAACAGTCCCTGAGAAAGAAACTTTGAAACACCAATGGTTAGAATGTATTTGTCTAGAAAAATAAAGCAAAAGGTTATACTATTTTAAAGGGCAAGAAACTAGAAATAAAATAGGAAGATAAGATGGAAGGATCCACTCTAATTCCGAAATGTTTAGAGGAGGCCATGCTGTACAGGGTAGATGACTTATAAGTATTTCTATGTTGAAGCCATAAGAAAGAGACATGGGGAGGACCAGGGAGGGAGTCAAGGTTACCCAAAGCTACCAGGTGGTGCCCTGCATTCCCACAACTCCACCCCCACAGGCAGACCCAGAAATTCCTCTTGGTCTCAGCTCAACAGCAAAGTCAGCCCACTTGTCCCCACTGGAATTTTTAAAAGCCCTGAAATGCAACAATTCCATATACTTAAGCATGCAGGTCTGCATTACTACAGAAAATTACAAAGACAGAGCCAGGATCCCTAGGATCACAAAGCAAACAAACTTTATATCCTAACAGTATTTACTTTGAATAAAATAGTTTCTTCTACTTAAAAAACTTGTAAGTCACTAGTTCATCGTTTTTCTTTATTAATAGAATTTTTAAAAGTCACATTGTATTCAAAAATAGCAATTTGTTTTTGTGGTCTGGAAACCACAGTTTGGAACAAAACTGCACAACGGTGGGCTTGTCTAGTCCATCCAAATCCTGGCTGGAGCTGCATCACAGACTCTCCAGGCAGCTGCCAGGCTGGCTGCAGCTACTGGATCACCACCGGGATACAAGCTGTAGCCACAACCAATCTGGAGGCCCAGACTTTTCCTCACTGGCCCTGCCTACACTTTGTCAGTCTTAGCAGCAATCATTTTGGTTCTGTAAGCTTTTCATGGCTGAAATGTTGACTTTAAACACCACTTAGTGAGGCCCTAGCCTGCTGTTTGATCCTACAGTACTTGTTGTGAGGGCAGTCTCTAAAAGAATTCACTGCTTTTCTGGTTGCACACAGTGAGGGCCAGTGCCTGTTTCATAAAAGGAAGTGGCGTCATTTCAGGTTGGAGGGGAGGGAGGAAAGGAGGTAGCGTGAATGTGGGGGGTGGTGACCCACAATAACCAATTTTATTCTCTCTTCACTCCTTGCTTTAAGAGGCATTTATATATTCACCTATAAGAGAAGGTGGTTGGTTTTACTTTTTGTGTGTGTGTGTGTGTGTGTGTGTGTGCATTCTTTATGTGCATACTTTCTTTTCGAATGTCCAGTGCACTCATGAAAGAATTAGAACTAAATGTGGACTCTGAGATAGGGCTGTGAAAAACAAGGCTCTCTCCATTGATGCTGGGGAGTCGAGGCAGATAACGGAACTGGCTGCACCTATCACATTCACAAACACACACGTCTGTGAACCCCACAACTCTCCTTGAAGAAATGTACCCTGCAGATATTCCTGTACCAGTGTTAAATGGTATATGTACAAAGTTCTTTAAGGCAGCACTGTTATAAGAACAAAGACTGGAAGCAACCCCAATATCTATCAATGGGGAACTGAGTACATCAAATATGGCCATCCACATTACAGAATATTATGTACCTTTAAGGGGAGGAGAGAGTGAGAGGGAGACTGGAGGGAGAGGATTTTAAGACTTCATGTACTGATTGGGAAAATCTAGAAAACACTGTTATTTATTGTTTGTTTGTTTGTTTGTTTAAAGCAAGGTGCAGAAGAAAATGCATAGCATTCTAGACTACATGTACATAAGGGGGAAATAACATATTTATATTTGTTTCTGTGTGTGTAAAATGTAAAGGAACTCTGGAAGGATACAAAGAAATTAGCAATAGTGTGGGGGGCAGGCAGATAGACTTCTCTTTATGTCCTTTTGTGGGGGGGCAGAGGGGGGACCATGAGATTATGTTACTTGTTCAAAAGTAAGTAATATAAAGGATCTGATACAACTGCTGCTATAAATTGGTCTACCTTTTCCAGAAAGTTTGCGTAATATGTACCCAAAGTCTTAAAAATACACACACACCACTTAGCACTTTTACTTTTAGAAATTTAACCTAAGGACATAATCAGACATTAAAAGTAATCATAAAAATATGCATAGATGTACAAGGATATTCATTCCAATGTAGGCTCAAATAGTAAAAAATTTAAAAGATCAATTTAATAAAATACAGAAAACCATTCAGTGGAATACTATGTAACATGTACCTTCAAGAAAGAGCACATTTATTTTCTTAAACTAACATTAAAAGATATTTTTAATAGCATAGTAAACTCTAGGTCAGGAGAGATAGTTAAAAGACAGTATCTAAAGTGTTATTCTACTCACTTAGTTTTATGTTTACATAAGCCTAGGGGGTGGGGGATCCGGAAGGACATATTCCAAAATGTTATAGTAATAGGATTAGTGGTGATTTTTCTTTCTTTCACTATACTTTTTGTAGTTTAATTTGTACTAGCATTTCTTACTTTTTAAAATCAGATAAAGTCATTGCCATTTTGAGGAGGGAAAAGCCAAATCGATAGCTATTTTTCCTCTCGTAGGCAAAATGTAAAGACCTACACAATAGAGCATGAAAGAACCTTCTTGGGCCAGATAAAGAGCACTCCGCTAAAGCACAGAGATGGGCGCACCTGAGTGTCACAGGGAGGGTCTCTCCCCCTTGCAGGTCCTGACCAGCCTCCAGACCAGGTGCTTTTTCCATACAAAGCAGAAGTGGTAAACAGAAACAAGAACCAAAATAGCAAACAGAACACAGGGGGTTCAAATGGAGAGCTGGAGGAGAAGGGTTTTCATCCTCCCTTCTATGTTTGGCACAAACAGTTCTTTGGCTTATTATAGGGCAGTGTGACAAAAATACATTCTAACAGCAATTAAATACAATGTCTAACAGCCAAGTGTTTTCGGTTAATAAAGAACTCTGCTTACAATAAGAGAAATCACTGTCTAATTCAAAGCAGCTGAAATCTAAGCCCGTGTCCTTATTTTTCTGAGTTATTAACAATATTTTTAAAAATCAGTTTATCAAAGGAATAGCACACAGTTTATTGTATCTGAAAGACGAACTTTGTAATCAAAGAGGTCTGGGCTTGGATGCTAGTTCTGCCATGTAACAGGAAGTGGCTCTGGACATGCTCATTTTCTCAACCCTCCTTGTTCTTGCCTGTAAAGCAAGATGTCTATTAGGCCCCAAGACACCGGGACACAGCAGCAAAGACGACAACGGGTTCCCATTGGCCTTATTTCCCCTTTGTAAACTTTCCTTGTCATCAACCAGAACTGTTAGAAATTAAAGTTGTCTACCCACGACACATGGTGAGACCCAGGTAAGTAGCAGAATAAAAATCTCTCTAGACACTATAAAAAGTGACATTTGTTCGAAGAGCTCAGAGGTGGGCACCCCTCCCAGTATCAAAAGCATGAGTACTAATGCCCTGGAACTCTACTCAATGATCCCAAATTATTTCATTTAGGTAAAAAATTTTTTCAGTGCTCTTAACCATATGGCATCTACCACAACTGAATTTGTCAATTTTGCTTCAAATACATTGAACTTTTGTCTTCTACAACCACAAAATTGCCTTCTTTCATACAACCAGGCTGGATGCATGGCCCAGTGAGAATGCATGAATGAACTTGACTCTGATGGGTCAGTGCTAAGCCTGTTGCTGACCAGCTTTGAGATTTTGGCCAATACTGGATGTCTCTGTGAGAACCCAGGATAACACCTATTCTCAGGATTAAAAGAGATCACAATCCTAGCCCGGCATAAATACTTCCTTCCTCCGTGTGTCTTGTTCCTCTCAGCTCTCAGTCAAATTAATGTGTTACTGACTAGTACTCAGGGAAGCTCAGACTCATCATGTTTCAGCTGCTTTTTAAGTAAAATGGAGATAATACTACCTGCCTCCTATGCACCTTTAAGGATGTTGTCAGGATTAATTGAATGGGGCATATTAATCTCTTATTTCCTCAGAGAGACACCAAGTAAGTACAGGATATTATTCTATCAACGGCCTGCTTTAATATCAGCCCCCACAACTGGCACGAAAGGAATGTACCATTTCACTCCCATCCTAACTGCAATAATCCTAATTCAATTAAGCCAGAATCTCATTCTGGAAGCATCTCGTTTGAGAGACAATAAGAAACCATTCCAGACTCATGGCCTGTATAATATTAAATATAATTTATAGTTTACCTTTGCCAAGGCATTATGAATATTCTAAGGACTACATGAGAAAATCGGGGCCTTATGGGTCTCATCAACTTCAGCAGTTCTCCTGTCCTAATTTTTCTGCAGAAAATCTATTGTTATTAAACAGATGTAGGCAAGAACCTACTTTTCTATCAAAAGGCATAAAACTGTTTTCTTAAAAATGTAGAGAGACCTGAAAAGTTTCGCCTACCTTCCAATATTTAAAATAAGAGAACAAGAAGTTCTCCAACAAGTAAAATTAAAGCCACCTTAATTTTAGTATTCTATACATGAGCACAAAAGAGAGATTTAGGATCCCACATAAAACACCCAATCTTGAAAAACTTAGGCTATAAGTACAGATTATTAAAGCTTCTTCATATATGTAAACACTTAGATAGTAGATACTGCTTAATTTTATTTTTTAATTTACTTTTATTTTTCAACTACAGTTGCCATACTAGTTTTAGGTTTACAACATGGTGATTAGACATTGATATAATTTACAAAGTGATCACCCTGATTTATCTAGTACCCATGTGACAACACACAGTTATTACAAAATATTGCTTAATTTTATGATATATTTCATACATAAAAACATAAAATCCTATGTACCTACCACCCAAATTCATCACATTTTAACATCTTGCCATACTTACTATTTTTAAAGAAACAAAGTATTATAGTTGGAACCCCCATTATACCCTCTCTTTGGTCTCATTTTTTCTTTTCTCCCTCCCCCCAAAATAATCACTTTCCCAAACTTCGCAGTTACCTTTTCCAAAAAACTCTATATTTACTACTTCTTTATGATGCCATTAACAACATAAGATATGGTTTTGCATATTTAATCCATATGAATAGAATTACACTGGACATGCCCTTCAGCTGGACTTTTTCTCTCTCTGTTATGTCTGTAAGGTCCATCTATACACGGACCATGTGACCTGCCTTCTCCTAGAACTCCCCCTGACGGCCACCTTCCCCCATGGACCTTTACATTCTTTCCAGTTGTTTACTCCTGTGGAGTATCTCAGTGAATGTCCCTGTGCACTTTTCCCTGTACACAGGTCCAAGAACGTCTCTAAGATCAGGCTGATTTCATCTAGAAGGGAGCCTGCGTCATCCCGTAGGCACCTTCAACAATTGCTCACTGAAGTGGTCGTTCTGGCTTGCACGTCCACCAACAGGCCACATAGTTCACATTGCAAACTCTCAATAAATTCAGACTTAAAATCCTGCCACTTTGATGGCTATGAAACAACAAGAACAAAAAGGCTTTTACTTTTAAAAACCACCATGTAACTGATAATAACTCCTCCTAATTCTCACTATGGGACCAAATTAAGTTGAGTTAAGGTCTATATTCTACTGGTGAGCCCAGCATTCCCTAACAGTGCCAGCAAGTCAGAATACAGGAAGATAATTCCACAATCTCCCCAACCTTGGATACAATGATCAGATATTATAACCAACCAAAACAGGGGGCTCAGAGAGCACCTACAACAATGACATGATGCAGGTTTCCCACAAGAAAATGTCAAGGAGAAAACACTAGCTTTAACTCTGCTCTCAGTGACACCCACATACCTGGGTATCTCAGTCCTTCCAAAGCACAGACACGTGAGTCCAGCTAGGTAAATACTTATAAATGTACATGGTCCCAGGCAAGGGTTTTGTTAAATTATTATTTACACACTTCATAAGCATCTACCTCGAAATTACTCATTTTCAACTTTAAAAAGCAAAACTTTATACTATCCTCACAGCTTTATCTGAACTTTAAAAAGTGAAAAATGAAACCACAGAGTTAGAAAAATCTCGTTAAACCAGCTCTGCCACTTAAGGCTAAGGTATTTACCATCTTACAGTCTCACTAAGATTGCTGTGATGTTTCCCTTTAAGTCATATTCTCTAGGTTTCTTCAAAAAATGATCTGACAGATTCCCTAGATTCTCTCATCCAACAGGTTTTAGATGAGAGTTTTATGAAAGGCAGTGAAGAAACTGCTTTGACTAAATCAGCACACTTTCCATTCATTGGAACACTCCACTTTGGGCCCGGAGACGAGTGGACAACAAGACCCCGTCTGTAAAACTAAACATGAGGACTGGTCAGGTGCTCTATGCCTGCATGACTTTATAATGTACTCTGCGAGGATGAGGACACAGGGATCAAAAGACAACAAGGTACACAAAAGGGCCACAGGGCAATGGAGGGCAAGGGATGTGACTTTCAGTCAGCATGGCCATATAGGGATGGGCTCAGAGAGGGTGTTAGAGGAGGTGGGCCCATACCAGGCAAGACAAGGACCCAGCTTCCCAGGTGGTGGTGGTCCTGAGGGTGGAGTGCGGAGCTAGCAGGTGCACGTGAAGGGGATGGACAGTACTGCAAGCCATGAAGCAGTGTCCCTAAAAGGGAGTGGGAAATGAGGTTGCAAGGGAGAAGGACTTAGAGGAAATTTTAGCAAGAGTGTTTAGATCTGCCAAGGCAGCAGGGGGAAATGACTAGAAACCTGAACAAGATACAGCCTTCTGGTCATGCCATTACCCTATAAGTCCTTACTCTACCCTCTCTGGCCTGTTCCCTTATTCACCTTCTTCACATTGAGGACACAAAGGCCCCCTGAGCCAAAACCCAAGGCTTTCCATGTACATAGTAACCACTAACTACCTCCTGGAAGAATCCCGACCGTGGCTGACCTTGTGCCATGTGGCTTCCCTCCTACCCCTGCCCACTGCCTTCCTGCCTCCTTTGCTGATCTCTCCCCCTCCACTGAGCCCTAACTGCAGCACTCCCTCAGCAGCATTCAGCCCTGGGCCCTTTTCTGGGTTAAATTCTATCCCTCAGGGAATTCATTTGCTTATGTGGTATCAGTGAAGGAACACTGCCAGGCATTAGGGAAGACCTGTGGCCAGTTCTGACTTCCCCTCATTCTCATGCATTCAATCAATGTGTTTATTAAGCACCTACTAAGTGTCAGGCACAGTCCTGGGCACTGGAAATTCAGCAAAGACAGGACAGACCCACCCTGTCCCTTGAATATTTCTATTTATTCAGGATGTCTAAAGGGCAGTGCATTCTCCCCACATACTGCTGCCCTTCCTGCCACCTGGATTTTGACCAAGAACTCTTTTCACCTTTTGGCCATGCCCAAGTGGACACCTGGGCTCACCCTGGTCCCAAACTACAGTTATCAAGTCCTGGTCAGAGTTCCTCTTACTCCGTCTTGCTCTTGACACTTGCACTCTCTCTCACTCTCCAAAGGCAGGCAGGGCTTCCTGACATGTCACTAGAGATGTATCATGTTCTTGCAGAAAAGTCTCCAATGCCACCTCCCAGGGGATCAGACCTAAAATCCCTATACCTGGCATTTCAGGCCCTTTACTCTCCTACTTCTACTAATGTTTCTGGCCCTCTCTCCCTGACTCCCTTCCAGATCCAGCCATGATCTAGATCCTTAAGTGCATAGTGACTTTTCTCCTGTGGATTCTTAAAGCATTTCCTGTCTGTCCCCTCTGAGTTCTGCCCTGTTCATGTTATTTCCTGCACAGTTAATTTACACCAAGTTCTACATGGCTAACATTTCCCATAAATGTCCCATTGCCCAGTTAAGTGAAGGGTTCCCTCAAAAGCAGGACAGGGTTGCAGTCATGGATCACAGTGCTGTGTATTCAGTAACCACTTAGTCTTGGGAGCATCAACAGCTCACACATCCACAGTGCAAAGGGACCAAAGAGGGAAATGGTCTGCCTATAACTGGGAGAGTCGTCCAGACTGGAGGGGAAAGTGAGACGGCGGAGGGGCTGGCCAGAGGAAAGGCCAGGCCATAACAAGGCCAAAGCTCAGTGGGGCAAACGGGAGAAGAGAAGCCAGTTATGCATAGGCATGAGCCAGCTCTGAAAAGGGGAATGCAAACAGATGAGACTGGTCTCAATGAGACTGAAGGGAAGTTGGGCCACCAGCAGGGCTGGACTTTTGACACCTAGATAACAAGGCAAAAGTTAAAGCTGCAAAGTGAGTGATCCTAAAAAGAAGTTGGCTTAAAAAGAATAGAGCAAATTATCTGAAGTCTGAGCTTTTGGAAACATCCAGAGATGAAGGAACAGAAGGAAAAGTTAGCAGATTAAGAATTGTCAGCTGACACACTATGGCTCTTGTGATATGTACCCCTATACCAGGTGTCAAGGGGTACTGCACACAGTGTGCTGCTATGAATTTCATCAGTGCCTTACCCACCTGTAGTCATCCCCCAGCCTCCCTTTCTCCCCAGAGACAGAGCCTTAGGTCTGCCACAGCATTGCCACTTGGCTGTGACTTCACCCCGGTTGCTGCCAGGATCCCAGGATCAGCAGGGCTTCCATGTGGCTCTGGCTGTGGGACTCACCACTTGGTGGCCAGACTTGATAGTCTGCCATTAAAACTGAGCATCCAAAGAGTCCCATGAACACCAGGATGCTGATGCCTGAGCTGGCTCCATCACATATGTTCTCAAAAGTACCTCTGTGTAAGGAACCACCATCATTTCATCCACGATTGTTGAATCTTCTTCACTTTGTAAAATTAAGCATACCAAATAAAACAGAAATAAAATGCTTACAGAAGTAAAATGTTTACAGAAGAAAAATGCTTACAGAGCACATTAATTATCACCATGGAAAATCAAATACACTAAATTTCAAATAACTTTCATGAAACTTTGAACCTTCTTACATGGCAATTTCCCTCAAATGCCCCAGTGGTGCCTTCTCTATAAGCTTTAATATCAATCAAATGCTTAGAGGGCAAAGTAGAATCATCTTTAACTGAATGGTTGGTTATGGCTTGTCTCATTTAGAGTGTCAGGGTTGAAATTTTCATGATTTCACTTCTTACCAACAATTTAATGAGTTGTTCACTGTATCAACTATGAATAATCAGCAAACAACTATGCGTGCTCATTTATCTACTCTAATTTGAGTCCCTAAAATAAATGTCTACAATAAAGGGTCTGATATGCTTCTATTATCTGGAGACTATCAAACAAACATCTAAAGTATCTCTTCTTATGGTAGACTTCAAGGTCATCTGCTTTGCCAAGGTCTCTCAAAAATAAGTTTTGCTTTCCCTTGAAACCATTAAAATATAAGTTCCGTGAGGTCAGGGCTATCATAATTCCCAGTACTCAGCAGTATGCATGGCCCTTACTAAATGAACAATAAAGATTAGTTTAATAAATGAATGATTAAACCTTCCATTATGTCCATTGTAAATAGTGCTTAACACACCTCTGCATTTGTAAGGTGTATGTGCATACTTCCTACATTCACAAACATGTTTACAGATCACATACATATAGTTGTTTAATAAATAGATGCTGGCTGCCCCCAGGACATGCGCATAACACATGCTACATGGCTGCTTACAGTTGGACTGTCAGACACACCCACTAGCATCCCATCCTGCCCAAGTGCATTAGACAGCCAGCATTATATATTGCCAACCATGACGAGGAGGAGAAGGTTTCACTAACATCAGACTTTAACAACATTCTCTGCCAAGGGATTCTTCTGTCATCTGAAAATAATACACTAAATACAGGATTACTAATAAACATTTAACAGCCTGAGAAACACAATAACTCTACAAAGTGAAATGCTTAAAGAAACAGAGATGCAATTTCAGCTGAAAGAAATATTTAACTTAGCTAATCTGCATGAACATCAGTGCCTCTACAGCATCCAGAAATATGTTCTCAAAAGGTCATATGCATAAGCATCCACTGTGAAGAATAAAAACAGTTGTTCTGCGTTTCTTGACAAATAAGAATAACCACTCTGTAATAAGAGCAACTGCTGGTGGGCATGTGCAGCCAAACAAACAGGGCTTTGTGCACCTGGACCTCCCCATGAAGGACCACAGGGGAGCCTGGAAATCGGGGGAAGGTCAAGGCAGCCAGGGTCAGGAGGAGATTCGGACCTCAGGTCCAAGAACTTGACCTCAGCTCCTCTTCTATTACACACAGCTGAGGCCATTAATAAAGGCTCAACCTCTCTAGGTATCAGTTTCTACATACTGAAAGGACTGGTCTAAATTTGATGATTCTATAAAACATTTCAAACATCGTGAATAACCTATGGAAACTAGATTTCCTTTTTTTATTTTTAGAAATAATTAATGTGGCTCACTAAATATATTCCTCATCTTGAAGCACCCTGAGAAAATATAAACTTTAAATAAGTTATTAAAAATAAATGCGTTAGAAAAATGTAAATCAAAACTACAATGAAATACTACGTCACATCCATTAGAATGGGTTCTACCAACAAAAAACAAAAAACAAGTACTGGCAAGGATGCAAAGGAATCAGAACCCTGTACATTGTTGGTGGGAATGTGAACAATATGACAGTTCCTCAAAATATTGAAAATAGAACTACGATATTATCCAGCAATTCTACTTCTGGGAATATCCTCAAAAGAATTGAAAGTAGGATCTCAAAGAGTTACTTGTACAACCATGTTCACAGCAGCATTACTCATAATAGCTAAAACATGAAAGCAACCCAAGTGTCCATGCATGGATGAACACATAAACAAAATGTGGACTAACCATATGATGGAATATTATTCAGCCTTAAAAAAGAAATTCTGACAAATGCTACAACACGGTTGAACCTTTGAAGACATAACGCTGAGTGAAACAAGCCAGTCACACACACGCACACAAAAATACTGTATGATTCTACTTACAGGAGGTCTTAAAGTAGCCAGCCATTCATAAAGACAGAAAGTAGAATGGTGGTTGCCAGGGACTGCGAAGAGGGGAAACGGGGAGTTCAAAGTTTTAGTTTGGGATGATGAAGATTGCCATGATGGATGGTGCTAATGGTTAAACGAAAATATGAATGTACTTAATACCACTGAATTTTATTCTTAAAAATAGTTAAGACAGTAAATTTTATGTGTATTTTACAATCTTAAAAATCAGGGGAAAAAACGTCATCACAACACATTACATACCTCCTGACCTCCTGGTAGAAATACATACCACCACTTAGGAAGAAATCTAGCCAAAAAAAAAAAAAAAAAACAGACCCAAAACTCATCTTCAGATTCAGAAATAGATAAGAAAGGAGAGACAGAGAGGGAAAGGGTCAAATAAGAGACTTAAAAAACTAAAAGACACATGAACCAGTCATGATGTGATGATCTTACTTGGATTCTGATTCAAATAGTTTTTAAAGTTATGACATTTATAGGAAAGTGGAAATTTGAGTACCAACTATAGTTGATATTTGTGAATTTCTGTCAATTGGGGGAATATAATAAATGATATTGTGGCTGTGTTGAAAAAGGTCCTTATTGTTTAGAGATACTGAAATATTTATGGATGAAAATAATATACTGTTTGGGACTTGTTCAAAATTAAGTTGGGGGAGGAGAATGAGAAAGTACAGCTAAAACATGGTTAGCTATAAGCAAATAATTATTGAAGCTAGGCAACAGGTTCAAAAGGAGTCATACTGTTTTGTTCAGGTATATATTTGAATTTAGAGCCATGTTTTCTAGATACACTAAACAATAAAGGGTCTTTATCCTTTCTGAGAGTTAACCATGAGGTTTGACATTTCCAAATACATACTAAGCAATTATAAATGGTAAGGAAATCAACACAACAACTGCCTCTATACCAACCCTGGTAATGAAACAATTCAAGGGCATACCTGGGTTGCAAATTATACCCGGATGTCCCTCAGTGCAAATCAGGTCAAAAAAACAACCAAAAAAAAAAAAAAAAAGGAAAAACAAAAAAACAAACAACAACCAACCAAACAAACAAACAAAATAAATAAACCCCACCATCTATCCCATTAGGGGCAAGTCCTGAGCCTGACCAGCAGAAAGCCTTTTCTGAGCACCTTCTGAGCCTGCATTAGGGAGCTGGCACTGAGAGGGCCACATTTCACAGACAGATGTTCTCTGTCAAGTTAAAAGGCCTTTGCCGGCTGGAAGGGCACACAAATAATTCCATGGCCGCCTGATGTAACTTGTAAAGTGAACTAACAGAATACAAATGTCATCTACTATACGATATGACTCATCACATAAACTTACCTGAATGTAAGCTCCTTGAGGACAAGAATGATCTTGATCTCTCCTGGCCAACCTCAGAACCAAGAAGAGTGTCTGGCATATGGCTAGGTGCTCGATATGTGTTTCTTGAGTCACTAGCTAAATGAATAGATATCATAAATCCATATATTTAGAGAAAAATATCCAAAGGAAATTAATCACAACCTGAAAAATGATTATAACTCTAGTATGGGGTTATGCATGACTGACACATGGCACCTGCCATCCCCTACCATCTTGGACATGAAGAAACCCCACTCATGCCTCAAGGCCCAGCAGTACTGTCACTGCCAAATCAGGACTGGTCATTACCTGTTCTCCATACTGCCCCTCCCCCTAGCACTGAGCCACACCCCACTAACCCCCACCCACTCACCCCCATCCTACACCTAGCCCAGCCCTGATGTAGTTAAGGTGCTGGGCGGGCCTTGCCTTCTCCCCACCAGATGGGAGCTCCTAGAGGTCCAGCCAGCACTTAAGGAGGTTTATAGCCCCCACATCTGGTGCAGTTCCAGGCAATTTGTTAAATTCAAATGACCAAAACATTTCAGTTCCAAAACACTGAGGCAAAAATGGGTGACCACCTGTTACTGACCCTTAACAGCTAACTACTAAATGCGGAACCAGATCTTCCTTCCACTTAGAGAATCAACTATCATGCAGTTTCGGATGATCACCAAGAGCAACAAAGGAGAATCTGAGGCACATAAAACAAATGTGCTGGCATATAAACAATGATCAGGAGCACGCATTCAACTACCAGGTGGATGTAGTTGAGGTAAAACATTCAAACTCCCACACCCAGCGGGAATGAGGCAGATATGGCCTTTGGGAACGTGACACAGTCAACACAAATATACCCAGCTCCTCCTCCAACAGGCTGAGTAACAGACCGCTTCTAAAGCAAGTCAGCACCAGACACATTCGGAGACTCAAGACTTCAGAGTCAGAATAACCAATGTGACTCCCTGGTTTTAAAGATGAAGAAACTGGAGCTCAGGAAGATCAGTAACTAGCCCCAAGCCCTGGGGAGGTGAAGGTGGAAGGAGAGCTTGACCAGAACAGAGTTCTGCCTCATGTTACCTCTCTCCTGAGACACCAATGTGCCACACAGTAAAAACTCCTCCTTTATGTTGTTCATTTATTTTTTTTTTTTTTTGGTGTGATAATGATATTATGTTTGTTTTTCTTCCCAAGAGACATTATCTTATAGAGATATATATTAAAACATCTTTGGGTAAAATAATGTGATGTCCTTTTCAAAATTCCAGAAGCAGGTGGGAGGTAGAGATGAAACTAGACTGGTCCATAAGCTAGACTGGTCAAGCTAGTGATGGTACATGGGGATTGTTATAGTCCTTTACTTTGGTGTATGTTTGAAATTTTCCACGAAGATAAATTTTTTTCTTAAGTATTCTTCAAAATACCAAGCAGTGGCAATGCAATTCCTCAAAGGAGAACCTTTGTTACCATCTAGGTCTTACCTGCCCCCGCCGCTCCCCAAAAAAGGAATAAAAAAGGGCAAAGGGAAAGAGGGAAAGAGAAAGTGGGAAGAAATGAGTGGAAGGGAGTGAGAGAAGGAAGGAAAAAAAACACCCTTCCACTACTGTCTTTAAGACACTGTCCATAAAGCTTACGGCAGAAAAAAAGAGTAGTGTGGCTCACTAAGAAGGGGGATTATTGAACAAGTTATCAACTCAGCAGAGAAAACAAGCCATGTCAGTATTAGATCATTAAATCAGCATTCTGGCAAAAAACAATATTTCCAAACATTCTGATGACAGCTGGATCAAACTCGCCAATACTTGACAGTAATAAATACAGTTATTTGGGAAGAAAAATAGGGAGTGACCTTACAGTTCCATTGAAATATGCCAAATAAGGAAAGCTCGAAGCCGTAGGAAATGGAAAAGAACAGCTAATATTTGGCAAGCTTCCTTTACGATCAACAAATTAAAATGTTAAGGAAGCAATTTGTTGAGAAAAGATATTTTTAAAAGGAGCTGAATCATGCAGGTTCAGCCCCGGATATGGTCAATTGGTAATTTTAAATCATTTTTTAAAAGTTAATGTTTTCAGCCTTCAGAAATTGCATTTAAGACATGATTGAGTTAATCATAAACCCTCCTTTCTCCCAGCTCAGGTGGAGGGAAGAAAGTCACTAAGTTTCACTGCCCTGCCCTTAACCCCTGGTTCGGCAACTGCAAACTCAGCTTCCACTAGAGTCACTTTAATGACAAGATAAACAAAAATACAGCCTCGAGTCTAGCTTTACGTTTCCAAAAGACACTCCAGATGCCAATCTAATTTCAATCATTAGCCATCTGACCTACTTTGAATGGAGAAAGCCTGATGTTAGTTACTGGGTTTTTTCAACAACAACAACAAAGTGTTGGTGCACTGTTTTCCACAATATATGAGTAAATAGAAAGAATTTCTTGTGCTTGGAAAGCTATTCCCATAAGGGCCTAAGTGTACCTTCATTACGGTGCCACAGTTCACATGGGGGGAGAGGGAACAGTTTTTATAAATAGGAGCTCATGTGATAAGTCTTTGAGGAAGAAAAAGTCTGGGAGAGGGGCAAGAGGAGCCAGAAGAGAGTATATTTTGTAAGGGGTGGGAAGGGGATAGATATCTGAGCTGAGACCTGAAGGAAGTAAAATGAACCAATGCAAACCAAAGCTAGCCCCAACTGTGAAACCCTCTACACCACACCAAAAACAGAAACTGAAACGCAAAAGTGTGTCCATTTGCTTAGTTACAAGCTGCTTTAGTTTTGTCATAACCTTGAGGAATTTAGATACTGCATTTTTTTTTAACAAGCTCCCTGGTAATGAGCCCTATTTCTTGGTAACAACTGAAATACAGTGTCTGGTTTTCAAAATACTCTGTTCTGGCATTAGGACTATACTGAGTAGAGTGCCTGGGTTGAGTGCTCTCGGCATTCAGTTAAAATGTCTGACTAGAGTCGTTGATGCATGTGATCCGTATTGGACTGAACTATCTAGAATGGCCTTGAATGACTGTCCAGACGGTGCCTAGGAAATGGGTGGCACTAAGTGAGGCAATTAGGCTCCTACAAGAACTGCCAGCACCAAGTGCCCACCTGTCCACAGCCCACAGGGAACAGGCTGGAGAAGATTTGGGGTCAAATTGAGCTGAACTATCGTCCATACAATTCATTACATATTGGTGAGAAATAACCACAGTTCATTCTATTGACTGGCCAAAGGCAAGGCCTCATGCCCAGCCAGAATGAAGATGAGAACCCCTCATCTGATGGTGAAGTTCATTAAACAGCACTTGCCTTGGGCACAAGAAAATCACCTTCATGGTCAGACAAGGGCCCCACAAAGACAGAGGTCAGTTCAGCACATCCTATAAGAACTGAGTAGAATTTGTTTCATATTTAGTTTCTTTAGTCAGTTTTCACATGGCTAGCTGAACATACAGTCTCTGTGCTAAGCTGGCTATTTCAGAGTGGCTGGGGGGCTACTTTATGCAGAACATCCAGGCCACCATGCTCAATGTCGAGCAGATAGGCAAACTGAAAGCTCTGGACATGGCCATACATCTATCTACCCAATAGTGGGGTACAGACGTCCACGGAAGAGCAAGGGCCTTCAAAGAGGCTCATGCAACCTCATTGTTAGGACAATTCATCCCCTGGCCTCAGTATCCTTACTACTAAGTAACCTGGATAAAGATGATCTCCAAAAGTCACCGAAAAAAATCCTGCAGCGGTAGTTGGCGGGGGCGGGGGGAGGGGGGTGTTGGATAGGAAGACACCTCCTTGCAATTATGCAAAACCACAGAAGGGCTAAGTCATTCTGAGCTAAGTCAAGGGAAGGGGACCACAGCCTTGTTAGAGCAGGAGTGGGGGCCATACAAGCTCTGTCCACCCACTTCCTGCTCATTTATGGGGAGACAGTCCCTCAGAGTTTAAAAGAACCCAGCATATTAATCCTCAACTGGTTGAACCCTATCCTCTCACTTCACCTGAGTCCAACCTCAATCTGCTTTATTTAATTCAAAACATCTGATTTCAGAGGCTCTTATCCTCATTTTTCATTCTAGTCCACATCATTCTAAAAGCTGACTCCTAAGAGTGGTAAAAGGCCTTTGTGTTGAAAACATCTTTTATGTATTGAAAGTGGATGAAAGCCATACATTTTGACTCTTAAAAAAAAAATTTCTTTTCATTTCTACAGATATTTAAAAAATATGACATTTATTGAATGCTAGCTACACCTATTATATGCGAGGCACTGTGGGAGGTGCTAGAGTTTCAGTCAAGCACAGTCCTTGCACTGATAAGCTGACTGCCTGGAAGAGGGACAAAACCAGGACCCAGATGACTAGGTGCAGTGAGGGCAGAAATATAGGGCAGGCCCAACGTGCCCTGGGTGGTTCAGAGGAGGACAGATTTCCATCTGCTGGAGAGGACCTGAAGGGCTTCATTCAAACAGAAACAGGAACTTGAGCTGGGTAGGACTTCAAGAGGTTGAGGGAGGGAGCTCCAGGAAGAAGGCATAGTGTGAGCCTGCTAGAGGATGAGGACAATAACAATGGCTCAAACACCCAAGGGCCTAGTACAGATGGCACATATGTGGGTGTCCAAGAGGTAGCAACAAACAGCAGAGCAAGGGGACACAGGCAGATCAGAGGATGAGGCCCAAAGAGAGATCCCAGAATTAATCTACACAGGCAGATCAGAGGATGAGGCCCAAAGAGAGATCCCAGAATTAATCTGGCTTCAAGAAAGCAGTTTCATTTGATGATTAAGAGGAAACCAGGGAGAAGAGGAAACTTTGTAGATGCCTCATGAGGGTCAGGAGGAGGCTTTTCCTCAAGTGCACAAGCAACAGTGGCACAGCAGCATGACCCGCTGTCCCAATGTCATCAAAATTAGAGAAATAGTTGAACTTCATCTAACTGGGGCAGCTTTTGAAGTCACTAACCACAAGAAGGAAGCATTCCCTTTGGGCCTGCAGGAAGCAGATTGCATCGCTGTGTCTGTCCTGGCTGGCAGAGGCACAGGCCTCTGGGGTTCCCATCTAGAGGGAACAAAGCCCGTCTGCTCGTGCCATCTCTCTGTGAAGCTCACTTCATTTTCCATATCCACCCAACTTCATGACAGGCCCATTTTTAGAGCCTTCAATTACAGAATGGAAAACACTAGCTCAGAGAAACGATTAAGGTTAGGGAGGAGAGTAGATGAAGATACAATACTAATGAAATAAACAAACTGCAACTGTAAAATAACATTCTAGTCAGACTGCATCCATGAACACTAAAACATGCCGTCTTTGCTCACTTCCAGGTGACCCAAGCGGTTTCCTAACACAGAGGAAGGAACACAGAAAAGTACCAGACTGAATGTTGTGACTTAAATGATAATACCTGTAAAACCATTGATGACTGTACCACTTTAAATTCAGGTAAAATTCTACCTTTTCCAAGCCTTGTTTGCTTCATCAGGCCATGAGAAATGAGCAGGCACTATGGAGAAAAGAGATCACACATCAGGTAAGGTCCCTTACCGCAGGGTTGCCCCTGCCTGGCAGGCAAGACCACCGGGCTGGAATAATAGAATTCAGAAGCCCCAAAGAGGATGCAGTAGACAGCGAAAGCAGTGAGGTTTCAGAGAAGACAGGGCTCCTGGAACTATGCAGGAATCGAGAGTGTCTCAGGAAGGCAGGGCCTCAGCTGGGGGTTCCAAGGGATTAGGTTTACCCTAGGCACCAAAAAAAAAAAAAAAAAAAGAGTTCTGAGGGAAAAAATAAGACCTCAAAGTGTAGGGGAAGATTTTTAACATGAGGGGAGGAGATGAAATAACAAAGAAGGTATGTAACCATCACAGCAATCATTGAAATCCACCCTGAGTCCATTTTTAGTCCTTCTGAGTGTGTGTGTGTGTGTGTGTGTGTGTGTAAAAATGAGTGGGAGAACCATTATTAAGAATGAGGTACCACATAAATGTGAGATGGGGGTGACATTTCTTAGTCTAATAAAGATGTTGCAGTTAATATCAGCTCCCATTCACAGAGCACCTCACACCTATTCCTTCATTTTGCTTTTATAACAACCCAGTTAGGAAAGTCTAACCTTTTGCAGATGAGTGGAGATAACCAACCACTAAATGATGGAGGCAGAATTCGAACCCAAGTCTCAAAGCCCATGCTACTACTTCCTTCTTCCCATCACAACCAAGGCTCCTACACCAGAGACCGATGTTCTTGGTGTTTGTTTCGTGAAGTCGCTCTGAATACAATCCCTAATGTATGTTAATCATGTGTCACTCTGGCAGCTGGTTGGAAGGAGTTCCTAAAAGATGGCCTTGAAAGTAAAACTGATGTGTTTATTTCCTATAAAACTGGTGTCATCACATACAGTCTTACCCCATAGATAAATTTAGTCATTTTGAAAACATGTGACTTCTGATTTAATATGGCAGACTGATCCCAGAGTCATCGCCAGAGTAAGGCCTAAGCTCACAGAACAGAGAGAAAAAGAGAAGGGAGAGCAAAGGAGAAGCCCACCAAATCTCAGAAGCTGGAAAGCTGCTGGACCAGCTTTAGCAGCCTCCATAGACCAGAGAAAGCTCACAGCCTGGCCTCAAAACCAGAAGTCCATGTGCAGCAAGCTAATTCATTCATGCCACAGAACTTAGGCTCAGGAAGGGTGATCAGCTGCAATTTCAGAAGGTAGAGTTCAAGGTGATCAAAATGCCAGTAAAATAAACAGTCATACCCCTCTCCCAGTCATGCAGCCTAGGGTCCCCCACGACCTCCCATAAGCAGAGCATGGGTTTCTCGAGGCCACATGCAGGGGGACTGAGTGACCATCCCCAGCCCTTTCCCCAGCCTGGCTCCTAGAAGACAGGTGGTCAGACATATGGTCCCCAACTACTCTACTCAGCAGGAAAATCAAGTACTTTTCACTGGAGAAACTGTAAGCCCAAGAGAAAAGAGCCACAGATACTGACTGACACGTGGAGGACTCCCCTCAACAATACATCTCAGCTAATCACTTACAGTGAATGAAGGTCACCAGTTGATTGCCCCTAAAACCAACCCCCCACACACACGTTCCATATAAGATTGCTGGTGCCTTGCTCTCATACATGGACAGATGAAGAAATGTCACCATTTAAGGAAAACCTCTAAATGGGAATAAAACAAAGAAAAAAAAAAGAACAAGGACAAATCTACAGGAGGCAGGATAAACAAAATTGGCCTAGTCACACTATTGGGCATCAACATCAGAGAAAATAGAGACCATATTTACTATATCAAGATCAACCTCCATAACATAATTTGAGTCAAAAAAGCAAGTTCTGAAAGTTTACATGTAGGATGATAATATCATTTTTACATAGAGCAAAACCAAGCAAGAGTAAATAATACAGTATTTAAGCACATATACATCTGTGATAAACTGATCGTTTTAAGGCTATGACACAATAAATACAAAACTTAGGGGCAGGGGTTACCTGTCTTGGATAGGAAGGCAAGAAAATAGGGGGAGGGAAAGGAAAGAGATAGGCAGATGCAAATAATTGGTAATTTCTGGTTCTTGGGTTGGGAGGTTGAGAGTTCATGAGTATTAAGTACATTATTATGATTTATAACCGAAATGTGTTACATACAACTGTTTACATGTATCAAATGTGTTTCCAAAAGATTTTAAAAAGTAAAAACAAAGAGAAATCAATGTAGAGAACAGAAGGAAACTTTAAAAGAAATTGGCAAATGTAGCCAGTGAAATCAAAGAAGACACTGCATCCATGAAACAATGGAACATTAAGAATAGAACATCCAGAGAACAAGAAAGAACACTCAAAACTACAACAAATAAAAGTTTAGAAAGAATGGAAGGTTGAAAAATTCTCTCAGAAAATACAGAAAAAAAGACAAAGACATAAAAAATGAAAGGTGAAATCAGCAGATAAGTCCATGAGGCCCAATATCAAAATAACAAGTTCGAGAGGGCAGAAAACGGGCAAGAAAGCAAGTTCCACATCAAGGAACATTTTCATGATAAGATGACTACTCTAGAAGGTGTTAGAGAGAAAAAGCACAGGACAGGAAACCAGGAGCCCTGGATGCCTTGTCTTCCCAATTCCAAGGGTGCTGCTTTCCAATGAGGAATTCTACACTCAGCAAAACCAGAGGAGGCCAGAATGAAGACTGTCAAATCCACAGGTACAGACACCCTTTATCAGGAAGTTACTGGAGAAGATTCACCTAAAACAAGAGATTGCCAAGAAGAACAAAACCACAGAAAGGAGATATGGGACCCGTTTTCTGCCCTCTTGAACTTGTTTTTTCGATGTTGGGCCTCATGGACTTATCTGCTGATTTCACTTTTCATTTTTTATGTCTTTGTCTTTTTTTTCTGTATTTTCTGGGAGAAGTTTTCAACCTTCCATTCTTTCTAAACTTTTATCTGTTGTATTTTTAACTTTTGAGTGTTCTTTCTTGTTCTCTGGATGTTCTATTCTTAATGTTACATTGTTTTCCTTCTCATAAGAGAAGAAAAGGGAGGCCCCAAATGATGGGGAAGGGTATCAGGAAGGCAGGTGGGCCCTGAGCCTGGTAGCAGCCAGGCTCAGGGAGAACCAGGGACCAGGAGGGATGTTGCCAAGAAAAGAAAACCTACCTATCTGATAGGTTCCCATGTTTTAAGAGACATACATTGGTAGAAGGGAATTTAGGGATAAATAAATTATTGTGCACAGAATACTAATATTAACATAGTCATAGCCATCCAAATGCTGAATACATAAAAATGGATTGAGCCAAAAAGAAAAATATGACTATCCTGAGAAGGAGGCCTACCTCCCTATTCAAGTCCCATAGCTCCACATCAGTAAGTAATGCCCAATGCTGGAAATCCAAGGATAAGGCACTTAATCCTGCTACTTAGACAAACAGAACCTACTTTGGGGTACAGAAGCTGAGCTGAGGGTAAAGGAAGGGTTGGTTCTACTATAACACTAAGCCTTATAAACTGTTGATTAAAAAATGAAAATAAAGTGTTTTGAAAGAACATTCAAGAACAATGACTACCTTTGGACAATTTTGGTTTTAAAATGAAATGTACTTAAGATGAAAACTTCCTCTTTTTTGCGGGGGGCAGGGAGGCAGGAGTTCCTTGAACAATTCCAAACTGTGATACCCATGAAGACCACAGGGAGAAGTATCTATCCTGCCTTATAACTGTTTTTACTCTCAAGCCTCTCTTATCTCTGACCATTTTCCAGTGTCTGAACCTGGGAGTTTTGCTCCACCTGGGTTCAAAATGTCAGGTGGAGGGGGCTCCGGATGTCAGGCCTCCCCAGAGGCTGTCTGCAGCTGCTCAGACTAACAACAAAGCCCAGGAAGCCCGCCATACCCAGGCCCACTTAGGGACTCAGGAGCACGGGTGCTGCGAGGAACCATCAAGCCCTAACCAGATGTTAATTTA
This sequence comes from Cynopterus sphinx, assembly GCA_030015415.1. Classification (NCBI taxonomy): domain Eukaryota; kingdom Metazoa; phylum Chordata; class Mammalia; order Chiroptera; family Pteropodidae; genus Cynopterus; species Cynopterus sphinx. The sequence goes on along the minus strand of CM057379.1, from coordinate 81,168,527 downwards.
TTTTTTCCTTGTTATCCAAGATGTTTTAGCAATGAACTTTGCTTCTGAAAGGCTTGCTGATGCATATTTCTCTCCATGATATATCTAAAAGTCAGATCAAAATATGTTTGGTGTAAATTTCCTATGTTTGCAATTCAGGCAATAGTTCCACTCCATTCAAAATTGTGTGATATAGGAGGGAACGCTAATATTAGCCACTCTGCCCCTGTCCCATACCCTCAACTCCCTTCAGAAAAAGACAGAACTGAAGACATAAGAGCCCAAATCTGCCAAGGAAAAAACACCTATTTGGAAACAGTCTTCAAGATGCTGGCCAAGAAAACAAAACTCAGACATGTAAATCACATGGCACAATCGCTGTATCCTGTTCATGGCTGTCAGTTCTCCAGACAGGCTGAACAATTGATGCCTTGCAAGTAAGTATTCTGCTGGTCTATATGCATTTTTGTCTTCTATTTGCCGTGAATTTAAAAGCTACTAGAAATTGTTCTTATCTTTAGAGTTGAGCACATTCCATAAGCACAGAGGTTCACTCTGCACAAAAGTGGTAAATAAATTCTGAACTAAATTAGGCTTCCCATGAAGGCTGAGAAAATTGGAGGAGAAAATTCAAACAATTACTGGTCCCAATGAACATTAAGAATCAAGTTACTTCATATGAAAAAGCCTTCTGCCATCTGGACCTGGAAAGACTTCCACTTTGAAATTCCTCCTCTCAGAAGTTTGCCACCAAATATTAAAAGTCAAAGGTGCCAAGTATTGCATGACTCACATTTTTCATTTATTCACTGAACATTTGACATGGAAGTTACTCACACCCAGGAACAGACTTTTGCCTTAAAAATACATATTTCAAACCAAGGTGAGTTTAACAAGTAAGCAGTTATTTTTAATCATATAAGGAGGTAAAAAATCTGAGGAAAAATGTATAAGAAATTAAAAAAGAAAACAACATATCAATACGTGCCCAGTGACCCAGACAGCCCAGGAACAAGCACTGACACTATGACATACAACATCTCAGTCCGAATTACTATTGCTATTATTCTTTTAATATAAAGCGGTCTCTATTGGTGAGCTGCCAACACCTCAATACTTTGCTTGACTTTTTCATTCTGAGGCCAAAAAACATTTGGGGCAGTATATCAGGCACTGTCTAAGCTGAATCTTAGCAAAACCCCTATAAAGAAAATAGCTTTATTATCACTGTTACAGAGGAAAGCAGGTTAAGTGTCCAAAGTCACACAGCTAACAAAAGAGCAATGACTCCAAGTCAGATGGGTCAGCTGCTGCCTAGACCAGAGTGCCCTCAGCCAGTCAGAAGGCAGCTGACAGGTTCTGGGCATATCCAAAGACAGGCCATCTAGAAAACCCCATGTTCTCACACACTGAGAGCTGTCATTGCCAAGTGACAGTGTCTTTGTGGATCTAGCACAATGAGTGGAGGACAGACTCCCAAAAGACCATTTCCCAAACAAGTGTTTGTCTTCAGTTTTGGCCCTGACGTTTGCTCAGGCATTGGTGAAAATACAACTTTCCCCATGGGATGGCTATAGTAGGTTTATAATCAGAACATGATTTAGTCATTTCATAGTGGCTCAGGCTCATCAGAATGAAGGTCAATGCTAAAATCTACAGTGAATCCCTACGTTCTTCAACAATCTACATGTACAAATACCCTGGATCTGTAACTCTTGTGTCTTTCTGGTCTCCTCCTGCTCTCAAGTTGACAGCGCTGCCTCTAAAACTTCCCTTGTTTTCTTCAAATCGCTGTTTTAATGTGTTAGGACCTTGAAAAATAGATAACTGATAATATTAGAACTGTGTGTAAAAAGGAACTTCGTTTAAAATAGGCTTAGGAGAGGGCATGGGCGTCTTTGCTGCATAACCACACAGACTGTGTGCCATTCCCTCCCTAGTAGTAGCTCAGCCAACAGATTATAACCTATGTTCTGGAAAGCTCGACTTGGAAGATAAGGGAGGAGTCACTCTACTAATATATGAATTAAATAAAACTAACCATCCCTTTTAAAAGGATCTAAGCCAGTGCTTGTCAAATTTTAACCATGCATGTGATTCACCTGGGGATCTTATAAAAAATACAGATTCTGACTCAGCTGGTCTGGGGTAGAGCCTAAGAGTCTGCATTTCTAACAAGCTCCCAGGTTATGATGTCCTTGCTGCTGGTTCATGGACCTCTTTGAGTTGCAACGGTCTCGATTAAAACACCATTGTCCACTAGAAATATAATATATGCCACATGTGTCATTTTAAATGTTCTGGCAGCCAGCCCCAGGCCTATCTAGCTAGCCAAGTCTATACCCTCCCCACCTCTATCACCATACCACAGGCTACAGCCGGTGGGTAGCCGGTGGGCAGGAGGTAGCCAAAACTTTAGCTGCACACTGATGTACCTCAGAGTACACAAACTGTGTAATGAAACCCTAAGTACCATCTCCCAGTTTCAACAATTATCCATTCATGGCCAGCCTATACCATATCCCACTCTCATCATGAGAAGCTTTTAAAAATTATCAATGCCCACCCCAGACAAATAGAATCAAAATTAGGGCGACTCCCTCCCGACCCCAGGGATTCCTAAAACACAATACGGGTTATATGATTGAGCAATGACATCAGAAATAGGCAGCCCTAGGCAGACAGATGTGACTGAAGCAAGGCACCAAGAGGTTCTCTGAGGGGCCTATTGAACCACCACCCCCCACCCCAAGCCCTCTACCTAAGACATGCCCCTCTCTACCAAACACCTGGGCTGGTAAGTTATGCCCTTAACTCTTCCCCCAAGACTAAGTGATCATATAATACCTTGAGACCTAGGTGACCACAGGTCACAGGCAAAAATTGCCAGAAAGAGCAAACACTTGAATACCAACTAGCTCAGCAACCTGTACAGAGAAACAGTTAATGGATTCGACTGAACAATAAATTTAAATAAGCACAGTAAAAACCTGTAGAGAGAAGAGAGCCTGGTGGAAAGAGGAAACGGGACAGAGATATTGACAAAATTTAGAAACTGATAGGAAAAATAAACACATGCTGAGTCTTAATAATTATAGAAATAATCAAGATTCTGAATTCCAAAAGAACAGATTGCAGAATTTTAAAAGCCATCAAAGGAATATTCAACCCAATAAAACTTCACAAGTTACTCCCAAAAAAGAAATGGTAAAAAGAACACAAAATAAAATTGCAGAAGTCCTAATATAATCACAATCACCATAAATGTATACTAGTTAAATTCACTAATCAAACAGACTCTCAGTTTGGGTTTACAAAAACAAGATCCTGCATCATGTACCTAAAATAGAACCCTGAAAGTAAAAGGGCACAGAAAGATTAGAAATAATGGAAGAAAAAAAGCATTAAGCAAATAGAAGCCAAAACAAAAGGAAAAAAACAGAAGAATAATTTTAACATCAAAACAATTAGAATTTAAGGTAGGAAAATATCATAAAGAATAAAGTCTCTATGTACACCATAAAAAGGAACAATAAATCAGAAAGATACAAAGATAATGATCATATACATATCTAACGATAGAGCCTTAATATAAAATAATGTAATGATTTGTAAATTACAGGAAGAATATTAGCAAAGACATAGAAGAATTACATAACTTGAATAAGCTCAAAAATATATAGCAAAAAATGTATGCCTCAGTAACACATTCTTTTTAGCACATTCTTTTTGAGGACATTTACAAAAATCCACCGTGTGCAATGCACAAAAAATTCTCATATATTCCAAAGAATTGGCAGCATGTTAACTATGTTCTCTGACCATATGTAATAAAAATAGACATCAATAACAAAAGAAAAGTTATTAAAGAAAAATGTCAAAATCTAAAAAATATATAGTATTAAGTAACCCTTGGGTTAAGGAGAAAATTATAAGAGAACTTATAAAATAAATACAAAATTACAAAATGAATAAAAATTAAAGCACTCCATGTCAAAATTTGTGGAGTACAACTAAAATAATACTTAGAAGTATTATGCTTATGGCTCTGAATACATTTATTAGAAAATGAGAAAGAAATCAAATTAAAAAGCTGCATTAAAAGAAAAAGTTAGGAAAAGAGAGTGACCTCAAAGAGACAGAGTGGAATAAAGGTAGGAATTCAGCCACATAAACAACCCCTTATCCATCCCCCCCCTCCAAAAAAAAAACACTAAGGTGAAGAGATTAAAGAAGCAAAAGCCGGGGTTTTTTAAGTTAATAAGACAAACAAAACTCTATGTGAGAGTGAAAATAAAAAAGGTTTAAACAAATTCAGTCATTGAGAATGTAGAAAGAAAAAGAGGAACAGCTATAGTTAATACAGATTTACAAAAATAAAATTATGAACAATCATATAAGTTTTAAAACCTCGATGAAATAGGTACATTTGTAGAAAATTATAAAATGCCAAAATTGGCCTAAGAATAGAAAACTTGGATTGACCAATAACAAGGAAAATGAAATGGTAAACATCTCCTCAGCTACTCTCTCTGTCTCAGGCTCGATAGCTTTACAGGTAAGCCCTATTAAATTTAAGATACGGATAATCCTCATCTTATACAAATGATTTCAAATCAATTTTAACCCATTTTATGAGACTAATATAACCTCAATTAACTGGATTAAGAAAATTATAGACCAATTTCCTTTAATAACACAGATGTGAAAACTGTATATCGAATCCAACAATATTTTTAAAATACAAAACAATGAAGAGTTTATTCCAGAATGCAAAAATAATTCAACATCAGAGCATCAAACAATGTAATTTACCGCATTCACAGATTAGGGATAAAAACTGCATGGACATGAATAGATTTTAAGTAAAAGTATTTGCCAAGAGTTGACATCTGTTTATGATAAAAATTCTCAGAAAATCAGGGAAAATGGAGTTAACGTAGTTCCTTAACCTGATTCTTTAAAGCTTCTACCAAAAATCTCCTTTTGACACATTCCCTGTAAGACAAGGAAAGAAAAGGCAGGCCATCACCACCACTGTGATGGGGGGGTGGTCCTTGAGGTTCTGGCCGACAAAACAAATTACTTCGGTATAAGAAATAGAAACAAAAGGACAAAAAAAAGTGTCACCTTTTTGCATATGATACTGTCTCCTGAGAAATACAACAGAATCAAGTTAACCAGTAAAAGTAATAAGAGATTTAGCAAGCCTGCCAGTTTCAAAATCAGTAAACAAAAACCCATTGTTTTCCTCTGTACTGCAATAATCAATTAAAAAAAATTTTAACAATAAGACACTATTCACAATTCAAAACTGTAAAGAATTAGGAATTAATCTAATAAAGAATGTATAAAACCTTTATGGAGAGAAACAAGATGTAAATAAATGGAGAAATATCCTTGTTCAGGGACAAGACAGCTTAAACTTATTATTAATTCTTCCCTGAATCAATCTGTATATTTAATACAAAACCAGTAAAAACTCCAGCGGAAATTATGGAGAAATTGACAGAAATGTTAATGAAAGGATAATGGACCCTGAGTAGCTAAGATATTTTGAAAAAAAGCAAAGGGGATAAATTCACCCAATCAGAAATACAGACACAGTATAAAGTCATAAAAATTAAAATGGTGTAGTTCTCCTGCAAGAAAAGACAAACAGGGCAGGAGAACAAAAGGATGACTTCGGATACATACCCACATGTACATAGGGACTTGGGAGTACAGTAGAGGAAACGTCCCAAGTCAGCAGGTAGAAAGAAGGTAAGACTGTTCTGCAGGTAGCACTGGAAACTCTGACGCCCTCGCACTCTACCCTAAAATCATCTCCATCCTAAAGATTTAAACGTGGAAGACAAATCTAAACAGCTATCAAAATATAAATATCTTTGTGACCTTGAGTGGATAAAGATTTTCTCAAACCAGACTGAAATGACACAAAACACGAGTGTAAAAACTGACAGATCTTACTTCACCAAAATTAAGTTTTTCTATTTATTAAAGGACACAACAGACAATTGACAAACAGTGAGGGACTGGGAGAAGATATCTGCAACAGTGAAAACCAACAAAGGATTAGCATGTAAACATTCAAGTAACTCTTAGAAATCAATAAAAAGATGGTAAATCATTAAAAAAAAAAAAAAGACAAACTATATGATCAGACGCTTTACAAAAGGGGAAATCTGAAAACCTACCAAGTATAAAATGAGGTTTATAACAAGTATAAACCTTACTAGTGATCAGAGAAAAATCACTTTCGTTGAAGCAGCACTTTCAAAACCATGAGAATGGCAAAAAGTCTCTAGGAAGTGCTGATGAGTGTGTGGGAGAGTAAAGTGATATGGCCACTCTGGGAAGCAATCTGGCAGTCCTTAGTGAATTAAGAACAGCTTTCAACCTGGGATTCAACAATCCACTCCTGGACATCAGTCAAGAGATGTAAGGATGGCCAAGGCATTGGGGTGTTACGTAGCCATCCCCAGAAAAATAGACATGGGAGTTAGGGTATGCTATGGACTGCACTGTGCCCCTCAAATTCATATGCTGAAGCCCCAGCCCTCAATATGACTGTGTTTGGAGACGGGGCCTTTGGGAGATACTTAAGGTTTAGTGCTCTTATGAAAAGAGACATAAGAGAGCTTCCTGCACTTCTCTCAATACCTTCTGTCATGTTGAGAACACAGCAAGAAGATGGCTGTCTACAACCTAGAAAAAAGGTCCTCACCAGGAATCAAGTCTGCAGGCAGCTTGATCTTGGACTTCCTAGCCTCCAGGACTGGGAGCAATAAACGGTATTTAAGCCACCCAGTCTATGGTATTATAGCAGCCTGAGTTAAGACAAGTGGATTCTTAAGATGAATTCTGATGCAGTGATAGTAAATGATGAACAAAATTTATAGGGAGTTAACACGAAGAGATCTCAAAAACAGTGATGAGTGAAGAGGAAGTAGAGAAAGATTTATTACACAGTGCCATACTTATACATTAAAACTTAAACAGAAAAAACAGGTGACATATTTTATAGGAATACATCCATATCAAGGCATATTAAACATATTAGAATGAGGCAAGGAGGGGACTAGAAATGGGGATGAGCATAAAGGATAAAAAATTTTATAAGATGAATTATGATGTGCTGTGCAGGAGTGATTAATGCAACTCAGGTAGGGTAAGCCGTGGGTGCATACACATACACACAACACACACACACATAGCCTGAAGGCAAGCAGGAAACTGAGATTTGTTTTTTCCTGACCAGAGTATAGAAATGAGCTGTTAAACTTACAATTTGACTTAAATATTTCAATCTTTAACATAATAAACCTGGCAAGATGTTCCTAAACTTTGAAAATTATACTAAACTGAGTTAATAACAGCCTCTCATTTCTATTTCACTAAGGATGTAAGATGACATACCTATAATTGACAGACCCACATAGATACACATACAAAACTGAATAAGATCTGGTATTTTGCTGTAACTCATGGAACCTGTCAATTTCATTCACAATTTACACCAGCTTCTAATTACACTTAACTGAATATTAACCATTCTAATTGCTTAATGCTTTATTGGCTAAATCTAAAGTATTGAGGGACATCTGGCTTGGCAAATGTAATTCTGCTTGCTATTAGAAAAGAGTGCTTAGAGCACACATGTTCTCATTCACCCAGGACTGGTGCACTTCAAAAACATTACCTGTAATCCACGCCAAGTCAAAGCAGTCAAGAGAAACTTTCTATGATCTGGATTTTAACTCTAATATTTTTATTTCACGTCAAAGAAAGCTGGGTTCGAAGCAACTGCAGAATTGAGGGCCCAGGTTCCTGATATCTTTTGTTCTGCATCCTCTGCCATTGCACTTTGTCTGGGGCCCACCCTACAGGGCTAAGACAGTAGTAGTAGGCCTGGACAGCCTCTTCCCACACAGCAGTGCTCACAGGCAGAAAACCGCAGTTTGTCCTGGCTGGTCACCTTTTATCAGAGAAGCAGCACTTTCTCATATGCAACTCTACCCAGACACTGTCTCTCCAGCCAAAACAAAGTGAAGTGCCCACCACACCTGGCCAGAGGATAGTAACTACCAGGGTTAGTTTAGACAAACTTCAAGTTTTATCCCCAGCAGGTGAGACACTGCTTGCTAGTGAGCAATTAAAGAAGGGAAAGGAGACATGCCGGATGGGCAAACAACAGGGTCTGCTCTCATTCAAACTACTCCTTAGGCCCTTCCACAAATCTACTTGTACATTACAATGGGGGGTAGGACGGAGGGAGAGAGGCTATCCCACCATCTGAGAAACTGCAAGAAAAGAGGAGGAAGAACAGAAGAGAATAAAATGGAACTGTGTGGCGTTAAAATGAGCACACTGGAGAACAAATAGGAGTTGTACATAAGAGGTCAGAAAGTAACAGACTCAAAAAATTAAACTTGGTTACTATATATGACCCAGCAATTCCACTCCCAAGTATATAGGAAAACTGAAAGCATACCTTCATACAAAAACATGTACACAGATGTTCACAGCAGCATTACTTACTGTAGCTCCAAAACAGAAATAACCCAAATGCCCAACAAATTATTAAAGGATAAACAAAATGCTGTATAAACACACCATGGATGTTATTCAGCCATAAGAAGAACAAAGTACTGACACACACTACAACATGGACAAACCTGGGAAACATTATGCTGAGTGAAAGCAGCCAGACATGAAAGACCACATACTACATGATTCCATTTTTATAAGCAATATCCAGAATAGGTGAATCTATAAAGACAGAAAGTAGATTTATGGTTACACAGCGGCAGGATGAGGGGTGGAAGGGTGGGAGTGACCACTAACAAGGTTTCTTGTTGGGGTGCTGGAATGTTCTAGAGAACGACTATAGTGAAGGTTGTACAACCTTGTGAATGTACTAACAAACGATGAATTGTACACTAGAAAAAGGTTAATAAAGCGGTGAATTTCATATGATTTTTATCTTAAAATTAAAAGTAACGCACGGAAGTATCGGGCAGTACATCAATGGAGCTATTCTTTGCACCAAGACAAGGAGCATGTTCAACAACAACAAAAAAACTTCAGAGCATGCTCCATACCATCATGCTCCCACCAAAAACATTTAAAACTAGCTGTATACTCAAATGTTTTCAAGTCCTACTCCCTTTTAAAAATAGAAAATTGATAAGACTTATATACAGGCCTCCTCACGGCCCTAACCCAAACACCTGCCTGAGCTTGTGCTTCAGAAGCTAAGAGACTCCTTTATCAGTGCAGTGTGCTCTATGCATTCAACAGGAAAACACCATGGAAAACTCACAAAGCACTAAGAAAACCTCTCTGGTTTGGGATGTAAAGATCAACTTTTGTAAACATGCCCTGGGCCTCTCAAATAAAAAGCACATATCTCACAGATATAGGACGATGGCCACTGAATGCCACATGTGGCCACCACCATTTGAAGTCCATTCCAAGAAGTTTCCCTGGAACAGCTGGATGGCAGTGTGTCCAAGTCTTCCTCATTCAAGGAAGGGCAAGCAGGCAGCTGTGCAGGAACAGGACAGCAGGCTCTGACCAACGTACCCTCAGTGAACACAGCACCCCCATCTGAGAAGGGCTGCATGGCCCAGTTTTAGGGGCAATGGTCAATTAGGGTAGAGATGTCCTAGCAAGACCCACTCCTTCTAACACAAAATAAAACCAACCACTACTTGCAAAGAGGAATCCTAGAAACATAAAGCTCCATCTCGGGGTCTGAGGCTCCGTTTACTAGTCCCAGAAGCCCTGCACCCTGACCTCCTAGAATGAATATCACACAGCAGTATTTTGAAAGCTGGTTTCCACCTTCCTCTTTCACACCAAGGAGGCTCTTGTACCTTTTCCTTTCTCCAAAAACAGTCTTTCCCATTCCTGAAGCCTAAGCTTTCCCTTGAAGATTACCTGCCTCTCATACTCCAAAGAATTGTACACTAGTGCCTTCAGCTTCCCTCTAGCCACTTCAAACTCACTTTCCTAGCATGAGTCCTTCTCTCCAACCTGCAATCCAAGTTTGAGCCTTTGCACCCTAAATCAACCCTTCTCCACATGCACACTATCACCCTCCCTTCCTCACCTTCCCACTCGTCTTACACCTTGGCAAGTCCCAGGGAGCTGCTCCTAGGGAGGCGGGACAAGAAGGTACCTGGGCAGCCCAAAAGGCAGCCAGTCATACACAGGGGTGCAGTCAACGCTGAACAGAAAGTGGAGGTTCTGATAGCCAGCAGCATGACACCCCTCACCCCCAAGCAGGTACCTGACTTGACACCAGGTATCACTCTATAATTAGTCATAATTGAAGCCCAACGTAATTAACTACATAATTTTGAAGTGTTAAAATTTAATTCCATTAAAACTGCAACATGAAACTGAAGAATTACAAAGGATTACCAACCAAAAGCAAATAGGGATGAAGAAAGAAACTCCCAGCTGATTCCACACATATCTGAGTCACTCGCCCAATGCTCAAGTACAGGGCAGTCACCCCACCTGCTTTCAATAAATCTGTGGAGCCCAGCCAGGTAGCGTGTGCACAGGCCACCTCTGGAAGGCCCATCGCCAGGCACAAGGTGACGCTGGCCTGCTGGATACTGTGTCAGCTGGACCCTGAAGACCATTCATTCACGCACCGCTCCCTGCTCCTTCCACAACAGTTTTTCCCAGCCTCAGTCTCCTCTGCTGACACCTCCCCACAGGTGGCTTGTCTAACTGCCACACTCCCAGCCCCATCTCTGTCATGGCCACTTCAATCCCAGGGGCCCTCCAGGAAACACCAGTGCCAGGCCACCTGCCCCACCCTCACCCCCAAGCACTCAGTCTGCCATCTTTTCTGCTGGCTCAATCCCTCTCCATCTCTTACTGGACTATGACTGCCACACCCGTTGGCTCCATTCTTTACCACCCCTTCCTCCACACTCTGGTCCACCTTTCAAATGAGGATTCTAGAAGGATCTTCCTAAACACAGTTCTGAGTGCTGAGTTGTCCCTCTTCAATTTAAAAAGCAGTTATTTCTCACGGCCTACGGAACTAGAAATGGCTCTGTGGGGCTTTGCAGAGGACCTGCTCAGTCTGTTCCCAGGCCCAGGTACTCTCTGTAACTAACTTATTCTTACGCTTATTTTGTCTTCCCTGTTAAAATGTAAGTTCCCTGAGGGCAGGGATTTCCTGCTGCTTGGACCATTAGAATGTTATGCTAGAATAGTACCCAGCCCATAGGAGATAATAACATAAGTCAATGGAGCAAGATGGCCGAGGCCCATCTTTCTAGTCCCCTGCCCTGTTCTCAACACGGGTTAGATACCCCAAGCCTTATAATCTGCTGCCTGTGTGTCCTGCAGTTCTCTGACCAGGACTGGGGACCCCTGAGGCTTGAATAGGAGCCAGTGAAGTGATCAGACACCATAGAGACACGCTCGATGAATGAATGAATTGCCCCAACAGTCTATTAAAAAATTAGTCGTTCCAAAAACAAACAAAACTATAAACAACATCATCCAAATGGGCATTATTTCCAAGATCTGCATACCTTTTTGGATATTTCCTTTTTTTTTAATTTATAACTGTATTACAAAACAAGCTGCATAATCACAAGTAAGCAGGCACGCAAAAATACTATTTGAATCCAGAGTAGAATAAAAGCTCAATTTCTCCATGAGAATTCCTTGAGGAACATAAGCTAAGATCTAAGAAGTGTCACCCGACCAGACTTCTCTCTTGGCAAATGCCCACCAGTAGACGCCTTTATAAATCCAGTCTCCTACTGAACTCACCCAAAACTGCCTTCGTGTATAACAGAACAAAAAGACCCTATGTAGCCAATGCTTCCAGGTCATGAGCCTGGGTTTGAATCCAGCATCACTGCAGTGCCTAAATCAACTGTTCCCCAGGGCTAAGAGTGTGGGAATTTTGTCTTGGCCATTAAAGGGCTAAATACAAATATTAGTATATAACAGCAAATTGCTCCAAAGCACCAGCATCAGGCCCAGCATCCCAGAAAAAAGTCCTGGTTGAGAATCATGCTCTCACTCTGGTGCTCGCAGGAGAACTGCCTACCGGACAGTGCATGATCGTTCCTCGGCCAACTCACGCCCTCCCTCCCCCCAGCCCAGGTCCCACAATGAGGCCTCTCTCCTGTCAACCATTTCCCCAAAACTCTTCCAGCAAATTTGCTGAATGCACAGCAAGTAACATAGAGGACAGCAGGTAACGTGATAAAGAGTGCTGTTTTCAGTCTGCTGTCATACCTGCACCTCAGCTATCAGATAAAGTTTGCTGATGGGAATGCTCATGGCCCAGGGAAGGGTAACCTGTCAGATAATCCTTTTCTGTGGAGCTCTATCTATAAGCTGAGTCTGAAATCTTGGGGCAGGGGAAGCTCGAGAACATGTCTGATCCAGCCAAGGCCTCAACCAGGTGTCCACCCACCAGTCAACCCAAATATCTTCATGTCCACCTCACAGGCTTTATTTTCATCTCTAGCTACTCATATCGACTCATCCATCACCAAGCTCATCATGGGTGGCCCATGGACAGAGGATCCCTTTTGAATTCCCCCACAGGCTCAGCATGAGGACCCCACCACGTTAACTGAGAGCTGGTCTTAGGAACAGCAAGATTGACCAAAAAAAGCACAGATTGGAGCACAGCAGATCAGGTACCTACTTTCTACTCACCAGCTTCTCACCTACCAGCCTTACTGTACCTCTTCCATGGGGCTGTTGTGTGCATGACAGGGAAGAAATCAAGGGCCTAAACCAACACTGCCTATGGTCAGAAAATGACAGCTGTCAGTGTATATGTTTAAAAAACCCCTTTTCAAAAACACCTGTCTTGTCATCAGTGGAAACAAAACCAGCTACAATATGTGGAGTCCAATCCCACCAGCAATGTTTTCCTTCTCTTCTCCTTTTACTGAAACTTCATGCAGTCCTAGCTCTAGGACAGGGAAAGTTAGATATGAGGGTGGGGTCCCCTAGTTAAGATTAGTGCTCCAGCCTTCCCCACCTCAAACAATACCAAACTCTCAAGCACCAATCAAAACACAAATAAATCCTCCACAGGCTTCACATTCCAGGTTTCAACTCTTCTAGACTTCAACACCAACCTCTCTACTGAGCTGCACCCCTCTGTTTTCCCAGGGCTCAGACCCTGAATGCCCACCAGTCCCCCAAATCCCACATGTCCCATAAGGAACACACTCTCTCCCCCAACCTGGGGTTGCTCCTCTTTCTCTTCCCTGTCTCTGGATGCCAGGCTCCACCACCACCCACGCTGGACCCAGGGTCTGTGGCTCCTCTCAGCCCCCCTCTCAGTGAAGTCCCAGCAGCCCTCACTTCCTCAAATCCATGCAAATGTTCATGCAGCCAGACAGTGACGTCACCCCTACAAAAATATCCTAGGTACTTTCTTTGTAAATGAAGAAGCAGAGAAAGCATGCAGGCTATGAAGGCCACTGCTCTGAAACAGGGTTGGCCCAGAGCCTCTGCCCAGACCCATGCCAGACCCACAAGCAGCTTCTGGAAACTGAGCACACACGAGAAATTTGTCCAGTGCTGACACCCAGGCCTTCATGTTTCTTTTTACTCACTTTCTCTTGCATGAGTGGGTTATGATCATTACAATATGCGTTTTCCCCATTTATATGGGGAAGTTTCCTCCTATTTAGGCTGTGAGCAGAGTCAAAGGCTAAATCTCCGTCAAAGAATTGTTCTACCCAATTCCAGTTTTTAAAATGTGAATTTTTTTTGTTTTATGTGCCACAAATATACTTATGTATATTTTAGCCAATGCAATTCACTTTGCAAAGGAATTTAATAAATGTGAAGCAAAAAGAAATTCATATTCTATCAGTGTGTACCTATCAGTAGCTTGCAAAACACAGTCATTTTAATATAATCTACCCACCTCTCATAATCCTAAAAATAATTCTGTTTACATTCTTAAGTTAACTATCTGAATGAGGCCTAAATCAGAACACCATGTGACTGTCCCCTTAAAAGAGGCCCAGTTTTCATGCAGCAGGACTTACTGGGTGCCACAGGCAGGGTGAAACAGCAGGTGCATAATATAAGGTGGAGAACAGGAGCATGAATGAAAAGGATGGCCGGAAGCTATGGTGGGTGCAAATGGTCAGAAACAGTGAGAGGGAAGCCGGAGTGCAGAGAAGAGGCCTCAGAAACCACCAGCCACCCCCAAACTGTTCTGCTGAAAAGCCCTTGCCCAATTTCCCCCAGGGCAAATAGACCTCAGCTCAAGCTTTTTCCTCTCAACCAGGACACTTTTCCAGCCCACTCTACCAACTTCCACCACCCCACCCCCACACCTCCTATCTTAACACCCTTCCTCTACAGCCCTCCAACCTCTCATACATACAACTCCAAGCACACAACTCTGTCACAGCCGAATCCTGACTGCCCTGTCCACCACTGCAGTGCCTGGTGCACAGGTGCTCTCCCTCAGCACTGATTTTAAAATGTAGAGTGAAAAAAGGCCTGACACAGATGTGCAAAGAAAGGATGACGAATCTGGGATCCTTCTAAACCGGACAAGGTTTAGGTAAGGTAGAGACAACCATCAGAAACTGTCTGCTGGCCTGAAAAATGTGGTCTCCATTCTGTGCCAGAGTGAACCTCTATGGTGTTTAAGGAGAGGAATAACGTGATGAAATCAATGGTTTGAGAAGATTAATCTGGCAGCCACATCTATAATGGATTGTGACCTGTTTCAAACAGACAACTCTGAAACAAGGCTGCTCTTGAGTGTTAAAAAGGTTTGGGTCTCACATACAAGCAGCCACCTAAACTAACTACGTGCGTGAGCGCACGTGCGTGCACGCACACACACACACACACACACACGCACACACACACACACACACACACACATTTAGTAAAGTATCAGTGTGTTTTTAAATAACAGCATAATTATGTGCCAACACAGAGCAATATAAAACAATAGCAAACCATTTTGCACTCCCATGATAATGACATTCAACCATAAGTTGTAATATCCTTCCTTTCCCAATCCCACATCAATACTGACAAAGTGGGGTGTCAGGGATGAAGAGAAGACAGATGACAGCCTTCCCTCTGGGATGACCAGCTCCAGGTGGCAACATCCTGATTACATAACACTGCTCTCCAAGGTGCTTGCTGGGCCCTGGCCATCTCACTGATCCTCTGCATTTGCCTGTAACTGTGAGGCCCGTAGAGGACCAAGCACCCGGATAGGCACCTTGCAGAAGCCTAGGCTTCCTGTCTGGTTCCTAGGTTCCACTCATGCCTATGGAACAAAAGCACGACTCCAAACCTGAACCTGTCTCCTACTTGGCTGAATGATGCGACAGCATGCTGTATTATGTAAGCGAGTCAAGATACAGCTAAAATGAAGCAATTCCAATAAATTAATGTTTCTACACTGGCTGACACGAATGCTCCTATACTCAGTTTTCTGTTTCAAAATTATGTCTTATAACATTTCTGCTGTGTGAACAGAAAAGGAAGATGAAATTTGATTTGAAGGTTTACTTACAATTTTAATTGTGATTTCTATTTGGTGACTCAAAATCTTTCCCCTTTAAAAAGTTTATGTTCTATGGGCAGTTGCTATCTACATGCATGGTAAGAGCAGAACAGTGTGAAACAAATAATTCACTGTAAACAGAAATAGTAAGTTCTAGGTCAGTCTAGACTATGGTGAAAAACAGAAAATAAAGGACATCTTTCACCATTATCTGCCACACCTTTCAGAATGAAGCAAAAATGGTGATAGGAGCAACAGAATTGTTCTTATTTTCAGGGTAAGAAAAAGAAGTCTTTTCTAAACCTAATCAAAAATTAAATATACAATTCCCTCCAGCAGGAATTTTATGTTTAATTTATATTTAAATAGTTTCTTCCTTCCAAGAATCTCAAAATAATGGCGCTCCGTGAATACTTTTTTAAAAACTCATTGTCACAACAAAGAAGGGGACTGGCTTAGCAGGGCAGGAGCTCAGAAGAGGGGCAAGAAATGGCAGGCAGTGGCAAGAGCAAGCACTTGGGGCTAGCAGCGCCCAGGCTGAGCATAGCTCCACAGAGACCTCTCCTTTACCAAGGACCCACCAGCCTTGCTTGTGTTTGTGGCTTCAGGATACTTAAAAACAAGGATTTATCTTTGGTGTCATTTACTAGTTTTAATCAAATTATTTTGATCTAAATAGTAACTTCTCCCCAAGAAACTGGAGTAGCAATAAACCAAAGACCCTTGCAAGCCCAAATGAGTTCACATTCTTTATAAACGCATAAAACTATGTTAGAAAATAAAATATTAACAATTAGAAGGAAAAGCACAATGTAAGAAAAGCTCTTTCTTTTAGGGGGCAATTGGGAAGCTTTTGAGTTGGTTGGTTGGTTTTTTGTTTCGGGTGTTTTTACAGTTGGATAGAAAGGATCTGAACATCCTACATTTAGCAAAAAGCTGTCAACAAGCAAATAAAATTTTAATGACAATAAGAATGGCATTCTATTTCTCACAATTTCACAATATTCGCTTAAGAGCTAATTTGTCAATTTGTTTTTCCCTTAACCAAACTTGAAATATCTCAAAGCCATATATAGCTTTTTAAGAAACGTTAACTGCTTTTACTTATCTAATAACAGAAATAGAAAAATGTCTTTAACAGGCCCCATGCTGGTATACTCTAGCTAAGAAAGAACAAACTTTAGAATAAGCTCTGCTAATTTCCTCTGACATTAACTTTATAATTCAAAAGCATCCAGGATTTCAACTGTCAGCTAACTGAGCCACTTCTTGGGCCAGACCCGTTAGGCCTGTCCTGGCCTCTTGTGTTTCATATAGGTGTGGGCCATTTTATTGAAGAATCTAGTAAATTTCATGTAAACCTCCTACCTGGCTATTTTTCCAGTTGCTCCACTGTGTTAGGTAAATTCTTGGAATGAACACTCCCAACCTTGTTCCTTTCCAGTCATCTTTCTGATGGTGTTTCTGAGGGGGGTGGGAGGGTGAAGGGTGGGGTGTTCTGAATAGGAATTCATACTAATCACTTTTAGGGAACTTCCTAGGCCACCTGTGGTACAAGGGCTCTAGTAAACAAAAATTCTGCTCTGGGCCTCCTGCAATAAGGAAAGCCTTCAGATCCAAATGAAGAAACTGACATTTATTTTGTGTACTAACATCATCTTATCAGTATTTAATTACAGCAAGAAGTAGAACTATTTTTATTAGAGAGTTGTTTACTTTTCAAAGGAAAGGCTCTTGGTGGGTTTTGCAACAAATTAAGTGTCTTTCAGAGTTGTTCTCCCTCATTATGTTTTTAACTGTGTCATATTATATGAATAGGGTAATGCACTTTTTAAAAATCTTTAAGTCACAGTCCAGGTGCTTCAAAGTTGCTTCAGGCATGGCTCAAATGAGAGCAACACCACCAGTTCTCCCTCAACCCCAGGTAACTTCCTGCAGGGACACCTCTTGCCCAGCCAAAGAGCACTCTCCTCTACCAACTTCTT
This sequence comes from Cynopterus sphinx, assembly GCA_030015415.1. NCBI lineage: Eukaryota > Metazoa > Chordata > Mammalia > Chiroptera > Pteropodidae > Cynopterus > Cynopterus sphinx. The sequence continues at coordinate 81,151,001 of CM057379.1, read as the reverse complement.
AGAAGAAAGTTGAAAAGCAGGGCTGATTACAGTTCAGCAAATCCAAAATGTGACAGGGCCAAGAGCTCTTCATTAAAATCAACACCTAAACACCAACCAAAAAGTTGGTTCTTCAACATATAGCAAAACCAAGGCTATTAGCTGGTTTTGAAAACTAGAATAGGAAAAATGACAGACAATTCAGACCACCATACCATTAATTTTTATTGAACTATCCTCCTAATCTTTTCTTTTGGGGAGCGCTATTTAAGCTGATACTTCTAAATGTAGAACTTGTAGGGAAAGTAGTTTCTCTCTGAATTCTAAATCATTATCAGGTTATAAGTGTGCCCAAACGCTAATGACAATAAATTTTAATTAAATCAGAAATCACAAATGAACTTACCTCTTTGCTATAAAAGTTACATAATGCAGATACTAAATTGCTTGTCTATTTATGCCATTAAAGTTCTTTTTTTGTTCCATGATCTACACTTGCATAATTCCCTCAGGTGTCCAAGGCATACACACAGGATCCAGTTCCTAAAATGCCCAGTGTGACTGGAACATCCAGGTAAACGAAAGTGGGGCAAAATGAGAGGTCACAGGGCTCCTCTTCAAACAGCTTCAACAAAACAAGTGGCCATAAGTTAAAAGTTTCTGTGCTTTGCTATAATAAGATTCAAATACAGGATTCCAAGAATTCCACCTGTTTCCAATTAGATGCCAGAATTGCTTGAGTGTTTAAACTACATTCACTTGCTACTTATACAAAACAATTCTTCCGGGTTTTTTGAACATTTTAAGCATGTTAAAATAAGATTAAGAGTCAAGTTTAAACAATCAGAGGCAGGGGAATTTCTGTTGAAACCAAAACTATCTCTGCAGCCACAATGCAGAGCTTCAGATAAAACAACAAGACAAGATACACGAATTTCTATCTTTGACAATTACCTGTAAAAATCAGATCTTACACAGGGAAAGCAATTATATTTCTAAAGTTATGTTATTTTAAACAGGTTTTAAAATAATCTCTAAAACTGTTTCATTCTGTATGTTAGAATAACTTCTATAGTAACTTATGTTAGGATAATGTCTACAGTAACTTTTAGGTAGCATTTGTGTTACAGTCCCTCAGATACACCTGTCTTTAAAACATATGAAATTTACATGATGCCAAATGTGTGAACTATATCATGGAAGCACAAGTAGGATTTTGGCCTAGCTATGTAGAATTTTTCACATGATGAATTTGCTTTTAAAAAAAAAAAAAAAAAAAAAGGACAAGTTTTTTCCTCTAACAAATTTGTCGTTCCTTCATTTCACTGCAGATGTTCCTTGGGCTTTAAGAATGAGCTGAAACAAAGATGGATTTTTCTACTTCGAGTCTGTTCTCTCTCCTAAATCAAAATGTGAGAGCATAGCCTCAGAACCAGTTTTAACTGTTGACTGCTACAGGTAGGAATGGGGTGGGGAGGGGGAAGAGAGGTGGTCATAGAGCACAAACTACTGTTTCTGCACAGCTCCCACATAAACTCTGATGGGTTTGTTTTAGTGTATACAACAGGGGAGAGGACTTTTTCAACAGCCATTAAGGGTCTTGGGCTCAATCAGCTCATCAAACAGGATTTTTAAGTTTAGTTTAGTGGATGAGGAAAGAATAATTCCTGAGGGGATTGGCAATCTGTCCCTTCCCTTTCCAACTTTCTCATATAGCTAACTACTGGCAGGAGATAAGTAAAATAGGAAAAGCAGGTGAAAGGGGTCTCTATGGACCCGAAAGTATCAGTTGTTGTTGTATAACTTCATCCATTCATTGACTTGCATCAAAAAAAAAAAAAAAAACTTTAATCAAATAATGACCCTCCCCACACCTAATCGCAAAGACACCATGTTAAAAAAAAAAAAAAAAAAAAAAACAAAGACAGCAGAAACATCCTTGATTTGTTTACTCATTATTCCACAAAGGTTACTAGATGAGATACATATTTCAATCAAAACAATATACTTCTTATGGAAATAGTCCTGGATGACGGTTAACATACATACACTTTCTTAACAGGAGAAAAGTAAACAAAAGTAGACTTTCAGCAAAACTGAAATTGCCTTATTTTGAAAAAGAGGAAAATGTTTAAAGTTTATTTTTGCAGAGGTTCCTTAAAGGGGAACACTAGTCACCATGTAGGAATAATGACACAAAGGAAAACCAGTCACTGGCAGGCCCCCATCCTGAAAAGCTATACAGTTACATGAGCTTGTTTTAGAAAGTGTCCTCTTTTCAAACGTGTATTTAAAAGGCAAATTTATACAATGGTGTATTTCTGATTAAAAAAAAAAAAAAACCTGGTTTTTACAAGTGTGGGATAGAATAAAAACTTGTCCAACTAGTCTTAGCAATGCCAGAGCATTGAAACTTCCATAGCACAAGCCTTTGGGACTAAAAAGGAAACAAAATCGAGCTCAATCTTGAGAAACTCTCTTCCTGGGCACTCACTCCAGAGTCCCAAGGCAGTTTCGAGACAGAACAAGTGGAGGGACAGAGCACAGCCCTGCTCACTGGTTGTAGGAGAGCTGCACAACTAACTGCTTTATCTTAGAGACCTCCTGAAGTCTCTGGACTGGATCTGGGTCTAGCTGAGACCAGCCTCTTTACCCTCAGGTATCGATGCCACAACCTGCACTGAGTTCTGCAAGCAACCAGATCTCAACAGAAGGGGTCCCGGAAAGAGGAGAAATGTCTGAAACTAATGAATTATCTCTTCTCAAACTGCTGTCTCATTGGGTCACTTACTGTCTGTGGGAATAGAGATGACGCTAGATATCAACTTAATAGGCTTCCTCAGGGCCCAGAGAAAAAAAGTTTAGCCTTATACTTGAACTTTTTGGCATTTCATAGTAAACTGAAGTTTTTCAAACATGCAATGAAGTGGCAATAAGAAATCATCTAAGGCCAAATCATATCTATCATCAAAAGCCAATGGTGGCTGCTCAGGAATGAGAATGATGTTTTAAATTCATTATCGGCATCTAATCGTTCATTCACATAAACTGACAGGGAAACTTTCAATCGAATCCTACAGTTACACAGTTAAATATCCTTACAATACCCTGAAGAAGGAGCTAATCTCTTTAGGGGAAGGGGACACTGTCAAAGAGTTCATAAGATTTTAACAACACTAGAAACCAAATGCATTTCCCAGGCAGTTTTTCAGGGATGCTTAAAAAAGAAACCTCATTTATGTTAAGTCAAGATGTCCCATTTAGGAAGACATGAAAAAAGAAAATTAAGGTTTGTCTCTTAAAATTCCACAACGGGTTTTACAGTAAGCACAAGAATTAAATTATGGTAAAAGGGAGCTATTTTTACTAAAACAGGGTAGACCAATTTATCAAAAATGCCATTCGGCTGTGTTCATTACATTCAGGAATCTAATTTACACAATAGACACTTTGGAGTAATCTATTTTAGTCAATAAATACTCAAACTCCTTTAAGTTTTAATCTTATCGTAAATACATAGTTCACATAGTCTTTCTAGTTAAGCTAGAAATTTGAAGTAATTTCATAACGACTTGACTCTGCGTGATCGTTCTCATGTAGGAAAGGACAGAAAACAAGCATATACAATTAAAGTTGTCAGACTCCGTTTATATGTTTTAATCCAATCCGCTTCGTTTCAAACAAGCCTGCATCTGGATTTCATTTGCTTTCCTCCTAAAAGTACTGTGGATCACTATCACCAATCCTCCCGGTTAGGAAAGTTCGGCCAAGTTTATCTTCCTTCACGCACGCCTTAGAGTTAGGAGCAGTAGCCGGGCCCCAGGGACACTGAGGGACCCCCGGAGCGCCAGGCCGCCCTGGGCTCTTCTGAGCCGCAGATAGCCCCCAGCGCTCACGGAGCTTCTGGACCACTGGCCGCTCACCTTCAGCTTGGCTCCGGCTGCGCACCACATCCACCTGGCAGAGTCCCGAGGCTGTCCAGGCACCGCGAGCACGGAGCTGGCAAGCTCCGGGCTCACCCCGAGGGCGCGCCGCTCCTCTGGGTGGGAGGTGACAGGCAAGAACGCGCCTCCTGGGCACGGTGACCGCTCGGGCGCCGGAGGGGGAGCCCCGGCACGACTCCCCCGCGACGCGCGGGGCTCGGCGGGCAGACGACCGCGCGGCACGCCCCAGTCCGGCGGGGCCCCCGAGGCTTTGCTTTTGAGGGCCTGACCCGAGAAGGCATTTCGGAGCGGACCGGCGGCGCGCTCCATTGCGCCCGCGGACCGGGATGGGAGGGCACGGCCCCCGCGGCGCGGGCCAGGGGAGAGCTGACGGGTCGCTGGGGGCCGCGGGAGCCCCGGAGCGCGCGGCGGGGGCCGGCGGGGCAGGCGGCAGGGAGGAGGCACCCCGCTCCGGGTCCCGCTCCCGCGCCCGCTTCGACAGCGCGCCGGGAAAGTTGCAGCCCCCGCCTGCACCCGCACCGGCGTCCGCCGGCCGCGCCAGCGCGTCCCGGCCGCGGGGCTCCACGCGCGAGGCGCCCCCGCCGCCCCGCGCAAGTTTCCCCAGAGCGCGCGTACCGGTGTCCCCGGCCGCGGAGGGGCCGGCCCGCGCCCCCCGTGAGGGCACACAAAAGAGCGGGGCCGCGGGGGCTGCGGTGGCCCCCGAGCGCCCGCCGCCCGGACGTAAACAAACCCGGGGTGCGCGCCGGAGCCCCACGCCGGGCGCGCTAGGGGCGGCGCGGCCCGACCGGCGGACAGCCGCGGCCAGGGCCCGGGCCCGGGCCGGCCGGGGAGCGCGGACGCCCGCCCGCCCGCCTGGCCGGAGCCGGGCGCCTGGCCGGAGCCGGGCCGCGCCGCCGCCGCCGCCGGTGGCCGCTCTGACCCTCCCCCGAGCCCGCGGCACCACAGCGCCACCAGCCCCGGCTCCGCCGCGCCGGCGGCGGTGGCGACGGCGGCTCCTCCTGGAGAGGCAGGCGCTTCACCCCCCACAGCAACTCCCCACAAACTTTCCCCGGGAGCGCGGCGGGCCGGGGGCGCGGGGCGTGCGGCCGGGCGCTGCCGCCGGGCCGCAGCCCCCTCCCGGCGCCGCGCCGCCGCCGCCGCCGGCCGCCCGCTCCCCGGGGGCGCGCGCGCCCCGCCAGCCGCCGGGGCCGCCCCCTCCCCGGTCCCGCCGCGGCGGCGGCGGCGGTGGCGGCGGCGCAGGGCCGGGGGGGCGCCCGGGGTGGGGGCCGACCCCGGGGGCAGCGGTGGCGGCGGCGGCTCCCGGCGCCATCTTGGGCTGATCGATGAATTGAACAAAGAGGATCAATTTCTGATCAAGCGAGTTATCAATGGGGGCCGGAGAGCGAGAAGGACTTGGCCCCGACTCGGCCCCGCTTTCCCCGGTTCCCCCCTCCTGGCCGCCGCCGCGGCCCCCCGGCGCCCGGGCAGCCCGGGGCCCCGGGGGAGGCCGCGACCGCCCGCAGCCCCCACCCCCGGGCGCGAGGCCGAGCGCGGAGAAGCCTGACCTGCAGCTGCTGTAAATCAAAGCGCTTCCAATATTGAAACATCGATCCCACATTGGCCGCCATCTTGAGACATATTGAGACGGAGTGAGAGGCTGATAGAGAGGGGGCTGGAGTTCAGGAGCCGCCAGGAGGCAGCAGGCGGGCGGCGCCAAAACCCGGCCTGGAGCCGGCCGCCGCCGCCGCCACCGAGGACGCGGACTCGTCCTCACGGCGCCGCCGCCGCCGCCGCGGCGAGCCCGAGCCGGAGCCGGAGTCGGAGCCCGAGGGCGCGGCGGCCGCCGCCGGGCCCGGCGCGCCTGGCCCCTGTCCCCGCGCCCGGCGCGCGACCCCCGCCCCCCCGGGCCCCCGGCCCCAGCGCGCGCGGCTGGCCCGGCCCCGAGGGGGCGCTGGCGGGCGGCGGGCGGGGTGCCCGGGTTCCCGCTCACCTGGGGCGCGGGTCAGAGCCCCGGGGGTCGTCGCGGTCGCCCGCCGAGCGCCGCCCGTCCCGGGCCCTCGGTCGGAGGCTGCCGTGGCGTTCGGGCGGGCGCGGGAACGGCGCGGCTTTCGTCCGCCCGCCGGGCCGCCGCGACCACCTGCCCGAGCCCCGGCCCCCGGCGGCGCGGTGCGCTGGGCGCGGGGGCCGCACGGCCTCCCCCTGCGCCCCAGCCGGGCTCCGAGACCCAGTCCGCCAGGGACAGCGTTTCGTGTTGGGACTGCAGCGGGGGGAAGCCACCCCTAACCCTCCTGTCGCCGCACACGAGAATGCCCCGCCGAGTGGCCGCGCGGCCCCCGCACGGCACCGCCACCCCGGGGCCCCGGGGGCCCCTCCTCTCCCGAGCTGCGCCGGCTGAGGCCACCGCACGGCTCCGAAACCCCCCGCACCGCTTCAGCCGAACAGCCCTAGAAAGTTCCCGTCTTTCGGACACTGCGATGTCACTCCTTTGGGTGCAGGAACTTGGGAAGCGTTGGTACATCTATAGCAGAAAGATGGTCCCTGGTTTACATGAGTGCTAAACGTAAACCAAATAGTCAATTCTCCTGATTTTTTTTCTGTGCAGACACCTGGCAAAAGCGCACGTTTTATGACCGTCATCTTTAATTGATCAGATACACGTGTGAGCTTTAGCGTTTCCAGTAGGAATACTGCACTTTCACTCTCCTGCACTTCCTCTGAAGCGTAATTAGTTGAAACAGATCCTCAAATAACTTAATCTTGAAAATGAAATGTAAATAAAATCTGCGTGGAATACCAAATAAAGCATGTGAGATGTCACTGTTCCTCAGCCGAATTGGCGGGTTTGGCATTGATCACTGGAGTGAATCCAGCAGACGTGGATGCAGGGGCTGGAAATGAGAGAGCACGCGGACCCCAGGTCCCACACCGCTGACCGGGGGGCTCCGGGCAGGCAGCGCGCGGGCCCTGAGGTCTGCAGGGGAGTTGCTCTGTGTCCCCATCTCAGCCTTGGCCAGCCGAAGGGGCAGGGAGCAGTCGGGAGGGCGCGCACCGGGGCCGGGGGGCGCGTCGCGAGCCTCCTGCACAGAGGCCGCTCCGGACAGGCCACTCCTGGCCGCGGGACGCGGGGGGGCAGCCTGGGGGGAGGCACCTGAGACGCGCGCAGTCGGCCCGCGACCGCACTGCGGCTCCAACAGCGCTGCCCGGTAGAGGGCAGCGGCTCCCTCCCACTCCAGTCCTCGGGTCCCGGGGCACGTGCCCACTGGCGCGCGGCGAGCCAGGCCACGCCCTGTCCCAGAGCCGGGCCCCCGGCGGGAAACTGCACGGCCGCCTCTGAGGATTTCTGTCCAGACGACGTGCCACATCTAACGATTTCTCCCCTATGCCGCACTTGCTAGTACCTCTGCCCTCCCCTCCTGTGTGTGCGGTGGCAGGCAGAGGAGACGTCGGGATTGCCCTAAAGATGGCTAGACAAATAAAATGTGCAGGGACTTAAAAAAAAAATTCCTCCTGTGGGGAAGGCTCTAGGAAGGATCAGGGAAATGGTTTGGATTTGGTGCAGATGTTCTCAATCTAATTATCGTGTCAGTCCCCTGGGTTTGAACCAAAAAAAGTGAAATATATACGACCTGTGTAATACTCCAGAAGTACATCTGGTTGGAATTCAGGGTTCCGAATCCATTGCAATATTGTAGAAATAAATTTGATGAGCATTAAATACCCTGGTTACATTTCTGGTTATATTTTCATCGTTTACATTGAATGGCCCAGGAGTTAAGTTCTATTTAAATAAAATCTAGATTTTTTTTTTCTTCCAAAGGTTTGAGTTATACAGACTTCTAGCTCTCCACAGGGGGGAAACGTTTTAGAATAACTTTGTCAGCACCACAAAATGTTACCACTTTAAAATAGCATTAAGATAAACCACCGATGAAAAATCATCTTAGCCAGAGAAATAATCAACAGGGACCTAAAAAACTTTTTAAAGTACATTTTATTTCTCTTGAGTATAGTCAGAATAAGAACAAATTCTATCTATTTCTAAAGGCTCTTTTTCTTTCTTTTTATCCAGATTGACTTTCAGTGTCACCACTGTAGACGGTTAGGAGGACCCACTGCCATCCAAATATAGTGGGTCTACAAAGCTGTGTACTGTATAAAATATTCAGAAAATGGAAAGGTTTCAGGATCTACATCTCCATTTGGCACCTACAAAGACAACAGAATAATGGCTATAACCGCCCAGAACAAAGCATGAGAAAGAAGTAGGTTAGCAAGGTGCCTGACCCAGTATCAAAAAGTCCCTTGACTCAAAATTGTTGTTACTTAGAAAGAATCGCAAAAAGAAACAATCCAAAGACATTCTTTTCACTTTTTGATGTTCAGGCTCTCCCTTTAGGTAAAGAAAACTCCCAGGTCCCGTGTGATCAGATAGCGGGGAGGGGGAGACTAATTTACATGATGTCTGTTTCTGACATCTTTAATGAAATACAGCTTAGCACCAAATAAGGCAACTACACAATATATGAGCCTAGAATTTCTAAATTTCTTTTCTGACCCATTTTATTCTTAAGAAAAATTCAGTGGTCATTTTGGTGATGTGATAATAGTAATGTGGTAATACTATGACTTACCGAAAATCGTAAGGCACTTTTAGAAGTTCACACTTCCCTACCCTCCTGGCTTTGGTTGATGCCCCTGTCTCCTAACATCTATACATAGTTCATTAAATCGACTAAAGTGAAAATTGGAAAATTCTCTAAAATACCATATAGGTTGACTATTAATTACTAAATTGGTCTTACTTTGGTAGCCCCAGAAAGAACACTATATTACCTTGGTTTCTAAAGATTCTAATTTAGTAGTTATTCTGATTCACTTAACCTAATTCCTTGAAAGAATTAACCATCAAGAATTTCTTCCGAACTGAAGAATGTCTAACAATATAAGGCATTATTTCTTTTAAAAAGCCATCCTCTTTATCCCTCACAAAGAGTCTTTATGTTGTGAGATCTTATTTATAATGAACTCATAAAATTAAGTTTCACCTAGAAACTTTATCTCCAGAAAAAGTTGGAGAATAATCTAGAATTTTTAACCTCACTCCAAGAATAATGAAAAAGATTAGAAATCTGAATCCAATGTGATATACTTTAAAAGGAAACTCAAGAGATTTATTTTAAAACTTCTGAATATTTTCACTTTCTGAATATTTTTGCATTCAAATTAGACTGGTTTTGAATAGTTTTCAACAAGAAATATTTCAGGTCTCAGCTCAAGAAAACAAAACTACTTTTAATTGTTTTGTTTTTAAAGTAATACTTTATGTTAATTATTTCTAAGTATACTATTCACTGTACTATGTAAATACCCACCAAATAAAAGTACACATTTTGCTTCATGTAATTACATGCATAGTACATAATTCATCTCTATACGCCAAATGTATGTGTAGTTATATAATTGTACCAAGAACCTGCCAAACTTGTAAGAACAAACTATAATGATTTCTGAACAGTAGACTCTCCTATTCAACATCCTCTCAGCCTCTCTCTGGTGACAGCATCTCTCAGTCTCTAAGACCCTATATGGAATCTTCAAAGACTTAATTTCTGGCCCACCATTTAAGTCTGCCTTGCACTTCTGGATGGCATATGTCGATGCCACCAGCTTGCTCTAGATATCTTTCTACACCTCTAATGATTACGTTTTGCTCTCCTCCACTTCTCTTAAACAAAAAAGCTTGCACTCTGTCTTGCACATGGTAGCTTACACTCGGAAAATATATCTAGCTTAACAGACTCTAATGCTCACTGCTTGGGGACTTCCAAGCCTGTAAGAAGGACCTGGGGCTTCTCATCACCCCACAAGTTCCCAAACCTTACCTCACCAGCCACAAACACCCCTGCCCCGATTTCTTTTAACCAAACTTATAATATCAATTTCTTGAAATTTAGAGCTTATTAGAATATCACATCTCATTTTCCCCTTCTACTCCCTCCTCATAAGATGCCCACGTAAATGTCGTATTACATATTTCCTGTACACTATTGAAATAAATTCCATTCTGTATGACTCTCACAGAAGTCATTGCTGAATCACTAGAAATTAATAGTGTACATCATCAGTAGCTTGAAAGGGCTCGAAATATGTAAAGTACCACATAAATATTATTATTATCATGCTTAATCTAAAGTTCAAGTTCTGTGCTATTCTTATATCAATTCCTTTTCTTTGCTCCTGGGAGATATGAGCAATATATATTCTATTTATATTAACCTTTCATTATTAATATTTTTCTTACAATATCCATTTGCCATCCAATATTTTAAACACACAACTTTTTCCCTGGTTCCAGGACACATAGGGCAGAGACATGTTGTTGTTTTTTTTTTTAATTATATTCACAACATGAAGCAAAATATTGTTTTGTTTCTCCGCAAGATCTTTTCTGACACATCTCTGCAGCTGTACAGTTGAAGCTGAATGAAGATTTGTTTTCAAGAAATGTAACGAGATTTTCTTTTGTCATAAGCACTGTCAGATTTGGATATTATTTTTTCCTGGGTAAGTGTGGTTTGTAAGATTTTGAAACCTTGTTTGGAAAATAGAAAAGCTGCTATTTCTAGCAGTGAGTAGAAGACTTTTTTCACTCCTTCAAGCTTCATTCACATTAAACATTTGATTTCATGTTGGTTTTCAAGAATCTGTATTATAATATCTTTAGAGGTTGAAGTAGCTAGCAGAATCTCATCAGACGTCAACATTTTGCTTGAGCGTGAGCTAGAAGGCAAAAAACAGGAAAGTGGGCCCCTAATCTAGTAACTATTTTTTTTTATATTCACACAAAAAAGACACACACACACACACACACACACACACACACACACACACACACACACAAACCCGAAAAGTATAAATGTTAAATAAAAGAATAAAATGCAAGTATTTTCATCTCAAAGGTATTTCTGGTAACAAAACAAACAAACCAAAAAAAAAAAAACCCCACAAAATGGAATGACCTAAATGTCCAACAATATAAAAAATATTAAATAAATGATGAAATAGTGTGTAGCCATTAAAAAAATGTTTAGTAAAATATGTAGTGATGTAGGGAAATGTTTATTATGTAAGAAAAATAGGACATGGTATGAGCTCTACTACAAAGGATAGTATATTCTATATACATAAAGAATGCTGAAAGAAAACATTAAAATGTTAACAGTGGGTAACTCGGGACGATGAATTTATGGGTAAGTTTTATCTTCTTTAAGATTTTTATATCATTTCTACATGAGCATATGCTACCTTTATAATGCAGGAAAATAGCAGATATCACTTAAAATAAGGATATGAAGAAGCCTATGTCATTTCTTTAAATAGTAATTTAACTCTAACCTAGAAGGGGTAGCCTGATCTAATAATTATAATAAACAATTGAAAACAGGGAGAGAAAATCCTGTTCTAATTTTGTGACTGAGTCACTCTTTGACTTTGCCTCTGGTTTCCTGGCTGTAAAATGGGAATAATTAATACTTTCTTGTAAAATACTTTGAGCTCTCCAACAAAGATCCCATAAAGTGCAAAGTGTTGTTCTATTAATGCTAATTGAAGTGAATATAAAATACAAAGGCATTTGAGAGAAATTGAAGTCATTATGGTCGAGTGGAGGAAGGCACAAGGGCTGCAGTGCCAAATGCCAAACTGTGGCTATGTGTAATACTTGTGTTCTCTAAAAAGCTTTGTTGGGGGCAGAGAGGGATGTCACCAGTAATGCTGGAATGTCCCCTGTCCAATCACCAGACAATGTTGAGCAGAGTGCTGTCAGACACTACAAAGAAATACAGAAGTAGTAAACAAGGTCCCTGCCCTTAGAAGCTTACAATTTTGTTGGAAATAGGGCAATAACATGTGAAAAAAGTAAAGATTCAACTTAAGAACAAGACAAACAATATCCAGGAAAGGAACTGATGAAATGCTAATGCATGCTATAGTATTAGTGTTGGTCTAAGCAATGAACTGAGATTTGCTTTCAGTTTTGATGAGAAAAGATTTCAGAAATGATGGGGTCTTAGAGAGGGCAGATGTAAAGGATGGAAAGAAAGGTGGAGGGTATTTAGGGTAAGGAAAAGCGTGCGCAGTGCAGCACAGACTAAACCCACATAGGAAAGGACACAGAGCGTGGGCTGTTCATCTAGAAGCCCAGGAGGTAGGGATCAGGCTGGCATCTTAAAGTGCAGCTAGATGGGAAGATGCTGCTGGCATTGTGAAGGGGAAAGTGGGAAGGCCACCATTCTGTACTATGTGCTACAGTGCTGCAAGTGATGTGCAGTTCCTGCAGATGACCCATTTCCAAGTCAGTACCCATTTCCAATTCACTGTGTCAGAAAGGACTGTGGCCTTATCCTTCCAGTCAGTGTTTAACAGCATATAACCACAGGGTCAGATGTAGGTTCTGATTCTGGCGAAGAATGGTTTGACCTTGAGCATGTTAGCTAACCTTGCAGAGCGTCAGTTTCCACAATAAAAATGTATACCTTTTCTTCTCTGCATTCCTGCTGATATTTTCATACCATTTTACAGACAAGCAGACTGAGATTCAGAGCACCACAAGTTGTTTGATGGAGAGACTGGCTCTCTCAACCAGGCTGCCGAACATCTGCTCAATTTTCTGACCACCTTTTTTTTTAATGACACTATCTCAGTGGCTCCCTCCCAAAGCCCTTTCTAAAGCTATTGATGCTTTCATTTACTTATTCCTCCAACAGATATTTATTGAAGGCCTATTGTATGCCAGGTTTGGAGCCTGAAGGAGTTTTCTGCTCCTTTTCCATTGGAGGGCTGAACACCAAGGGATGAAATACCAGAGCAAAAGAAGATCACCCCACACAGCCTTCTCATCTTGTGCCTTGTCATTGCTGGTTATTAAATGCCTTTCACTTCCCTGACATACATTTTTCATGCCACAGAGCATAGTAATCCTTCAAACTTCTTTGTTTTGGCAATGTAAGCACATATAACCAGAATGAAATCTTTGGTAGGTCTGACCTTAGCAAGGGCTATTCTCATATTCATCTTCAAGGCCTATTTACCCCAGACTCATTTCAGAAATCAGGGCTGAGATCAAAACCACATGCAGAAAAGCAAAGTGTCCTGCTTTCCCAAATGTGATATGAAATAAAGCCAACTCCAATCCGTAGCTGCTTCCAGAGCCTGTATCAGGTCAGGTGTCTGTGTGTGTGGCGGGGGCAACGGCGGGGGAGGCAATATAGGGGGAGCAGCGCGCACACACACCCACCAGGGGTCATGTGGGAAGGCAAGGAGGGGTTATATATAAAGCCAAATGAAATGCAGTAGCTCCTGAAGAGAGTTTAAAGTCTAGCTGAGAAGGCTTTGGAAACATAATTGATTCTATCCTATATATTATTTAATGTGCACAAGAAAATAACATCTGATGGAGCTGAAGATCCTGAGAACCCCAACCACACAAAAGTCCATTGCTGTAGCTGGTGGATTTTGCTCTTGACACATCAGGGTTTGAGGGCCCAACCTCATCCGACTCAGGCAAGGACCTCCCTTAGACTTCTTATTCCTTTGCTGACTTCTGAGGTCAGGTCTCCCATAAATAAAACATATTATGAAAACTCTTGGAAGAGAATTGAAAGAGAGTCATGTGGGAAATCCTATTATCTACTAATGTCCTGAGGGTGGAAAGGCCAGATTGAAAGTAACAAGCCTGGAAGAATCACCTTTGTCTGTAAAATCACCTAATAACAACAATTATGATCCACTGAGCACCTGCCATCTGTCTTGTTCTTTACATGGCTTTATCTGTATCCCTCACAGCAAGTTTGCAAGACAGGAAGCATTATTCCCCTTATACATATAGGACGACTGAGGCTCAAAGAGGTAGAAACTTCTCCAATGGGACTTACTCACGGGTAAACCAAAATCTGGGCTTTCTGCACTGCACTAGACCTACATGCAGCTGCTGCATCACACACCTGGGCCCCAACCTAATCAGGACTTATTTGGGACTTCAGGCAAGTAGCCTCCCTTTCACCCCTTCAGGAAGTCCCGGGTACTGCCCACTCAGGAGGGAGCCCTCTAGCTTACCTTGCAGCAGCCGGCTGGCCGGCAGTCCTTCCCGGTAGAGGTTTTGTCTCCAGACATTTCTCTGCAGCAGTGGAGGCTCCAGACCCCCTGGTCCAGGGCATCTATAATAGAGATTGATAACCTGACCTTGGTCTTGAATAATCAATCGATTGCAAATGAGAGACAATGGAGAGAGTCCAAAGTCCCCCTTAAGTACAGGCAGACAGGATGTTTGGCCATCTAAGCAGTTGGAGAAGTCATCATTGGGAATCTTTTTTCTAATTAATTGCCCAGGGTTCTTACTTCTTCACTTTAGGGGTGTCTGGTCTAATGGAGAAATATCTGATTAACAACCACATTCCGGCTACAAGTCTGCCTGAGAGGGTGGGGTCACAAATACGTGATTAGTCTAAGGCGTGCAGTTTAGTAAAGCAATTGCAAGCCGTTCCCAGTTCAGTATCTTGCCCTCACTCATTCCTAAATTTAATACTGACTTGTGAGTGGGAGGTGGGATCAGTTTACACAAGCTCCATTTATCCGATAGCATTTTATTACTGAATGAGTCGGACCAGGTGGTGGGGTTTGGTTTTGTTTCCTTTTGGAACTGCTGTGTTTTACTGTTGAGCCAGTTACTTCCCACCCCCCACCACCCCACTCCAGCTTTGGATGCTGTGTTTTCTGTCAAAAACGGGCTCCATTAGGAAATAAAAAGAAATGACCCCTTGGCCCCCAGCCTGTCCTCTGTAGCCTGATCTATTTAAGACACATTCTCTTCAAACAAACCCTGCCCCAGTTTCTGGAGGGCCTTCTTCCCCTCCTACCCTCTGCCTTGTGCATTTGACACCAGCTCAAGAATCTTGTAACTTCTCACTTTTCCTTTCCCCACGGAATTTGTTATTCAGCACTTCAAAGCGGAGACTTGTTTGCACCTCTTGTTTCAAACAATAGACCAAATTTCCTGTCTCTGCTTCTCTTAAAAACTGCCTCCTTCACACTTCTTGGAACAATTGCAGTGGCCACTCTCAGATGAGGAAAGGAGCGAAATCCTCACCCACTCTTTCTTTCAGAAGAGACAGAGCCGTGGTTCACAGGCATGGACATCAGATGTGATAGACCCGTGTGCAAATCCTAGGCTCTGCAGCGATGAAGCTGGGCGGCTTTAAGCTGGTTACTTAACCTACCTGGGGCTCTTCATCTGCACTTGTAATATCTGAACCATAACTAATCCATCACATAAGGCTGTGGTGAAAATGAGATGAAATGATGTCACAAGCTTATGCCTAATGATGGAGGTTACAAGCACATTCTCTGATTCTAGGCTGCTTGAATTCAAATCCTACATCCAACAGGTTATTTCTCTGTATCCTTGGGCTTAAATTTCTTAAATTCTGTGCCTGCACTCCCTCATCTGTGAAATAGAGTAATTATCATACCTCTTATCATATCATAACTCTTTTAAGATTAAAGAGTTAATACATGGAAAGCATTAGACTTGGGCTGGAACTTCGCTCAGTGAAGATTTTCCTCTTATTCCTCACTCCAGAAAGGATCTTTGGCTCCTCTCTCCCTTTAACCTCTCTGTTTTACACTCTTCTGTCTCAAACTTTTTTCATAGCTATCACCATTTTGTTCAGCTGCCCAAACCCCCGTCATAGAATGTTCATAGCCCACTGGGAGCATAATACTTGCTCATACTTTCTCATTCTTGGAGTCTAATTTTTTCTTAACTTTAGGACAATGAAAATGCCTAAGGAATAAATCTATAGGCCTGCAGTTTTAGGGCAGGGAAACTGATAGGGGCCATTATTTACAAAATGTACTCCCGGAACTTCTATTTGCACTTTTCAAAGTTGTTTTTTTGTGTTTGTTTGTTTTGTGTTTTGTTTTTTTTTTTACACTACTGAGTTTTGCTCAAGATTTTAAAGATTTTTTTTATTTCTTTCTTTTGCTTTATCTGGGAAAGAGCCCCTCTCCCTTCAATTCAGATAATTACCCTGAAGCTTGTGACTCAGGTCCTCTGGTTATTGACTCAGGTCCTCTGGTTATTGATTAAGGGTCACTGAAGCTTAGCATTTTTCTGGTCCATTGTAAGCAGAAATTGCTTTCAGTCAGGCAGGGCTATTATAGTCACAGGGAGGAGGGAACCCTTAACCTAGGGCTTTTTTTCTTTAAGTAATATATGAACCAAGTCTGTTTTTCCTTACTAAGCTTATTCTTTTCACTTAATAAGAAAATCAATAGTTAGGAAATTAATAGATATATGATTTAAATAACAAGTTTACAACTTCCTTTCTTCCTTGTCGAGGGATGGGACAGTATTTTGGCAGGATACATCCCCTGGAGGACAACCCAAAACCCAATCCTGACTAAGGCAGAGAGGGAAAGAACTCCATGAAACCCCAGTAGGCAGGGACCATAACCCTTCTCAGCAAGAAGCAGATACAGAAGAAGAGACTTCCTGTACCTCAACATCTATACTAATAAAAAGGGATTCATAGCTCTTAGAGAATAGTTTGGCAGGAAAAATAGATAGGGGTTTTCGGGTCCACCTGAAAAGTGCTGAAGTCATTCCATCCTAAAAAATGCCCGCCACAGTCCACCCCAAATTAAGTAAGCCAAAAGGCATTTTGAGGTTAAAAAGTTAATTCCACGAAGAAACAGGTAGGCAGAGAATTAGGTACTAGTTTAAGCCGGTCACTCGCACCTGCGCAATGAAGACTACACTAACCTCCAACACACCTGAGCCTCATTATGCCATCATTATAATATAATGCATGTAACTGGAAGTTATATCATTATAACAGACTGAATTCTGGGAACAAACGTGCGCGGAAAGCAAACGATGTCACTGAGTCCCATCCATCTTAGTTATTCATTCAGAAAGACCACTCCTCTAAGAAGAGTAACCACTCACAGCAAGTAGGGGTAAGAACCCCACAGGCTTTGTTCCTGGGCCCCTGAGCCACCTTCTCTCACTTGGGCAGCTGCCACATCTGGAAGTGTGCTGTTGCTTTACTCTCCCTTCCCATAAAGCTGTTCTTTTGCAGCTGTACTTCGGTATCTTGCTCGATTCTTTGTTCGAGACATCAAGAACCTGGACAACGTGTCAAGAGGGAAACAACCCCACTCTCTGGTAACAAAACTATTCTGTATGATGATATAATAGTAGTTATATGACATTATGCATTTCTCCAAACCCATAGAATAAACAACACAAAGTGAACTCTAATGAAACTATGGATTTTGGTTAATAGTAACACATCGGTATGGGTCATTAATTATAACAAATGTACCTTAATGCAAGATGTGTGGGGAGGGAGGTCTGTGGGAATTCTCTGTACTTTCTGCTCATTATTTTCTGTACATCTAAAACTCTAAAAAATAAGGCATATTAATTTTAAAAAAGTAAAGCAGGTGCTCTTGCATGCCTCTGCGTCCTCCTGACACACTCACAAATAATGACCAAAAGCCAGGAAGTGACAGCGTTCCTTCATAGATGATCTGTAATTAACAACTGTTATCTTGTCCTCAGATCATATGCTAATGGCTCCCAACGATCCAGCTTTGTCCCTGGAGGTTTTGAATCAAACAGAAGTCACTCTTAGGCCTGGCCAGGGGCCTCTGAATCAAGTCCTTTCACCGTCTCATAAGTTCTGGAGTAAATAGTGTTGGAAGCAGAGACTCTTCCCTTTCTTCCTCCTCCCTGTTCATAGAGAGGCAAGGACCAGCTGTCATTTTCCAACCTCCATACTCTATACACACACAGACAACCTTTGGAGTCCTGGGTTCTGCAGTAACCACAGTAATGAACTTGTCTTTCCCAGGCTCTAGGTCTCTACTCTTGAGCCACTAGCCTCATCATCCTTACTTGCTAGGCATGGTATGGTGGTCAAGTGAATCCCTGAAGCTTTTCTCTAAGTCCAAATGCTCTGAAGCCCAAACTCAATAAAAGAAGCCATGGATCTCTTGAAATAAAAACAGCCCTCCCACCCAATGCCACTGAGGGCTGATGGTCTAGTGTCCCGAAGCCAAGATTACAATAACCATGGAGTAAAAAGCAACCACAAAGGACAGCAGAATAAACTTCAAAAACATATTTTAAACGCAGACGGAAACTTACCAGCATGTCCTATAGGATTGCCAAGTTCCCAAACTCTTACCCTGTGAGATTGAATTTCCATGGCATGTCACTGATTAATAAAACTATCAACTTAGATACACTCACACAGTATGCAATGAAAAAGGGATGATCCCACTTCTGTTATCAGGCGCTAAGGTTGCTAATGATCCAGCAAAAGCCAAATAATAAAGCAATGAAATTTGAAGTGAATGGCACTGTTGGAAATTATGGTAGGTAATTATTACAAGTTGCCTTAGCAGTATGATTTAGTGGAGAAATCACAAAATAGTGAAGCAGAACACATGGGGTCTGATCAGGCCTGCTGCTTACTGGTCTTTCTTTGCTCACCTATAAAATAGAGCACTAATACTTGATTCACAGACTTACTGCAAAGAGTATTTAAGATAAAACATATCCAGTGTCTGGGAAGGTACCTAGCACGTGCACCAGCACAGGCTGGTTTCCTTCCTTAAAACATGGTTGTAGATCTTTATGAAAGATGTTCCTTTAAACGTTTGCCTGAGCCCAAGAAAATGTAGTAGGTGAAAAATAAACATAAAATGATGCATTCGTCGTATCTTCTCTATTTAGCTGGTGTGGCAAATAACTTACAGCATTAAAATAAGTTAACAGCAGGTCTTTAAGTGACAGAGGAAAACATCTTCTAAAATGAGGATTGTCTTCATAATGAGGGACTGCTGAATGGAGGAAAAATTTAGAATTTATACACGCGTCTTGTAGTTATTAATCTGGTTGCATAGGATTTTTAATAATTAAAAGGTATTACTTCAATGTAAGTGATCCTTTATTAAGCTTAAATGAAACGTACATTTAGAAAGTTAATTTGAAACATTGCCTGCTTTGTTATTCTATTTTTCATAATTGCATATGTTTGAAAATTGTTTTCCTTTCTGCATTGCATTATCTGCCTACATACTTAGCCTTTGCTTTATTTATAGAAATGTCATTTCTTGTGTTTTAAGGAAATTGATATGAAAACTCTAAATGACAAACACCAAAGCTAGCTTCAAAAGTTTCTGACTAATTGCTAATGAAATATCCATAATAGATGAGGAAAAAAGCATAAATTGCAATGAAATGTAACTTCATCTCATAAATGTCTTGTTTGTTTGACAGCTTTGGAAATTTTCTTTGTCATTTTGAAAATCAATACAAAATACAGCTAAACACCAGACTTGGCTGTTCAGCCCGAGACAAAATAAGAGATTGAAAGCTCCTCTATCACCAGCTGTCGATTGCTGAAGATCATATTGCTGAATGCAAGAATTTTTTTTCTCCATCCAAACATTACTGAGCCGCTACAAACTCTCACTAAGGGCCAGATGCACACACATTATGGTTGTGAATTTACAGCACAAAGGGATGGGACAGCTGGTGGTTACTGGTTTAGTGATCAGTATAGACAGGATGAGGAGGAACCCTACCATCATAACCCTGTCCTTTCATTTCTACCATTTTGAGACTAACTAGTGCACTCTAACTATCTAAACAGCACTGAATAACCAGCTATCCAACTTTCCTTTTTCTTCTGGGTTAAGACTCCTTCATCAACACCTCTACCTTCTCAGCAGCATTCACCTAGGAGGAATGATTTCACCCTGGCACATTGGCTTCTGAACCCTTTAGTCTATTTCCTTGAGAAGTCTTTCCTCCACCCCTTGCACAGTTCATGGTTATTCTCATTTACCTTCCTCTAGCTCAACAGCCACTCTCCAACCTTAAATCCTCTGCCCTGGGCTCCAGGGAATCCACTTGGCTAGGCAGGCCCCTTTTCACTGTCTTTCCATTTGGTTATGCTAATGCTTTGTAGAAGATTGTAGAGTGAGAGGAAGGAGAAGCTGAAGCTTTGCTTCCCCATTCCCTCCCTCTTGCTTTGCCTCTAGAGTCTGGGCGGTAGCTGCATCCTCCCACGATGTGATTCCACCAGGCCATTCTCTCACTAGGCCATCCCCCTCTCCACTGTGGCTTCAGCTGTCACACCCTCCCCTGCCCCTTCTGATCTAAAGGCAATACCAGCTTTCTAGTGCTGCTAATCTCAGGGGGCCTCCACAACCCTGATTGGCTTCCTCAGTTTTGCTAACACATCACATCTAATCCATTCTTAACTTCTCTTGAATCATCTATGTTTGATTCTGGTTTCCTGCTAGGCCCTACTGATGCCATGGGAATGAATATATATACATACATACATACACATACATATACATACACATACATACATACATACGTATGTATGTATGTGTATGTATGTGTATGTGTATGTATGTGTATATATATATATATTTGGAAATGAATAAAGAAAACACATATGCAACTCTGCAAAGTGGAATTCAGTTAGGATTTGGTTCATTTTTGTCCTGTTATCAGTATGTATAACATTGAGTTTTTAAAGCATTCATTGGGTTATCTTCTCTGCTAACCTTCAAAGGCAGTGAAGCAGGGACCAGATCTGTCTTATTCCATCTCTCCAGTTTGTCTCTAGGGCCTGGCTCTGTCAATAATGATGTGTTGAATGAACGAAGGCATCAATGGCTAATCTCATTTAAAGAACCATCTCTTGCTGGGGCTGAGGCAATGATCCTTTGCAGTTCTGATCTGAGAGCATTTATAGCTTGGAGGATTAAGGGAGAAGCCATCAAAGCAAAGTGCTTGAAGGGTGGGACAGTTTGACCCTGTTTCCTACAGCACAGAGAGGAAAAAGGGGCAGTAAGAATTACAAATGGCTCACAAGGTATCCTGGGAAGTCTTACAGGAACCTCCCTGCTTTCCAAGGAGGCTTGCGTTTTCTGAGCTTGGGTGGCAATTGAGAAAGATTCTTCTGCAAAGTAAGGCCCAGGGTCAGAGTGCACGGTCATCCCCCATTACTGGAGAGCTGTGATAGGGAGAAGGAAGCCCAGCAGCCAGCTGGGTGATCTTCAGATTCTCCACTTGAAGAATGGGGTAATAACAGTTAGCTTGGAAGAATTAGTCTGAAGACGAGGCATGTGCGAGTGCTTGGTTCACAGGAGGAAACTGGTCAAATCAAACCTAATAGTCCTTCTTGGAGGAGAAAAAACAATAGCAACTCAGCTCCTATGCGATTTCACGTACTTTAAATCTTGGACATCGAGATCATTTGGGTACTCTCATCAAGGAAACAGGGATAAGAAAGTGAAAACAGCACAG
This sequence comes from Cynopterus sphinx, assembly GCA_030015415.1. Classification (NCBI taxonomy): domain Eukaryota; kingdom Metazoa; phylum Chordata; class Mammalia; order Chiroptera; family Pteropodidae; genus Cynopterus; species Cynopterus sphinx. Next base: position 81,129,701 of record CM057379.1, on the reverse strand, counting down.
GCTTTAGACTAAAAAGGACATGGTGTAAACCATGTCCCAACACTGTCTTGCTGGATGACAGTGCCGTAGTGACTAACACTAGTGGAATTCTCCTCATCTATAGAGTGGTGATAATTCCATAGACCATCAGCACTGGTGACTTCATGTTTGTGAGTTCCAGGATTTGGGACCAACCCTGAGGTCTGAGATCTGTGCTAATTTGCAGTTTTACTAGATGCCAGCAGGCAAGTGCACAGGAGCTGGTCACTTTGCCAAAGAGTTATCTAGCATATGGTCCAGCATCCTGTTGGGCTCCACTCACACTGTGTACCCATTTTGAGTATTCAGAGTATATTTTGTGACTTTGTGATTTGGAGGTGGGACAACTTAAAATGTGTGGTAGGGGGAAAAAAGTAAGTAATACATGTAAAGTGCCCGGTATGGTGTCTGGCATAGTAGAAGCTCAAATTCTCAGAGCTAGAACTTATCATTGTGATTCCATTTTGATGTCATTTGTCTGCTCATGGTGTGCTGGGCCTGTCTGAAGCCCTCTGGCTAAACTCTTAGAGGAGGCCAGCAGGCCTAGGTGGAGGTAGCACTCTCCAGAGGGCATGGTAAGTGTGGACTTCTCTTCCTGGCTGGGCACGGCTGCACCAGGTCTCAGGTGGGGCTGGAAAAAAGGGGATTGGAAGGTGATGCAGAAATCAGATCTCCATGGGCTTTGTTCTTGCTTTTGGCTCTAGGTCATGGACAAAGGGATTATGATGGAAGAGGACATCAAGAGACTGGATGCTGGCTTTGCATTCAGAAAGAGAGGAAGATGGGGACTAACAGCCCTGGCCCCTCTGCTTTCCATATCCTTCATTCTCTCCATCTCATTCTGTATTCTCAAGTACACAGGACATAGTGACTAAATCATCTGCTTTATACTCCATAGGGCCATCTGGGTGAGTGTGCAAAAGTGCTCTCATCTGGCCTCTCTCCTACTTATCTATCAGGTTCTCTCCCACTTTCCCCAGAGTTAAACCTCTCAGGTGCTACCTCCATCTCAGCCTCTGTCCTGCCTTCCCCGTCCTGTAGTCAATGCTTCAGCCACTCCAGACTCTTCCCTGCTTCCCCAACATACACACCAGTATGGCCAGCGTCCTGTAATGGCCAGTCTACTCTGATTAGTCAGGCCCATCTAGTCTAATTAGCTAGTTGCTAGGATTTTCTAACACCAGACATCAGATTTGTCACTGACTTCTTTCTTTGCCCAGAGTTTAACCACCACTCCCCACCAACCACCCCCACAAAGGGTCAGCAAATCTTCCCTCTCCCTTCACAAAGCAGTTCAGTCAGCCACTGTCTGGGGCAGGCAAGAGATCCTGACACTCAAAGTCATAGTCATCCCTTGGCCTCCTGATTCTCAGAATCCATCTTAGAATCGAAAGTTACCTGCAATCTGTTTGTCTGACCATAGTTCAGTTATTTTTCGGTTTCTCCCACTGGAATGCGCGTTTGAAGACAGGAAACTTGTCTTGTTTCTCTCTTTGCATTTCCATCACCTGTAGGCCTGATATATAGTAGGAAATTAATAAAGTTTGATGAAGGAATAAGGTTCACTTCTCAGTTCAGAGTCAAAGGTCGAGGGTCATGAGTTCTAAGTCCTTCTCATCGCGCCCTTCATTTTCAGGGTCTCAATGTATTTAACAATGGGAGAGCGATACCAGCCACCGCCCACTGCGTTCACTGGTGACCAGCCCCAGCCCTGGCTCTTCATAATTTCCTGAGTGCTTTCTAAACATCTGGCGCCAGTGTGAAAGGAGCCGGGTGAGGCCTGGAGCCAGCATTAGGCCATCAACAAGCTCTGAACCTGATAAAATCCTGACAGTCTCAGAAGCCAAGCTGGACTGGGATGTGAGATCATCAGATGCCTGAGATACTTGAATCAACTTGTTCACAGCTTTCCCCAGTCATGTTTTTCATAATTCATGATTCACATGAGATTTTTAACAACAAAAACACTCAGATTAAATTTTTATATGAGATGTTTTTCACTCCTTATACAAGCGTTATCAACCATTTTGATCACACACACACACACACAAAAACTCTGCCCACTTCCATAATTATTTAAGGATTTTTTTTACTTGTTTTTCTACTTAATTTGATTTGGAGATAGGAAATCTGGGTATTAAAAGATAGTATTAAATTGTGGCTTCTCAGGTGACTCAGGCAATTTGATGATCCAATTTGCTTTCATTTTGTGAAGTGAAACATTATGTATTATTTAAAAAAAAAAAGCTGCTGAAAAACTCTAAAGTCAGTTTTTCCTATTTTCTGCTGAAAGAATATTAAAAGAAACAGACCATCTCTTTTTAGTTTACATAGATGTTTTTCAGTGGTTTATGCAATAACCAGTAAAGGACATATCATAACTTTGCCAAGAATTCCATTTCTTCGGACAAAGAATGACTTCACCAATTTTCCAATAGTGGCAAGATGGCTCATTGCTGTCATTATTATTGCCATTTAGAAACTCTTCATTGGTTTTATTTGTGTACTGTCAGAATTGTTGCTGCCTCAAGGGTGAGTCTTGTGCCAAAATGCCTTCAAATGACAGAAGAAGAGAAAATAAAAGACTTAAAAACAAGAAAGAATGAATTCTTATGTTATGTGGCTTTTATCTCAATTTAAAAAATTTAACAAAAATAACAATGTAGAAACTGAAGAGAATTCAAGGATTGGGTTCCAGAAATGCCCTGTACTGCATATCCCTATTAAGTACTAAAATGTCTCTGATTTAGTCATGAGAGAGATGTGCTCTCTGTTCTCCAGGATGCCTGACAAACTGAGGAACACGTTCTGGCAGTATCAAGTGGGGTACCATGGTGGAAGTAATGGGGTGGGGTGCATCAGGGAAGATCTGTCTGAGGAGGCAACAGCTACACAGAGAGCAGAAGGATGAAGATGAGGCAGTCATGCAAAGAACTGGGAGAGGAACATTTCAGGGATAAGAAATTCTGAAATTTGAGAAGAAAATAATAAAAACATTATTGTAATGCCAAAAAAAAAAAAAGGAATATACTTATTATGATCCTTTAAAAACAAGTTTGCTTTCTTTTGTTTTATTTGTGCTGTGAGGCCAAGGAGACAGATTCAATCCTCAGATACGAGGCTCCTCGCTCTACCCAGGTAGAGAGTGGCTCAGCCAGCCTTTAGAAGGAGCAATGTGATAAATGATAGGGTCCTCCCTTATGACTGATGCCTTCCATCCTCTTGCTGCTGGAAGTACTGTGGCTGACAGTGCTTTGCTGAATTCTATCCTAAGGACTATCCTTCTCAAAGACAGCCACCTTGTTCAAGGTGTTTCTCCTCCCTGGGGTTGGCCCCCTCCCCAAGGCCAGTCAGTGTAGAGGGTATAGAGGCCCAGCCCCCTTGCCTCAAGGTGGGTTGACTCTGATGGGTCATCCAACGTCCAGAGGACCCCACATGATTGGCTGAGGCCTTTCTGTGACTACATGACAATTCATTGCTTCTCTCTATTCAAACCTGCTTCCCTTAAAAATATTGATGTAGAAGTATTGATCCATTTACAATAGACTTCCTGCACACAAATCTTTGCCTTAGTGTCTGCTTCCTTGCAAACCTGACCTAAAACGAGCCAAGAGATGGGAGGGGACGTGACTGGGAACTGGCTGCTGGGGGAACCAATGTGCTTGTCAAGGGTAAAGCTCTAGGAACACAGCTAATGACTCGGGTCAAGGACTACGCTTATGCTTTTTATTTTCTTCCCCTCTCCCCCAGCTTTAATGAAATATAATAGACAATTAGTTACTCATATTTATACTGTACAATTCAATGATTTTTTTTCTCAATTATATTCATTTGTACAGCATAGTGATTAGAGCTCAAGTGATCACTCCACTAAATCTAGTCCCCCTCTTTCCCCTAACACATTTATTATAACACTGTTATCTTAAGCTACACTTTATATCTCCATGACCATTTTGTAACTATCCATTTGTATTTCTTAATCCCTTCCTCCTTTTCCACCATCCCCCCAACCTACCTCCTGTAGAGTAGCCCTCAAAATATGCTCTGTGTTTACAAATTTATTTCCATTTTGTTGTTATTGCTGTTTATTTTGTTCTTTAGATTCTGCATGAAATTACTTCATATTTGTCTTTATCTGACTTACTTCATTTAGTGCAATACCCTCCAGGTCCATCAAGGAAATACCTTTTTTCATCCCCTTCCTTTTAGTCTGTGTGTGTCTTTTAATCTCAAGTGAATTTCTCGTAGGCAGTATATGTAGGAGTCTTGTTTTCTTATCCACTCAGCCACCCTATCCTTTGGTTGGAGCAGTTAATTCTTTTCTAGTTGAGGTAGTCATTGATAGATATGTAATTATTACCATTTTTTATTCATGATTTTGATATATGATTTTTTCTTCTTAAAGTAGTCTCTCCAACATTTTTCATAATAATGGCTTGGTGTTGATGAATTCTTTTAGCTTATTTTTGTATTAGAAGCTCTTTATCTGTCCTTCAACTATAAATGATAGCTTTGTAAAGTATTCTTGGTTATAGTTCCTAGGTTTTTATCACTTGAATATTTTGTGCCAAGCCCTACTGTTCTGAAAAGTTTCTTTTGAGAAATCAGCTGCCAGTCTTATGGGTGCTCCCTTGTAGGCAACTAACTACTTTTCTCTTGCTGCTTAAGATTCTCTCTTTGTATTTAAACTTTAATGTTTTAATTATGATAGGTCTTAGTATGGGCATCTTTAGGTTCCTATTTTTTAGGACTCTCTGAGCTTCCTGGGGTTGTATGTCTATTTCCTTCACCAGGTTAGGGAATTTTCCATCATTATTTCTTCAAATAGCTTTTCCACTTCTTGTTCTCCCTTTCCTCCTTCAGGTCACCCTATTACATAGATTATTTTATACTTAATTTTGTCCCAAAGACTCCTTAAATTATTATGTTCTTGGCTTCTTTTTATTGCCATTCTGATGGCAAGGGTGACCTTGGCTTCCTTATCCTTTATATTGGTGATTCGATCGTCTTCTTCATCCACTCTGTTAATTCCCTCTAATATACTCTTCATCTCAGATAATGTGTTCTTCATTTCTCTCTGGTTTCCTTTTTACAATTTCCATTTCCATTTTTATGTTTCTTATCTCTTTGTTAAAATTCTCACTGAGTTCACTTACTCTTGCCCAAAGTTCATTGAACATCTTTATAACCAGTGTTTTGAACTCTGCATCTATTAGATTACTTGACTTCATTTTTTCTGGATCTTTGTTCTATCCTCTGTTCTATTCTCAGTCTTCCCATTTTGGCTGTCTTTCTGGGTTAGTTTTTATGTACTAAGCAAAGCTCCTAAGTCTCCCAGTCTTGTTAGTGTGGCTCTGTGCAGTAGGTGTCCTGAGGCACAGTCCTGAGAGGGGTTCAGCAGAGGCCAATTTTAGCTCCAGCCTGTGCCCTCTCAGGGCTACCTGTTAAGATTCAGCAAAAAATCCACAGACACTATGCTTACAGTTGCCTCAAGAAACCACACCAGAAACTGAGGTCATCTGTCACCAGGGTGGGTCTTGGAGCTTGCTCTGCAAGTGGCACAGGACTCGCCAAGGACACGACTGAATGTGGCTTGGGTAGGGGCATGAGTTGGGGAAGGGAGAGCTTCAGGGAAGCCTCTGGGCAGAGTGACCTCTGTTATCCAGTTTGATGGCGTCTCAGCTATGGTGGTGCTGTGCTCCGCAAACTCGGAGGGGGGAGGGCTGCACAGAGGAACAATGGATACTACCAGCACTTCTTCCCAGGAGAGATTCTCACCTCTGGCCTTTGCTCCATCAACTCAGTGTCACCCTATAAGTCCCTGGTGCTCCCCGTGCAGCTGACCCAGTGCTAGTGCTCAAAGCAAGCAAGTTCATCATCATGAAAGTCTGGTTGCAGACATGGCCCTTTTAAGAGGCATTTGAAGCTGCCAGCTACCACTGCTGCAGCCCCTATCCCACTCAGTTGCCCACTCCTACTTTCTGCTGTAATTTCTTATTTCTCTTCCTAGTTGTAGGACTTCTGTTCATCTAGACCCAGGTGACTCTGCTTGCTGTTTGCTCTGTGTTTTTCTCACAACTTTGATGAGGTCTTAAGAGCAGATGAGCAAAGCCTCTATCAGCTACACCATTTTGACTTTTCTGTGTTCTTTTTTTTTTTAACAGCTTAATGAGATACAATTCACATACATAAAATCTACCCATTTAGATTGCACCATACAATGGTTTTGAGTTGCATAGCCATCACCTCAATCAGTTATAGAACATTCTTCACTGCCAAAAGAAAACTCATACCAATTACATGTCACTCCCTATTCCTTCCCAGCTATAGATCCCTGTCCCAGCCCTTCGTGACCCCTAACTTTCTGTCTCTATGGAGTTATCTATTCTGGGCATTTCATATAAATGGACTCATATACTACATTGTCATTTGTATCTGGCTTCTTTCACTTAGGTTAATTTTTTCAAGGTTCATCCATGTTGTAACGTGTATGAGTACTTCATTCCTTTTTATGGTTGAATAATATTCCATTGTATGATACAAATTTTGTTTACCTAGTCATTAGGTTCATTAGGTGATGGATATTTGGGTTGTTCTCACCGTTTGGCTATTTATTATAAATAATACTGCTATAAACATTATGGCTCAGTTTTTGTGGGACCATTTGTTTTCTTTTGTCTTGGGTATATACCTAGGAGTGAAATTACTGGGTCTTAGGTTAACCTTATTTTTAACCTTTTGAGGAACTACAGACTGTTTTCTAAAACATTTGATGCTTCCATCTGCAGTGTTAACCTTCATGCTTCCTGAATAGGCTTGTACTGTGAATGTCTTTCTGGGATGTACATTTTTCACCCACTCTGCATCCTTACCTCTGACCCATTTCAATGATTTTTATCTTTGTTATCCTTAATCCCTACCTAAAATTTCACCTCTTCTAGGAAGTCCTCCCTAATTATTACAGTCCGCAGGAATCTTCCTCCTTTTTATGTAATGGTTGCTTTGTCTTCATGGTACAATATGACAAGGGGCCTTTTGCTCAGCCCACTTCTGTGCTCCTACACTAAACCTAGTACCTGAGAAGTGGAGGAAACCTTTGGAAAATGCTAACTTGGCCCAATGTGATGGAGTTCAATGTTGATGGAGAGTGGGCAGAAGTGAGCTGGGCTTGGAGAGTGGAAGGAGCCTAAGGCAACAAAGGACAGCTGGGCAGAAGCAAGGTCTTGTTCACAAAGTCCTTTGGCCCAACCAGCCAGTTACCTGTGGATGCAATGACATTCTTATAACTTGCTCTCTTTTGATTACCTTGAATGTGGAAAAAACCTTTGTCTGCTTTCCTTGAAACCGACTTACCACATCAGCCCTGGGGAAGGTGGAAACCTTTTGGGGCAGAACTTTCCAAAGAGACTGGACTCAAAGAGTTCCCAGATGGCTTGGAAAGGAGGGTCAGAAGGAACTAATGTTGATGTTAATCACCAAACAGAAAGCCACTTGTCTAAGAGAATACATATAGGACGTACTAGGAGGAACACCCTACAGAAGGAGGTTCTTTAACTCCCTGTTTCTGTCTTCCCTTGCCCAATCTTCCAGCCACCTACCCCTCCACCAGAATTAACTCAAGGGCCACCTGATCACAGAGTCACAGAAATGTAGGAATGTGGGGCTCTAGAAGATGTCGAAGACCAGCTAATGTTAAGTGTGGTCCTGAGACCAGAAGCATGGGTATCACTTAGGAGCAGAGTCTCAGGCCCCACCTTGGAACTGCCTGAGTTAAAATCTACATTTTAAACAAGTTTCTAAGTGATTCGTGTGCACCCTGAAGGATAAGTGCTTCCCTGCAGTACCCTGACCAACTGCCACCAGGCCTCTGCCCTTGTGCTTTCAGAGGATTCTACTTCATCTCTTAGGGGACTACCAGAAAACTCTCCTTCCAAGGAACTGAAACTGGATTTATTAAGGCTTCCACCCATGGGTTCTAACTTCATACCTTGGATCCGTCCACAATAGGCTTGATATTTCTCTCATATGACACAGAGAAAACAGAAAGAGACACTCCTCCCATTATGGGATGAGGTGGTACAATTGCTTCTAAAGAGTGCAGCATGCTTTGCAGAAACCTAGAGTAAATACAATGTCAGGAGGTGGCTTGGGAGCCCACAGGAGTAGAGGAAATGGGGTGGGAGACAGGTCTAGAAAGGCATGTACCATTTAGACCCAGTTGTCATGCTACACAAACAAGGCTAGAATCCTTTGCTGGGAAGTTAGGCCTCATGCAGGTATTTAGAAGAAAACTGTAAACATACTTGGCCTCCCCACCAAAGGCTGCTGGAAGTTAGTTCACAAATACATAATTATTATGCAAATGTTCTGTGAAAAAGAGAAACATCATTATACCCATTTCACAGATCAGTAAAAAGAAACACAAAGAGACTGATGTCCCACTCAGAGGCAACAGAACTTGAATTGGAAGTGGGGAGCCTGGCCTGCAAGCCTCTTGCTCTGGCCAGTAAGGAGAGGTAGCAATGCCTTTTAGCATCAGCTAGCCAAGACTGATTCTGAAATTGAGCAGTTGCCCAGAGAATGTAGTTTTGATCAACTCCAAGATGCACACAAGATGGAAATAGAGACGGTGTGGGAGCATACACCACACTTTGCCCACAAGAGATGCAACACATTTTCATAGTTGAAATTTACATAGTTCTTTATTCATGAAATTATGAACAGCTGCTATTTTGCTGCATTCCCAAGAAGAGTTGAAAAGGCAGCAAAGAAGAGAACAGACACGTTAGGCAAACTCCATCTGCCCCTCATGTCTAACACTTTCTTCCCTGTAGATAGCAGACAATGGGGTTACCAGATGTCATTGCCTGCTTGAGAAGGACCCAGAAATGTTGTGTGACCATGAGCCAGCCAGTGCAGAGGATTGCCTTTTCTTCTGTGAAAATTATAAATGTGCCTACTCCTGTCCACTTCTTAAAGACTGTTCTAAGACACAGGCTCTTCCCAAAGGAATGCTGACGGTCATGGATCCTCAGGGGAACTTCAGAAATGTCACTTCAGTCTCCATCAATGTTCACACATCCTGGCTTCCTTCTGACTTGAAGAGGACTTTACAGTGTGTAAGTCTCCTGCAAGCCCATCACCACACTTAGGCTTTCTAGGGTCGGTTATCATCTCTTATTACAGAGAAGTTACTGAGGCCAGAGACCTGACGTTTTGGCATGAAGCTGCCCAGCCAGTGGTCGTCAGGTACTTGATGTGGCCTTTCCCTCATCATATTATGTCCATGGAATGGGACGATGTGGACTAAATGTTCTGAGTAGTCCTTCAGCCCTCCTAGCCACTGTGAAGCACAGCTTTTCCAACATAAGTATCCCAGGAAGCACTCCTGCACCCCAGGTCCAGTCTCTCCTTCATGCGGTTATCTTGGCAAATATCCATTGGACACCTACATGTCTGCTTCCAAGAAGGCCACCCAAATTTCCCCTTGGAAATTAGGGAGAGAATGCTTCCTGATTTCCTAATGTGTCCTCCCATCACAGGGAACATTCACTGCCAGAAACACAACCACCACCCTTACCCATCCCACAATTATCTTTCCTTTTTCATGCATTTGTCTCTGGACCTTTATTCCAGAGGTCACAGCATGGCTTCCCATGGCTACTTGGGACAGAACACTCAGCAAGAAGAAGCTGGGACAGATCCAGGTGAAAAGGCTCCTGGACAACCTGGGGGCCTGTGGGGGCTCTCTCAAGTTGTAGGCGTGAGAAAGCCCAGCAGCCATTTTGCACACCGGTTAACGAAAAGATGTGTTTTTTTTCTTTTTCAGAGAGCAGCCTGCTTCTCCATACCTGAAATTAAAGCAGGGAGGAGCACATTCTAAAAGACGTTGTGAGGGAGATCAATTACCCCTCTTCCTTTGCCACTACAAGCACTGGGTCACCATCTCTGAACATCAAAATACCAGGAGGGTGACAAGAAGATATTATTTTACCTCCTTACAGCTTGCTTGTGTCCTAGGTTTCTCTCTCTCTCTCTCTCTCTCTCTCTCTCTCTCTCTCTCGCTTGCTTTCTTTCAGGAACAGGAAAGAAAAAGTGAGGTGGGAAGCCCTGTGTCCCTTTTGCTTGGCCAGAGACCCCATTGGTATGGGGTAAACCCCAAATGCAGGATGCTGGCTGAGTGAGGGGTGGTGATCTTTGACATTACCTTTGGGGCTTTGATCTTTATCAAAACAAGGAAGGAAAACTAGTATTTTGTCTCAAAGTCAGATTTTAATGGCTGAAGAGATGGAGTACCAAAAAATCAGGTTGACAATGAGAGGGGGTTAGCAAGCACCTAGCTAGCAGTCACTGTGCAAGAAAGGGAGGTGAGATGAAATTCACTCTCTGGAGATGGGATTTCAATGTGAAAGTCATGATTTCCTGACTAAAAATCATTTGGGAAGAGCCCCAAATTTATTATTTGAAGTTCTGAGTGCTGCCCCCTGACAGCCCATCAACCATGTGGCTAAGAGGGTCACTTCAGTTTTCTGATTCTTAGTTTCCTCATATGAAAGAGAGAGATGGCTGTCAGGATGCCTCCCTTGTAGGGTGATTACACATCCCGACTGTGATCGTGTGTGTGAAACCTTGTGAATTACAAGTCTGGGTGCAGCTAGGAGTGTTCTCTCAGGTATGAGGGCAATGATTAATTTCTTCTTTTCCCTGTAAGGCTGGACCTTTGTGTCCCTCAACAGGCACAGGGGATTATGCCAGCAGTCTCCAGTCTACCTCACCAATTGACAAAGAGGACACCAGTATGGAGCAAGTCATCAGGGTGGACCTGGAAAACTGTCATCATGAAGAATCAGTGGAGGCTTCTAGTTCCAGACTGGCTTGGTTACCCCATGCTGCTTGCCTTAGGCTGTGATCTTGTCACCTGAGAGAGACAGACAGACAGACAGATTTACTTAGCCAAAAGACCCATTGACACTAACATCAAAGAGGCCCTTCTTGGTGGCTAGTGAGATTATAAAATTATGTTGCTCAGACTTGTTACCAGGAGCCTGGCTTTTCACTCACGCGTGCCCCGCCCCCCATGCCATCCTTTAGGAGAGACCCCAGTCAGATGGCAGAGGGCCAGCCCTAGGCCTAAACCTGAGATGTCAAGGTCCCAGTACTTCCATGTTTGAGGCTAGAATTGTGAATCTTCTGCAAAGCCCTCATCACACATGCTCAACAGCCACATGGCAATACCTTTTGCATCCCCCTTTGGGATAGTCTGTTACTTAAGGGGAAGTTGAAAGCCCACCTGGCCTCTTCTCAAAGACACACAGTAACAAAATAAATCAAAGCAAATTTTAAGAATCGTCTCATCACAGTCATAACTCACCCTGGGCCAGTAGCTATTTGCTAGGGTGGCTTATACTTCCAAAGGAATTCAGATGGACCAGCACATCCCCGACCACAGCACTTCTGCCCATATGCTGATCTGAGGAATCAGATCAGAGTTCCATTTCCAAGCCTGGTGCCTCCAGTTGCCAAGTTGAGACTGAAGTGGTATGGGGAGATGCTCAAGGACCAAATGCCCATCAGAGTGTTGGATTCTGAAAGGGCCTGGCATTTTGACCTGGATCTGCTACACCTGAAAAGAGAATCTGGAATGAGGAATTGGGCCTTGTGAGTGGGACCCCATGGGACCTGAGAACCCTGAACACTTCTCTAAAGCAACAAGAGGAATTCTCCTGACTGGCCTTCCGGATGGGGTAACGAGGGAGTCTGCAGTGGCCTAGAATAGCTGCAAGGTACTGTTAGTTCCAGATAGAAGCTGATGAAAAGCCCTGCTCTGGGACCCCAGAATTGGATACATGGGAACTGGAAGACTCAGCTCTCTCCCGCCCAAACCTGAGGTGGGAGAAAAGAACTGGGAGAACTTCCCTCTCCTGTTCCCAGCTCTGACCACCCTCTCCCCTTAGACCCATCTGCTTCCTGAGGTAGGAGTAGAGGAAAATGAGAAGAGAAAGAAGAATGGCCAGGAGAGGAGGGAGCCTACCCCAGAGGCTTGCTGCACGTGCACCTCATCTTGCCTCTTGATGGGCTGACCTCCTGCTTTTCTGCCAAAGCCCCCAGCTCTTGCCAGAGACCAATCTTCAGGCTTCCCTGCAGTCCTGCCAAAAGCCCAGCCTTTGCGACAGCCTTTTTCTCATTCTGCTCTTTTCTGAAGCTTCCATTCAAACGTTTTTAGAACAGATGCCTCATACATCAGTCCAATGCTAAAAAGATGCAGTAAGTGAAATTTTTGCCATATGTTAATACACATGTTTTAGTTTCCATAAATGCTCAGCATGGTTTTTATGGTACTCAGAATTGTGGTGTTTATACTGTTTTGAGGGTCTTTGAATTCAAATGTGCAAATGATTTTTTATAAGATGTGATTCAAGGACGAGCCACAGTTGGGGTCACCTGCCATCCAGATGGAGGAGGCTCTCAGTTACTCTGAGCCTGACACTTGTGACTTCAGGCAAAGTTCTGCTGTCCCCAGCTCCTCACTGTGGGCAAATAATCTTGGGGGCTGGTTCCAGGAGCTGACCAGGACCCATCTATTTTAGGATCAGGGTTAAGAATCACCCAGGCCCTCACACACCAAGTGTGACCAGACATCCTGGTGGGACCTGGAGGAGGGGATATCCCTGAGCTGAGGTCTGAAAGGGCCACAGGATTAGTGGAGCATAAGAGGAAGTAAGGGGAAGCTAAGGAGTCAGCTTGGCCAAGTGGAGATTCGCATGAGAAAGATGAGGTGGTAAGGGGGTATGAGGTGAGCTCAGCCAGAGGATCCAGCCTCCCTTCTCGCTACTCCCTTGCTTGCCCAATGAGTCCTACAGGAATTCTCCCTGATACCTAAACATACCATACTGTTCATCTACCCTTCCATGCCTTTTTAGGGGTTATTACCTAGGGCTCTTCAAAATCTTCTTTCCCCATTTGCCCACCTAGAAAATCCCTACTAATCTCTCAAATTCCAGTTTTTGCCGTTCCTGATAGGTCCTACCCACTTCTCCCTGACCTGCCCCTGAATTCTTTCCAGGTACTCTGGTATCACATTTATTTTAGCATAGGCACTACTTTGGCCATGGACCTACCTCTCTGTGTCCTCTGAGATCCTTAAGAGCAGGCCTGTGTCCTTTACATGCCTACCCCCCAGAGCCTGGCCCAGAGCTCCAAAGAGGCCTGTGGAAGAAAGGAGAGAAGAAAGGAAGGAAGGAAGGAAGGAAGGAAGGAAGGAAGGAAAGGAAAGGAAAGGAAAGGAAAGGAAAGGAAAGGAAAGGAAAGGAAAGGAAAGGAAAGGAAAGGAAAGGAAAGGAAAGGAAAGGAAAGCAAAGGAAAGGAGTGGGTGGTTGGCTCCAGTACTGGGTGGGGAGCTGAGGGTGCAGCCTAGGGAAGCAGTCTTTGTCCTGTTCCCACACCCAGTTTACCACCTCCCTCCTGCCTAGGGGTTCCATAAGGAACTGAACGAGGCTCAGTGACTTACAGCTTTCTGCCATAAGCTGAGGGGCCGGAAGGGCCCACGGCCCACCTCATCTGGGTGGTCCAGGGGATATAGATGTTGCCAGACTATGCCAGGCCCTGGGCATCGCCCAGGTGGACTGAGGACATCTTTGAAAGCATCAGTGCTCAACTAATTTGGGGAGCCAGAGGTGTCCTTGAAGGTGTCCTCTAAGACCTGAGGGAAAGGATAAGGCTCTGAGCCACCCTGCTGGAGTGTCCTAGGGTCTCCTCCTGCTCTCTGGATGCCAGAACCTCCCCCTGGAGCTTCCTGAGGCAGGCGCTTCTGCTCTTTGTCTCCCCCTGAGAATTTGCCCTCACATGTCCAGATTTGTTCATGCCAACGCCTCAAGCTTTGTGTGTTCTATAGGGAGAGTTGGTACATTCTGGGGGTGCCCGGGGGTGTGTACATGAAGATGGGAGGGGGCGTCTCTGTTGTTTTAACCAAGCGTCTTTGATATTTGGAAATAACTTCCCCTCCTGGCAGCCAGTTTTTTCCCAAGGGACTGAGGGGCGAGGGTACGTAATCTTGGAGCCTTGGTCTCCTTCAGGGGGATTCATATATATGTTGCCTGTAATTATAGGTTGATAATGATATAATTTATAGTATGTATATCATCATTTGTGAGTGACTGGACAAGCTGGCAGGCAAGGAGGGTGCAACCATGTCATAAGCCTGTAAAAAGGTAATTATATTTCTTTCTGATCTAGCTTTCGCCTACTCGGTCAGGTTGGGCTATTGCGAAATGAGTGATGATGGGTGAGCATAGGAATCGTTGGAGGTTCAGTTCAATAAACACAGGGGAGCTTAACACCTGAAGCCAAGCAGTCTTCTTCTCTTTTTTGGTCTGCAAATCAAGTCTGACTTGGGGTCAGGGAAATTGTGGAATAGGACCCACAAGGTCACTGATTTAACACAAAGAAGGTCCCCCACAAAGGAGAAGTTTAGTCATATGACCCAGAGTCAGACTGATTGGTGGGCGGCAGCCTCTGGATGAATTCAGAATAGCCCCTGATCTCCCAAGACCCCCCAGAACTGCTGCTTTCAAGAGGAGACTCAGAAGTCAGTCATTCTCAATGTCTCTCAGCCCCTGGGGGATTTCTAAAGCTGGAGACGCTTGTCATGTCTTCCAAGCCTGATGAAATCTCTGGGAGTTTAGATTTGAATGGAGTTTGGTTGGAGTTTGGAGTGATGGTTGGGGGAGATTGGGTTTTATCTGCACCCCATCGCCCATTCTCAGTAATAAGCAAAGCTGTGGAGAACCTTGGCCCGAGATATAATAGTGTAATGTAATTACAGTAATGATACTTTGTAGTTCTATAGTGCCTTTCATCTGTGGATCTCCACGTCCTTTATAAACATTAATTAATTCCCATAACTCAGCGATGAGGTAGGTAAGTATCATCATCCCCATTTCATGGATGAGAAAGCCAAGATGCAAAGAGGATAAGCGATTAGCTTAAGGTCACCCACCCAGAGAGCCCACTGGTTCAGTTGGCAAGAGGCGGTGGAGTCCATTCTCCCCTATTACGTTCCCTCCATGGAGAGAGGATTGCAAACGCCCTGTGTCTTCCTTCTGTAGGCCCTCCAGTGGTCGTGTGCATTGCCTCTACCAGAGGTCAGATGGATGTCCCTTGTGTGCCCACACCCTGGGCCTAAGGTCTAGGGAGGTCTTTGAGGCAAGGCAATTTGTATCCATAAGGGCTCTTAGCAGCTTGATCACTAGAAGAGGTCCCCCGAAATGAGATCCCCTTACATGGGACAAGCAAAACTCTGCCCTGACTGCTTCTCATTGCTACCTATTCTGTGATGCCTCCTTATCGCCACCAGCCTAGGCCAGGAGGCACATAGAACTAAGCTCACATTTATATATTGAACCCTCACTGGGTGCCAATGTCCGAGTTACCTGTTGGGAGGGCCTGATGTAATATCAAGACATCTGGGCTAGAAATTTTTAAAAAAGAAAAAAATCAAGTCTGGTCCACCCTCTGTTCTTTGAGAGCCGTGTGACTTTGGGCCACTTTTCTTCTCTGGGCCCTGATTTTCTCACCTATCATTGAAGGGAGACATAGATCTCTCCCAGGGTGACATTCTATACTCTCTCATCTGCTGCTAGGTGACAGGGCGGTCTCCTAATATAGGTTCCTTTCCTCCCATACCTACGCCCACAGTCCATCCCATAAACTTTCTGAATCAAGGGACATGATGTCACTTTTCTAACAAACTTTTAGTCACTTCTCTATGACTGCAAGGAGTACAAACCGTGAACCTATTGTTCAGGGTTTTGCATGATCTGTTCCAACTTCTTTATTCAACCTGGGACTCCCATGATGAACCATTGGCTCAACCAGACCTACTTGTTCTCCAGATAGGTCATAGTCATATCCAACTTCATGGCTTTGGCCATACCATTCTCCTCTCTGGCTATTTTCTGTACTTTCAAGGCCAACTACCTGCTCACAACTGTTTTGAATGCTGGATTAAAATCTTGTCATTCTTCAAAGCTAAGCTCATACCTTTCATGATCTAGGAGATGGCTGCCCAAAGAGCAAATGTGAATTGAGGCTGCATTACTAAAGGCCAGTATCCATAACAAGGGAGCTGACAGTCCTGTTCTCAGATACTTGAGTGTTTTTAGAAAAAGAACAGACTGATGAGGGAGATCCGTCCTATGTGGAATGGTTAGGGAACCCACAATAATTTCACTGGGAGAAAACGCAGCAGGACAAGAGACCTTCCCTCCTCTGATGAAAGATTGTTCTATGAGGCCACAAAGGGACCATAGGCATAGCTTCCAGGAAGGAGAATTTCTGTTTGTAAAAGAAAGAACAGTCTTTCTCATCAGAGCAGTTGGGAAATGTGATTGGGTAATGATTTGTCTGTCATTGCTTACTCCAGAGAGGCTGAGGACAGGCTTGTCATGAAGGTATGGCAGGAAATCCTCTTTCCAGCATCAGGACCCAGGGAGAAAGGCTGCTCAGGATGGCAGCCTGGCCCCCACTTGAGTTGCCCGGTTAGCCACTTGGCCTGTTCTGCTCCTGACAATTGGAATCACCTACAGAACCAGGAGGACAGCACAGTGTGTGGTGTAAGCTCATAGCTTCCTACCAAGTGCTCCCTACATCCCACCTGCTCCTGGTGGGTGTTCTAAAAACAGGGGCCAACGAGGGTCGCCTGACCCGTTGAACCGCATTCCAGTAGAACAGACTCTGGAGTGGAGTCTTGTCTGGGTTCTCAGGTCCTCCTGAGCACCAACTACTCACTAGGTACTTCACATTTACTACCTCAGCGGTAGTTCAGTGTTGGCATTCTTTCCACCATGCCAGACCCTAGAGCTGGCATAGACAAGGACAGATGACAAATTCAGAATCAGAGGACTCAGGGAAGCAGAGTTTTCACTCTGCTCTTTACTAGCTGTGTGACCTCAGGGAAGTTAGTTAACCTCTCTGAGCTTTAGATTCTGAGTGTAAGTACGTCTGCCTCCTTGGGTGGTTGTGAGGATTAAACAGGCAGTGAGACGAAATTACAAATTACCATATTACCTGGGAGGCAGGAGAGTCCATCTCAGATGAGTAATTAGATGAGTAATTAAAAGGACCCAGAGGACGGTGGTAGTACTGGTGGTCAGGGCTCATGGGGAAGGAAAAGATCAGCCATCACGGACAAGATGAAGATGTGGCCCCATCTCCCTCATGCAATTCCCTGGGAACAGTGAGGTGTGCGAGGCTGAAACTGCAAAGCACAAAGGAGGTGAAGGAGGTGGAAAGCAGAAATGGGAAGGTGTTCACAGATATCTGGGTCCAATGGGAAGGGAATTCCTTACCACCTTCAGACTGACAGCATGGGTTGAATTCATTTACTCATTGAACAAATATTTAGTAAGCACCTCTTAAATGTTAAGTAATGCTTGGGCACTGGGGATACAGCAATTAACAGAACGAAGTTCCTAACAGTCTGATTTTCATATTCAGGTCAGGGAAGACAGAAACTAAACAAAATAAAACTGTTAATACAGAACTCAATACCAGGGAGGGTTCAGAGCTGTGAAGAACGACAGAACAGGATGAGGGGGGCGGTTTTACAAAGGGGGATGAGAGAGAACCTCTTGGATGAGCTGACTTGTGGGCGAAGACCTGTGTGTCCTGAGAAAATAGGCCCTGGGGATATTGAGAGGAAGAGTCTCTCAGACACAGGGGAACAGCAGGTACAAGGGCCCCAAGCCAGACGTTTGGTTTGGAGATGGCCAGCACTGTCTTCACTGACACTACTCATGAAGTGCTTCCTGTGAGCAAGGCTCTGGCTGCGCCCAGGTTGAGGTACATAAACAGACTGAAGTCATGGAAAGGGAAAGCCTGGGTGCTGGGCTAGCTCTGCCATTAGCTTGCTGTGTGATGAAGATAGCTCCTTTACCTCGCTGGGCTCTATTTCTCTCTCTGCATATTGAAGGTCAGACTTTAATGTGTGCATGAATCACCTGGAGATCTCGTTAATGTGAGCACTCTGATTCAGGGGGCTGGGGTGGTGCCTGAGATTCTGCATTTCTAAAGAGCTCCCCAGTGCTAAAGAAAAAAATTATTCAGTGACACTTGTTAAAAATGGTAAGGAAGACTTTCTTCGGTGGTGAGGGTGGGAGATTATTAAGTTGGCATTGAGACTACTGCAATGGGGTCTTGCAGTAGGAAAGAGAGATTGGGCTCAACTAATACAACATGGAAAAGTGGGAATTTATAGCCAAGGAGTAGGGTGGGGGTAGTGGTTGGAAAATTACTAAGAGATAAATCAGGGGTTCAGGGGTTCCGGCTAACCTGAATATGATTCCTGCTGAGGGCCAGCCATTGTGATCAGGCATCACCTGGAGATGGTAAAGGATGAGGAATTTGGTCAGTTATTGAGAGGAATCAGATATGTAGGATGTGGGTTTCTGGTTAAACTGACTTAGTAGGATTTTTGCTAATGTTATTGGATATGCAGAAACAAACATGGAAGCTCAAAAGTCAGGGCCAAGGGAGCTGAGTAGACTTTAATCAAAGAGAGAATCCTCATCACTGGGTGACACTGATGCTTCAGGTCCAAGGACTGCTCTTTTAGTAGAAGAAAGGTGTTAGAAGCAGGTATGTTAGAAAGAGTTCAGTGTCTTCCCCTCCACACTGCCTCCTGCCATTATCCTATATTCCCCATAGCACTGATCAGCACTGTCATCATTCTCTTCTTCTCAAGAACTTTTTTAACAGACAAAACTTTATTGAGATATAATTTATATACAATAAAACATAGCCTTTAAGTGCATTTTGACAATTGTATACACTCAGGTAATCATCTCCTGTGTCAAGTTCTAGAACTTTCCCTATATTGGGTTCTAGAACTTTTCAAGATCTCAAAATTTTCCTCTTGCCTTTTTGCTGTTGAACATCAACACTCAACTCTACCTTCCCACTCCTGCCGATCTTTTCAAGAACTTTGCTCCTGTATTTTTCTCCTATTTCTTCCATCCTATGTCCCTTACCACTAGGTCTTTTGGACTGATATACAAACACACACTGTGGCACCACCTCCCTTGACCCCAAGCACTTTCCTGTCAGAACAAGGTAGGCTGAAGTTGCTTGCTGACTTGGAATACCTTTGAAGGTAAGGATTGAGTTTTATTTCCTCACCATATCATTCAAGGCCAAGAAGTGCTCATTGAAGGAGAGAAGGTTGCTGTGTGAAGTTCCAACTTTTGTGTTGATTGTGCATAGGTAAATGAATAAATGATTGTCTATTTTGAGTGTGAACATCCAGTTGTTTCCATAGATACCTGATGACAATGAGTGATTAAACAAAAAAGGTTTTCTATTTTATTATCTCTCTGATATAAAAAAAAGTCCAATCTTTTATTCAGTTCACATTTTTCTTCTTTTTGGAGACATTAAAAGTCCTTAATGACTTTAAGAAAGAGTGTATAAATAGAAATCAAGTTTCTTTTTTGTAAAGTGGTCTTTAGTTGTGTTTATTCTCAAATATCCACCTAGGTTAAAGTCTCCTACCATCATTATTTCTAAAATTTTGTTCATTCACTCATCAAACTGGCCCTGGGGCATTGGGGGAAGGTTATATAAGACACAGGAGACAAATAAATGAGTGGACTCAATGTGATATATGTTGGGATAGAGGTCAGCCCAGGATGTGGGGGGAACACAGAATGTGGAGTGGGTATCCCAGAGGAGTCAAAGAGGACTCTACAGCTGAACTTTGTGTTTTGTTTTGAAGGATGAATGGGAGTTCACCAAGTGAGAGGAGTGGAAGAACATGCAGGTAGAAGGAGCATGCAGTGTGAGCAAAGGAATAACAGCAAATATTTGTTAAATGCTTAGTAAGCGTCAGGCAGGCATGCTTCTTAGGGCTTTATCTGTGTTAAATACTTTAGCCCGTGTTATAACCCCATGTAGTAGGAATTTTTATCCTCATTTTACAGATGTGGCAATTGAGGCAGAGTGAATTTAACCAATTTGCTCAAATTCATGTGCTCCAAAACTTGTAACTAGTGCTACTAGGATCTGGCCCCAAGTAGTCTGGCTCCAGAGCTGAGTTCCTGACCACTGTTCTATCCTACACAGGTGATGCCAGAACCTGCCATGTTGGGGGAGCTTGTGGGTAGGGGGTGGGGCATAAATACGATTATTCAGAGACAGGAAGGTCTTTTAGAATTCTGAAAGGTCTTGAATGCCAGGCTGATGAGTTTGGACACCTCTAGGTAGACAAAGGGGAGTCACTTATGGATTTAGATGAGGAAGAAATTAGATCATTTTGCATCATGAATGATTGCCCAGGCAGCAGCATGGCATATGGTTTGGACAGGCAGAGGCTAGGGGCAGTGGGCTTAGGAGGAGGTGATGAGGAGATTATGAGGTTTGTGCAGGCAGTGTTAACGGGGATGGAGAGCAGGGGCCGCTGGGAGAACATGTAAATGGATCAGTAAGTGAGTAAGATTCTCTAAGTGCCCCGCTGCCAGATGAATCTAGATACTGCATTTGGTTTCCTCCTTCCCTGCTGATTGATTTTGGTCATGATCAGGCTGGCCTGATGGACACTTTCCCTGGGTAGAGCCCAAGGTCACAATCAAGCAAGCTTTTCTATTCCAGGGCAGTCCCCAGCTCTCAAATGGGCATCACTAATCTCAAATGGCACTCCCTGTGGCTTCCCAGGGAATCCCAACTCTCTCTTCAAAACAGAATGCACTGTGCAGAGGTTCTCATACTTTGGTTGGTATACTCTGCAATCAGGCAGTTGTTTAAAGTGCTGATACCCAGGTCCCAAGTCCAGAGATCCTGCTGCAGTGTCTGAGCTGGGGCCAGGCCTGGGTTTCTACACGGCCTTCAATGCCTTACCGTAGCCAAGCCTTCCCTTGCAGTCTGGAAGTCAGGAGGGGGGTTTCTCTCTGGATGTGAAGGATGGTGTTAGCTGACACCAGCATCTTTGCAGTGCCAGCAGAGGAGCTTGTCTCTCCCCAGCAGTGTGCAGAAGGTCTTGAGAAAGACCTCTGCCATCTCTATCTGGGGGAGATTTGAAAGCCAAAATCACAATGGGTGGAGGGACTGAGAACTTGTCTTGAAACTGAATTTGCATGCTCCTTTTACTTAGGGCGTAGGTTTTGTGGGGGTCCTGGTAAGATTATGGGTGACCACAAGTCACCCCATATTCCCGTATTTGCCAGTCATTTTTTCTGCGAATTCTTGGCTTATTCTTCCTTCCTCACCGCAGCCAAAGAAGAAATGACCCACTTGTTTTCTGCAGTTATTACATTGTATCATTATGCTACAGTAAGAAATATATAGTATACTTGGTTTCTATAGTACACAAGGCAGGGCTTCTAAAACTTTGGAATTTCCTGAGTCGAAGATAGGTGAGGCCCTTCCAACCACACCTGTTTATGCTAATGAGGTGACTGTAGGACCACTAGATAGCTTCAGGATGGCTGGTTGCCAGGGGAACCAACAGTGTGATTAGGGGGACTTTTAACCTCACCCCCTGGCCGGGTTGGGGAGAGAGGCTGGAGATTAAGTTCATCACCAATAGCCAATGATTTAATCAATTATGCTTTTGTGATAGAATCTTCATAAAAACCCCTAATGGATAGGGTTCAGAAAGCTTCTGGGGTGGTGAACATACCCAGGTATATCCGGAGAGAGCACGGAAGCTCTGTGCACTACACGTCACCCATATACTCCATACCTTGTCCTATGTGACTTTTCTTAGGCTGCTCATTTGTACCCCTTATAATAACATCCTTAAGATAAACTGGTAATAGGAAGTAAAGTGTTTCCCTGAGTTCTGTGAGCCATTCTAACAAATTATCGAACCTAAGGAGGGGATCAAGGGAGCCCCTGCTTTTGTAGTCCAGCCATACAGAAGTGTAGGTACCTTGGGTACCCAGTACTTATAATTGACATCTAAACTGGGGGCAGTCTTGGGGGACTAATCCCTTAACCTATGGGATCTTCCCTAACTCCAGGTAATTAGAGTAAGAATTGAATTGAATTATAGGATACTCAATTGGTTTCCAGAAGGTCAAAGAACAGGTTGGTGCAGGGACTACACACACACACACACACACACACACACACACACACACACACACACACTTGCTGTCAGGGTTGTAGGTTAAAACAGTTTAGCATCATCACCATCTATCTTGTTCTCTGAGCTATGAGCTTCCCAGGACATGAGATGGATGGTTTGTCTGCGTGCCCAGGGTCCAGCTGTGGGCCTGGCATGGAAGTGCTTCATGAAAGCCCAAGGAGTAAGCAAATGAACAGAGACTGCCCCCCCACCCCGCAACATCTCAAAGAGAGAGAAGAAAAAACTGCTTCAACTGTCAGAAATGTGACAGAGAAGAGTCAAGAATACATGGAATTAGCTACATACACGTGAAACACAATTCGTACTTCCCTTTATGCTGTAGTAGCCTAAAAAATAGCAATCTTTCCATCAAAATAGAAAATGAAAGCTAACACCACCACATGCACGGCAGCAGAATTCATCAATTATGCCCTCACTCTCGACAAATACTCTGCTTGCTCACTCGAGTAAACCCTATGTTCATGTTGACAAGTGCATAGCTTTGTGCTGCCGAGAAGACAAATGTCTTACTCTCCTTCAATTATTGAATATATTGGTCATGGTCAGCTATGGTTTCTTTCTCGGTAAGTGTGATTATTGGAAAAAGATGTGAAAATCAAAGTCTGTGTTCATATTTCTAAGAGTTCAGCTTGGGCAATCTAAAAAATCACACGTAGAGTTGAAATGTGGCTCCAATGAGTACTTTGAATACAGGGCAGTCTG
Source organism: Cynopterus sphinx (assembly GCA_030015415.1). NCBI lineage: Eukaryota > Metazoa > Chordata > Mammalia > Chiroptera > Pteropodidae > Cynopterus > Cynopterus sphinx. Next base: position 81,106,843 of record CM057379.1, on the reverse strand, counting down.
ACCCTGAGGGTATCCTTGGGAACATCAAATATAAAAATTTGTTTCTTATTCTTTAATGATGGAGTCAAAATGGTGGGATTTGGTGCTTCAAATATTTCCTTTTCACCAATAATTAATGTCTATACAAATTATGCCAATATAGATATAGAAAATTGTATGGTTTCAAACCATACATAGTTTGAAATTTGTGATGAATAAGCTAACCTTTACTTTTAACTCTGTCAGTGTAAGGCAAATCTGGAAATTTTTTAGGACTCCTGGTGTTGGGACTTATAGAGGTAAGAAACGAGTAACATTCCTTTTACTACTCATGCCAATATTTTGCCAACAAAATACATCTGCAGAGGAGAATCATTCACGTGGCACAAGGACTTACTGTTTTGGGAAAAAAAAAAATTTCTGTAAAAATTCTGAAAATACGGAAGACATCAAATGCAACTGAAATCATTGAAATTGTGGGAGGGAGAGAGAATATTGATTTCCTGGTGTAACTGTCACAATCAAATTATTACCTGCTCACTCATAACAGCTTGTGGAAACTAGAACATACCTGAAATTCAGAGTTAAGCATATTTTATTTCTGGGAAAACAGTGTTTATTGTTAAGAAGTCATGACAAGTATATTTCATCTGTGAATCAAGGCAATTTGGAGGGAGTTGCTGAAAGAGATACAGCAAGGCATTCTAACTTATAAATGTGTTGATGACTATAGAGGTTAGCAAATTCAAAATGAAATCACCAGAAAAATTTTACAGGGCGCGCCACATGAAATCAGTGTTTCCTGATTGAATACCATGTGACTAGGCCACTGGGTGGGCAGTGAAAGAACCACAGTTAAGTTTCAGTAAGAAAAATCCCAATCACTATCCCAATCACAGAGACACATAGCTTTTGCTAGTATTGAATAGATGATTAAGACTGATTTCTGTATGGTCATAAAAACTTATCTGCAACAAATCAGAGTGGAGTTCATAACACAGGTGGTCGAATCCACAACTGAAAGCTTGACAAACGGGGAACATTTGGACATGCAGCAGTATGTCACAAGGAGGAAGAACCAAAGCTGTTTATGTACTATCTTGTCCACTGGTTGGACTTTGTGATCTGAGGCCTTTGCAGAAAAAATGAAAACACTGTGAAGTGCTTTCACCGTGTTCAGTTCTTTGTTCTGTGCTATCCATTCGTCTGTGAAAAGGTTGATGATTACCCAAAACACATGTAACAGGAGTAGTGAAGAAACATGCAGGACGCCGGGGAAGTTTGCTGAAGTCATATTGGGCCATACATCACCAGGCTTTGTCTGCTGTGATTGAGTGGCTTCCAGAGATTATTGAAACTTTGGAAGCAGCATTTAATGATTATCAGACACACAGGTGGCCCGTGAATTGAGAATTCCTGTACACGTGCTAAAGGTTAGAGGAGTTTTTTCTGATGAGCTTCAAAGTGAAACCATAGACATGTTTTCATTGCCTTCAAAAGTAAAAGCAATCTATACTGTTTATCATCTCAGAGAAATGATGCCTATTTCAAAACTGTTGGGTAAAGAGCAAAGGAAACTTGCCAAAAATTAATCTCCAGGGTTCAAAGTAAAAACAAAACAAAACAAAAACCCTTCCCTTCAGAGAAGAAAAATTCTGGCATGGGACAGGGCATATGAGTGTGTGGGGTGATCACAGAAATTCAGACAGTGAATTTTTCTCTACTTTGTCAGAACAGCATCTGACAATATTCAACCCATAAAGTTTTGGTTACTGTATTACTGAATTTAAATGCATGCTTTTTGGCAAATGATTACAGTAAAACAAATTATATTTTAAATAACTGTTTAAATACAGTTAACTGGACATATGGGATACATTTGCAGACCTGATGTAAAAAAGACCCTAGAGCCTGAGTCTTACAAGAGCTCCGTAGAGCTTAGCCTATGCCATTATGCCTAGTCCAGGTGGAGAATCACCCAGTCATGCCTGCGTCTCGCTTCTGCATTTGGCTCTACCTTGGCCAAACCCTGTGACAGGTGAGGAGGCTCATTTTCAACCCCGTGTTAGAGCTGAGAGCTGACACTAAGAACAGCTGGGTAGGGGCTGGTACTAAAAAGAGGGAAATGAAGGAACTCCACGGTGCCTTGGAGAACTTTATGGACTGTCTGAGAATTCTGTCACATCTCCGGGAAGTTGGCCCTGGGGTGGGCCCAGTTACTGTATTTTACTCTTCAAACTTAACTCACATGTCTTCAGACTGGCTGCTCCAGTTTCAGTGGAATGAGGTATGGTTGTAGGAATGACATAATAGACATCATTTTGTTATTTTGTGAAAATGTTTATAGGTAATTAAAAAATAAACCTTTTAGAAAATAGTTAACCAGTGACATCTTGTTGACTTCTAACTTAGGTCCACTGGTAGAGAAGGTGTTGTCATTGTATACAGGTGTGATAGGGTCATTCTATCCCTGTCAAACACAGATTCTACTGGATAAATGAATGAATGAATGAATGAATGAATTAAAGAGTGAGTCTCCAAGATAGTGAGCTGGAGACCAAAGATCCTGGGCTCAGGAGGAGAGTCAGGGTGTCAGGGCAGGACTGGCGCAGCCTCCTTTCTACAGACTCAACATTTTGGGTCTGACTGCTTTGAAGGTGTTTGTATTAACTCCAGGTAAGTGGCTGCCATTGGATGGGACAGAGCAGGTTTGGGGAGTTAAAAGAAAGACTCAGCAGGATTTACTACCTCAGGAATACCTACATTTCCATTTGTGATGTCTGCTCAAATGCCCTTGGGATGTAACTCCTATCACTCCAGGCTGCCACCACCTCCAGCTGTGTTCCTCCCCAGAATCCGTGCGCTGGGCCTGAGGGTGCCCTGAAAAGAGCATTGATGAATTGGGAAGCCTAGGTGCTCCCTTTGTCCTGCCTTGCTCCATGACCTCTGGAAGCCTCAGCCCCACCATAAGTCATGTGACCTGCCAAAGCCTCTACTTGATGGTGTTAACTCACATCTATTCCTCCTAGCTCCCTAGGGTGGGGCTGCTGGCTGGCCCCCAGAAACCTCCTTCCCTCTGAGAGAGAATGTATTAGTCAGGGTTGTCCAGAGAAACAGAACCAATAGGATGCATAGAGAGAGAAAAGAGATTTATTATAAGAAATTGGCTCACGTGATTATGGAGGCTGAGAAGCCCCATGACTTGTTGTCTGAGAGCTGGAGACCCATGACAGTCACTGGTGTAATTTCAGTGCCAGTCCAAACGCCTAAGAACCAGGGTGACCGTTGGCATAAGTTCTGGTCCAAGCCTGATGGCCTGAGATCCAGGCAAGGAAGTGTTATAAGTCCCAGCCTGAGGGCTTGGAAGACCAATGTCCCAGCTCAAATAGTCAGGGAGAGAGCCAGGTCTTTCTTCCTCCGCCCTTTTGTTCTGTTTGGGCACCCAAGGGATTGGATGAGGCCCACCCCCACATTGGGGAGCATAGTTGCTTCACTCAGTCTACTGATTCAAATGCTAATCTCTTCTAGAAACACTTTGCAGACACATCCAGAAATAATGTTTAGTCAAATACTTGGTCACCGCACATCCCAGTCAGGCTGACACATAAAATTAACTGTCACAGAGATGGTGGACCCTGAGCACTGGAGCTGCAGGCCTGAAGGCCAGTCCTGGAAGGTTTGGGGATAGAAATGTGTGGTCTGCTGAGGTCTCAAAGAGAAGAACTGGGGTGGGGGTGAGCCTCCTCTGAAGACCAGCTGGCCTCTGACTGTGCATGTTGTCTGCTGGTGGGGATCCTGGACTTACCTGAGCCTCAGTTTCTTTAACTCCAAAATGTGAATAAATCAATAGTCTCCTGGAGGATGACAGTGAATCTCAAGTGAGGTGATAGACAGAAAACCACTTTGTCAAGTATAGCACAAATGGGAGACTAATCCCAACCTGGTTCCTAACTTCTGGCACACTTCCCTTCCTGAGGCTTTCATTTGTGTCTTGCGAAGGGTTGCCGGATAAAATAAATACGGACTAAATAATTAGTATAAGTATGTTTCATACATTGCCTGAGACATACACTAAAAAATGTGTTGTTTATCTGAAATTCAAATTTAGCTGGGTGTCGTATATCTTCATTTGCTAAATCTGACAATTTTATCTTTGTAAGAAGCCCAAGGTGAGTGTTGGCCTTGTCTCAGTTAACTTCCACCACACCATCAGTTGACTGGAAGAGGAGAGGTTTATTTATGTGCATTATCCCTACCTCTAATGGGGAGAAACCACAGGGCTCCATGGACTGACCAGCGTATGCAGAGAGTAAGGCAGGAGGGGTAGGTCCCACTCCAACCCAACCCCAACTCTTCCTGAATAGCCTGCTTGCTGCAAGGAGGGTGGGACTGCGGGCTGCTTTTCTCAGAGGTAAGGACAGCCTCTGTCATCTAGATAACCAGTAAAAACAATTTTTCCTGACATGCATGTTGAAGCATTTAGGGGGAAGTATACCATTGTCTGCGGTTTACTTTAAAATGCAGAAAGAAAAAAAGAAGGTGGATTTATGAATGAATGAATAAAGGGATGGATGGATCTATGATCAAATACAATAAAATGTTACTTGTAGAACCCAGGAAGTGATATGTACGCATTACCTTTGACGCATTACCATTTCAACTTTGCTGTATATTTGAAATTGTTCATAATAAAATGTTGAAAAAATTTAACTAATTAAAATAAATTTTTAAAATTCAATTTTTATAGAAAAATTGGAAAATACAGAAAAATGGACTCCCAAATCTCCATTCTCACAACTCAGCAAAATTTTGATGTATTTCCTTCCTGCCTTTTTCTATGCACTTGCTGGTATGGTTGTTATGCAAAATTGAGACCCTTGCTTTTTTCTCTAAAGTCAAGCTCTGGAATACCCTGGGGCAGAAGTTTTGTTGGTCATCCTTATCCCCCTTCCCGGATGGCTTCCTGCCTAAGCATTTCTTAGGCTTTATCTTCCATTGAAGAATCATCACCCAGCCTTGCAAACATTTTAATGTCCTTCCTGGGCTGGAGGAGGCACTCACTAAGACAGAGCTCCTTCCTCCCAAGCAGGGCACTAGAGCCCAGGGAGGGACAGGGCGGCGCTCAGGTGACCCACAGGTAGTTAGGACTCTGTCCACTGGAGAGAGAAGCTTGGTGTGGAGGGTGAGGGGAGGTGTCAGATGTCTGGAGGCCTGTGAGGTACAGGGCTTAGAGTACATCCTCTTGAATAAGGGGCTCGAAGGGAGTGTATCTAGAAATAGAGTGGTCATCAGCAAAGAGAAGTAGGATGGGTGAGATCATTTAAATTTGGGTTTATAGTTAAATGCATCATTTAAATTCCATTTCTACCTGCTAGTATCACCATTTCCCAATATTTGGAAGATATTTCTGTCTGATTTCTCTCTGAGTTTAAAATTGGACAACTGTCTCCATGCTGGGCACAAACAGGGAGAGAAAAGGATGAAGAGCCTTAAAAGCCCAGTGTTGCCTTTGCTCTGCCTTTTCAGGGAGGTGGTGAAGTCTTGGAGACCGAACCGGCTCTGTCAGGTGCCCTTAGGTGATTTTGTGTACATTGATTTTCTCCTCTCAGCCTCAGTTTCCCATCTGTAAAGCAAAAAGAATGCTTTTTGTTTCTGTCAGAGGTAAGACAGGGCAAATGCAGGTGTGTGACATGGGGCCAGACCCAAGGAGGCCCTTCGTGTCATAAGTGGGGTTGGCCTCCCCCCCGGCCTCCTTAGGGAGGTCACGTTGACTTGCAGACTTGGCTTCGCTCCATCACACACGGCTCTCTTCCCTGGAGCCCGAGTGGAATGTTTTCTCTTTCCTCCTCCTCCTCCTCTTCCTGTGCACTGTCTGTGGGACTCCGCCATGTCCCAGGGCTCCCTAGGGGCAGCTGATCCTTCTCCTGCCTGGCTCCTGCCCCGTAGCCCACCAGGCTGTTTCCAATTTGAACGCCATGCATCTTGCCCCTTCAGATCATAGCCGCCTCTTTGATGGAACTAATGATGATCTAGGGCTCCAAGGCCCCAGACCTCCCCAAACTGAGATAAATCCTGCCTCTGTGCAGACAAGGGGCCTCCAGCCCAGCATCTGATCCCCTCATTCAAGCTGGAATGGGAGGGGAGGTGTCTCTGAGAGCCCCCTCTTGGAGAGCAGTGTGGGCTGCAGCTGGAACCAAGGAGACAGGAAAAGAGGGATTTCTCCAAGGCTGTGAAGAGAGTCCCACCAGGCACTGGGGGGAGTTGGCAGGCTATGGAAGGGTCAGCTGGGCACACCTTATCCCATCAAGACTTGGGGGCACAAGCTGGAGCAGACAGCAATCACTTATACCAGCTGGGTTATCAGGCTCAGTTCCACAAACAGTCCCTGACAGCCTCCTGGCACTGCTGGGGACACAGGGAGGACTGACACCTATTTCCTGCTCCCAGGGGCTCAGGGGTGTGGGAGAGGGATTACAACCCCAATAGTGTGTGCTGGGTGGCAATGGGAAGCCTGGGGGCTGTGGGAGCACAACAAAGAGGACCTGACCCAGCCTGGGAATCCTGGAAGGCTTCCGGGAGGAGGTAGCCCTGATTCGGTCCTTGTACAGGCCTCTCACTACACAGATTATATGCCCTACCCATAGCAAATTAAAAAATAGAAAAGAATACTAAACCCTAAATCATAAATCTTATATGCCAAAAAAAGAGAGCTCTTTCTAGATTTTCTGATTAGAAAATTTGGATAAGCATGACAGTGAAATTTACCATCTTTGTTTTTTTTTGGTTCCACTAGTGTCATATGCGAATGATCAGGTATGTGCCCAGCACTGGCTGAGTGGACTCTCTGAGTGGAAAAGGCGAATAAATGTGTGTGTGTGTGTGTGTGTGTGTGTGTGTGTGTGTGTGTGTGTGGCTTTCCACAGAAGGGTCTGAGAAAAAACAATGCAGGGGTGTTAGGGATGGCAGTGGCTCCTTGTGATCAGAGTTTTGGGTGCCTGAAGGCTGGTGGTGGTGGAGGTATATCCAGGCAGAAGGTGCCACTCAGCGGTGACCAGTTCCTGTAACTCTACAGGCTTCTCCGAAACCCAGTGTGACTCCAGGGCAGGGAATTTATCGCCTCTACTGCACTGACCTGGCACGCGTTGGTATAGGTCTAGGGGGCCTATGAAGCCACACTGGTTTTATCAAGTGAAGGATGAAGAGTCACTATCAGCAAACTGGGGTCCTCCCTAGCCCCTCCACCCCAGATATCCTCTCTAACCATGGCTGCTGCCATTATTTTCATCCTATTCCCCAGCTACCCCTGGATGCATTGCCATTGGCTGGTCTCTCCTGAGTACATTGTGTCTCTAAACAGGCCTTTGAATAACGGAGTAGTAGGTAGGGCTTGTGTCAGAGTCATTGGAGCTGGAGGGTGAGGTGGAGAGACAAAACGATCTGATTCTGCCCAGGGGCATTCCTTTCTGAAGAGGGCAGCTCCCTAGACAGCACCCCTTTCTTCCCAGCACCCCCAACCCTGCCCTCTGCTTTCTTAACCTTTCACTTCCTCCTCCTTTACCCCCTGCTGCCAACAGCTCAAATTCCACCTTAAATGTATTAATTTAAAAAGTTAAAATTAATTTAAAAAGTTAAAATGTATTCATTTAAAAAGTTAAAATTAATTCTGATTTATCTAAAGAACTTTGGGTTTCTAGGCTTGTAACCAAGCTGAGGGTAGACTGACTTTTCCCAGCAGACGGCTCTGTACTAATCAACACAGGTGTGTGTCCTTAGCTGGAAAGCAGGCGTTCACCTGGCTGCTCCCCAGACTGTCCCTCCTCTTGGGGGGTGAACTCCACAGGGGATTTAGTACTTCTGTCAGCCCCGCCCCCACACCTCAGCCATCTGCTAGTGTGACTTCAGAGACCCCAGCAGCCTGGGCCCAGGGCCTACCTATCTCTCTCTGTGTGACCCAATTTTCTGAGCTTCATAGCCTCTCATAAAAGGCTCTGAGGGGCCTTCATCTAGGCTGGTGGCGACTCTTTGCAGGGGCCAGAGGAAGGAATGAAGGTGTAGGGGTGGGAGAGAGCTCTGCCATGGGCCTTGCTGTAAGCCGAGTCCTGCCACTTGGAGCAGCTTCTGTCCAGAATCCCACTCTGGAAGCCCCTGTCAACTTCCCAGATAACAGGTGTGTGGCCCCAGTGTCGTGCTGACTGGGAGCCGTGAGGTCAGGGGCTGTCCTTGCTTGTTTTGGAGGCCATCACTTTGCTCCCGGCGGCAAATACAGTAGGTGCCCAATAAGTGTGTGCTGTGTGGAACTCCATGCCTAGAACACCCCCCTGTCCAGTCGTGCACCGGACAGCCATGGTCCCTGGGGAGGGCTTGGGGGTGGTGGTCTGGGGGGGGGGGTGGTCAAGCAGAGGCCTCCCGGGGCGGCGGGGGCCGTTGGGAGTCGTCCTGCGGGGTTGGGCTAGGCCGGACGCCGAGCTCAGCCTTAGCCGTGCCGGAGGCGCCTGGGCTGTGGCTTCCCCCCGGGGCGGCAGCGCTGCAGCCGGAGCCCATCACCTGAGCTGCACCGGGCGGGGTGGGTGACTATTATTGGGAGAGGTTAAAAAAAATCATTATCAAATAACTACAGCCTGACAAAGTTGGCGGCGGGACGGAAAACGCGGCCCGGATCCGGCCGCGGCGCCGAAAGCGGAGGGAGCAGGTCTGCGACGCGTTTGCGTGGGGCTCGCCCCGACGGCGCGGCGGGGAGGGCGCGCGAAGGGGCCGGCTCCCCGAGAGCCTCCCCCGGGGACCCGGCGGCGGGGCGGGCCGCAGGGGAGGGGGCGGCGGGGAAGCGCGTGCGAGGCCCGCCCCGGGCCTCAGTTTCCCAGTCCGTCTGACACGTGGCCGGGTTTTAAGGGCCCTCCCATTGGGGACATTCTGCAGTCCCTTCTGGTGTGACTCTGCGTCCCCGATGCAGGGAAGGGACCAGCTCTCCCAGGGTGGGAAAACTGCAGGAGGACACCTCTTCGCGCCCCGTTGCTGCCAGCGCTGTCCCTGCCTGCCCAGTCTTTTCTCTGCAGCCCACAGCGGATGGCGGCTCCCGGATAAGGGGATGTCTCCTGAGCGAGGCCAGATCTCCCTTCCTGGACGGCCAGTGCTCAGTCCACGCGGAAGGTGGCACGAGGCCCTGCTTCTGTAGGAAGAGATTACCCTGCCCCTCCACCTCCTCCTTTCTAGTTGTTCCCACCTCTTAGGTCTTCTGCATCTCTCTCTCTCTCTCCCTCTCTCTCCCTCTCTCTCCCTCCCTCACTCTCCCCCGCACCTTCCCTCTGGGGATTTCTTTGCCAGAGTGGTCAGCATGTGTTTCGGCCCTCCTCATTCCCTTTCCTCAGTCACTTTGAAGTTGGCCCAAGTTCCCTCACCAGAATATCCCAGGGGCTGGTTTTGCCTCCAGAGAAAAATCAGATTGCAGACGGACACAGGCTTCCAAAAGGCCTCTGAGCTCTTCGAAGTTTGAGTTTTAAAAAAGCTTTTAAAAAGGTAGGTTGTGGAGGACTGGAGAGATGCAGCAGTGAAGTCCAAGGACTCCTCCCTGGGGACTTACACACACACACACACACACACACACACACACACACACACACACACACACACACACACACACACACACACACACACACACACACACACACACACACACACACACACGCACACACACACACACACACACACACTACCTGTCTTGCCCAAGAACAGGGCAGAGCTGGAACACTCCCCAGGCTCAGGATGTCTACTCTTAACATTATGTCGTTCCCAGCCTTTGCCCACCAGGAGACGGAAAACACTGGAAAGATACTATTAGGTGGAACCAGAAACACAGATACTCCTTTTTGTGCAGATTGTGGTCAAGTAGTCACTTAAAATGGTTAAGATGGCAAATTTTATGCTGTGGGTAATTTGCCATAAAAATTTTTTTGCGAAACAAAAAAGCAGATCAAAGGATTTGAACTCAGGTCATTTGTCCCTAGAGCCTGTGCTCTTGTCTCTGCACTGTATTGTCTACCTAGAAGAAGCTCAATAAATATTTATAGATGGAATAAATGGAAATAATGAATGAGTGACTTCAGAGGCTTTTACATATGCTAGTTTTCCTTCCACTCCCTGGTGCCTCGGTGTCCTCATCTTACCCATTGCCCTGGGCACATGAGGTCCCCATGTGTATCTTCATAGCTGTCTCTCTCTTTCCCTTGTTTCTCAGCCCTCCCTCAAGCACCTCCTGGGTAGCCCTGCCCTGGCTAGTTGCGGGGGCAGGCAGGCAGCTGAGGCACTGGGGACAGCCACCTGAGGCTCTCACGCCTTCTCCTCCCTCCTAAGGTGTTGCTTTTACATGTATACCTCGTCTTCTCCATGACCATGATGCAAGGCAGCATTTGAGAGATTAATTGCTGACTTTATTCCTAGATCTCAGGGTTCCAGTCTGGTGAGTTAGTAACACTGTTGGAATTCCATCTGGGCCATTCCCCTAAGTTTTGGTTGCACTTCAACTAAAGTTGGGGATCCAAGGGGCTAGCTCTCTGAGCACCACCTGGCTGTGGGAATCCTGTTTCTGGGTAACCAAATGAGACCATCTCTTTTCCATCTCTGGTCAGAATTTAACCAATTTAGCCCTAGGCCAAACTCATCCCTGGTTGCTTTTGGAGAGTTTCTCCCAATTAAACCCAAGTCAGCTCTATCTCTCTGTTTGTTGCATCTGTTCTATACATGGCTCAGATACTGCCTAGCTGGGAGGAATTGGACAGAAGTCCAGGGTTAGTTAGATCTGATTTGACCTTAAGCTCCTGGACTCTGAACAGCCCAACCACAATGGTGAGGGGTCTTGGGAGCTGGCTGGCCTACAGGCAATTGGTGATTAGGACTCCGGGCCCTGGCCCTCCTAGGGTGAGATACAGAGTAATGTTTGGTCAGGAGGTGGTCTCTCAGGAAGATGGATATCTGGGGGCAGGAGCAGATGAGGGGAAGAATGAGCAGACTGGCAGCATTGAATAAAGCTGAGGATGAGGCTTTAGTGTTTGTGAGGGGTGAGGATGGCCAGGTGTGAACGGGACCCCAAAATGCCAAGCATCCCAGGCAGGTTGTCAAGGACAAGGTGGGACCCAGAATGATATGAACTCAGGGTTCATATCAGGCTATACCATAGAGCCCCAAGGAGGATGCAGGACACTTGGAACTAGGCCACAGAGGGAGCTCACACCGCAGGCATCAGGAGGTTTTTACCTGAGGGGGAGGATGAGGCAGGGCCAGGTTCTACAGCTGATTCTCTCACTTTGCATTACTTATGAATAACCCAGAGCTCCTAATTCAGGGACCAAAGCAAGCCCCTTAGCCCAGCAGACCCAGCCATCCCTTGGTTATCCATTTGGTAGGTTATTTATAGTTCTATGCCTATTTACCACAGTCAGAGGGAGCTCAAGTCCAGAGCTCAGTGCACTTCCACTTGCGTAAATCAGGCTTCTGTGGAAGATGGAGCCTGACCCTGGCAGGCAGCTGGACACGACTTTGGCATTGACTGTGTGGGGCCTGCTTCTGCATCTGGTCTAGACCCTGTGGTCATGTGGATGACTGAGGGCCCACCTGACCTCTGTCTCACTTTTCCCAAGAGGTTGGTTCTGACACCAACTGTCACTAAATGGTAAACAGCCAAGCACTAACCCCCTTAAAAAGCTTAAGATAAGAGAAACTTTTGCGGGGAAGGAAGAACAAACCTAACAGGAAGCCAAGTGGGTAAACCGTTACTGGCACTGATGTGAGGGTTGTGTCTCTCTTTCCCAGGCAAGAGAGACTGTGCCTTTGGCTCCCAGGTTGGAGTGGTGGGGAGTCTCAGAGGGGAGATCTCTGTGCATCTGGGGGAGGGGTCTGGAGAGCAGAGTCACCAAGTCATGCAATTTCCTCCCATAATCCTCTGGGTCCTGCTGAGGTCCCTCTATGTGGCTACATCTGAGGGACCTCCTGAGGAGCAGGCAGTCAGAAGGCAAAGTGATCAGAAACAGAGACCTTGAGGTCAGACAGGCCCACTGGGAAGTTGCTCAGTGCCCTTGGGAAGTTATTTGGCCCTCCTGAGCCTCCTGACCTTTCTGAATGTACCTCCTAAACTCTGCAGTGGGGATAAGAGTGCCCACATCATGGGGCTGTTAAGAGCATTTATCGAGATAATGCATGTGAAGAGGTTAGCACAGCGCCTGCCATACTGTGAGCTCCCAATAAAGAACACCTGCTGTCCTTTTCAGTGGTGGCTGAGTAAGGCTGGGGGCCGCAGACAGGCTTGATTGGTACATTTTTGCAGACCTGGAATCTGGCGAGAGAAAATTTTCTTAACCATCCAGAGCTGGGACAGGTCACCCAGAGAAGAAGCCTCCAACCCTAGCCTGACACCATCTTATTAGAGAGGAGGGCGGGGATGGAGGTGTCTTAATCATAACTTGAGAAGTGTAAATCAAATACTTTTAATTCAACTCACCAACATTCATTAAGCAAGGAATGTGTGTGGAATGGGAGGTAAGATGGCAAAGCTGCTGAGGATGTATCCTCAACTCCTCATTGTCTAATGGGGAACTGGAAAGGGGTGACTCTAATGCAGGGTACACTGAGGGCATGGAGAACAGAGGAGGACCATGTAATAACGTAGGAAAGTGAAAGAAAGGAAGGGAAAGGGCTCTAGGCCTTTGGAGATAATTAGGAGGAAGCAGGGAGGAGAGGGCGATTCAGGCACAGGAGGACAGTGTGAGGAGCTCAGAGGGGCAGGGGCGGAGGGAGTGGGGAAGAGCTCTCAGGGCCAGAGTTACCAAGTTGCCCTCCCCAGGAGGTGGAGGGAGTGAAGTGCAGGCTAGACCTGGACAGCTGTGCAAAGAGACTGGGGAAGGGGCTTCCAGGCCCACCTCTGTGCCCCTCCATCTCCTCACCCTCCTCCTGGAGTCAGCCCCACGCTGCCTTTCAGCCAGTGCTTCTTCTCTCCCTGAAACTTCAAAAGAAGTGTGCACCACCAAGTTAGAAAAAGCCCTCAGTGGGCTCTAGATTTCTCCTGACCTGTGAGGAGGGGGATGTGGAAGGATGGGTCAAGGCCACTCCCCGTAGTCAGAGAGTCTGAATTTCTGATTCCAAGGAGAGCAGGCACCCCTCAGACTCTAAAGATGGCACCCACTCTTCTGTTCCCCCATTAAATTCCTTTGGTCATTCATTTATCTTCTCACCCACTGGCACTCATGCCTGAGCACCCATGTACCCTGCTGCCCCCCAACACCTTTGCCTGGATGTCTCCAGTGTGTGCCCAACTCCCTAAGTCCTACATTCAACTCTTACTCTTTCTCTTCCTCCTCCTCTCAGGAAATGTCACCACCTCCACACCCTTGCTCAGGCCAGAAACCTGAGAATCCTTGACACATTCCTCTCCCTCACCTTCCACTCCCACTTTGACATCAAATTGTGTAGCTTGCAGCTCCAAGTTATACTCTCGGTCCAACTACTCCTCACCATCTCCGTGGCCACCATCTCTGTCTCAGCTGCCATTGTCCCTTGTGTGAGACACCTGTAGTGACCACAACACCTGTCCACCTTTTATCCATTTGCCATACAATAGGCAGAGAAGTTTTTAAAATTGTCCATCAGGTCATGTTTTTTCCTGCCTAGAACTTTTTAACAGCTGTCTATTAGACTTAAGATGAAATCTGAATTCCTTGCCATAACCAATGATGTATCTACTGTGGTGTTTTATATCCTATCCCAACAGACTGTGAACTCCCTGAGGGCAAAGACGGGGCCATTCACTCCTTACTTTAAAATGCCTGACACATAATAGGCACTCAGTAAATATTTGTGGATCTAACTCTTTACTGATGTGCTCACTCACACACTCACTCACCTCACAGCTATTCACCCAGCCCCTCCTTGGCGCCAGGTCCCATAATGGTTTGAGGAAACCAAAGTGAATCAGAGGGCCGTCCTGGCCTACTGGCATTTCCAGGCTGTAGAGGGGAGTGCCACAGAGTACCCAGCCCAAGTTACAATTCTCTGAGCACCAGAGTCACCCTTGCTTACCAGGCTGTGTCTGTCTTCCCTTTGTGGGGCAGACAGTACTGGTTTAGGGTTAGAAATCCCGGATTGCTCCCTGGGGCTCCCATGGGGCATGGGGAGAATCCCAACCCTTTGCCATTGACCTGGGCTGGACACATTGCGGAGTACTTCTTCACACATTTTCCCATAGGACCCTCATATAACTTATCTCACTAGGTGCTGTCCGTGCACCAATTATACAGGTGGAGAAGCCAAGGTTCAGAGAAGGCAAGGGACTTGTTCGAGGTTGCACAGATAATAATAACTGCAGGAGCCAGCATTTATTGAAAGTTTACTGAGTACAGATCTAATCATTCTACATGTATTTTTACACCGAAAGCTCACATATTACCCTGTGAGGTAGGCAGTGGTATTTCTAAGTGCTTAGCTAGGAGGCTGTTTTTATACAAGGTCGGACACAGCTTCTCAGGGAGTCTTTCCTGATGATATTTTGTTGGTGTGTCTGTTTTCCAGTGTATATTTCTAAAAAGCAGTGGCAATGTCTGATGGCCTTCTCTGAGGTCTGCTCTGTGAGAGGAGATGAGCAGGTGCCACGGAGAGAGAATGAAAGCTGAGTTCTAGAGAGGTTCAGAGATTTAGGGAAACCAATAAATACAACTTCTTCTCCTCTGAACTTCAGAACCCAGTTGACAGAGAGACTTGCAGGAGCTAGACCCTTTCTGCAGGCAGCTGATTAGAATGGAACATGCCTAGAATGGACTAGACAGACATGGTCACTCCCTTCTCCCAAATCCGGTGAGTCCATCTTTTCCCTGGAAGGAAAGGAAGTGGGTAGGAACAGGAAGTGAAGAGGGGGCTCTCTACTCTCGATGAAACTTCAGGGGTGGGGAACAAGAGTTTCCCCAATATACAGACCGTCCAGCGCTCAATAAATAGTAGCTATTATTATCCTATTTCCAGCTTTTCGTGGACTTCCTTGACCCCCACATGTATTATTATATTACATAACATATAATAATATTATTCCTAGCTTTATTATTCCACCCATAATGTTATTTCTAAAACCTCTTCCACTTCTAATGTGCTTGGCTATGAGATGCTTATCTGAATGATGTTTCTTACCTCCCTCTGTCTGCATTTATGCTGAGCTACGTGCTAGAAAATGCCATTTTGAGCTTAGTGAAATTTCTTAAGACATATCTGAAATCCATTTCCTTTTCTCTCACTTCACTTGCAGAAGGAATTAAGTCTCAACTAAGTTTCTCTTGGTGGCCTGGCCACCACGGGGCTGGCTTTGAGATAGGTGCAGGCTTCACTTTGCACTGATATGATTGGAGAAAGTTCTCAAGGCCTCAGTTTCTTGGCCAGACAATGGGGGGTCACAGTACTTACTCTTCTGTTTTGCCATCTGCTATGGTCTGAATGTTTGTGTCCACCCCCCACCCCCACCAATTCATATATTGCATCCTCACCCCCAGTGTAATGATATTTGGAGGTAGGGCCTTTGGGGCCTTTGCCCACCCTCATGAATGGTATTGGCGCCCTTATAAGAGAGTTCTCAGAGAGCTTCCTCACCTCTTGCACCATGTGAGGACATATTAATTGAGAAGAGGGCTGAGTATGAACTAGGAAGCAGCTTCTTGCCAAACACCGGATCTGCCGGCACCTCTATCTTGAGCTTTCCAGCCTCCAGAACTGTGATGAATGAATTTCTGTTGTATAAGCCAGTCTGTGGTATTTTTGTTATAGCAGTCAGAATGGACTAAGATCTGATATGAGGCATACACTAAATAATGTCCACAGGTAGTGGACATGTTAGTCTGTCTGCCCTGCACCCTTTCCTTGCTTCTTCTAACAGAACTGGCTCTTCTGCCCATTGTGTTGGTCCAAGGGGTGGTCACATGATACTGTCTGGACCTATTATGAATCTTTCTTGGGACTTTAAAATCCATAATAGAGAGCAAAACCCCTCTTGTGCTCTGTAGAAGTGAGTCTGAAGCTGCCAACGGCCACATTCCCTGACTCACAGAGCTAGGAGTCTGCAGTGGGAGTGAACCAGGCTGGCCCACTGAGAAAGGCAGAGGTGAGAGACAGAGCCTGAAGCATGCAGGCCCCTTCCCCCAATAGACCAGCACCACCCAGCCTGACCTTCATTTAGGCCACTGGAGTCAATAGATTCCCCATTTTTGCTTAAGCTTGTTCCAGTTAGGTTTCTGTCACAGGCATCGAAAGAGTCTTAATTATTATCGCCCTGGGAAGTTCTACTGGAATCTAAGCACCATGAGAACAGGGACTGTTACTTCAGCACCCATAATAGCTCTGAGATTGTGGTAGGTGCTCAATAAATATTTGCTGAATGGATGGTTGCCATTTTTAGAGTGCCCCTATCAGACTAGAAGCCTAGGTCCTGAATGACACCACCTGCTTTGTTTCATCTCCTGCCTTTCCTCCTTTCTTCAGTTTCTTCTTTCCTTCTACAGCCTGGCCCTCAGCTAGCATTCTAGCATGCAAAAATTAGGCCAGACCCAAGGTTTATCTTCCCAGAGCGTGGATTCTGGGTGGGCCAGTAAAATGGAATTCATGTGCCCACACAAGAAGTCAAATTGTAAATGTACCCTTGAGGCACAGACCCAACATGCTGGGGCTCAGAGAGGGAGGGAACTCATAGTAAGCTTTTTTGGACAAGTCTCTTCTGCTCCATGGGCTGAGATCCCTGCCTCACGGAGTTAGAGGGGCTTACAGTAAGAAGGGACTGGTGGGGCTCTGTCAGCTGAGAATACAAGTTGGGGAAGCTCAGGTCTCAGGAGGAGGCTTTGTGTGTGTATGGGCGGGGGGAGGTATACCTTCTTGGGACCCTCAAACAGATCTGTCCAGAAGCCCTGACACCCCATTCTGATGGGGGCCCCCAGCCCTGGCTGTGAGGGAGTCTTCTCCTGGGGCTGCCCAGATTCTAGGTTTACTTAGGAGAGCAAGATCTCCAACTCAGAGAACTCAAGAGGCTAGAGATAAAGAAGAGAGGCCAGGGGCCAGCACAGTTTCTCTTGCCCTTTGGCAGCTCTGTGTGGATAGGGCCTCAGCTCTGTTTTGGTCATTATAGCTCTGGCCACCCTCTTTGATTTATTAGCTGTGGCATTGTCAAATGGCGAAATAAAGGTTCCCAGAGTGCCCTGGGGGTTGCAGGAATTTATTTCACACTTGACTATTTTTTTTAACACCTACTAATATCCTTCACATTGGGCCCAAAGTTCTGGCAGCTCCATTCTTACAAAACTTTCGGGGATGGGTCCTGGAATTCCCCCTGCAGTAGCCAGCTACAAGCATGCAGGCAGCTGGGGGATATGGCGGGTGGGATTTGGGGCCTGGTGCTGGGAGCCAGAATGGGGAGAGGGGCTAGATAGGGAGGTCAGTTCAGTTTCCCTGAAAACAGCCCTGGGCTAGAGGGCCTAGAGCCTGGCTTCCTTATACTGCCTTTCTCTGAGACTCAGTTAGTTCAATCACCTGTAAAATGGGCATAATGAATCATGAAGTGAATGCTAATGCCTGGGACAGTGGTGGGCCTGTAACAAGGGCTAGATGTGAGCAGCTGAATCTGTCTCAAATCCCCCTGTGGAAACTGGAACATAGAGGCTGTTTTCCTGGCCAAGTTTTCTCTGCCCACTTGGCTAGAGTTTCCTTCCCTAGTGTTTCTGTTGAACTGCTGCAATTCACAGAGCTTTCCAATGTCTCACTAGTCATTAAGCAGGACCTGTTTGATCCTTTCTGAAAACAAGACCCCAATCCTGCCTTTTCTCCCTGCTGTCATTTATTCACTCTCTGTCATTCCGGGGGAGGGAGCAGAGCAACGGAAAGCCCTGGTGGGGGCAGCTGGGCAAACTGCACAGACCCCCACTGGAGTCTGACCAGCTGCTCCCCATGGGCAGTTTACTCTTCCAAAAACAATGCAGAGAACTTGGCCTCCCTGACATGAGGATGAGTTATGTATAAGTTGAAGGCTTGGGGGTAAGGGAAAGGCTGGGCATAGGGAATAGCCAGGAAGAATGTTCAGAGGCTCTTTCTGTCTCCCACTCCATCAACAGTGTCTCCTATGGCCCCCCAGCAGCCTAGCCTCTACAGGGGCTCAAAGGAAGGATCTAGAATGCTCATCTTTATCACAGAGGAAGCCAACAGATCCTATGTGGATGGGACAGATTCAGCAGCTCACATCTAGCCCTTGTTAGGGGCCCGCCACTGTCTCTCAGACCTTCCCAAGTCCCAACCAGAAAGCCTGTCACATGAAGACTGCTTGAATTTCTATAGTGTATTCAAGTGACAGTCCTACTTCCCTCCCTAACAGGAAATGACTGTCCTGACCAGCCATGTGGGATGACACCAAAGTCATGCCTGTGCCTGCCTCACCTATATCAGATAACCCTTAAGCGGTGAACATGAGGTTTTATCCTTCCTCTTCCTGCACTTGACCAAGAGGCAAATGACCTGTGAATATTGTCCTGTAGAGCAGTGACATACCAGGCAGGGCAGGTGTGTGAGTGGTCCTTAGTGCAGGTGGGAAGGAAGTGCATCATTACAGGGAATTTAATAACAATAATAAAACTGTCTCAGACTCGGCCTACTCATTATGATCACTGCAGACTGGCAATTCTAAACCATGTCAGTTGTAAGACTTCTCTACACTGAGGCAGCGGGCACCCACCTTCCACCTCTTGCTGTGACATGGGGGTGCAGGCTCCTGGACAGCTGCAGGTGACCCTTCAGCTTGTACTCAGTGCTGGCCCTACTTTCAGACTGATTTCTGTCTCAACTGCACAAGGTTGAGATGGAAATGAACTTGGAGGAGGAGGTCAAGGGGCATAAAGAGGTCAAAGTGCCAGCTCAGATGGCAAGGCCTTTCTCTACTTATAACCCTCCAGGCACTTCCCCCACTGATGCGAGAGAGAGGTACAGGGACCAAATCCTGCAAGAGTTTGGATTTCATAATCACAGTGAGAAGCTCTTGGAGGATTCTAGGCAGAGGAGTCCATGAACTGACTTATGTTGGGGAAGAATGGGATAATTCAGGATGCTGGGTACAGGGACGGGATCCAGTGAGACTTGAGAACAATGTTCTTTCCTTCGAACTACAAGGCTTTTTCAATGTCTGCTGTGTGCCATGCTCTGGGCCAGCTCCAGGGGAGGTATCAGTATAAGTGAAGCACACAGGCCCCTGCCCTCAGGGCGTGCACAGCATGGAGGGGGAAGCAGACATTAATTCAATAATCTCACCAACAGTGACACACTGATGAGTGCTGGAAAGAGACATGTAAGAATCCCTGGGCATCAGGGAAGTCTTCCTTGAAGGATGAGTGTCAGCAGAGATCTCAAGACAGAGTGAGCTAATTAACGAGGCACAAGAAAAGCAGGGTGGGGAGGTTGTCCAGAGGCTTGGAGGTGAGAGGTGACAGGGGAACTTGGAGAACCTTAAATAAGGCCACTGTTGTCAGGAGTGAGGGGACCATGGTGACAATGAGCTGGTGAGGTCTTGGTAGGTCAGGGCTTCCAGGAAGAGTCACACCAGGCCAGGTTTAGGAGTTCTGTCTTTAGCCTGGGAAGGTATTGAAGGGCTTTCAAAGAAAGGGGTTCTGATTGGAGTTGTGTTTTTAGTCTTGTTTTTTGTTTTAAGATATAATTGACATATAACATTATATTAGTTTCAGGTGTATAGCATGATGATTCAATATTTGTATATATTGCAAAATGATCACCACTAAGTCTAGTTAACATCCGCTTCCACAGTTACAACATTTTTTTCCTTGTGTGAAAACTTTTAAGATCTACTCTTGTAGCATCTTTTAAATATGCACTACAGTATTGTTAACTATAGTCACTACACTGTACATTACATCCCCAGGATTTATTTATTTTATACCTGGAAATTTATGTTTTTTAACCCCCATCTCTCACTCTGCCCACCCCCCATGGAGTCGTGATTTACAACATGATATCAATGACTATAAGAAAGCCGAAGCCAGAGGACCCAGCATGGGCCAGGCCGGGCCTGGATGACTCATGACCAGTCACTGACTGGGGTAAGTAGGAAGCCAGACTTCCAGGCTCCAAGCAGCACAGCCGTGACGGCTGTGGGAAAGGTATGGCCTGGGGTGGCATGTGGTCTGTCCAGCAGAGTCCATGCCCACAGTTCCCATTGGGCACCAAGGTACGGCCCAGCCCTCTGGCATAAGGCGCCAAGAAATGTGACTTGTTCCTTTTCTATGCAAGGTGACCACAGCCTTTGGTCTTGATAAGTAGATTATGTTGATTCATGGCCTTGGACTTCAAGTCATAAAACCACAGTCTGGCTCAAGATATTTCACTGGAGAGTCAAAGAGATAACTGGTCAAAATGCAGCTGCGAATCTCCCTGGTCTTAATCACGGGAAACTCTGTCAAGTTGGTGCTGGGTTTGCCTGGCCTGAGAGAATGCTGGTTTTTTCTGCTTGTTGGGTGCAAGCACCTCAGCATTCAGAGAGCCCTCTGGAGGCAGGAACTCAGGTTGGGTGGGGCTCTGGGAAGATTGTTCCTGATGCGTGTGTGTGTTTTAAATAACTGCTTTATTGAGACATAATGCACATACCGTGTAACCTACTGGTTTAAGGTGTACAATTTAATGGTCTTTAGTATATTCACAGAGCTGTGCAGCCATCACCACAATTTTAGAACATTTTCATCAGCCCTAAAGAGAAACCCCATACCCATTAGCAGTCACTCCCAGTTTACTCCCCTGCCTTAACCCCTGGCAACCACTAATTCACTTTCTGTCTCTATAAATTTGCTTATTCTGGACATTTCATAAATGGAATCATACAATATGTGGTCCTTTGAGATTGGCTTCTTGTACCAAGCACGTTTTCAAAGGTTCTTACACATTGTAGCATGTGTCAGTAAGTCATTTCTTTTTATTGTAGAATAAGATTCCATTGTATGGAAAGACCACGTCCCATTTATCCATTTATCATTCGATGGGCATTGGATTGTTTCTACTTTTTGGCATGAATAATGCTGCTATGAACATTTGCGTATATGCTTTTGTGTAAACATATGCTTTTATTTTTCTTGGGTACATACCTAGGAGTGGAATTGCTGCGTCATATGGTAACTCTATGTTTAACCTTTTGAGAAAAGGCTGTTTTCCAAAATAGCTGAACCGTTTTACATTCCTCCAGCAACATATGAGAGTTCCAATTTCTCTATATCTTCACCAACACTTCTTATTGTCTGTTCTTTTTATTATAGTCATATAGTCGGGCATGAAATAACATCTCACTGTGGTTTTGATTTTCATTTTCCTGGTGGCAAATGATGCTGAACATCTTTTCATGTGCTTGTTGGTAATTTATAATTTTTTTTTTTTTGGAGAAATGTCTCTTTAGACCCTTTGTTCATTTTAAAATTAGGTTATTTGTCTTTTTATTATTGAGTTGTAAGGGTGCTTTATATATTCTAGATACAGGTCCATTATCAGGTTATAATTTGCAATATATTTGCAATATATTGTTTTGATCCCTGGAGATCATCTTCTATTGGGTGGATATTCTGCTTTTTTCCCCCTTACAGTGGAATTTCAATTAGTAAATGTAGAAGGAATTGATGGACTTGAAAATCACCATTTGGCAAATTCCATAGTAATAATCGTCTCAGGTAAGAATCATTAACGAATGTTAAAATTGGTGGGCAAAAAGTATACGAGAAACAGAATATTTACAATCTTAAAGAATTTCCCCCACAGAATACTTAAGGGAAAAGCAGCAACTTTACATTGGAGAAACTTGGCAGGCAATGTCTCCATCCAATCGTCAAAATTAATATCAACAATATTGGGAAAAATTGAAATCATGTGCCTTCTGGTATGGTGCCCTGAGAAAGCTACAACTGCACTTTTATAGTTTTCTTATGCAAAATGTGTACCCTGAATTTACTGGTGAGGAAACATCAGACAAAGCTAAGTGTACTGTGTAAGATGTTAATATTTAGAGAATCTGGACAAAGCCTATGTGGGAATTCTTTGTATTATTTTTGAGAAGTCTGAAACTATTTCAAAAGGAAAAGTTAACAACAACAACAACAACAACAACAAAATCCTGCTTTCAAAGCTCCTTTAGTTTCTCATTGCTTAAGGAAGGAGACCCAATTCCTTAGCCAGATCATCACCAAACTTGATGATCTTGCTCCAGCCCACCTGGAGCAGGTCTGTAGCTCTGGAGCAGACAAGGTGAGGCTGCCTGTTATACCAAAGGCAGTGGGGGCCCTGGAAGGGTTTCAGCTGGGAAGGGCCATAGTCAAGTCAATTGCATCTTGATGGGTGGATTTGACTGGACATAGAGAAGCCAGTTGAGAAATAACTTGCAACATCCCAAGAGAGAGAGAATAAAGAAAGAGGAAGGGACTGAGTCTGGAAATGTTTGGGAGGTGACATCAGTAGGACTTGGTAATGGAATATGGTAGAAGAAAGGGGAAGCAAGAGTGACTTTAAAGTCACTGTCACTGGGTGACTGAAACCAAGAGAGTAAATCATCTATTTGGGTGGTTGCCCAACGTGCAGGGTATTTCACATTTGTTCCTTTGGATGTATTCTCCACGCTTCTTCACCAGCTCTGTGCCTGGAAGGCTGACCTATACGGGTTGCATCATCTGGGCTCTTTCTGTCTTCTAGTTATGTTCAACCCACGAGAGACCAGCAGGAGATTAGAGGATGGGCAGAGAGAGGTTGCAGTGTCTCTCCAGGGCCTACTCTTCCAAGTTTGGCAGTGGCTGCACTCATCTTTCTAAGGCAGCCATTAGTTAAGCAGCCCTCTCCTGTGCTACTGCTTCTTGCTGGCCTCCCGTGTCTTTTCATGCCTGAAGAGGAGGGTGTAACAGCTAATCCGTAGGTGCCTCACCATCCTTTGTAGGATTCTCTTACCTCTCTCTCCCCTTTGTAATTATAGTCTCCTTATTAAATTTCTTCAATTACCCCTTTGAGTGCGAGATCTGTTTCTTACCAGGTCCCTAACTAATACACCAGTTAACAAAAGTGCCTTCTCTGGATTATGTCATTATTGTTGTTATTCATCTAACACTTTAAATGGTTAGTCTTTGAGGCAAGAGTGATTGTTGCTATCTGGCTTTACTCCGTCATCTTAAATGGAGTTCCTCTGTCTCTACAAGAGAGTGGTCCCTAGTGGCCCTGTCTGTGCTATGTGATCTTTGCCCTTGGTCTCAGTTGATTAGGGTGGCCACCTGACCATGCCAACAGGGCTCATCCCTAGGATATTTCGGCATGAAGAGGTGTGATTCTTAGTTGTGCTAATGAGCCTTAGACCCATAGCTACAGAAAATGCCCCAAGTCCTTCCGTTACCTAGACTAGTTCAAATTGGTTTTCCATCACTGAGAGCCTAAAGCATATGATGAATGCATTTATTCACCACAGTGGTAGTGCCGTTCATTGAGGTCCTAGAACAAATGGAGCCCCTTACTGTATGTGTCTGTCTCTGTGGGGTTATATTCTGGAGTCTAAAGCCTCTCTGGCTGATTGCTGAGATTTAGAAGTTATCTGACATAGTAGGGCAGGGGTCCCCAATCCCTGGGAGCAGGACTACTAGGAACCGGGCCACACAGCAGGAGGTGAGCAGCAGGTGAGCTAGCAAACTGGTCCCTGTTGCTGAAAAGGTTGGCAACTGATGTAGTAGAGAATTGAAGCCATTGAGGTAGATGAGTTCTGAAAAGGGACAAAACTTACTACCGAGAACCAATCTTTTAGGTACACACTCCCTAGGGCATTTGTTGCATTTGTTGCAGAAGATGCAACAGCAGAAGTTCTCAGCCCTTGCTGCACGTTAGAATGATCATTTTAGTTGAATAAAATGCTGATGCCCGAGCCCCACCTCAGACCAGTTAAATCACCTTCTCTCCTTGGAGGTGAGGCCCAGGCATTAGTATTCATCAAACTTCTCAGATGATTCTAATGCGTAGCCAATTGTGTTGAGAAATCAGCTGCACCTGCCGGTCTTAAGGGTGTGTGTGGACCTGGTTTGGGGTCGGCACTGCAGGGGTTGGGTGGGTACAGAGAAGATGCAGAAGGAACATCCTATGCACTTGAGGATCCAGTGCAGGTGAGGAGGCTGCCAAGCTTAAAACAGTAATTACAGAACAATGCAAGAGAGGCAGCCTGTAATTAACTGTTATACTACACGCTGCCCACTCTCACTGCTTTGGAAGTTCCAGGAACAGGGAGGCTGAAGGGACCAGAGAACCCAGTGACTAACAATCTCACACAGTGTGCTATGCCTAGCGCTTACCATGTGTTTCTGGTCCATCTCCTCCCTCACTCTTGTAGGGTCATAGGTGGACTGTAGGGTCCATACCTCAATTGCACTCATGGGTTTTAAAACATCTTCCTAACTGTAGCATGCTGGGCAGATGTGAGCTCATGGCCCTTGTCAAAGCAGAGGTCTTGTGACAGGATTTTTGGTGGCTCACAAATGCTTGATGGAAAGGCCTTTCATAAGAGTGACCCAAGGACCCACAGCCCCTATCTTACTCACTTGCAATTTGAAATGATTGTGTCCACTGCCAAGTGTAGGGTACAGATCCAGCCTATTCTGCCTCTTGTCTCTGCTTCAGTGTCTGGGATTCTTCAGGTGCCCATGGACTCTATGCTGCTGCCACAGCTCCCACCCCTATTCATCTTCCTCCCTTTCTTCCTCCCTAGCCGAGACTGATTGAACTTGGCCACTGAAGAGCAATTACCTTCCAGGAGTTCCCAGTTTAATGGGTGAGGCAGATACAAGACTGGTGATTATAGCCCAGCCTGAGTGGTGTATCTTAGAGAGATATTGATGGCTGTTTCTGTTCCAGCTGCCTCCTTCCCTCATGAAACTCCTTTAAGGCTGTTGTTCCCATCACCTGTTTGGTGAAGCCCTTTCTGGCTCCTCCTGGTAGAGGAAGCTGCCCCTCATGAGTCCCCACTTGGGTCTATGTTGTGCTTGCCCCTTCCCAGCATCTCCCCTCCTGCGCTGCCATGGCAGTCTCCTCGGGGCTTGTTCCCTACTGCCAGACTCTGTGAGGTCTGGGTCACTGCTCCACTACGTTCTGGGTCCCTGAAATGCAAGAGGTGCCAGAAACTGTCTCCTGTGAGAGTAAGTTCAGCACCAGTGTGGTGGGATAAAAATCTGTTGTTTTAAGAACTGACATCAAATTCCCCTTAGAAGTGAATCATTCCTGTTTAGAAACATTGATTCGATTTTCTAGGGGAGAAAACAGAACCATGGGGGCTGGATGCTGCTGCTTTGCCAGTAGGCAGGATTTGATGGAGTGGGAGGATGAAGAAGGAAGATGACAGGGCAGGACCAGCAGCAAGACAGTGAGGGAGAAGGATTTTAATAGGTTCCTATCATTGCAAAGCAGATCCCTCTGCCTCTCCAAATGCCAGTAAACCTCTACCCACACAAATGCCTGGTGGGAATGGGTTTGGGATGGAAACTGAGAAAAAGGACTTGCACATCTGTGTGGCTGTGGTAGAGGACTAAGGTGTCTTGAGCAAGAAGCTGAGACTGTCCCAAATTGAAATTCAGTGGAAGTAGGGCTCTTGTCACAGGAAATTGAGACGTGACCAGTCTTTGCCCCACCTCAAGACTCCACAGACATCTTGGGAAAGAAGCTCACAGTCTTCCACCATCCACAGACTGGGATGGGCTCTGAGTCATTCTAGTGCGGTCTTGCAGGGTCAGCCTGACCCTGCTGACCCCAGCAGGCAACACCAGGGCATCAGTCTCTGGCGGCCACCACTGGAAGAACAAAGACCTCTCTCACTTAGGTTCTTGTGCTGCCTATTGCCTATGGCAGCAGGGCTGGTGCGGTGGGGTGGCCGGATGCCTCCTGAGGAGCCCTTGGGAACCTCTTCCGCCTGTCCACATCAGGAGAACAAGAGCGATTCCAAAGCGATGTTGCTTGACTTCCACATACATCTGCCCAGGAAACCACTATTGCTGCCTCCTTTCCTTGACATCTGCTCTACAAGTATCCCAAGCAAACAAATGGAGAGGCTTAGGTCTCCAGCATACAAATCTGGAGCCAGCTGGTAGCTCCAGATTTCCTTGAATTTGCTAAGAAACCTACGGTAGCTTGAGCAGCAGGCATTGACCAACTGGCACTGACCAGCCCTACATGTTCTCTTTGTAAAGACAGAAGTTGAGCAAGTTATCACTGGCTTGTGAGGTTCAGGTAGGGATGGGTGTACCCAGTAATCCCCAGGCCACCCTGACTCTCTTTTGGCTCTCACTGAGCCCAGAGACCTCTTGTTTCTCCCATGAGTGAGCATATTTTCTCCCTCCCTCTCTATCTCCCTCCTTCCCTCCTCACCTCCCTCAACAGACATTCCTTGAGCATCTCCTGTGTGCCAGGACTGCACTTGGCATGGACTGCTCAGAGTGGACATGACATAATCCCTACACTCAGGGGGGCTTCATCTAGTAGGGACACAGACAGACATAGCAATGGACAGTTACATATATTATGGAAGGGCATTGGCAGATGAGTCTGGGAGCTCTAGGACCACTGAGGGAGCACATAGCCCAAAATGGGTGGGATTGGAGCTTCCTGAAAGAGATAATGAGAAGCTGAGTCTTACAGCAGGGGGCCCCAAACCCCAGGCCGTGACCAGTACTGGTCCCTAGCCTGCTGGCAGTAGTGCCACACAGCAGGAGGTGAGCAGCGAGTGAATGAGTGAAGCTTTATCTGCATTTGCAGCCACTCCCCAGCACTAGCATCATCGCCTCAGCTCCACCTCAGATCATCAGGCATTAGATTCTCATAGGAGCACCAGTCCGTGGTGCCAAAAAGGTTGGGGACCTCTGTCTTGGAGAATAGTGAGAAGGAGTTAGCAGAGTTGAGAGGATTGATAGGCAGAGGCAAGAGCAGGGTTGAAGGCAATGATGGGACAGCTGTGCCCTGTAGCAGTAGAGCAGTAGAGTAGGCAGCCCTTCTCAGACCCCTGTCCTGGTTATACTTTGGTGGGCTGGCATCTACAAGCCAGGCAGGACTCAGCCTGGCACACCACTATTCTACTCTGCCTCCAGTCTGCTGCCCTGTCAGAGGCCCAGCCTGAAGTTTTGCTCACGCACAGATGCCTCTCTAAGCTGGGCGCAGCTGAGGCTTCCCGGGGCACTTTTATCATTGTGAGGTACATAAGTCAGGGTTTGGAATTTCAGTCACAGAAGACAACTCTGGCTGGGTGAGGCAGACAAGAAATTTATTCAAGGATACGCATGGCACAGAATCTCTGGGAATGTCGGAGTACCAGAAGCAGTAGGATTTCATAGGCATCCCCCAAGCACTCTATACCAGCCACGGCTCTGTCTTCAGATACTGGACACAAGCCTACTCCTGACAACCAGAATAATTCCATGTGGCATCTGTTCTCTAGGTCACCCCTTCCCATCCTGAGACTTGTGGAGCCCAGGTCACATGACTAAACCCTAGCTATAAGGGAGGTGGAAGGGAGGCTGTCTTTGTGAGGGAAGATGGAAACTCATAATATGGAGAATTTTCCAGAAGTAGGGCAAGTATTCAGAGGCATTGGACAGGCAAAAGAAAAATGTACAGGGGCTCTATAATACAATGGGTTAGGGGGAGCCCACTTTCTAGCATGATCTGAGCATGATGGACACCCCGGTGGCCTGCCATAAGCCACTCTACTTCCTCTTCTTTCGTTTGTCTTTTTGTTCATTCATTCATTCAACCAATCATCAGTGACAGTTCTTGTGTTTTGGGGGGCCTTGTCCTGGGTATTAGGGTCCCTGAAGTTAGTCATGTCTTTCATTGCATACCTCTCCCACCACCGCAGGGGCTCACTGTCTGATGGGAAGAATAAGAGATAGGCCTGCAATTCTGATGCCAGGCAGAGTGACTTGCTTCAGCCATGATATGGGGAAGTGGTTACCTTTATTGTAGGTTGACTTTGTGGAGGATAGAGCTTAAAATGGGCATTGAAGTGCAGGTGGGATTTCGATATGGATGGATGGATGGTTGGATGGATGGATGGATGGATGGATGGATGGATGGATGGATGGATGATGGATGGATGGTTGGGTGGGTGGATGGGGGAACATGAAACTCCAAGCAAAGGCCTGGAGAGGAGTGCACTGAAAGTGTACAGGGAACATTCTGTCAGTTTAATACAGTCCTGGTGGACAGGAAGTAGTGCGTGCTTGCAGTGTGTCAGCAGTTCTCAGTAAGGAAGAAGTGAGTCTATTTGGGCAAAACAAAGGGAGTGTGAAATGGTGAACGGGGAGTTCAAGAGGGGGAGGCAGACAGGGATGTTCTTGTGTTGGGTCTCAAATTCAGGCTGGGGACTTGATTGATCATCTAGGGAGCAGGAATTATTGTAGGACCTGGGCACACCAGGGATGGTATTGAATCTGAGTTTGGGCAGATCTCCCTGATGAATCTAGGGCTGCATGGCAGGGCCAGGCCCACACCTCTATCACACCCCAGGCCTCAATCACCTGCTGCTGGGCACAGAGTGGGCATTTGGGCACTTGCTTGTAAGCTGATGTAGAGAAAGAAGGGGACCAGGTGCTGACATTGTGCTAGGTGTTTGATGTTCCTCTATTTCCTTATCCACCTAGAAGGGTGAATCAGTATGAGGCAGGGGGAAAGCTCTCTGTAAACTGTAGAGGGCTGTACTCAAGTGTGAGAGGTCCTCCAAATTCAGGTCCTGGGCCCATGGAATGTGGCTGGGCCTCAGCACCTCCCATGTTACAGTACTTTCTCCCATAGGTGGTATGGTGACACATGAGGAAGGCAGGGGCGGACTGAGAACGAGACTGTATTTTACAAACTACTGACATCAGCTGACCATGGCATTTTCCATGGGAGCAAGGAAGGCCTAATTCAGGTTCCCTTTAATAGACAAAAAAATCACTGTTGGGGAGATTGCCCCACGTAGAAGGCCACTAAACCAAGGGGCCACATTTCTCTCTTCTGGGAAACACTCCAAGAAGAGCCCTGGGTATTGACTTGGTCATAGTGACCTCCCTAGGCTCACACGGGGAAGGCCTGCCTGTCCCTCAAATGAGCAGAGCTTTGCCTTCATGCTTGCCCCTGCCTGGGGGTCTCCCTGGTTTGCAAGTCCTCGCCTTCCAGGGATTAGCCCAAGACAATGGTTAAAGGCATCCAGGGCAGCCTAGCTTTGGTGCCAGGGTGGCTTCTAGCCACCTTTGTGAAGTGGACACCTGTCTGCTCAAGGAACAAGGCCACCTGATGCTGCATGTCCCTCCACCGAAGGTCTGAAAGTTTCCTTTGGTTTTCCACAGGCTCAGTGAGCAAGGCAGGGTGAGAGGAGCCTGGGGCGAAAGGCCCTGAGGGAGAGAGTGTCTCTCAAAGGCTTAGAGTCAGTGGCTTTATTCTAGAACAGGGGTCCCAGGGCCAACAATCCTGCTTTAGCCACAGGGCTGTGAGCACATCCAGCTTCTTGTCTGGGAACTTTTAAGCTCTTTTTAAATCACTCCCTGATCACCTTCCCAAGGTGGGGGGGGGGGTGGACAGTGGCCTGCTTCTGCCCCCCATGAGTGTTCCCTTCTTGGGCCAGGGGAATTAGGGCCAGTGAAGGTGTCCTGCGGTCTCTGTAGGGAGTATTCCACCTCTGTCAGCCTTTTTTTTCTTTGTTGTCATGGTGACAGCTGTTGACCTGCCTTGGAAGTTCAGGTAATATGCATATACCAGAAATCACAAATTCCATGAAGGAAGGGAGCATGGCCGTGAAGGAGAAAGGCCACTAAACCAAGAGGATGGGAGAGGCATTCTACATGGAGTGTGCTAAGCTTTCAGTGGAGCCCTTTGCTGCCACCCCACATGCCTCCTGCCTGGGGAGGCAGGTGCACTGGGTGTAGGGGACCCACCTTCTGTTTTTTTCTTGGAAGATGTCATGACTTGTTTTCTCTTAATCCTGGTGAGCTTTGGGATTCTCATCTGGAAAATGGCAGCTCTCCTCTGGAGAAGTGCTCACGTTTGAGTCACTCTTTCCTGAGCCTGGAATGGAATGTTTACAGTGGCTTTTTATAGAAAAGGCCATAACCATGAACTCCCCTATTAGATATGTATATCTCCCTCCATCCCAGGGCACATGCTGCGAAACAGGTATGAGATCTGGAGGGAAACCCCTGGGTCTCACTAGCTTTGGGACTTTGAAGATGCCATATCGCCTCTGGGGATCTCAATTTCTCATCTGTATTATGGGGATAATATTACTCACCCAGAAGGGAAAGAAGGGCCTGACTGATGAGCCAAGGGCTGGTCGGGTGCACGGAGGCAGCATTGGTGTACCGAGTCACCAAGTTTCAAGGACCCCGTTCTTTTGCCCCTTGGCAACACTTGCCTGTCCTGTGTAGAATGCTGGCTCTTGCATTGGTCCTTTTCCTAGAGCCTTGGTCAGAAGAGATGGCACTTTGCCCTAGTCCTCTGTCCTGGGTGTCCACCCGGGGGAGCCCTGAGGCTCTTCCCCAAGGATGTGGAAATGGGCTCCGTGACTCCTCTTAGCTCCTCAAGAGAGCAACAGCCATTCTGCCTGTGAGTTGGAGGAGTTGAGATAGAAAACGTGGAACCAAAATAGCTTTTTTCCATAAACAAAGCTGCTTTTCGTTGGGGAAATGTAAACAGGCAGATGTATTAGGAGACGGTGCCATCCGGCAGAGCAGTGGGAGAAGCGACAATGGAAGGCCCAGGGCCTGCACTCTTGGCGGCATCTCGGCTGCCCTCCAAGCAAAAGGCCCAGCAGTGAGGCTGCTCCTGTGCCCAGGGTAATCAGGGTAATCAAGGACACCCTCCTTGGCTTCCCACAACACTATGACTAGACTATAGCCCCCATTCTGACAAGGCTGGGAGCCTTTCCTTATATTACGTGCAGCCCCCCTTGGACTGGGAGTGTTTTCTAGGGTCAGGGGCATAGAGACATCTGGCCTCAGGGTCCATGCGTGCAGCCTGGCATCAAGCAGACAGAAGAAAATGTGGCCATTCTTGTCCCCCATCATCCCAATCTTTGTGCTCCCCATCCTGTTGTTCTATGAATCAGCCTGAGATCTATTGAAGGTGCCTCACATTAGAAGGTCAAATATAGGGTCGGGTTGTCTATTGCAGGGCAGGGAGGGCAAAAGTGGGAGAGAAAAAGAGAGTGAGAGTGTGTTTGAGCTGGTCTGTCCCAGTGGGTGGGCAGAGGCTTGTGGTATATTGAGTCATTGCTCAGCCTCAGAGGTGTTGAGCCCCCACAGGACCCTTTGGCTTGGCCCCGGCAGCTTTCCGAAGGCTTCTGGGAAATGCGCTCATTTCTGGGTTGGCAGCTGTGGCTTTACTGAGACTACAGACCTGTTACTGGTAAGGGGTTGGTGGTCCAGCCTCATAGCTGCTGAGCTGTCCCCAGGGTTATCTATCAAGGAAAAAAAGATCTTTCAAGAGCCAGATGGAGCCTTGACCATCACACTGAAAAAGATCACACAGCACCCCTGTCATACCTGCCATGAGCTTTGTATGACAGAGATGTTATTATAGCCCATTTACAGATAAGAAAACAAGGCCCAGAGTAGTGAGGGGGCCTAGCTCCAAGAGGCAGAGCTAAAACCCCACCCCAGCAGTCAGCCTGTGCTTAGAGATCTCTCTCCACCATGACGTGATCTTAGCCAGGGATACTGAGGCCACTGCGTCCTTGTGAAGGGGAGGAAATAGAAGCCCAAGGATGGTTAAAAGCTTCCCCAAGATGATTAGGCAAAATCTGGGGTGAAGCTGAAACTGCCACCAAATCATGTCTTCCAGCCTCAAGGTCAGGGTCCCGTCCACTTCACAGCTGCTTTGTTGTATACCCATGAATGAGGACAAGGGTGGTATCAGGCATTGGAAGGGAGGCAGATGCCTGAGAGGAAGCCAGGCTCAGGTGCTGAGGAGGGCAGAGCTGCCTGCCCAGGAAATAAAGGAGGAAAGGCTGCACCCTCACCTGTAAAATGAAATGATGAGGGTATTTCCCACATAAGACAGGTATGAGCATCAACTGAGACCTGGCACCAGTCAGAGGAAACCATTCCTCTACCAGCTTTTGTATGTCTGAAGGTAGTGACACTCTTCTTGTAAAAACAGCACTTGGAAAAGGGCCTCTGGCAGAGGGGATGTGACAGACTTGCTAACAGGTTCCCACCCCAAGGACAGGTAATACATACCTTGTTGAGGTCAAGATGGATACTTCTTGCAGAGGAGCTGAGTGGAGACAGAAGCTTGGGGTCTGAAGGGAGGGGACTTGGCTGCAACCCTGGTAGGGGGTCTGAGGGGAGGATGCAGTGATAGCCCAGTTAGGAGGTGGGGCCTGGTGGAGGCCAAGCAAGAAGTTGACCAGTGGAGGGACAGGCGTGGTTTGTGTTGGAGACTCAGCGGGGCCCAGCTGGTGGGGCTGACAGGCTGGGGAGGGCTGTCCTGGTGACCCTATAGGGGACCTTGAATAAAGCCCAGGAGAGGCCAAGGAGGAGAAAGTGGAGAAAGAGGAGACAGGCCAGGAGGCGGGCTTAGGGAAAAGGAGTTTGCAGGAAAGGTGTTTGCATCCTGGAGCAGGAGCCAAGAACCACGTAGAGTTATTTTCTTGGATCATGTGTCCCCTTAGGAGAATGTCTGACTGGCTCTGCAAGGTTTGATCAAAGCAGAGGATCAATATCCCTACTAGTGGAGGGGCAAGTACCAACTGAGGTCCATCGGGGCCGATTTCCACAAAGATCCAGAGTCCCATGTGAGCCCTCCCCACGTCCTTGGCCCATTTCCTAAAAGAGGCCCTCGTGGTCCCAGTCCTCCCAGCATGGATCCAATCCTGGGGAGTCTGCTCCCACATGTCCTCAGACGCCCCGCTTCTTCCTTTCTCTTCCACCCCTCATTCTGGCCACTGTCCCCATCTAACCATTGTCCAGCCTCCTTGTGGTGCTCCGTGGTTCCCACCTTGCTCTACTCTCCCCAGAACTCTCTACCTGCTTCTTGCTGCCGGATAGAGCCTAAGAAGGGTCTCAGCATGCGGTGCACTCGAAACTCCTATGGTCAAAGAAATCCATGCTCCTGGTCCTTCCCTGCCTCAGAACCCAACCTTGGTTCAGGTTGTGTGTAACCCACATGGCCTGTATCATGTTCCAGACCCTATGTCTTTCCCCCACACTCTTCCCTCTCCCTGGGTGTCCTCTTCTGGCACCTCCTGCCCCTCATCTCCAGGGTTGGGAATCCTTGGCTCCCTTCCCAGCCAGGTGCTCTGGCCAGAGGTACCCAGTCAAAACTGTCTTTCCCAGACACTCTGGAGATGTGTGCTGGGAGTAGAGTGGGCATGATACGGAGGGTCAAATGAAGGTTGGGTCTGGTTCTCAGCCTGGATGTGTTCTTCATGGGCTTCGCTTGGCTTGGGGGTCTCTGATCACTCATCCCTCCAGTTTTGCCAGCTCAGGGCAGTGACCCTGTTGCCCTGTGAGAGCTGGTGGCTAGAACCCAGCATTGCCCCCAACTGCAGCTGTCCCCATGTGGTTGGCTGCTGCCTCTTATGGACCTCACCCCCCTGTTGTGGCTGGTGCTCCCCTACTCTGCACCCTCCACTTAGCCTTCTGGTCAGGGTTCAAGTGAAATCTTAGATCAGGGCTGAGCTGAATCAAGGATTCCGAGACCAAGCCTGACTCTGGTCTGCTATAGAGAGGCTGGTGGGTTCCTGGAGCCTCCATTCAGCTCTAGGAAAAGCTGCCATGATGGGTGGGTATGGGCAGCTGTGTGTGTTAAGCTGTGCCTCTGAGGACCCACAGGCTTGCCTACCCCTAGGGAAGTGAAAACGTGGTCAGGGCCATGATTCACAGTTGCTGCTTTCATGAGGTCATCTGTGGCCTCCTCCCTGCCCCGGGCTGGGCTGGGTGGGGGTTGGCCCAGTGGGATGGGGTAGCTGGTCCTCCCCTCTTCCCTTCCCTGGCAGGCAGACAGGAGGCGGGAAGGCGGGAAGGTAGGAAGGTGGGCTATCTATCTCTGCCACCATCTAATTACCTGGAGAGGTAATTGCTCTGGGTCCTCTCTGACACCTCAAGATTTCTCCCAGGGACCTTCTATGGCAGAGCCAAAATAACCCCAAGGAGGCTGCAGGCCCCAAGACAGCACCTATTGCTAAACTCCAACAACTCCCCGTCAGCCCCGCCGCGGCGTGCCCGAGCTTTGAGACAGTGTAAGTTTATGACAGGTCCCATTATGTCTCTTGCACAAGCACTGAGTGTTGAAATACCCAACGGATGATGACAGTGTTGAAATAACCTGTCGTCTCAGCACTTTCCCCATCATTAGCCAGATGTTACAGCCCTCAGAAGCGTTTGCAGCCTTTTGCAGAGAGGGAGGGGGCCTGGATTGAGGCAGCCAAAGCCTGGATGAGAGGATAGGGTCTGTGTGGAGTCCCTAGGAAAACAAAGTAGGGGGTAGGTCAGTCTTAGAGGAATGTGGGAACAGAGGGGAGGTCAGGTCTCCTGGGGGAGGAGGAGAGGCTGGCATCCATCGTCCCTTCATCCCAGAGTCCCATGATCACTGCTGGAGAACCCTGTGTGTGCTTTGCCTAGTGGGATGGTTTGGGAGGGAATATCCTCCCGGCCCCACCGGGAGCTGGGCATATGGGCCCAGAGAGGTGAAGTGATGTGCTAAGGCCCTCTTGAGTTGGGCCTGTGACTATGAGGCCTGTGTCCCCATCATGCTGTCTCCCACCCCATATTCCCCGCAATGGCCTTCAGAAGATCACACTTTGACCAAAATCGTTGCTAATGCTGGGGCAAGCAGGCTAGGGCTAGACCCTTCAGATCACCTACAAGAGAAGTTTCTGGAATCAGTGATCTGGCCTGGGTTTGCATCCCAGTTCCATTCTTTCCCGTGTGATGTTTGGCGACCCTTTACTTAACCATGCCTCAGTTTCCTCATCTAAAAGGGTAGTTATTATCATGTAACATAAGCTCTCTTGATAAGCACAAGGCCCTGTCACTGGCAGCATCCAAAGCCAGGTGAGGGACAACCACCAGCTGTGGAGGAGACTCTAGCATTTGTGGGAGGTTGACAAGAGACTGAGCTCCTATATCTGTTGTGGATTTCTGGAATTAAGTGGAGGAGATTTTAGCTAGTAACTGAGCCCAAAGGGACTACAGTTTCCAAGACAGTACACCTGGGTGGGGAGACAAAGTTTTTATCTTTAGTGCCTTCTCTTTCTCCTGTTTCTGGAACCGAATGTATGTCCCCATGCTCTCTCTCTCTTCTTTTCAGGAAAGGACCAGCTATCAGTCATTCACACCTTAGTAAAAGTGACTTTTCTAGGAACATAGCATCTCTGGGCCAGGGTGTCAAGGGATCTAGGAACCAGGCTGGAGCCATATCTTTGGGCTGACAGTGTTGCCATCTTCATTCTCTGTGGGCCCAACCTGGCTTGGGCTGCCAGTCTTGCCTTATTTGTCAAAAGCACCAGTTTTCTATCAACACCTCCCCCGATCCTCCTAGCTCAGAGTAAGAAGTAGGCCCCAATCAGAGGCTCAGTCTGGACCAGCGAGGCAGTCTGTCTTGGGTTCCACATACTGTGTAGCATCGAGTGAATGTCTTCTGCTGAGTTTCAGTCTCCTCATCAGTATTAGGGACTCAAGAAAGCCTGTGATTTATAGGGTTAATGAGGGATGCGGTCCATGGGTGCTTCTGGAGGGGCTCTTGTGGCCATGACCACACTGGGCTGGTGGACAGTAGGGCTCTAATGGTAGGTGCTGGCTGAATCTGGAAGGAATGTTTGGCTCAACTGGGCTGGAGGAGAAAGTTAGGCTCAATATAGATACCTGTTTTAAAAGGTTGGCCTCTCACCTTCTCTGTTGCTACTTCTCTGGTCCAGATCACCATCATCTCTCTCCTGAACAGAGCTATGAATCTCCTAAAGGGTCCCCTACTGATCAGTCTCCAGGGGCAGCAGAATAATCTTTTGATTTTCCAGAGATCTTTTAAAATCC
Organism: Cynopterus sphinx; assembly: GCA_030015415.1. Lineage (NCBI taxonomy): Eukaryota > Metazoa > Chordata > Mammalia > Chiroptera > Pteropodidae > Cynopterus > Cynopterus sphinx. Next base: position 81,070,826 of record CM057379.1, on the reverse strand, counting down.
TAAATCAGATCAAAAAACATCCCCCCACCTGATCCTTTTAAAACCCTTACTGAAGTCTTTCCATTGCACCTAAAATGAAATCCAGACTCCTCAGTTCAGCCCCTCTCCCACGCCCCCTTCCTCCCTATGGTTGCAAGCCTGCCTCAGGACTCTGGCACTTGCTGTTCTCTTTGTATCACATGCCCCCACCCCACCCTCACCCCAATCTCCTCTCCTGGGTCTATCCTTCCAGTTTAAATGTCAGCTTAAATGTCACATCAGAAGGGATGCTCCATCTAATGGAGCTCTCATCTCTCCAGTTACTCTCTATCATATCCACTTGTTTCCTTTAAAATTCCTGTCACACGTGAAATAATCTCACATATTTATTATCTCCCACACTAGAATCTAAGGATCTTGGCTTTCTTGCCCAATACTGCATCCTTGCTGTGCATTGCACATAGTAAGTACTCGACAATATTTGTTGAACGTACAAAGGTGTCAGTTGATGAACTAACTCATTTATGTGGGGGAAAGATGATTTATTGATTTACTGATTTACTATCGGCCAAGTGACTTACAGAGAGTGCACCCTTTATCTGGGGCTGCCATTGTCATTGCCTGGGGACTTTCAAAGACGCCTCTTGTCTGAGTCCCTCCCCTAGAGATGTTGGTCCAACTAGTCTGAGGAAGGTGTGGATATGGTATTAAAAATCTCTAGCTAATTAAAATGTGTCTCCGAGGTTAAGAACCACTAATGTAATCCTCAAAAAAAAATAACAAGGAAAAACCTTTTTTATTTTAAGCTGATTGCAGATTTACTAAAAAGTTGCAAAAATAGTTGTGGAGTTCCTATATATCCCTCTTCCAGCTTCCCCTAAAGTCAGCATCTTCTATAACCACAGTACAGTTATCAAAAGCAAGAAACTAACGTTGGTACAACACTATTAAGTAAGTAAACAGCAGATCTTGCTCAAATTTCACTTGATTTTCCACTACTGTCCTCTTTCAGTCCCAGGATCCCACACTGCCTTCCATTGTCATTTTTCCTTACTCATCTCTGAGCGCTAACAGTTCCTTGGTCTTCCTTCATCTTTCATAACCTCGACACTTATGAAGAATGCCAGTCAATTTGAATTTGCTCAGTGTTTTCTCAGGATTAGAGTGAGGTTATGCATTTTGGGTGAGAATGCTACAATAACCGTGTTATGTCCTTGGTGCATAATGCTGGTATGTCTCACATTGCCTTAGCTGTGATCACTCGGCTACAATGTGTTGGCCAGATTTCTCCCTGTTAAGTTACTGTCCTTCCTCCCTTATTAGTTAATAAATATCTGGAAAGTGATACTTTGAGACCAGGCACATGCTATTTCTCTTCAAATGTTTGTTCATTAATTTTAATAGCCATTGGTGTATATCATTTACAACAACTATTACCCGGGTGTTTGTCTAATGATGACTTTTCCATTTCCTTCATCTTTCCTACAGTATTAATTGGCATTCTAGTGTATGGAAGAGTTGTCTTCTCTCCTCTATTTATTTATTCATTCAATTATTTATTTATATCAGTGTGGTAAAGTGCCACTTTTAGTCCCTATTAAATCTTGCAACCTTGGGAACTAGGCATCATTACTGCAATTTAGCAATGAGGAACTGTGGTCAGGAGTATGTAAATCACTCGCCTGAGATCTCGCAGCTGGTAAGTGTCTGAGGAGGGATTCAAAGTTACTCTAGATTCAGATTTTGTCCATCTTTTACCTGGATCACTGCTGCAGCCTTTGAACTGTCTCTGCCTTCACCCTTGGCCTTGTAATTCACATTTTCCCCACCCTCAATACCAGAGCATCAGAACACTTTAAATCTTTCCAGAGACTCCTCTTTTCCACAAGATTGAGCTCAAACTTCTTAGTCTGGGTGAAAAGGACTTTTCAGATCTTACCTCAGGCATTTCCTTAGACCTCATTCCCCCCTGTCCTCCCTTCCAAGCTCCAGGCATCCCCAAACCTCCTCCAGCTATAACTTGCCTCCAGACCTTTGCACATGTTGTTCTGCCCTATACAGCTCTCCCTTCCTGGCTCACTACAATTCTTCCTCCAGGGCGCAGATCAGGCATGCATCACCCTAGGCATGCCTTCTTGCTTGCCTTGATGGTGGTACTTGCCACCTGCCTTATCTTGCCTGTTATTGCTCTGGATGTCCTCTCTGTCAGGGAGGATGAGACCCTCGAGGGCACAGATTGGGTCTCTGGATGCCCAGTACTGGGCATATCAAATGTTTGGTTGATATTTATGGAATGAATGAAAACTGGACTCCAAGGTCCATGTTCTTTCTGCTGCCCTGTGCACCTACTGTGTGCATAGCAGTGTGTTAGGGACTGTAGAAAATGACAGAAAGTTGGAGGGAGAAGAAATATTCCCATAAAACTGAAAGCACTAACTGAGTGAAGGCCTTCAAGGATGCAGTGTTGATGGAATATCTACTAGGCTGCAAGTATTTCACAGTCAGCTTAGCTATCCCCTCAGCATTATCATATAGAAAAAGAAATGGGGACTCAGAGAGGTAAAGTGGCTAGTATCAGAGCCAAGATCGGAACTCAGCAGGCAGAATGTCAGAATGCATTCACTAGCCACTACCCCACACGGCCTCCTTATATCTAACTAGAGGCCCAGACACAGGATCCAGACTCAGGGCCCAAATACTATGGGGCCCAAATCTGGTGGCTTTTTGTGGTTTTCTGTATGTCATTAATTGCCCTCCAGACCTTACCCCTTTGGGTGTTTCTGTTATGGTTAAAAGAGCAATAAAAAACAGCATAATTGGAAGACAAAGGCGACTGCCTGGCCAGCCCGCCCTAAGGAGCGGAGTGCCGGTAACTTGGGTGTGATCCTACCTATGACTCATGCAGAAAAATTACAGCCTTCTGTGCACAGGTGTGTACAAGCTGCTGGGTGGGGTGCAAGCAAACACAGCACTTAAAACCCAGGCCTGTGTTGGGGACTCACCGTCTGACAGTCCCTCCTCTTAGTGCATAGTTCTTCACAGTTTGCAAAGTACTCCAGAGCCTCACACTGGTGAGGAGCCAGATGCTCCAGGTCAGGGGACCAACAGGCCAGTGCTGATATGGGGTGGCGTACCTTGGACAGGTTGTGGCCCAGCAGAGGGAGTCCAAAGAGGTATCCCACCACACTAATGGGTCCGGGAAGGCTTCTAGGAGGAGGCAGGGTGTGGAGAACCATCTAGGACTCCCTTCTTCCCTGCCTATTCTTCGCAGCTGGAAGGAAGTCTTCATCTCGAAAGGGAGAGAGAAGAGGGACATGCACTAGACCCGCACAGAGTGCCAGAGCTGCTCTCCTGGCCCCCTACCATCGTATCGGCTGAGAACCCTGGGCCTAACCAGCCCAGTTCCTGGACTCTGGGATTACTTGAGCCCACTGAAGTAGCCTCTCTCCCCAAATCAGAGAATACTGCAGCCTGCAGAGAAGTCAGCAGCTGGGTGCTAAACTACCTCCAGGGAGCTTAGACATTGAATATGGGGGGTGTGGAAGCTTGGGCCCTGAAGAGGTCTTATCTTGATTCAGGGCTCCAACCAGTTCCCTTGCCCTGCAGGTGTCCATGGGGCTGTGAGCTTTCCTGGGTTGCCGTATGTCTGCCCTGCTCAGAACCTGTCAGTGAGTGACTCTAGTGCTATAGCCCTTTCTCCCAAGCTGAGTGTGCGAAGGGGCACAGACAGGATGCTATGAGTCTAGGACTTTGTATTTAGGGATAAACAAATCACCAGACACATACCTGATAAACATCGATGTTTACTTATATGGAAGTTGTTTATTTTAATATCAAAGTTTTATGTGAAATACATTTATGTGGCTCAAAATCCAAATTGCTATCCAAAGGCATTCATCAGAAGTCCCATTTCTACTCATGTGCCAGCCACCCCATCCCCTGATCCCTAGAGAGACTCTTAATTAGTTTCTTGTGTATCCATCCAGTATTTTTTTATGTACCTGCATAAAGCAACATGTATTTACACACACACACACACACACACACACACACACACACACATATATATATATATATATATATATATATATATATATATATATATACTGTTCTACTCTTTGCATTCTGACCTAATAACATATACAGGAGATTTTTGTATATCGGAACATAGAGAGCTGCTTCCTTCTTCCTCCTCTGCCTCTCCCTCTCCTCCCCTTCTCCTTCCTCCTTCTCCTCCAACAGCTGTATAGTATTCCATTATGTGGATATACCAACGTTTATTTCACTAGTCCTTTTGGATAGACACGTGAGTTGCTGCCAGGTGTTTGCTACGTGTTACACATAGCTGCGACGAATAAGCTTATACATTCCTCTTTTCTCAGGTGTCCAAGGCGTATCTGTCGAGTAAATTCCCAGAAGTGGGATTGTCGGGAAAGAGGGTAAATGTGTCTATAATTATGATAAGAAATGACTAAATCATCTTTCATCGGATTGTACTTTTCTTTCATTCCCACCAGCAACATGTGAGAGTGCCTGTTTCCCAACCCAACAGCCTTACCAGCAGGCTGTGTTGTCATACTTTTGGATTGTTGCCTATCTGATAGCTAAGAAATGGTACTCTGGTGTAGTTTTAAGTCATATATCTCTTAAAATGAATGAGGTAGAGTACCTTTGTCTATGTTTAAGGGTCACTTAGATTTCTTTTCCTCTGAATGCTCTGTTCAAACCTTTTGTCTTATTTTCTATTGGGCCGTTAGTCTTTTTCTTTTTGTTTTCTAGGAACTCTTTGCATATTAGGGAGATTAGCCCTTTAGCTATGATGTGGGTTGCTCCTTGTTTTCTCCCTGTTTGTCTTTTGACCTTGTTTATGGTATTATTTTTTATCATGTAGAAGTTTGTTATTATTGTTAATTTAATTCATTATCTTTACTTTTCTGGTTTTTGGATTTTAAGTCATTGTTGGAAGACTTTCCCCATGCTACAGTTATAAAGAGACTCACTTATGCTTTCCTGATTCTCTTACAGTTTTAATTTCTACATCTAAATTTTGGATCCATATGGAGTTTGTCCTAGTGTCCTAATCTCCAGCTTTATTGGTCTCCAGCTTGTTTCCCAGTTGTGCCGACACCATTTATGAAAACATTCATCTTTACCTGCCTGACATAAGAGGCCACCTCTATCAACACTAAATTCCAGTGTAGTTGGGGGTTCATTTCTGGGCTTTCTTTCTTTCCCATTGACCTGTCTCATAAGTGTGGTAAGTAATTCAAAGATGTATTTTCAAGCTAAAACTCTAAGGTTTCAAACAATTCTGAGCTTGATCCCCCACCAGTCCATCTCTCCTTCACATGACTAACCTACCTCAAGGTATGAGTCACTGTATCATCAGAACTGCAACCCAAGTGCCCCTAATGGTTATTAACTGAGTTGTCCCCTCTTCCAGGAAGTATTCCTGCCATTTTCTTGCCCCTGGGCAGAGTTAGCAACTTGCTCAGCAAGCACCCTGAGCTCACTCTTTTCTCCAAGCTCCTGTTAGAGCTATTGGGCTGCATTGTAATTGCCTGTTTACTTGTCTGGGGCTTGATTCCTCCTGGTCATGAATCAGTCAAGATACTTCTTACTCATTTATAGGGCAATAATCTGGCTGTAGCCTGGGGTGGCACATGGAAAGTGTTTGATTCTTATAAAGTGTCAATCTATCCAGGATATTTTCTAGTTCCCTTTAGGGACTGGGTGCTAGATTTCTCTCCTTCTTCCCATAGCTTTCATTCCTCAGCCATGCTGCTCCACACCACAGGCTCCACAAAGACCCCCAGATGGGTATGCTCACCCTTGGAGAGAGGGCTTTACAAAGTGGCTGAGGGCCTGGACCACCACTTGCCCTGGAGAGCTGAAGGGCCACCGTAATTTCTTCCTGGATGCCTTGCTTTGGCCTACCAGGCCTACCCCAGTTTTCTATTGGTCAACCTGACACATCCCCACCTCCCATCCCCAGGCCCTGTCAGCCTCATGGGCAACAAGTCATGAAGCAGTGCTATGCTGGCTGCCACTGAGACAGAGAAGGTGCAGGTGAGGGAACCTCACCTCATTGGAGAACCTTCCTTCGTCTTTTAGAGGAGGAAGCTGAGGTGAGTTGGGGAGGGAAAGGAAGGGACTAGAACCAGGACCTCCAACTTTTCAGGCTAGGCAGGCTATGGAGAAGTTTTGGCAGTACCTCCCCAACCACCACCAGGGCCTCCTAGGGTAACCTTGATTTCTCAGTCAGTGCCCTGGGGCCTGGGGCCTAGGAGAGCATGACCAGAGGGTGCGGAATGGTCAGAGCTGGACCCATAACAGGGCCAGAGACCTGTTGGAGCTGGTTCTGAGCAGGTGATATGAAACAGGGGAGACGAGGTGGCAGGCACTATATATGATTACCTGGTGCAGGGGACAGAGCCCTGCTCTTCCAGCCTTCTTCACTACCTCCATAAACGGGGAAAGTAGCCCTGGCCTACATTTCTTAGCTCAAAGGATTATGTATTGAGTAAACAGTGGACATGAGGATACTTTGGAAACTTTGGGGGCTGTACCCCAAGGACGTCCTCCCTCCCCACACCCAACTCTCTCTTCTTTCTGTTTCCTGGAACCCTGTCTTTCAATCTGGCAACCTAGCCTTTCCCAGAGGGTGAAGAGTCAGGGTCCCCTCCCTTCTGATGCTGCAGGTGTTGGCCAAAAGCCAATGAAGCCCTCCTACTCCCACCATGAGTGAGTCTGCCTGTGGTCCCGCGAGCACTAAGACTGTGAGTGTTTCTAGTCCTGATTCCATCCCTTCTCTGGCTACAGCTATGAATATCACCCTAACCAGTTACCCAAAAGGAAAACACACCTTACCTCAGACAGCATCTCAGTTTCTCAGAGTTTAGCGCTGCAGGAGGAAAGGCTGTTTCTCCATTGAATGTGACTTTGACTCTGATCCTTGCAAAAGAGTTTATTTCCCTACCTAGGTAAGAATGCAAGTTATGTCATACTTCTCAGCCTTGCTGTTCCATAGGTTGTCTGATTGGCTCATCAAGTTCTTGAGCCAGAGAAGAGGAGGCAGATGGCCTGCCCCAGGTCCTGAGTCTGTAACAGTGGCAGTGAAATGCAGCAATCAATGGCCCAGGCTCTGGAATCTTTGGGAGCTGGGTTTGCCTGTGGTTCTGAGGCTTTAATAAACTTTGTGACCTTAGGCAAGTTACTCAACCTCTCCGAGGCCTAACTCAGCTGCCACCTCTTTTGCCAGGTTGTTACGAAGATGAAACGAGATAGTGAATATAGAGTGCTTGGCTCTGGTCAGCCACACAGTAACTGCTCAAGAAATGGAGTTCTACTGTCTCCAGAACTGAAAACCCAGCCTCTGCCCCCTGGGCCCCCACTCCTCTACATTCAGAGTTCTCTTTCTGGTTCCAAGACATAGCCGTCACCTCTCCCTGTCTCCCCCACCCCCACCCCATTAGGGCCAGATCATAAAATCTCCAGGGGTGGGAGGCTGGTGACATCTTTAGTGGCGACATTTGGGTGAAAAATTCATGACCATCAGTTACTCGAGGAAGAGGGGGAAAAATGAGCCATTTCCTCAGCTCAGGAGCGTGGCTCTCCCTGGCTGTGAGTCCACAAATCTATTTTATGTGACGAGATCTATAGTCTAATAGAAGGAGCTTATCACAGACTTAAGAAAAAGTGCACAATAATGCGCCAGTCTTTCCCTGCCTCTCAGCCTACAAGGCACCCTTCTGGAAAATGAGGGAATTGGCGCCCCCAGGAGCCACAGAGAGTTCATAGGCCAGCAGAGTGCCATAGGGTGGCAGCCTGGGATGGCCCACGGTGAGAACTGGGTGGCACCATCACCCTGCCTTTTCCCTGCACCTCTGGAGGCCATTCCCCATCTCTCATCACTGCAGTTGAGGGGGACCCAAGAAACATGCTACTTTGTTTTGTCATAGAGTCCCTACCAGATCTGAAAGTCCTGCAATGAGACCCAGTCTGTCTGTCTGTCTGTCTGTCTGTCTGTTGGCACAGAAGAGAGATGAAAGCTTTCCTTCTCCCACTGTCTCTCATGCTGGGGAGGGATCGCCAAGCTGAAATAAGAGAAGGGGGCAAGGTGGGGTATCTCAAGTCCTTTCCAAGAGCTTTGGTACCAGGCTCCAGTAGGCCTGGGACAGTTCTGAAGAGGAAGGAGCTTCGTGCATGCTGGAGTGGCAGCCATTCTTCAGGAAGCCTTGCAGTGGTGCTCTAGGCTTTTGAGGCTGTCTCTGCAGGGAGGCCCAAGGCTGCCTGAGCAGGTGAGGAAGGTGCATGCAATGAGCAGGGCTAGTCATTCTGAGGCCCAACCTAAAAGCCTACATCTGCTACAAGGTGCAGCCCCAGGACAGACCCTGGCCCTGGAGGTACACAGTGACTCTTCCCTTCTTGGCCTGCAGTATTGCCCCCACCGGCCCCATCAGCCAACCTCTGAGGCTCAGCCCCCCTGGACATAGGTCAGCCATGATGGTGATCCTGTTCATCAGGTCAGTTGTGTGCTGCACAAATGAATGAGTGAAAGAATGGATGGCTCGGGCAGGGAGATCCTAGCTTGGTCCCAAGCCACGTCCCCTGGGATGTCAGAAAACATGAGAGTAGGAAGACAGGCCTGTACTGGGTTTGTTTGTGTGAGAAGCCTGGAGCTTCCAGGCCTCGAGACACACACCTTTGGGTTGAGGATGATGGCTCAGTACTGTGTGTATGTGTGTGGGGGGTATCATTTAAAATTTGTTTGTTGGCTAGTCGCATTTACCTTGTCCAGAAAAAGATTTCACCAAGAAATGCAGATAGACGATAGGATAAAATGAACACAAAGACAAAATAAGAGGGTCTCCTCAGAGAAGGAAGTAAGAGGCAAAAGGTTACAGGTCTGGTTGGAATCTTGGGTCCAGAAAATTCTGTGGCCTCCATCTCCTCATCTCTAAAATGGGATAACATAGAATCTTGGGCTGTTGTGAGGATTAAATGAGATGAAACCTATAAAGCAGTCTATATATGATTGATACAAAGCACTCCAAACATAACCAATAATCAGTCAATAATCAATAACGTGATTATTGCATGCCCCACAGGCCAGTTGCTGGGCCTGACAATTGGAATCTTAATGTCCTAATAGACCAAGCAGAGAGGGAAACAATCAGTCGGTACATCCACAAGTCCAAGGGGACCCAAATAGCTTCTGGGGAGAGTAACATTCATTCCAGGGACTGAGGCCTGGGAGAGTGGCTATCTTCGAAACCTTATAGGCACACACCAAGACAGCATTGCAGACAACATTCCTATCAAGAGGATATTGGCAGCCCTCTGCCCAGTGCAGTCTGAGAGACGGCATTCTGTGAGGACCCAACCCCATGGACCTGGTCCATGGCCCCTCAGGCTAGTAACGTCTGGAATCCTGAGCAGTGAGGGCCCGCCTTGTTTGTGGGTGAGTGGCCTGGGCCTGTTGCTCAACCATGCCCAAGAACCCAGGGATCAGTGCCCAAGGCCCAGGGGAAGACTGTGGTGAAGAGCCACACAGACTCTGAGACCTGCTTCCCGAGGGCTCTGGGACACTGGAGCACAAAGAATGAGCTCCTCACCTGCCTTTCTTTGTCCTTCAAGGCACACCTAGACAAGGTGGCCCTTGGCTCACCTACCGCCAACTTGGCTTCAACCCTATAGAGTGCAACCTTGACTGCAAAGACTGCTTCCTGGTGAAGGCTGGCTGCTACCCTGCCCAGGCCATCTGCCCTTGCTGCCTGCAGGCCATTCTCTAGCATTATCTGTCCTGGCCCTTTGTCTTGCCGCCTTGCTCCTCCCAAGGTTTCTCTAACTCTTGCTTGCCCCTAGGCCTTTGCACCTGCTGTTCTCTTTGGCAAAAACCACTTCACCTGTACCCTTTGCTTCTGGCTAATTCTCCAACTACCAGTTCAGAGGCTACTTCCTCTATGAACACTTCCCTAAGCCCCAGATTGAGTGAGCCTTCTCCACTGTGCCCCCAAATTCCTCTCCTGCCCTCACAGGTGCACACATGGCTTTAAGCTGTAATTGTCTATATTCTTTCCAGTATCCATTTCAGGAGCAGAGCTTTGTCTCAAAAGAGTCTCATTGTCTCTTTGGTGACTAGCACAAGATCTGATACATAGACACTGTTGAATGAATGAGGCAGGGGCCATGGTGCTTCTGCAGGACTCAGTATCCCAGTCATTGGTTTGGCAGAGGCTGTAACCAGAAACGTCATCGCCACAGCGACCCGGAGCAGTAGCGGGAGAGGGCTGCCATCAGGTGGAAAACAAGAGGATTCTTCTATCTGTAGGTTTTCAGGGGGCACTGTCCATGGAGTGAATAAGGGTGAAGCAGATGAGAGTGGCACCCAGTAAGTAGTGCTTTGGGGCTGTTACCATAACCTCCAATTTTTGTTCCTTGTATCATTTTAATATCCCTAGGTTGGAGTGACCTGTAAACGTGGGTTCTCAGATGAAAGGAAGATCAGACCTCAGTAGAAACCAAAGACTTTAGAGCTGGAAGATCCAGGGGAGGTCCAAGAAAAAGGGCCAGCTAGTAGGGCATGCTTTAGTGAGGGCTGCTCTGTTCTCATGTGTTTTACATCCTGGGGTTCTGCCTATGACTTCACTTGTAAAGCAAGTTCAACTGCTGAGACATAATAAAAAGCCACTGATCAAGTCCAGAGCAGACAGTTACTGGCTTCCTTCCCCAGGCCTTCCTGCCAGCCACTTGCTTGGGGTGTGAGCAGCACCAGTCAGCATTCATTGGAGCAGTCACTAGGTGAAGTTAGACTTGAGTGAGAAGCCAGTCTACGGCGCCTGTAATGATCAGGGATACGTTTGGTCCAATGATGTCCCATCTGCAGCCCTCTGCGGTCAGATCCCACAAAGCGGGCAGTAGGGCCGATGTGACATAGACAGCATCTGAGTGTGTAGGCACAATAAGGCTTGGCCACAGCTGTCATTTAATAAATGCTGCCAAATCAAAGAGAGGAAAGCTGGTTGGCTGAATGGATGGCTGGATATTCTTAAAAGGGAGTTTTATTAATGCCCGGTGTAGGCAACAATTTTAACTTCTGGGTAGTTCCAAGGAGGGAGTCAACCTCTAGGAACAAAGGACAGATCATAATCAGGGGATCAGCCATGGTGTGCTTAGAAGCTTGCTTTAAAATAAAAGTGTTTGAGAGAGATCGCTTTTCTTAAGTAGGTTAAGCATCTCTGTTGCGATCCTGCCATAAGCTTGGCAAAGCCTTTTTTTCTTTTCCTTTTCTTTCTTTTTGCCTTAGAGTGTTCAAAGGCCAGCTTTAGCCGAGCCCATGTCCAAATTAGGCCAACTCCATGCTGGTGCTGCTGGAATTCCTGACAGCTCTGCCTGCCGACCTCACTGATTGATCAGCTCTGCAATCGCCTGGGATGGCGTTGACGGCTTCTCCGTGGTTGGGTTTGCTGCTGTGTCCCCCTGCATTGAACCTCAGAAACCATCCCCCCTTGTTATTGATGGTTCCTATGAGGCCCAGAAGTGACTCTGTTAATATATTATCCCCTCTAGGGACACTGTGGGACTGGACATGCTTGAGGCAGACGTCAAGCAGGGCGGGGGGATTAGCACTGTGCATGGGAAAGAAGGAATCTAGCAAGTGGAAGAACATGTTGTGACCTTACTCTGTGCGGCCTGGTGGGTGGCAAGGGCACCAGAGGGGCCAAGCCCGCTGCTGTGAGGTGCAGGCTTGCTTCTAGGGCCAGCTAGTCCTGTGCATGGAGGAGGAATGTGCCGCCCAACTAGCCCATGAAGGTAAATACTTAGCAACTCGCTCTAACAAGAAAGAGAGAGAGACAGAGAGAGACAAAGAGGGAGAGAAAGAGGGAAAGAAAGCAAGCAAGGAAGGGAGGGAGGGAGGGAGAAGTAGGGTCTGATGCTTTCCATGGTGTAAATTCTCCCACCCAGACCAGATGCACACAACCTTTTTCTAGAGCAGTGTGAGCCTCCTTCAGCCCAGTGCTCTCTACCCAAGCCTATTATTTGTTGTACTGAAGCTCAAAGAAGGGCCCAGGGCAGGAGCAAAGCAGAAAGAGAACCTAGACTTCCAACCCCAGCCCGGGGCTGGCTCTACGATGCCATCTTAATGCTCCCAGTGCCCAGTGTCTTTTAGCCAGAGACCTGAGAAGATGGGTGCTAGTGGGCTTCTAGGGTTTCGGGGACTGCCTATGCTGGCCTGGCCCAGGCCTTCAGGGGCAATAGTCCTAAAAGACAGAGCTTTCTCAGTTACACAAGCCAGGTGATGACAGGTGTGTGGTGAAGTGACAGAGGCTCGGGGCCCAGGGCAGGGCATCTCCAGCACTGAGTTATCCCTTCTTCCAGCTGCATTTGACAACTTCAGTTTGCCCTGCTCCTTGTGAATATGTGTGTTTTAAATTTATCCCTTTCGGTATTCCTTTTTCCTATTTTTTTCTTTTCTTTCACTAAATGTAGTGACAGCCCTTGATTTGTGTTGTCTTTGCTCTGGGTGCTGTGTGACTGTGCTGGTCTCTGAGCTCCTATCAGACCTAGTTTCATCATCTACCCTGTCTTGGTCAGCTCAGGCTGCTGTAACAAAATACCATAGACATTTATTTCTCACATTCTGGAGGCAGAAACTTCAAGATTAAGGTGCTGGCAGATTCAGTTCCTGGTGAGATCTGTCCCCCTGGCTTGCAGATAGCTGCATTCTTGCTGTGTCCTCCCATGACCTCTTCTTTGTGTGTACAGGAAAGAGCTTTAGTCTGTCTTCCTCTCCTTATAAAGGCACTAATCCCATTATGGGGGCTCCACCCTTATGACCTCATCTAAACCTAATTACCTCTCAAAGGCCCCACCTCCTAATAGCATCACACTAAGAATTAGGGCTTCAGTGTGTGAATTTGGGGAAGACACAAACATTCTGTCTATAACATGCCCTAAATGCCCTTCTAAAAGCTTCTGTATGAACTGGGTTTGGGTCTGGTCCTTGACAACTGGTTGAGTCAGGGACCCAGCAAGACTCTGAGGCCAGGGACTCCTGCCATGGAGGGTCCACTGAAGCCTCCACATTGGGACTAGTAATGGAAGGCTTCCTGCTGGAGGTGATGATGCTGAGAAGACATCTTACCTAGGATAATGAGCCTCTGCAGAGGCTAGGAGCAGGCTGTGAGGATGTTGGGAGCCTGAGAAGGACAGAGTTGGGAAACTTGACAGTGGCTCATTCACCAAGCCTCAGGGTTTAGTCTTAGGCAGGGAAGGAGGGGTTCACGGCAGTGAGTATCTGGGGCTCCCTGGATGACTGCAGGGGAGGAACTGATGTCAGCCAGAGCTGAGCTCCAACTCCAGCTGTTGTCAACTCCCTGTGTGACATCGTGTTCTATGAGCCCAGCTTCCTTGTTGGAAAAGTATTCACAGAACTGTAAGAAGTATATTAAAGAAGCCCCTTGCACAGCGCCTGGCACAGAGTGGGGTCAGTATGGGTTGTTAGTGCCCTGTTTCTCACATGAATTCAACTAGCAAGCATTTATTAAACAGGTACTGGGTCCCCCTTCCTGTGACAGGCCACACTCAGCAGATGGGGTAGCTGTTCCAGGGCCTGTGGCCTGGCAGTGGCGGTGGGATGGACCCATGGGACAGACTCCGGCCTGGAAGAGCTGGGTCAATGCAAGTGTCCTAAAGGCCTCCTTTGTCTCCCTGAGTCTGAAGCTGGTGGAGACTGGGCCAGTTTTGCCAAAGAGGAGAACAGAGGGTCACAGGTGTGGTGCAGGTTTCATTCATTCACTAGATGTTTCCGAACTGCTGCCTCTATTGCCTAGAGGAAGTTCCAGCACCCTGAAACTAGGAGGGTCAAAGCAGAGGTGGCGTACGATCGGGAAAGTTGTAAAGGGGAAACTGAGGCGCTATCACTTATTGAGCACTGGGTCTGTGCGTGCCTTGTGTCAGGACTTGTGCATGCTAAGTCCATCTACGCCGTGGACCGCATCAATCCCATTTTATAGATAAAGGAGATACAGCCCCCACCAGACTCCCAGGCTCTTCTCCCTCGCCAAGTTTCTCATTTATCCACCTCTGTACTGCGTCCCATTGTCGCCTGGCGGGGACCACGCCACACTAGGGCCAAGTCTCCATCCAGGTCTGGGGCTGGGGCTGCTGGCCAGGCCCTGAGCCCAGAGTCAAGGAAGGCATCGCCAGGAGGGGGGTGGCAGGGGGGCCCCGGGGTGTGTTCCCGGGGCCTGGAGGGGAGCCAGGGCCGGAGTCGCTGGCACCGGGACCCGCAGCCACGAGCACCCGGGGTCGCGCCCCCACCCCGAGAGGCTGGCTCCCGCCCCGCCTCGCCGTCCGGCCCTGCAGGCCGGTCCCGCTGGCGCGGCGCCCCCTGGCGGCGCCACCGCGTTCCTGCGGCCGGGCCGGGCCCCGGGGCGACCCCCGCCGTGGCGGGCGCGGGCTGGACCGGCCCAGCGGAGTCTGCGGGCGGAGGCCGGCGGGAGGTGGGGCAGCGCCGTAACCTCGGCCTTGACCCCGGTGCCAGGACTTTGCTCCCTCCGCAGCTCCACGACTGGGCAGAAGGAGGAGGAGATGCACGAGGGGGAGGAAGGAAGACCCTGGGGGTTCCGCAGGGCTGCGGGAGGTCTGGATACAAACCTGGGGCTCGCGGTGAGGCTGGGAGCAGTCAGGCTATGGATGGGGCCCAAGGCAGGAGATGTGGTAAATGTAGTGGTAAGGTCAAGGCCCTGCCTGGGGCTGCCAGAGGAGGAGGCTGGAGGGGCTCCCCCTCCTCTCCAGCAGACTCCCCCTCCACAGCCCCTGCCCTCCTGCCCTGCGCTGGCTCCTCCTCCCTCCCATACACAAGGAACACACCACGTTTGAGGCAAGAAAAACCGGACACATCCTCACTGAGCCTGATGGTGGGGGCTGCACAGTCTGTGTAATACTGGGGGTCGTGGTGGGGGATGTGTGCACTGTCTCCCAAGCCTTCAGGGAGGTTCTCCTGGCTCTGCTCTGAATTTGCCAGTGACCTTGGGAAAGCTGCAGCTCCTCACTACCAAAAGTCCTTGCCTGGGGGGCTGGGTAATTCCTGCTGGTGGGGCTGAAGGTGTCTGTGGTCCGTGGGCCCAGGGGTAAGTGGGAGCCCATTACTGCTGGAACCTAGGTGGAAGGCCAGGCTGCACACACCTGCTTTAGAACGTTAGGGCATTAGTGTGGTGCAGGTGTGTGTGTGAGTGAGTGTGTGTGTGTGTGTGTGCGACTGTGTGTCTGTGTGTGCGACTGTGTGTCTGTGTGTAAACGTACCTCTGTGCCTGTGTACAAGTGAAGCACTGGGCAGAGCTTCCCCTTAGACAGTACACTTTAGTGCAATCTGCCCTCCATGCTCTGCAGTCCTTGGGGCAGCTGGTGCCCTCTTTTGTCCTCAGAGGGACTTGCAAACTCCTCTGACAGGGGCTCCTTCTTTCTGCCTTCCCACCTCCATGCCTCAGCCCCTGCCCACAGTCCCACTCTCAGCAGATGCTCACTTGGGCCTTGGTCACCCAAGGAAATTTCTCCTTAAAGCTGGACATTGGGGCCACCCAGCTGTTTGCCTTCAGCCCAAACGTCCTGTATGAGGACATTCAGGTGGAAAATATGAGGACATTCAGCAGACATTTGGTGTGTGCTTTAAAAAGCCAGGTGCATGAGTATTTCTTCTGCAGTGTCTGAGGCCTGGAAAAGTCCAGACCTGAGCATGAGGAGGAAGGGAGACCCAGATGCTCAGTGGGGCCTCATGGACCCAGGCACTTATGTGCCTGTTTATTTTTCGGCCACACTTGAAGGCTGTTTTCTGAAGAGGAAGGGACATGTCAGCATGTGTTTTAGATCTTGAAATGACAATGGTTGTGGAAATTGGAGGATGCTGAGCACAAATTTGACCAGCATTGTTTGTCCTTTTGTCATGCCCTTCCCAGGAGCAAGCAGGCCACAGATGTCCATGGCAGAGGGGGAGGAGTTCCCACGGGCTGAGGGCTATGGGCTCATTGAGCCCCCAGTGGAGGTATCTCCTTACAGAGGGGGGGGGGCAGAACTTCAAGGAGGCTACTAAAACTTGCCCAAGGTCCCTCTGTTTGTAAGTGACAGAGGGAGGATTTGAGCCAGGCTTGACTGATCCCCAAGGCTGTGTAGATGCCTAAAGGTGGGAGCACAGACCAATATCAAGGGCATGGTGGAGCCTGGGCATGCCTCAGGGTAGGCACTGCTGCCCAGAAATCTGGACACTGTTTCCCCCACCCAGGCTGTGATGTCATGAGTGGACTGCATCTGTGCTTGGGCTTTAGGCTCCAAGATTAGGCATGAGTTTGGGAGTGGGGTCTTGCCTCTCAGAGCACTGACCCTACATGTCAGCCAACAGGGAGAGATTTTCTTGGACTGTATTCTAGGACAGGAATCTCTGTCCTTCATTTTTGATAGCAATTCCTGGGTTTCCCAAAGAGGCAAGAAGCCCTCCTGGGAAACCAGGAGACATTTCTCCGCCCCTATCCATTCCCAGCAATACCTATTTTGACTTCTTTCTCAACCTCCACCCCAAGTGCTGAGATGGTCACTAGGGTCCTTGTTATCTTTTTTTAAGAGATTGGCCAGCTCCTCCACGTGGCCCCAGGGAGACCCACAGTGTAAGCTCTAACAGAGGGACCCCAGGGGACTGTAGGAACAGAGAGGCCACACAGAGCCCTGAACTCAGGGGTAGACTTTGCCTCCATTTTCTCATCTGGGAGTGAGGGCATTGGCTCTGGGAAGCTTCTGACCACCTATACTTGTTTGATGGAGCTTGGGTTGTGGGACTCCTGGCCTCTCGCTCTTCCTGGCTGGTCTCTGGGCTCTGGCCAACTTCTCTAACCTCCTGGCTCTTTCTCACCTTCCTCTTCTGAAAGATAGGTTTAGCAAAAGGACCACGTGCTGGGTGCTGTGGATCCCCCTACCCTCTCAGCTCCTGTCCCCCATCAGATCTACTTGGACCCCATTCTTGCTCCTCCCTGTTCTTTGCCAAGATAGTTATAGGAAAAAAAATTGAGGCCCAGAGAGGGTGTCTTGCTCAAGGTCGCACAGCAAGATTGGGACTACTGGATCTTCTGATTCTAGGGCCTGCCTTGAGGGCTTCTGCCCCACCCGGGTGCTGCTTTCATTAGCAGTGTGGCATGTGAGGAGCACAGGGGTGGGGACGGGGTCCCACTCTTACCTTCACACCAAGCAAGTGGAGGAGTCTACAGGATGCTGACCTAGGGATTCCCATCTAAAGGTCACATTAGCACTCTGCCTATCCTCTTCTTTCCCTGTGAGCATTAAGATGCTGGGAAAATAGGAATGACTTAGTAATGAGTTAGTTTAATTGGATTTCCCCCCGGTATTGGTATTCAGAGGTTATCACTGAATGATTTACAGAGTGACCCACACCACAGTTTTGCTGTGGCACATGCTCTTGTATGGCCGTATGGGTGCGTGCTCTGCACTTTTAGAAGAGCCACAGATGGCTCTTTATCCAGTGGGCGCTCTGCTCCCCTGGCCCCCACCCCTCATAGGAGGGAAACCGGGGCTGCAGCAATGAGTGCGGGAGCGGGCGGCTGCCAGCTGGGCCCAGTGAGGAGTTGTGTCTGGGATGGTGTGTTGTAACTGGCAGCCTGGCATATGAGTCACCGGCCAAATTAACTGGTTTCCTTTGGGGAAAAATGTAATCAGTTATTGCACTCTGTTTTATTTTAGCAAATTAACTCGTCTAGTTTTTTATTTCTATTTTTTTAATGTGGGGGGGGGGCATGAGTACAGATGGGGAAGAGGTTGGTAGAGGACTGAGGTGGACGTTGCTGAGGTGGCTGCTGTGAGAAGTCCTGGAGGGCTGCTGAGAGAAGGTTTTGAGAGAAAATGGATCTGGACTGAAACCGGGGCAGGGGCCGCTGCAGCCTCAGGTTCTGCTGGGACCTGGGTGAGGAAACATGCATTTGAAGAACTTCACTGCCCCCAAAGCAGTTTCCTGGACACTTTTTTCCCATGCTCACCAACTAGAAGGACATAATTGCCCTGAAGTGAGCAAGTGGGTAAGGCTTCCTGGGACCTGAGCAGGCCTCCTGCAACATGTTGTCCCGTTGCCAAAAGACAGCAGTCTGGAAGTTCCCACCAGGCCTGCCTGTGGGTGGGATGACCACACTGCAGTCATTGGCATGGGAGCCCCAAAGGGCCCGGCCACAATTCCAGGCCTTTCATATTCACTCTGCCTTTCATTCTCACACCTTCCCCAGAGACGGCATTGCAAATCTCATTTCAAAGGTAAGGTGTCTCTGCCCTCTGAGAAGTGACACAGAGATGCCAGACCCTGCTCCTGTTGTCTCTAGGCACAGTATGTGCTCCTTTTCCCTCAAATGTTGGGGACACAAAAGGTATTTAATCTTAAAGAGCCTGAGAGTACCTGACGTTTTGAGGGAACACTGTGGTCTTGTGGGGTCCTCGCTTGCGGAACGACATCTGTCTCTGATTGGGCCTGAGTACACATCCTTCTCCTGCTGGGAGGTCCATCCCCTTCTTGGCATCAGGCTCCGTCATTGCCCAGGCCTTACCAGCTCAGGTTCTGCATTCTCCAAGCAGCCTTCCAGACTGTTCCCAGCCTGCGTACCCTCCCTCACCCTTCTTACATCTCCTACTACTCTGTACCAGGATATGCTGACCTTGGGTATCAGATCTGTGTTCACTGTAGCATAGAAAAATGTTCCAGCATGCATTGTCTGTAGGGTGGGGGTGGGTCACCCATCCAGAGTCATCAGTCTAAGCAAGAGAATGAAGATGAAATTCACACCCAGCCTGGTCCCTGGCCTGGGGTCTGGTCCATGTGGAAGCAGTTGCAGACAAGACCTGGGGCTCTGGGCCTTGAGGACCTGCATACAGGCTTTCCTCCAGAGCCTAGGTGCCAGAGGGGAAGAGCTTAGAATAGGAAGGCTCCCAACACCTTGGCCTACAAATGAGCGTGCCCTGGGAAGAAGGCCTTCTTTTTGGCAGTGAGAAAGGGGCTTCTGTATAGGCAGGTGGTCTTGGCCAGGAGGGAGAAAGCGGCATGATGGTTCTGTTGGTAACAGAGAAAACCATGAGATCATATGAGACACTCCATGGCACTTCTAGCTGCTGGGTGAGGTTTTAGGAGAGAGGTTCTACAGTAGCTGGTGGGGGAGGGGATTAGAGAAACAGGATTACAAGAAACTGGCTGGGGAAATTCTGGATGTGATCATTATAAGGGTGACCATTTTTTGAGCAGTTTATATGCATGATCCTCCCAATAAACTTATAATATGGGTACAGTTTTTATGTCCATTTTAAAGCTAAACAAACTGAGGCTTAGAGGGCAACTGGTAAGTCACAGAGCATTTGACAGTAAGGTTGCCCTTAGGCCCTGCACTGGCTGCCTGTGGTGGCACATGGCTGTGCATCGTCTCTCCATGGCTTAATGGATGAATTGCCACCCTAATGTAGCTGTGAGCCCCAGGCCTGGGCAAGACCCTCAGAATTTGGGGACCCTCTTGACTCCTGGCATAGGCTAGGCAGTCTGCAAAGTGGCTCATAGAGACCTGGATCTTCTTTGATGGGGCACCCACATCCTGAATGCTTGCTGACCACTGAAAGAGAGTAGGAAATTCAGGGCAGCCCTTCTGGCCAGGAAGCTAAGAATGATGTTGTGTTCACGTTTAACAGGATGTCACCCAGAAAAAGCCGCACTGGATCCTGATCCTTCCTCAGTCAGCCCCCATATGTTGTAGAGCCCCCAAACAGTTGGGCTGGGCCTTAATGCCAGGAGGTTCTTCTGGGTCTCCTGAGACCTCTGCTTTCCACCAGAAGGCCCTCATTTCTGCGGTGTCTCGCCTATCTGATGGCCTCCACTTAAGTGACCATCCTCTGTAGCTGGAAGTCCTACTGTTTAGGTGGAAACAAAAATAGGGGGCAGTTTAAATTAATTAAAGTTCATTCTGACTATTCTATAAGCTATCTACATATTTGTATATGTGTTTGTGAATGTGTGTATGTGTATACAAACATGTATACATGTGCAGGCATGTATACACGTACACACTACGTGTGTGTGCGTGCGCACACACCAAATGTTAACTGGAACTACTTCTGGGTCATGGAATTACTAATGACTTTTATTTTTATCTTTATGCTTTTCTATATTTTCTAAATTTTCTATAATGAGCTCACAATAGAAAAATTAAAAAGCAAGGCCAACTCTCCAGCGCTCTGAGGCAGTGGTCATGGAAGCCTTTCTTGGGCCTAAACAGTGGCCCACAGGGCTCAGTGTGTCTTGTTCTGTCTGAGGAAGTGTGGGCGGCTGGGAGCTGTGGATGGGATGTGGGGCTATGGGATTGTTGGGGAGATGCATACTCACAGGGAAGATGCAGGAGCCTCCTGGACCTTCTGGAGCATATGTATTGTTGTCTTCAAGTTATCTTGACTCTTTTGGTTAACGGCTGCTCCCCAGCTGGGGTAGAAGAGAGTTAAGAGCCATTTAAATTCAATCAAGCAAGAAGCCCTCGCCATTGCCAAAGCTCAGGGGTAAAACTCACACTCTCTTCATCACTCTTTGTGGCCGCTGTCCCCTTTCCCACTGACTGGATGCTGACAGTTGGAGAGTGGTGAGGAATGGGTAATGTGGTGTTCATAGCCCAGGAGACCGGCTTGGGCCTCTTACCTCTTCTGGGGTGCTCATGGCACTGCTATTTGGACGACGCGGAGTCCTGGCTTATGGGGTGCTGGAACCCTCTGTGCTCATCAGATGACTGACTTTCCAAGGGAGCAGATTAGGGGACGGGAAAGATCAGGGACCTCTTCCAATGGAGCTAGTCCCAGGCTCCATTAAAGCAGTGTTGGGTGTGTCTGGCAAGTCTGGCCCCCTCTGCAAAGTATGACAGCAGGGCAGAAACCAAAGTGTTCATGCTTGTCGTCAAGCCATTGGTGAGTGGCGTCAGATGGTCAGAGCAGTGCAGAAGGGCCTTGGGGTCATAGTCCAGTGGCTCTGTGTGGGCCTGGGAATGTTTTGGACATGTGTAGGAGCATCATTGATCATCACAACCCTGGGAGGGGGGACTGGCACTTGGTCAGCAGAGATGCCCATAACTCTGTAATGTGTCCAATGGCCCTGCTCTGTGAGAATGATTACTATATCCCACACAAATTGCAAATGTACCACTAGACATTCCTGTGGGTAAAAACCCTGTTTGTTTTTTTTTTTTTTAAATCTTAGCTTAGAATTGAACTCTGTTTTACATATTAACACAGTATTTTTTTTGCACGGTTTTGACATACACTAAATCTCCCAGGGATGTAGTTATAGTGAAAATTGAGGCAAGATTGTCCTTTGTTTTAGCACAGGATTTTACCGAGAATGTCCACTGTTTCAGATAGTCACGTTCCTGATGCAAGGCTGCTCATGAAATTTGAGTGGCCGATACACCAGCACGACAACAGGCTGCATTTGGAAATGCCACCATGGTGCTGAGTATGTGATCAGGTGCCTCACTTCCATGGCATGCCTCTAGTGTAGACATGCCCAAGCCTTTACATGTTAACATGTTGTTTGATTATAAATCACTTCCCTCTGATTTCTCCTTTACATCACAGATTAAAATGTTTCTATGCAGCTTTCTAAAATTACATGTGTGGATAGGTTAGGTCGTAGATAAACTTTATTTCTGGAGAGACAAAGTATTTGTTATAGGAGGGGGATGCTTGGTCTTATATCTTAAGGACTTTTGAGCCCTTCATTTCTCGGATGGGAAATCCAGGTCCAGGAAGGCACAGTGACCTGCCAGATGTTACACCACGAATGAGCAGAATCAGGATTAGAACTCAGGTCTCCCAATTTCTGGTCCAGGTTTTTTTCTGCCCAGTCAATAGTGTTTGGCAGTCCTTCTCAGCCTCTTCTCTCATGGTAGCTTAATTTTCTTTTATAAAAGTGGCTGGAAGACTTTTTTTTTAAGTGTGGACTTTCATTTATAATTTAATAGGGATTTCCTAAAAAGCCAGTGAGGCCCTGGGGTAGTGTGAACCCAGCAGTTTGCTGGTGTCCCGGGCCTCTCCCAGCTGTACCATCCTGTCAGTCTGGCCAGATGTTCCTGGGCCAGGCTGGAGCCAGGGGGTGAGGCCAGATAACCTCCTGTGACCTCATCTAGCCCAGACACAATTTTCTTCCTTTCTAGATAGTTTTTTCAATCACCAAGTGAATGTGAGACTGTCTATTCTTTCAATGTCTACCTTTCAACTCAAGTTATGGTTTTATAAATAATATATGTGGCAAGTCAGTGCTGGGGAAAGGACGTTCATTCCGCTCTGAAATATTTATGGCCCAGAGTGTCTGCTTACTTTTCTTCAGAGTCATTTTTTAGCACAGCGTGTCGGAGAGTGCGACAGCCCAGAGATCTTTAGAGATGGCAGCACGCAGGGTCCTTCTCGCCCTGCTGCTGGGCCTATCCATCCCATAGCTGACAGGAAGATGGCAGCTCAGTTCAGGAAGTGCTCCCAAGCCCAGGCCTCCTAAATTATCTCAGGGAAGGCTCTGCACTGGTGACAAGAATCAGCGCCACTGCCTTTGAAACAGACGTTGCTTTCTAGTGTGCAGTTTGAATAATAACAGACACTACATCAGGATTTCTCAACTGTGACCTTTGATCCTTGGGCCTTTCCTGGGACGTGTGCTTTATAGCTCTCACTTTACAGATGGGGAAACTGAGGCTCAGAAAGATTAAGAAATTTCTTGAGGTCATACCAAAACCAAGTGGGAAGCTGGATTTTTACCTAGCCTGGCTGACCCCACACTTCAATCTTTTCTCCTCTACCAACCTGCCATCCAGCCTAGCTCATCATTTAGCTGGAGCTGGGAAACAGCGAATGGATTCCAGATCAGTTTCCATGGCAGTGTCTGCGGGTCTGCAATGTTTGAACTGCTGGGGGCTCGGATCTGGGAATAAAAATCTGTGCTGAACAGCCGGGCTTGAATCTCACACCTAAGGTGATGGATGCATTCTTGCACGTGCTGAAGTGGGTCCAGATGGGAATCTGAATTGAAGAACGTTGGTGCTGGAGTCCATGGTGCATGGAGACCACAGAGTCATCTTCTCTGACCACAGGTGGAACATTAGAACCTGACAGGGATTTGCCCAAGGCCACAGAGATAGTTGGAGCCCTCTAATCATGATAGTGTCTCTTGGAGTCATCTCCTTCCCCAAACCTCTTTTCTTATAGGAAAAAACCCTGAGACTTAGAAAAGCAAGAGCTTGATCAGAATAACAGGAGTGGATGGGTATAGAGCTGTGTACTTCCTTGCTTTGGCCATAGATCCTCTAGTGAGTTAAAAAATTTTGAGACTCTGAGGGAAAAAATTCTGAAGTGGCTGGACTATGGAGTAGACTGTAATTAATAAGCTATAGATTTTAATCAGTGATTTGGATTAAATAGTGAGGACAGGAATATCTTATAGTGTTTCTCCACCTGAAAGGATAATTTCCTGTAGGAAAAAGCACTTATAGTACTGATAGTTGGTGACTCTGGGTACCCTGATGGCCAGGCTGGATCTGAGTTATTATTACTATGGCAGGTGACAGAGGATGACTATGAAATCAATGAATGACAACATTTCTGAAAAAGTCCAGCTCAATAGTTGGGCCATCCTGCCCTGGCTGCCTTTGACCTTGTTCCCCCAGCCTTGCCCTTGCCATAGCCCATCATGGTAGATTGTCTTTAGAGATGGCTCCCACAATGAACCATGCTTCCTGGTATCATGCCCTTGTATAGCTGCCTCCCCATGAACATGGGCTGCCTTCATGTGCACCAGTAGAATGTAGTAGACGTGACTGAGCGACTTATAAGGCCACATTAGAAGAAGCTTTTGCATCTCCCACCTGGCTCTCTGGTAAGGCTTGCACTAGGGGAAGCCAGTCACCATGTTGACAAAGTTTGACTTCTCTGAGACTGCCGTACTGTGAGGAAGCCCATGCTAGCCACATGGAGAAGTCTGGAGGAGAGAGAGATCTGGCTAAGCCCTAGCTATTTTAGATATTGCAGCTGAGGCACCAGACATGTGAGTGAAGAAACCATCTCGGACTCCCAGCCCAACTGAGCTTCAAGATAACTCCAGCCTCTGTGGCTACCAAACTGAAGCTACACGATGATCCTGGGCCAGAACCGCCCACCCAGCTGAACTATGAAAGAGATAATGATACAGAAATTTAAAGTCATTATGTTTTAGGATGGCTCATTATACAGCAATAGATAACCAGAATACCTTGCGTTGCTAATGACACTTGGGCCTGGAGCAGGAGTTTAGGGCAACATGGAGTTTTCAACCTTAGCCTTCTCACAAAGGCACAGGTTAGGCAGGTGGCCTCTCAGAGCCCAGAGAGTCAGTGTTTCCTCTGATATGGCCTCTCTACCCCCAAGAGAGAAGACCCTGAGAGCATGTGCAGGGGACCTGTGGAAGGAGGGCCTCACTGTCCTTCCCTTTGGATGGCCCTCCCTCACCTCAAGTCACTCTCAGGCCTCACCTCTGGCCTTGGTTTCTGACCAGCTTCCCAAAAATATGGACAGAAGGGCACAGAGTGTTCCTGGGGGACCCTTAATGGGTGAGAGCAGGGCTACTTCCAGGCCTAGTGCTATGCAAACAATTAACTGGTCAGGACGAGATGAACACAGACATCGAGCACATTTAGACACTGGGATAGAACTTTGATATCGCCATAACAGCCAAGCTTTGATACATGAACTTGTCTCTTCAAATAGGAGATAAAACTGCCTATTGTCACCTTGTGAGGTATGTCACATTTGACCTGAGAAGCATCCTGGTCACGTGCAGAAGGACCATGTATTTGTTGTCCACAATGGACATCTAATTTGCAAAGCAGATTTTGAGCACATACTGTGCCTTTGTGCTTCCCTTCTTGGAAGAGCCAACCCAGGGGCATAAATGCCATTGGCGAGTGCAATGTGGACTGGATCTCAGGCCCCATGCTCGCTTGCCTGACACCCTAGCTGGGTACATTAGTGCACTGCACTGACTGCACAACTGTTCATAGTAGCCACGAGTGGAGGCTTGACTCTGCAGTAAAAGTCTGAGCATCCTAAACCTTTCCTTCCTCCCTATAACCAGACTTTCGAGGCTCAGGACTGATTTCTTGTCTCTTTAGGAAAAGAGCTGAAGGATTCTAGGATTTTTCATGTCTTTTTGTAAAACAAGCTGTTGACATCAGACTTTGGAATCAATGGCTTGACTTTTGCTTAAATGCACAAAACCTTAAGGTAGGAAATTCACTTAGAACAGGGTTTTTTGAAATATCTGAGGAAGAGTCAGAAGGCTTAGTGGACCCAAAGTACTAGCACTTCCAGAGGCCAGGAGCCAGATAGGTTGGATGTGAGGTGATATCTCACTATGGCTTTGATTTCCATTTTCCTGATGTATTTGCATTTCCCTCCAAACTGTTTTTACTTGAATAATTTAGTATAAAAATACACGCTCATAGGAACCATTTATTAAACATCTGCTTGTGATAGCCATATGTGTGAGGTTCCTGTCACATAAACTCATCTTAATTTCATAATCTCAGTCAGAAAATTGGGTGCTGTGGGCAGAATAATGCCACTGACATTGAGATTATCTTGCATTATCTGGGTGGACCCACTGTAATCCCGGGGTCTTTTAAAGCAAAAAGGAAGGTAAGAGTTAGGGATTTAAAGATTGTATCCTGCTGGCTTTGAAGGTGGAAGGGGGCCATGGACCAAGGCATACAGAAAGCGTATAGAAGGAGGAAAAGGTAAGGAAACAGATTTTCTCCTAGAGCCTCCAGAAAGGAATACTGCCTTGCTGACACCTTGATTTTAGCCCAGTGAGACCCATTGCAGACTTCTGAGTCTGGAACTATACTAAGTCTGTGCTGTTTTAAGCCACTAGATTTGTGGTAACTTGTTACAGCAGGAGTAGGAAATTAATACAGTGTGGTTCCGAGAGGCTTTGCAACTTGCCCAAGGATGGCACAGCGTTGAGATCCAGTCCAGGTCAGTTTGACTCCAGAGCTCTGGCATTTTGCCTCTGCTGCACACTGCCTCCTGCTGGCACTGTAGGTGGGGGTGCGAGAGGAGTGAGCTGCAGCCACTGGGTGTCTGAGGGAATGGAGAGGAGAAGCACAAATGGAGGAGAGAGGGATCTGTGACCCTGTTGGCCTTGAGGCCATAGCTCTGAACAGAACACTTCCTCAAGTCTTCAAGCAGCTCACCGTGACCCCAAACGAGGAAGGTTCACTGCAGGGCCAGTGTCAGAGACCAGGGCCCATCCACCAACAGGTCGATGAGTCGGCCGGTCTCTTGAAACAAGATGCTTCCTGGGAGTGGGAGGAATGCAGGTTTGAATCTCACTGCAACTCCAGAAAAAGGTGCTGACTTCCTCTGAGTCTCAGCTTCCTCATAAATAAGTGGGGATGATGATGCCTACTTTTATACTGGGATCCCGAGGCAAGGTCCCTGCTGCCCATTCCATGGCAGTTCCTTTCTTCCATGAATTTGTAACTTAACCTCATCCGTTCCCCTTCAGTCCTGAGCAGAATGCTTCTTGGTAACTCTCACTGAATGTCTCATAGATTCAAATACCTCCCAGGGCCAGGTTGGTTCAATAGGACCCAGGGCAGTTTGTCTTGTACTTGTCATTTGTCCTCAGTTGGCACCTTTTCCACCCTTTCCTCCACACATAAGAGCCCAGGAGATATTCTGGTCACACAGTGGGGAGAGCTTGGGGTTCGTCCCTGATCTCTCAGAAAGAAGGCTTGTTAGAAGTCATAGAGGGTGGTCGACTTCACTAAAGGTCTCCAGTGGCAGATCACAGGGCTCTAGGCTGGGACTGGGCCTTGTCACTGACTGGGCACCTGACAGAAGAAGACATGGAAACCAGCTAATCAGATTCAGGGTTTCCTAGGAATGACAGTGCCAGGCACACCCACCACTGAGGTTGGGGCATCTGGTTGAAGCTGAGTAGCTGGGGCCCCCTGGGAGAACATATCACACCACTGGGTTAGTCTGGGATCCCAGGGTGCCCTGCCAACATGCAGTAGACTTTGCAAGGATCCCACAGGCATTTCTTTATTAGTATGCACCTGAGGTCCTGAGTGATGGGAAGGCCACCTAGAGTGGTGAGCTGAGCCTAGGCAGAGTTCAAGTCAGGTGCACTGGCTGGAGGCCAGGGACAAGAGGTCCCACTGCTTGTTCACAGCTGCCTCCCCTGGGTGGGGCCACAGTCCCTGCCAACTGCCCCACCCCCACCAGGACAACAGACAGGGAGGCAGGGCTAGCGCAGTGGCAGTCCACTCAGCTTAGACTTTGCCTGGGGGAGCTTCCCCACCCCACCAAGGCCCCAGGTAAAGGGTTCCCTCCAGGTGACCCATAGTTCATGGCTGAGCCCTGAACCCTGTAGTCAAAAGTCACCTTCCCAATGGGGCCTTCCCTGACTACCTTGTCTTAACTTGCACCCTCTGTCCCACTCCAGACATTTTACATCTCCTCTCTCTCCTTAGCACGTACCATCATCTCACCTGTTATGTGTTTATTTCACTTGTTCGTCTTGTCTATTATGTGTCTTCCTTCATAGACTACGAGCTCCATGAAGAGAGGGTCTTTGTCCACTTTCCTCACTGAGGTGTCCCCAGCACCAAACACAAAGCCTGGCACAGGTAGGTGCTCAAGACATGTATGATGATTGATGAATTAGTGAATGAGTGAGTGAGTGGATGTTTGAGTGAATGAATGAAAAAGTGGATGCATGAAAGCAGTCCTTTGTAAATATGATTATCCCACTAAGGCATCAGTGAGGACGGGGTGGTTAGGGACTTATGTTCTCACAAAGCCAGCACTGAGGGAAGGGAGTTTTTAAGGGGTTGGCTGAGGCTGTGAGTTGAGAGAAGCAGAGGAGGCCTGAGCTCTACCTCTAGCACTTCTCAGCTCTGTAGGCTGGGGCAGGCAGCAACATTTCCAGTTCTTTCATCCTCAAAATAGGGATGGCATAGCCAACATCAGAGGCATACAAGGCACTGAAGGGGTCCTTGGCCTCTGGAGTCTTTGGCCTGTGGGTACCTGGGGTTATTTATAGCCTGAGCTCACTGTCCATGTACTCTGTCCCAAAGGAGCAGAAGATCCAGGACCATGAGCTGGGCTTAGGTAATTGGCAGTGGGGTGTAGGGTCCGGGACTCCTGGGGGAGAGGCTTCTGGGGAATGGGCAGAGTGAAAGGAGAAGGACCTGGAATCCCAAAGGTAAAGAAGGCTCTAGAAGGTATGGTCTCTGAAGATGGACTCTGAATGGAGATAGTGTGCAGGAAGTTTAATGGTGATGCCCTTGGGATCAGCACCCGGGAGAGAGGGACAGCAGCAGTGGGGTGGGGAGAGCTGAGGTCATGGTTGGGATTTGGCTTTCAAAGCCCCGCGCCCACCACTCACACTGGAGAACAGGCTGCCCCAGGAAAGGTCTGGGCCTCAATCTCTGGTGGGTTGGCTCTCTTCAGCAGAGGGTAATTCATTTACCTTCTCAGCAGTTGGGGCTAATTCTTCAGACCTTGAGAGGACTTTGGGTATGGCAGCAGAGTGTCCTCTCCAGCAGGTCATTAGGACAGAGCCAAACTCAGATGTCCTGGCTCTGCTGCCCCCATAGGACACCCAACCTTTGACTTCCATGAACTCTAGCTGTGGTCCTCCTGTTTCCTTCCCATTTTTCCTCTCCCCACCCCCAGCCTCTCTTAGTGGCCTCTCCAGGGCCCCAGGTCCTCACCCAGAACCACTTAGGAAGAGTAGCAGGGGCTGGTGGGGAGTATGGGAGAGTGGAGGAGAAGGGAGAGGCCGAGAGTAACAAAGTGGAAAAGTTCATTCAAGTTTATGGCATAGAGTATGGCCAAGGAACAGTGAGTGGGTCTGGACCTCAGGCCTTCTAGCTCTGCTGCCTGTCTGCTGTGTAGTCTGGGGAAATTCTCCTTCCCCTCTGATCTTCAGCTTCTTCACTTGCACAGTGGAGGCTTGGGAACTGGAGAGCATCAGAGGAGATGTGGATGAGAAAGAGCAAGGCTACACATAGACAGGCTCAGTATGTGTGCACACTGTGTGTGTGGGAGCCAGCCTTCCCCCAGGCTGTATTGTTGGAGGTTGCACTTTGAAGTCCTGTCTCTGGGTGGGGTGAGCCAGCCTCCTTCCTTGGAGACATCGAGGGGGTGTTGGGGTGGCCCCCAGGGTGGGAGATATTGGTCCCCCTTACCCCACTGTTGAAGCCTGTGGAGGATTCTTGACTGAGGGCCAGTGGGTAAATATATAGCTGGAGAGCTTTGTCACAGCCAAGCCCAGGAGACAAAACCCTGTGTCCTCCCAAGGCCTGTACAGCCAATCCAATCTGGTGAAAATAGCAATTATGAGCTGTGTTATTAAAGGCTGCAGGATTTTAATTAACAATGGAATTACCTGGGAGTGGGACCTGGGGAGGGACAGGATAATGATGGATTGCTGAAAGGGCATCAGGGCTGTTGTTTCAGCCTCTTTCAGCCCCTGCTAGGCCTTGGGAGGTGGTGAGGTCAGATTTCCAGTCACTAATGGGGAGTGTTTGTGGGAGCTCAGAGCCAGGTTGGCCAGAGGTGAGGGTGGGTTGTGCTCCTGGGGACACCCTCCACCCCAGAGTTGCAAGGTCTGGGTGAGTGGAGACGGTGGGCTCAGATATCAGTGTTCTTGGCAGATATCTTGGCAGGCAGAGCCAAGAGGGGGAGCCCAGCAGAACCCAGGGGGCCCCCAGCTACAAGGCCTATTAGGAAGGAGGCTATGCTCCCCACTTGGGCCTCCAACCAGGGCCCCAGAACCTCCTCAGGCCTCTTCTACGGTAGATATCCAGGTACCATCCCATATGTAAGTTAACAAGTATCCTGATCACATTCAAGTTTCAAAATCAATGAATTTGATGCCATTGGTTTTCAAACCCTTTTTTTCTGCTTCAGTAACCTTGCTTCAAATGAAACCTTACCAGGAAGGCAAATGAACACAGCAGATCAACGGGAGCAGGCTTGTAAAGGCCAATAAGGGTGGGGGTCTAAATCCCTCCCCACTTTTCCACTCGAGGCAACAAACAGACTCTGAGATTAGTTCAGATAAGTGCAATTTCTCTGCCATCTCTGGCACCTTCCCCTTCTCTATCCAATACCTGACCAGTTCAGATGGTGGATCCAGACTGTCAGAACTGGACAGGACAAGGCAGGATCTGAATTTCTGCCTCATAAGAAGATTGTGACCCAGGAAGAACTCACTGAAAAAAGAGTTTTCTGGCTGACGCTGGAGGTGATAAGGGCAGGCTCAGGATCTAGACTGCCTGGGTCCAAGTCTCAGCTCTGCCGTGGGTTTGTTGGCTAAGTTACTATACCTCGTCTCAGTTTCCTCAGTTGTGAAATGGGTAGGACTCTGGGGCCTCTCCTCAAAAGTCAGTGTCACCTTATAGAATGTTCTGGAATTCCTGTGAGGAACAAGAGTCCACATGGCCAATCCCTTAGAACTGGGCTTGTTGGGTATTAAGTAGTCAAGAAGTGTTTTCTGTGACTGCCCAGGGGTTGGATGTCCTCCTTGGACCATCCAGCTCAGAGTTGTTTGATAGAGTCCACGTGTCTCTTGCCCAGAGGATGCTAGGGGCCAGGAAGGAAGCCCTCAGATGGCATTTAAATCCCACCTCTGCATGACCTACATGACCTTCAACAAGACACTTGCCCTCTGAACTCACCCCCGGAGGGCTGCGTGTGGGTGAAATGAGAGATGCCATTCCAAATCCAATGGGCCATTTCCAGCCTGCATCGTACTGTACTTCTCAGCAGCGTTTGACACAGTTGACCTCTCCCCTCCTGGAAGCGTGTTCTCCTCTTGGCCTCTGTGGCCCTGCATTCTTCTTCTCTTCATGGGCTGCTCCTCAGCAACTCCTGTGTGGGCAGGATAGACAGACGTTAGAGTTTAGTATTGTCTGAGTGGAGAGACTGTTCTTTCAGCTCCTGGGTAATCTGGGTAGATGAATCATTTTCTTAGTTTTTCAACTGTGAACAGATCTTTCCTTTGCCTCATCCTTTGAGGTCTGGATCTGGTACTTGATTGTCTCTTAAGTTCAATTATGACATTCCTGCTATCAAGCAGCTATTTGGGTCTGACTCATAACCAATGCTCAATAAAAGTTTATTAAATGATCAACAAGAGAAAGGGAATAGGGTCAGATAGCTCCTAGGACATTAATTGTCCACATAAACTTGAATTCCACGGAGATAACTAGAAACGGTGCCTGGAACCAGTTGTCACCACACTTTGATTCAGTGCTATTATAAGAATACAAATAGCAGTAACTCATTGTTTGCTAAGCACTTTTACATTATTCTACTGGTCCTCTGAGTTGGTATTTTCTTTCTATTTTATAGATAAAGATTCTGAAGCATGGAGATGTAGACCATTTGCTCACGCACCCACACTCCCGGAGATGTACTTAAAGAACAGGACAAATTATTGAGTAGATACTTGCCGTCGAGGATAAAAGATTATATACAGTCAATCTTCATTATTTGTGGGTTCCATATTTGTGAATTTACCTACTCAGTAAAATTTATTTTTAATCCTAAAGTTAATATGCACAGTGCTTTCTATGTCATATGTATACATTTGCAGACTGATGAAATTTTTCATTTTCCTATTGCACATTCCCAGCTGAGGTTGAACAAGGCCATACTCTGTCTTCTTCTTTCAGCTGTCATTCAGAGAAGACCAGAGGATGGAGATGGTCAGTTCAGCGCAGTGTAGTGTAAGGAGTTCCAGCTCTGAGGCCAATTAGATGGGGTTTGAATCCCAACTATGGCACCTGTTGGTAGGGCAACCCCAAGCAAGTCAATTAACACATTTGAACTTCATTTTAAAATACAGAAAATAGAATCTACCAAGATGAATTGTTTTTAAGATTTACAATTATAATGTGTAAGAGAAGTGTGTGCGTGCGTGTGTGTGTGTGCATGCGCACGTGTGCACACATGCATGTGCGCATATTGCTCCTAGGAGAGCAATATCTCAGTATTCACTCAATGTGTGTGGCAAGTTTATAGAACTTGACTACCATGAATGATACAAATTGACTGTACACAAAAAAGGGGACAAAGGAATTTTGGAAAGTGATACTTAGAGATGGGGGGCAGGAGAAGCTTGAAGCTAGTAGGGTATTGCTGTCTTATGACACCAGAAACTTTTAGGTTAATGACTTTTATCCTTAAACAATCCTCACAAATTTCCAAGGAGAATGAGCAGCTCACAGTCAAAAATCACAAAAATTGTAGAGAAGAAAAGAACTATGAGTGAGAGCCAGCATGAAAAACATATATCAAAAATGAACCCACAAGCTACAACCATGTCTCGTGAACACATCCCAATCTCATCTGATTTCAGAAGCTAAGCAGGGTCTAGCCTGGTTTGTACTTGGATGGGAGACCACCTAGGAATACTGGGTGTTGTAGGCTTAAAAAAATGGACCCACAAATATATTAATACTATGGAATTATTAAACAGGATGTAAAATAACTATGTTTACATGCTTAATAAATCGAAGATAAGCTTAAAAATATGAACTTAAAATAAACACATTTGAAAAAAGAAGCAAAGAACCAAATAGATTTCTCTCAACAAAAATTACAGTACCTGAAAAATAAATTGTCCACAAAAGAAGAGGAAAACTAAACACAACTGAAGAGAAAAAGTTAATGAATTGAAAGAGAGATCTAAAGAAATTATTCAGAACATAATGCAAAGGGTCAAAAGAGAAGCAAAGAAACATAAAGGATATGTAGAGAAGGTCTAGTGTGTATTTAATCAGAATTCTAGAAAGAGGAAATAAGGAGAATGGGGAAATAATAATGGCTAGGAATTTTCTAGAATTGTTGAAAGACTAATCTGCAGACCTAGGAATTCTAATTAATTACAAGCAAGAAAAATGCAAGGAAATATGCATTTAGACACATCACTGCTAAACTGCCGAACTCCAAAAAAAGACCAAAGACATCACTGACAGATCACTGACAAGCAATTAGGTTAACAGTTGACTTCTCAACAGCAGCAGTGGAAGCCCGAAGACAGTGGATAACGCACTATTTCAGTGTGCTGAAATAAGATAACTTTCAACTATCAACACAGCAGCCAGAATGATTACTATAAAAACTCAGATAAATGCTATTGTCTTGAAACTTTTCAGGAACTCCTCGTTTTGCACAAAGTCTTTACAGTGGCTACAAACCTCATGCAGTTTGGTTCCTCTGTTATCTCTGATGGCCTTTTACATTCTTCCCCTCACATACTCTGTTCCATCCATGTTGGCCTTCTTGGCATTCCTTGAATGTGCCAAGCACACTCTCATCTCAGGGCTTTTTGCACCAGCTCTTCACTCCACCTGGAATACTCACATCACTCGAATATTCACAAGTGTTTGCCTACATGTTGCCTTCTCAGCGAGGTCTATTCTGACTGGCTTATTTAATACTGTCATATGCCCTCTCTCCCATAGGAATTTATGATCTCCCTTATCCTGTTCTACTTTTCTTTTTGACATGGCTTTTCACTTTCAAATATAAGATACTTGATTTGTCTGTTTTATTTATTCTTCCTACTCTCTCTTCTAGAATGCAAGGCCCACAAGAGTGGGAAATTTCTGAATTTTGTTCACTGAGTTGTCCCAAATGTCTAGAATGGGTTCTGGCACGTAGTAGGCCCCAAATTAACATTGAATGAATGAATCAATTCTATATTCAGCATGAGTGGAGATATTTTCAGATAAACAAAAAAAAAAGTTCAGCCAGACCTTTATGAAATGAAATAAGGTTGTACTTGAAGAATGAGCATGGTCTCTGGAGAAACAACCAAGATGCGAAAGTAATGAGGAATAAAAACAATGGTAAATGTGAGGCTAAAAATAAACACTGACTGTATAAAATAATGTCTAACGTGTGTAGGAAACACAGTTTAGTATTAAAATGCTGGTCAAAAATAGCATGTAAATTGGAAGGAGAATCATCTAAATTAAAGAGTTTCAGGGGTCTCATATTTTTTTCAGGAGTAAGAAATTAACTTTAGACTTTATTAAGTATGGATGTTAAAATAGCCAGCATAATGGCTAATAGTATAGACATATAACCTATAACTCAAACACATGGGGATGAAGTGGGAAAATGAAATTAAAAGAAAGAGGGAGAGAGAAACCCTAAAAATTTCAGTCGCTCATGGTGAATGTATTATTGCTCAGAAAATATTCATGGGAGGAGTGTAGTTCCACACTTCATTGATATTGAGCTTGATATGTGACTTTAGCCAATAGAATGTGAGTAGGTATAACACTGAAGCTATAAGTGTCCTCACCTCATTTGGCTTTGTCTCATGTGTTTCTGCCACTGCCACTTGCTCTAGATAGACTCTGCTGCTTCAGCCTGGCCTCAGTGAGAATTATCTTGGAATATACCCACAGTGTGGAGTAATGAAAAGGTCAGGTAGAGCTGTAGCCAATGTCAGACCTGAGAGTGAAAAATACATCTTTGTTGTTGTAAGCCTCTGAGATTTTGGATCGTCTGTTATGGAATATTATTGTAGTCGTATTTAATTAATACACAGATAAAAAGAAGACGAGCAAAGATGAGGAGAAAAGAAGCAGAAAATAGAAGGTCAAATAAGAAAACATAAGATGGTGGAAATAAACTCAAATTGATTATCAATCACTAAAATGTAAAGGGACTGAACAATCTAGTTAAAAAACAGACATTAAAATAAAATTCAAACATATGCTATTTACAAAAGACACACACAAAAACCCCATAAGGATACAGAGAGATCAAAAGTCAAAGGATGGAGAAATATGTTCTAGGCAACGAAAAAGAAAAAAAAAAAGAAAAATAGAAAGAATATATTGAATTTAGTAGAATTTTAAAAAGAATTAATTCACCAGGGAGATAGAAAAATTCTCATCTTTATACATTAATAACATGGACTAAAATATTTACAGCAAGAATTGACATATTATAATGGGGTAGTTAAAATTATTGCTTGCAATAACTTATAAATCAAGTAAATAAAAATTAAAAAATGCTTAAAAGGTTTTATAGTTTGTATAACAAACTTGATCCAATGGCCATGTAGAGAACACTGGACCCAACAATAGGAGTGTATTTTTTTTTCAAGGGCACATAAACACTTATGAAAAATGACCACGTTAGTTCCTAAAGCTAGCTCAACAAATTTCAAAGGATGTAAATCATTAGACTATGTCCTAGTCTTATAATAAAATTATATGATAAAGTAACTCACAATATAGGATAAAAACTACAATAAAATTAATTTAAGAATCAATGACATAGATAGCTAGAAAACCAGTCTACATTTGGAAATCAAGAAAGAACATCTTCTCAATCCACAAGTCTATCAAAAAATATTGATATTCATTGGGTGGGATAATGTAGAGAATAAAAACATTAAATATAACTACACATCAGAGTAAATGAATCTCCAATTAATAGTGAAAGAAGAAAGTCAGAGAAGGATGTATGCAGGATGAGTCCATTTATCTTAAGGTCACAGGTGATCAAAATGAAATAGTATATTACCTAGTGATACATATATGGGTGATTTTAAAGAAAAGCAAGGGGAAAAATTAACCTGAAATTTGGAACAGTGATTAGTCCCAGGGACACCTGGGGGCCATCTATGGTTCTAGTAATATTTTGGTTCTTAAGATGAGTGCTTGGGTGCTAAGTTAATGTTTCTCATGTAAACGATACCTACACATTTAATTCATTCTGTGTATAACTGACATATTTTACAATAAACATCGTTTTATGAAAAAACCTCAGACACGGAACTTCCCGTGGTCATGAGCTTTCAACTAGTTGGAGGGGTGGCCTGGCTCCTGGCAATGAGCTTCTTTCTAAACAGATAAATCAGGATGGGCACAAAACTTGGCTTAGTTAATTAAATGAAAAAAAAATTTTGGTATTTTTTTTCCAGATGGCATTCATTTCAGGAGACAGCCTGAGCATCATCACTGTCTCCCGTTTGCTGAAACAAATTCCCCACAAACAAGGGCATGTTTCCATCTTGAGCTGCTGTTTCAGCAGCTGCTATTGTGGCGTCTCCCTTCTTGCCTTGGGCCCTGTTTTGCTCCCCCTCCCTTCCCTTGTTCTTCTTCATCTCCTTCTCGTAGAGTTTCAGGGCTGGAGAAGAGTCTCATTTCATGCAAAAATCCTGCCAACCCCATCCCAGCTGGGTGGAGGTGCAGCCTCTGCTTACACACCTCCCATGACAGAGAGCTCACTCCTCCCAGGGGGCTTCCTGATTTGAACCCAACTCGAACAGCCTGTAGCATCTATTCACTGCTGATGGTTCAGCAATCTGGGTCCCAGACCACAGTCAGTCTACTTTCCCTTCCTTGTGTATTCTGCAGATGGTCACCATAGCAGCCCGGTTGTCCCTTCCCTCACTCCTAAAGTCTTCTCATTCCGGGAAAATTTCTTTAGTTTCTCTTCATTCCCCACATCATTGCTAACTTGTCTGAAAACTAAATTCATTCCCTCCTGTGCACATACTAGTATGGGACTTTATGAGATCTTGGGAATATTTCTTACAGGCTTTGGTCAGAATTTGAGTGGGCTTATAAATGAGGCAGGAGGGACCAGTGGGAGGGCGGGAAGGTGAACCTGGGGGCTTGCAGGGAGCTTGGGAAAATGGAGCATATACAGACCTTAGTCTCCCGGGGCTGCAAGGTACCAGCCTGGTTTGGCAGCCAACACTCCCCCACTGCTCCTTGTTCAGGAATGTTAGCTGCCTCCCTATCCCCTGTGCCATCACCTTGAAGGCCTCTGTGCCTCTTGGGTCAACCATGCCCTGACCAGAGACTTCCTTTCCACACCACTCAGCCACTCCCCATGACTGTCACACCTCAGCCATGTCATCAACTAGAATCGGACCCCTGAAATTAAAAATATATATATATATGTAAATTAAATTTCAAGTAAAATAATAAATGTACATGGGTTAAAAAATCAACCAACAGCAACAACAAAAAATCACACAGTGGGACCTATACAAGGAAAAGCAGTAGACCCCTGCCCACTCCCCCCTGCCCATGTCCCCTTCGTCAGTGACACCACTGTAACTCTTTTGTTTTCCTGTCTTCATGGAGATTTCTTTCCTATTTCTAAGAACGTACTCATATCGTTTGTATCTGTCAGCACTTTGAGTTGTAAGCAATGGAAGCCAACTCGGGGTAATTTCAGTAGAAAAGGCATTTATTAGAAGTATATGGGGAAGTTCACAAAATCAAAGGGAGGCTGGAGATTCAGGGGTAGGGGGACCCCAGTAAGGATGACATCCCAAGTCATGCCTGGTGTTGGCCTGGTGAAGATCCCCCCAGGGCCCAGATGCTCCACCTTTGGTTCCAGCACCCCAATGCTGGACACAGCTCTGTGATCTTGCCACTTCAAGCAGCCTCCAGAGGCTCCAGAATGGAACCTGCAGTGTCTGCCTCTTCATCTCCTGGTTTTTGTGGCATAGTCTGAGTGAGCGCATATGATTGGCTGAGCTGGGGCATGAACTTGACCCTGGCTGTGAAGAGGCTGGGAAAGAGTATTGGCATTTCCCCCAAACAACAGAAAGGGGCCCAGAGGCTGAGTGGCCAACAAGGATGACACATGTCTACTATGTTAGTGTTTCTTGATTTTTCAATTTGAGATATCCGAAGACTTCCTGCTCCGAGAATTGACAATTTAACTTATTCATCCCCCCTCCAGCCCCATCTCTCCTCCCAACATAGTTAGACCCCATTTGAATGACTCTATTACTAATTTTTCAGAACTTAAATTGTTTCATCGACCACTGACAACCTGCTGCATAAGAAAAGCTATCGATGCCTCTCCTATTTATGTCAACTCTCTTCCTCACTCTCCTCTCCCTACATCTGTCATTTCCCCTGTCGTGGTTGAAAATATTTGCGTTCTTTAACCTTAACAAAATCTCCTCTGCTTTGCCTGTTGGCTGATTATGAAAGGTGAAAATAAATAAAGCGCTCCCATTGCTGTGTTTGCGTAAATAGTCCGGGGTGCTCAGTGAGTGTCTTT
Source organism: Cynopterus sphinx (assembly GCA_030015415.1). Classification (NCBI taxonomy): domain Eukaryota; kingdom Metazoa; phylum Chordata; class Mammalia; order Chiroptera; family Pteropodidae; genus Cynopterus; species Cynopterus sphinx. The sequence goes on along the minus strand of CM057379.1, from coordinate 81,032,681 downwards.
TCTCGGACTCCAGCTTCTGTTTCTCCAGAAGTTGCTCAGAGCTGTTCTTTTGCTTAGGTGTAGTTGCATGAAGTGCTTTTGATATTCCGGTGCAGAAACATCAAGCCTATGGAGTCCCCTGTTTCTCTTGGGCCTTTCTAAGTGGTGCTTACTACTCGCCCACCCTCTTCACGAACCAGGACACAGTCATCCAGTACTTTCTTTCCTTACTCCCCTGCGTCGGCACTACTGTTACCCAAAGTCTATTTCTTCCTCTTTCTTGGCTTACTTACTTTTTCATTCTGGTGGTCAGAGTGGGGAGGAGATAAACTTGCTGAGACTTTGCATGTCTAAAAACTTCTCTAGTCCTCCCGTTTGATTGCTGGTTTGGGTCTAGAACTTAAAATCAGTTAAAAATAATTTCCCCTCAGGCCGTGGAAGGCACTGCTCCATTGTCTCCTGGTAGATGGTGCTGTGGGCAAGTTCTGTGGCTCGTTGGTTCCTAGTCCCTTTGCAGATAATGTGTTCCCACCTCTGCCCACCAGAAGTATTACGGACCATCTGTTTGCCACTGGTGTACCTACTGAGGTACCTCCCGGGATGTTTCTATGTGTCTTTTTCACTAAGCTAAATGCTCAGGCAGATCCAGTCTGAAGCTTCATGGCCTTTCTGTCCTTGGAACTTCTCTTGAGTGTGTCTTTGATGATTTATTCCCTTCTGTCTTCTCTATTCTCTCTGGAACTCCCAAAGTGAGTCACTGGATTTCCTTAATTGGCCTAATTGGCCTGCTTCGTCTCCTCTTTTATCTTCCATTTCTCTCTCTTTTTTTCTTACTTTCTGGGAGATTCCTCAACTTAAATCAATAACTGTTTTATTCCATTTTAAAAATATTAGCAAAGATATTTTTAATTTCCTAGAGTTCTCTCTTGTTTAATTATTGAATTCTTTTGGGAGTGATGACAATGTTCTAAAATTGTGGTGATGGCTGCACAACTATGGGAATATCCTAAAAGCCCCTGTACTGTATGCTTTAAATGGGTGAATGGTGTGGTTTGTGAATTACACCTCAATAATGCTGTTACCAAAAAGAAGAAGAGGATGACAAAGGAGGAGGAGGAGGAGGAGGAGGAGGAGGAGGAGGAGGAGGAGGAGGAGGACTCTGGATGGTGTGTGTTTCTGAGGCCTTTGGAAAGGTGTGCTATGGTCCAGCAGCTTCCACTGCCTCGGCCTCTAAGTGCAAGTGGCAGCTGTGTGTGCTTGGGTGAGCTTATGCCCTCTCTGAGCCTCATTCTCTTCTCTGGCTTGCCCAGGTACTCTGAGGAGTAATGCAGGAAGCAGCAGAGGGTGGATTCTGCCCGTGGCATAATTCTGTCTGAGGTCTGTAGCCTGGACCCTGGCAGAACAGGGATGGTGGTAGGATGCCCTCGCCCTCCCTGCTCTGAGGAATGGGGGCAACCCCACCATGTTCTATCTTTTAATGTCCCAGAGCTCAGGGTTTTGGTCCTGAGACTGCAGAGAATGAAAGCAAATTACTGACTAAAAGCCGTAGGTTGTTGGTGGTAAGCAGCGCAGTCAACTGTAACTTGTATCCAGAGGGATTTGCCAGAGTCTTTTTTTAGATGATGTTTTCTTACAACCTACAGAGACTCCAGTCTCCTCCCCTCCTAATCCCTTGCTTTGCACAAACATGAAATTAATCTTCTAAATACCCAAGCTGGTTCCAGAAAGAAGTGAGTAGGGAGAAAGTGTGGGAGAGGGCTTGGGAGGAGCCCCACCTTCCATCCTCAGAGGTCTTTCTCATGTTTGACTCAGCCCAGGAGGGGCAGGTAGCTGAACTAGGCCTCATGCTTCATAACATCTCGAGAACCAAACCTGCCAAGCACCTATTCAGCCTGCTTGCACAGCTCCAGGGATAGGGAGCTCACCACCCCAAAAGGCAGCTTATTCTATCTGAAAAGAGCAAAATTATCCCTCAGAGTAAGCCAGCCTCTGCCTCCATTTGCACCTCTCCCTTGGGCCTACAGCTACCCTCTGGGGAATTTAGAACCATCATCATATGCCCTGAGCCTGCTGTTAGGAGTCCAACTATAAACAAGGAACCTCTGTGCCCAGCCCCAAAAGTGAGGTGGCCTCCTTTTTCAGTGTTGGCCACAGATGGGGAAGACAAGTACTGGGAGAAGCTCAATCCCACAGACACCCAACACCTCCCATCACAGCTGGAACGTATTCTCTTTCCTCCACCATGCCCAAGTTCAAAGGGTAGCTTATATAAACTATAAAAAGATGCTCCTTCCTCTAGGAAGACGCAGCTTCATGCAAGGGTCAAAGATTCAGAGCCCCCTGACCCCTCAGCCAGGTTCCCTTGAGCCGTGAACATACACAACCATGCCAGGCAGCCTGGTCTCAGCAAGTGGCTCTTTCCCCCGTGCTGGTTTGTGCTGGGTCAAGTTAACCTGGCTGGAAACTTGTTTCCTAGAGCCCCCTCCGCTCTTTAGGTCTGAGTTAGAGTAGGCCTAAAGAGAAATCTGTGCTCTGAGGGCCATCGTGGCTAGAGATGGGAGAGACAGATGCAGAAGTGACAGCAGGTTTGTCCTCACTCTTTTCTCAGCGCATCCTCCTCCCTCTCCATGGCTAGCTCTTTCCCCGCGTTTGGCCCACTGGTTCACAGTGACCCAGGCTTTCCACTGAATGCTTAGCTTTGATCTCACAAGAGGAGGCTGTGAAGATGCCATGGCCCTCCCTAGACTTACGTTGATGTCTACACCGGCCCTGGCCTCCCACTCCAGCAGCCAGATCTGCCTGGCTTCCAGATTCCTCTGGAATCTTCACTAGCACCTCTGCTTTGAGAGGGCTGGTTGGTGGCTTTTCCCTGTTCCCTGTCAAATGCCCTTCTTTGGACCTTTACTTCCCAGGCACTCCCCAGGGGTGAACGGTGTAATACTAGTCGTGGTTGTACTCCCCTGACTGAGCGTGAATGATACCTACCCCATCAAGGCAAATCAGAGCAAGTTGTGAGGGCAGGAGGTCATCTGCCTGGATCCCTCCCTTCCTCCTCAGTTCACGGTTAATTGCTCTCCATGTCCTATTGGCTCTACCCCATCAGTCTAATCAATGTGGTCCCCTAATGGGGTCCCCCATCCAGGCCTCTACCCTCTCTTGCTTGCACTATTGCCTCAGTGTCTTGCAGAAGGTTAGGGTTTTCTGGTGTCTGACTCTGGTCCAGCTCTGTGTGTGTGGCCAGTGATGGATTGCTTCATATTTCTACCTCAAACCTCGCAGAGGCTCCCAGTACACACAGTACCAAGCCCTTCCTTAGGGTTCAGAGCCCCCCTGCAGGGCCTGACACTCTTTACCTTCTCAGCCAAGTCCTCACGATTTCCTTGTCCCGTGCCCTGTGTCAGCCACACTAAATACCCACACTGTTGAGTCAGTGTCCTGTTTGACTGTCCTGGGAAAAATGAAAAGGAAAGCAGTGTCTTGCCGACAGACCTCCTAAAATCCCATTCTTCATCCCCCACCCCTTGCCCTCTCTTCAGCTTCAGTGTCACTTCTGCTCACTTGTTCCCTTGGTCACACCCTCTCTATCAGCCCCACTTAGAACCAATCACTCCCTCTGGTTCTTCTGTGGTTCCTTGGGGTTTCCCATGTCCTAGCCCTGCACCACTGGATGGCGGTAGCCTTGTTACTCTCTGTCTCCCTCTGCCTATGACTGACCAGGCAGCAGGCACTGGGTCTGATCCACCCCTATGTCCTTGCATGGCCCAGCACAGGCCCAGAGGAGGTACTTAGGAAAGGCTGAGGACCTACTATGTGCCAGGGTCATGGGTGAAATCAGGTGGAAGAGCAGAGGAAAGTCATGGGGTGGGAGTCATGTAGTCAGCCTGTCATCAAAGCATCAAAGGGCTTTTGACAGAACTGAGGCAACCACTCATGGCCACCGAAAGGGCAATACAGTTCCAGGAGAGATTGCCAAGGGTGTGTGCCCTGCCTCCCTTCCCAGGAAGCCTGTGGGTGGGGCAGGCCAGGTTCAGGGCTGAGTGGGCCTCTGCCCACCTGAGTGGACACACAGAAATGAGGTCTGTTGTGAGGTGCCTGCCTTGGCAGAAGGCATTGAGGTGACAGCCTCGAGCTCACCCAATTTGTCTTTGCCCTCTTCCTCATCATCATCAGCAGCAGAATTTACTAGATGTTCTCAGTCCACAATTGCTTTAAGCTTCTTGGGAACTCAGTGTGTGGGGCCCTTATGCCCACTCACAGGGGTGGAAGCTGGGACTGAAGTGGAGTAGGGCCTGCTTCTGGATCCCTTTTACATGTGCTCTGAGCTCTGGGATGCCCAGAGAGCCTGATGAGGCTGGAGGGCCTATGATGGAGGTGGCCAGGGTGTGCTAGAGTGGGAAGCCAGGCTTTGGGCACTGGCAGCTCAGCCTCTTCTGGGTCTGAACTTTGTTTTCCCACCACCTCTTTCTATGAGAATTGGGCAAGTCTCTTTTTTTCTTTGGGCTTCAGGCCCTCATCCACAAAATAAGAATAACCAAACCCAGCTCTGGAGTTTGCTAAGTGACCCACATGGGAAGTAGCTGTGGAATTATTTGAAATCTCTAAATTCACATGTTTAGGGAAAAGGGTTTGGGCCACAGGTTGATAGATGCAAAGATCTCTATGCCTCAGTTTCTCTGGCTAAAATGCGCATGCCTTCTTCCTCCCAGACAGCTGCGGGAGGCCCCTGCATGAGTGAAGGGGACTCTTGAGGGGATCTGCCATGCTCACAAAGGCCAGTGGGGCACCTTTGCCTAGAGAAGGAATAGAGAGAGGCAGATGCCAGCCATGGGGCAGGTGGTGTGGTGGTGGCATACACCCTGCGTGGCCCCGCCTGGGGTGCCTGGGGTGGGCAGCCAGAGCTGGAGGAGGATTCTGTGCATTTAGTTGTAACTGGCACAGACTCTCTAGTTGGATCACTTGTTGCCGTCAGGGCTCCTCCCTGTCCTGGGCTGTGTGCACTTGGCCAGTTACTTGCTGTGCTTCTACTTACTCCTCTGTACAATGAGACACCTCCCTCAGAGAGCTGCATGAGCATGACTTGAGTTTCTGGGCCAAGACACCCGACCCAAGTGAGCTGTTGTTACTCTTACAAGCTGCTGACCCCACAGAGGCAAGGAACCCTGCAGAAGATTCTGGGGGAAAGGCTCTGTGTTTTGCAGTCCTGGCCTCCGGGTATCATCTTCTCTGTTGACCTGGGGCCTGTCCCCTCCCTTTGAGCCTTGGGTCACCATTCTGAGTGGCTATGCGAGCTAACTGGGACCCCAGCGGCCGAGAGGCTTGGCGGCAGAGGCCCCGCTCTAATGAAGCCTGCGGCGGAAGCAGCTCAGGACCGTCCAATGCCGGACTCAGGACTGTCATGCATGTTTGTATCAGAATCAACAGGTTCTGTGGTGTATTTCCCAATCTTAGCATCTTTAATTTACCGCACAACAAATTGGAGAAGATTTAGCATGCATTTAATTAATTTGATGAAAATAGTTCAACAGCTGTAAACAGGGCTGTGGAAACACTCTGGGAAGCGAATCCCCAACTCCTCCAGGGCTTAGAGAGGACGGTGGCTTGAGGATGCGCTGACACTGGGGACTTGTCTCTGTAGGACATGGGGAGATGGCTCAGCCTAAACGCCAGGGCGGAGGGCTGCACGGTGACCCTGGAGCAGTAGGGGTGGCGGGAGGGCTGAGCAGAGGCAGGAGGCTGGGGGACAGTGAGGTCACAGACCCACTAGGAGACTTGGGTCTTCGTGCTCATGAAGAAACGACAATCCCTGCCCTACTTCCTGCTCAGGGGAATTTGTGAAGATTTCCAGCGCCAGTGGGTAAACAGCTGCTGTGCAGCTGGAAAGGTGCTCGTCTTACCTGCTGTTCAGTCTGCCACTGAACTCTTTGTCCTTCTAGGTAAAGCTCAGGCATCACCTCTTCCAAAAAGTAGTTTGTATTAGTTAGGGACTGTGTTTGACTGTGAGTAACCATCTCTCCCAAATGGGGCTTAAACAAACTCGGGGTTTAGCTTGTAACAAAGAGGAAGTTCATGGTCGATGCTGGAACTCCATGATGTCCTCAATGTCTCTGGTTTCTTTTCTTCTCTCACCATCCTTAGTGTGTGCCTTTCATCTTTAGAGTTTCCTCTTAGCCTTAAAATAGCTGCTACAGCTCCAGCCATCACATCCATGTTCTCAGTGGCACAAAGGGAGGAGGCAAAGTGCAAAAGTGTCAACCCTCTGGGTCTGTGCCTTCCTTTGAAGGCACTTTCCTAGAAACAGCATTCAATGCCTTTCACATGTCATGGGCAAGATTTTAGTCACATAGTTCCCTCTATCTTCAAGGGACTCTGAGAAATGTCATCTCTTGAGTGTTCATACTGATGCCCCTAACAGACTCAGGGCTCTGTTAGAAAGAAAAGAGAGAAGAACGGATGTTGCATGGGCAGCCAATAGTGTCTCAGCCTACCCTCCCTAAGCCGAGGTTGGGGCAGTACCCTGGGCTCCACAGGCCCACCGGACTGGCCTCTGTCACAGCTGCTGGAAGGAATTGGTTCTTGTCCATAGGAGTGTGGCTCCCTCGGGTAGGAGCTGTGTCGGATTCCCCTGGAGTCCCCATCTCTGAGGTCAAAGCTGGCTGCCAAATGAGCAGCAGGTTATGAGGAAATGAGTACATGAGTGATGAAGCTGCCTGTTTCCTAGACTCCTCGCAGGAGGATAGAGAGGCGGAGAGCGCAGTGCTTCACGGTGTGGACGCAGAGCCAGGCAGTCTGGGTTTGAATCCCAGCCCTGCCATTTACCAGCCTGGTGACTCCCATGTTCCCAGGGCTCTGGCCTACTGGGAAAACATGGGGAGGGACAGGGCTCCAGTAGAGGGAGGAGTGAGAGCTCCTTAGAGGGTTGACCTGGGGTAGGAGCTTAGGGGACAACTTCAGTGGGGATGCTGCTTTCTCCCATAGACAGGCCACTCCCTGACCAGTTGCCAGAGTGACTCCTGCAGTGCCCTGTGTCTGTTCTGCTCTTATCCCGCCAGCTGCTCCCATCCTGACAACCCACGTGGCCACACAGGGCAACCCGCTCATCAAGTCCACATCCTGGGAAACCCCTCAGTCTGGGAACCTAGGATGGTTGGTTCCCTCCTACACACTTCCTTCTGCTGGCTTCCTTGCAGCTCTGGGAAACTGTACACAGTCGATGCAAAGCAGAAATACTGTCAGGGGAATGTTAGAAATGAAAGACAGACGCTTGGGAAAACCTTTCTGGCAGCCCCTGGTGGGCCCTGACCCCAGGTGAGACCACTTTTTCCTTCCCTAGGATTTTTTTTAAAACTGCTTTCTGTTGCTATAGATTAGTTTCCAGTTTCTAGAGTTCTATACAAATGGAATTATACAATATATACTCCTTTTTCTCCTTTTTAAAATTTAAAATTTCATGATAGTTTTAAATTTACAGAAAAGTTGCAAAGATAGTACAGAGTTCCCAAATACTCCACACTTAGTTTCACGTATTATTACTTTCTTACGTTAGTCTGGTAAATTTGTCATAATTAATTAACCAATACTGATACCTGATTATTAACTGAAATTCATACTTTATTCAATTTCCTTAGTTTTCACCCAATATCTTCTTCTGTTCCAGGATCCAGGATGCCACATTACATTCAGTCATCATGTCTCCTTAGGCAACTCTTGGCTGTGACAGTTTCTCAGACTTTCCTTGTTTTTTGGTGACCTTGACAGTTTTGAGGAATATGAGTCAAGTATATTGTAGGCTGCCTCACTATTGGAGTTTGCCTGAGATTTTTCTTGTAATTGGTCTGGGCTTATGGGTTTGGGGGAGGAAGGCCACAGAGGTTAAGTGCCTTTCTCATCACATCATATCAAGCTTACGTGCTTATCAACATAACTCATTGCTCTTGATATTGACCTTGATCAGCTGGCTGAGGTAGTGTTTGTCAAGTTTCTTTTTATCCCTCTTTAGAAAGAAGTCACTATGTGCAGCTCACTTTTAAGGAGTGGGAGGTTATGTTCCCCCTTCATAAGGGTGGAGTAGCTACACAAATTATTTGGAATTCTTTAGCACAGATTTGTCTGTTTTCTTTTGTTCATTCATTCATTCCAGGTTCGGACAGACCTGAGTCAACATACTGGATCTTTCTTTTATTTATTTAGTATTTGAATTTAGACAAATTACTTAGTTTCTCTGAGCCTCAGTTGCCTCATCTGCAGAATGGGAAGTAACCGCTACCTTGACTTTTGTTCTTAGTGATAATATACGCAAGTTCTGACATGTAGCAGACCCTCAGTTCTAAGTGGCTAATTTGATTATGTAAGTGTAGGCCACAACAATTATAGAGGGCTTCCTGAGGGAGTGTTTAGGTCCTGAAAGATGGGGAGGGCTTAGAGAGTGAGGCACCTGTGCTTCTGGGAATGGATGAGGTGTATTGGAGTAAAATGACTAGAAAAGTTCATTAGGTTTCCTGGAGTGGCTGTAGAACAGGGGTCACAGAAACAGTGAAGACCCTGGGGGTGTCTGAACGCTTACTGGACCTGGTCAGGAGCCCTGGGATGGCATGCAGAAGCTAAAGGTGTATGGTTGGGATCAGATGCAGGAAGTGAGCAAGAGGGGAATGGATATCTCCAAAACCTAATCTGGAGTAGCCAGAAGAGGGGAGTGTGTTCTCCCTTGAATGGGACAGGTTTGGGTCTAAATTATGTCTCTCCTAAATTCATGTGTTGAGGTTCTGACTTCCACTGTGACTGTATTTGGAAATGAAGCCTTTAAAGAGGTAATTAAGGCTAAATGATGTCACAAGGGTGGGGCCCTGATTCCATAAGACTGCTGTCCTTATAAGAAGAGGAAGAGACACCATGGATGTGTGTGCACAGAGGAAAGGCCACGTGAGCCCATTGCCAAAAGACGACCATCTGCAAGCCAAGGAGAGCGGCCTCAGGAGAAACCAGCCCCACCCACACCTTGATTTTGCACTCACAGCCTCTGCAACTGGGGGAAAATAGATTCCTGTTGTGTAAGCTACCAGTCAGTGGTACTTGGTTGTGGCAGCCCATGCTGACTAACATCGGATTTGAGGGGAGATGAAATGTCCCCATAAAGAGCAGGCACTCAGCCCCATCTACGGGAGTCTGAGCAGAAAGTGGCAATTAGTTCTGGTGAATGGCTAGTTTTGAGAGGCCCTGATGAGGCCCCCGGGTGGGGAGGGCTGGAAGGGAGAGGAGGATCTGAGGCCAGGTTGCATCCGGTTGTGTCAGGGCTGGAGGGAACAAAGGGACCACTGAGATGACCAAGGGGGAAAAGGAGGTAGGTGGGAACTGGACAGTCAGGTGTGGCTGGGGTCTGCCTTAGCTCATTCTCATGACCACAGACAAGTTCTTCCCTCCTCAGGCCTCAGTTTCCAACTGTAGGACCAGGGGGTGAACTAGAGGGTCACAGAGATCCTCCGGGTTCTTATTGGGGTGGCAGAAATCAGCTTATAGCTTGGCACCTTGACTCAGAAGAAGTTACTGAGATGAAAATCCAAGAAAATGAGAGCTTGCCATCAGATCTTGATGTGACACTTCCAGCCAGAGGATGCTCAGGCTGTGTGTGTGTGCAAGTGCCTCTGGAAGCCCGACCTGTGACAAATCCGCGGCTTGGGAGAGCCCTTCATCCTTCCTGGGGCATATCAGGCACAAACCCTAAAACAACCTCCATGATTTCTGCCATCTCTTCATGCTTTTGTATAAACATGAATGTGAGTGAAACATGTGACTTGCTTCAGACAAAAAAATGGCAAAAAAGATGGAATGTCACTCCCATGATTATGTTACTTTATAGAAGCCCATCTTAGCTGAATGGAGAGAGCCCCTCATTGCTGGTTTGACAAAGTAAATAGTTACGTTGGAGTAGGTAACTGCTAGGGTCTCTAGGACACGAGGTGGCTTCCTGCGGACAGCCAACAAAAAGCTCTCAGTCATACAGTCACAAAGAAACAGAATAGATTCTGCAGCCACCTGAATAAGCTTGGGAGTGGGCTCTTCCCCAGCCAGGTTTCCCTATGAGAACACAGAGTGGCCGACAGACAGCTTGACCTGAGCAGCTTGACCTTCTTGGATTGCTCTGGGCCTCTGGGTCCTGGCTCCAGGTTCCAATAGGCCTTGGGAGATATGGAGCCTCTATTCTCTGTGCTGATAGAATGTGGAAAGTGAGGGAACAGGAGGCAGAGCTGGTCCCAGCTGACTGGCTTAAACGTTTGAATGGACGGTTCTCAGTGATGGGGATGTGGTCAGCACGGGTGTGCGAAGGGAGAGCTTGATTCTCTAATCCGGCTTTTAGAGCTTCCAGGAGAGAGGCATGAGCTTGGGGGTGGTCTGGGGTCCTCAGGGAGGCTGGGAGTCTGCAAGATGATGCCACGCATCGAGGGATGGACAGTGGAGAGGCTTCTGAAGGCCTCATTTGCCAACCTCCAACACGCAGGCGGGACAGATGCCCAAGAGCTCAGGCAGAGCAGGGGCAGAGCAGAACCTAGAGTTTCTCACTTGGGTGACCTCGGGAAGTCACTTAACCTCTTCTGTAAGTGGGGAGCCTAACAGACCACTTTCTAGGGACAGGGTGAGGGCGAAATGCACCGGCCCAGGTAAAGCACTCAACATGGTGTCTAGTCCATCGTAAGTACCAGTGAGCCTTGGCTGCCAGGTCAGTCCTGCGAGGGCAGGCGTGCTTGTCTCTTGTCCACCCCAAGCACCCAGTGTCACACAGGGGGCACTCAATAGGTATTTATGAAATTAATGAAAAAGGAGCCACAGGGCCAGCTTCCCAGTATTTGTCTCTGCATCAGAGGTGCATCCTCCAGAGGATGTCAGGGAGTTCCTGAGTTAGATGGAGTGACCCTCACCAGCCAAGCGTGTGCAGTAGTTCCTTCATTCTTGCCAGGCAGAGTGCGGGAGAGTGGGTCAGGGCCCTTCCTGTCCCCCGGCACTCTACCGCTGGATCTCTGCTGACTTCTCACTCATGGGGTTTGGGTGGGGAAGCTCTGGCCCTACTTGACCTCATGCTCTGACTCACACTGGCTTCTGAGCCCACCCAGAATGATTTTCCCAGCCGCTGGGTCGTGCGCCCAGGCAGAGCCTGTCCCCACTGTTTACTCTTGGCAAATGGGACCTTCCTGTTTCTAAGAAAATGGCTGTAATTGGTAATTATCTCATGTCTTTATGTAGCGTCTTTCATCAAGGTGCCCGCAGCACCCAGCTTGTTAAACGGAATCCTTAGAAGGTGCCGAGACTTCAAACATGCTCTTAGTTCATTGGGGCGCCTCACAGGCTCCCCACAGTGTGAGTACCCCAAGGTCAGAGGAGGGCTTTGCTGTACCTCTGTGCCCTAGGGTCCGGTGAGAGTAGCAGCATGACCTTGGGAGGCTTCGCTGACAATCCCAGTGTGCTCAGCTCTGCACAGGGCTCTGAGGTGGGATAGCGAGAGGAAGAGGCCCTTCTTTTCTCTTTATCTTTGGAGAGTTTAGTTCTTGTTCTTCCCCCAGGGCCTGAGGACCCCTTCACAACCTTCATTTAACCACCATTTATTTGACGATATTTACTGAGCAATTATCAGGTGCTGGGTTCAATGTTTCTTCCCAATACTGCTTGTGGAAACAATGGGGAACTCACTACTTTGCATTCCTTCCTAGGTGAGGTGGAAATCTGACTTTTTCCTCTGACCTAAGCCAGCCCAGGCTCACCTGACTCCTGCAACTTTTCTCCTGCAAGGCATAGCTAGCTCATTTTTCAGTCCCTGTATAGGTCAGGGAGAGAGAGGGAGGGAGTGAGGGAGGGAGAGAAATAGAAAGAGAGAGAGAGAGAGAGAGAGAGAGGAGATATTTACTTTAACAAATTGTTTTCTGTGTTTGTGGAGGTGTAAGTTCAAAATATGCAGGGTAAGCCAGCAGCTGGAGACCCAGGGAAGAGTTGCAGCCCAAGTTCAAAGGCCATCTGCTGGAGGGATTCCTTTCTTGCTCAGTCTTTGTTCTTTTAAGGCCTTCAACTGATTGGATGAGGCCCACCCACATTATGGAGGGCAATCTGTTTTATTCAAAGCCCACTGATTTAAATGTTAATCTCATCCAAAACACACATTCACAGAAACATTCAGAATAATGTTTCACCAAATATCTGGGCACCATGGCCTAACCAAGGCAACACATAAAATTAACTATTGTAGTCCCCCAAGTATGCCGATGATGAGATGTGGACAACAGGCCAGAGACTCTCAAAGGTTGGAAACTATGCATGACAGAACATTGTGGAGGAAGAAAACAAGAAACTCCATGCAGTTCATCATTAGTAGAGAAGCGCCCTCATAGGGGAAGGGCCTTGCTCCCATCTTCTCTCTTCTTGTTTCTTTTTATACCTACAGCCCCTCTTAAGTTCCTCTGTCTGGTCTATGACCATGCTACCCTGAACAAGCCCGATCTCATCTGATCTCAGAAGCTAAGCAGGGTCAGGCCTTGTTAGTACCTGGATGGGAGACCACCTAGGATGACCAGGTGCTGCAGGCAAAAAAAAAAATAAGGCTTCATAAGCTGACAAGGTCCTTGCAATCTGTGAGGTCAACAAAGGGTTGCCTCACCTAAAAAAAAAAAAGTTTCTCTGTCTGATGCATTCGGGGCCTACCTGCCAGGCTCAGATATTCTTTCCCACCCCATCTGGAGAAAGAAATCCCTGTCCTTTTGGCTCTAGAACAGACATGGTGTAAGTGATGGCTTAGAGGTTCTTAGTGCCCCCCCACCCCCATTCATCTAATAACATTTGGTGCCTCTCCTATCCCCAGCCACCTGAAATAGACAATATAAATAAATTAGGGCATTTGTCATACAAATGTAACTCCAGTGTAAATCTCAAAGTCTTTCCTTTTAATAGATTTTTGCTTTTAAGCTTCTCTGATAGAGAAATCTCCGCCTTCCCCAGCTACCCTCACTCCCCATTTTAAGATACTCAAGAGGAAGATGGGCACCCAGGCTCAGGTAAAATCTCTCTGGGGACAGCTGTGGCACCACACTTATAAATTAGAGAGCATACACATCTCGCTAAAGTGAGCACTGTTTTCATGATTTCTTTCTCAGAAGAACACAGGCCAATTTCAGCTCGAGGTGGATGTACTTTCCTTGGCAGTGCAGCCTTGGCTTTGCTCCCTTCAGAACAGTGGTTCTGCTGGTGGGAGCCTGGCTTGATCACAGTAGAGCCCACTTTAGCAGTAAAGGGCTCTCTTCCCTGCAGGGATGGACCTAACTCGAATTATTTGACTTTTATTCCAAGTCAGGGCCTAATGAAAGGTGAGGGAGGCTTCCATTCATCTGACACATACAAAAATAAAGTCATGAGTAATATTTTGTCACTCGCTATTTTTACTCATTTTGTGAACATCTTTTTATATCATAATGTTCACCTGAAATATGGTTTTTAACTGCAATATAGTATTTCATTGTGTGAATGTGACATAATTTAACTCATCCCTGCTGTGGAACATTTAGTGCCCAATTGTTGTCATTGTGGTTTGAGTCGACGAGCAAAACTTGTCATCCCAAAATGTATCTCTTTGGCATGAGGACCAATTTAAGCTGATTTTAAGAAACAGCAGACTCAGAAAGTTTTTTTTTGTTACCTCCTTCTCCACTACCCCTAAAAATTTAGATAAAGGTCCTGTTCCTGGAATTAAGCTGTCACCAGAGTCATCTATGAAGAATAAGAACTAGGTGTGGTGGGGGAGACTAGGTGGAGCCTAGAGATCAGAGTCCAGTTCTGAGCCCCATCTCTCTGCATGGCCCAGCAAATATTTGTTTACCAAATGTTTGCTTTTCAATCTCCATGTAAATTGCCTTCCTCTTCTTTGAAGTCCCAAACAATTACCCACTTCTTAGCTCGAGATGACATATAAGCTTCAACATTCCAATTTGTCCTTGGCCCTCCATATTCTGGTGGAATGCCAGAACATGTGAAATCAAATTGGATTTTCTCTTGTTAACTTGTGACATGTCCATTTAATTCTTAGACCAGCCAGAAAAACCTAGAAGGTGTGGAAGAAAAAGGAGTTCTATGGAAAGTGACTTCACAGGGTGATCTGATCACAAATTCCTAACTGGGCAAGTCAAGTGAATAGTCACACCCCAGGCATGTAACTTCTTTAGGATTGTCTTTGCCTTAAGCAAGCCCCACCCATTGTTTCTATGAACACACCTTTGCCTCTTTTCAGACCCCTCCCAATATGAGACCACCCTTTCAGACTCTGTCTTCTAAAGTGTGACACTCTCAAGAAAGCACATAATTTTGTTAACTATTTTACAATCCAATTCCTGCCTTGCTTTCTCCCAGTTCATGGAATCTTCCTTGGTTTCCTCCTTAATCTCAAATGCATAAAAGAAACTGCAAAATTGATATTCTCTGGAGCATTCGAGATCTTGCTCCCCGGCATATGCTGTCAGTTTGACTCAAATAAACTCATAAAAATTCTCTACAGGTTTGGATGTTTCTTACTTTGACAAAGGGTAGTGGAAAACTTCTTCTCTCTGACATTTGCTATTAATAAAGAAGGTACAAGAAATACCAAACCTCAAAGATGGAGAAATTTGGCTATATTAAAGTGAAAAACTACTCATCAAAAGCAGACTAAAGAAAGTAAAAACATAAGCTACGCACTGGGAGAAAATGCCAACAAAGGCTTGGTATTAAGAATAAATAAGGAATTCCTGAAAGTCAATAAGAAAAAAAATCTGAAAGAAAAATAGTCAAAATACCAGAACAGGCATCTCCTATAAGAAGAAAAAGTAAGACTGATAAACCTAAGAGAACACGTTCAGCCTCACTGAGTAATCATTCAAGATCACTCTGCATGTATTAGCATCCAACAGCTGCTATGACAAAGTACATAAACTGGGGAGCTTCAACAACAGGGATTTTTTGTCTCACTTTTCAGTTCTGGAGGGTGAAAGTCCAAGATCAAGGTGTGGTCAGGACTGGTTCCTTCTGAGGGCTGTGAAGGAGAATCTATTCCAGGCCTCCCTCCTGGTTCCTGGTAGCCTCAGACATCCCTTGGGTTATAGATAGCATTCTCCCTGTTTCTTCTCTTTGTCTTCCCTTTATGCATTTTTCTGTGCCAAATTTTCCCATTTTATAAAGGTATCAGTCTTATTAGATTAGAACCCACTCTAATGGCCTCTTTTAAATTTGATTTTACTGTATAAGGACCCAATCTCCACATCAGGTCACAATCTGAGGTCTTGGGAGTTAGGACTCCACCATACTTTTGGGTGGGGAGGGGACACACTTCCATCCATACATTGTAAGATACCAGATTAGAAACTTTGATTTGGCAAGAATTTACAAGTCTGACAGCAGGTGTTGAAGAGGATGTGTTCCAAAGGATCCGGTATGTAGCTGATGAGAGTGAAAATTGACACAACTACTTTGAAAAACATTTTGACACTATTTTTTAAACTTGAATATGTGCATTTCTACTTTTAGCTATATTCCCAAGAGAAAAATTTGCCATGTAAAGGAGACACTTACGAGAATGTCCAAGGCAGCACTGTTCATGACAGCGAAAAGGTGCCCATCAATAGAAAACTGTACACATTAATGGGGCCATAGTCACATGATTGAGAATAAATCACTTAGAGATTCATATAGCAAGGTAAATAAGTTTTGCTGTAATGACTAGCTATGGCCACGATAATGCTGCATAAAAAATCTCCAAGTCTCCAGTGGTGAAAGCAACAATCATTCATTCTCATGGATCTTTAGCCTGGCTGATGCTTGATTGATCCTGGCTGATCTAGACTGAGCTTGGATGGTGGCCTTGCCTCAAATGAAGGTCTGTGGATTGGTCTGAGCTGTTCTGCTCAAAGATGTCAAGTCAGTACTTGAAATTTTAGGTTTTACAACACTACATGGTTAAGCTCAGTCTTGGGACAGGCAAATAGTCAACCCATGACAAGGCCATGGTGAGGGTGCTGATCTGGGAGGTATGAAAGATGGGAGCCAGTCATTAATTTCCCATACTTAGTAATACGATGTTGAGTGAATAAAGCAGTCCCAGAGGACTTTTGCTGCCTTTTTATATTAAAGTTTAAAAATAAGTGAAGTTAAGAAATACATTATTTATAATAAGCACAGAACTCAGAGTGGTTGTTACTCCGCTTGGAGGAAAACAGGTGGGTAGAATGTAAGTTCCTGGTGTTCTAGTTATTGGGTCGGATGGTGGGGGTTCGTTGGTATTCATCATATCAGTCAATCAATCAATCAAATGAAGAAAAGGAATGATAGAGTGTCCTATTAACTAAAGCTCATGATTAATCTAATTTTGTAAACTTGAGGTTCAAGAAATTCTGAACACCCACTAGACCTGGTGGAAGAGAGGAGAGAAGGCATCTGAAAAATATAAAGGGAAGGGCCTGAAGGAATGACTGACTCAGCCAGTTAAAACTGCTCTTCCTCCCTCATTCTGCTCAGTGCTCTCCAGCTGACATGTTTCCCATAGCTACCTCCCCCACCTCAAGGACTCTCCGGCTCGCCTCTGTTGATTCAAAGCTTGCTATCCAACTGACGTTCTCCCTTATCTCTGTAGCGGTGTAGGAATAACAAGACTGTGTAAAACTGCTTGCTATGTTACAATCAGGGCTCAGGCTTTGGATAGGAATCCACTGAGCCGGCGCTGGCATCAATAAGTGCTACTTTCTGCTTACAGCCTCGGTGTCCTGTCTCTCCATTTGAGAATCCTATAACAGTGTTGATTACGCCAAGGGCGCAGGTTCTACAAGGCAAAATGATCTGTAAACAGATAAGACCAGTGGTCTGGAAATTCCTCCCCCTTTGCAGCCACCCACTTGAAGCTTTTCCTCCCATCCTGAGTCATGAAGCCCACGTGAAACCTCAGACAAAGGAATTACGCGCCCCTTGCATGGACACTGCTGGCATATATTGTGCTGGCTAGAAAATTAGTGCTTGGCTATCGCCATGGGAACATAGGCTATCACCCGTAGGAACACACCATTCTAACAATAAGCTTTCTACTTCTGTACCCCCGCTTGCACAACCAACCTATGGATTGACAGTTAGTAAAAAGAAGAAAAATAGACTTTTGTGTTCAAACAGGATAAAGAATAGGGTTTAAGACTTAAAAACTCTGTCCCTCTACACTTTGAGGCTGCTTAATTTGAGGTCTGCGTACCCCTGGCAGACCCAGCTGGCTGAACAAAGAGTGTGTTTCCTGTTACTCTCTGGTTTCTGGTGGTCCGTGTGTCTATCGGGGCCTAAGCTGTAAGAAACCTAATCAAGGGGAGCTCGTGCGTTAGGGCTGTTAAGCCTCGGCCTCATGAATTCTCCTTCCTCTAACAAAGTTGTCTGATCATCCTAATTCCTCCGCGGGTATTGCTTCCTGCAACAGGACAATGTTCTGGGTCTTCACCATCTTCCAAGTTTTTGAAATATCTCCTTCAGTGTTCCTGTTTTTCTCCCAAAGTGGGCTGACAATTGTACTCAGAACACTAGGATAGTACCCACTCAGAAGAGAGAGGGAGAACAAAGAGGAATCCTTGTCCTACTTCACAGAGAACATCATCCTTCTGGGACTACAGTCTCACAGGAGAGGTCAGCTGGGTGACTGGTCCTGTGCCTCCAGGACATGTATCATACTTGGTTGAGAGAAGGAGTTGAGAATCTGTGTCTTGGAGGGCTGCCATGTATAACCATTCAGGTTGTACACTGCTCAACTACACTGTAGGCTGAGCTCTAGAGCAGTGGTCCCCAACCTTTTTGGCACCAGGGACCGGTTCTCCTATGTGAATCTAATTAATGCCTGATGATCTGAGGTGGTGATGCTAATGCTAGGGAGTGCTGCGAATACAGATGAAGCTATGCTCACTTTCCTGACACTCGCCTTTTGCTGTGAGGCCTCATGCCTAACAGGCCACAGACCGGTACTGGTCTGTGGCCCGGGGGTGAGGTACTCCTGTTCTAGAAAATTGCGCACACACCTCCACCAACCTCCCTGGTATACCTGTTCTCCATTCATTCTAAGTTGTTGCCACTTCCTTGGTCCTAACAGAGATACTAATGAGGAGTTTTCACACAACTGGACCAATCCAAAGCTAATCTGATTCTTGAACAGAGGCGGGTGCAGGACCAGGTTTGAGTGGGCGAGCCAGCGTTTGTGAAGGAATCAACCGAAAACAATCCACAGACGTTGATGGTAGAGTGTCTGATGATGATTAGGTGCTGTGCTTGAGGCTCGGGTACAGGCCCATTCTGGGGTGAAGCATTCCCTGAGAATTCACCTTCTGAAAGTACAGCGACATAACGGCTGGCACATATTGCTGGAACCAAAGAGGGTTAGGCCATATAGTCTTGAAATTGAGGGGGACTTTGTCATGACAGCCATATCCTCTGCCAATAGTCAGACAGAGTTTATAGCCACAGTTTATAAGCACCAATCATAACACCCTAACCCTTATAAACTATGAAGGGAATATGACCAACTCCATGTTCCAGGTGAAGAAAAGGAGACCTCGGGGGAAATTAAGTGATATATGTGAGGTCACAGAGTAGTCAGGCCCAGCAGGACTCGAATTCAAGTCTACCTGATTCCAAGTTCATGCCCTAGTCTTTCCATAGGCCCTAGAGTCTCCTGGGGAGTAGACCGTGGGTATACTGCCTATTCCGCTACAGATAAGCCCACGAATCTGGGCACCGAGAGGGATGCCACCCAGGGAGGGTTCTGCTCTCCATTGCTCCCCTTCCCAAGGGCACCTGGCCTGGGGGGTAGTTGGGGTTCCTGGCTCAGTGATCTCCCTTGGAGGGTGGTCGAGATACTGCTGAGGCCATGGGTGACCAGCTAGGAACCCTGTCTGCAGGTTCATTTCTGAGGTGGGGGGAGCAGGAGGGGAGTTTAAAAGTGATCCACCACCCGTCCCAGCTTCTGATTGACCCCACTCCAAGCCAAGCTGGACTGGAAGCTGCTGGATGCTGGGCAACCTGGCTAATTGCTAGGCGAAGGCAACAGGGTGTGGCTTGACATAATTACAGTTTCTTCTGTTGCTGCTGGCCTGGCTCACAGGAGAGGGCGTGAGGAGGCTTCAAGCAGCCGAAAGCACACATTAGCACAGCAAATTGGGCCTGCTTGGCAGCCTCCGGGGTCTCTGGGAGGGCCCCAAGTCCGAGCACCACCTGACCCACTGTCTGGTGCAGGATGCCACAGGTCTCAGGGGAGGGCCCATCTGGACCTCTCCCCATCCCAAACCCCTGTTCTCCGCTTGGCTCCCAGTTATCCTTTTGAGGATGGGATATGAATCTTCCTCTGGCACCTTAAACCAGCCCTTCCTCACTCCAGGCCTCAGTTTCCTCAGCTGTCCAATGAGGTAAGTCCTGCCTGTCTTGGGGGAAGGAAAAGGATGCACTTTGTAAACCAGGTGACCTGGCCCCACCATCTTCCATGGCTCTGCTTGTCCCCTCTCCCCTCCTCCAGGTTGACCTCCTAGACTCTTCCTACCCCAGAGCTCTCTTCTGCTTTGAGCTCCCACAGAAATGCCCAGTGAGGTTTGGGGGGATGCATGTACCTGAGCCCGAATCCCGTTGTCCCACTTGTGGAAAACAGGGGCCTGATACAACAGAAGAAGCAAGGGGCTGGAGCCAGCTGGAAGGTGGTAAAACTGCTGAACCATTCTGAGCCTTAATTTCCACAGCTTCCACAGAGAGTGAGGTAAGAAGAAGCAGCATGGGGAGGGCAGATGGGGACACTGAGATATATAAGGTGATGTCCGGGCCCAGGCCAAGTGGAAGGGCTGGCATAGGATGAGGTTGGGCCTACCCTTGAAGTTGTTCTCAGCAGGAAAAGGGGGCCTGATCTCTGTCTCTGCCCTGGACCCTTTCCAACTCAAGACTTGCTGGGCGTGGGGAGAGTAACCACCTGCCACATATTCTGTGGGACAGAGGCCTTCAGGCCTAGGTCCCAATTCTGGTTCCCCGTCCTACCAGGTCTGTGACCATAGACCACTTTTTGAGTGCCCTGAGCCAGGCTGGATGGGAGCGGCCCTTGTGTGTCTGCAAATTCTTTGAGATGGCTGGAGGGGCGGGGAACGGGGTGTCTCTATTACCTATCCTTGCCACCTGGGTCAGGCAGGCCCTGGTGACTACTTTTATCAAAAAGAGTAGAGCAGGAGTACACCATGTGACTTCTGAGCTTAGGTCACAAGAAGCCAAGGAACTTTCACTTTACTGGCTGGGACATTGGTGCTGAGGCCCTGAACAAGTACGTTAGAAATCTGACCATGCTGTGAGGAAGTCCAAGTCCTATGGAGACGCCACAATAAGTGCTTTGGTAAGTTCTTAATGTGGAGTCTTCCCAGCCCAGACACCTAATGCAGGAATGGTCAAGCCTTCAGGTGATTCCAGCACTAACCAAACGTCCAGCCACCCCAGCCTTAGAATCTTCTCAGCTGAGGTCTCAGATGTTAAGAAGCAGAGACAAGCTGTCCTCGCTGTGCCTCTTCTGAATTCCTGACCCACAGAATCCGTGAAAGCACCACTGAATTTTGTCATTATGCGGCTAATAACCCAAGCAGTTATATTTAAGTGGAGGAACGGAGGAAAAGTTCTTCCCGAGGGGCTGAGCTTGGAGAGGGCTATGACCCTGGCTGTGAACACCGTGGGGATGGAAGATGGCAGCTGCAGAGCTGAGTGCTGGTCTCATTTGGGCGGGTGAACAGTCCCTGGCCTGGCCAATAAACTAACACAACTGCCTCAGTTATGCTCCCCTCACCGAGGCTGTTCCTTTCCAGCTGACAGCCTCAGCCTCTCAGCCGTAATTCATGTGACTAAAGACTCCTCCCTCCAAAACCCTCCCTCTGAAGCACAGTACTAGGATGAAGCATACGGTTTCTGTTGTTTGCGTAGGTCAGTGGAAGGTAATATTGCTACCTTCCTGGATTGAAGACCTAGACCTCTATTAATGCAACCCAAGAATACATTCACTCTTACAATCACACGTCTGAGTTGAGCTGACTGTGAACTGCAATCCCTGTACTGCTCTGAGTCCCTGCAACTCCTCATCGCAAGTTGGTGCTAGGTCCGACCTGCCTTGAGGCCCCTGTGGCTGGGGGACAAGTCACCATTGCTCTCTGGGAAGTGATACTGTACTGCGAGCTCTGGACCCTGGGACATCAGGGTCCTCTTGGCTGTGGCCTGGTCACCAGACCACCCTGTCCACCGCTTTAGCCACTCAGGTCCGAGGAAGGCAATGTGAGCAAGTGGAAAGGATCCCCCTCAGGGTCAGGAGTGGGGAGTCAAGCCAGGGGTCAGTAGGTCTGGGTTCTGATACCTGCTTCTCACCACTTCCTGTGAATCCTCAGTAATGTGATCAGAGATTGGGTGAAGGAGCTCGTTCCCCTGGAAGACTACCCAAATAAGCCCTGGGAGACAGGGCCCTACTTCCAGGGAGTTGCATGCTCCCTGTGGCCTACCCTCCTCACCCAGAATCTAGACAAATGAATCTGGCATTGAGTTAAGGGACGTCCAACATGTGCTGCTGGCTCAGTAGCCTCCCTGCTAGTGGTTGAAGCAAACCCCACCCCCAAGTGACCAGGACAAGAGTCTGGGTCAGGTCAGAGCAGCCTACACCCCTGCAATTAATATTTCAGGCGGAACCCGGACTTAGAGCCAATTAGCCTTTTTTTCCCTCTTACCCCAAAGGAAATTGCCTTACCCATCCATCAACTCTCTAATTACCAGATGGGATGACTGAGATTTTGAGGACAATTAGGGGGAGGTCTGTCTTTTCCCAAACTCCCTGGTGTCCCCTCCTCCCCAGGCCCGCCCCTGTCTGGAGCCTTCCTCTAATTTGGAGCCACTTAGAAAAGACAAGGAAGCCTTTAAAGCTAATAATGTGGCCCAGAATGCATCCTGCCTGTTTTATAGCTGGGGCTGAGAAGGCTGGCGAATGCATTTGTTCTGCAGAAGCACGAGGTGGCCCCCTGTTCAAGGGGACTGTGGCCACAGCATCTCGCTGTAAAAATAGCTGCGGTTTTAATGGCTAGAGGAAGAGAAAGGGCAGGGTTCATCTGTCCAGCCAGCCGAGTCACCCTAAACCAGGAGAAGAGGAGCCTCCAAGCCAGACTGGGGAACTCACTGCAGGGTCCTGTGTAGACCTCAGTGGTTTAGATGCCACTTTGGAGCAGCCCTTTTGCCTCTCTGCCCCTCTTCCGCCTGACACTGATCCCTCACATTATGTACCTGCATCTCTGAACGGCTCTGTGGGCACCCTGGAACATTTTACACATTCACCTGCTTATTTCCCAGAGCAATGACAACTCCTATTGTGTCCTGTTCATCCTTTAAGGCTTGGTTTGCTGGACCCCAGACCATAATGTCCCCTCTGAACAAATAATAGTAGTACTTTCCGTCTGGATCCTCTCAATCTTTTGTTCACCACTGTGTCTGCAGTACCCAGCACTTGATAAATACTCAATAAATATTTGATGAATGAATGAACAAAAGCAAACATTGTCTGACTGGGTTACTAAAATGGTTCAACCCCACAGAATGTCAAGGATGAGTTCTTAGTCCCTCAGAATATCCAATTGGCAACTCAGTTGCCAATCTGATTTGCTTTTGTTTGAAAAGTGATGAGCTCCCCATCAAAGATGGTATGCAAGCAAGGACCGCTTGATGGGGAGGCGGCAGAGGACACTCAGGTCTAGCGGGGTTGGATTCAGAGGGCAGATGGATTCCTCCCTGTACTCCTAGAGGTCAGGTAGTTGGAAGGCTCTAGGTGGAGCTATGGTGGTAAGGCCCAAGGCCAAGGGAAAGACAGGTGGTCTTGGCTTTGCAGAGTGGAGATGAGAGAGAGACAGAGATTCCAGTAGAAAAGGGGAGGGAAGGGAGCACGTGATGTGAGCAAAGGCTTTGAGGAAGAAGACTGATAAAAGTGTTTGTAAATAGTGGAAGTCAAGATGGTGGCTGGCCAGGGCAGGGACCAAGGGCTGTGGGCCTGGGAGGGCAGGAGACAGCCTGCGGACCATGAGGAGTTAGTGACAAGAGGTTAGGAGTGAGGGGCGACAGGTTAAGTAAACCGACCCAGTTTGTTCTCGAGTGTTCTGGGTGACAGCTGAATCCTAAGGCGGTTGGTCTCTTTTGAGTTTCCTTTTGGCCTTGGTCGCCCCTAGGACCTCAGGTTGCCCTCAAGAAAGTGAGATGTTCTTCGTAAGGGGCTACGTACTCCTCTGACTTGCTGGAGCCAACCCAGAATTTCAGTTCTGGAGCCACTTGTTCCCAGAGGCCCCTGGCTGGGTGCACAGACACCTCAGGGGTCTCTCTGACCCCAAGAACTGGCTGTCACAGGAGTCAGTTTGGTGAAGTAGTCAGTTGAGCCAAATAATATGATGCAGCAATAGCAACAGACTCACCACAGACCCGCCCAGGACTTTGGCAATGAGGTTTCACCAAGGGTTCCATCCATGTGGGGGGTCCACCATCCAAATCTTTGCCAATGACTTCAGTGCCCACCTCCTTCTCACAGCACTGGGCCGGGGTTGCTGGCACCTTTTCTCAGATGTAGAAACTCGGGATCTGTGTGTTGCTGAGCAAGGGTCCCACAGTGAGGGCAGAGCTCAGAGCTTCCCCTTATTAGGGTTGTTGTATGCTCCCCATACTCCCAACCCCTGCACCCCAGGGACGAATGTTTCCCAGGCCTCTCTCTCTCCAGGAGGAGTTCCAGAGTCTCCATCAGATTTCTGAACAGCTCTTCCTGCCTTCCTGCTTTCATAATATGAAGGAGAAGGAGGCCAGGGCAGGAAACTGTCAAGACTAATTTGCTAAGCATTTGTGAACTCTGTTGTGACTCACCCCGTCTCACCGTGATTCCCTCTGCTTTTCTCTCCCTTCCTCTTCCCACAGGCTGGCCAGCTCTGGGCCGTCCTGGGCCCTCAGGAGCCCCTCCATGGTCCTGGACAGTGATTCTGGAAGCAGGAGCTTATGGGCATCCAGCCCTTGCATGAAGAGGCCTTTGGCCAGCAGGAAGCAGGACCAGACGGTATCACCTCCTTTGCTCAGCAAGCTCAGAGCCAGGAGGCCCCTCCCGGCCAAGTTCATGGATCGGGCAGGGAAAGGCTTCTCTCCAGGGCTGGTGCAGAAGGTGGCCTCCTGCTCCTCCAAATAGGCCCAGAAGGGACAGGCACCTGCCTTGTTCACAGAGCCTGATTCCTGGAGCAAGTCAAGGTGGGGCTGGGACTGAAATCCAGGCCCCTGCCCCTGGAGTTAGTTTCCCTATTCAGGGCCTGGGGGAGCCTGTGGTTGGTCCCTGCCAGGGTACAGCATGGTGGCCTGCCTCCAACTCAGGGTGAAGAGTTCCATCATTGGTCCCAGGGAGGTCAGAGAGGCTGGCCACAGTCCGCCAGTCCAGGAAGGCCCAGGGAGAGGAGCATTGGGATGGGCAGAACCACTAGAAAGAGGATTCCCATCCTGGTGCCACCACTCCTCAGCCTTGGGGACTCATGCATGCCTCAGGTTCTTCACCTGGAAAATGGCATAAGGACTGACTGTGAAGACACATGTTTTAGAACACAGTCTGGCCTTCTGTGTTTTATAAATATTACCTAGTCTTCTTCTTATCACATTCCCTCCCACAGGGCAGAGGATTAGTCATATCGGAGTTTGGAGGCCTAAGGCCGGCTCCGGGGACAGTTAAGCTGTCCTGTGCCTAGGGACGGGTGGGCTCACTGCCTGAGCCCAGTGCTGCCGGCCCTGGCAACTGATCAGATGTGTTGGGCTCTACACGAGGGCCGACTTGGCTGAACAGATGGGGCAGCTGGGCTGCACTGGACACAGGGGAGGCCTATAAGGGGCAGGTGCAGGCTTAGCTTGTCACAGGTGCTAGAGAATTCTTGTGCTGGACCATGTCCGGACATGTGTTGTAGCCAGAGTAGAACAAAGATCTGATTTTTCAATTCTTCTCCATCAGAGTCACCTCCATTGGTTTGTTGTTGTTTGTTGTCATTGTTGTTGTCTCTGCTTTTTAAGTCCCTGAGTATTTCCAATGCCCTGAGGGGGCTGGGGTGGGGTGGGTAATGGTGGCACTCACACCACAGGGCAGTGGTAGCACTTTGTGGGCCAAGCTGATGCAGAAACCCTCTCCATAAGCTAACTAGGGGGTGTCATGTGCTCTGTACCTTTATATGAGAGGACTGAGCCTTCTGGAAGATGGTGTTCCACTTAGAGACACACAGCTTCAGGGATCAGACCACGCTGCAGCCCTGAATTTCCCCAGCTAATATGGGTGGCCCTGCCTTGGGAGCTCTCCTGACCTTGCATGGCCCAAGGCCAAGCCTTCCCAACTGGTTCCAGGCCTACCCTTACTGTGTGTCCTTTGCCAAGGGCCCCCTCCTGGGCCTTGGTCTTTGGCTACAGAGAGCTGGTTGCCCCAGTGCTGGTGGAGATCTTCGTGGCTTGGATTGTCTCTGGATCCCACAACCCCACCCACTCCAAATGGCCCCAACAGGTGTCTGGCGGGGTGTTCCCCGTCCTGTCCTTTGTCATTTTCCAAACTGTTGTCCAGACCTGGAACACTATTTAAAGAGCCATCTTTGAGCTGCTCCAGGCCTGCTACAGCACAAGGAAGCACTCCACGCCATGGTAGGCTGGGGCTACCCTGCTTCCTGACCCTGATCCCATCCTGTGACCTTGACTTCATTTATAATTCTGACCTTTATTGCATTGCTTGAACTCACCTTGCTCCCCTTGCTGACATCCTCGCCCTTGACCTTATATCCCTAGTCCTGACCTTTTCTTCACCCTTGGTGTCATGCCTGTACCTGACCCATCCTGGGTGGCCCTTAAAGTGTGGCCAGTCCATCCATGTGGGTCCTGATTTGGGTTGATTTTGTTGGACTGGGTAGGGCTGCTGAGGAGAAGGGAGCGATGAGAAAGAGCTGGGTGGAGGGAGTCAGGGTGGGCCAGGCTTGGACTTTTCGTGGCAGAGTGGAGTTCTGCTCATGATAAGAGGACATGGCTCCTGTGAAGGCCAGGATGGGATTCCAGGACAGCCTGGGTCCTAAAGAGCCTGGCATGGGGCTCTTGCCTCAGGCTGTGTGGAGCCTGTCCTGCTGCCTTCCCCTTGCCCCTTGTGCTCCAGTCCCTGTGGGCTCTCAAGGACGCTTTCAGGCCAGTCCCACACCCTCATCAGTGCCTCTTGGCCTGAGAACTCCAACTTGGCTGTCAAACTCCAGCTCATAAACTACATCCCCTGAGAGGTGTGCCTTGAGTGCCCCAGTGCTAGAAGGCCTTCTCTGTGTCCTCAGCACCTGTCCCTTCTTCCATGTGAGCTCCTTGGGGACAAGGAGGTCCTAATTCAGCTCTGGGTCCCTGAGTCTGGGCACGGAGCCTGGCTGGAGGTCAGCAAATACTTAATAAGTGTCCTGATGCACAAAAGGGGGAAACTGAGGCTTGGAGCCTGCAACTGATTTTCTTAACATCACAGGGGCTGTGAGCAGCAAAGTCAGGATTAGAACTCAGGTCTGGGCAACCCCCTTCTGCCCTGAGGTGACGCTTTTGGCGACTGTTTTTTAGAGAGACATTAGAAAAGGGAATTCCCAAGATGACTGGGTTGCAAAGGGTCCTGGCTAAGAGATCAGATGGCCGGTCAGGGCCCTAGGCCTCAGTTTCCCCCTGCGCAGTCCTCCCTTTTGAGATTCTGGAACGGGGCCTGGCAGACAGAACACAGTAGGGCGATGTTTCACAAGATGGTTGTGAAAGACTAGAGTGAGGCAGGGACGGGTGACGCCGGGGCCAAGGGCAAGGGCGAGGGCATGTCTGAGGAAAGAAAAGGCAGAATACCCCACAGATGGAAGTGATCGTGTTTATTAATCAGAGACAAATGTATATGTAATTATGTGAGATAAACTCTGCAGGGAGGTTCTTTTCTTTATGATGTCTAAAGGGATTTATAAATATTACAGAGGTTTTACTGCATCATAATGTCCTGGCTGCCCTGCCAGCCCCCTTTCAAAGGATTAGTGGAGACAAAGCACCCAGTAAAAGCTAATTATAAGCCAGCCGGGTGCTGCTGTTCCTGAAGTGAGCCCAGGCGCCAGAGGGAAATGGGGCGAGTGCAGGGGTGGAGGAAGTTGGGTGGTGGGACAAGAATGAGCTGGGGGAGGGGAGACCACACAGGCACTGGGTGGGGGGTGCACAGGAAGCCCATGTTCTGGGGATGGGTAGACAGGGTTTGGCAGGAGGGTGGTGTAGGCTGAGATAGAGGCAGAAGCTGGGGGAAGATAGGAGCAGAAAGCCTGTGTCCGTCCTACCTCTCTGAGCCAGTTCAGGGACTCCTCGCACACGGGGGGCTTAGTGATGGTTGCTGAGGAAAAGGTCCCCTTCACAGGGGGTCTTGAGGACTGAGAGGTTTCAGTGAATGCCCAGTAGTGGACTCCCAGGCACCATGACATACCTAGAGTAACATGTGGGAGTGGGAAGCCTGACCAGAGACCCTGGAATTATTTCATGTGGATGGTGGTCACCTGCTCTACCTGTTTGGGAGTTCATCTTGAGCTTTGCACAACTATTTCCAAACTGATCTTCACTCTGAGCCCGGCCCTGGGTGGGGTAGGGGACCTCAGAGGTGGACAGACACAGAGATATGTCAGGACAGTGTGGGATGTGTGCTATAGGGTGTGGCTGCCCTGGGAGGGAAGAATCAGGGAGCTCTAAATGGGTCTGGGGGTCAAGGAAGTCTTTCCAGAGGAGGTGGCAGAGTAGTTGAGCCTGAAGGATGAGGATTCTACCAGATTGAAGGCAGGGAAGGCATTCTAGGTAGTGGAAATGGCAGGAGCAAGTGTTGGGAGGAAAGGAAGCTCAAAGCATGTTTAGGGCAGAGTGGGGGACCAAGGTGGGTGGAGGTAGAAGCTCTGGGAGAAGGAAAAAGGACATACCTTGCAGGGCTGAGATCGAATGTGATCCTCAGAACACTGGGAAGATGGCAGGAGTGGAGGTGGTTCTCATTTGGAGTCTGATGCTAGAAAAGATGCCCCTCTCTGCTTCACAGCTTGGGCGTAGACCACCTGCCTTCCGGAGCGCGGGGGCCCAGGTCAGGAAGCAGCTGTCTGGCCCCGTGGGGTGGGCGCTCTGCAGGCTTCTTGCCACGGGCTGGGAAACCACCCTGCTTATCTGCAAGGCTTCATCAGGAGCTCTGCCTGCCTGTCTGTCTGCTGTGGGCTGGAGTGTGGTGGGCATGTCATTCAGGATGGTGACTCTGTGGGAGATGGGCATGGGGGCTGGGAGCATGGTAAATAGCTGACCTCCCAAGAAGGGACTTCTGCAAGGCCTTACCTGGTACCTCACAGGCACCAAGAAGAGCCCGGAAAAGAACAGAA
The DNA here is from genome assembly GCA_030015415.1 of Cynopterus sphinx. NCBI lineage: Eukaryota > Metazoa > Chordata > Mammalia > Chiroptera > Pteropodidae > Cynopterus > Cynopterus sphinx. The sequence continues at coordinate 81,004,293 of CM057379.1, read as the reverse complement.
GGTGGAGCCATCTCCAATGTCTTCTCCATGTTTGATCAGTCTCAGATCCAGGAGTTTAAAGAGGTTTGTCAGTGCCCCCTGGGAGCATTGGGAGGATTCATGTAAGGTGCACGGGAAGCACTCGGGGAAAGTTCTAGTCCCTGGGAGGCAGTGATGCCACCATTCTTGGTGGCCACCATGAATCTGCAGAGGTGACTGCCAACCTTGAGCAGCCTCAGCCCCTCTCTACCTGAGCCTTTGCTTGCTGAGTGACCTCGGGCAAGTCCTGTCTCTCTCTGAGCCTCAGTTTTCCTCTCTGTAAAAGGGGGTTGCTGTGAGCATGAAATGACGGGTGGACACGGAGCCCTGCCAGCGTGCTGGTGCACAGTTGGAGCTTAGCGCAAGTTAGCCGTCACTCTCATGCTGATGTCATGCTGAGCTGCCTAACCAGGTCACCAGGGGGGCTTGCACTGAGGCAGCCCTGCAGCAGTTTGCAGGAGGACAATCCCTTGGGAAGGGGTTTGTTTCTGGGGAGGGAAGCTGGGCTTTGGCGGATAGGTGGATGGCTGTTCAATGCCCATGTCTCTGCCAGGCCTTCACCATCATGGACCAGAACCGGGATGGCTTCATCGACAAGGAGGATCTGAGGGACACTTTTGCTGCCCTGGGTGGGTAACCAGCAGCTAGAGAGGCTTGGGCTTGGGTTGGAGCCGAGCCCAGGCCATCCAAAAAGAGAGAGTACTGGGGGCAGCCAGGACAGTAGGCACAGTGGGTGTGAGGAGCTCATGTGCTACTTGAGGGTGCAGGGAAGAGGCAGCCACTGCCTGAAAGGCCAGAAAGTATTCCTGGGTATGAGAAGAGTCTTCCCCAGGGAAGGGAGGAGGGCATTTCAAGTACAGAAATGGTCTGTGCAAAGGTCTGGGGTGGGAGATCAGGGTAGGGTGAGGGGTCAAGAGACGCTGCAGGTGTGGAAGAAGCTGGATATGTCTCAGGGGTACTGGTCTTTGGCTGCCAGGGGAGGCTTTTGTACTCTCTAAGGGCCAAGGAGGGAGCCTAAAGAGGGACTGGGTGGTGGTAAGGGCTGAGGTTGGAGGAATGGGGTAAACCAAGTCATGTCTGAACTGAGCTTTGAACTTCTAGAGATCTGGTTGTCTCCTGAGACCATAAGGAGTTCCAGAGTCCCCACCACCAGGAAGACAGTTGCCCCACCTGGGGCACATGAGCCTGAGACCCAGGTCTTCTTGCCTCTATGCACCTCAGCTTCAGTTTTGGGGGGCCTCAGTTTTCCTCAGCTGTAAAACGAGGATGATAAACAATTTGCTCTTCTTTCCAGGGAAGCTGAGGTTGTGTCAGAGGGCAGTGAGGCCAGGGGCACCCCAGTGCTAACTATGGCTGAACGTACCCATCTCCTGAGGTCCCCCAGCATGTGGGTGGGGCCTTAGGGCTGAGGCGAGGGTGGGTGAATGGTAGAGTTGGAAAACTGCAGGGTGCGCCACAGTTCTGAACCCTGTTCTTCTGGGGTGCCTGAGAGCAGGGTTCCCTCTGACCCTCATTGTGTTCCTGGGTGTCCCCACTTCTCCCCTCCTCCAGGTCGCATCAATGTGAAGAATGAGGAGCTGGAGGCCATGGTGAAAGAGGCCCCTGGGCCCATCAACTTCACCATCTTCCTGACCATGTTTGGGGAAAAGCTGAAGGGTGAGTGAGGCACCTGGTGGCCCTGAGGAGGGAGGGTGAGTGGGTGTGGGTAGGTGGGCCCTGTGTGCAGGGGTGCCCCTCACTGATGCACACCCCAGCTGGGAGCATGCTGTCCCTCCTGGGAGCACACACCTTCCTAGCCTTGCCTCAGTTTCCACCACCTCTACACCGCAGAGTAGGGGTGACTGTAGTAACCCTGCCTTGTAGGGCTGTGAGGAGCTTAGCAAGACAATTTGCCTACATCAGGACACTGCTCCAGCCCCACCTCCCTACCCCTGGGTTCAACTTGCCTGCTCTACATCACCACTCACTGTGACAGCGGAAGCGAGAACAGGGGTGAGGGGAGGGCATTCTGGAAGTTGTTGTTGTAGAACCCCGTGCAGCTCCCAGGAAAAGATTGGTGGGGTCTCATTCACATTCACAAGTGAGGACACTTGGGCTCAGAGGCATCACCACACCTGTCTCCAGCATCAATGTCGTGGAGATGGAACCTAACCTAACCCTGACTCCTGGCTCTAACCATCGCAAGTCCTGAGACACAGCCTCAGGCCTGGGGCTTGGGATGGGGCTCGGGGTGGGGCTCAGGCCAGAGTATCTTTGTCCCTTTCTCTCTGGGCTGTGGGGAGCTACCCCCTGTCCCTTAGTGACTTCCCCTGGGCTTAAGGGTTCCATGGTCAGAGGAAAGGCTCAGCTTGGGCTGTGGCTGACACGGGAAGCGGGCCTTGTAGCCCCCATTCCCAGGGTTCCCCTGCCTGATGCTCTCCATGCATTAGCTAGACCTGGGTTCAACAACTAGCCTCCCACTGACCCCCAGGGTGACCTTAGGCAAAATTTGTCTGCTCTTTGAATCTCAGTTTCTTGTCTGCAAAATGGACATTATGTTAGTTTCCCAAGGCTACTGTAACAACTGTCCACTAACTCGAGGGCTCGAAAACTTGGCCATGTATTCATTCTCTCAGCTCTGGAGCCCAGAGCCAGAAATCTGTTGGGTCCCAATCCCTCAAAAGCTGTAGGGGACAACCCGTTCTTGGCCTCTTCCAGCTTCTGGTGGCTGCATTGCTCTCATCTCTGCCTTTTTGTTCCACTGCCCATCCCCCCCACCCCCACCATCTTCTGCCTGTCTCCTTCTGCTTCACGCTTGTCATAAAATTAAGGATCCACTTAGAAATTCAGGATCATTTCCCCATCTCAAGATCCTTTCTTTACATCTGCAAAGGCCTTTTTATCTCCAAATAAGATGACATTTCCTGGTTTGGGGGATGAGGACATTGATATACCTTTTGGGAGCCACGATTCAATCACTACGGGGGCGATACTACCTAACAACACAGATCTTATTTGGTAAAAGATCAAATACTCTCTTGGGTTGTGACCTGCTACAGTTTTAATAGCCTCCACACACAACGTTCTGGCTGATCTTAGATTAGAAGGAGGCCAACAATTGACCTATGACTGAACAGCCCACCCTCTGGTTAGAGACTAGGAAACTGAGGGCAGGAGGAACACAGGCTGTGGGCTAACTCAGGAGTGCCTTTGGACCCACCTCCAGGCAGCCCTTAGGGGTTATTTATGGGAAGAACTCAGAATCCCAGGGGCCTGGGGTGGGGGTATGCCCCCAGGGGAAGGTACATGTGACTTCAGCCAATGACCCAGTGACTTTCAAGAGAGACCCGAAGTTCATGTAGGTCTGTGGCTAATCTAAGAGCTGTGACCCAGGGCCAGGTGGGGGCCTAGGGCTACGGCTTTTTCTCATTTTTTGCAGGGGCGCCGGGACCGGGGCGCCAGCTGAACGTGTCACACAAACTTGGCTGAGCTGGCATGCTCGACCAGCTGTTGGCATAAGAGTGGGGCTGGGGCGGGCACTGTCTTATCTCTCTAATTGGGACGAGGACACATTATCATGAGATTCCCAACAGTGGTAGGATGGATGCAGCCCTTCTGCACCCATTTGATGAGGTTCACAATACGCAGAGCAGATAGGCTGTAGGGCCAGCACTGGGCCAGGCTTGATCACTCCGAGCCAGCCTCAGAGATACTGGATGACCTAGGCAGCATCCTGTCTTGCATGAGTTCCCAGTCTGACAGGGTAGACGCCACTGACATAGCTGAGCCATAAAGAAGGAAGGGGACAACTCCTGGTCCACAGTGAGTGGTGAGGGGCAGTGTGACAGAGGGGAAGGAGTACCGTGTACGGGTCACCAGGTCATCTGCTGTTGTTCACACAGTCTGAGAGACTTTGGATGAGACTTTTTTTTTCTCAGTTTCCCCATCTGTACAACCAGGGGGTTGGAGATCCAATTTCATTGTGGGAACAGAGCTATTTCTTCTAATAACATCTTTTCATAGCCCGTGCTATAAAAGAGCTATAAAACCAGAACTGCTTCTCCCCACTGCCCCTCTCTGCTGCCCGCACCCCACAGCCTGTTGGCCCATCTGCCCCACCTCTGGCTGGGACAGTCTTATAGACCCCTCCAATGCCACTGCCTGAAGCCCAGCCTTTGGCCCCCCAGTGCAGCGCTCTTTCTCTTCTACCTTTCATGCACTCTTTTGGTAATGAGAAAGCCCCAATGTTGCCACCCCAACTCACTAATCATGTGGCAGCATCAGCCGAGAGAACTTGGACAAGTCACTTAACCTCTCTGAGCCTCAGTTTCTTCGTGAAATCAGACCAGTCATCAGGAAGGTAAAGCACATAGTAAGTGCTTAGTCGGAGTCTCCATGTACAGCTACACGCCTGGTGCATAATTACGTACAGTGCCCTCGACTATTACTATGATTTCTTGTTTCCCAGAAACCTCCCTTCTCTTGCTTCAAGTGGATTTGGCCCTGACAGTGGAGTAGAAGTTGGGGAGGAAGCTCCCTAAGTCATTGCCCTCTGTCAGGGCCATGGGACCCTTTGCCCTAGCTCCTGCGCAGCCCTTGCCGGTCCTCTTCACCCTGGCTCTCTCCCTGCCTGTGTTTGCTGCTTCTAGGCACAGATCCAGAGGAGACCATTCTCCATGCCTTCAAGGTGTTCGACACTGAAGGGAAAGGTTTCATCAAGGCTGATTTGTAAGTCCCCTCTGCTTTCTTTTGGTTTTTCTTTCCGCAAAGGCTCAGGTGACGAAGGAGTTGGGGCGGAGTCCTTGTGGGTGGCATCTCCTCTATGCCCAGAACTTAGCCAGCTCAAGCTGTGTCCACCCAGGAGCCAGGAGGCTACTTCCCTGACCAACTCAGCCATCTCTTGATGTCCCTTCCCCTCTCTGGGCCTCAGTGTCCCCATTTCTGTGTGGAAGATCACCCAGGGATCACCAGGGGACAGCTTCCCAGTGGTGAGGGGGGTTGAGGCAGAGGCAATTCCTGAAGGATGACTAAGGGTGCCTAGGCTGGATCAGTGAACATTGCAGATGCAGAAACATAGTGAGTGAAGGGCCAGGGCTTGGCGTGTGCAGGGTTGGTGAGGAAGAGTGGGCTGTAGCTAGAGGGTGTATGTGCATTTGGGATGGGGGAGACTGAGTCCAGAGAGGAAGGGAAGGACTGTGTGGGGTAACCACTTACCAGGCTCTGAACCCTTGCTCTATCCTGGAAGCATAGAAGAGTTTGGAAAGGAGTTAGATAGGGGTAACAAGGAGGCCAGCCTGGAGGAGGAGGACAGAGAGTTGCAGCCACCATATAGGCCTTGGCCAGTGAGATGGAGGGGAGTAGGTGGGTAAGTGAAATACCAGAGGCCAGCACCAGTGGGATCCAGGGTTCTGGAGAGGGAAATGGGCCAGTTGTTATCCAGGGCTTGAAGTGATGTGGGAATGGGGGCTGGGCAATGGGAAGGGACCGGCTCAGCTAAGGATGCATAGAGAGTGAGATGACAGTGGGCAGCTGCCCAGTGGGCTGTCATGATGGAGATAAGGGCAGCATCTCCTGCTGTACCTGGGAGCCTCAGCCCAGTGAGAACACAGGGCAGATAGCCAAGGATGGTTAGCAGGGGCAGGTAGGGCAGTGGCCACCTTCCCAGGGGTTGGGACATTGAGCTAATGTCTGAGTTATTCCTGGGTCATCCCTTCAGAGTCTCCAAGGTTTTGCTGGGCCTGTGGCAGGCAGGATTTCTTCCTCGGGCACAGGTTTCCTGACCAATTACTCTGATGCTTCAGGGCTCGGCTTTGAGGCTAGTTTTGCTGCCTATTAGAGTCATCACTTAATGGAGGTGGAGTGGGAGAGGGAAGGGGGGAAGGGAGAGAGTCTGTCTTGTCTCTCAAGCATTTTCACCATCCCCCACCTCCCAAGGTTGTGAGTCACATAATCCCCAGGGGTAGTGGAGGGGGCAATTAGGGTTTCTCCAGGCTGCAGCCCTTTCCCTCACCCCTCCCTCAGGGTCTGTGGTTTCCACCTCCATCTTAGTGACCCAAGGAAGCCACTGGGGCACCTCTAGAAGTGGCCTGGACCAACCTCTCTGCTGCTGTTCACCTTCACTTCCATCAGCTGGAGGCCAGGGCCAGGAGGAACCCTTTGGGGACTTGATTTAGGAATCGAAGGTGCCACCCTGAGGGTATGGGGCCTAGAAGACCTGGCTGCCTGCCAGGCAGGCCACAGAGGAGGCTCTGGTTGAAGCAGAGTCTGTGAAAGTCCCCAGCTTGGAGAGTTGGAAATTGTGACTGTCCTGCAGTAACATAAATAATGGAAAATGTGTGTTGGTCCTCAGTGGGGCCTGCTGCTGCTGGCGCCACAGGAGACTGGGTGCTCAGGGCCCTGGCTCAGGCCCCTGATCCCATCCCAGCCCACTGCTCCCCCCGAGAACCCTCTGCCCATGCTCTGCTCACTTTCCAGCTCCCAGGTCAACAGTCTCTCCCAGCATCCTCAAATGCAGTTTCCCTGACCCACCTCCGGCCACTCCTCCAGGCCCAGGCAGCTCTGGCCCCAGTGGGCAGCTGCTCTGGACCACCCAGGGAGCTAGGCCTCATCCAGCCACTGCAAACCACAGGTTCCTTTTTTTTTTTTTTTTTTTTTTTTACAAAGAAGGAACCTCAGTTTCCTTTTTTGTAAAGGGGGATGATGGCACTCACTTCTGAGGGCCATGAGGAGCAAATGAGACCTGGGCAGGCCCAGGAGGACATACACCTGGATAATAGGCCTTCCTGTCAGCACCTTGCACACTGTAGAGCACTTTACAGACATCAGCAGCCATCACAAGCTGGGAAAGCAATGCATCTAGAACCAAAGCAGAGAGGATGCCTCGGTAACTGTGAGATTGATTATCAGTGCACGATGGAACATCAGAGTGGCCCCCAAGGTTCTGTTGGGGTCCCAAGATCATTTCATTTGGCTCTTGCCTGATGTGAAGGAGAGTCCATATTACAAAGGAAAAAACCGAGGCTCAGAGCTGAAATGGCTGTTAAGGCCACATGGCTATTTGTGAGCTCCAGAGCCAGCCCTATCCCCACCCCTGCTCCCATAGGTGTCTTCCTGGGCCAGGACTCCTCCCCTCAGCCCACCTGCCCTCATCAAGCCTGGGATCTGCGTGTCCTCACACAAGGTGGCCCTTCCCCTGAACATAATCTTTTCTTTCCCTTGAGCAGCATCAAAGAGAAGCTCATGACTCAGGCAGACAGATTCAGTGAAGAGGAGGTAAGTGCTGGCTTTTTAGGGTGCCATTCGGTGCTGCTAAGAGTCATCTTTTGAGGCATAGTCCAGCCTTTCTCAGCATTCACCCCCACCCCATCCCACCCAGATCTTTTTTTCTTTAGATGCTAAGATGATGTCTCCCTTGACTCCTTGGATGATAACAAGAAGGATGGCAGGGGGCGGGGGGGTGAGCAGCAGCTATGGGATCTTGGCCTGCTGGCCTGGCCTCTGTGCCCTCTTCTGTGATGCCTCTGTGTGGACTCTGATACCCTCGGGTAACTCTCTGCTTTGGCCCCCACTCAGCCCTGGTCCAGGCTGACTCCCTGCCCCTTCTCCAGATTAAGCAGATGTTTGCGGCTTTCCCGCCGGATGTGTGTGGCAACCTGGACTACAGGAACCTGTGCTACGTCATCACGCATGGTGAAGAGAAGGACTAGAAAGAGATCATGAACCTCCCCTACAGTCAGAGGCAGCAAACACTGGGTGTGGGGGCCACCGATAGGGAGCTCCTGCAGCCACCATGTGTGACAAAAAGGCTTCCCTCACCCTGGGGCCCTGTGGTTTAAGGACGAAGCAAGAATAAATAATGCTAATAAAGTCTGAGTTTCCTTGATTAATGCTCTGGCTGAGGAGAAAGCTAAACATTACTATGTTGTTGGTTTTTCCAAAACTTTTTACTTCCCTGGCTTAGCTCAAATGTTCCTGATGAGCTAGTGTTTAGAACTAATTGACAGTTTTAATGATCCCCAGCTGGGCCACAGGACACTGCCATCACTTATGAAGTTTTTATTAAGCACCTAGTTCATGCCAGATCCAGTGCCAGTTCCGAGACACAGCGAGGGGCCAGTCTTGTCCCTTGGTGGGAAGATCATGCAGTGAAGAGGACAAGAATTGGGATGGGAACACAGTGGGGAAGCAAATGGATCAGTTTAGGATAGGCCTGGAAGCTAGAATCTGGGCAGAGGCAAAGGAGATGGAGAGGAGGGGGTTGATTCAAGAGATGTTTAAGGAGCAGGCAAAGAGTTCTTACACAGGATGCACTTGGCACCAACCATAAAATGAAAGTGCATAAACTGGACTTTGTCAAAATTAAAAACTTCTGCTCATCAAAAGACAGCATGAAGAACCCAAAAAGGCAAGGCAAAGGGCTAGAGAAGATATTGGCAACAATAGATCTTGATAAAAGTCTCATATCCTGGATATAGTTTTAAAAAATTCTACACATCAATAATGAAAAGATTAACCCAAACAAACAAACAAACAAACAAACCAGGAAGAGGACAAAAAAGGATATTCAAATGGAGAATAAAGACCTGAAAAGATGTTCAACCTTGTGTCTCATAAGGAACAGGCAAACAAAAACTTTCGTAAGCTATGTGCTTGTCATGGCTAAAATTAAAGAGATTGACAATACCAAGTGTTGGTGAGGATGTGGAACAATATAACTCTTTGATTTTGGTAGCACGTGTGTAACGTGGACCAATCACTTTGGAAGTATCAACTAAAGTTGAAATATATACATTTCCTGAGCCAGTGGTCAGTCCTACCCCTGGGTATATATGACCAGAAATGTCCATCAGGTATCCTTCAAAAAATATGTGTAAAATTTACAGACTTATAGGAGTCTCGAATTGGAAATAAGACAAATGTCCATTAAGAGGAGAATTGATAAATCGATTATATTATGTTCGTGCATTGGAATATACAGCAATAAGCATAAACTACTGGTACACAGGCTAGTGTGGCGACAGCTCATATATTACATTACACGGAAGAAGACACAAATGAAAGAGAGCTTACTTTATTTAAAAAATTTTAACAAGAGCTTACTTAAAATTTTTTTAATGAGGTATAATTCACGTATCATAAAATTCACCATTTTAAAGTGCATAATTCCTTCGCATTAAGTGAAGTAAGTGCATTTACAGGGTTGTGCAGCTATGGCCACTACCTATTTCCAGAACCTTTTCTTTAGCCCAGGAAGTTCATGAGAAGTCACTCCCCATTCTTCCTGCACCCGGTCCCTGGCAACAACAAATCTTCCTTTTTCTATGGATTTGCCTATTCTAGACATTTCTCATAAATGGAATCAGAAAGTACATGGCCTTTCGTGTGTGGCTTCTTAGCATCATGTTTTCATGGTTCATCTGTGTCGTAGCACTTTATTCCATTTTATAGGTGGGTAGTATTCCACTGTAGGGCTGTGCCACATTTTACTCATCCATTCAACTCTTGATGGACTTCTGGGATTTTCCCACTTTTCAGCTTTTATAAATAACATTTATGTACAAGTTTTTGTGTGAACATGTTTTTTGGTTCTCTTGGGCATACACCTAGGAGTAAAATTGCTGGGTTGTATAGTAACTCTGTATTTAAATTTTCCAGAAATTGCTAAACTACTTTTCAAAGCACTTTCTCCAAGTGACTGCACCATTTACATGCCCATCAGCAGTGTTCAAAGGTTCCACTTTTTCACGTCTTCACCAACCCTTATTCTTATTTTCTTTCTCTTTTTCTTTCTTTCTCTTTCTTTCTTTCTTTCTTTCTTTCTTTCTTTCTTTCTTTCTTTCTTTCTTTCTTTTTTTCTTTCCTTCCTTCCTTCCTTCCTTCCTTCCTTCCTTCCTTCCTTCCTTCCTTCCTTTTCTTCTTCTTCTTCTTCTTCTTCTTCTTCTTCTTCTTCTTCTTCTTCTTCTTCTTCTTCTTCTTCTTCTCCTCCTCCTCCTCCTCCTCCTCCTCCTCCTCCCTCTCTCTCTCTCTCTCTCCTTTCTTTTTCTTTCTCTTTCTTTGTTTAAATTATAGCTATTCTTGTGGGTATGACATAATATCTCATTTTGGTTTTGATTTGTATTGCCTAATGATTAATGATGTTGAGCATCTTATCATGTTCTTATTGACCATTTGTATATCTTCTTTGGAGAAATGTTTATTCAGGTTCATTGCCCATTTGTAAATTTGGCTATTTGTCTTTTTTGGTGTTAAGTAGTAAGAGTTCTTTATATACTCTAGAGACTAGACTCTTTTTAGATATATGGTTTGCAGATATTTTCTCCCATTCTGTGGGTTGCCTTTTTCCTTAATATTTCTTTTATGCTTGTCTTCTAAGAGTTTTATACTTTTAGATGTCAAATTTTGGACTTTGAGCCATCCTTTTATTTATTTATTTATTTTTGTATATGATTGTGAGGTAAGAGTCCAACTTATTCTCTGCCTATAGATATCCAGTTCTTCCAGTACCATTTGTTGATAAGACTATTTTTTCCCATTGAATGGTCTTGGCATCCTTATCAAAAATCAATTGATTGGAGATGTATGAGTTGATTTCTGGACTCTCATTTTTAGTTCATTGATCTCCATGTCTAAAAGTACGTACTTTTGATTCCATATTTGTGGAATTCAAAACCAGGCAAAACTAATTTATGGAGTTAGAAGGCAGAATAATGGTTACTTCTGGGGTTTGGGTAAAGGGCCATGAGAAAAACTTATGGGAGCTGGAAATGCTCTATATCTTGATCTAGGTGGTGGGTACTCAAATATAAACATATATGAAAGATGACTGGGCTGTACCATTAAGATTCATGCAGTTAATGCCCTTTATATATTTCTGTTATATACAGATAGGAAGGAAGGAAGAAAAAGAAAGAGAAAGAAAGATGGAAAGAGGGAAAGGAAGGAAGGAAGGAAGGAAGGAAGGAAGGAAGGAAGGAAGGAAGGAAGGGAGGGAGGGAAGGAAAGAGAAAAGGCAGAATGGTTAGAAAGTAGGGTGGAGATAATGGGTTTAAAGGGGACAGGGCTTTGGTGACTGACGGCATGATGCCCTGGGGCAGAGAACTTGAGGGAAGCGGCTCTCGGAAGAAAGGCTGTTTGGTTTGCGGGCTGTTGGGTGTAAGGTGGTGAGGTTCAGGAGGCAGGTGGATGCTAAGGGGAATTAGTGTCCAGTGTGGGATGAAGAGCCAGAGCCTGTAAGAGCCAATACAGGGAGAGAGGCAGTGGGACAAGAAGAGGCCATGAACCAACCCTGAGCACTTAGAGCATGAGGAAGACCAGGCAGAGATGGTGGTCAGCTGGCTGGGATGCGGGAACTGAGGACTGGAGGATTTAATGAGGGGGAAGATTCGGGTGGAAAAGAGCCAACAACATGGGATCCAATGTGCCAGGCTTCAAGCTAAAGTCTGCACATGCTCTTATTCATCTTATCCCTGTGAGGACAGGAGAGAAAACAGGTCTAGAGTTTGTTCAAGATCAGTGACAGAGCTGGGAGTGGAACCAGATAGCCTGGCTCTGAACCTGCATTCTTAAGCGCTCCCTGATACTGCCACCCAAAGCAGTGAGATATGGCAGGCTGGGACTGAGTTTAGGGTCACAACAAGGAGGTCCCTTTCCTTGTCTCTGGCTGTCCTGAGCTTCTTGTTCCCTATGGGGAAGGTGGGGAGAGAGGTGTCCCCATCAGCCTTAAGCTCCCCAGCTTAGGATGTAAGCAGGGGTGGGAGGCAGGAGGACAAAGAAGGGGAGTATTTCGAAAGTGGCCTCCCTCTGCCCAGGCCTCACTCCCTCTGCTCTCTAAGAGTTCCGCTTTCCTGGAAATCAAGGACTCAGCTACCGAGGAACTTGTCAGACCTGTTTGTGTCCCAAGGAACCAGACCAGAGCCAAAAGAGTGGGTGCCACAGGTACCTGCTCTCCTGCCTGGCAGCTCCCAGCTGCCCTGCTCTATGACACCTGCCTGATTTGCAGTAACCTAGCTCCACGAGGACATAGGGGCAACCAGTGGAGAAAGCCAGAGGGGCTCTGTGTGGCTCCTTTGCTCATTTATTCCTCCATCTTTCAGACATACATCTACTTATACCCGCTCTGCTCCAAGACCTACCTCTGTACTCAAGCAGCTCTAGATAGAGGAGCCACAGGCACAGCTGTGACCTGCCTCAAATGGCCTGGGGAAAAGAAGGAGGGAGGGAGTGGCAGGATCGTTGTGACGCTGTTGGTGGCTCCAAGGCCCTGGCTTCTGTCTTTCTCCACATCTCTGCAGCATTGCTCCCTCAAGACCCCTCTCCCCTCAGCTATGGGTCATTGATGGCTTTGGTTACCTGACCTGGGCCCATCACCATCTGCCTTCAGTCTCCATGACTCTCCATCCAGTTCTTGAGAGATACCTGGATGGTCTACACAAGACCATCAGATTGGCTTCTCCCAGACCCTCCTCTGATCCAGGCAGCTGGGGTAGTCTACAGAGCTGCCCCTTCCAGGGTGGGGTCTGAGGGTCCCAAAAGCCAGAGAGAAATTGGGAGCAGCATGAATGTTGATGGACAAGTCATCTCTCCTGAGTCATATCTGGAATCAACTTTTTAAAGGGATAAGAAGTCCTGAGGCCTCCCTAACCTCCCCCTGTACCACTGTCCTCCTGGTCCTGGGCTCTAGCTGCACAGCTTCCTTCTGTCCCTTGTATGCCTCACATATTTTTCCTGCCACTGGACCTTTGTATGCTCTTCTTTCTCCTAGAACACTAGCCCACCTGACACCACCCCCTCCTTTGCCCAGCTATCCTCTACTCAGCTTTCTGCAATCAGCTTCACAGCATATCCCTAGGCTCTGATCCTGGGGTAGGTCACATTCCTCCCCATGCACTTTTATGGGGAGATATAATGGTGTTTGCGGTGTTTCCCTACAGAGCTATCAGCCTGAAATCGGGTTAAATTTTGTCTATCACTGTAACCCCAGGACCCTGCACAGGGCCTGGCATCAAGTTGCCTCTTGGAAAACATTTACCCAACTTCAGGAGGCCAGAGAGCTGACCTCATACTCCAGAATTCCCTAGAGGCAGCTTCTGTGACCAACCACTGCAGGCTCTGAGCCTCGAAGAAGATGCTACAGGCCAGAAGGCTAGCCCAGGGCCTGTAGCCCATCTGGATCCATCCCCAGCACTCCATGGGGCCTGCCCTGTCTGTCTGGTCCTTAGTTTCTCCACAAGCATAATGGGACTTGGTGGCTCTCAGGGGTCTCTAGGATCTGCCATCCCTGGGCCTGCCTGGCTGTACTACAACATGGCAACACATCTCATGAGCTGGCTAGACTGGTCAACCTGGAATTTTGGTGGCCCCAACCCAGACCTGGTAGGTGATGGGCAGCAGTGCCCAGGCATGGCCACTGAAGGCCTTGGTAACTCCAGGGAGCTGGGTGCAGGAATCTGGCACTGCCCTGGCCTCACCGGCTCCCCGAGCCAGCTGGGTCTCATTGAGAATAATTAGTCCAGTGAGACGCCTGGATCTTGGCATTTTATTTTCCACTGCGATCTGTCAGCCGGGGCCTTCGGACAGTGGCCCCTGTATAAATCACGAGGGGGTAGCTGTTAAGAAAAATGGCAAATTCCTTCCACCCGTGTGGCTGGTTAAATTGACTCTGAGAGCAGATTCCCTCCTGGCGCTCACTCAAGAATGGCCAAATCCTTTGAAGGTCTTTCCAAGACAGACCCCAGGGGCTTGGAGCTGGCTGGGCAGGAATCTCCCGGGGAGCCTCTGCTGACCGCGGGAGGGCGGGCCCCTCCGGGACGGTGGCTGCTGGAGAAACCCCGCCTGACTTTCTCCCATCACTCCATGTCCGCAAAGCAAGCCTGGGGGACTCTGCACCTTTTCTGTTTCGCAGCCAGGAAGTGGCTAGTGCTGAGCGGTGGTGGTGGTGGGGGGGAGGGGGAGGGAGTGCTGATGGTGCCCTCAGCCGGTGACACAAGACCTTGAGCAATGAAACGTCCCAGTGGAATCTCAGGCCTCAGGGGGGATGAGGGCATGCGGTAACATTCTGAGGGTCGCCCCCATGGCCACAGTCTGTTTGGTGGGAAATTCTACTCCATTCCTGCCGAGGGCTGAGTCCTGGATTGGGCCGAGCTTTCAGTCTGGCCAAGAGTTAGTCTGGGCCGAGGGTTAGTCAGGGACCCCCAAGTGTCTGTCTGTATCTGTCTCTTCCTGTGTGTCTCACACAGAAAGCCCTCATGTCTCACTTGACAAAAAAAAGCCCTATAAGCAAGATAATCCAAGGTGGTGGAGACCTGTGCTGGCTCTGGAATCTGAAGCCTGAATTTGCATCTGGCTCTACCATGTCTAGGTTGGTGACCCTGGGCAAGTCACTAACCTTGCTATGACTCAGTTTTTGTATTTGAAAAATGAAGATATTGATAGACTAACCTCACAGGTTGGCTCCTTCCTTCACACAGGCTAGGCTCAGGGATCCAGTGGTGGGTGGATTATCATCTGGGCCCCCACCGAGCCTACATCCAGGGTAAGGCAGACACCATGACCAGTGACGACATCATGATGCAAGGACTCAAGATGGCAGAGAGGTGAACAATGGGCCAGGCGCAGGTGAGGAGGGAGTAGGCCACCTATGTAGACCATGGTAAAGTTTTGTTCCAGGAATAGGGACACTTTTATTTCAGGGAGAGTGGCACGATAACATGCTATTTAATATCTCAGGGTGACAAGTACCACGTCCGAAAAGGCCTGTGGAACTGAGGAAGCACAGAGGAGATGTCCAACCCAGCTTGGAAGGCTAAAGGTTGGATGGGAGAAATGCAGACAAAGAGTAGATGATGACAGGCCTCCAGATAAAAGATGGGGAAAGAAAAACTTCTTGCAGGAAGTACACTCCTGATTACATCAAGGAGTGAGGCTTGGGTTGGTGCTGGCAGGTCTCTGGCCAGCCCATCGCCCTTCTTAACAAATAGGGAGCAGGCCACGGGTAAGAGCCTTCCTTCGGCTGCAGCAGCCGACCGAGATTGAAGAGCCCAGCTTTGTTTCATTCCATATATTTTTATGGTCATCTTCTGTGTTTGTTATGTGAGACTAGGTTTTTATTCTTGGTAGTGAGATCTTTAGAAAGCTTTCTTTAAAAGAAATGTATGTGCATGAGTTGATTTAAGAAAAATGATTAATGTAAATAATATTTAAGGGCAAAATCATGAATGTGAGATGGGAATCTCTGAGATGCGAGCAGAGCTGAATTCTAGAGCAGAGGCTGTGCGAGACTATCCCGAAAGCAAATGCTTCAGAACTCTCAGGAGCATGGGTTCCAGAACCCCAGAAAGTGTTAGCTTTCAGTCTTGAGTTCAACCTCCTTGAACAAAAAGTCTCCTTCCTGGACCCCAAACCTGTAGGGTGAGGCCAAGGAGTGTGGCTGCTTGCTGACAGGCAGACAGGCTCCCAGCCACGTGAGAGTTTCTTGCTGGGTATGCACATAAGCTTGGAGTTGGTTGTCTTGAAGCCAGACTTCATGGGTGATTCAGGAGTCAGCTTAGTCCCAAGGATATGGCATCCTGGGGGCACTTTGCACTTTCCTAAAGCTTGATCAAGGCAGCACCCAGCACCCAGAACTCCACGCCACCTGCCCCTCTGCCCCAGCTTCTCCCAGCTGGTGTATTGTGGAGCTCTCAGACTTGTCCAACGCCTATGTGGTGAGAGTGAAGCAGATGAGATGTCAAGTCTTCCTCCTTGGGTCAGCTGAGACCACCCAGCCAAACTTGTTTGGTACAGGCAGGAACCATCAGTGCTGTGACCCCAGTCCCTCCTTGAGGTCAACATGCCTCTCTGCCCAGAAGCTGAGGTCACTTAGCAGGGGGATTCATGCAGTAGCCTCAGCCAAGATGAAGGAGAGAATAGTCCTGCTCATCCCAGGAGGACTGGGTGCCCCACTTCTGTGGAATGAAGACAGAAGCCAGCTAGGGATGGGGGAGGCTGGGGAGAGTGTCCTGTGAACCTGTGCAAGCAGGTTAGATATATCCTATCTTTAAATACCTGTCCTGAGGCTGAAGGTGGAACTGGCTCCCGTGTCCCAGAAGGTAGAGCCAGGTAGGTCTCTGGGAGTAATAGGGACCCAGCCTTTGGACTGGTTAGAGGAAGGACCTTCTGCCAGCCTGAGCCATTGCATGGCAGGCGTCTCAGTAGGGAGTGAACTGCCCGTGACTAGAGGTATGCAAGCCAGAACCAATGGCCATGTGGCAGAGATGGAGCAGGCTTGCTTTTCAAACCAGAGTTACTCTTCAGGGCAGATAGGATACACGAAGCTTCAAGCGTGCTTGCTTCTGCGACACATATACTAACATTGGAATGATACAGAGATTAGCATGGTCCCTGTGCAAGGGCGACATGCAGATGTGTGAAGCGACCCATATATTTTTATTAACTAGTGTCTCCCCAATAATTTTAATTAAAAAAAAAAAAAAAAAGCTTCCAGCCACTGTATTGCTTGGCATACAGTGGTGTCCGCACCCTGCAGCTTCAGTACAGCTCAGATGGAGTCAGAGCCCATGACAGGCTGAGCCACAGGACCCTCCGGGGTCACTGAGGTGCAGAATGCTTTGTGAGCAAATAAGAAAGCCAAGGCCCAGAAGGAGCTTGCCCTACCCGGCTACTCCTCTGTTCCCTCCCCCTTTCCATTTGACCCCACACCCATGAACATGCTTGGGGATCACAGTCCCATCCAGACCTGTTATTGGGGTGGAGGTACTAATGCATGTGTGTCAGTGGATGGTGTTGGGGGTACAAGACATTAACATGCTGCTTCTTGCTTGATGTTGGGGGGCTGTGAGGTGGGATTTCAGGCCTGTGGAAGGTTGGGGGAGACTTGGGGCTTCTTAGTTAGCAGAGGTAGGGTGTCAGGAGAGGGGCTCTGTCTTGCTGAGCAGGTCTTCCCCTGTCTGGGCCCCAGACCTCTCTGTGCCAAGAGGACACTGGACTTGGGGGTAGGGGTGGGGCTGGGGCTGGGTCCGGGGCTGGGGCCATGGGCTTGGGCCTGGGAGGAGCAAACCAGCCTGGAGCCGCCCTAATCTGGGGCTTAGCTCCGACTTCAAAGCTGGAGACTTTAGCCCTATTGGAATGTCCAGCCATGGTGGGGGTGGAGGGGGGACGCCTGGTTCCCATCAAGCTTCAGAGAGTTACTGTGGCCTCTTGGGGGCTGTGAGGACAGGGTGGGTGGCACAAGAACAGGGCTGGGGATCTCAATGAGGGCATATGGGGACCGCTTAGAGCTGAGTGCCCTTGGGCCTATAACCTAACCTCTCTGAGCCTTCGTGTTCCTCACCAGAGAAACAGAGTGAATGCTAACTCCCTCCAGGGCAGCCCTTGGTGTAGGGTCTGGCCCAGGGTTGGGGAAGCCCCGGCTGTGTGTGACGTGGTGTCTGATGCACACTCCTGTCACAAGGGTGGCCCTCGTGGCCCCACAGCGCCACCTACTGACAGCTGGGCAGTGGTGCCGGGCTCTGGCTTCTCCAAGCCAGGCCCCCCACCCCGACTCCTGGTCTGGCATTTTCTGGGCAGCCACCGGCACAAAAAAGCGCCTTTTGGGGGAAGACAAATGCGAATGTGAGTCTGGACTACCTCAAGTCTTGGCCGAATGACAGAGGAAGTTCTTTACCCTCTCTGAGTTTCAGTTTCCTGTACAAGATAATAGCAGACACTCAGCGCCCACCATGCACCAGGCACTGTGCTTTATATGCATTTACACGTGTCTACCAGCAACCACAGGAAGTAGAGCCTATTGCTATCCCCACTTTATGGATGATAAAACAGAATAAGACACTGGTCCTAGGCTGCACAGCCAGGTAAGAGTTAAACTTGGTAATTCAGCTTCAACCCTTGGCTCAAGGTGGGGTATTATGGTTACTCCAGCAGAGGATTTGGAGTTGCTCTGGATTCAAGTCCTGGCTCCACTACCCACTGGCTGTGGCACCTGGGCAAGCCCCTGAATGTTTGGTGCCTCAGTGTCCTCAGCAATGCCTTGGTGTAAGGTCAGAGATGAAGCACGGAAGGGATACACAGTGCCTGGCAACAGTGAGGTCTTTGTTGTTCTCACTATCAGTGATGTCCTTACTTTGAGTAGGTGAGACCCTGCTGGTCGCCGTGTACCTAGGGATGGTCCTCTCACTGCTACCATCCTGCATCCCTGGGACACCAGAAGGCTAGCAATTGGAGAAGGGACTGAATGTTCAGTGGAAAGGCGCCTTTGTCCTGATTCCCGTGTCCAGAGGAAAGGTCGGGGGCTGCCTGAGCCCTGGGGCTGCGAAGGGAGAGAGAAGCAGCCGTGGAGGGGCCCTGCCTATCGGAGCCTGATCCACACCTCCCTCCAAATTTGTCAGGAAAAGGGGTCCCTTTCTTTGTGCGCCTCCAAGCACCCCCTTCATAGCGTAACCAAACCACGCACTTGGGAACCCAGGAGGCCTCCCAGGGCAAGGATGGGGGTGGGAAGAAATAACTGCCACTATCTGCGTCTGATCTCCTCTGCACTCCCTTGTTTCCTGATCTGTAAACAGGGTTACTTTATACCTCTAGCCATTTCCAGCTCTAAACTCTCCCAGCCCTTCCTTCCCAACTCAGCATGCCCATCAAGTATTGCATCAGCCAAGGACACTGGTTTTAGGTCTCTACACACCTCCACTGGGGAGGGCCTTGTCTATGCCATTTGACCCCCCCCCCATGGGAGCAGCAAGCTTCCCAGTTGCCATGGTGGGGGTGCAAGGGCCAACGTTGGAGCTAAAAGCCTCAGGATCCTGGGACAACCGTCCTGATCCAGCCTGCCCTCTTTCCATGTGGGCCTCCCAGTCAGTGCAATGCCCACTCTGGGAAGTTCCCTCCTCAGCTCTGTAATTACTGGTTCTTCTTTTTCCTGCCCCACCCCCAAGCTTCATCAAGTCTTTGCCAGCCGACAGGAGTTTGCCGTAAAAACTGGAGTCCTGAGCCAGCTTGAGCACATCCACATAAAATGGAAAGGGAATTTCTACAGAAAACCACCATCCAGATTGGGAGACCTTCGGATGGGACCACAGATCCAGTTGGGTCTGTGGCCGAGGGCCGGGACCTCCACTGGGCCACCATCTAGGGAGGCTGTCTCTCTGCAAACCTGCCAGTGGGGAAGTGAGCTCCATCACTGAGTATTGGGGGCTAGGAGAGGGTGAGCGACCTGGTACGTGCCCTTGACAGTCTCCATAGCACTTGGTGAGGTTTAGGCCTGCCACCTCTGGGAGGTGGGCCAGTCAGGCAGAAGAACATATTTTACAGACGAGGAAGTTGAGGCCCAGTGAGGAAAAGCAGCTTGCCTTTGGACACGCGGGCAGGAGTAGCAAAGTAGACCCCAGAAGCCAAGGCTGAGGGTTCTGGACCCAGTGCTCTCTCCATTGCCTGCCCTGGGCCTCCAGCCCCTGGTCCTGGTCTGATCCCTGGAGGCTGGGTATGGAGGACACGGGTCCCCTAAGGATACTCAAGGTTGGGGCTGCTGCAGCTTGGGAGTAAGGCTGGTCCTGGGCACTGAGGCAGACACTGGGACAGGGTGAAGGCCTAGGAGGAAAAAATGTTTTAGATGAACTGGGGATGGAGCATAGAGGTGGACCCTGAGAGGCAGGTGATGGGAAACCCCTGGAACTGGAGAAGGAACTGGTATTTTGGGGGCACCTGTGTGTTGATCTCTCTGAAGCCTCTCTTCCTGTGATATTGGCAACAATAGATCTTGACAAAGAGCTCATACTCCAAATATACTTTTTAAAAAATCTACTTATTAATAATGGAAAGATAAATATTAAAAAAAAACAGGAACGTGACCAAAAAAAAGGATATCCAAATGGCCAATAAAGACCTGAAGAAATGCTCAACTCATTCCTCACGTGGAAAATGCAAATGAAAACTTTGATAAGGTGCACACCCACCAGATTGGCTAAAGTGAAAAAAACAGGTGCTAGTATCTCCATTCTAAAGATGAGGAAACTGAGGCTCAGAGAAGCTATCCGACGGACAAGGATGCCTAGGGCTGTCTGCTCTTAATGTCTGTTATCGCTCTGCTCTGAGGGTCAGGCTGACTTCCACTGACCAGAGACTTCTTGATTGCATCAGTCACTTTGCAAACTGCCGGTGGGCACCTCCTTTGACCAGTCCTGCGCTGGGCACTGAAAGTCAGAGCCTGCTCACCCCAACCTCTGTTTCTGAGCAACTGTGTCCAGAGAGCAGTGAGTGAATCCATAAATAGCCAATGGCATAGGCTCACAGGGGCCTGGAGGAGGAAGTCCTTGCTGCCAGGGGCAGAGGGAGAAGCCTGGGCACCAGTGAGCTGGGCTTGCCAGAGCAGGAGTTGCTTCAGAAGGCAGCAGCCAGCCAAGCTCGGAGGGTGGTCGGGAGGCGGGCCCCGAGACTAGGAGAGGCTCTCCGGGTCAGATGGCAGGGCCTTGGGCCTCCAGCCAATTCTGTGTGGTTGTCCTGAGGGCACTGGAAGATTTCCTCCAGGACTTGGATGCTATGGGCATTGTGGCATGGCCTTCCCTGTGGGGAATGGAGGAAAAACCCAGGCTGTCTTCCATGAAGCGATGACAAGGCCACCACTGGGCACAAGGCGGGGCCCACTGAGAGGTGTGTGTGCCCCATCCTGGACTCCTGCCCTGTGAACACTTGGAGAAGCCAGAGGCTACTGCACTGTCTTTGCGGGTGAAGCCAAGAAGACAAGCCAGGAGGGCAGAGGGCAACACTCTTTGGCCATCTGAATTCCTTTTCCTCTGGGTCAGCTTTGGCTCCCAGGCCATGCCCTGCAAGCTCACAGACAAGTAGGGCCTCCCATGAGCTGCAGGCCAAGGAATTCTGACAGATTGTATGCAAGATGGAACCATCTGAACCTCCTAACTGGTCTCTTCCTCGCAGAGAGCTGGTAGCCATTAGGGGACAAAGCTCAGACCCCAAGTCCATTTAGCTCCAGCCCCCAGCTGGGCCTAGAGTCATCAGAGCCACAAGTCTGGGGTGGTGTGTGTCTGCCTGATGTCACTAGTAAGCTTTGCCAGAGCCAACTGACCAGAGCAAACGGGCTATTTTGTCCCAAAGAGCAGGGGCCTGCATTGCCCCTGCCCTGCCAGGTACACAGGGCACTTGGCAGGTCAGCCCCAGTTGTACCCGGGCTGGGGCCAGGGTGAACATCCTGCCATCTGCTGTGTACCCTATCTGGACCCCTAGTTTCACCTATCTGCACCCCTTTCTGGATTTCAATGTTTGTCCATGAAGCAGGGTGTTTGTTGGCCAGGCCTGGAAGGCCTGGGGGCCTGTGATTTGTGTCCTTCACATTGGGTCATCAAAGGCTTTACGAGGCCCTCTGGCAGGCCCACTTGGTTTCCACAAGGTGAGATCATGCACCTGAAAGCAGAGTCTGCCCAGCCCTATGCCCTGAATGGGCTTCTTGTTCTCCAGAACCCAGTTGTCAGTGCCTGGCTTAGTGGGAGGTGGCTCTGTTGGCTGCTCCTGCCAGTCCAGAGGCCCTGCCAGAGGCCAGGCAAAGGTGGAAAGGGTGGGGGCAGCTCAGGCATAGCCCCGAGCATGACTGGTGGACCCTGATCTCTCTGCACCCCTGGGCCCGCAGGTGGGCCATAGAAAGGGGGGTGCTGAACCATAGAAGCCCGCACTGTTTGTTCCACTCAGCAACCTTTGGGTTGCTGATACCCAAACACTGAATGAGGGATTTGAGTCTCCTTCATTCAGCAGCTGGGCTCTGATGCCTTCCCTGGGGCCCAGCCACTGCTCTCGAGGCACCTGCAGCCCAGAGAACAGAAGGACAAGTCAGTGAGTCCAAACAAGTTGACTTGGCAGATGAGACCTTAGAGGGATGAGCACAGAAAAGGGAATGAAAGCTGGTCCGTGGATGAGAGTAGGGGCTGCAAGCTTGGCCTAGACGTCTAGACAGAAAAAGGAGTTTGGAAGGGCAAAGAGAGGGGTGAGAGAGAGCATGGTATGTGCAGGCATCTGTGCAGGATGGGCCTGGCAGACTCACAGACCCTTAGGGCACTGGGGGAAGACAGAGGGAGGCAGGGGACAAGGAGGGGACAGTTGTTGTAACCCCTCAGCAAGAGTCATGAGGCCTGGCCAGGGCAGGCTAGTGGGGATGGTAGGGAGCTGGGGAAGGGGACAGAAGGAGGCAGGCTCTAGGAATTTGCATGGGCCTTAGGGAACATCTTTGTCCAGCTGGACCCACTTTCCAGTCGTTATTTTCTTTTTTTAAAATTCTCAATCCCTCTTTAAAATCAGAAAGTTTCATACTGATTTCTCCTCGAATGCTTTCTTAACATTCCTCCCCCATAACTTGTTAAATGTTTGCACATTGTTTGACCATTTTACACTTCTTAAAACTTTCAAATTTAAATGCCAGCTAAACAAATAAGTCAGCAAAAATGACTACAGTGTTTTTTTTTTTTTTTAACTTAGTGGATCAAATAAATAAATGCTCAGAAACACATATAAATCCTTTTATGCAGTGTCTTAAGTTCAAAATGGTGATACATATTTAATGTTCTAAAGCAGGGGTTGGTAGCTCCTTGTAAAGGCCCAGACAGTAAATCTTCTGGGCTCAGCAGCCATACGGTCTCTGCCGCAACCACACAGGTCTGTACTTGTGCAGAAGCAGCCGTGGACTGTATGTAGATGAATGAGCCTGTGTTCCAATCACGTTATTTATAGAGACCAAAATTTGAATTTCATATAATTTCCATGCAGTGGTCACCAAATAATGTCCTTCTGATTTTTTCCCACCCATTTAAAATTGTGAAAATCGTCCTTACCTCGCAGGCTGTCCTAAAACAGGCAGCCGACAGTTTTCCGTAGTTTTCTGACTCCTGTTGAATAGCGTAAGATGGTTACTCTTTTAAAAACAGCAAATAAATACTTTCAAATGCATTTACATCTCATAAGTTGGTACACCATATGTTGAGATTACCCATGGCTACAAGAAACTGTGCCCCAAACTTAGTGGCTTTAAGCAATAGCCACCTTAAAAACCTTGTGATGCTGTGAGTTGACTGTGCTCAGCTGGAAGGTTCTTTTTCTTCATATGATGACTGTCGGGGCTGCGGCCATCTGGTGGCTTGGCTGGGCTGGAACATCCCAGATGGATCATGCGAGTGACTGACTGGCAGCTCTTGCTGGATATTGGAAAAATCCATAGCTGGGGCACAACCAGAGTGCCTGAATGTGGCTTCTCCACATGTTTGGAACATGATGGCTGGATTCTGAGAGTGTTCCAGAGGGAGGAAGCAGAAGCTGCCGGGAGTCTTAAAGGCTAGGACTGGGACTGGCACTGCATCTCTTCCATGGCATTCTATGGATTAAGCAGTCACAAGGCTCACCCAGACAGCAGTGAGAGGAAAAAGATCCCTTGAAGGTAGTGACAGATCATCTGTGGCCATCTTTCATCCATAATTCCACCCGTCAAGATCAACAGGTAAATGGATGAACTGGTGAAGATTTCACGTGACTGCTGGATGCTCAAATGCTCACAGACTACGCATACGAGTACCATAGCCAGGTGGGTGTGGGGATATATTCCCCGCCGGTTAGTGGCTAACATTTATTGAGCACTTATACTGGACTCATTAAAAGTACAGTATTGTTGCATCTCATAATATCCTGTGAAGTAGAAACTTGTTATTCCGGTTTCACAGATGAGAAATAGAGACTTAGAGAGTTCCATCTGGGCATGTAAGTTGCAGTGTTCAGGGGACACCCCACGATGAAACCCAGGTGTCAGGGGGGGCTGGGGTCTGGGGCCCAGAGGTAGATCAGGGCTAGGGGAGCAGAATGGCTTAGATGAGAAGTTACTTGTCCAAGGTCACCCCAGCATCATGATGGAGCTGAGATAAGAAGTCAGTGCTGTTGACTCAAGGCCCTACCCCAGGAGGGGCTCATTCTGCATCACTCCCTGGACTAGGAGGGAGCTCTGCATTTTCATTAAAATTTTCGATGTGGATTAGTCATCCTCTCAGAGCTTCTGGTTCCTCATTGGCAAACAGAGCCAATAATGTCTTCCTCTCAGAGCTGTGGTGAAGGTCAAACTAGAAAAAACCACCACCACCATCATTTTGAAGTATTTAGGCTGGGTCTTTGAAACTGGACAGATGGGGATGACTCACCTGATATTGCAGCCTCTGGTTTCTCATCTCTAATATGGACCCAGGTGTTGTGAGATTTAGCGAGATAATGTGCGTGATACGGGGGATGCAGAGCAGCCCACTCCCGTGAGTGGGCAGAGGACGACAGTTTTGTAACAGTTCCTAGGTCTCTAGCCCAGCGCCCGACAGGTGGTAGTACTCAAAATGTATTGCATGTGTATATGAATGGGTGCTCTCCTGAACCCCTGTAGCCCTTAGGAGAATACAGAGGAGAGCACTGTGCGCACAGAGGAGGGGCTGGCAATGGGAAAGTCCCCTGAGGACCCCTGTCTGCCTCTTGGGAGGACCGGGGTACCCTCCCTACCTGATAGCTAAAAGTTCCCGGGAAGAGGCAAGATGAGGGCAGAGTCAGGTGTGTGCTACAAAATATAGGGAAAACTCCTAATTTCTAGCATTTGCCAATTCCCATGGTATAAATACTCTCACCACGGCTGATTTCAAGATATCATCATGAACACTTGTGCACGTCTGGTGGGAATGCAAATTGTTACAGCCACATGGAAAAGAGTTCAGAGGTTCCTCACAAAATTAAAAACAGAACTACCTTATGACCCAGAGATCATACTTCTGGGTATTTATCTGAAGAAATCCAAAACACTAATTCAAAAAGATATAAGTACCCCTATGTTCACTACGGGGCTATTTACAATAGCTAAGATATGGAAGCAACTAAGTGTCCATAAATAGGTGAGTAGATAAAGAAGTGGCACATTTGTGTATGATGGAATATTACTCAGCCATAAAAAAGGATGAACTCTTGCTACACGTTACAACATGGATGGACCTAAAGGGTATTATGCTAAGTGAAAGAAGTCAGACAGAGGAAGACAAATGCCATATGATCTCACTTATATGTGGAAACTAAGAACAAAATAAACCCATAAAACAGAATCAGACTCATAGATACAGAGAACAAACTGGTGATTAGCCAGATGGAGTGGGGGTTGGGGACTGGGCAAAAAAGGTGAAGGAATTAAGAAGTACAGATTGGTAGTTACGAACTGGTCATGGGGACGTGAAGTACAGCATAGGGAATATAATATTGTAATAACTCTGTATAGTGCCAGGTGGGTACGAGAATAATTGGGATATCACTTTGGAAATTATATAAATGTCTAACTACCATACTGTATACTCAAAACTAATATAAAATAATATGGAATGTCAACTCTAATTGAAAATAAAAATTTAAAAAAGTTGTCATCATGACATTAACTGGCCTGCAACTTGCTGAGAAATTAACAATCAGCTCTCAGGGTTGGAATGAGCAGTTTCTAGCAGCCCAGGTAAGTTTTACCCCCATTCTATTATACAGCGGGGTAGAACGGGTTGGGTGCACATGGACATCTATGGTGTATATAACGGGAGGAGTGGGCTAGTGACCATGGAGAAAGGACCAAGATGTGGCCATCCCCTGAAACTCAGGAAATTGG
Source organism: Cynopterus sphinx (assembly GCA_030015415.1). Lineage (NCBI taxonomy): Eukaryota > Metazoa > Chordata > Mammalia > Chiroptera > Pteropodidae > Cynopterus > Cynopterus sphinx. The sequence continues at coordinate 80,978,660 of CM057379.1, read as the reverse complement.
CTAGTTGCTTTATTTATTCATCTCTACTCTCTCCCCAAAATAGATTCAAGGCATTTTTTAACCATGAAGACAATGCAATAAGATGGAGTGAATAAAGAAGGATTTGGAGTCTGATGCAAGTGTTTGGAGGGAATAGAACAAGGCCAGGAGTGAGGTTAAGATTCCAAATTAATGCCACAAAGTACTTTCCTTCATCTGTCTCCTGGGTTGCCTCTCCTCCATCGTCTTGATAATGCACTTGGTTCTCTGTGCCAGACTGACAGCTGGGAGGTGAGAGGGTCTGGGGGAGCGAAGAGGGGGACCCAGGCTGGGGAAGAGAAGGCTCAGGGACACCATCACTATCTTCAGGTTTCTTCGGGGACATTCTGGGACAGCTGGAATATACAGAGGCCGGAGGGTAGAACTAGGGCCAACATGGGCCTCCATGCAAGAAAGAGCAGTTCACAGTCAGAGCTATTTACAGAGGAAGGTAGTGAGCTTCTTATAAGGGGAATTGTGAAAGCTGATGCTGAACATCCACTAACTGGAAGCTTTCTGAGGCTTAGCTTAGTTCCCATAGTGCAGGCTGTTGACCACTCAGTACAGAGCAGAGGTTAAGAATGTGGCTCTGGGCCCATGTCTCATTCGGCAGCTTCCTAGTTATGTAGTCAGATCTCCTAACCTCTCTGTACCTGGGTTTCCCTGCCTCCTCTTCTCCACTTCCAGCTCTATGCCCTGCAGATGCCCTCCTAACTGGACTCCTGGCAGAAATTTTCCCGGTCTCCTAGGCTTCCCAAACAAGCTGAGCTTGAGATGAGTAAGTGCATTAGTGGTGGTAAAAAGTGGCAGTGACTTGGGGCTGCACAGTCACTATGTGCTCAGCCTTCTCATCTCCTGCCTGTGCGTTTCTGCTGCTACGGATGACCTCTCCCTGGAAGAGGGGGTTCCTGGAGGCAGGTTCCGATCCTTCTCTGTCCCCCAGATCTCAAAACAGACCAGGCACATAGGAGGCCTCAGTGAATGGTTATTAAATGAATGGACAAGAGGATGGATGGGTGGGTGGGTGGATGGATGGATGGATGGATGGATGGATGGATATTAGATGGATGAATGGATGGTTGAATGAATGGTTGGATGAGTAGAAGGAGAAAAGAAGGAGAGGTAATACATCACTCCTTAATACAGTTGCACAGCTTTCTCGACTCCTTTCTTTTATTTTATCCTCACAGCTATGTTTTGAAGGCAGGGCTAGAACTATTAATTCCATCTACAAAATAGAACACTGAGTAAAAAACTGATAAAGCAACTTGTTGCACGTCACACAGGGAGGATATGATTGAGGCATGTGTCAAGATTAGTCTCTTGACACTTTGTTCCTGGTGACTTTTTCAATAAGCTCCCTTTATTTTCTCATTTATTCATTTATTCAGACAGTCATTGTCACTAGGTGTCACTCATTCGAGAAGTTTGCTGATGCTGGCTTTGGGCTACCGCATGCTGGAGACTCAGAGATGAAGCAGACCCCCTCCGTAGGGGAGCAAATCCATGGATAGTTGAATGGGATCAGGGCAGAGGCCTGGACTAAATGCTAAGACACCAAACATTCTGGTTGGCAGTTCTGAGGAGGCGAGGCAGGGCTGAGCCTAGGAAGGAGAAGCAGGAGTTGGCCAGGTAGAGAAAGACAAAGCCATTAATTTCAGGCCAAGGTTGTATAAGACCCCAGGTCACAGCAGCTCAGCTCCCCTCTGAGATAAGCCAAGTGTCTTGGGCAGCAGAAGTGGAGGGTGAGTGGTGGAGGGGGCAGGGCAAGGCCAAGGAAGGTGGTGTGGCTAGAGCTTCGAGCTCCAGGCTGTGGAGGTGGGACCTTCCCTGAGCAATGAGGAGATGCTGGAGGACAGGGGCATGAGGGGGTCTCCATGCTGAGAGAGAAAGTGCTGGCTCTCGCCCAGGCTATCTCCTGGCACCCCACTCCCAAGCCTGCCCTGAGAACCATACCACCCCCGGGAACAGTGACCTCAGCCAGGTCTGGCAGCAAAAACGCCAGCCAGGGCAGGGGCCCACCCACGACTGCCCACCCCGGGAGAGTGGCCCTCCCCTCCAGAAGGCTTCCCGCCACACTGGAAGACCCCGGGCCGGGTTGAGGAGCACAGCACCTCGGAAGCTGCCTCACGGCCAGGGCCGGGGCCAGGTGCGCCAGGCGCTCATTAGGTCCCGGTGCGCGGCCGGGCTTTCCGTGTCTTTCTGAGAATCCCTGAAAACGAAAGAAATCAAAGGCTGGGGATTGGAAAACAAGGATGAGGAGATATAAAACAAGATTTCTATCTCAATAATTTCCTCTAATTGCTGGTAGGAGACATTAATTTTCCTTTTGAAGCTCCCGCAGCCCCGGGCGCCTTGGGCTGTGCCAAGGTGGCAGCCCGTCTAGCCAGATTATCTCACCGCCGCCCGCAGAGCTGGCACGATGCCCTCCTCGGGGGCGGGCCAGGCAGGCTGGGTGCTGCTCAGCTCAGGCTGGGGGTACTCAGGGCGGGTGTGGGGAGGGAGGGAAGAGAGAACCCCAGTATGACATACAAAGGCTGAAGTGCAAGGGGCCTCGCAGCTCTGTGTTGTGGGCAGACCTCCTGGCCACCCTGCAATGGACACAGGAATGTGGGGACCCTAGAGGCCCGGGGCTCTCTTCTGTGCTGTGGAACCACTTGGCTTTCAGACACATAATGCGTTGGTTGGCAGAGGTCTAGGGGACCAACTGCTTCCCCATGTCTCCCACTCCTGACTGCAGCCGCCAGGTGGGCAGAACCAGATGAGGAAAGCGAAGGTGAAGCCAAAGTGACAGAGGCCCAAGTGGTGCCCGCCAGCCCACAGCCCTCACAGCTCCCCGAGGGGAAGCAGGCCTCATTATTTTCCCCATTTAATGTGGCATGGAGGCTCGAGGTAGAGGATAGGTCCCACTGTAAGGCAGAGGTTGAACTGAGGTCTGTCTCCAGGCCCTGGTCCTCAGAGAGCTACGGGGAAAAGTACAGGGGAAAATCCAGATTCTTTAGCAGTGCATTCAAGACAGTCTTAACCTGTCCCCAGCTCTCTCATCTTTTCTCTTCTCCAGTTGTCCTTTGTCCTGTTCCATCCATCGCCTGGGCTAGAGGCTTGTTCTGGGTTCCTCCAGCTCCTCTGCTTTCTCTCCCAGCACTGATCACCCTGCCATCGCCCCTCACTGGATGGCACTCCCTCCCACCTGAGAGGACTTCAGGGCTTGGGCTGTATCTGAGCCTCCTCAATGTCCCATGCCCAACCTAGGGCCCACATCCATTGGGGGTGCACAAAGGACACCAGATGGAAGGAAGGCCCCATGCTCCAAGGCAGTGTGTGGGGTGTTTCAGCTGATGATGGAACTCACATTGTCTTTTACCCTAAGAGATTTTTCCTTTCCTTTTGATCCCTTGCAATTTATGAAAAATAGAACGCATGTGTTCCTGATTAATTTCTACCAAATCACGGAAATGTTGACTTTTTAAGAGTCGTTTTATGTGAAGTCTCTTTTCAGATTCTTTCAAGACTTCCTTTGCCCAGGAAGTCAGTTTGGGGAGAATGGTCAGCTTGCCACCCACAACCTCTTGTCAACACAACAAGAAGCTACACTGTGGGCAGGTGCCCCAGGGTGTCCCTACCTCTCTTACACTCTTCCTTGGCTCTCTACATACCTCAGGATAAAGAATGGGCTTCATTGTAGGCCTCCACAATCCACCTCTCCTGTCCTCCAGGACTCCCATTTCCTCCCTCAGGTACCCTGATACATAGCCTTGCTGAAATCCTGCTGGCTCCTGGAACACACTAGCCATTCCTCTCTCTGCTCTTTTACACATACTGTTACTTCTTCTGGGAATGCTCTCCCCGTACTTTTTTTACCTGACAAACTTCTACTCATCCTTCAACAATCCAGGCCCAAGTTTCCTCATCTGTTCAACATTTGCTGCCTCCCCCAGGAAGCCCCCCATGCTTACCCCAACATTTCAAGAAGCGAGTCCTCATTTGACCAAAGAGGCCTGGACACACTGCCTTTGGCCTGCCTCCCGGGGCCACTGACCCAGGCATGCAAAGATGAAAGGCTGGTATGTCATGGTAAAAAGTAATAAAAGGGGAAAGACAAACCCTCCCCAAATGAAAGCCATACGCAGTGTTTATTTTTGGTATTTTATGGGGTGTTTTTGAGGATGGGAGGTGGAAAAAGAGAGTTATACCAGGGACAAGCAGCCTATTTCACTCTTGAAGTGGGAGAAAGGAGAAAGGCAGAACAGCCCTATGGTCCAGTGCTGACCACTATGCACAGCCTAGATTCCAGAGGAGACAGAGTGGCTGCCCAGCCCAGCCCTGGTCACGAGCAGGTTTTCTATCCCAGCAGAGGGTCCTTCTGGCTCAGTCACCCTCCACCCTCACACCCAGCTCCACCCTGAACCCCTTTTCAAGTGCTTTGTAGCTAACCTTGTAAGATGGGTAGGTTGAATACAATTCCTATTTTACAGATGAGCAAGCTGAGGCCCAGGCATGAAAGGGCTAGCTTAAGGCCACATGTGAAATTGGTATCCAGGAAAGGATTAGAACTTGGGGCGTCTGCCCCACAGTTTAGGTTGGTTCGGTCTAGCCTAGCTGTCTTTAGTCATTGGAGAGGTAGCCCCAGAAGGCTCCAACCTCCTGCCCTGGTAGCAGAGAGCACCATACCGGTCTGTTTCCTCCAGCCACCCAAGGCCTTGCCCTCCTGGACTTCCCGCTTCTCCATCTTACCATGATCTGCTTCTATGCTTGAAGGAGGGAGGCAGACTATACATGAAAAGCTCAAGCTGTGAAACCACATGGTCCTGCTATGGGAGGCTGTTTAAGGGGCGGGTGGCCTGGAGACCATCCTCATATGCCAGGTTGTCTCCTCCCTACCCAGGAGCAGTCCAGAGGACTGAAAGCAACCTACCTTCTCCCCAGGCTCACAAGAGGTGGGAAAATCACAGAGGGCTTCCTGCAGGCAAGGCCCAGTTGTGGGTGGGAGCTTTCGCCTTGTCCTTCTGAGTAATGGGAGACTGAAGCCATTCAGTCAGAGGCTGGGAAAGGCCATGGGTGCCACTAGGTGCCAACCCAAGGAGAGGGTAAGTGGTGGGAATGCGAAGGAGAGAGAATCTGACCCTCAGAGAGCATGCATTGTACATGGAAAATGGCGAGGCCTTGAATAAACCCCACTTCCTGAGCATCTATTAGAAACCTGTCTCGGGTGATGTCAGAAATGTGGTGGAGTGAGAGACGTCCCCAGATCTTTCCCCTTGAAACAACAATAAGCTGAACATCTAAACCTCAACAGAAAACACTCAAACTGCACACCAGTATGTCTGAGCGTGGGATCTGTGCATAAGAGCTACCACAGAGCCTACGCCGTCCATTGCGGTCTGTTACTCTCCTGCTACCAGGTGCTGCTGTGCTGTGCTGCCTGCACATATTTTTAGAAATTAGCCACCCAGGAAAAATGACTTTTACGCATATCGGCTACATTCTGAGGATCTGTGTGCCTCCAGCTCAAGTCTGGCACTCATCTCTGCAAGGTGTGTGGCTCTTTAGGGCCCCAAGCATGTTCTAGATGTCACAAGGCACATTCCTGCAGTAAGAAGCACCAGACTCTAGACAGGATTGAGACATAAGTGGGCTTATACACACTCAGATAATTTGGACAATACTGCTCCAGACCACAACTTCCTTTTTCCAGAATTTGAAATCATAATAGAAACAGAAGAGGTGATTACACCTGAAGTTGCAGACAAAGATGAATCAGAGATAATAGGGAGCATAAGGAAGCACCTGGGGAAGAACTGGATTCCATGGCAAAACAAGAATCCAGGGAAGATAATTTTTTCTACAAGTTTAAAACTAAAATAGTCTTGGAACCAGAACAGATTCTCAGATGTGGCAGAGATGTTGCCCCCATCTGGATCTTTGGTGAAAATATTCCTCAAAAAAAAAGATATTCCAGATTGCCCCTGTGGTGCCAAGATAATGTTTGAATTCCAGGTCATGCCTCAACTACCTAAAGGTGGACAGGCTGCTCAGGAATATTCATTGCGGGTGTCCTGCCCCTCGTCTCCTGTGCTGAAAGCTGTAGACTGGGCACTGGCTACACAAAGGAATTTGTTCGGAAGCAAGATATAACAGATACACCTTAAAGACGACTTCGTAAAGCCTTAAAAATCCTCATAATCTCTTAGATCTTGCAATTCCGTTTTTAGGACTTTATCGTAAAGAAATAATTATACCAGAGATAGAGGTACAAAGATGTTGTTTTACGCGTTGTTTACAATGTCTAAATATTTGTGAAATAAAAATATCCAGCAACAGGGTATTATGTAAATTTTTGTGTATCTGTATAGTGGAAGGCTGTGCAGTTTTAATGGTACAGACCTATGTGCACACCAAATAAGATATAGATCTAAATTGATACCATTTTACCATTAGAGATGATAATCATAATATGATCATATTTTTGTAAAAATATTTGTGCACATGTAGGTGTACAGAAATAAACCTGGAAAGGTACATGCTGGGTGTGAACTGTTTAACTATGAATGCTGGAGCTCAGTGAAATGATCTTTCAACTTGTATATATATTTCTTTAATAAAAATGGGTTACGTGCCTAATTAATTAAAAAGAAGAAAAGAAAATGAAACCTGGCTCTGGGCCGTTTATAACTGGGACCCAAGGAAGGCATAATGAAGGACACTCTACCCATATGCCATTTTGAAAAAGGGCTGGGTGTAAGTTCTCCATCAGCCAATCCCAATCTATATTCATCTCTGATATCTCAAGGCTCCACTAGAGTTCATCCTTGCCTTCTCTTGCGAATTGTACTTAAACACTCACAACCAGTCTGGCAAGAATGTAAATGCTCACCACCTAGCCATGTGCTTCTCTATTTCCCAGCATTCTTTGCAGTTAATCTGGGCAATGGGAGTGAGTGAGGGTGACCTGCATCACTTATGGGCTGAAATAGTTAGCTGATCTGCCATCTTCATTTCTCTTTTCTTGCAGCAATCTGGGAGGAACACATGTTCCAGATAATAAAGCTAAAAGATGGAGTGCTCTCCTCAGCAAACCTCACAGGGGCAAAAATCAAACCTTTATGTTGGTTTAAACAACTGAGGCTTGAGGCTTTCTCCAGTGTTGATTACCTGAGTATTATTACCCTGAGTAACACTATCCTAGAAAACTGAGATTCAGATTTCTTTCCTGCAGATAAGAACACTGAGGCCCAGAGGTGGGATTTGGCTACAATTTCTGGTTATGAACCTCTTCATCCCACTGTGTCTGACTGCAGACCCTGAGAGATATTCCCTGTCCCTTGCATTATCAGTGTGTTGAAAACAGCCACAGGGACACAGGCCCAGGAGATGGGAGAGGCAAGGAGCAGTGATAGCCTGCTTTTAAAAACTTGCATGTTAAAACTACATCAGGTTCATGTAAACTACAACAAGCGAGGCTAAAACAAGGCAAAAGCCTGGGCCCCCTAGGGCTGTGGCAGGATGTGAATGAGTGAGAGGGCAGCTTGTGGCGTCAGCTCTCAGACCCTCTACCTGCGGCACAAAGGATGGCAGGTAGGGGCCGCCAGGGTGATGGGGGAAAGGCGGCAATAGGGCTAATTTACAGGCACCAGAGAAGAAAATGAAGCTAAAATTTATGGGGGCTCAAGTGACTCATTAGAGTCAAGCTTATTATCCATCAAATGCATCTGAATGTGTATTTATGGCTTTCCAAATGATCCTGTCTCACTGAAAATTATGTTAGAGGAATATCAACAGCAGTTCATCAGGCTGATCCAGAGTGAAATTCAAAGCCTCTTCTAGCCATCCAGGGAAACCAGGGGCTGATCTCATCGGTGTATGCACAGGTTCAGGAAGTAGACATAAGCCAGTAGACACTGAGCTAGGCCCTGCTTTGGGGCCAGCATGCAGAGATATCATGTATTATAGGACCCTGCCTCTACCCCACTGTGCCAGGTACTGAGCAAGGGACTGTATCACATGGGTCACTTAAGGAGCAGCTCAAAAGAAGGGTGAAAATACTAGCTCTATCACTTAACTGCTGATTGACCCTGGGAAAACTTCTTAACCTCTCTGAGCCTTGATTTTCTCAGCAAGAAAATGAAAGTAACAATTACCCCCAGGGAGTAATTAGGAAACACACAAGACACTGCATGTAAAGTGCTTATCCCAGTGCCTGGCATTCAGTAAGTGCCTATAAATGTTATTTTTCTGCAATCATCATGATTATTACTCTAAGCATCATACTGTAATGTCTGGCGGAACCTGATCATCAAACCAAACAAAACAAGACAAATTTCTAGCAGAAGCTCCATTTAGTAGAATAATCACTTACCTGCTTAACACATGCTGGATACCTGTGAGGTAGGCCTGGGCAGTCGGATAACCACTAAAAAGTATTTTTATATTGGAACTTTATAAAAACATGAAAGAACTCGTTATGGATGACTTAACCTGCTTAAGTCTCAGACCTGTAGATACCTTACTAACCTTTAAATTGTTCAGTTTGAAATAAGAGCCGATATTCTGCTGGTACACACTAGTGTGACTATCTCTTGCGTATGTATCAGTAAATAACAGCCACCCTAAACACTGAAAGTACCTGTCCTGGCCACCCTCCACCAAGACTCGTTGATTAAAAATCTGTGCTCTGATTCTTGATATGACTTCTGATCACAGAGTTTTAGATAAGGAGGCAGGCAGCCCTTGTTGCTACTCATCCCCCATTGTCACAAGCCTCTCCCTTTTCAGCTAAAGTGACTTACAGGGAATTTATCCTTCTATTTCCTTTTTCATTTTTTATTTTAGGAACAGACATTAAAGACTAAAACATTAAAAAACAACCACACATACAGGGAAAATTATAAAGTGACCATGTATGCCCAGGGAAAGGCTCAATAAGAATCTGAGACGACCTTATGTTTACTTCTCAGGCTGATCCTTGGCACAGACACATTCCAGATACAATTAAAAAATCATTAAATAATAATTTTAAAAATAAAAACAGCAAACTCTGGGGAAGAGGAGAATCTTACTTCCAGAATTACCTCATAATTTGGCATTCAACTGGATTCAAACTGGATTTGGATGTCCAGTTATCAACAAATAATGTTCCAAGAAAGCATAAAAATATAATTTACAAGTTAACTGTAATTGGAAAACAAATGAAAGTTTTTAATGGTAAAAGCATACAAAAAACAGAAGGATATGGCCCATTCAAAGGAAAAAAATAAGTCAACAGAAACTGTCCTTGAAGAAGACCAGATGGCAGATATACTAGACAAAGACTTTAAAACAACTGACATAAAGATAATCAAAAGAAGGAAGATGTGAAGAAAGTGAGGAAAATGATATGTGAACAAAAATTGGAAATATCAGTAAAGCGACAGAAAACCTGAAAACAAACCAAAATTAAATTCTAGAGACAAAAGTATAATAACTTAAATTTTAAAACACTCACTAGAGGGATTCAAAGACAGATTTGGGCATATAGCAGAAAGAAGCAATGAACTTAAAATTAAGACAATGAAAATTACTGAGGCTGAGGAACAAAAGAAAGAAGATTGAAGAAAAGTGAACAGAGTCTATAGGACTTGTGGAACATAATTAAGCAGGCCAACATTCACATTGTGGTGGCTTAGAAGGAGATTATAGGAAGGGAAGAGAGACTCCTTGAATAAAGGCTGAAAACTTGCCAAATTTAATGAAAGACATGAATATAAACATTCAAAAAATTCAATGAGCTCCAATAAGGTGAACTCAAAGAGATCCACACCAAGACACATTATAATCAAACTTTCAAAAGACAAAGAGAAGAAGCAGTATTAGAGAAGAGCATCATCACACACAAGGGATTCTCAATAAGACTGTCAGCAGATTTCTCATCAGAAGTTTGGAGACCAGAAGGCAGTAGGCTGACATATTCAAGGAACTAGAAGAATAAAACTGTCAACCAAGGATCCTCAGTCTAGCAACCCTGTCCTTCAGAAGTGAGGCAGAAATTAAAACCTCCCAGATAAATAGAAGTCAGGGAAGTCTGTGACTGCCAAACCTGCCCTGCAATAAATACTCAAGGGAATCCCGAGAGGTAAAATGAAAAGATACTAGACAATAACTTTAAGCTGAATGAAGAAATAAAGAGCTCAGTAAAGATAAATACATGCAAAATTAGCAAAGCTAGTATTCTTTTAACAATGGTTTGTAACTGTATGTTTATTTTCTACATGATTTAAGAGACTAATACATCAAAAACTTGTATTTGTATAAAAGCTAGTGTTACTATAACTTTGGTTTGTACTCCAAATCTTGTGTTCTACATAATTCAGAAAACTAGTGCACTTAAAAGAGGTACAAGTCTATGTTTTTGACAACATAAGTATAAAGATGTAATTTTCTGACATCAACAACCTAAAAAGGTCAGGACAGAGCTGTAAAGAAGAAGTTTTTGTATGTTGTTGAAGTTAAGCTGCTATAAATTCAAATTAGAGTGCTTTAACTTTAGGTCATTAAATGCAATTCCCGTGGTAAACACACAGAAAATAGGTATAGAATAAAAGCAAAAAGAAATGAGAAAGGGATTTAATTATTTTACTACAAAAAAAATCAAGTAAACACAAACAAGTAAAGTGGGAAATGAGGGACAAGAAAGCTGTAAGGTATATAGAAAACAAATAGCAAAATGACAGAAGTAAGTCTTTCCTTACCAGTAATTACTTTAAATGTAAATGGGTTAAACTCTCGAACCAAATGACAGAGATTGGCAGAATGCATCAAAACACATAATCCAACTATCTACTGTCTACAAGAGACTCACTTTAGATCCGAAGACACAGACAGGTTGTGGAAAATTAATCCCTATAGATAGTAAATAATTTGCCTTCATGCATACCTTTGATATGCAAACCAACCACTCCAGAGCCTATATTCTGAACCACCTCCTATATCTGGTTTTTACACTTTAGGAGATAATATTTCTGTGCCCTAATCATCCTAGGGCCAAGCATCAGGCAAGTAGAGGCAGTCCCTATACCCTAGAACCTATTAAAACTATGCAAGCTAGATGATCTCTAACCTAGTCAGCCCATGCCTCCTGCTTCATTCATTCCTTCTCTTGAAATCTGCACTAAAGTCTTTTGTCCATGCATTCTCCTTGCTCTTTCTGCCTCCTGAATGACCCATATGCTTCCCTTCTCACATTAAATTCCCTTTCTGTTTCACCTAGCCAGTCAGAGTGGGTTTCAACGGCCCGCAGCTAAGAACCCCAACTGATGTACTATTTTACACATAACATTATATCACAGACATATTTCCATGCCATTGAATATTGTTCAAAATATTATTTTAATGGCTGCATATTTCGTATTTATGTACCAAAATTTATTTAACCATGCCTTAGTATTTGAGTAAATTAAAAATTTCTGTTAAATATTTATAATGAATATTATTGTATTCACATTTTTAGCTTCATTCTGGCCATCTCCTTAGACTGTCTTAAGAGTGAGAGCGCGAAGGTAATGGTATGAACATTGTAAAAGCTCTCGTGGCATAAAGCCATTTTTTTTTTTGAGAAATTTTATACTGGTTTATATCCTCATATTTGTACCTGCACTGGTAAGAATGCTCAATTTCACTCCACTCAACAAGATTGGGTAATATAACTTTAAACAATCTCTGATCATTTGCTGGGGGAAAATCTGATTTGTGTTTTAATGGGCGTTTCTTTGATTATCTGTGAAGCTAAATATTTTAAAATATGTTTATTGCATATTTTTATTTCTTCTTTTGTATGTTTTTTGTTAACAATTTTTCTTTTGGAATGTTCATGTCTATTGATTTGTAATTGCTTTTTATATGTTACAGGTGTTAACCCTTTTTCATATTTGTTGCAACTATTTTAGTCTTGTAGTTCCCCCAATAAATTTAATTAATCGTTCTTTAAAATATAAAGATTTAAACATTTTTATAGGTTAAATTCTATCTTATTCTTTGTAATTTTTTCCTACTGCTTTTATGTTTAGAAAGGCTATATTCACTCCAACATAAAAAATTTGTCTACAGTTTCTTCTCATTTTTAAATAATTTCTCTTTTTACATTTAATTCTTTAAATTCTTTAGAAGTTAGTTATAGTGGAGTCTGGTGTGAAAAATAGAACTAATTTTATTTCTTTCAAATAGCTAAGCAAATGTCCCGGTATCATTTATTGAATAATCTATTCTTTCCCCCACAGATTTGCAATGCTATCTCAGTAAGCTGAGATGTGGTGATCACCATGGTAACGGTGCCACCTTAAAAGCATTTGTTCTCATAAAGTGGAGGTCTGGTACCCAGCAGGGCTCAGTTTGGCCTCACTGCAAGTATTCCCTAATTAAGATACACCTTTCAGTTTTGTCTTTTTTAAAAAATTATCTCTTTATAACCATGTTGCAGAAGAAAAATTAAGGCCAAGGCCCATTCATGTCCTATCTGTTATCAACTCATCTCGGCCAGGGGGAAATGTGCAGCGAGGTGCAAATGTAGACAATGATTTGCTCCTGTTACATCCTGAGAATCTAGAGGGACATCGTTAAGGTTCTTGAATAGCTGGAGGGTAGATGGTTGGAAGGTCATGTTCAAGAATGTGGCTGTACTCAGTTTCCTTATTTGTGACCTGAAGTGAAGCATGTCCACCTCCCAAGGATGTTGTGAGGATCAGATGACACCACAAACACCTTAGTCATCCAGAGTAAATGATGCTGGGAAAAGTGACCTATTTTTTAGTCAAAGATTCATTGCCAAGATGTGTGTCAGGAAGAAGTAGCAAGTGAGTCCATCCAGTTTCTGATTTTATTTTATTGTGAAGCCGTCTTTTTAAAATTCCTTTTGTTAAGGTTTCTATGCATATTGATGCATGAATACACATTAAAGAAGTAAAAATCTACCCCAAACAAAACAAAAAAACAAAGAGTTAAAAAGAATGTGGCTCTAATGTGAAACAAAGCAAAAACTGTGCTGTGGTCCAGCAAGGGCCCCTTCCCTTCCCCACCAGCAGGCAGCAGAGTTCACACTTTCTGCTCTCTGGAGCATCTGGCCTGAGGTCCCTGGAGCCCTCTTTCCTTATTAGGTATCTGTGTCAGCCTGGGAAGGATAAGACCTGGGCCTGTGCTCATCTGTCAAGAAGGAGGAGACCTCCTTACTTTGGGGTAAGTCCCCGGAGCCTGAGAGCTGGAGAGGAGACAAGGAAGATGCTTGACAGTCACTCTGAATATTGGATGACGTCAAAGCCACCTGTTGAGCATGGAGAGCAAGTGAGAGGTCCTGGCAAGCCATAGGAAGATACAAAAGTTGTGAGCAGGAAGAAGCTCTGAGGCTGGAGACAGAACACTGAATGGCAGTGTTAGAGAGGATGAATGTACAGCAGAGTGTGGTTAACCAGAAACGTCCCCCCCCAAGGCCCCAGGGCTGAATCAGAGCTGGTACTCTTCCCTTGAGACTTGCCCCTACTCCCACTCCCATCCTTGGGGTCCCCTGAGATCCCTGGGGCCTTACCATGAGCCCCTATTGCTCAAGGCACTTGGAATAGATTTCTCTTGCTTATAATAAAAGCAGCTCATATCCCAGTCAGCATGAGAGGCCTGAGGATGGCACCCTTGGCCTTCCACTTGGTATTTCTTCAGCATTGTTGTTGGCCCTGCATCTCCAGCCTTAACCACCCACCCCTCCCTACTTCTCCCTGAGGAGCCAGGTACCAGGGCCTACTAGAGCCCTGGTCCAGGTAATTTTTCTCTCATGCCCTCCTTTCCCCTGTTCAATTGATGACAGAGAACAGTCTGAGGGCCTGGGCAGTGAAGAACCATCAGTGCTCTTCCCTCTTCACATATAATAGAAGCATCCTTTGGGTGCAGGCCCTGACACCTGAGATCAGAGTTTCCCACCCCTGTGCTGCAGTTGGAGGCTATCAGGGTGGTGCTAGGACAGATAAGACTCTGGATGGGAATGTCTGCTGGGTGCAGCCCTGGTTATTTACCCCAAATCCTATGCAAATATCCTGTTCTCTGTGGGCAGTAATGTGAGAAAGTCAGGAAGCTCCACCCCAGATGAGGGCAGACTGGCCTAACTTCAAAGGTGACCAAGCCTTATAGCTGGCCTTCTAAGTTGCCCGACATTGCTGGGGTTCTTGCTGTGCCAGAAATCTTGTAGAGAGGACAGTGCTGTGGAGAGGAGTGAGAGACCCTGTTCCCCATGTCCTACAGAATCCTCACAGATCAAGCTTCAGGGTTTGGCTGAGATTTCTGGAATATGCTGATCCTACAGAGCTGCTAGGGACCTTACAAGTTATCTCTTAAGATAAGAGTGCTGAAGAGTGTAAGCTCCTGTTTGGTCATAAAGAGTAATGCATATCGATACGTGCCACACATGGATGGACCTTGAAATCATTATGCGCAGTGGAAGAAGCCGGACACAAAAAGCCGTGCTATGTATGATTCTATGTCTATGAAATGGCCGTAATAGGTAAGTCCACAGAGACAGGGAGCGAATTACTGGTTGCCTTGGGGAAGAGGGAGTGGGAGGATTGGGGGGTACTGGTAGATGATACAGGGTTTCTTTTGGAAGTGATGAAAGTGTCCTAAAATCGATAGTGGTGATGACTGTACAGCTCTGGACATACTAAAACTGACTGAATTGTACACTTGAAATGGAAGAGTTGAACAATATGTTTTTTAAAAGTTCAAATATCAAAAAAGGGATGTAGGCTGCAGAGTTAGACAGCCCGGGTTCAAATCCTGGCCCTACCACTTACTAGGTGGACAACCTTGCGCGAGCTGCTTAACTTCCTTATGCATGAATTTGCTCATCTGCAAAATGAAGACAATAAAGCACTTGTTTCATCAGGTTAGCATGGGAATTAGAGTTCGTACACGTGATGGGCTCAAAACTGCCTGGCACACTCTCCCACTGAGAAGGTCCTGTTCTTAGGAGCTCAGTGAGACAAACCTTTGCTGGTCAAGGTGGAAAATGGAAGCACCGAGAGATGAAGCGACCTGCCTGAGGTTACTACTGTAGGTGCAGAGCAGCCTCCAAGCACGTGTCCAAGTCCAAACACTCAGAACCTCTGCATGTGACCTTATTTGGAAAGAATGCCATGGCAGAGGGGATTGAGTTAAGGTTCTTGAAATGAAGAGATCATCCTGGATTATCCGGCTGATAATCCAGGGGAGAAGGCCATGTGAAGGTGGAGGCAGAGGTTGGAGTGATGCAGCCACAGCCAAAGGGACACCTGCTGTCATTAAAAGTTGGAAAAGGTAAGGAGGGATTCTTCCCTGGAGCCCTCAGAGGGAGTGTGGTCCTGCCAGCACCTTGCTATCAGACTCTTGCCTCCAGAGTTGTGAGAGGATGTGTTTCTAGCAATTCTTACAGCGGCTTCAGGAAACCCGTACAGTCACTCAGCCCATAGTGCCAAAGCCAGGACTCTCGACTCCAGTGAGTACTTGGGACACCTCCCTTGCATTTGTCTGTGAATAAAAAGTAGCTCAACCCAAGATACCATGAGGGTTCTGGAGGTGGGTTCTGTGATCCACTTTTACAGACAAGGATACTGAGGCCTGTTGTCACTTGTCCATATCACACATCCATCAATGAGGGATGGGGCAGTCTAGGACATGAGCCCGGCTGTCTCCTGTGGCCACACTGGCTCATTAGGTTTGCCAGCCCCTGCCTGAAACAGTATTTAATTTATCTTTTACAATGCGCCAATTGTAAAGTCCATTAACTGGCAATTGAAAGTTATAGGTGGCATTAGAATTTATTAATAACATTGGAAATAAATCTCCCTGGAATTCAAGTAATTGAAAATCTTGTAAAATCCTCTTTTTTATAATCCATAAAACAGGTCTGGGAGAGAGGTGTTCCAGAAACCTCAGTGTGGTTGGGATTGCAGGGGTGGGTAGTCGGGGTGGGGAGGAGCTTCTGTTCTGACCTAGGTATGCCTTGGATGCCCGCTTGCCCCTGCACACCATCCCTTACAGTCTGGGAAGGAGCACGGCCCCACTGAGAATGTCGTGGGGCTCACTGCAGTGATCAGAGCTTAGTGCCGTGGACACAAGCAGATCACAGCTTAGTGTGGAGGAAGCAGAGCTGTGAGGGCACCTATTTGATTCAAGAAGTGAGGAGTGGGGCACCCCAGTGACACCCAGACCACCTCTAACTGGGGCCCAGTTCCAGTCCATGCAGAATAGCTAAACTCAGGTAAGAAGAAGGTGCCCCCAAGGGCCCTTCTCAGCCTGGAGTGGGCCAACTTCACCCAGGGCATTCTGGGAAGGGAAATGCTCAGAGGTGGCCCTGAGTCCCTGGGGGCCAAGTGAGTGTCCCATTAACTCCAGCCACATCCTGACTCCCTCCTGATCCCTGGAAATAGGTCGCACTGTATTTTCTTGAGTCCCAGTCCCAAGGGAGTGCAGCAGAAAACGTGAGGTCTTGTTAGAAAGCCCAAGAGGAACCTAGCCTGGGCTGACCAGTGCTTCTGGCCCACTTCTGAGTCTTTGACCAAGCCCTCCAACCCCTCCATTGGGAGATCTCCCATCCCAAGGCAGCACATCAGCTGTGAATTTCTGCCTGAGGCTGTGATGTGTCCCCAGGCAGAAGCAAAGCATAACCCCTCACCCCGGCTCTTTTCACAGGTTTCTCATTGCCTGTGTTGGGAGTGCCATTCAAAATATATTAGGCCCAGAGCACAGGACCTACCACTCAGAACAGACCCTGCTCCTGGCACTGGAGCAGAGTCCTGGATTGGGAGGGACCTACGGGAGGGACGGTGGCGGCCACCTGTGGAATTAGGGTCGGTCACTACAGGTTGTTTTAATATTTGAACAACAGGTTCAGCTGACCCAGTGAAAGCTACGAAAAGTCAGCCCGGACCGAGTCCCCTCCACACTGTGGCTGCCATGCTGCGGCACTTGGCAGAAGTTAGCATTTGACTGAGGGGATCCCGAATTTCTGTTTTAGCTGCTGGCTGAATTGGTGGGACAAGCAGGGAGGGAGGGGTCCCTGCGGTGGGCAAAGGGGACTGGAAGCCCACTCCCCAACCCCACCCACAGAGAGGGGAGGATCTGAGTCGGGGCCCTGCCTCAGCCTGGGCTTCCAGTGCCTCGCTCCCTCAGGCTCCACTGGGCAGGGGAGTGAAGAGTGGAGGGTCTCATGGAGCTGGACAGGACAGTCACCGGACAGCAGTCACAGGCTAGGACCTTGGGGGAAACAAGGGCTACGGTTGCTCTGGACCCTAGGGCGGGGGGGCCTGGAAGATGTTAGTGATGGACAAGTCAGCCCCTGTCCCATCACACACATGCACGCACGCATACCAGGGGCTGGAGCCCATCGGCATTTAAGAAACGCCGCGTTTAATCTGGGTACCAGGGTACAGGAGAGAAGTGTGCGCAGAGAAGTATGGAGAGAGGCTGGGGTACACCCTGAGGGGAGCAGGGGATGGAGAACAGAGCTGACTCAGAGAGGAGGGGGGTGAGGGAGTGGGTCAATGCTAATTCTTCTTTATTGAACCCATGGGCTGCCCATACAGGCAGGTGCCAGCGGAGGGGGGGCGGAGCTTAGGGATGCCTGAGGCAGCAGGAGGCCCCACAGCCCTCCCCTTACTCTCTCCCTACCCTAGGCTGACCTCCCTGAGCCTCATCCCCAGTGGAGAGGGGGAGAGACGCAGTTTTGGGCACTGGAGGGGTGACTGGACCCTGGGCATCCTAGGTGGGGGCACCAAGTGACTTGCATCATCATTCTGAGTCACCACTGGGACCTGTAAGCTGAATGTCAAGTGCAGGTCAAGGTTTCCACACATGAGCATGAAGTTGATCATGGCCTAGGACAGAATCAAAGACTGAAAAAGGCCCAAATCAACTCAGTCAGGGTGCAGGGGTCAGAGGAGGTGATGCTGATGCGTCTGAACATTTTGCCCAAAGTCAAGAACTGTGCTCATGCTGGGGCTAACCCAGCGCTGAACCCCACTCCAACCTGGACCCACAGGCTGGACAGAGATGAGGCCAGCCAGTGAGAGAAGCTCTGGACAACTACTGGACTGGCGCTGCTGCCACTGGATAACAGCCCCAGGATGCAAAGCCCAGGCTGGGGGCTGTGAACCGAAGATTCATGAATAAGGATTTCAAAAAGATCATTGGGGCCAGATGGAGGAGAGAGGCCAGACTAATGTAGGAACCTGCCCTTCTCCTTCAGGTCCCTTTCCTGCCCCTCCAATTTTCTCTCCCTCCCCTGGCGTTCAGTGTCCTCTAAGATCTGGCACCAGGCAGCTGCTTCTGTCTCCTGTGAAAGTTCCTTCTGCTCCCCACCCTAATCTGCTCTGCTCATCACCCATCTCCGGCCTCTGCTCACACGTGCCCTCCTTGCAGTGTCATCCCACGGTCTCTGGTCTATGTAAACTCCACGCATCCTTCCAGAACTCAGCAGTTGAGAACACAGGCTCCCCAAGTCTCAAAGACCTGGTCAGAAGCCCAGCTTCACCAATGACTAGCTGTGTGACCTTGGACAAGTCGCTCAGTCTCTCTGGGCTGACCCTCCCTAAAATGGGGAAGGCAGCTGTGAAGCTGCAGGGAGAGGACGCCTGCCATGTATTTAGCATGGTGCCTGGTCTCATTCTTATGAAGGTCTACCTCCTCAGGGAGACCCTGTCCTATAGGCCTAGCCCTTGGGGGCTGGGGCCTCCTCTGGAGTCCATACCTGCTGTCCTGACCCATCCGACACACTGCAGACTTGGCCTGCCCTTGATCTCCCCTTGGAAGATAGTTCCTTCCTGCACCCCCTTCCGTCTCCAGCGGCTCTGAGTTGGGCCCAGGAGCTTCTGGACATCCTGCTTCCAACATGGGGAGGGCTCACTCCAGACTCTGCGAGCACCCCCGGGCCTGCCCTGGACTGCATGCAGGATCCAAGGCCAAGGGACAAATGGAGACTTCCTGTACATTGAGCTAACCAACTTAAAATATGTTCTATGCTTTATTAGGATCTGATGCCAGGTTGACATCAGATTGTGAACTCACAGAGTTCTTCACTGGAACCTGATGGCCAGGGGAGAGCCAACCCCTGGCCCTTTAAACCCCTACCTCCCCACACCGGCTTGCTTCTGTCCTGTATGAGCGGCTCTATGTGCACGTGTGGACCACCCTCACAGCACCCGACCCCGCACGTCTATGCTCAGTCCACACCCTCCCAAAGCAGGCCCCCACCCCGGTCTAAGGATGCAGCTGTTGCTGGTGACATGGCCTACCCTTAAGACATTCAGGGGAGAGGCCCATACAGAGCCTGGGCTAGGGTCACCAGGACTGCACATTCGGTGTTTTGGGTAACCAGAACAGCCTCTCTCAGGACCCCATTCTGCCACTGGGTCTGGGAGAGTGAAGTGTCTCCTGGCCTGGTTCACTAAGGGTTAGAGGACTTAGCTTGTCGGATGGCATTCAGTCTTGTGGGAGCCCCAGGGGTGCTCTGGGCAGGATGGGGGGCCCCAGTGAGCTGAGAGGGTGGCCTAGAGAAAGAAAAGGGGATTCAGCCATCCAGGAGAAGCACTCATGCTTCTAGAAGGCCCAGCCTCTCCCTCCTGCACCCCTGCGTGTACACTCTTTCCTGTTTAGCTGACTCCTGCTGATTCCTGAAGACCATTCTCCTCCATGGCCCCTCCTCATGCCCCTCCTCATGCCCCTAGAAGATTAGCTGCCCCCTCCGCTGTGTTGGTGTGGCCCCATGGTCACCACCTGCCATGTATGTCTCACATCCAGCCACAGTGTCACTAGATGTTGGGCCTTCTAGGAACAGCTCCTCACAGTGCTTGAGGGTCACTGTGGCCAGGCCCGCCAGGCCTCCCCAAAGCCGCTGCCGCATCACACCAGACCCCAGTGGGGAGAGCACCTTTATTGTCAGAGCATTACAGACTTCCTGCCCGCCTCTGACCGCCCCTCCAAGAAGACACGCCTGCGGAGGCCCCTCTTTGGCCCTTGGGACAGCCCTGCTCCATGAGGCGTAGTCAGGGCTTTGAGGGCAAGGAGAGGTTACCGGGCCTGGTGGGAACAGGCCACAACCTCCCGGGAGCACCGCGCACACTGGGGATGGGCTGCTCTTGCTGCCCGGGGAGCCATGCCTGGGGTGGTGCCAGCACCTGTGAATCTCTGAGTTTGCTGCGCTCGCTGAGTCTGGGTCCTGGCCCAGCGAGAGAGGAGCACTAGGATGGTCTGGGTCACAGGGGACCCATGGCCTGAGAGGCTTTGCGTGGCCTTGAGGGCTATGGTCTGAGCTACTCTAGGGCACTGGGGACCCGGGGGTCTGCTGTGGAGCTGCTTGGGCCCACAGCCCTGCGGGAGGTCACATCTCCCCCTGGCAGGGCCTGGGACTCTGCCAGTCCTCCTTTTTCTGCTTCATCAAGGAGACATTAGACTTGCCATGTAACACAGAAGTGGCCATCTTTACAGATTCCCAGAGAAGGGTAGGGCTGCATGTGACGGCCCCTTGAGGATGCACAGCCCCCATTAAATCCCACCTCCTCCCAGCTCAGGGGTAGGAGTGCCCTGGTGGGGATGGGTGGGCTCGGAGATCTTGCGGGCGGCAGTGGGCTATGCCAATCTGGCTGGAGGGCCCTTGCACCTCCAATGCCCCTCTCATCCTGGGGTCCGCATGGCCATCACGGGTTTATTCAGGTCCTCTCTGGCCCCAAGCCAGGGGAAGTCAAGAAAGGAGGCCCAGGGCTCTGCCCTTCTTCCTTCTGGCCAGTCCAGCCTCCCCACAGCCCTATGCCCACCCTGTCTGAGTTTCCTGTGACCTGGGGAAGATGGCCAGGTAGAGAGCTCAGAAACCGAAAAGCCAGGGTTCAAATTCTGCCACAGCCCTCCATTGTCCAGTGATGTTGGAGGTTATTTATCCTCTCCAAGCCTCTGTTCCCCATGTAAAGTGGAGATAACAAGCCTACCTCCTAAGGGTTCAATAAGACAATGTAGGGAGAGCTCCTTGGACAGGCCGAGGCGTCACAGGGACTCAGTAAATGATGAGTATTATGATTATTCTCACATCCCGCCCAGCCCACCCAGACTCTGTCTTCTGTAGGGACAAAGACAGGGCCCCTCTGGACCTTGGCCCTGGAAATTCCATCTGTCCCCAAGGCCCCCAAGCCCTGCAAGCCAATGTCCCTGATGATGATCCATGCCTGAAACCCTGTCCCACTAGGGGTGCCTTCGGGAACCAGTGGCGGCACAGGCTTCAAGGCTGGGTCTCTGGTGGGGCCGGGCATGTCCTGGAGAGCTGGGCCCTTACTTCCTGCCGCTGGCCCGGCCAGTGCTCTTCTGCACAGGGTTGGGGCTGAGCAGGGCAGCAAGGGAGCCATCAGGTGGAGCCCCACCACGCTTCATCTTGAGGTTGGCTCTCAAGGCAGCGTCATGGCCAGAGCCCCCCTCTGGGGAGGCCAGGGGATCTGGAAGGAGAGCAGGAGGGTGGGCCTTTGGAGCACTCAAATGCATCTTCGTTTCTGGTCCCCAGTCAGCAAAAGATGCACTATGTCCAGCAAGAACAGGGCTTTCCATTCCTCATGCATTCATTTACACATTCATTCATTCCTTCATTCACTCACACATTTACCCATCATTCACCCACTTATTCATTCATTCATTCTTCAACAAATGCTGATCAAGACTGGACTGTAGGCCCTGCAGAGGCTCCAGACACCACCTCGCCACCAGGGCCTGCCAGTGTGCCAGGGAGAGATATGGAAACCCCACCCCTTGAGGGAATAGAAGGCTCTTCAGAGCACTGTGAGGAGAGAGGAGGTTGGCCTCCCAGAGGAAGAAAACTTGGAGCAGGTCCTGAAGTGAGAGCTGGTGTTTACCAGGCAGACGGGCTGGCGTGAGCAAAGGCATGGTGGTGGGGTGGGGTGGGGCCTGGGCAGACTGGGTGGTGGCTCTGTGTCTCTGGGCACCAGGCTATTCTGGAGAGGGACTTAGGACCTGATGCCCCTGGATGTCAGTCAGGGGCAGCAGGGAGCCACTGAGGGTCCTTGAACAAGGGAAAGACAGGGTCAGACTGGGGTTTGGGGAAAGCTCTCTGGCAGCCAAGTGAAGGGGTCACAGAAGCAGGGAGATCAGAGACAGCCGCACCTGCCATGAGGGCAGCAGGAACTGCAAAGAGGGCACAGAGGCAGATTCCCAACTTAGTGGCCAGTTGTGGGCCCACCCATCCCCAGACCCTGGTCCCTACTCACCATGGATCCCAATCATATGCTCCAGGATGAGGACTCTCTCTGCCAGGATCTTCAGGGCTTCCCGCAGCTGCTGAACCCCCTCGCCCTGGTGGAGAGGAAACGGCCAGGGTTAAGGCCATTCTGCTTCAGTATATGTGCTGTCCCAGCCCTCCGCATTCCTACCTCTTCCCTCCTGTCACCATCATTAACAGCCATCATCCACTTTGCACTAGGGATGGCATTCAAATTCTTGTTCAAAGACAAAGAACCTGAAGCACAGAGAGGGTAACCACAGCTCCCTG
This sequence comes from Cynopterus sphinx, assembly GCA_030015415.1. Lineage (NCBI taxonomy): Eukaryota > Metazoa > Chordata > Mammalia > Chiroptera > Pteropodidae > Cynopterus > Cynopterus sphinx. Next base: position 80,956,120 of record CM057379.1, on the reverse strand, counting down.
TGGCCATGCGGCCTGGAAGTGGCCAACTGACACTTCAGACCCAGACCTGTCCCCTTGAGCTCTTCCTGCTCTGCAGCTGCCTGACTGCTTCCCCCGTGTGACCAACTTTCCAGAAAATACCCTGCCTTGGGCAGAGCACCTAGCAGGGGCCAAAGGTGGGGAACTTTGCTGGTTTCCTTCCTCGCACTGTCCACCTAAGAGTCCCCCTCTGTGGCCACTCTGGCTAGTAAAGGGGAAGGGAGAGCCACTGCTTCTGGCGTGCCAGCAGGAGGGCTTGATGATGGCAAGTCTGCATATCTGAGACCTGGCCTACGCTTAGGCAAAGGACCTTGTGTGCCAGGACACGTGAATGAGCTGATTTACTGAGAAGACAGGTGTCAAGGCCACTTTGAAAAGAAAAGTGATGGTGGAGGGACAAGTCCTTGCCTGGAGTCAGCAACTAAACCGGCACCTTTGCTAGTATAACATGATGGATGTCATGACATTCAGATTAATTTAGCTTAAAACAAAACAAAAGGAAACCAAAAAGCATCCCACTGGATCACAGGAGTGAGGTCTTCCCACAAGGGAACCAAAGTCCAGCAGAAGCTGTGCTGTGGGCTGTACCTGGGATAGGGGTGTCCTGGTGAGAGCAGGGGTCCACATGGTCCAGGCTAAGCCCCATGTTCCTGGGCCGCAGGATTCATTCTTATAAAATGGGAGGGGGAAGTCACAGGTACCCTCCCTGTCTGGCATCGTGAGTGCCCTGTGAATCTGTGCTTTTGCCAAAGCACCCATATCGTCCTCCCACTGCCTCTTGCACCCACCACAGTTGCTCCGGTTCCAGCACCTTCCACCTTCTCCAGTCCCACAAGGACCTCACCTGATATCCCTATGCTTGGAACCTCCCCAAATTCGCTCACTTCAGCAGAGCCACAGCCCACTCAGAGAATTCTTATGCTACAATCAGCCACTATTTCACCCATTTGTCTCCCATGCTGGGCTGGAATCCCCGTCCACCCAGGTTCAGGATCGAGGGGTGTCAGTACAGATCTGTGGGGTCCATGCTCTCCCACTCAGACACAGCCAAGCGGCGGGGAGTAAGCACGGATGACAGCATGGTTACCTCTGCGGAAGCTTTCTCTTCTGCTTCCCCCTTCCCGCCAGGCTCTCCCTAGAAGAAAGTCATGAGGTCGACAAAGCGTTCAGTGTGGGGTAGGAGCTGGGGTGAGCAGAGCAGGAGAGGGCCAAGGTCCTGGTCCCCTACACAACCTGGCATGGGAGGTATCTCAAGCTGGCTCTAGGAGCTTAATCTGTCTCTGGTGCGGGGGGCATCTGGAGTGGGACCCCACGGACTCTTGTCTTTGCTCTTTCAGGGATCTCTGGACTCTGCTTCCCTGCCTCCAACACGGGGCCAGCCTCGCCATGACACCTGCTGCTGCTTACTCCTCCTGCGTAACCTTGATTGAGCAAGGCACTTTACCTCTGCACCTCGGTGTTCTCATCTCCAAAATGGGGTCATAACTGTATCTACCTCATAGGACTATTAGAAGGATTAAGTAAATCAACGTAGATAAAGAGCTCAGACCGGAGCCTGGCGCCTAGAAGTGCTGTGGAAGTTGCGATACATGCTAGACAGAAGCCTGGGAGGAGACACGGCTTTGGAAGCTAACGCTCCTGGGTTTAAATCTTGGCTCTATCGTTGCCTTGCTGTGTGACCTTAGGAAAGCTTCATACCCTCTCTGAGCTGCCAGTTCTGGCAAACAGGAATAAAAAAAACGTGGTCTCACTGGGTCACTGTGAAATTTCATACACTATGAAGAGCATCTCCGTTGTATGTAGCACATAGTAGGTGCTCAGCAAAGGTCATCACCTTCCCCCGCCGCCTCCCATTAGTAAGGCTTAGGCACAAAGAAGGTTTCCCCGCCTAGAGACAGGAGCTCAGACTCACGAATTCTTATTTCTAAGAAGGGCCGTTAGAGGTCAGCGGTCTAAGCCTCCTACTTCTGGGAGGTCAGAGAAGGGAAAGGGCGCTCCATCCAGGTCACACAGCACGTTAACCCAAGAGTCTGGGTTCTGCGGAGACACCTCGGGATTCTCATCCAACCCCTTAACAGGAAGCTTTTCAGTCCTAGTTCACATTCCCAGTAAGGGGGCTCTCTAGCTCTCAGAGCCACCCCTTCTCAACTTGGGCAGTTGGGACGGTACTCGTGTTGCCCTTTTCTCTTCTCTGCTCTGTGCTCCCACATTTGGGGAGGCTGTGGGGCTGAGCTCAGGTAGGCCCACCTGGGACAGACCCCACCCCCTCCTCCCGGTACCCTGGGCCCATATCAGAGCCCACCGCCCTAGAAGTGGCCCATCTACACAGCCCCACACTTACAGATGGCCCTGTCGTGCCCCGTTCTCCAGCCAGGCCCTGTAGAGAACCAAAGGAGGTAGATTGGGCCTTGCCTGCCCCCACCAACCCCTCAGTCTTTCTTTCACCCTCCCCTTTCACTGGGCTCTGAATCTGAGAAATAGGAGGGGAAGACAATGAGTGGAGGAAATGGAAAGGCAACACTTGGGGACCTCCCAGGTCCTAGAGCCACCCTCCTCTGACTCCTCAGTGAGCCCTTGGTCTTCTTACCTGTGGAATGGGGCAACACCCCATCACCTGGAGAAGGGGAACAGGTGGCAGAGCACGCATCCTCCTCACATGTGAGAGGACGGTGCTCAGAGACTGAGTGACAGCGAGGGGTCCATGGGTGGACTCCCATTAGGGCTGGTACCTGGGGGAAGGCCCCTGGAGCTCCAGAACCACAGGCCCAGACCCCTGCGTTCAGCCATCTTCCATCCCCACCAGGCCCACCAGGAGGCACCACACGGCACCTCTGCAAAGTGGGACCCCTGCGCTTCATATCTGCCCTCCTCCCACAGTCCCCCTTCTTGGGACATGACTCCATGGTCCTCCCAACTGCTCTAGCATACACCTGGGAGCTCGCCTGCCCTCTCCCTCACTCACCAAATTCATTTCATCAGCCAGACCTGTCAGGTCTTCTGTATAAATATGCCCGTTCACTCGGCCATTTTCACTGTTACCGTCTTAATATAAGTGGCCTTCCAGTCCCCTGTCTGCTGCTGTGGCCCTCTCCTTAATCTCCCTGCTCCACACCCCTCCCCTGCCCTGTCTTTCATTCCCCCCACTACAGCCAAGGAGCCTTTTAAAGATATAAATCAGATGATGGACTCTCCTTCCCTGACACTCAGAGTTCCCATTCCACGGTGACAAAACCCTCACTTCAGCCCCATAGGTAAGGCCCTGCCCATTTCTCCGCTTCATCTCATAGCGCACTGTCCTTTGCTTGGTTTGTCCCCTTTTCCTGCCTCAGGGCCTTTGCACTCACTCTTCCTTCTACCTGGACTGCTTTTTCTTGGCATCTTTGCATGGCTGCTCCTCTGGTTCCAAAATGTCTGAGATCTGAGGAACCAGGACATGACCTCCTTATGTCACATCTTTTTTTCCACAGTAGGCCCTTTCCCAGTTACTCTGTCATATTGCTCATTTAGTTCTTTCATGATGCTTACTCACTTTTCATTGTCCCCCTCCCCCATTAGACTGTCAGCTACCACTGGGCAGGTCCCGATATCTCTATTCCTGTGTCCAGTACTCTGTTTGATGCAACTGAGGCTCCAGGAGATGTTTGGTTCATAAATAACATTTATTAAGGGTCTCCTCAGGGCCTGGCATTTCCTATATATTATCCCCTTGATCCCTCACCATGAACCTGCCTAGGAGGGATTTTTATCCTCATTTCACAAACGGAGAAACTGAGGACCAGAGGGGTCAGGAACTTACTCAGGGTCACCAGCTAGCAATAGGCAGAGCTAGGCTTCTAACCCCAGTCTATCTGTCCCTCTCAGAGGAGAGAGTGGGGCCACCTGGTCCTTCATTGTTGTCCCTTCTCCTATCTGACCCTACTCTAGGAGGACTCCCACCCCCAATCCTCAGTGACCTTGACTCCTTGGCCAGGGAAGGAAATAATGGCTGGGTCACCAGGCTGTCCCCACCGTCCACAATGAAGGCACAATTCAGCCCCTCTGTGGTGAGCAGAGGAGGCTGATGGCCCTTCCAACACTCAATATTTGGGTTAACCATGGAACCTTTCTCTGCACCTGCCATGTGGGGGCCTGGATAGGCCCTGGCAGTAGGTCTCAGAAGGAGCTCATTGGGTCCTGTCCACTAGGGCCCTGGAGAGCCAGGGACAGGCCTGGTGTCCTCTGGCATCCCACCCCTGGCCATAGGTCCCCAGCCTTAGAAAAGGACCACAGTAGTGGTGTAAGTATGATGTGGATGCCTGGTCATACTCTCTTGAAGGGGGCTGAATGAGCAGTTTAGACTTGGTTTCTTTGAACCTCCTTGTAATCTTGCAGACACGGGTCCCCATGAGGACATGGTCTGCACAGCCACCTGAGGCAGCCCTGCCCACAAGGGCCTGAAGACCCTAAAAACAGACTGGCAGGATAAGGCTATCTCCAAGCACCTACTGCGTTCCTGGCAAGGGCCGGAGGCAGGCCTGAGGGGCCTGGGGTTCCAGCTTTGTTCCCCAGCTGTGTGACTCTGGCAAGTAACCACTTCTCTGAGCCTCCACTTCCCCATCGCTGCTGGGGTTAAATAATGGGATCCTTGGAAGCAGTTGGTATGAGCAGGTGAGGGGCGGGACTGGGAATCCCGAATCCCTGAGCAACAGGGGGGCCCACTGCACTGAGCTCCTGCAGCCTGCGTGCAGCTTAGCTGGGCTTCTCTCCCCCAGCCATCTCCCTATGGTTCCCTGGGCCTCTTGGCCACTGTCATTCCCTCACCTGCCCCCAACCTCTCTCTCCAGGGCCTATGTGTGGCTGGGGGCCCAAGAGGCCAGGAGGGTATCCTGGGGTGCCTGGCTCTGGGGGACTAGACTTTCAGCTTACCTGGCCCACCCCACCTGACTTGAGAGCAAATCAGGCCTGGGAACCTCTCGGCCCCTCTGCAGTCCCCGCCTCACGCCAGGCTCTGCCCACCGTCCTGTCTGTACTGCATTCACTCTTGGTCTGTCCTATGCTCTGTGCAGCAAACCCCACAAGAGCTCCTGTCCACCCCTCCCCATGGGCCCTGCCCCAGCCAGCCCTTCTCCGGGAGGAGCTGTGTCCTCCTGGTCTGAAAATACACAGCGGGGACAAAGTCAGAGTCATGGGACACCAGTTCTTTGAGGTCTAGAATGTAAGCTTAGGGGGCTGGGGTGCTGCTCCAGGGCCTGCTGTTGTCAGATGGAGGGCTGGCGCTCTCCCAGAGCTTGGGCAATATTTGCCAAGTGATGAATGAACATGTGAGACTCCCCAGGTCCCAGTGCCCATGGGACCAAGGCCCAGATCCACGCCCCTCACACTGTAGGGGCCACCTCTCAGCAAGCCTCCAGCCCCAGCCTGGGGTGGGGGCTGCAAGAAGCTCTGCGCATTAGGACATTCCCCAACATCACCTTTCCTGCCCGCCCTGGACATCCTGGGCCCTTCCTCCTCCTCTGTGTGATTTTCCTCCCAGGCCCCTGGGTTCCTGCAACACAAGGCACTTCTGCCTGGCATTTCATTTCTCTTTTGCTCCCTGCAACAATCTGTAAGGGAGGCCCTGAACTCCCAGGCTCAGCTGCCAAGGAAGCCAGAGCCCAGAGAAGCTGCTTTTTAGCTCAAGGTAATACAACTGGAAAGGCAAGACAAGCTAGGGTTGGGGCCACCCAGCGGGGGATTGGGGCGCCCTCTCCCACATAGGCAATTCTTGGAGAAAAGGAGTGATAGGGTACGGTGGACATTCATTGATGCTGGCCTCTCTGGGACTCAGCTCATCTATGAAACGGGAAAGATGATAATATTTCCCTGGCATAGAGGAAATGAGCAGCAAATGACACTGCTGCCAATCAAACCAGAATCCCACGCTTAGCTGCCCCTGGGCTGGTTCCTTCCTGAGCAACTCCTACAGGGAAAAAGCCTGGCTCCTCCTTTCCCCTGTCAGAAACGGGAGAGACCATACCTGGGATCCAGGTGCACCTGGGGGTCCTGGGGGACCATGTGGTCCAGGGGGACCTGTAGGCAGAGTCACAGATAGTCACCTGGGGCCAGAGCAGCCCCATCCCCATGGGCTTTGGAGAAAGAAATTCCCATCCTCCCACCCCAGCCCCTGCCCTGGGGCTGTCTCCATGGGCAGCAAACAGAGGGTTGGTGAATGAATGGTGGGGGAACACATACTCCCCTGGCCTTCCTGGCCCATTTTCAGATCAGACAGGGGTGTTTTGTTTGTTTATTAAAGTGTCCCAGGTAAAGCCTAACAGGTAGGACCCTGACCAGTGAATATTTGGTATTTGCATATGAGAGTAAATAAATGACCCTTGTACCTCAACCTGCCCCTCTTCCCAGGGCCTCGGCCATGGGGCTGTTCTGCACTTCGTCCCCAGCCAGCCAGACCCCTGGCAAATCTCTCCCTCATCTGCCCCTTCTTGGGACCTGACCCCTCTGAGGTCATCCTTCGTGCCTAGGTTACTACAACTGCTTCCTGACCATCCACCCTTCGTGAAGCCACCCAGAGCAACCTTTCAGGTCTCTCTCAGCTTGGTTTCTCTGCTGTCATTCCCCAGATACCCACCCAGAAAGTTCTCATACTTCTATGTGTCTTTGTCTGTGATATTCCTTCCTATTGCTCTCTATTCCCTCCACATCTCTGCCAAATTCTTTCCTACTGGTCTTTCCTACTAGTCTCAGACTGAGCGTCACCTCCTCCAGGAAGTCTCCCCAGCACCGGCCTCTACCTCTCTTCTAGACAAAACCCCTGACACGGACACGCCACCATCCCTATCGGTTTACATGTCCGTTTCCCCCATGGGTCAGGGAATGTCCGAAAGGTCAGGCCGGGCACATGTGCCCAGATTGGGAGCAGAGTTCATGACTGAACTTCCAGCATGCTTAGAAGAGTGAGGCCTCTATCCCTGGAGGTCTGCATAGGCCTGTGCCTGCAGGGAGACCCCTGCTGGGCTGTACCAACGTAACCCCGAGCTTGGGGAGGACCTGCAGGAAAGTGTACCCTAGGTGGGGTGCATACCTGGCCCAATTTAGTTAAAAAACAATTCTCTCTTCGGTCAGAGCAAATCACCTGAGGTCCCAGGTACTCTCAAGCTCACTCCCTCACTTTGTCCAAGCGTTTGCTCAAATGCCGCCTTTGAAATGGGGCCTGCCCTGGCCTGGCCTGGCCATCACTCAGCTCTGCTTTCCATCCATCACTCTTTCAAAGCTATGTACTTTATGTGTGGTAGTTATGCACAATTTGCCTTCTTTCACTAGAATGTAAGTACCATCGGGACAGGAACCTTTGCTTTGTTTGTTCATTAGAGTGTCCCAGGGACCTGAAACACTGCCTAACAGGGAGGACCATGCTCAGTGAATACTTGTTATTTGTGTATGAGAGTAAACAAATGACAGGAGTGAGTGGCCTGGGCCTAGGGACAACCACACAGCGGGGTGGGCGGGTCTTCACCCAGTAAAGGTCTATGGAGGGTGAGAGTCAAGCCAGACCCAGACTCAGCTCATTGGGCCCCAGGGCCAACCCCTCCCCCATGGCCTCTGTCTTCTGCCTAGAGGCTGTGGGCCTCCTGACTCTCATAGGCACCTGCTCCACCTGAGCTGCACCTGTGCTGACCCCATGTTCCCCTTGGGCCTGGGCCTCCACGCACTCCAGTGCATCCCCCATCCAAGAGTGTCAGGAACTTGGGGTTCCCGTGTTCAGTCCCATAGATGAGTTGCCACTTGGAAGCCAGGAACCTTGCCTCAGGTCAGATAGCAGGTTAGGGCAGACTAAGTCCCTAGCACCTTGCCAGGGCTGCGGGCCCCCTAATGGCCCCTTCGAGGTCCCTTGGCCCAGGCCAAGTTCCAGAGCAGGTGCCCAGTCCAGGTCAGCCTGTGCTGCTGCCCTCTGCACTTACCTGGAGGCCCTGGGGGACCCCGGGGCCCTGGGATACCCGCTAACACCGTGTCCACGGCAGAAGCCAACTGTGAGTCTCCATCTGTGGGAAGAGCAGATGGCCTGTGACCCAGCAAGGTGGAGCCGGCAGAGCTGGGAGGCTGGACCCAAGACCCCTCAGAGCCGGAATAGGCACCCCAGTCCCTGCTGGGCCTCACAACACCCTGGCAACAGATGCTACTGTTCCCACGCAGAGGCAAGATCAAAGGGCAGCGAAAGCCCAGTGGGCTTCGTATAAAGATAAATTCCTTCCTGAACATTCTAGGCCCTTAACTTATTTCCCCAATGTCCCAGGCTGGCACTCTCTTCCAGGCTCCACCCCACATGCCTGTCCTGATGTCCCCAGCTGGCTCACCCCTTTAGGGTCTCCTCCAGGAAACCTTTTTCCTCACGGTCTGAGCTGCCTCCTTCAGGGCCTGGTCTGTCTATTGGTCTGTCCCGCGGCCCGGGTTCCTCCAGGGCAAGCCCTATGTGACTGTGCCCTGCCCTTTCCGAGAGCCAGGCCCAGGGCAGCCAGCCCAGGAAATGTCCAGGATGAGGGTGGCTATCTCCATCCCTCCCTCCACACAAGGAAGCCTGGACCGTCCTTCTGTAGGTTTGCCCCAGGTGGGCCCCCTGTGGGTGCTTGGTCCCCACCAGCTGTCCCCGCTGGGGCATCCCCATTCTTTCCAAATGCTCATACCCCAAAGGCTGCCCTCCCTGAGAGACCTCAGGGCTGGCATTCTGTCTGGGCACTGGCAGTGGCAGGCTATGTCAGACATAGGACATTGTGCCTGGGTCAGAGCAGCCTGCAGCCTTTGGATGGCTCCTCGTGGCTCAGGGGTGGGGGCTGCTGGGCCCTGAAACCCCCAAGTTCATTACAAGCACCACCCGTGTTCTCTCCCTGCCCGGGGAGGCGGGGCATGGCTGAGCCATCCCACAGCAGGTGAGAAAACTGAGTGTTCAGTGACTTACCACTCACGCCCGATGCCCTGTGAGAGCCAGGCCCCTCCCCAGGCCCCGGCCTGCTGGCCTGGCCCCTGCACCCACTGAGGGCACACCAGGACCTCCAATTCCCTTAGGAATGAATTCTCCCTCCTGGTGTAGGCACTGGCTGGGGCCTGTGTTTTATAAGCCCAAGCAACTCCATCAAGGAATTTTACCACCCCTACTTTACAGATGGAAAGGCAGGCGCAGAGGGGACAGTGCACCTCAGGTCCAGGCCTTAATGCTCAAGTAAGGGGTGTGCTGCCTGGGGAGACAGAAGCACCAGCAGGGTGGGGGCTGGGGTTTCTCTAACAGCTGACCAGGAGGTCCCGCTCCCCTATGATACTCAAGATGTCACCCTCCCATCCCCTCTCCTCAGACTTTTAAGTCAATCCTGTCATTTGCTTCTTATAAAACCCTTTCCAGGTTGCCCAATGCAACTAACAAAAATGATGCTCCCCATGGGATGGAGGCTCTGCCTGGTTGGTCTGCCTCACTGTCCCTCAGACCCGGGGTTCCCACCTATTCTCTGGGCTTCCCCACGAGCACGTGGGTGTTTCTGGGTACTCAGAGGTGCCCTCTTGCGCTGACCAGTGGCCCTTGAGGGTATAAGTTTATTTTGCTTACTGCTGTACCCCCAGTGATGACACACAGTAGGTATTCAATAGACATTTGTTGGATAACCTGCAGTGAAGGGATTGGTGACAAGGAGATGCAATAATGGATGACCTTGATGGTGCTGCCATCACCAGGAGGAGAAACCTGTGAGGCCAGGCCAAAGAGCAGAGGGATCTTGGGGGCTGAGCACCAAAGTCATGTTGGTGCCAAAGTGGGGTTAGGAGGACGGTACTGGTTCTCCCCCACCTGGTGGAGCCCATTCCCAAGCCAATGCCCCATTCACTGCCGGGTCCCTTCTCTGAGTCCTCTGGGGAGGGCTTCTCCCTTAGCAGATGGTGCAGCTCAGGCCTGCCCCACCCCCACCCTCAGGTTGACACTCACTGTCCTTGTCGGTAGGTGGCTGCAGGGAGTAGAGGACGCCTTGGGGGCCATTTGGAGGGAGGCCCGGGCTGCCTGCTGGGCCGGGGGGGCCGGGGGGTCCAGGGCGCCCCATCTCTCCAGGAAGCCCGCGGGGCCCTGGTGGCCCCAAGAGGCCTGCAAGGGCGAGAAGAGGAGTTCCGTGAGGGCTGGGCCTGGCAGCCAACATTACTGACAGGAAACAGGCCTTAAAAGGGGCAGGGTTGGCAAGGGCTGGTGGTGGCCTCTAGACCACAGGCTCCCTGTAGGGCTGTCCTGGAATGTAAGTGAAATGGCTTCCCCTTCCCGGCCACGCAGAGGGAACCCTGAGACTGCTGGGAGGGAGGCAGGGACAGCTCTGGCCTGATGCCCTCTGCCCCCTCCAGGGACCTTAGCCCTGGGGCAGGAGCACCAAGGGGGTGGCCAGGCTGACCAGGGGTCTCCCCAGTGTAGAACCCAGGAGGACTTGGGGGCTCTCTGGAGCTGCTGTTTCAATGGCTGAAAACAACACCCAGGCCCTAGCAGTCCTACCCTGACGCTGGCACCCACAGCTCCTGGAGCCTTTTCTTCTTCCTGCAGCCCAGGGTGAGACCAAGTCCTAAGTGCCTGGGATGGGTGGCAGTTAGGGTGCTGGTAGAAGAAAGTGAACTCGGAGCCACCCAAGATGGCAGTCATTCACCCCAGCAAGACCAGGGTGTATGGGGTATCTTGCCTGCCCCGATGAGGAAGAAACTCCAGGCCCCATCCCTCAGTGGACAAAGGACAAAGTCGGTGTCCTTACCGGGAGGCCCTGCTGGGCCTTTCTCTCCTGCCTGGCCCCGGTCACCTTTGGAGCCTGGGGGACCTACAGGCCCTGGTGGTCCCGTCTGCCCCGGGGGCCCTGGGGAAAGAATGAGATGAGGCCTGAGAACATGTGGGCTGAGCTGGTGGCTCTAGGCCTGACCACCTGTGCTGTCTAGTCCGACCCACACCTGGGAGCCTGTTCTACCTGAGGCTTCCCAGATGGACAAAGACCCTTGTCAGCTTGAGTCAGTATCACAGTGGACGCATCATTTTTGTACCTATTAACCTCTATGATCTCAGGAGCTGCTTTTGCTCCCATTTGACAGGGAGGGAAACTGAGGCTCAAAAAAGGTGTGTTCCCTTGCTCAAGGCCACGGAACCAGGCTGCTGATGAGTCAAGTCTCTCTATATCCTTCTGTCTCCCTGCTCAGAGTTGGAAATTGGGCTTGTGGTAACGAGCTCCCCAAAAAGGCCTCTTCAGAGATCTCAGAAAGCCCCAAAGGACACACCTGCCCAGCACCAGTGTCTCCAGTCCCCAAGGATGAGACAGAGAGATAAAGGGCCTGCCCTGTGGCCTGGGAGCAGCACCCTCGTCCCTCTGGAATGCCTAGAGATGGTGCTCAGAGACGTTTGCTGGACTTATGGAGAAACCTGTGCTGGCTCTTCGGGTCCCTCCAGCTCTGACTGCACACGATTGTGGTCCAGGAGAAAGGGCTCAACAGGGGCTGCTGGTTTGAGGAATTCCCCCCCCCACACCCGGGGTTCCAGGGAGAGCGCAGGTGTCACCATTTGTAGGGGTTGTGCCCCATCTGGTGGCCATTTTTTGAAACTGCACTTTCCCGGGGAAGGAGAAAGATCTGGCCCAGAGGACCCAGCCTCCCTTCCCACCCCTCAGGGGGTTTGGGGTCTGAGTCCTCCCCTCTCCTTTTCAGTCTCAGAAAAAGGATTTGAAGAACATGGTCATGAGGCAGCCCTCTGGGGTGAGACTTTGGGGACAGTGGCTAGAGAAATGGGCCAGGGAGGCCAGAGTAAGATGCCTTTAGCAGGCCTGAGCTCATCCCTCCTTTCACAGCCTCAGCCCCTTGAAAAGACTGTAGAAGATCTGCTTCTCCCTCAGCCCCAGCACTAACCACCGGAGACCAACTCTCCCACTGCAGGGGTGGCCCTCCCTACTCTGCTCTCACTTTTTAAATGCTAGCTCAATTTTTCAAAATACCACATGGACATATCTGACCCAGAGGCCTAGTATGTAACCTACTTGTGGATGCTCTGGGAGGCCACACCTAAGGCCTCTGTGACTGGCCCGTGCCCTCCCTTGTAGGCCTCACTCACCAGCCGGACCTGTGGGTCTTCTTCGGGGCCCTGGGTGGGCGAGAGGGATAGCATCAGGGAGGAAGTCTTCATTCCAGGGTGGTGGGGTGCTCTGGGGGGCTGGTAGGTCATTGTCTGGGCTTGAGGGTCGCTCCGCTGCTTCCAGCAGGAGAACCTGGGCCAGAGAAGGGAAGGGGGTCAGAATCAGGCCAAGCCAGGGACTCATGCGGACAGGGATGGTGTTCCATGAGAGCTGCAGCTGCGCACTGCTGGGTTGGGTTGTCACTGTCTTCAGTGGGACCACCACACTCCTGTCAGAATGCTCTCTCACCCCTGCTCAGCTTGCCTTCCCATTTCAGGAGCGCTCTCCTGGACCTTCAGGCTCAAGCAGGTCCCCACCAGATACTTTCAGAGGTCCTGTACACCTCTTCTCGAACAGCCATCACTGGGAATGATGATCTATGAGGCTCCTCTCAAAGAGGACTGGCATGCTTGTTTCCCACACTGCCTGGCTCAGGGCACAAATGACATGGTCAGGGAATGTTTGTGGAGAAATGGACAGATGAATAGATGGTAGGAGGGAGGGAGAGAAGGAGGGAGAAAGGAAGGAAAATAGAAGAGAAAAAAGAAAGAGAGAGTGAAAGAGAGAAAGAACAAAGGAAGAGAAGGAGAAAAGAGAGAGGGAGAGAAGGAGGAGAGAAGGGAGGGAAGGAAGAAGGAGGTGGGAAGAGGAAAGATGGAGGGAAGGAAGGAAGGAAGGGAGGGAGGGAGGGAGGGAGGGAGGGAGGGAGGGAGGGAGGGGAGGGAGGGAGGGAGGGAGGGAGGAAGGAAAATGGTCCTGGCTTGGTGCATGATTTTTAGTAGGAGCTCCAGGAAAACAAAAGGAGGCTGTGGTCACTCAAGGCAAGCCTGCAAAGGAGCCTGTCCTCTCCCCTTGAAGGAGGCAGGGGTCAAGGACTGCAAAGACTGAGGGCCTGTGCAAAGAGGCTCCCTAATTCCAGGGAAGTGGGGATCCCGGCCTCAGTGGTCCCCCTGAAGCCCTGCTGCCCCCAAAGCGGCCAGCAGGGGGCGCTGTGTGCCCAGAAGTGGCCCAGGGCAGGCTGGCAGGTGCAGAGAGCCTAGGTGAGCCCATGGCCAGGTCGGGGCTTGGGGCTGGTGCTGGGGGCCTTCAGCTGTATTAAATGGGGGTTGGCTTCCCGCTCCCACCCCGTGTGTCCCTGGTGTTAGCGTTGTCTACCCGATGGTGAGGAAGAAGTCTGGTGTCTCAGGTTCCCTCCAGATATGGGGAGCCAGGACCCCACCTCCTTCTAGAGTCTTGGACACCTCCGCCCTGCCCCACCCTGTGATTAAAGGTGTCTGAGGCCCGGCCGGACAGTGGGCCTGTCTGGGGGGCCTGCTGTTATCATGATCACTGACGGCTAATTCCATAGGCACTGCCACTCAGAGGCATCCAACCCCACCCCCAGGCCTGAAGGCCCACCTCCTCCCATCTTGAACCCACTGCAACACCTCAGAGGCCTCCCCTGAGCCGCCCCCCACACCCGCCCACTTCTAGGAGGTTGGGGCCCGCACATCAGGCCTTCCCTAGGCCCTGCCCCAGTGCCCTTCGTCCGATCTGCCCACAGCACGTCTCCCCAGCCTGTGGCCCCAGCTCCCCAGTGTCCCTACTTCCACTTGTTTCCTCCCTCCTGGGGCTTCTACTCTGCAGCAGTGGAGTAAGGACCTCATGCCAAGTGAACCCTGCCCAGTCCCTGCGCCACCCCCCCCCAAACCTCCAGTGTCCCTCACAGGTGCCCGTCTCGGCCTGCCCTGCCCGTCCTGGGCCTCACCTTCAGCTCCTCCACTCTGCTCTGTCCCAGGCACCCTGCATGACGCCCAGAGCCCCTCATGCCCCGAGGATCTCCACCTGCAGCCCCTTGCTCCTGCAAGGCCCCCTACCAGGCCTGTCCTTCGCTGTTGAGGAAGATCCTAAGACTCCAGTGGGTCTGTCCTCCCTATAATCTGTCTCGCCCTCTGGGAAGAAGTGGGTCCTCTTCTTAGCTCCTGCACACTTGCTTTGTGCCAACGGTTGAGATGGTGAGAGCACTGCCACCAGCTGGGCCTTTGGGAACCAGGACCACCTGGATTGGCACCCTCCTGTTCTCAGTCCCCTGAGCCTGGCACAAGTTAAATGCTGCCCAATGGGGAAGGCTCAGGCCATGCAGACCAGTCTGAATCCTGGCTCTCCCACTAGGTGGCTGCTGTGTGATCTTGTGCATGTGTCATGACCTCTGAAAGCCTTGGTTTTCCCATCAGCAAAATGGGTGATAACACTGACCATGTAGGCTCATGAGAGAATGGGAACGTGTGGTACACGGGTGCCCCGGTTACTCCTGACAATGCTGGTGGCTCACAGGGACAAACAGCTGCCTTCCCAGCGCTCAGGCTTCAGCTAGGCTGAAGTTTCCTGGGTGCGTGGCAAAGGGCGCCCCACTCCAACCCCACAAGCTCTGCAGTGTTCCTGGGCCTGGGTGCCAGAGTCTCTGAAGATCCTTGAGAACCAAGTGTCTCAGGGTTTCTATCTGTATCGGGCAGGTGGGCTCCTGCCCCAAGAGGCTCCGGCAGCTTCTGAGCCCCTCCCCTCTTGTCCTCACAAGGACCCATGAGGCAGGAGGAGTCATTGCAGCCACATGACAGGCGATGTAAAAGTAGAGGGCCAGAAACCACAAGTGACTTGCCTCAGGTCACCCAGCGAGCAGAGAGCAGGGCCAAGGCCCCGTGTATTGCCTTGTCCCACTCCCCACAGCACAGCCGCAGCCTTGGCCTGGGCGGAGCTTCATGGCCATGGAGAAGGGGAGCGGCCACCTCTGGCCATGCAGTGGCTTGTAGGGAGAACCTGGTCTCCTGGCCCTGGAACCCCCGCGAGGAGGGGAGGGTTACAATCTCTACGTAAACCGCAGTGTTCACTGGAAGTTGGCTAGAAGGTCACAGTCAGGGTCAAGAGCCTTGGCTGTGGGTGGCCGGTGATGGGGGGAACCAGGACAGTGAAACTGAAGATGGGAGTGTGGAGAACTGGTAGGACCTCGTGCCGAGGCTTGGGGTGGGGGGTGAATGAAGGTGGGAGTGGCTCCTCCAAGTTTAGCCTGGCTCTGCGGACAGCAGGATTGCCTCCAGTCAAATAGAGTCGTGGGAGAGGGCAAAACTGGGGGTGAAAGTGACTAGAAGGGGGGTAGATCGAGTTGCAGTGTCTCAGGGGGAACTCCGTATGGACGTATTTAACAGGGAGTAGTCACGAGCAGTAGGGGGTAGGGGCAGCTGGAAGGGGTTGAAGGTGGGGTGCCTGCCCTGGGGTCCTGGGGGCAGGCCCTGGTGTTCTCCTTTCACAGCTGGGCTCCGGGCTCCCTTGAGGGGACCTGCCACATGCAGCCTTGTCCACGCACGAAAGGCCAGGCTCACTTCTTCCTAGGGCACTTCCCATACAGATACCAAGGCCCAAAGAGCCTATGGACTTGGGCAGAAGAGCGCTGGCCACAGCCAAGTTAACATCAGCCCTGGCCGGAGGCCAAGCCCTCCCGGCCTGGCTATGGCCAACCGCCTGGAGAAACTGATCCCAGCCCAGCCGGGCATGAGCTCACCAGGGTGGGCAACAGTAGGCGTGGGGACTCGGCCCAAGAAAACCAGACCGCGGCCTTTGAGGGCAGTGGCCCTAATGACGTCACTGTGGCCTGGCTGATTAGCACCAGACACCAGCTGAACTCCGACGCTTCTGTGACCCTCACACGGGGAAGGGTCCCCGGGCTCCCTCCCATGCCTGTGGTCCATGAAATCCGAGGGGGGTGAGAATAAGACAGGCAGGAAGCTTTCTCCCCAACAGCCATTCCAGCTTCCCTGGAAAAGAGGTGGCTAGAATCCCAGATCAGCTGCTAGGTCTGGGTACTTTGGCAACTCAGGCACCCCCATAAAGTGGGTGGACCCCATCACACCCTCATCGTACACCTGTGGGTATGCCACCGAGGAGGAATTGTGACCAGCCAGGTACTCACGTTCCCAGCTCTGTAGCAACTGGAAGGCGGCCATACAGCTCAGTGCAAGCCATTGAGACATAATGAGTCTGTTGGGTACTTGGCCTCACACCCTTCCTGCCTTTGAACAAGGTGTTAGGATGTGATGCCCTGAGCTGCAGCAGTCACTTTGGAACCATGAGGCATGGACCATGAGGCCAAAAGACAATTCACTGAGGAGGGAGGGCAAGGCTGGGTTCTTGAGCCACCAAACAAATCTCAGGACCACCTACTCCTGGACCTTTTGTTGAACAAACAATACACGTCCGTTAGGAATAAGCTGCCACTAGCTAGGTTTCTAGTACTGGCACTTGAATGTATCCCTCCTGACACACCAAACAGGCTTCTTGTCTGAGGGAGCAGAAGCCTTAACTTTCAGGCCTCGGGTTGCTGCTCTCTTACGTCAGCTGCTTGGTTCGGCTTCCATCTGGGGTCCGCCTACTTGGCTCTGCTGTTAGTCATCAGACCCCAGCCTTCGCCTGGCTGACCCCAGCTCCATGTTCTCTGACTCCTGCAGGCTCATTTGTGCATGGCAAAGCCCCTGCGGCTGCTGTACTGATCTGACAACTCACCCAGATTGTGTCCCCCTCCCTCCCTAGGCCATTGCCTCTCAAGGCCCTCCAACCTCGGCCATTACTCCTAGTGGCTCTGTCTCTCTAAGAGACACTTGGGCATGGAGCAGGCAGGTAGGCAGCTGGAAAGTGATGCAGACAAGACACAGGAACTGAAACAGGAGTCTCTCAGGCCCTGCCTGAGAACCTGGAAGGAGGGTGGTGTGGCCACCTCTCTGCACATGCCATACTCAAGCTGCCTTCCCCAATGCCCCATCCAAGAGCCATCTGAGCTCCCCCTTGTCTACCAGCCTCAGAATGACCCAGGGAGGGGCAGAAAAGTGACTCCTTCAATTTCCAGTTTATAGGGTGGCAGATTGAGACCCAGAGCTGAGAAGAGACCAGCCGAGGCAGTGTTATTGCTCTGATAGGTATTCTAGTCCTGGATCCTCCATCACCTCCTGCTGTTCCTGCCCCATCTCCCAGGGTCTGCAAAGGCATCACAGTCCTCACACTCAGGACCAGAGAGCAAGCCTGGCCCCAGCCTGCTGCCTGAGGCTGTGCTGCTGGGGCAGAGTTGGAGGGAGTTATCAGGGCCAGGAGGATTGGGGAAGGAACTGCTCAAGGCAGGAGGGCATGGCCGAGGGCCAGGTGGGTGGGGACAGTTGGCACTGTGCCAGTCCTCCCCCAGAGCTGTGACTTTTAACACCCCAAGGTGCTGGGCTGGGGCCAGGGCAGGCTGTGGGCCACTTCTCTGCCAAACCACGTGGAGGCTTCAGGTGCCTGGAAAATGTTCGTCAGGCAGCTGGCCTGGGACCCTGTCTTTTCTGAAATCATAGGTGCCAGAGTTCGCCCCAGCATCTTCCCCAGGACCCTCCAATCCCTCCCAAGGCTGCCCCACCCCTAGCTTGGCCCACATGGCAGCATCTACTCCCTGATGCCTTCTATCCCCAACCCCACAGAGTCACTGACCGCCAGGAGGACAAAAGGTCCCCAGCCCCAGTCTGTGCACAGAAGTCTGGGTTGCTGGAAGAACCTCTGCCTGCAGAAGGGGTCAGGGACAAGGGAGGCCCTGGGGCTTTCATGTCATGTGCTCTGCACGGATGTCTCCTATGCAGCTGTGTCTTCATCTGTCAGGTGGGGACAGAGAAGTGGAATAGATAATAACACAGACCCTCACACCTGTCCAGCACCTGACTGTTTCCAAAGCCAGCTTTTACCACCGAGTTCCCCGAGGGGCCCAGCAATCCCACAGGGCTGGCACTTGGATCCATTCCACAGATTAGGAGGTGGGCGTTGGGCAAGAGTCATCCAGCTGGTGACAGGTGGTCACATGTATGTCTGACTCTAAGTGACAATCACCTGCATCCCCCATCCAACTGGGCAGGTGTCCTCACAGTCAAGCTTTCAAGGCAGGAGGGGCAGGACCAAAGATAACGTAGGGTTAGCAAGGGCTGGATGTACGTGTAAGTCTGTGCGTCTGTGTGTGTCCGTGTGTTTTCGTGTGTCTGTGTGTGTGTATCAGTGTGTCTGTGTGTGGTGTCTGTGTGTATGTTGTGTCCATGTATGTGTGTCTGTCCGTGTGTATCTGTGTTTATGCGTGTTTATGTGTGTGTGCACATGTGTGTGTCTCTGTGGTGTCCCTTTGAGTGTGAGTGTGTGTGTGTGTGTGTGTGTGTGTGTGTGTGTGTGTGTGTGTCTGCAGGTGGGATCTGCCTGGCAGGCTTTCCTGGGCTGAAGGCCTGACCTCTGGGCCTGCTCTCAGGGCTCTTGCTGTGTGGGTCCCAGTCACCTCAGTGCTCTGCCCTCACTCTGGCCTCCCTGCGAGCTGGCCACCCTGCACTGCTTCCTAAGGCCAGGATGCCCCCTCCCAGGCTGCACTAACTGCCCCAGCTGGGAGCCCTAACTCAGGCTCAGGTAAATCCAGCCTCCCAGCGCTGCCTCTGCGCTGGAGCCAGATGACATCCACCTCTGCCCCCCTCCCCTGGCGCTGCCCCAGGCTGCTCAGTGGAGAATTGGAGGTCTGTTCTCCCCTAGGCCCAGCCCCTCTTAGCCAGTCACCCAGCACCTGCTCTAAGACCCTATGGGGTCCTAAGGAGAACGGGCCCAGCTGGGGCATGGCTATGGCCCCCACTGCTTTGCTTCCTCCCTACTTGTACATTCCAAGGGCTTCCTATGGCCACATGAATGGGCTTGAGGGTAGGCCAGAGTGACAGATAACACCACGGAGCAGATGCCTCACTCAGTGAAGGATGGGAGCGTCTTCATACCTTGAAGGCCCGCTCTGCAGCATGCTTTGCACTGGCTCCCCGAGGGGCCATCATGGATAACCTGCCCCGGCAATATACCTGGACCTTGCTCATCCTTCTCTTCCCTGACTTACTTCCTCTCTCCTTGCCCAGCGCCCACCTAGGGCCATTCTCAGATACTTCTCCTTCATCAATTCCTGACTCTGGATGACCTGCTCCTTTCCCTGATGCAGTGATACTGAGGGCTGGCTGATGCTGGGAGCCTCCTCCTCCAGCTGCTCCTCTGTGCCCAGCCCAGCACCAGAGTGGGGGCCTGCAACCCTAGGAGAACAGCCACTCCCTCCCTTTTCTACTGAGGAGTCAACTTCTGGGCATCCAGCCTCCCTGCACCAAGACTAGATGGCTACCCAGGACCTTCAGATTTCTTGCTCTCCCTGACCCCAGGAGGCTGATACAGCCTAGAGGAGGTCACCCAGAGCCACCTAGGCCCCAGCAGCACCCAAACCCCTAGGACCAGAATGCTCAGGCCTGCAGATACCTGATGCACCACCGCCCGCCCCACTCCCCCCCACCCCTCAGCCAGCTGCCCAGGCCCAGGCTCCCCAGGCCATCTGACCTTGGCCTCCAGCGTGATCAGTCGCTCACTCATGTCGCTGAGCCGGGTACAGTTCATGCATTCTGAAAGAGAAGAGCCCAGATGAGGGTGAACTACAGATCCTGGGAGAGAGCAGCCCAGCCTCTAGGACAGCCTCTGGTATCAGGCAGGGAAATCTCTGATTGGTATGCCTGGAAAACTCCTACCCATCTTTCAGGGCCTTATCCTCAGCACCCCATCTTTCATGCAGCCTGCCTGACCTCCATGCCTTCTTTCTGAGCATCCACACATGTTGTACCATCCATTTATTCACCAAAGAGCCAGCACCGAGCCAGTACCCCGATGCCTTGTCAGCCTGTTTCATGAGGGCGGGAGTCTGTCTATTTTGTTTGCCTGTGAATCTCAGCACCTGGCAAAAGTATGGGTTCAAAGATATCTGATAGCTGTGAACAGATAGTAAATGAAATGTGCTCCCTGACTTTCAGAACTGTAGCCTGGGGAAGGAGATGAGAAAATAGGCCCAAGCTGGTCAGGTCTATGCTAGGGCTGTAAGAACAGAACTTGCAAGAGAGCACCATGGGGGATGCCAAAGTGAGTCTAGTGTGCGGGGTATGGTCAGGGAGGGCATCCTGGGAGGCAGTGGCATCTAAGGTGATGCCTGAGGGATACATAGTGATTGGCGGGGTGAGGAAGCAGAGAGAGGTAGGTTGAGCAGAGGGAAGACCAAGGCTGAGAACAGGGGTCTGCCAACAGTCTGGCAAAATCACAGCACCCCCTGGGCTACCAATTCTGGAGACACGTGCTGGGCCTCAACAGAGGTTCTGGTCAGAGGATCTCTCCTGAGACCAGTGGGCAGCTGCTGGAGGGGGCAAAAGTCAAGATCAGATCCGCATTTGAAAAAGCTCACTCAGGCAGCAAAGTGTACAGTGGGTGGGAGTGGGAGGGACTGGAAGCCAGAAGCCCAAAGGAGACCAGTGCTGGTGAACCCCCAGGCACACTTCTCCCTGGGCTGTAATTATCTGTTTGCATCTGTCTCCCTCAGAGAACCAGAGCTCTTTAATGAGGAAATAGATGGTTCAAAGCTGTTCTAAAGAGCTTTTATTGCTCTGGAAGTCAAGGGAAGCTTAAATCCCTCACTCAGTTCAAAGCCTAACCCTGCAGTAACCCCATTCCAGTTAAACAGACACAGACGAAGGAGAGGAGTCTGAATAACTCAGTAGGTTCCACGTGGTGCGCAGAGGCCCCTTGGCCTCAGTGAAGTCTGCCTGCCCACCAGCGGGTTCCACAGGCCTCACACCATCAGCCCCTCCCGTCTTTGGAAAAGTGCCCCACCTCTGTCACTGAATGCAAATCACCTTGCTAATGCCCCTCCTCTAAAACGGCAATTGCTCTGTGAGATATGCAGCGAGGGGAGGAACAGCTGGGGATCTCTGAGCTGTGGGACTAGTATCTTCCCAGGGATGCCTAGGCTCAGGGCCAGGGTGCCCAAGAGATTCTGCTTACCAGCCCTACCTGGGTTTATAAAACCTGCTACGTGGGCGGCAGAGGCCCGTCACCCTCACCTCCCTCTCTACTCCCCTGGGCTGGGCCCAGTCAGTGGTTTATAAGCATTTTTTTTAGGAATAGAACTCCCCCCACCCCCAATAAACCTTGTCAGTAACCTCAACACATAAAACTGATTAAAGACTGAGGTATAAACACTGAAACTTTAAATAAAACAACTAGAAGAATGTATACAGTTGTCTAACTCTGGCTTGGGGCAGGACCTCACAAAGACCATCCAGAGAGGGGGTGCGGTTTTCTGGTTAAGCATCAGGGACTGAACACACTCGGTTCCCTCTAGTTTCTCCTAGGAAAGTGATGGCAGAGAAATGCAAACATGCAAACCAGAGAGCAAAGAGAAGGACAGGGAATTCTCAGCAGATGAGTGCTGCCAGTGAGTGAAACCCTCGGACCAAGGTGCAGACTCTTCAAAGCAACAGAGATCAGAGCCTCCAGGCTTCCTGCTTCCTCCAGCTGGGACAGCCCCAGGCAGGAGAGAGGGGACAGGTCCTCCTTGGACTTGAGGCTCACCTGAGGGGAAAGGCCCACAGGCACTGACATTGGGGAAGGCCCCCTGGTGAAATAGCTGGGTCTCCGAAGTCCCCCAGCAAACCAAGCCAAGCACCAGGAAAGAGCCGGAAGGGGCTTAATGACTACCTCTTAAATACAGACAGCCCAGTGTTTCAGGATTCCTGGGCCTTTGAAAGTAGGGGAAGACAGAGATCCAACAGAATTCCCTTTGTCCATCCACCCACCCATCTCCCACACACTCAACACCCCCCTCCATTCATCCCCCCGCCCACACTCTCTCATCCACCTGAAGCGGAGGCTGCTCACGAGCCCCTTAGTGACCCTGTGCTATTACTGACCAGTGAGCAGTGGGACTGTGAACGGGGGGTGCCCAACCTTGGAGCAAAAGACCACGAACCCTACTGAGCAGCCATGTCTTATGGGAACAGGCTCTGACTCCAGAGGAGGACCGGCCTGCTGAACTCAGCTCTCCAACCCAGGCCACACGAGAGTTCACCACCCCATCCTGAGGGCAGCAGAAAGGACAGGAGGAGGATGAACTGAGTGAGTTTAAATTAGAGCCTCGGCCCCACCCAAAGAACGTTCTATCGGCATTTAGGGGCCTTGAGCAGAGTGTTTCCAGGGTCTGAGGCAACAACTTACAGGACCCCCTGCAGCGGGGAAGGTCAGCGGAGGGAGGGAAGCCTGGGGCTCTCACAGAAAACTATTTCTGGAAAGTGTGCTGGGCCTGGGCCTAGTTTGCTCTGGCACCGGGCACCCTGTTTGGCAGGTGAGGAGCGGCTTGGCTGTCAGCAGGCACAGGGGGTCCAGCTCCCCAGCCGAGGAGAGGCCTGGGAGGCCCAGCCAGCAGGCAGAAGCAAAGCCGCCAGCTTGGCCTCCTCATGCCACCTGCCCTGGCAGGCACTCTAAGACCGGGCAGGTTTTATGGTTCCCCTGGCATTCTTTCGTCAACAGGCAATTCAATTATGTTTGTTTAACTTTCCCTAATTATTCATAGAGCTGTGGAAACATGGAAACGGTGCTGATGGGTTTGACTGGCTCGGTGACTGGACAAGGCCCTGTCTGCCCAGGCCTCGGTTCTCCCTCACTAAGAAGAAGACTCTAACTTTCTGGGATCCTGTGGGTTCCCACGTTCCCGCCACTTTTCCCCGGCACATACAGGCCCACAAGTGCCTGGCCACGGCACATTTCCTAGCAGCTAGGACACAGATGCAGAAAGCTGTATATATCAGAAATGTGGATGTGCCAGACAAATTGATGTGGGTGCATGTGTGTGTGTGTAAGAGAAAGTGAGAAGGAGAGAGAGAGAGAGAGACTTACTGCTTGGCGTGGTCAGTAGAAAGAAAACTATAGAGGCCACTCACACTTTACCTCTCTGCGCCTCAATTTTTCCATCTGTAAAAGGGGTTTACATTGGATTAGCTCCAAGGGCCTCGGGGTCCTGAACTCTTTCCTCCTGCCACCTGTACTCTCACCCTTAAGCTCCCACTGCTGAGTCCACCCATAGCAGGATGGTAGTTGCCAAGCCTCCTGCCATTTGCCTTTAGCCAGCACTGAGACTAGTGATGGCTCCGCACCCAGAATTCAGGACCTGCCTCCAAAATGAGGCTGGAACCCCAAAGCCTCGCTCCTGAGAGGAGCTTTGTCCATAGAGTAGGAGTTGGCTACTGAAGAGGCATCTAAAGAGAAAGAGTGAGTCTACTCTGAGGCTTGGGCCACAAGACCCCAACAGGGGGAACCAGGGCAGATGGGTGGTCTTCTCTCCAGAGACCCAGCTCTATCTGTAAGAGGTCTTGGAGATGGGTATGCAGGCAGGATAGGTGTTGCCAGAAGGCTAACCCAGTGGGATCTTGCTAGAGGAGAGCCCTAAAATCCCACTGAGAACTTTGACCCTAGCCAAGACTCCTAGGCCTTGTTAGAAGAAGAAAGCTCCAGGGATGTCACTGGGGTCAGATGTTGTGGGGACAGGGAAGAAGGCAGGTGGGTTGGTCATGAAGGTTCACAGGGAACCACAGGAACAAGAAGATCCTGAGTGGCCTCAGTTTCTCAGCTGAGCCCATCTCTTGTCCCATTAAAGAAACTGAGGCCACTCAAGCTTAGGCCACACCCAAAGGGCAGACTGGGCAGACTGCACAGACACCAGAGCCCTGCTAAAGTGAATCCTGCTCCATAGGGTCAGTCCCTGAACATCAGCCCCTCCACTGCAGTCATGGCCAGTCCTCACAACCAATTGGCCCGAAGGCCACTCCTTCCCACTGATGTGCAAACACCAACTGAGGCTCACCTACAGCAGGAGGACACACACAACCCACACTAGGGACACACCTGGAGCACCCAGCTCAGGTGACCAGGGAGACTGCGCGTCTGGGCCTCACAGGACACCTACTACATAGGCCACTCTACTAAGACTGTGAGACAAAGCAGCCCGACCTAATACATAGAAGCAAACACAGGGAGGCAGCCAAAATGGGGAGGCAAAGAAATAGTTGGATTGGTAGGATTATGGGTGTTTTGCCCTTGTTTTTCTTAAATTGCTGGGTGATGTTCTATTCTTTTGGCTCAGTTTTCTGATCTAAAAATGGAGCCAATCATTCCTACCTTATTAGGGTTGCTGTGTAGCGTGGAAGAACAGCGGGGGTGTGGTATCTGCCTGGCTGGTCCCTTTCCCCAGCTTCTAACATTGGCTCTCAGGGAGCGACCAGCACCTGGGTCCCTGGCTTTTCCACCTTCTCCAGCTCTGAGCTCCTCCCCTTGGAGCCACTACCATGCGGAGGGGGACTCCCTGCTCATGTGAAGCTGGTGGCCTCTGTTTCCCTCTTCATGAACCCGGCTCTGGTTCTACATGTTAGCAGACACGCAGTAGGCTCTTGATAAATATTCATAGATAAAGGAAACAGGCGTCACTTGAGAGTCTTTGTTCATAGTTCTTAGTCTTCTGAACAGAGCAGGTGAAGCCCTTGAAAGTCATTTGCAGGTAGAGAAACCATGGCCCAGAGATCGAAAGGGAGTCAGCCAAATTCATGGCCTCATGGCAGATGAGCCACCTCAGGTCTCCTCCCTCAGTCCAGGACCTAACCATCCACCACAGGCAATAGGCCCATTCTTGGTTCACTGGGGGGTTTCCTGCATTGCGAGGTAACACCTGCATGTGTCCTGAAGGTGAAGAAGAATCTAGAGACGTGGCTCCACTAACAAGCTATCATCTTCGCAAAGTCATTGAACACTGAGCCTCAGTTTCTTTATCTGTAAAATGGGCCTGACATTCTCTCCCTGACCAAGCCCTGAGAACTGTAACACTCTCAGAAGAGATTGATATAAACACATGCCACAAAGCACACGAGAAGAATGGCTCTAAAGCTCACATTTCTGGTCTGGGGCAAGAGGAGCCAGTCCCCTACACCCATCATCCCCTAGAATTAGCAGCCTTGAGACTCTTTGGCTGAAAGGAGGCTGAAGGCCTGTGAAGGTTCATTTTATGCCAACCAAGTCATGGCCTATGCCATTGTTTGACCAAACGCAAGTCTAGATGTTGCCGTGAAGGTATTTTGTAGATGTGGTTAACATCAACAGTCAATTGACGTTAAGTTAAGGTTAACCTGGATACTGTGGGTGGGCTTTATCCAACCAGCTAAAGGCCTTAGGAGCCAAAACTGAGGTTTCTCAGAGAAGTAGGAATTCTTTCTCAAGGCTGCAGGGGCAAATCCTGCCTGAGTTTCCAGTCCATTCGACTGCCCTAAAGATTTAAGACTTGCCAGCTCCCACAATTACACAAGCCAATTCCTTAATACACATCCATAGAGGTAGGTAGATAGGTAGGTAGGTAAGTAGGTAGGTAAGTAGGTAGGCAGATAAATGATAGATCGATAGATCGATAGATAGATGATAGATTAGATAGATGACAGATGAAAGCTAGCTAGCTAGCTGGAGATATATAGACACACACACACACACACACACACACACACACACACACACACACACACACACTTTACTGATGCTTCTTTGGAGAACCTGACTGAAACAAGGCCCTACCTACAAATAGGCCCTAACTAGACTTATGAACCAGAGCAGGGTCTCCTGAACTCTTAGGAGGGTTCCATGATTCAGCTCCAGCTGCCTTAAAGATAGTGCTGCCAGATTTAGCAATAAAAACACAAAATTTTAGCAGCCCTACTTAGTACTTCATGCTTTCTACAGAAACACTTTCTCTGCGGCAGGGACCCAAGGACAAGGGGCTTCATCCTTAAGGGCCTCTGCACATGTAAGTAACCATGCTGAGGGGCCGTGCCTATCTGTGCAGGGTGGGGCCAACCCCAGCTAGTGGGGATCAAGAGAGCTTCCTGAGGAGCTAGACCCGAGCCGTGACAACTGCCAGTGAAACATTTGCTGAGCACTTGCTCTGGGTCTGGCCCTCACCTAAGCCCTTTACACCCCTTCTTTCTGGGTAAGCCACTTAGCAACCCTGAGGCAGGCACTAGATTGCTATCCCCACTTTGAAAATGGAAAACGTGAGGCACAGTGAGGTCAGACAAATCTGTTGAATGTCTCCTAGCCAGAAACTGATCCGGAAGCACATGTTCTTAGCTCTTAATCACTAAACTATTTAAGGTTTGACATAACATTGCTGGTGTTCACCATAAACCTGTCCCTCTCAGACCCAGTGTGAGGGTTCAGCATGTACTTGGAATTCTTGCATCGGCCCACGAGGGACCCTGCTTTCCCTCCCACCTACAGAGGAGGAAGCAGACCAGTGGTAATGATCCTCGAGCCCAAGGGCACACAGCTTGGACAGGTGCCAGAGAGTCTGCTCTTGGCTTCCCACTCCTCACCTTGAAAAGATTCTGTCTGACCTTGCCTTGACAACCTGCCCAAACAGACCTCATTCAGGTCCCTCCTTAAGCTTCTTTAAAAGGTAGGAATCCATTTAGCTCTGAGGGTCGGTGATGGTTGGGAGAAAAGAAAGCCTGCTACAGGCCCCTGGGGTAACCAAGGCATGATAATTATAGATTTCTCCAGTCCAGGTGTCTCCAGTTTAGTCTGCAGCTCTAAGGTATCCTCTGGTGCCCTGAGCCCAGCCTCACAGGTAGCAGAGATGCACTGTGCCTGGGAAGCCACGTGTCCAGTTAACTGCTAGAGAGCAATTTGTCCAGATAATCACACACAGGTTGGATTTCTCTAAGCCACATATACAAAAAGACAGTGTGGAGAAGGCAAGGTTAGGCTGGGAACACCGCCATGTGCCTCCCCTATGCTCCCCAACACATGCCAGAGCAATGAACCCCATTGTTCTGCTGGTCAGATAGATCTGTGGCTGCCTGCCAGACCCAGCCATAGGGCTCACGGACAGGACAGAATAATTAAATTCCATCTTTTTCTATATCAGGAATCACAGAGAAGGCAATACTTTTTAGGAACTTCTGCCAAGACTTTTATTGAAGAGTAACTTGAGTTCCTACTTGGAGAGGAGTAGCCTAGCATGGGAGTCTTCATTGTAAAAATGCAAATCCCCAAAGAATTGACTACACCAAAGCTCTTCAGAACATAATGGTAGCTAGCTACCTCCATCCCCATAGCTGGCACCCACATCAGCAGCCCCCAGACTGCGGAACTTTCTGGCAACGTTCAGAAATACCCCATGGGGAAAAAAAGCAACACTGGTGAGTGAAATCAATTCACCAGTGTTGATCAGGAATTTACTGGAATACCCTGGCATATTGCCCTTCCTTGCAAGTGAGGAGGATGGTTCAGAGAAGTTTGGCAATGTACTCAGGGTCACACAGCTTGTTGATTAAAGGCCAGGATCAGAAGCCAGGTTTCCCTTCCCTTGAGGTCATGGTGGGCTGAGCTAGGTGCCCTGGCCGGGACAGTAACTTTCAATGTGACATAAAGACAAATCCCTGGACCATGGCTGCACATGCCCTAAGTCTCTGAATTCTGCACCCCATCATGGCCTAGGGGTTCTGCTAACCTTGCTAACCAAGTCTGTCTTCCTCCCTCCCTACTTCCATATCCAGCCCAGAATTCAGAGTCAATGGGTCTTGCATCATGGCTGCACCACAGCCCAAAGCATCTTTCCCCCAACAAAATCTGAAGAGAAATTATTATAATTATTAAATTAATTTAACTAGGACACTAGAATACTGATAATTTACCCAAAAAACAACCATATTTCTATATACTGGTTATAAACAAATAGAAAATGAAAATATAAAATATCATTCACAAAAGCCTCATTGTCTAAAAATAAATCAACTAAAAACTATAAAACATCACTGAGACAAATTCAAGATGTAAATACATCGAAAAAATATACTATGTTCATGGATCGAAAGACCCAATATTGTAGAGATGTTACTCCTGGTTTTTCTAAAGAGTAAATTCAATCCCATTCAAACTTTCAGAAGAGCGTGTGTGTGTGCAAAGGTCTAAGAAAACCCAAAGCAATCCAGAAGAAATAGAAAACTACACGGAAGGCTTATGCTATCATAATTGAGTCTTATTATAAAAGTATAGTAATTAAGACACTGTATTGTTGGTACAAGGAAAGACAAATAGGCTCACACTTATACAATCACCCAGTACATAAAAAGGCACAGATGCAGTATAGTAGAAAAAGGACAGGCTTTTCAACAAATGGTGCTAGGTCAATTGAATATCCAAATGGGAAAGTAAAATAACTTGACCCTTAATCCACACCACGCATGAAAGTCAATTCCAGACAGACTGTAGACCTAAATATAGAGGGTAAAATAATTCAGCTTTTAGAAGAAAACATAGGTGACCTCAGAATAAAGATTTCTTTAAGAGGACACACACACACACACACACACACACACACACAGAAAACTTTGATAAAGTGGATTTCATTAAAAGTGAGAATTTCTTTTCATCAGAAGACAACATGAAGACAATGAAGAGGCCTATCACCAATTAGAAGTAGATTCCTGGAAAACATATATCCACAAAACAAGATATCCAATTGGCCAACCGTCATAGGCAGAGGGGCTCAACTCCGCCATATGAGGAAATGCAAACCAAACCACAATGTGATACTCCCACCCAGCTGCCAGAACGGCGAAAATTAAAAAGACTGGGAATACCAAGTATACTAGAGAGGATGGAGGCCACTGGAACTCTCATACAGCGCCAGTGGTGATAACTGCTTTAAAAAAATCATTCGGGAATTTCTAATAAGGCTGATTCTGTGACCCAGCAACTCCATCCCGAGATATAAATCTGACAAAAATGAATAAACACGTTCACCAAAAGCCATGTACAAGAATGTTCAAGCAGCATTACTCAAGCAGAATAGCCAAAAATTACAAATAACCCAAATTCCCATCAATGGCAGAGGGGATAAATAAATTGAATATTCACAAAATAGACTAATATACAGTAATAAGTATACACAGCCATATGGATGAACCTCATAGAGATAACGTAGGGTGAGAAATGACAGACCCAAAGAGCATACACTGTGTGATTCCATTTATCAAAAGTTCCAGCACAGGCAAAACAGCTCTCAGGTGTTGGCATTCACAGCGGGGAAGGAGGAGGGCTTCCAAGATGATGAAAATGTTTTCTTGATGTGGGTGCTGGTACCCAGATGCAGTCAGTTTGTGGAAAACATGTCAAACTGTTCTTCTGCTCATTCTGAACCACAAATCTGACACTTCACCCTCCCATGTTCCTTGTTGCCCTGAGGCCAGACCCTACCAGTGTAGGCTGCGGACCATGCTCTGAGCATCTCTCACTCTTCTAGGCTTTTGGCCTTTGCCTATCTTATCTCACTTAGAAATGGCTCCCACCCCACCCCATTGATCAGCTAACTCCTTCTTAAGCACTACTGCCTCCAGGAATCCTTCCTTTTCCTCTACAGGCAGGCTTAGGCACCCACCTTCCCATCAATTGCCATGCGCCCACACCTAGTTTAAGGCATTCGGCACCCTGGATGGGATGGTTTTCTGGGTACCCCTCTTCCTTGTGGGCTGTGAACCCCTTGAGAGCAGGGGTTATGTCTTATCCATTCTTGTATTCTAAAAAATGGGGAGTGGGGAGGCTCTTCCTCCTGTCACATGGGGCAGCAAAGATGCTTGTGAGTCCTCATAGGAGGTGGCAGTGCTGCCCTTGGGATGATGAGCAGAACAGGAAGGGGACCCCCAGCTCCCTGTGCAGGCGTCCTGCCCTGGAGGACCTTAGGGGACCAGGAAGGAGGGAGGGGGCTGCTCTCCTCTTCTAGGGGAGGTGTGTGCCCCAGGATTTCTGACTCTGCACACCCTAGCAGCTCTGTGCCGGGAGCTTCCTCATTGTGCATGAGAAGTACTGCAGCCCCTGAGGAGAGCAGCTGTTTTCCATTTCCACCAAGGCCAGAAAAAGTGGAAGGGGCTTAAGGTAGAGATAAGGAAGACGGTTTGATGCCGAAGTTCATTATATTCTGGCTTGTGACACCATGGGAGAGGAGGGAGGAAACATCCTCTTTCGATTGCACAAGAGCAGAGGGTCTGGGCCATGCAAGTCATAATAATGATCAAAAAAAGAAGACACCAACTCACATTCGGGGAGGACTTACTATGTGCCAGACACTGTTGGAAGGGCTAGACCTATGCTAATGCACCACTTTTCATGTAAATTCATCTATTCCTACAATAACCCGATGTGGTGGGGACTATTATGTCCATTTCATAGATGAGGAAACCGAAGCACAGTGAGGCTGGGTAGCTTGTCCAAAGTCACACAGCTAGTAAGCGACAGCCTGGATTTAAACTGAGGCAGTCAGTGTGTGGCACCTGGCTTTTGACTAGCACCCCAGCCAGCCTTAAGAACTGGCCTGCCGGAAAGGACTGAAGTCCCAGAGGGTTCCTAGGGGTCCTACCCTGATGGTTTCCTCCTGGCCCTGGTTCCCACCCTGCTGTCCTCTGAAATTCCTACCCCAACACAGTGAGCTCCAGGGTGGGACCCTACAACCTTTCTTCAGATGCTAACCTGGCCCCTCGCCCCAGCTGAGGGCATCATGGCACTACCTTTCTAAAACACAAGGTTCTTGACTTGTGTGGGGAAACAGTAGCAATGAATAAATGCATTTTAGGAAATGAGACCACTCCTTAAAGTTAGCTGTGTCCCTTTGATGTATGGGGCTGACATATTCCCTTTGCCCCTCTCTCCCAAAGAGCAGCTGGGCCCAACTAAGAAAAAACTCAGGCTGGCAGTGGTATGGGGTAGGGGCTACAAGGACAGAGGGGCTGGTACCTGGGGAGGGCCCTCGCGGAAGCATCAGTGGCACCTAGAGGGTCAGAGCATGGCTTAAGGGAAGGGGGTAAAGGAGGGGTCAGTCCACACGTCCACATACCAGAGTGCAGACATGCAAGAATATGTGTGGACATGCACGTGTGTGTGTGTGTGTGTGTGTGTCCAGTCCTAGTCCTGCTACATGGGCAGAAGCTCAGAAATATTCTTCACTTACATGAGGCCCATGGTTTTACAAAACCCTTTCATACCTCTCATCTCATTTGGTACCTTTATGGCTGGTAAGACCCCCCACAACCCATGGTCTCAATTTATAACTGTGCAAAAGGCAGCTCAGAGGGTAGGGAACTTTCCCAGGTCACACAGAGCTTTGACAAAAACTCATGTCCTCCTCTGGGGAATGCCAGAGGTCCTCCCATCCCACCTACTGTCCCCATCCCACGGCATCTCCATCAAATGGAACCTAAGTGAATCTCATGATATCACTTATATGTGGGATATAAACCTAAAAGCAACAATGGACAGGACAACAAACAAAGACTCATGGACATGGACAGTAGACTAGTTACCAGAGGGAAGGTGGGAGGAGGAGGTAAATGGGGTAAGGAGGTCAAATGTGTGGTGACAGAAAGAAATCTAACTATGGGAGGTGAACACACATTGTAAAAAAATATATATATGTATATGTCTGTCTTACTGTTAAAGTGTACAGCTGAAATGTATTGGATTTTATTAACCAATGTCACTATAAAATATTAATTAACTAATTTAAAAATAATTTTTAAAAAATGTTATTTATGTAATGCTTATAAATGTGAAATTACAATAAATCCTTTTTTCAAGAAAAAAAAAGGAACCCAAGTGAGTCATAAGAGGCTAAGGGAGGCGGGGCTGCCAGCCCCTATTGGTGGCACCACCAGCTGCCGAGGCACGAGGAGCAATCCCCTGCTCTGTGAGCATCTACCTTCTGATGGACTGGGAGTGAGGCTGGACACTGGGGACAGTGCTGTGTGCCCTCAGGCATGTTGCAGCCCTCTCTGAGCCCTACTTTCCCATCCATCAGATTCAGGGACGGACTTGATGCTGTCTCATGACCCTGTCAGCCCATCATTCTCTGAGTCAGTAACCATAATAAAGCCCAAAAGTATATCAGCTGGGCACCCACCTTTCCCCTTCTGTCTCCTGTGAGAAAAGGAGCAGGCCTTTGCTTCCTGCAAGCAGACAATCACATCACAGCAGCTTGTTCTTAGGATTCCGTGGTGAAATGTGGTCCCCTCCGAAGCATCCCATGGTCTGCCTGCCCGCTGGCAATGTCCAGATGAGGAATAGAGACCCTGGTTCCATCTCAGCTTATCTGCTCCCTGTCAGTGGGCTCTCAGCTTTCCTCCATGATAAAAGAGGACAATGGTCTCTGCTCTGTGTAGCTGAGTGGCACGGTCCAGGCCTTTGCCACTGGCCTTTGAAAAGTAAGCCCTGGCCTTCGGTCCCTGCTGCCTGCCCAGGGAGAGTGCATGGGGATGAAATAAGCTCTCCCTGTGTCCATGCTCCACGGGGAAGCTGCTGCGGCATCCAGGAGCCCTCAGGAGGGTCTGAGGGTCTTGGGACAAGCCCAACAAAAGCACCTGGCTGAGGCAAGCTGGACAGCACCAGCAGGGAGAACACAGGGCCCTCAGGCTTCTCCAGGGCTCCAGGTGACAAAGAGCAGGCCCTCTGTCCAAGAGATTCTTCAAAATTTGGACCATTTTGGAGAGAAACTTGTCTACAAAGTACCATCCTAAAATGTCTACAAAGGCTGCATCACCTGCCTCACAGGTTAGGTTGCCTGAATATAAGTATAACTCACCTCTGGAGAAGTAAGTTATAGCCAGTTATGGCAGGTAAGTTTATCTCAATTAATATATTTCTCATTGGCACTGTTCCAGACGGTGTGTGGAGTGATTGTCCTTCAGACTGGCCTGGCTGGGAGAAGTCTCCAGAAATCAATGGCATGAGTATGGACTGGTGACCGGTCGGTCTATGGTAACCCCTGAGGAGAGGGCGTCCATGCAAGGGGGCCCGCCATGCCCAGAAGTATGTAAGTGCCAGATGCTGACAGACTGTCTAATGCCACAAAGCAGGTAGCTTCTGTGTGGGCGCCACACACCCTCTAGATGTGGGACAGGCCTCATCACATGCCACTCCCGTGGGTGTCTGAGAACCGAGGGTGGGGCACTGGTACCTGCCCACCTCTTGCCCACCTTGAGTCCAGGGGCAGGAGGTAGCTGAGTGGTGCCTCTGGGCTCCCTCCTCTGCAGGATAAAGTACTTCAGGTGCCTTAGTTGGGGACAGAGTGGGATCCCCATGGCTGGTGGGAACATGGATAAAGGCAGCTGTGCTACAATTTACTCAGGGAAAAATTTCAAGTTTTCCAAATGTCCCTCAGGACTTGAAGGGGATTTTATCACAACAAAAATAAGCGATCTAGTCTTTGAAGCCATTTGGGGGGCAAGAATCTGCGGGTATCATCTTTGTATACGTTTTATCTTTCAAGGTTCAGTGATTCAGCTGCTTCTCTTGGGTGGATTTCTGAGGTTCATGTTGTTAATCTGAAGTTATTGTTTGAAGTACCCTTACTCTTTTTTCCTCATCCAAAGAGAAATCATAAATATCTCCAGGATCCCACGAAGCTGGCATGCAGCCTTCCCTGGGCCTGAAAGATGACACCAAGCCCAGCCAAAGAAGATGAGCACTGTGATTCTTGACCCACTTGGACATGTGGAGTTGGTGCTGCCATCACTGTGTCACTGGGAAAGAATCCCTTTTAATAGGATTCCAAGCCCAAGGTCAAAGTTCAAGGACAATAAAGCAAAGCTGGCTGACTAGGGGGCCTCCAGACCATGGAGGGAACTGCTGACTCTGCTGGGGCCTTCCAGACCCCAGGGGGGCTGTGAGGAACATCCATAGTCCTAGGTCTAGGGCACTCCACCCGCCGTCCCCGCAGTGCTGGCCAACGGCCAGGAGGGAGCAGTGAGCTCTCTTGGGGAAACAGATGAGGTGCTCAAAAAGAGCAAGGAGGGGGACGTGTCTCTTTGGTCAGTGGGCTTTCAGAAAGAAATGGTAGCAGAATTTTAAGAACTAACGACAAAGTCGCTGGGCCCACCCCTTGTGGTAGGACTGGATGGGGCAGCAGAGGAGCCCTGGGGAAAGAGAAAGGAGGCCTGGGAAGCCGCTCTGCACCTTTCTCTGCAGGCACCTGGGTAGGTCTCTTCCTTCTCGGGGTCCCTTACTCCTTCCAAGGCAAGATAAAGGCAAAAAGTGGCTTCAGCTTTAATTCATGGTTCAGCTGGGCTCTGGGAAAGGCCTTCGCCTCCTCATGGGGCCATATGCCTCATAATGGTTGTTTAGGGGAGCTGGGAGGTGAGTGTGGGGTGCTTCCTTCGACATTGGACCTCTCAAGGTCCTATCAGAGACCAAATCCCAGGCTATAGTGACTACTGCCCTGACCTCATGCTGGAGAAGGGCTCAGAGGAGCAGTTCTTAAATCTTATTTTGAAAAGAAAGAAGTCTTTCACTCATAAACAATTGCTTCTGGGACCCAGATCAATAAGAAGGAACCCAGAGGTGCCACTCAGCTACATTCCTGCCCCTGGGCTCAAGGTGGGCAAGAGGTGGGCAGGTCTCAGTGCCCCCAATTCCGGTTCTAAGACACCCACAGGAATGCCATGTGATGAAGCCACATCTAGAGGGAGTGTGGTGCCCACACAGAGACTGCTTTGTGGCATTGGACAGTCTGGCAGTGTCTGGCACTTACATACTTCTGGGCATGGCCTGCCCCTTTGCCTGTACACCCTCCCCTTAGGAGTCGCCATGCACTGGTTAGCTGCCCCCCGTCTACCCCTCGTAGCCAGAGTAGGTCTAGCTGGAGCCCTGGCCCCTGGTTGCCTGTGAGACACAGTAGGAGGAGGCCAGGGAAGAGGGGGCACAGTGAAGAGACTCCTGACTCTCAGGTGCAAATCTGGACCTCACCTTTCCCAGCAGACTTCCATGATAACTAAAGGGCCACTTTATGGGATCCTTCCTCTTGCCAGGCACAGACCCTCACTAAGGATGGCTCTTTCTACTAATTGACTGCATTTTCCAGCCAGGAGGATCACTCAAACACAATCTGGTTCTTTCCTAGAGACACTTCCGCCCACCCCCCAGAACAGTTTAAAACAATTTGAACAACATGAAGGTATTTGTGCAGGATTTACAGCAGTTGCCTAATAGCTGAAGGCTTAATCACCTCCTGGGCTCTTCCCCCACGACTAGCAGTGTGACCTTGGGGAAGTTACTTAACTTCCTGAACTTCCCTTGCTTTGACCAGACGACAAGGATATCAAGGCCACCTTCTCTGGCCCTGAACTGGTTAGAGAGAAAGCAGGATTAGCATGGAGTGTGTGTTTGAGACAGGGCAGCTGGTCTTTGTACTCTCATAGTAGAAAGAGAATCTCCCATACAATTGTAGAGACTGGAAGGCTCTTTAGAGCTCTCTCATCAGCACTTTCTTTTTGCAGATTAGAAAACAGTTCTGGGTTAGTAAGTGGCTCATGGCCACAGTCACACATTTGAGGAGTGGCTGAGTCAGGGCTAAAACGCAGTTCTGGGCATGCATCCAGCAGCCTTTTCACCCTCCTGGAGTGGACACTTCATTACTCCCCCTCAGTCATTTACACCGTAGTGAGAATGAGTTCATACACTACCACTGAGGGCACAGCTTTTACAAAGGACCCTCCCATCTCCCTCTCCTGCCAGGAGAACCTAAGAAGACAATTTTATCCCCACATTTAAGGAGTGAGTAAGCTAGCCCAGAAAGGTGGTCTGGGAACCAGAAATGCCAATCCTTGCTCAGCAGCTCCATCTCTGTGTAGGCTCAATGAAAGGGACAGGAAGCCCTCTGCCTAGGCTCTCAGTGCAGTTACTGGGTTGGGGCTGCTGTCAGCCGTGTTTTCCAGCACCCACACACTGGTCTGGAGCAGCAGAAGCTTCTGCTTCATGAACAAGGCTGGTGTCCACAGTGGTCCTGTTCTAGGCTTCTGAGAACCTCACCGAGCGGCAGATGGAAGTAGGCTCGGGCTAGAAGAGAAGCCCTTTCAGGGGAAGTGGAGGACAGCCACAGCCTGGCCTCAGCATCTGTGCCTGCTCCCTGCTCACAGCTGGGTTGGAGCATGTGGAGGTTGGTGAGCCCCAGTATTCTCCCTTCAGCCTCTCTAACTTTAGTTGTATGGTGGTAGAGAGGTTGGGGGTGCAGATTCTCATGGGGGAGAGGTCTGTCCAAGTGTAAGGGAGGGGTGGTCTGATCCCATTACCCTCAGTTCCCTACTCCTCTCCTATCCCCCAGCTGTGCATACTAGACCCAGGCATTGCAGCCAGAGGCACATCTGGCTTCTTGGAAGTGGGGGCAGTGGGCGGGGGGGGGGATGTGGGGGTGGGCTGACACCAGCAGATCCAAGGAAGAAGTCTGGCAGATCCCGAGGGCCTGGGGTGGGGCACAGGGTGAGGTGGGAGGAACTGGGGTAGGACAGCTCACTGTCCCAGCTGTAGCCAAGTCCTGAAGGACAACAGGAGTCAGGAATGAGCCTCCCTAATGGAGAGACATCTGGTCCCCTGCATCCTCCAACAACACCACCCCTAGATTGTACCTGGGAGCCCCCCAGAACCCTAGAGGAGCCATCAAAGACTGCAAACTCAGCCAGTCTGGTGGGTATGACATGCTATCTCATTGTGGTTTGAATTTGCATTTTCCACATTGCTAATGAGGCTGGACATCGTTTCATAGGTTTTTGAACCATTTCTCACTCCCCTTCGGCCCACCCCATGAAAGGCCTGTTCTTGATCCATTTTTTTATTGGATTGTTCTTTTTCATATGGATTCACAGATGCTCTTTCTGTATTTCTGATATCAACCTGTTGTCAATCTTACGCACTGCAACTACCTCCTCCCAGTCTGTGGCTTATGCTTGTGGCCTGTTAACACTGCCTTTGGTCACTACAGAAGTTTTCCAACATATTTACCTTGTATTCCCTTAACTTGAGGTATCTTGTGAAGTTGTAATAGCTATCTCTGACTCCCATTTATGAATTTAAAGGGACACTTCTAACTTCTTAATGCAAGAATGGCTGTGGGATTAGTAGCTGGAATCTATGCAGCCAGAAGTTCCTTTCTCTACCCAATTTGCAGTTTTCATCATGAACAGTGTTGACTTTTCTCTGTTAAAGTGTAAATGAGCTAAATTACATAAATCAATTCTCTCAACTCTGGTCGTTATCTATTACTTTTTCTGTGTGTTGCCAGATTTGAATAGCTAATGTTTTATTTTTTATTAAATTTGTTGAGGTAACGTTGGTTAATAACATTATATAAATTTCAGATTACAACTTTATAATACCACATCTATATACTCCCGTGTGTGCTCACCAGCTGAAGTCCAGTCTCCTTCCATCACCCTATATTCACCTCTTTTCCCCTTTGTCTTCTCTCCATCACTTTCTCCTCTGGTAACCACCCTTTTGTGTCTGTTTCTATGAGTTTGTTTGTTTTGTTTGTTCTTTTGTTATTGTTTTATATCATAAGCGAAATCATGGGTCCTTTTCCATCTGACTTATTCCACTCAGCATGATACTCTCAAGATTCATCCATGTTGTCACAAATGGCAATATTTCATCTTTTTTATGGCTAAGTAGTGTTCCATTGTGTGTGTGTGTGTGTGTGTGTGTGTGTGTGTGTGTGTGTGTGTGTGACATCTTCTTTAGCCAGTCATCCACTGATGGACACTCAGGTTATTTCCATGTCTTGAATATTGTGAAAAATACTGCAATGAACATAGGGGTTCATATATTGTTACAAATAAATGTTTTCAGAATTTGGGGTAGATTCCCAGAAGAGGGATTGCTGAGTCATATGTAGTTTCATTCTTAATATTGAAAGGAACCTCCACACTGTGTTCTATAGTGGCTGTACCAGTTTACGTTCCCACCAGCCGCGTGCGAGTGTTTCCTTTTCTCCACATCTTCTCCAACACTTGCTGTTTCTTGTCTTATTGATAATAGTCACTCTAACAGGTGTGAGGCGGTATCTCATTGTGGTTTTGATTTGCATTTTTTTTATAACTTACATTCTAGTAATGTTGAGCATCTTTTCATATATCTGTTGGCCAACTATATGTCTTCCTTGGAAACTCATCTATTCATGTCCTCTGCCCATTTTTAATAGGATTATTTGTGTGTTTTTTTTTGTTGTTGTTGTTAATATTTCATTTTAGATGTTTCACTTGAATCATTTATAGCTTCAGCTCAGAACCAACTTTGTGGCTACAGAAGTAGGAAAAATTTGAGTGCTGAACCTGTGGGAAGTAGAGGCCCAAGGCTTTGATTTCTCAGGCTTATTTCTCCCATCCAGAGTCCAGATGGACAAGCTTCCTTGTTGCCTCTGTAGGCCAGGTGTAGACTTTTCCTGTCACCTTTTTCACTAAGTCTCACTTCTCCTTGCAACACTGGAGCCCTCCCACCCACACTCCTTGCCCTGGCCTTGGTCCCAAGTTCTCAAGACCCACATCCCCACCTATGACCACTCACCACAGGTAACCACAGCCTCAGCAGCAGAATTCTCTGTTCTCTTAGGTCACCTGGGTACCTGGAGCTTTAGGAGGCCAAAGTATTTAGATGAGTCCTCAGACCCCAACCCTTGGTCCTTGCAATGGAGGGGAGGCAGAGAAGGAGTGGAAGCTTCATCCCGCTTTTCTTATTTTCCAAGCTGGAGTTTTATTTAAAATGTAAAGGAAATGGTCCTTACAAATGTTGACAAATAAAGCAAAAGAATACAGTGCTCTCTTCCTACCAGCCGGCCAGCCTATCAAAGTTTGGAGTAACAGACAGCACTTCAGTGCTGATAGAAGTTCACAGAGTTTCACGCCCTGGCTCTCATGTTAAGACATGTTCTCTACCTAGATTATGAAGAGTCTCAGTGTGCAATGCTCAGTTCTGGGTTCTCACCTTTACTGAGCATGAACAAAGGCTCCTACCCCTTGGCCACAGCCAAATCCCTTAGGCTCAAAGTTCTTAGCATAGCTTACATATATACACACACACATACATAAATACATACACATATTCACAAAATACGGTGTGTGCGTGTCTGTCTGTCTGTCTGTCTGTTTGTCCCCAAGGACTTTTCTAGTTCTAGTATCCAAATTCTGTACAGGCATGAAGACTCTAATGCTGGGATCCCACAGCCACATACACACACACGCATAAAGCACAGCACGTGTATACATGTGAACCCACATACACATATGCATCATGGCGGTCTCTTAAGCCTTCCCTATAGGCTATTCCAAGATGAGACTTGACACAAAAGGCAGAAGGTGAGATGCCCCTCTCAGTCCCCAAGGCCTGTGGAAAGTGGGGGTCTAAGAGGGTGGGCAGGAACAGCAGCCGGCCCCAGGGGGCAGGCTTGAGGCTCTATGTGAAGGGGAGGACAGGCTTTCCGCATCAGCTCCTAGAGTATTCCTCAGATGAAAACTACCCTGGAAAGTTCTGGAACACAAAATCCTGCCTAGGAAAGTAAGGCCCTTACTACAGCCCAACATTTTCAGCAATAGATAGTAAATGACATCACAGATATTAATTCAACAAACACTGCCCAACACCCTGGCCAGGGAACACTGGGCATTTGGCATTCAGGGCTTGAAAACGCAGACGCAGCCCTTGAGATCTCCATGTCCTGGGAGAGACAGTCAAGCAGACCACAGCAAGCCAAGGAAGCCAAAGGGTTGGGCAGGGTTTTCAGGTAGGGCTTCCTGAGGGCGGCAGCACCAGAAGATAAAGAACATATAGAAATTACTGGAAAGCGAAAGTGGTAATTAGGTAGTTTCCAAACCTAATTTGGCTGATAATTCCACAGACAGTGCTGGGAGTCCAAGGTTCCAGCTCTGGTCTGCCCAGGGCCCTGCTGGTTATCTGCTAGTCTGAAGCAGCAAGGTCTGTCCCCAACCATCGGGCCTTTTCCCCCAACAACTGGGGCTGGTCTGATAGGCCCAGAATTCCCCAGAGGCCCAGCAGACAGTATCCTCAGGTAGTCACTCAGTAAATATTGCGGCCAAATCCCATCTTATCCAGATAGAGACAAAGTCCCAGAGAGAATAAGGATCTGTCCAAGAACACCCAGCTCGTCAGGGCCAAAGCTGGGCCAGAGCCCAGAGCTCACACACTA
Organism: Cynopterus sphinx; assembly: GCA_030015415.1. Taxonomy (NCBI): domain Eukaryota; kingdom Metazoa; phylum Chordata; class Mammalia; order Chiroptera; family Pteropodidae; genus Cynopterus; species Cynopterus sphinx. The sequence goes on along the minus strand of CM057379.1, from coordinate 80,916,076 downwards.
GTTCCAGCAGCGCTCAAGCCTCTGCAAGTTCTCAACCCTGCAACCGCCTCAGCCCTGTCGGGGGTCCTTAGGCTGTTAACAACTCTCTTGAGGGAAGGGCTTTATAATCTCCAGACAACAGGCTTCCATCACCTGTGGTATAAAATACAAACTCCTCAGCTTGCCCTTCAGGACCCTCAGTGTGGCCTCTGAGCCTCCCTGACCTATCTCCCCATCTCTCACTCTCCCCACATTCTCCCTGTAGTTCCCTAAAGACTTTGCTCTTCCCTGGTTCCTGGCTTCTGTACACCATTCCCTCTATAAGCAGAAGAAGCTGCCAGAAGCCTCAAGAGGTAGGATACAGAAGCCCACAGCATGTATGCCTGTGTGTGAGCATGTCTGCATGTGTGTGCTTGTGCATGTGTGCACAAATGCAACACACTCCTGTTGGGCCATGTACGCACATACCCATGTGCACATATTCACACCAGCTGTGTTTGTTTGTGTGAGCCTGTGCATTTTTTTAAATGTATTTTCTCCAAGTCTGTCTCATAGGCAGGAGTGTGGGTCATGTTGTGTGAGCCTGTGTACAAGCATGTGAGGGAAAGGGAAGAGGCTGTTGTCTGTGTGTCATCCTCCCACACACCTCAGTCACGCTAAGCAATGGAAACGGAAGGACCAGGGGCCCAGGACAGGAGGTTGGGGGTCCTGGGGGGCTTCCAGGCAGGGCTGGCTATGCCCACATTTAGCATCATCTGCTTATAAACAGACTGCAACACCCCCCGCCCCAGCCCCGGGATAAGACATGGGGCTGTGGGTTTGATGAAGCCTGCAGAACCCAGGCCAAATGCAAATTAAAGGAGGGACCAAGGCATCCTTCATTTTCTATGTGAAAAAGAAGGGAAGCTGTTTATCTGGAATGAAGATAAAGAAATAAAGACTCAGGAGATGGGAGTTAGCCAAGATTACCCAAGATAACTCCCCACCTCCTTGAACCTAGTCTGCCTGACTCCCAGTCCAAAGATCGTTCCACCACCCACACTGCTTCCCTAGGTCAGAAGGCTTGGGCTGAGGTCCTCAGATAGAGAGTCAGCAACACTACATGGACCAGCCTTCTCGGTGCAGAATACAGAACCTCCGCAAGCCTGACGGGGGATGGCACCTCTAAGCTTTATGACTTGGTGACGGAGAAAGCCTCAGGATGCATATCCAAGTGAGAGAGGCTTTTATTTCCAGCATCTGTTCCGGAAGGCCTGCTGCCAGCTTGGTGAGTTCTTGAAGGCCCGGCAGCCTGAGTCCAGCTGGGACTCCAGGTAGCTCCAAGAGATACAGAAATTCAGCAGCAGGAGCCCTTGGGGGCCTGCTAGGGAAGAGGGTGTCAGTCTGATGCCTCCTGGGAGGTGCACAAGGCCGGGCACCAGTTCAGCATCACAGCCTCCATAGCCATGAACCTGGAGCATCCGGGGCTGGTTGGGAGCAGGGAAGGAAGGAATGGGGGTCAGGGGAGTCCACATCCATACCTCTCCCTCTAGCCGGGAGCCAAGGGTGCTGGGTCACTAAAGCTATTGGGGGTTAGGGAGGAAAAGACCACACCCTAAGGCCAGGAATGGAGGAGTACTCAGGAGAATGCATTTCATTGGAAAGGCAGGGGATAATTCTCCCAAATGTATCACCCAGCCACACCCAGCAGGTGCAGGAATGCTAAGCCCAACAGGCCTGACTCGGAGGGGGATTGGCGGCTGTGTTAAGGTCAGTGGCGGGCTCGAAACAGGACAAAAACACAGCTTCTCTTTCTACTTTTCCATGGTCAACCTTCCATCAGCCATTTATTCAGCTGATGCTTACTGTGGCCTGCTGCGGACAGGGCTACAGCACATCGCGGCCAATCAGTCCAATGTGCTCCTTGCCCTGAGTCTGCCATAGGAGACACAAGGACACCAGACAGCTACTGCAGTGTCCCATGTGCTGTGGTGGCGGTAGTGATGGGCCATTTGGAAAACAGGGAGAGGAGATTCAAATCCAGACATGATTTGTCGGTGGAAGCCCCCAGAGTGGGAGTGAGCAGGTGAAGATGGCAGGGAAGCTGCTCAGGTGGAGGGGGCAGCACATGCAGAGGCACTGAGCACAGAAAGAGTGCAGCATGGTCCAGATCAGGATAACTAGAACACAAGCTCCAGGCTGGCCACATAAGGCCCTGGAAGCCTGCTAAGGGACCTGAAACTTATCCTCAGAAAGGCAGAAGCTGATGAACAATTTGAAGAGAATGAGAAGCAGAGGAGAGTTTACCATGAAGCTTACGCTTCTGGAAACTTCACTTGCAAGGGCTCCTTCAAGGCCCCAAGAGAAACTTGAGCAATGTGTTCACATGCTCACATGATTTTGTAAAATTCAACAAATAAGGGTTTTCTATGTATTCTTTTTACTTAAACGTCCCTCAAATTGTGTAAGCGTCAGAGCCCACGAACCTAGATCGGCTTGCAGATGATGAGATCAGATTTGGTTGTTAGAAGGTGCTCCAAGCATAGGATGTACAGCACCAACAAAGATCCGTAACACAAATTCTGGAATTCAGGTGGGTATGATGTGTAGCGCAGCTTCATCAGTTGTCACAAATGCACCTCTCTTACAAGGGAAGGTAACAAGGGAGGCTCCTCTGGGTGGGGGCAGGGAAGTCTCTGTAGCGTCCTCTCAGTTTTGCTGTGAACCTAACACTGATCCAGAAAATAGTCTTTAAAAATCTGAAGTTGGAAGGTGCTGTGGGCTGAGTGAGGTAGGTGGATGGGGTCCACTTTCAGAGAGGAGGGTCTTGCCCACTTCTTCAGACACGCAGGTTCTTGGCCTGCACTGGCATTCTGGAAAATCTTGCTGACGGAGGGAGAACCCCCTCTTCCCTTTGGGAAAAGCTTTTTCCCAGCCCCACACTGAGGTGGACACTGAATGCCGAGGGCATTTCCTACAGAAGAGAAGAAAGGTTCCCATCACTCCCAACCTCAGCGCAGTTCTTGGCTGACCATCGTGCCTTCTCCCAGGCCCACACCTGACCCCATGGGATGGGGCAGCTGCAGGGAGCTGGTGACAGAGCCCGGCCTGGGACTACCAATGGTATCTAATATTCAGTCTGACATCATCTGGCTGCAGTTCCCAGAGACTAAAATTAGGCAGAGAAAATTTAGGATGTTGCCTCAGAGTTCCAAAAAAAACAGGGGTGAGGGCCAGAAAACGGATCATAAAAGAATTTTTGTGACTCAGTCCCAGTTAGGGAAAACAGGCATGAGGTCCACTCATGAGAAGAGACTGAGGAATCTTTTATCCCCTCACTATAAAGGGAGACCCACACTCCCTGTGCTCAAAGGCTGCCATGAGGGGTTTTCCGGTTCAGCCCACTTTATGGACAGACCAGAGAGATGCCAGGCCTTGTCCAAGGTCGGCTGGAAGCTGGCCAAGCTTTATCTTGAGCCCACCTCCTCAGTACACTGCTCTGCTCCCCAAGAACATTTGGTTTCTTCCCCACTTGTGAGGGGTGAGGTAGTCCTGAAGGACTAAGCGTGTTTATCCCTCAGCTGAAAATGGTCTGGGGCAGTCTGCTGGGTAGGCAAGTGCCTGAGAATTTAAAAGTGACCCCTAGCCCACACGAAATGAGGCTCAGCAAGGCTGTGGGTCTCTCCTTGTTCTATCACTAGAGCTGAAAGCCCTTAGATGCCGGCTTCTTAATGAGCAATCAGGCTACCTGCCAGGTGTTCACAGTCTCTGAACCCTGGGAAACTGTAAGCAAGGTTATCTGTGCCTCGGTACGTTTCAGGACAATCTATTCAAAGCTTTAATTCTCAGGGTGTGTGGGGGGAACCATGGCCCTCCATACGTTAAAACCATTGCCCTGATTGTCCAGTTCAATCCCTCCTATTACAGATGAAGAGCTGAGGGAGGAATGGTTAGAGATGCTGACACACTCTTGCAGTGCAACAAGTCAAGAACAAGTAGAAAGATGGAAGGGAGGAAATAGCAGGGCAGAAAAGTCAAATGAAGCCAGTGAGGGTCTAAAAAAATGGAACTGGGAGAACTGCCACAACTGTCCACCAGCAGATACAAACGGAGCTCTAGGCTTTCTAGAAAGTGAAGCAAAGAATCACATGTCTAGGACAGACACCACCAGCTGCTGGAGAATGGATGTGCACTTCTGGCAAAGGTCTGAAGAGTTCCTTCTGGGGCCTCCACTAAAGGAGGGTAGGTGGAGAGGCAGTAATGTCCTCAAACCTACGTGGCCAAGATCCAGTCAGCACTTAAGGAACCTCTCCCAGGGCTTCCCAAGGCCTCACAGGGCAAGCCTGGGTGAGACAGCACCGTTCCCTGTCCTGTGGGCCATTCTACCACCCCCACATGGCTACGGTGAGAATCACAGGAGCGAGCTGGCAGGAATCCCAGCCCCACCCCCACACTGAGTCAGGCCCAGTTAGCAGGTGCTCTTTACCGATGTGAATTTTCTTCCTTGAAAGAAAGGAACGGGACAGATCACCATGAAGCACTGTTGAGAAGGAGGGAGGTGGAGGGTGGGCATCAGTTAGGGTTTGAATTTTCGAATCTCTTTAGCACTGCAGTATTCCCAGTGCACCCCACTCCCACCCCCACAACCCCAACAGAACTGTAATCCTGGCAACACAACAAAGACTTGGGTTTGAATTTTGCATTTCATTTCCAACTTGCCGGACAAATTCTTTCAGAGTTGCAGAAAAATAAACAGAGAGGTGGATGGGAAGACTAGCATGGCCCCCCAAAACAGCGGGTTGAAAGTCCAACTTCAATACAAAGTCTCCAGGAGAATGAGCTGCTGGAGGCTGTGCAGACCCCGAAGATTTTCGGTAACTAAACCAAAGGGAAAGGGAAATGTATTTTCTGCAGAAGCCAGAGGGATCAGGAGGAAGTGGGGACAAGGAAGGAGCAATCCCCACTCAACACTAGCAAAGCCAACTTAGAAGTGGCCCACCCAAAGCAATCACAACTCAGAACACAGAGCCTTTGCGGCTGCTACACTGTCTCAGGGGTGAGTAAACCCAAGGCTTTCATTTTACAAACAAGGAAATGGAGGCTCAGAGGGAGTATGGCCCTCACCACAGCACACACTGAAAAGTGGCAGAGCCAAGGAAAGAACCAGGATTTAAAAATAAACCAAGGGTGTCATGATTATTCAATAAGAACAGAAAAGTCTCTTCGACAAATGGTTCTGGTAACGCTGATATCTACGTGTAAAAGAATGACATTAGACCCCCGACTTCATACTACATATACAAATTAACTTGAAATGGATCAGCAACCTAAACCTAAGAGCTAAAACCATAAACCTCTTAGAAAAAAACACAAGGTAAGTCTTGGATCTGGCAATGAATTCTTAGACGTGACACCAACAGAGCAAGCAATAAAAGAAAAAATAGATTAATTGGACTGCATCAAAATGAAACGTTTTGTGCATCAGAGGACATTACCCAGAAAGTGAAAAGACAACCTACAGAATGGGAGAAATAATTTGCAAATCACATATCTGAAAAAGATCTAGTGTTCAGAATACATAAAGGACTCTTACAACTCAGCAACAAAAAGACAGACAACTCATTTTGAAAAGGAGCAAACACACAGTTCTCCTAAGAAGATATACGAATGGCTAAAAAGCCCATGAAAGATGCTCAACATCATTAGCTAATAAGGAAATGTAAATCAAAACCAAAATGAGCTACCACTTCACACCCAATAAGAGGATTAATAATTTTTAAAAATTTTAAGCAGAAAATATCAAGCGTTGTTGGTGAGGATGTAAAGAAGTTGGAACACTGTGCATTGCTGGTAGGAAAGAAAAAAGGTTCAGTTGCAATGGAAAACTGTTTGGTGGTCATTCAAAAAGTTAAACATAGAAGTGCCATATGACTTCACAACTCTACTGTCAGATACATGCCCAGAAGAACCGAAAACAGGAACTCAAACAACACCACATGCGCACATGCTCACCGTTCACAGCAGCACTAGTCACAATAGTCAAAAGGTGGAAACGGCCCAAATGCGCATGGACAGATGAACAGATAAACAAACTGTGGAATATTATTCAGCCCTAAAGGAACAAAGTACTGACACGGGCTATGATGTGGAGGAACCTCCAAAACATTATGCTAAGTGAAAGAAGCCAGACACAAAAGATCACACGTTGAGATCCTATTTATATGACCAATCAGAACAGATATATCTATAGAGACAGAATGTAGGCTGGTGGTTGCCCGAGGCTGAAGAAAGGGGAAAATAGGGAGAAACCCCTTAATAGATGATGAGGCTTTACTTTAAAGTGATGGAAATGTTCCAGAATCAGAGAGGAGGTAGTCGCGCAACATTGTAAATGTGCTAAACACCACTGCACTGCTCATTTTTAAATGGTTCATTTTATGTTCCATGAATTTTACCCCAATAAAGTATTTTTAAAAATAAATAAATAACCAGAAAAAATGTACTATAAACCACAGGATTTGCTTCCTTAGGCTGAACGGGACCCCATTCCTTCTCAGGCCCCTGAACCAATAAGTCTTCTCCAACTGCCCCACAGAGAGCTGACGCCAGCCTTTCCCCAGAACTCAGCCACAAAAGGACATGCTCAACCCAACAGCGTGGGCTTTGCTCTGCTGCACAGACCCCGCCTCAGGAATGACAGACAAAGGTAAGCCCCAGTAAGAAACGGTTTTGGTCTGACATGGTGCCACGTCTGGTTTGAAATGGGAAGTCTTCAATCCCAGGCTTTGCCTCCTTTCAGTAAGGTAACTGCAAACCTCACTAGAGACTTTCTTTCCCAGAGGCACTACTTCTTTCTGGGGTGATTTACATAGGCCTCACCTTTCTCACCCGATGCCTGCAAGCCCAAGGCAGATGTGACATTAGCATGACAAAGCTGAGAGGTCAGTGACTCTCCCAGGGCCACCGAGTGTGTAGCAGAGCTGGAACTTGAGCCCAGGTTTCTGATCCCCAAGCTGGTGTGATGCTTAATGTCCATTTTACTTCTGTCGCTCAGGGTACAATCCCACTGCTCCCACGGGAATGGCCATTTAGGTCAAGACAAAGACTCAGAGAGCAAAACCCTAGGCCCCGCTCTTCCCACTGCACCTGCCTTTGCCCTTTCCCTTTCTCTGCCTCTAGGGCTCCAGGCACCACCAACACCCCCAAAACGTTCTCTGTCCTAGGACTTCAGGACCCGAGCCAGCAGCCCCAGACCATCATGCTTCCCCACCTTTTCCCTCAGGGGTCTGACTCTACCCCTGCAATCAGACCCGGGCTCCAACTCAACCCTTTTGGTCTAGGGGCCTCAGTGTGCTCTTCTGTAAAATGGACACAAACAGGGTGGTTGTTGGTCTTGTGAGAAGACACATAAGGGGTGTCTTCACCATAGGGGTCACTTAATGTTAGCTGTTATTATTCACTTCTGTAGCCACCTTTTGTAAAAGGGCTTACCTAACTAACTGACATTTCTTAAGAAATATTTAATTTTTCTTACCGTTTTGCACTGAGATCCCTTATATAATGGCTCCCTTGCTTACAATCAGTATTAAGAGCAAAATGCTCAATACAATTGGACACGGAGGTTAAAGAATTTTACAGCAGGTCTATGATGGAGCTGGTATTCTGTCTCCCAAGTCCATACTCTTAACCACATGCTAGGGTGTGTTTAGAGCCTCAAACAGCTCGATATTACTGGAGGGTAAGATGTGAGTGCATGAAAGGGGCAGGAGATATGAGAGCCCTTAGGATCTCGCATGCCACTCACGAGATGTTTGAATTCAGGACGCTGTGCGTGCACAACCCTAGGGGGCGTCATGACTGCACAGTCATCATTGATTTGTATGTTTGTTGCAACCATTTTCCAGCAGATGGCAGTCAAACGCCTTGAGGAAGGGGCTCCTTTTCGTAATCTGCACAGATACCGTTCGCACTAATGGCTGTGCTGTTTGGCTTCTATCCAGGAGGGTCTCGAACAGGGAAGGAGGATGTTTAATTTCCATCTTGAACTAGAAGCAGCTGGGGCAGTCTGGGTGATAGGTGGATGAGGTCTAACCCAAGAAATGGGCAGGCGCCAGAGAGAGGGGATAGGTTCAAGGGCTGCATACGTAGAGGGAAGAATCCACAGGACTTGGGGATCCTTGCAACTAGGGCCGCAAGGAGCAGAGAGAGTTGGGACTCTAAGGTTTCTGAATTCAACAGCTGACAGACAGTGACACTCATCACTGAGCAAAGAGAAGCACGACCTCTAGAAAATGGTGACAAGCTGACTTTTCAACACATAGAGGGTGAAGGGACCATGGGAATCTAAGAGGAATATCTGGAGGGTGATTCGAAGTAAAGGAGTGAATCTGAGTATATGAGCCATTGATTGGAGATGCCAAGCTCTCTGGTTGGGACACCCACTTCCCCCAGGGTCCAAACCATCTTGCAGAGTTATCTGGAAGAAGCGGGATCTTCCTGTAGTCTTAGAGCAAGTCTAGATGAAGCCAGAATGAGCTCTTATCCCACTATAGTGGGACCCTGCGTCACTGTCCCCCTCCTAAGCCAAGATCCTTAAATATATTCTCTCCATGGGGGCTGCAGATGCCACTTATTAATGAGAAGAAGTTAGTGTTTCTGGGAACAAATGGGGCTCTGATGCCCCCGGAACACTGCAGCTGGGCACAGGGAAGAAAGAGATCCAGGGTCTCACAGCCTGGACGCAGTGGACCCAGGTGGCACTGAGGACCCACCTCCAGCTTCTAGACCAGCCACAAGGCCCACCCATGGACCAGGGCCCCTTCTCAGCTCCCTCGAACTGGAGAGGGTGTCCGAAGGGGCCAGGAGGGCAGGTCTGGCGGGGTCTGGTTTGGTTTCTGCTGAGGCCCCCACCAGCTCTTTGATTAGCAGCCAAGACATGCTTCTTTCCAAGTCAAAAATAAAATAAAATAAAGCATGTTACAAAGTGATTCCCTCTCCTCCAGCTCATTTTAATGTGGTTTTCAGCGTTGGTTTATTGTGAGCAGCCCTGCTCGCAGAAAACATGTGCTTGCAATATGCCTGTCACAGTCGGGATTCCAGGAAGCCGCCCGGCTTCGGCTTCGGCAATCAAGACAAGCAGGAAGGAAGTTAAAGGCAAGTCTTTGAGGATCAGGTAATCGGTGACTCTCAAATATCTATCCTAAAGGCTCCGACCGGGTCTGCTTTTACCTTGTTCTTTCCCTCTGTAAAACCAAAGCTTCCTCCAGCCTGAGAGAGGGAAGCGGGGAGGACAGAGTGGGGAGGACTGGGGGGACAGCCCAAGGTATGGCTTCTCCTGTCTTAGGGTTCTCAGAAGTGAAACAAGGCATGGAAGGAAGAGCTCTCCAGCAGGAGGCTGAGAGTCTAGCCTGTAACAACACTCTGTTACCTTCCACAAGAGCCTGTTCATCTCTGGGCTGCTGGGCCTCAGTTTCCCCATCTAAAAGAGAAGGTATTTGGCCTAGATATCAAAAGGTGACAAATCTCCAACATTCTCTCATTTCTCCAGGTGGGAGCAGTGGGGCAGGGCTGATAGAGTGGTCTGAGCCCCAAAGGGATCTTGTGGGGTCCATGCGATTTGACTCTTCACTTCAACATCCCCCCACCAACGAGAAGTCCACTGCCTCTCTTGGAATCTGCCTCCAGGTCGTCTCTCCTTAGTCCTTTGGGCCCAACTGTGCCCTCTGGTACCACTTCTCACCCATGAGAGCTCTTCAGATGTCTCGAGAGCATGGACAAGTCTCCCCTGGACCCATGCCCTTCGCTCGATATCCCTACTCTGCAGCCTCCACCTGCGGGTCCTGGTGTCTAGGCCTGGCCATCTTGGACAGACTCATACGGACAAGAGCCAGTTCTGGTAACCACCCCACTAACAGAGATGAAAAGAGGAGAAAAGGCAGAGGACAAACATGTCCTGAGCACCTATGATGTTCCAGGCGTACTTCTCTCCTACATTCTGTCATTTCATGGGTGCCCCTGTTTTATAGTCATCTAACTTGCTCAAAGCACTCAGAAGTATCAGGAGGCAGTGAGCTCCATGGTCAGGACCTGAATCCAAGTCCAGCCTCCTCACTATTCAGCTGCGTGACCCTGGGCAAGTCGCCTAACTTCTCCAAGCCTCAGTTTTCTCATATGCAAAATAGAGATAATAATAGCACCCACTTCTCAGTGCTGTGGTGGGATCTAGTTAATGTGCAGCACCTGGCACCGAGTGCTACAGTACAGTGCTGAGGCACCATGTGACCTGGCTCCCCTGGACTCCACCAGAGTGCTGGAAGATGAGCAGCCACAGCACAAAGGACCTCTTTCAAGAGGGAGGCGGAGGGTCACACCTGCTTCTATGAGAGATGACAAAACTTTGCGACCTCTATAAGACTTCACCAAGGACCAAAGACTCTAAGCCCCTGCTCTCCAGTGCTGGCAGCCTGGCCTCACACGGCCTGCAGGAGAGGCCTGGGCCTGGGCACACAAGCCCCAATCACAGACCCTGCCCTTCCTTGCTGTCCACCTTCTTTCCATTCTACAGAATGCCCTGCCCCATCTTACCAGAACTTTCTGGGGCCTGGTTCCAAAAAGATTTCAAGGTGGGGCACACCCGTGTGTGGTTTCCTATAATCATCACAGTCTCGGGCAATTTCTGAATGACAGGGGAAGGACAAACACATATACATGTTGTGTACACTCATGCGCACACACACACATGACACACACGGTGGGCAGGGTTGACAATGGCATGAGTCCCTGCTGGAGTAAGAGAATCTACACAACTGAGAACTAGGCTCTGGCACTTGGTGACTGGAGACTGTGGGCAAGTGACTGACCTCTGAGCTCAGGGGCCTCATGTGTGTAATGAGTAAGTACTAAAGTCATAAAAACCGTCTCTGCCCTGCTGGTGTCTGGGGCCCTGGAGAAGAACCAAAGAGGCAAAAGAGGGCAGATGTTTGTGAATCATATACCCCAACATGCATGTCAGTTTTTAGCAGCAGCCCTGGAGTCACCCCAACAAATAGAGAGGCTGGAGGTCTGACATGGAGAGGAGGGTGGTGGAAACCCCCGAATCAGGAATAGTATGGAGTGGGGAGGGTGCAGAGCCTTGATTCCTAAATCCCAAAGTGTGAAGAGGGGTCAGCTTGAGGCTGAGAGCTCACTGGCTCATATGAGGCAGTGAGCCCAGCGAGACAGAAATTGGGCTCTGCGGGAGACAGAGACAGCGGTTTGGTGCAGGGCTCCCTCCCCACGTCATGGGTCTGCTGCAGAAAGGGTCAACTGCTGCCTTACACGTGGTCACTGTAAATACTGAACAACTATGAGACAGGAAGCGGAAGACCCAGGGTAGTTCAAACAGGTTTCTACAGCAGCTTTGAAGCTGTATTCAATAATCCAAAAGAAGTTGCAGCAATGGGCTCTCTCAGGAGAAGGGCGACCCCTGCTCACTCAGCCCTTGGCCCAGCTCCTTGAATAGGCGGCACCCACACTGCCCTCAAACATGAGCTGCGCCTACAATTTCTGACAGAGAGAGTCCCCATATCTGGCCTTGAGGCTCCCTTCTTTGCTTCTGTGTTTCATGAGCACCTCTACTACTCCAGGTGGGGTTCAGACCAGCAGGCGTGAAATCTCCTGGGAGCTTGTTGGAAATGCTGACGCTCAGGCCTGGCCCCAGACCCACTCCATCTCAACACGCATTTTACCAGGACCTCAGGAGACTCATGCAGCAGTTTGAGAAGCGCTGGTTCACACTTACTTTCCAGCCATCAGGGTGGGACAGCTCACCCTGGTGAGGAGGTGGCAAGGGCTGGGGCGCGGGGGAGCAGTGCAGGGTAGAGGGTGGAGTGGTCAGGTGGACCTCAGTGGGGACAGACGCAGTCTGCAGACGCCACACAGGTGCCAGCCCCTGGGAGGGAGAGCTTCCTCCAGAGCAGTAGGGCTGCCGTAGGGAGCAGGGGGTGCTCTCCTTAGATGTACTCAAAAAGAGGGTGGACAGCCACTTTGTGGGCATGCCAAGGGGAGGGCTGGTCCCGTAAGAATACATGGGCTGAGGCCCCCAAGGGCTGAGCCGCCCACCCACGTGGAGCCAGGGAAGAGGACTCCCGGTCAAGCCACCCCTCCCAGGCTGCAGCTGTTAGGCCCTGTTCATGGGTCCCTGGGGACAGCAGGCTTCAGACCAACTCACTCCCAAGCCCTGTCTCCTCCCTGGCAGCTGGCAGCTCCTTGGAAGACTCAGACTCCAGCTTTGAAGAAGTTTCTGAGTAAGGACTAGTTGGTATGAGATGCCCAATCCTCTCTCTGAACCTCAGTTCCTCTACTTGAACAAAAAGGGGGATTGGTCAATGGCCTCTGAGGCTTTGGCAGAGCTAATATATCCTGTGTGTGTTTTTCTAGATAACTGCTTTGAACTAAGATTGCAGAACCACGTACGCTATGCACACACACTATGCACACACACAGCCTGTATACATCTATGGCCCATCGTGTATGCGCAGCCCATGAACACACATCCTCTGTCCATCTCACACTATGTACACACCTGTGCTTGCACACAGGCACATGTACACACCTGGCCCATGCACACACTGACACACACACACACACACTCCATGAGCATATGACACCAAGAGTCTGAGCACCACTGTGGACAAAGCCCTGTGCTGGGCACTGTGGTGACGAACCCAATGACCATCACGCCCAGTGGAGTATATGGCTGAGCAGGGGATCCAGGCCTGGGGCCAAAACAACAGGCAGAGACACGAGGGCCCAAAAAGAGGGGTGGCTCCTAGCAAACTAGGCTTCCTCCTAGATAGACCAGGGAGGCATCCAGGAAGAGGTGCCCGGTAAATGTGGAAGAATGGCAGAAATTTTGGACCTGAAAAGATGGGCCATTTCCAAGGGGTGTCACCTCTGAGTTCACAGCCCCTCCTAGCCTGCCCGGCCACCACCCCAGAGGGAGGGAGCCACTGCAGACCCAACAAGGCGGAAGTGGGAGCTGGAGTAGGTTGGGGGTGGGGACGTGTGCAGGTCTCCCTGCCAACAGCCCTCATGGCCACCAACTCATTTCCTCCCTAATCCCACAGACTTATTTCAGTTGGCAGATTCCTAAGAGATACTTAACAGCCTCATTTAGGTAATCAGGGCAATTTTCTTTTTAATAAGAATAAAAATAAAACACCTCCGGATATGAGGCCTAACTCCTGAGTCCTGCAACAAGAATCTGGTTCTAATGAAGTCGATGGCCCTGCCCCAGAGGCCGGGTTCCATCCTGTAGTGATGCTCCCAAATCAGTGTGTAGAGGTGGTCAGCTTATACGAGGAATATCAGAGACAAATGCAACTTAGAAAGGGACTAAGACTAACACCCTGGAAGTCTGTGATCGTGAGAACCCCCTTTCTCCCCAGATCAGAAGTCTCTGCATAAGGCCAGGTGCAACATGCTCTCGGGCCTCATCATGACCTGGAAGAGATGCTGCCAGCCCACTAGGTCCGGGTCCATGACTCCTGGGCCACCCTTCTATGTGGTTCCTGGGCTCATTCACGGTACTTTAGCTCTGGGCATGTCAGCCAGTGGAAAGAGAGACACCCCCGGGGAATTTGTACACACCACTCCCCAAACTTGCCAACTCCCAATGGAGTCCCAAGATCTGAGGGGATGCAGGAGGGAAGGTTGTGATTAATAAAAATAACTCCGCTCCTTCTAGTAACATGCAGATCAGTAGACCAGGCTGTGCTGGGGCCTGGAGGTTACCTTGCCCCCACGGGCAGGAAGGCTTCCTGCAAAATGAACTTTGGAAAGAGCCACATCTTGTTCTCACCCTCCGACTAGGATAAAAGCAGAAAATCTTGGTGGTAAACAAGGCCCTAGCTGCAACTGGCCACTTCCTAGCTCAGCAGCCTTAAGCAAATTAATCTGAGCCTCGGTTTTGTCATCAGTAAATGGGAATGACAATGGTAACAACATTATATGACATTATTTATTATTATATTATATACTATATAATTACACATTACATTAATATGAAAAACAGCATAATGATAACGTCTGATTCATGGCACTGGAAGGACGCCATGAGAAAACAATTGCACAGTGCCTGGTGGGGAGAAAGTGTTCGCTAATTGTGGTATTGTTTCCATTATGAATCAGGTGTTCAACTGGAAGTTTCCACAGAAGCACCAAGTTGTCAAATACTAAAGTGAATTTAAAAACAAACCATCGTGCAGAAAGTTCAAAGCAGGCAGCCAAGAGCCTGTTAGACAACTCACCCCCATGAAATATAAAGGGGTGGAGAGGATTTTGGAAGCATCATTGGAGAGGATGGGGTATGCTGTACATCTCAGAGGTTCCTGCCTCTCACCTCAAGTCTGGTGAGCAGGTTTCAATGAGACGGCTGGGGAGTCGCTCACAGAGCTTGACAGGAGTTCCCTGCAACTACAGAACACTGAGGTGACTTGTACCCTGGAAATCTAGATGGTGAGAGGTTGGCTGGCTGGCTGCTTTGATGTCAAAACCAACAAGAACTGCAGGATCGGCCAGCACCCAGCTTCTCTGTCTGCTCACCTGGACCAGATATGGGCCATGCACACAGTGAGCTGGCCAGGGCATCGTCTCAGCTCCCCCCAATGTTGATGAACAGGACTCAGCGGAAGTTGGAGGTGACCTTGGAATTCTTAGACATTGAAAAAGGCATAAGCTGCCAGAAAAAAAATGCATTTTCCCAAGTGATGGGTGGGGAGGTATCCCCCCAAAGAAAAAGGCAGTTGTGAGCATAGCTCTTGAGGAGAAGCTATTCATGAGAGTCAGACAAGTAGCAACTCTCTCACTTTTTGGCCTTGACTGCATGCCTTTGCTCCAACCTGTAGAGATGATGGCGGTGGAGGATGGGGTGGGGTGCTGGAGTGGCAATAAGATGGAGAAGCTGAGAATGCCCACCTCACTCAGAGCAGCCAGTCCATGGCAGCCCCAGATGGGGAAGAAGGCCAATTTTATCTCAAATCAGGTTTGGAGTTTTGATTATGACATGGAAACAGACATTTCTGGTTAGTGGACTGAGACTGACTGTGTGACTTACACTGACTGTCAAATGTTCTATTACCTACTAAAGGACCAGAAAAGTCATGAGGAAATCAATTTCTGTACAAGAATGGGTGTAGAACTCCCTGCCTTAAATAAAGTTCAATGAGAACATAGGAGACACATCCACAAGTCCCACTTTCCACATACAAGCTGGCATCTGCCCCTGGGGCTTTCCAGACCCTTTTCTCATCTTCAGGTAACAGTCCCCCTTATTTTAGGGATAGTCCTTCATCCCACCGACTCTGGAAGTGTGAGCTGCCATCTTTTTTAATACTACATGGTTCAGCAGAGAGGCTATGTAGGCATGTGACCTGGCTGGACCAATCAGAATCCTTCCCTGGGAGGTTTTTCTTCTCCAGCATCATCAAGAACCACCTTTCTTCTCAGGCCTCAAGCAATACAGGTGTGAATTTGCATCATTTGTACTCATGCCCTATAGGGGAGAGACTCCTCTAATGAAATGAAGGGGACATACTCCAGGGAAAGACCCAAAGATGAGAGACAGAGAAAGAGATCTGGGAGGAGGGGCAACTCCCTGGTTCCCATCCATCCTGAGGCCAGCTCCAAGATATCCCTGTGCAGTCTGGTTGCGGGACTCTGTGGTGTGTGTTATCCTGTCTCTTACAGCTGAAGGCATGCAGATGAATCCAGCCATCCCCAGAAGAGCAGAGAGAGGACCGCCTCCTACAGGGACCTGGCTATCTTCAGAATCACACTGAGCCAATGACCTGCATCAAAATACCATTGGGAGTAGGGCTCATCAGCTTATATAGCTGTTTCACAAATATGATGTCACTTTGTCCTGCCAACAACTCTGTAATAAAAGCACGATTATCTCCATTTTACAAATGGGATGGTAAAGTGAGTTGCCCACTGAGAAGTGTCGTCACGGGGACTTGAACCCAGGTCTGCCTGAATCCCTGGCTTCCTCGTTCACCAGAGCTGGCTCAGTGGGTACCCTTCCTTCATTCCTGGAGTAATGACAGGGGCTATAATGGAGGGCAGACTCAATGATTTCTGCTGTCACCCAAGGGAAAATCTCCGAACCTCAGCTTTCCCATCTACTAAAGGGGTGATTGTCTGGCCTTGCCTTTATCCAGGCCAAGGGGAGCCCATACAGGCACATGGAGAACTATGGAGCCCAACCTTAGTCCCCTGCAACTTTGGGGCTAGGATGATAGAGATATATAAAGCCCACGTGTCAACTCCAACAAAGAACAAACTTCACACAAAACTGGTCTAAACTGACATATGAGACAAGCTTCCTTGAATCTGGGTGGGGCCACCCTGATGGCCTCTCCACTCCCCACTCCACCAGCCCCTTAGCCATCTGTAGCAGAAGGTTACCTTCCAGGATGCCTGGTCCTGTTATATTCATTCATTCACTCACTCACTCACTCACTCACTCACTCACTCACTTCCCTACTCATTCATTCATTCTCCAAGTATTTTTGGAGCAACAAGATACAGCAGGGAACACAGTAGACAAAGCCCTAGAGGGATCTACATTCCAGTGAAGAAGATAACATTGTCAGTTATGTAGTACTGGAATGCAGGGAGTGATGAGTGCCACAGAAAGAAAGAAAGCAGAGTAAAGAAGAGTGAAGAAACAGGCTGAGTATGGGGCGTGCACAATGCGAGAGTGTCCCAGCCGAAGGAAACAGTAAGTGCACAGACCCTAAGCTGCCCCATTTGGGGCAGAAGTCAAGTTGAAGAAAGGCTCCACGCATCTGAGAACAGATCACAGAAGTGTTCGGCTATAGAAGGCAAATATTCTGAGGCAAGGAAGAAGGGGCCTGGGAAAGAGTCGGTAGCTCAAATGTGCCCCCACTTTTTCTGTGACTCAGGCCCCAGAAAGTCCCCTCACCACCATTTCTCAACTCTAAACTGAGAGTCCTAATGCCCACCTCCCGGGATGGCTGGGAGGACACAGAGATCACAGCTATGGGCATAAGTGTCGGCCCGTGGTCCTGCGTCCACACAGAGAGCTCGGGGCTCCCACGGCACAGCTCCTCCCACAGAGGCCCCCTCCCATGGGGCCCCCTCTGCAGCCCAACCTTCCTGGGAAGGAGCATACCTCTGCTCCCCCAATCTGGAAAGCATTGAAGCCGAATGGCTCCATTTCAAGCGCAATTATTACAAACCCTTCAGGGAATGTGAGTTCCAAAATGAAATCTCTCTGTCAAAACTTTCATTAATGTGCCGTTGCTGTGCGGGGATCGGCTTACACCCGTGCCTGTAAGCGCTCAATGGAGACCAGATTCTCGGGGGTGCCACGCATAGAGAGCCAGCTCTGGCCTCTCTGCCTACTTCCAGTTTGCAAACACCCCCAAATCCTTTAGCCTTTGTCTCCAAAAGACAATAGCCTCTGTCTTAGGAACACTCCCACTCAGATTTCACCAAAACCAGTGACCGACACATCAAGGAAAACACACGGCTGCATATTTGTTTCCCAGAGCCCTCTCTGAACTCAAACCAGCATCATGAAGTAACTCTAGGTCACGCAGCATTGCAAGTATGGCAGGTGTGTTCCAGATAAGGAAACGGCTTGGATGAATGAGATACAAAGCTCACCAGGGTACTCAGAGGTAAGGAGAACCCAGGGCTCCCAACCCCATGCCCAGTGCTCACACCACAACCCCAACCCACCGTGTCCACACCTGGATCTCCTCTCTCAATCACTCTGATGCAACTCTAATGGCCCCTGGAGCAGGATGCCTAGGGAAATACCAAAGAACGCAGTGCAGGAGGCAGTCCTGGGTTTAGTTTTTTTTATGAGGCAAACTAAGGGACTTAGTATAGGGAAATTCCTGAACCAGAAGCCTCAGGTCTTCCTTCCCACCAGTGCATGGCTTTTCTCAAATGCACTGAGTGGGAAACAGCAGGGCAGTGACCCCACCGTCCCTGCACTGCCCACCCTTTCTCCCCCATCTGGAATCTTCTTCCTGAAACACCAGCAGAGTCTTTCCAAAATGAGAATCTGAGCTCTATTCACTAACCTTGAATGGCTCCCCATTGTGGACAGGACCGAGTTCAAGTCAGCCTAGGCAGGTGGCACCACCGTGTACAGCCACAACTCCCTGCCCTCCACCCCAAACACCTGTCTCTCCTGCTAGCAACCACACTGGCCAAGCCTTTATTTGCTCCTCAAATGTTGCAGACCCAGTTTAGTAAAATATGAGACCCAGAGGAAGGAAAAAATGAAGGCTTAGAATGATGCAAGGTCTCCTGAGACCCATAAATGTCCATCCTTTGGGGTTAGAAGCACCAAGGATGCCCTTTGGCTAGGTCTTGCTCTGATAAAGCCATGGGACCTCTGACACCTGGCAGGTGCATGTTCCTCTCCGTCCATGTTGAGGGCCAGTGACCCAAGCCACTCCTGGCTCCTAGCCCTGATGGCTCCTGCTGGGTATGGCCTGCTGTCGGCCACTGGTCTAGGGTTCAGCAGGTTTTGAGACCATGTCCAACAGGAATGTGCTATTCCAGGTGGTGGCAAATGGTCTTGGGAAGTGTAATGTCAAGTTTGCCAGGAGATACGGAGTTGTCAGAAGCCAGGTCATACCGAATATCCATTTTCCAGTGGTGTGGAAGGCCTCTGACGGGCCCAGAGTGTCTGAATTTGATGGCACAGCACCCCAGGCTGCCCTGCCCATAGTGCCTGTCTTCCCCTTGAACCAAATCTCATGGCTGGAGGTCCCCTGGAAACTTGGGGAACTCGACAGCTTCTCTTGGGAAGAAAGGGAGATTGAGGCCACATGCTTTACATAGCCCTGACTACCAGAGCCTCCAGTGCTGGTTCTGACTGACATTGGGCTGTGTTGGGTAGATAATGTTACAGCTCTGCGTGCCGGTGACAGCTGGGCTAACGGCTCCTCTTCACGGGCGGCTCCCTGATAGCCTGACATTCTCAGCAGATAGTGTAATGCCTTTTGAAGACTATACTCGATATCTTTTTTTCTCCGGGCCAGAATAGTATTGGGGCAATTAATTTCTAAAACCACAGCAGGTCCTTCAGGCTGCATTTGCCAGAAAGAAGGTTTTGAAGCAGTGGGGAAGTCTGGGCGTGACGAGTACAGCCCCTCTCCCCAAGAGATGAGATGAATCACAGCCAGTTTGGGCAGTGCGTGACAAGCACTGATTCAGAGAAGGGGGTCTCAACCTGCAGTGCTCCAGGCAGCGTGTGCTCCCTATCACAGTGCTGGGCCAAGCCAAGTCACATTCGCTATTAAACCAGAGCAGCTAGAGGACTAGCGCCGGAGGAGTGAAGCCTACCCCCCACCACACCTTCCTACTTAATTCACTCACTCACTCATTCATTCAACAAACTGTCTGCTTACTATATTCCCTTGTCTACATGGTCCAAACCAGCCATGAGTTGAAGTACTGGAAATGTGTGAACCAAACCCAACCACAGCCCACAAAGAACTCTAACTCTGGAGCAGAGGTTATTAGCCAGGGCCCAAGGATAAAAAAAAAAAAAAAGGAGCATGTGAACTGTGATGGGAGATACAAAGATGTCTTTATTTTCACCAACCTCTAACTGACATTTTTACATTTCTTCCCATTTTGAACATACCAAGGACAATATCGACAACAACGCAAAAGCAGAAGTAGCTGTAGCTTCATTCCCTACACCATGCATGGAGTTCACATTACAACTGTTGCAGCTATCTCAAAATATCATCTGTACTCATGACTACCTTGAAAGTCTGGGAGTCATTACACCCACTGTTACATCTTGCCATTGGTGTGTTAGTAAAGAAGTACACGCATTATTCTGTATAAAATTTGTTTTTAATTTTAACGATTGTATTTTGCGGTAATTTGTAATCCCAACATTTTATTTCATGCATATTAAAACATTGTTCTGAGAAAGGATCTGCAGGCTTCTGCAGACAGCCAAAGGGTTTTGTGGCACCACAAGTGAAGAGCCGTTGACCGAGGTGCACAGTAGTTTTCACACCATGTGGTGAGGACTTTGGCTGATGCAGCAAAGCCACCACAGTAGGACTCCTGGGAGGTCCGGGAGAATTCACAGAAGGTGACTTCTGAGCTGAGCCTTTGCAGGCAAGTAGAGCCTGTTTGGCAAACACTGAGGGTATGGGGTGGGAGCATTTCTCCCTAAGCTTGGTTGAAGGTAGGAAGAAGAGTGGCAAGTTTGGTGGTGTGGTGTCGGGTGGGGTGGGGTATAGAGGGCTGAGGAAGGGAGGCAGGCTTCTCTAGGGGTGGCCAGAGTGAAGGGGCAGCCTGGTCTGTCCCAGCTACTCATTCTTTAGTGTAGTGAGGATGGGAAAAGATGTACTTTGGGCTCAGACACATCCTGTTCAACCCCAGCTCTGGTATATACTGCATGGATGTCATGTGAAAAGTGACCACTCCTCCTAGAGTCTTATTTTCTCTTCCATGAAAGGGCGACGTTGACTCCCACCTTATTGGAGGATTAAACGCAACAAGGCTGTAGTTTGCTAACCACACCTGGTACCTGGAGGCTTCCCAAGAATTGGTGATGAATCATCATCATTCTCCATATTATTTTTTACCACAGCAGTTGACCCTAGAACAACTCAACTAGGACAACGTACTGGGGTGATCACTTTGTAAGTTGTATAAACGTCTAATCACTATGTCGTCCATCTGAAACTAATAGCATATTGTATGTTGACTGCAATTGAAAAATAAAAAATTATCTTAAAAATCTTGTGTTTTATAAATAGAAAGAGTACACTCTAAGATAATGATAAAAGTATAGCCTAAAAAGCACACAAACCAGTTACAGTCACTTATTAGCATTTTCAAGTATTATGTACTGTACATGATGGTATGTGCTACTGTTTTATACAACCGGCAGTGTAATAGGTTTGTTTACACCAGCCTCCCCATAAACACACGAGTACTATCATCTTATGAAGGTTCCGATGTCACTAGGCAATAGGAATTAGTCAGCCACTTTATAATGTTATGGGGCCACCATCATATATGTGGCCTGCCATTGACCAAAACGTCATTATTTGGCACATGGCTATAAGTGGGCCCGCACAGGTCAAACCCATGTTGTTCAAGGGTCAAATTACTTCTATCTACTATGGGGTTTTTTTTCCTTAAAAAAAAAAATCTTCTCCCAGAGGATCCCATTGTCTGGGTAAGAGGAAAGAGTAGGAAATGTCACTTCCACAAGAATTCAGCTCTCACCCTCTTAAATTCAGTGTCTGCGCTGACCTATTGCAATTCAGTCCTCACACCCCAGAGAGGACAAGCCTCCCAAGTGCTGCGCACCGAACACCTGCTACAAAGTCACACAACCAGCAGTGGTGTGCTGGCAAACGGTTAACAACCAGCTCTTGGTGGGGATAATCCCTCCTGTGTAGTGCTGGCATAAATACTCCCACCAATGTCAAGCTGCCAACCTGACATCACTGAACAGACCCACTGTACAAAATGAGCTCTCGTGAGCGAGTAGGAGGCTGCTTCAGTGAAGACTGACTGCACCCTGCAGGTAAGAGCACGACTGTCCCCATTTTACAGGTGAGGAAAATGAGGCTTATGGGGCTTAAGTCTATGTACTTAGAGACTCTGAATCTCTGTCTCTCTGCTTTACCAGGAGGCCTCTCAAAAAGTGCACCGTTTCCAGAATGGCTCTGGGGAGCTGGCAGAAGGACAGATGGACAGAGATGTGGGAATGCTATGATTGCTGGGAGACAGTTGCAAGGGGACCTCTGCTGTTCACAGACCCCAGGAAGGGGCCTAGCCCCCATGCAGCCTTGGGCCCAAGGTGACCTGCCTGCTCAGAGACAGCTGCAGAGAAAGAAACTGAGCCTGCAATTCCCCCAGTGACAGATGCATTTTTCCAACCAAATGAACAGCCACCCAGCAGGCGGTATTTACATTTCCCCTGCAAATGCTTTTTACTGTTTTGATTTTTTTTTTTCTTTAACAACTCTCTTCTGAACCAAACAAAAGCTCATTGTCTGAGCAGTTCCAGGTGCCCACAATGTTGTTTGTTCCACTGGGGACCATCGGGTTCCCTCAGCCTCTTGGTCACAGCCCACCCACTCCCCATATCAGTGGGAGGTCAGGGACCATTCGATGCTGCCCACCTGCCTGCAGTGTGACATTAGGCTAGTCATTTGACCTTCCTGAGGCTCAGTAGGTTCATCTCCGAGTGGGAGGCAGTGTCCTCACCCACACCCACACCTCACAGGGATGTCCAAGGGCCAATCATAGTGGATCGACATGATGAGCTCGG
Organism: Cynopterus sphinx; assembly: GCA_030015415.1. NCBI lineage: Eukaryota > Metazoa > Chordata > Mammalia > Chiroptera > Pteropodidae > Cynopterus > Cynopterus sphinx. The sequence continues at coordinate 80,893,776 of CM057379.1, read as the reverse complement.
TGTGGACTGTGGCACACAGACAGTGCCTGCTGCTCCAAACCTGGCCTCAAGAGCTCGGCAGCAACATGAGCGAGTTGGCAAAATGGTCTCAGGGCCCCTTCTGGTCCTGGCTGACAGATCGTGTCATTTGCTCCCAGGGTAACAAAGGATAAAATATATCTGAAACCTCTTTGCCCAGCTGGGTTATAACAGCTGAAAAGACCCGAGGGTCTTGCCCCTCCTACAGCTGGGTAAGAGCCCAGACCTAAGCCTCCACTCAGACCCAGGCTCCCTGGGGCCTTCATATGACTTTCTCATCTGCCAGATATAAACACCCACAGGTCCCTGTGAAGGACGAGGGTGAATCTGTGAGGGATGAGCAGGGCATCTCCAGCCCAGCCATGTCCACATAGTCTGACCTCATGTGGGAATGTGACTTTGCCTGAGGACTTCAGGGGTTAAACCACAGCTCCCCCAATTCCACGGACTAAAATGTTGTTAAAAGACCAGTTCTGACCAAAGGAAAAACCATGGCTCTCACATAAATATCAAATGAACATGTGTCAAAGATTTTATTTAATGCATTAACTAAAGAGAGAACAAACCAGTAAGATGCTACAAACAATTCAAAAGAAAACTCATAGAACCATGAGAACATGTAACAAATGAGGAATGCTGCAATGAACTTACAAATGAATGCAAACCAGGCCCATCCTAGGGCAATAATGAACGGCATTCCACTGGGCTCCATTCATTTATATTAATATGGACAAGAATCATTCATGTTATCCCTAGTTTTGTACAACTTTACAGAGTCGTAAAAAACTCAAAGGCTATGAAAGGTGGAGATAACTCTGTGCTGAATGGGATACACAGTAAACTTCCCCCCCCCCCCATATAAAGTCTGCAATTTAATTGGGATGACGAAAAATATCTGGAGATGGATGGTAGTAATGGTCGCACAGCAATGTGGATGTACTTAATGCCACTACATTGTGCAGTTAAAACTGGCTAAAATGTTAAATTTTATCTTATGTATATTTAATTACAATTTTAAAAAAGTCTCCAGTGTAAAAGATACTGCAATAGCCTCAACAGTGACCCTGTAGGGTCATTTTGTGGTCCCAAAGACCAGAGTTGTAAAGGGCTCTCATCTCCCCTTCCTCCAGAAAGTGGTCTTTTCTGCCCAGAACCCCTCCAGACCCAGCTTCATGGGGTAGATTGCTCTCACATGGAGGGTGGGCCAATCATACATATGGCAAGCAGGCCAGAGGCCCTGGGACAGAGTGGTGGCCGAAGTGACTAAAGGCCTCAGGTCTGCACTTGAGCATGCCATTGCAGGGGAGGGAGGGGAGGCCTCGACTCTATCCTCCCCAGAGCCCTCAAAACACACCCGCAGCAGAATAGCTGTTCCTGAGCCCCTCCCTCCAGAGAAGGTGAGGAGAGAGCACTGAATACCACATCATAAGGGAAACTGTTGAGAATATGAAGGGAACACCCCAAGGACCAAGTCAGCCCCTAGCTCCCAAGGCCTGGCAGGAGGCAGAGGGTGCAGACACGGTTGAGGAGCCCTTAGGAGATTCAGGCTACAGCACAGACTGTCTAGTGAGAAAGGGGCTGCCTCAGCAGGGGCAGAGAGAGCCTAAGCAGGAGGACAGCAGTAGTCATAGCCTGACAGAACACAAGCAGAGTGGAAGCCATGCAGAAGCTCACACCTCTTCAGCCTTCCCAGTATCAACCACCCTGGAGGCAGGAAGCCCCCTGAGATCTGCCTAGACAATGCACCCGTGGCCTCAGAGCCTATGGTATATGTGCCAGGTCTGTGGCCCAAGGCACAGGACACAGAAGAGACTCTAGTGTCTCCCCTACCCTCATGGCCTGATCAGAGAGGACTCCCAGGGACCTGGGCTCCCAGAAGCCTGGGTGCTTTTCTCTAATTCATATGAAGGCACCCTGTGGGCTGGCAGGAGCCCTGATCACCTGCTCAAAAAACAGGTGTAATGGACCCACTGCAGCTGGGGGCATGCTAGGCCAGTATTAGACACAGCTCTGCCCTCAGCAATACAATTTTCAGACTCTCTGGAACTTGCACGTGTCCACAACACTTCATCTCTCTCTCTCTCTCTCTCAGCTTAGTGATGGCTCTGAACAGAGAATGCCAGCTTCATCAAGGGGCAGTGACCCTCCCAGGCTCAGCTGTGAGCCTCAGGTCCAGGCCTGGTGGCTCCAAGGGCAGTGTCCTTACTCACATGGCCTTGCTCTCCTCCAGGAGGCACCTCCCTGAAGCTTTGTCCTGTCTGAATACCCAGAGTCTCAGTTCTTCTCTCTAGGAGCTCAGCAACCATGATCCTGTCTAGGACCAGTCCCACCAGGTTTGTTCATGGCTGGGTTACTAGAACACCTGTGCTCCTCCCCCAGCTACGAATCCTCTCAGATTCCTTTGTCAGTTCCCCCACCCCCACTCCACCCTCATCCCCCAGCACCCACTGGCCTCTTCTTTCAGGCCTGCCTGAAATTCCTTTAATTTTGAACTGTCAACTGGGTTCCTTTCCTCCCCCTTCAGCCTGGGACTGTGCTTGGGTTCCTGGTGCCTGTCTGATGACCACGGGGGCAAACATAGGGCTCCGGCCTCCCTGGAGATTGCCCAAAGGCTTCAGAATTAATAGTGCAGTCTGATTCCAAAATAGCATAAATTACATCCTGGAATCCATTACGTTCTGATCTGTTAGGCAGGAGGAAACGTGGTCTGTAGCAAAATAAAAGACATCCTGGAACCCATTATGGACTCGATAGAAGACAAAGGCAGCGAAAAAGGACATTATGGGATCGACGTGCCTAATAAACGACGTGTTGGCATCCCCCTTCCACCGGGCCGCGGATTAACAACAGATGTACTACACTAATGTCGATTTGTATGCTAATTTAAAACAACTGCGTGGCCTTTGCAGACAGGAATTCCATCAATGCAGCCCGGTTCTGTTCCCCACAGCTGCTGGTGGCAGAGGCAGGGGCCGGCTGGTGGGAGTTGTCTCTAGCCTGCCCCCACAGAGCCGCCTGTGGGGGAACCCCAGCTCAGGGGTCTCAGGGCCCCAACCCCTTCTCTCCTCAAGTTCTTTGCTGAGCCTGGCCTGTGAACCCAATACTCAGTTTGAAGAATCCTTAAAGGGTAGGACACAGAGAGCGTTGGGCTCTAGAGGGGACGTGGCACCAAGAATTCAGCTGGTTCGTCCATGGAACTGACAGTCACTGATCATTCGTTTCCCAAGGTTGAGCCATGCCTGGAGGGTGAAGACAGATCCTGGAATCTCAGAGAATCTCAGACCCACTGAGGTTACTTTGTTCTCCCCACACCACCATCTTGGATGAGAACTAGAGGCTGGGAGAAAGGATCTAGCCATCCCAAAGCCACATGGATGCTGCAGCCAGCCTAAGCACCTACAGGTTTGTGGGAAACTACGCCTATGGATGCCAGAAGAGTCTTTGTCCCACCAAAGAGCTTTCTTGAGGCCTCTTCAGGGCCTGGCCCCATCCCGAACACTAGGGACACAAATGAATCAGAGGAAGGCCTCAGCATCTTTCCCAGCAGCCATATAAACAAAGGTAGCTACAGGTCAGGGGACAGAGGCCGGAACAAGCTACAGGGCAGCACAGAGAAGGAAGTGATCACGAGGACCACATCCTTTCAGGTCCATTACCTCCCAAAGTATATGGCCCATGGGAGCCTTAGTGGCCCCTACAGCACAATGATCTATCACACAAACAACCTAAACTCACACTATCACATGGCATTCATGCCCCATTATGGAATATGTCTCCAACTACACATATGTCTGGCACAGCAGGAGTAGTCTGTGGGATGAGCACCTCACACAGGTGAGCTGGAAAGGCTGATCAGGCACCCCCACTCCTCAGCTCCATTGAGAGAGAGCATCACCTCTCGGTGACATGTCCAGAGCTGGCCTACCTGCCACTCTCACCTACCTACATTTCTGCTTGTCCCTCTCTCTCTGGCTTTCTCTGACCAAGTAGAAATACATAATATGGAGTCAGAAGGTAGAAGCCAAATTTTGGCTCTGCTACTAATCAGGTATGGCATTTTGCATGAGTTCTTTAACCTCTCTGAGCTTTGGGTTTTGATATGCAAAACAATCTTGAAGCGCTGCTAAGGGTTGACAGAGGATGTGTACATAGCACAGTGCTGGATACTTAGAAGATGTTTGGGAACAGTTCACTTTCTTCTACCCTGCCTGTGGCAGAAACAGATGTACTTACCCAAGATCCCATTTTCTTCTCTACATTTCCTCAAAAACCTAGATTTGACCAGGGCCATATGACTAGTTTAGGCGGATGAGTTATAAGAGGTTGAGGCAATGAAAAGTCCAAGTGCAACGTTCCGATTTCCCAACAGTTTCAGAGAGTACAGCTACAAGGTGGTGGCACTTCTGTCAACTGAAGCCCTTAGGAGTTCTGTAATGTTGGGACCTCCACTGACCACGTAGCTTGACCAAAAAAGAGGCTTTTGTTGTGCTTAACCCCTGATATCTTGGAGCTGTTTGTTACCAAAGTGTAACCTACTCTCTCTAGATAGTTACAACATCCTACATCCCAGGGTTATTGTAGGGATAGTATGAGATTATATGTATTAATGTAACTAGCATGACATAGAGACACTAACTTTTAGTTTCATTGTTTTCTCCTCATCTTCTTCTCATGATAACTTTGACACAGTTAAAGATCACACTTGCATTGGGAGAAAATTAGCTATTTTCAAAGGCCTTCGTCTTGGTGACACAAAAAAATAGACATGGGCCATATAATGATGTTTCAGTCAACAATGGACTGCATATGAGGTGGCGGTCCTATAAGATTTTAATGGGGCTGAAAAATTCCTATCACCTATTGCTCCTCCGAGCCTGCACAGCATGTTACTCTACAAAACAACAAAAGATTAAATGAAACACAATAGAAAATGAAGCAATTAAGACACAAGGTACATACAAGATGTATGAGGCTGTTGCTGGTGTAACATGGCATACTATTTTACTGCAAATTTTTATTTATTTTAACAAGTAGAAAGAGCATACTTTAAAATAACAGTGAAAAGTATAATATGGTAAATACAAAAACCAGTGACATAGTTATTTATTTTCTTTATCAAGTATTATGTACTGTACATGATTGCATGTGTTATCCTTTTATCGGACTGGCAGTGCAGCAGGTGTGTATACACCAGGATCTCCACAAATGTGAGTAATATGTTGCACTAGGATGTTATTACGGTTACAACGTTACTAGGTCTGTGTTAGGCTACCTCACCCTGGTTTATGAAAGTGCATTCTATGATGTTTGCTCAAGGATGAAATCACCTAACAATGCATTTCTCTGAATGTCTCCCCATCATTAAGCAGCATATGACTGTATCAATAGAGAGAAAAAACAGGTATGATATCAATGTAATAATCGTTATTGTTAGCATTTATCAAGCACTTAACCATGTGGCTAGATTGTTTACATAAATCTTTACCCAATCCTGATAACACTTGGTAGAAGACATTCTTCCCACTTAACAAATGAAGAAATTGAAGTCCAGGAAGTTAAGTAGAGATTTCCATGATGGTGTATAAAGAAAATGAGAAAAACCTCTTGCTACAAACACGTAGAAATGCTAGGTAAATATAACAAAAATTATTTTAAATGCATAGCTGAGTTCTCAAGAAAGAAAGGAGGCACTTATAAGAATAAAGAGGAAACTGAAAATAGAGTAGCTAATAGAGCAGATGCTGTAACTAACCTTGGAGTGGAGAGGGTGGGGGGTAGGGGGAGAGAAATCACCAGAGTCACCCAGCTGCTTCAATATGGGGTTTTCACACCCATGTGCTTTTAGGGTCTACGGAATGAGGGAGGGGAGCACCCTCCATGAAAGTTTTGCTAGAGGACTATCTGCCAGTCATAGAGAGGTGGAAATGAAGCTTCTCCCTTTTACCTAGGTTTAAACAGAAAGTCTCCCCTGATATATCCAAACCTCAGGTCTGTACCTTGTGTGGATCTGGGTTTGAATTAATCTTAGAAACTCACAAGAATCTATCCAGAAACCCACAGACCAAGAAATTAACATAAAAATCTATTCCTGCACAGCAATGCTCTGGAATGCCTTGTAAAACTTTGTGGAAGAATGGTTTCACAATCCAGGCAACAAGGGATTCTCACAGGAAAACAAGCTGTAACAAAGATGAGCTCATCATAAAAAAATTACAAAACAAATAAGGAAATAAGCTACCATGAGTGAGATACCATAAGCAAATAAGACAATAGAAAAGATTAAATACCAACAACATGAGAAAATATTATTCCAATATGAAAAAAATCTAAAATATATATGTATATACTAAAGGTATTTAAAACACTAGTTATAAAGAAGAGTTGAAATTAAACATAAATAAAAAAATAACTATATATAACTTGTAGAAATTAAAAATATAATAATTAAAGGTAAAAGTGAAATGAATAGGTAAAGGGCATATTGGACTGCTGACAATAAGATTAATAAATGAAAGTTGGATGTGAAAAATTGCCCGAAAGGCAGAGGTGAAACAAAGAAATAGAGACAATTCGTGGTTAAGAGACATGGAGGATTCTATCTGTCTAAGAGGACTTCCAGCTCGCCATTCCCGCAATGATTGCTTCTTGGAAGGTACAGTCATATGGTACCTTTCAGTCTCAGCATTCGGAGCTCCAGGAAGAGAGTATTTTAAGTCAGGTAAAATTATACATTTATCATTTCTTTAAACTTTCAGTGCCCCAAATCTAGCCACCTCAAGTTTTCAACATCATGACCTCAGTCTTAGCACAGTCGTTCTTAATCCTCATTTCACTGTTTTTGGTGCTGCCTATTGTTGAAGCAGTAGAAGTTGGAGATGAAATTGCTCTCTTGTTAGGTGATTCTCAGCATTACACAGGCACTTGTGCTTTTGGCGGGGTACGTGCATAAAAGAGAAATGGACAGATGTGACTGAAAGGCCTGCTGAATCAAACTTTGCCTTGAAAACATTTGTGCAATTTAGGTTAAAAACTGACTTTGGTATTTGAAAGAAAAAGTAAATAAGGTAATTCTTATTTGTTTCTCTATAATTGACAATAAATTCATACTTGTTAAATGGAATAAAAATGTTTTTTCACAAGAAGTAATGCACTGACAAATGAAGTCTATCATTTACATTTGCTTGTTAGAAAGAGGGTCAAAGAAGTGGGATGGCTGAAATTTACATAAGTAATATTTCATAGTCTCAGAATTCTCAAGCACATAAAATTGGAAGAAGGAAATTCTTGCCCAGAATCTTAGGAAGTTGCCACTGTTCAGCTGTATTGCTCAGGAGTTTTTTCTTCATATTTTTATTAGATTTATGTTTTGCTATCTCCCAAGTTAATATTGTATTTAGTATCAAATACAGACACTCAAAATTAAACCTTTTATTTCTTTGGGGGGAAAAAGTTTAGAAAAATATATTCAATGTATCTAACACTGAAATGGAGAAAAGATTTAATGTAAAAAAATATTTTATATTGACATTGAAATGGAGAAGAGATTTAATGTTTTTTGAAAAAACCTTTATATTAACTGAGCAACACCCCCATGGTGAGAAATAGTATATTAAATATAAATCCTTATGTTGTAAAAATATAAGTAAATAAATAAAAAAAATAGAAATTCCAGAGGCAAAGCAAAAAAAAAAAAAAAAAAAAAAAAAGGTAAAAAGGCAAAATGGCTTGGGTTTTTCTGGAAACAATTTAAAAAATATGTGAATCCTCATATATCAAGAATTCAAGGATTTCAATGCATCCCAAATAGATAACTATCAAAACTGACCCATATCTAGACAAGTAAGTGAATCTTCAGAACAAGTGAATCTCACATTCAGCTAATGAGAAAAATCAAATTATCTCCAAAGACAACTTCAGTAGACATCTAAATAGCAACAAAAGAGGCCAGAAGATAATGGTATAATAGCTCCAAAGTGCAGAGGAAAAATAATTATCAACCTAAAATTTTATGCCCACCTAAAGTATCATTCAAGAGTAATGACTTAATACAATTATTTTTGGACAAACAAAAACTTAAAGAAGCTAAAACTCAGATGCATTAAAGGAATGCAAATCTTTCAAATCATGCATAATTTTTCATCCATCAGAGTTCAAAAAAGTCATGTCTGGAGTGCGAAAAATGGCATAGATGATAGAGACTCTGTTCATCCCTCTGGCAACCAAATCAAAGTTGTGATGGAAACAAGGAGCAAGCAGCAAGGAAAAATCACATAGGATCTAAGTGAACAAGCCAAACAACTAGGGAGGAATCTAAGAAATCATCCTGCAATGGCAAAAGGTAGGATAGAGCTAGGATGCAGGGTTGCCCAGTCACAAATGGCTGAATGAGATGGAGGCTGAGGCAGCAGAAGAAACCCCTTAAAGGGGCCACCTCTGCAAGCGGATTTTCATAGGGACGGACCTACTCACTCTGAGCACCAGTGCCTATTAGGCTGTGCTCAGGGGGCACCAGGGACTCACAGGGAAATATTGTCGGAGTGAGGGCCAAGGGGAGACTTACACTGTATAGAAGTACCAGCGACATCCACTGTTCCCTGTTGAGCCCTCCCTCCTTCCAGTGCATGGACACAGTGCCGCCATAGCCATGACATCATCAAACTGAATAACAGAGGACGCTTCATTCAGAGGATTCCTTGAAACCCTGCCTCCCTCAACTCACAGCCCCACCCAAACCACATCCAGGTATATCTTCAGCGAGCCAGTTGCTCCTTGCTGAGCAGCGCCTAGACCCACACTGGAGGCCACTAGCCTCAGTTTCTGGTGCGGCCTTTTGAGGCAACTATAAGCACAGCACCTGTGGATTGCTTGCTGAATCTTAACAGGTGGTCCCAGAGGGGCAGAGGTTTGGGCTAAGTTTGACCTGCAGCTGAACCCCTCTCAGGACTATGCCACTGGACACCTACTTCACAAATCCACAGTAAGACCGGGAGACTTAGGAGCTTTGCTTAGTCCATAGAAACAGACACGGAAAGGCAACCAAAATGGGAAGACAAAGAAGCAGAAACCATATGAGAGAACAGAGGTCCAGATATAATGGAGTCAAGCAATCTAACAGATGCAGAGTTCAAAACACTGGTTATAAAGATGCTCAATGGACTTTTGGGAAGTGTAGAGAACTCCAAGAAAGAGACAAAAAACATAAAAATGGAAATGGAAATTATAAAAGGAAACCAGTCTGAAGTGAAGAACACATTATCTGAAATGAGAAGTACATTAAATGAAATAAGTAAAGGAATAAACAAAGTGAATAAAGAAAAGGATCGAATGCTTTGTCTAAAGAACAGGAAATCCAAGGACATACAATTAAAATGGCACGAAATAAAATGCTAAGACTAGAAAAATAATTTAAGGAGAATATGGGACACTGTTAAGGGTTCAAATATTCATCCAATTGGTATAAATAAATAAAATCAAGATGTTGAACAGCTGTTTGAAGAAATAATGATAGAAAACCTCCCAAACCTAGTGAAGGAAATTGATGTGAAACCCCAGGAAGCTCAGAGAATCCTAAAAAAAAACAGGGATCTAAAGAGGCCCACACCAAGACACATCATAATTAAAATGGCAGAGGTTAAATACAAAGAAAGAATATTAAAAGCAGCAAGAGAAAAACAGATGGTTACCTATAAGGGAACACCCATAAGATTGGCAGCTGATTTCTCATAAGAAACTATGCAGGACAGAAGGGCTTGGCACAAAATATTTGACGTGATGAAGACCCAGGATCTACAACCAAGGATACTTTAACCAGCAAAGCCATCATTTAGAGTTGAAGGACAGAGAAAGAGCTTCCCAGACAAAAATAAGCTAAAGGAATTTATCACCACCAAGCCTGTATTACAGAAAATGTTGGAGGGACTTCTTTAAGAAGAAAAAACATGTATCAAAAACAAGAATAAAGAATGGTAACAACTACATTCCTATCAATAAGTACCTTAGATGGAAAAGAATTAAGTGCTCCAACTAAAATATAGAGTAGATGAATGGAAAGGAAAACAAGACCCCTACATGTTCCTTATGAAAGACTCACTTCAGATTAAAAGACACACAGAGACTAAAAGATATTGCTTTGGTGGGCCTAGAAGGTATTTAATCAGAGAGAGATAAACACTATATGATTTCTTATTTGCAGAATCTAAGGAATAAAAAGAACAAACTAATAAAAAGCAGACTCACAAATATAGTGGACAATTTGATGATGGACAGAGGGTAGGGAGTTTGGGGAATAGAAAAATGGAGTGAAGTGTTAAAGAAGTACAAGTTAGTAGCTGATGAATGGTCGTGGGAATGGGGAGCATGTCATAGGGAACACAATTAGCATTAATATGTTGGCTGGGTGGAGGGTCTGGGGAGTGAAGGAGCAATTTGGGGGATTGTCTTATGAACTATATAGATGTCTAACCAATGTACTGTATATCTGAAAGTAATTAAAATAAATATTTTTTTTTAAAATCATGTCTGGTAACAACAAATATTGGCTACTATATGGAGCAACGGGGAACTTTTCATACACTGCTGGTGGAGTGAAAATTAGAACAGTGAGTTCGGACAGTAATTTGACACTATCTGGAAGAGTTAAAGGTAAGTGTTTTCAGTCTGGGTAGGCCTTTGCTCATATACACAAGGAACCAAAGATATAGATATTACCTACAGTCCTGCTTGCAATTGTGAAAAAGTGAAAGAAATATGTCTTCGAATAGGAGAATGATAAATAAACTGTAGTAAAGTCATTCAGTGGAATAAAACAGTTAAAATAGATGAACTGTAAGTTTAAAAAGTCAATATGAATAGATCTCACAAATATCTTAAGTGAAAAAGCAATCTGCAAAAGGATGAAAACAGCAGAACACCACCTATGAAAATTTTAAAACACACAGTCACTATACACATACATACATACATACATACATACATACATACATACATACAGAAATTTGCCTGAGAATGCACACACCAACTTGAGGTTAGTGTTATATGTGGGAAAGGAAAAGAGGAAAGGGATGAAGAGTAGGGCTTTTGTTGCACCTGACTTTAGCCATACCTATAACATGTTATGTCTTTAAAACACACTGTTCAGAATTAATTTAAAATAAATTAAAAAGAACAAACTGAACTGGACTTTGGGTGATAAACACACAATAGAATATATAGATATCAAATTATAATGTACGCCTGAAAATTATATAATTGTATTAACCAATGTTACCCCAATAAACTTAATAAAAAAAGAAATCAATATTTTCATACCTTTTGATGGAAGAATAAATACATAGAATTTATAAAGACTAAAAAAAAGAGCAAACTGTTTTGAAGTAATTATGACATAATGCTAGCAACTGTTTATTTTCATAAATATCTTATGGGGTGTTTTATATGCATTTTAATTTGTTTGAAATATTTCTTACATAAATTTTAAAAATTCAGAGTTGAATTTTATCATTAGGGTCCCAAGACATACTATGGGGTGCCCTATGCTGTGGCCTAACTCCACAAAGGGACATACCATGTTGCTCAGCTCACCTGTGTTTGGCATGAATAGCAGATATGCATTTACCACCACGCTCTCCTAACCAACACCCCCTCCCTAACAACTAAAGTGACAAAGAGTTCTTTTTTAAAAAAGTTACAAATGGACAAGAATATAGAAAGTAGGAGAGGAGTCAACAGCAGCAGAATGTGAAAACTACAAAACAAATGAGCACATGGTAACTGACTCTGCTGACCCAAGAATGTCAAGTCCTAAGTCACAAGAGGGGAGAGCTTGGCAAAGCTCACTTACACTGCAGAACACCTCTCCCCAAAATGGTACTCAGAAGAGTGAAGATATATAGAGGTGCTAAAAACATAATAGGTTCAATGTCCCACTCAGGCAGAGAATTGGAGACATTTTCTGGAGAGAAAAAAGAGGAGGTTCTCATCATTGAAGAATACAAGGAAGGACAGAGCGGGAGAGTTCCATACTGAAGACCAGCAGGTTAAGGGCAAGTTTATATACTGAATGTCAAGACACTCTCCACCAAGCCCACTGCCCTCACTCAACTTCCAGAACACAGGTAGCCAGACACCCTCTAGGTAAGACACGTTTCCTCAGGGGACCCTAACCAGTCCAACAGAACATCACTGAGGGCTTACTACACACTTATTCCTGCACACACCACACACATAGAAACCTCACACACTGCCCACTAAAGCACACACGTGCACAAAATTACACACATATTCCCCATTCACTACACACACAGCACATATATGCCACACGGGCACACAGTACCTTACAAACCACGTCCTAACATATATCCTCTCCTCTGTACCCATACATGTATCACACACACCCACCTGGCACAGACACTACAACCACCCCCATACATGCATGCACGGGCACTAACGTTATACGTACATGGACAATATGCACAATCACCATACTCATCCTATACACTTTCGGTGCACACACTCATCCTAAACACAACATGATACTCACAATGCCCACAGTATATGCAAACAGACCCCTGTTCCATGAGTCCACCTTGTGTCTGAGGGACCCTGACACTCACCCTTCTTGCCTTGGTTTCTGAATAAGGCCTCTGAGGACTTACTCTGTTGCCAAACCAAACAACTGACTACCTGCTCCTCTTCATCATGCCCAGGCCTTCCCTCAGCCTCAAGTCCTGGTGCCAGCAGCAGCAATAGCACAACCCCATATTTTAATCATTTATTCATTCATTTCCTCGTTAGTAAGTGTAGTGCAGTGCAAAAGCAAGACCTGGTTTCTGGTTCAGGATGAATCATTTACTCCCACATGGCCTTTATCTAATCACTTAACCACTTTACCCCATTTTTTTCACCTGTAAAATGGGACTATGGTGACTCCTGCCTGCTCTGTGGCATTACTGAAAAGGTAAAAGGAAACCAGGCTGTAGAGCCGATGCCCCACCAGCTGTGAGACAGCACCTGCCTCCCACGTGCTGGCTGCTGGGCCCATTCCCTGCAGACTCACTAGGCACTGAGCACTCAGCTGGGCACTTTCCAGAAGCCTCTAGACCCCTTAACACTCCTGCATGGTAAGGCTTCATTTTCCCATTTCACTGATGGAGAAAATGAGGCCCAGGGAAATCCTTCACTTGTCCAAAATTTCATAGCGAGGAGGTGGTGGGCCAGGTTTGACTATAAGCCTGGAGGCTCGAAATTCATTTTTTTTCCTCCTCTGAGTAGGGAGGGTTCTTGCAGACCAAAAAGCAGCCAAGAAAGATCCAACCCTTCAGCAGTCCACAGACTAGTTGGGAAGATGAACACAGGCTCTTGAGAAAAAAAAGAAGAAAACCAAACATGTGAGAGAAGCACTGAAAGAGAAGCCCAGGCAATTAATAACTATACAAGGCAGAGTGAGGCATGGGGATTCTGGAACATTCCAACCCCACTTCAGGAAACACGGCCCTTCCTGAGGGAAACTCCAGGCAATGCTTGGCCTCAGAAAGCATTTAGGAGGTTCTTTTGGGAACAGGGGACCCAGGGCCAAATGCACTTCCTCCACAGAGCCCAAGGGTCCCCTGGGTCCCTGCAACACTTCATATGGAAGAAGTGAGGGTTTGCACCAGTGTTTATGGGCTTCTAAGAGCATGTGGGCACTTTGTAAATGTGACTTGATGGTGGAACAGTTGGCTGAGGGAAGGGCTGTCCTCATCCCAGCTGCTCTGTGGTCTCCTGGGGGGCATTTTCCTGTGGTTTGCTGGTCCACGTGTACTGGGATCGCAGAGCTCTATGTCCTCAGCACATGTGGTTTACTGTCGTGTGGCACCAGTGCCATTTATGATCGAATGGGTCCACCTACACAGCAAAGGCATGAACATCACAAAACATTAACCACCCTGTTGAAACACTCTGCTGTCCCTCAGCCATTTCGTGACTTCATGCTATGAGGTATGTGATGTCTGGCAGTGAGCCCCTATGTCATGCTCCGTGGCTGCTGGTACCATGGAATGTCATTGCCAGATACCAAGACCCCAAGGACAGCATCTTCACCACACTCAGGAGCAATCCCAGCTTGGAAGACCTTCATATATCAAGCTCCTTTCCATCATACCTGAGTTCATGCTAATGAGGTGACTCTAGGTGGACGCCCTACATAGCTTCAAGTTGGGCCTGGGTGCCAGACAAACCAACCCTATGATTAGAGAGTTCAGTCCCATCTTCTAACTCCCACCTCCTGGGGGGTAAAGAGGAGCTGCAGATTGAGTAAAATCACCAATGGCCAATGATTTAATCAATTATGCCTACATAACAGAATCCCATATAAAAACCCCAAACAAATGGGACTTGGAGAGCTTCCAGAGCTTCTCAGATGCTGGGAAGGTGGTGCCTCTGGAGAGGACGTAGGAAGCCCGATGCATCTGTTCCTTTTGGCTGTTCCTGAGCTGTATCATTTATAACAAAATTGTAATCATAAGTACAGTCGTACACTGCATAATGATGTTGCTGTCAACGATGGACCACCTACATGATGGTGGTCCCAAAAGACTAATGGAGCTGAAAAATTCCTATCATCTAGTGACGTCGTAGCCATCATAAGGTTGTAGAGCAAAGCATTGCTCACAGGTTTGTGGAGAGGCCAGGGGAAACAAACCTGCGGCACTGGCAGTCATGTAAAAGGATAACACGTACGATCATGAACAGTACGTAACACTTGATCATAATAATAAGTGACTGTCATTAGTTTATGTATTTATTCGTGTATGTTTATGTATGTATTATGTACTTTTTATCATTATTTTAAAGTGTACTTTCTACTCATAAAAAAATTTGCTGTAAAACAGTATGCTGTGTTACGCCGGCAGCAGCCTCATACATCTCACGTTTACCTCATCTCTTCATTGCATTATTTTCTCTCGTGCTTGAATTTAATCTTTTGTTGTTTTGTACAGTAACTTGCTGTACAGGCTTGTAGGAGCAACAGACTCTACCATAGAGCCTACGTGTGTAGTATGTTATACTACCTAATTGTGTGTGAGTGCACTCTGTGATGTTTGTACAAGAACATAATCTCCCAATAACACATTTTCCTGAACATATCCTGAGTTCTGGGAGTAAGCCTAAAGGATTGTCTAACCTGAGGAGGGTGTTGTGGGAACCCACGAATTTGTGGTGAGCAGAGTGACAGAACTGCAGGTAGCCTGGGGATCACATTCGTCTCTGGCATCAGAGGTGTGGGCAGTCTTGTGAGACTCAGTCCTTAACTCATAGGGTCTGTGTAACTCCAGGTCGTTAGTGTCAGAGCTAAATTGAAGTGTTGAACACCCCGTTGATGTCAGAGAATTTGAGAACTGGTGTCGGGATGACGAATTTGGTGTCAGGAAAGAACACACACCTACATACAACAGCGTCCATCTTCCCCACAAAGATATCCCCTAAATTGCTATAAGCATAGTGTTCAGCCCTTTTCCAAGGAGACCCTGAGTTTTCAGGATACGCCTCCTTACATCTGCACCGCTCTTTACAGCCTACGAAGCCGTTCCTGTGTCTTGCCAGATTTCTCATCACCATAGCCCCAGGAGGTAGGTCTTAAACTCAAAAAGGCATTCCTTCTGCTCAACATGCGTGTCTACGGAGTCTGTCTGCCAGGCTGTAGAGGACCAGCTGATGGAAACATTTATGCTAGAAGATTCCTGCCCCCACTTTACAGATAAGGAAACTGAGGCCCTGCAAGGCTGTGACTTGCCCGACGTCCTCCCAGCTCAGTAGGGCAGAGCTCCAGCACCCAGGTCTATGAAAACCAGCACTGGGCACTTCCTGCTTTGGAGGAACCCGCCATCTGGGACCAGAGTCTCTGCTGAGCCCTAAGGACCTTGCCTCAAAGACGGTTCCTGTGCCTACAGATGGCTGGAAAGGAAGTGAAAAGGGAAGTGAGCCCCTCTCCTCCTCCCTCCCAGAACAGTCCTTGCCAGCACATGTTCAAGTCACAGAAACCACTCATTAAAGTTTTACAGTTTAACCACTGAACATGTTACTTTGTCTCCATAATTTATACCTGACCTGGGTGTCTAGACATGACATCATGGTAAGGTATGCCTCGTTCTGGGGGAAGTTTACAATAACCAGAGCCATAGTCACAACGGCCTTGCTCTACGGCAGCGGGGAGCCCCGCCGAGGGGAGTAAAGAGTCCCAGTCTCAGAGACCTCAAAGGTACCCAACCCCTCCCCAGCAGAACAACTACTAGAAACTCATTTCCAGAGGAGAAACCAACAGCAGGTGACTTACAAGGTCAGTTATGACCAGGAACAGTCATAACTTCTGATCTCAAACCCCAAACTCCATCCACACCACCTGCTGCCTCCTGAGTTCCATTCACAGCATCTGCTGCCTTAAAGGGGAATTGGGTTGGACCTCAGATCCAGGGCTCAAAGCTCTGTTTCCGGAACAATACCTTTGCAGGTGAGGTCACTCACCAATCCCTCAGCCCAGGGCTCCCAGCCCTGGCAGCAGGGCCAGGGATCCTAATGCTTCCATCTGCCAGACTTTTCAGGGTCACTGGCAGCTGAGTGACCCCCCACTTCTGTACCCCCTGATGCCCAGGGATCTGTGGACCTAAAACCATGTTGTACTCAGACACCCATCATGTTAAAAAAGTAGAGGCTTTCTCTCTCTCTCTCTCTCTCTCTCTCTCTCTCTCTCTCTCTCTCTCTCTCTCACACACACACACACACACACACACACACATTTTCAGGTCTACCACAGTTCTAAGCACCTGTATTCTGAAGGGAAAGACACCAAAATTAGTCACTGTGTTTCTAATACCACTGTGCATAGCACCAGGCAAGTTGGGCAAATCATAATAGTAACAAGAACCATTTTTTTTCCGGCCCTGCTATATACCACAGTCGGTGCACATCACGTACTTTTTATTCCCCTTATTTGACATACAATAGAATTAACCTGCGAGACAGGCATCACTGTGCCCAGTTTACAGACAAGGAAACTGAGATTCAGAGATAGAAAGTGACTTGCCCACAGGGTATGCAGAGCCACGATTTCAGCTCTTGGTCTGAGTTGAAGCCCCTGGTTTTTCCACCGTCCAAGCAGGTGAGGGATAACAGAATCTCTCGGCCAGGACGAACTGTGCTGGGAGTGTGAACGACACACCAGCCAAGCACAGAACCCTATCTGGGAGCTCAGCTGGGAAAGTGAGCCACCAGGAGCAAAGCAGTTAGTCAGTCACATGACACTAGGAAGGGGGAGGTGGTCAGCCCTTCTTTTCTACGGGCTGAGTGGAAAGCCTCTGCGCACAGCCCCCACCCCTCCCGTGGTGCTACGAGGCATGTCGACCTGAGCCAGCTGGCCTGGCTCATTCCCACACTCAGGGGTGGTCGTGTGTGGACCTCCAGAGAGCGCTTATAGTGTTTGTAAACCCCCCATACTCTGTCCATGGGTTTCTAGTGACAGAGGAAGGGGCCTGGTGCTTTCTGTCACCACCACCCGGATGTCTTGCGCAGGGGTGTAAGCAGGTCAACGTCCTTGCCTGGCTACAAAGCTGAAACTCCCCCAGATCCCAGCCCAGGGCTGAGGTCTCTGTTAAAATAGTGCAGAGAGAACGTTCTGGGTTTACAGTGGATCTCGAGCTGGTCTTAGTTGACCTAATGCCATTAAAAGAAAAATGATTAAATGGAGCCAGGAAGACATAGTTCATCAACCATGCACCTCAGGAGCAGGAGAACCAGTTAGGGCAGCAAAGGTAGAGGCCATAGGGACCTGTCTGGTCTGGAAAAGGACTGGGGGAACTGAGTCATATCAGCAAGAGGGAGGCAAAGATACTACATGATAGAGAACTACAAATATGCAGCAGGGCTTACACATAGGCATGAGACCAGGTCTCATGGGACTCAGATGAGACATAAAAGAAGCAGTCTCTCTCAAGGCAAGTGCCCTTCCACCCCAGATGTGAGGACTCAGGTAACTGTGTGGGGCCAGGACCACAGCAGACTCCCCAGACCATCCAGCCCCTGCCCAACTCTCACTGTCAGCCTCAAAATGTCACTTTGGCAGTCAAGGGCTGGGGCCCGAGACCTAGCTATCCCTCCACCACCTGCCAGGGAGTTTGGGGCTGGAAAAGCACCAGAAGTCATAGACCAAGAGGCTCCTTGGGCTGAACCTCCTCTGAAACTGTGCCCCACACCTCAGAATAGGAACCATATCTGCTCTGCAGGCTCAGACTCTCTGCAGGTAGAAACACTCTTCTGTGTGCATCTGATCTGACCCAAGCTTCCAGGGCAAGGGGAGAGAGCCAACCTGTAGAGGATCTAGGACCTCCCTGTTCCGGCTTGCTCTCCTGCAGTCACCTCAGGTCCACAGGTGCCCCTGAATGACCTTTGCCTTCCCAACCCTGGCGCAGGCCTCCCTCCAGGTCACACAGCCCTGTCCTTCCATCCCAGCTGCTGCCAGCCCAGGCTCCAAATTTCCAAGTGGAAGGGAGAAACAGGCCATTGGGTGGGCAGTGCTGAAGAAGGCTTTGGGAAGGTGAAATCTCCTTTCTCATAATTCATAGTGAAGGGAGCACATGGGGTGGGGAAAGAGCACCCACAGCTCTCAGATTTTTTCCAAGAGGCCCTCCCTGGCTTTGTGCTATCTCACTTCAGATTGCAAGAATGAGCTGTCTCTGTGCTTCAGCTGAACCGTCCATCCTCATGTCCTGATCCATATCTTCCCCTTAGCACATTGGATGACAATAGGAAGGTGTGCTACATCTGTTTACCCTGTTTTAAAAGTATGAAAGCTAAAGCTCAAGGTTCAAGGAACTTTCCAAGGGTCATCTGATGCCAAAAGAAAGCAAAGGAACCGGGATTTGAACTCAATGCTGCCCATCTACTTGATCATGAATTCTGTGACCTCTTCTATGGAGAATGACACAAGATATGGTTTTTGGGGACCTGGAACATTTGGATGGACCTCAAGCAGCAGCCAAGGCCTTCTTTGTGAATGCCTGACCATTTGAATCCCCCTTCAGGATATAGAGTTCACTCCTCAGCTCCTGGGAAGGTTGCAGGCTGGCAGCTCACCTTGGTCAGCCCCTTTAGGATTTATCTCAGCAAAGACAGATAGTCATATCCAATCATAGACCAACTTGAAAAATTAAAGGCCTAACTATGTGGCCTTTAATTTAGCTCAGGGATGTTCTGACGGGTCTTTCAATGTCACAGCTTCCCTGGGACAGGCTGAGCCTTCACTGAGGCTGCCCTATGTCCCAGCTTCTCATGCTTCTCCATCCATCCTGCTTCCCTTCCCATAACAGATGTTGTTCCTCAGAGTACCGCCCCCCGCCCCCAATAACCTTTCTGCATCAATCCCTCCCAGAGTTTTTGTCCTGGGGAACCCAACCCATGACAGCTCTGGCCTCCCACTTTCTCGATTCATGTGTCTTTGGCCCAGTGAACTGACTTGACTTTCTCAGGCCACAATAAGTAGGGGTGGCAGCCTTTCTTCAAAGGCTGTGATGGTTAATTTTATGTGTCAACTTCTCTGGGCTAAGGGACACCCAGATAGCTAGTAAGACATTATTTCTGGGTGTGTCTGTGAGGGTGCTCCCAGAAGAGATAAGCATTTGACTTGGTGGACTGAGTAAAGAAGATCACTCTCTCCAATGCCTGTGAGCATCACCCAGTCCTTAGAGGGCCTAAAAAGAACAAAAAGGTGGAGGAAGAATAAATTTACTCTCTCTGCTAGAGCTGAGACATCCATCATCTCTTGTCCTCGGATCCCAATATTCCTGGTTCTTGGGCCTTCCGGTTTGGACTGGAACTACACCACTGGCAGATAGCAGATTGTGAGACTCCTCAGTCTCCAAAATTGTGTGTCAGTTCCTCATAATAAGTTTCTTTCTATGTATCTACATATATCCTACTGGCTCTGCTCCTCTGGAGAATACTGACTAATTAATACATTAGCAGAAGCTAAGTTGGCAATTTTTTTTCTTTTAATTAACGCAGCAAAATACCTGGGGGCTTTCTCTTCAGAGTTACTATCAGTGGCCCTAGAGGGGCCAACTGGCCCACAGGGCAGGGCTACCGCAACGTTTCTCACACCCCTGACCTGGACCACCTGCAGGAGAAACATTACCTGGGGAGATTGTTAAACACACAGACACCTAGGTCTGCCCTGTGTTTAAACTGTTCCCCAGGTAAGCCAGGGAGCCAGGGACCAGGAGGCACACTCCAGCTTCCTCATCAACAGCTAAGCCTTCCGCCTCATAATGAGGAAATGAAAAGTAGCATTATCCAGGCTTCAGATGGGCACTGCCAGCTCTATACCTAAAAACAAATGTCCAGTAAAGCCCAGATGGCTTCAAATGTCCAAAATAGAGCTGCCCATTACAACTTAATTCACATCATCTAATTAAACTCCACTATTAAAAGACTCAATGCTATTTATTTATTTTAATAAAAATCAAAGGCACTGATAACAGTAAATCACATTTCCCCCCAGTTTTAATTTACAAAGTTTTTTCTCTGATACTACCTCATAAAATCTTCCAAACAACCCCAAAAGATAAGGTAGGTCAGGGACTATGTGTATTTTGGGGGATGGGATGAGGAAACTGAGGTATGTTGATCCTACAGCACTGAATCCAAATGAACCCCTGCCCTTCCCCCACACCTCAGCACCTGTCTGGAAAATAAAAATCGTGTGAAAATGCACTCTCACTGGTGCTTTACTCACTGACGTGAAAGCTGAAGCAGCTCTTTACGCCTCCAGGCCCCACATTTGCAGCCAGCATGCTGTTGGCCTGTACCTAAGTTACCAAGGGCCACCCTAGCCAAGGACTGCTGGAAAGCTGACTCAGGAATGTGCAAATGATTCTCCCCTCTCCTCAAACCTTTCTCCCTTCTCAATGGGGTTAACTCTTAGCCTGGAAATGCTCTCTTCACAGCCCTGGCAGTCTCGGTCTCTCACTCTCTCATTAGCTCTTTAACTCCCCACCCCCCACAATGTGAGGGTGGCTGTGGGCGTATAAATCCTCCTAGGCACAGACCAAGCCAGGTGTACAAGCAATACTCTTGAGGGAAGAAAAGCTCACAGCTCTGACTAAGGGACCTAGTTTGCGCAGAGCAGGGTGGGATCTGGAAATCTCCAAATCAGAGATGCAGGGGGGCAGCATGGCAGGTAGGACTTCTCATTCAGATGTGCTGTGGCTGGGTATAAACTTTTTACAGAAAAAAAAAAAACAGAGAGGCAGTGTGGTGAAGTAGAGAGCACAGGGTTTGGGGTCCAGTAAACAAGTGGGGCTCATGTTGCAGTTCTGTAACCCACCTCCCAGCCAGGTCACTTTATCTTCACTCATCTGGCTGGGCTCAGGGATAAGAAGGTTGGCCCATGTCTTCCTCACAGGGTGGTCCTGAGGCATATGGCTCATGTCCATGAAAGGCCAGAACCCCTAGCATTAAACACCTGCTGGATGTGTGTGAGAGGCCCAGACAAGAGGTGAGCTGATGTCTGCAGTTTACTTTAAAATGTGCCAAAAATAAGATGAAGAGAGGGATGGAGAGATGGATAGATATCTCACAACGCAAATATAGCAAAATGGTAAAATCTAAATAATGGCTGTGGGGTGGGGCGTTCACTGTAAAATTATTTTGACTTCTCTGTATGTTCACAATTTTTCATTAAAAAATTGGGGAGAGAAGAAGAAGAATCTTTTCAACAACAATATTGCCAAAATTGGATATCCATATGCAACAGACTGAATCCTTACCTAACACCACATATAAAAGGTAATTTAAATTGGATTAAAGACCTAAATGTAAGACCTAAAACTATAAATTTCCTAGAAGAAAACAAGAAAATCTTCATGACATTGACTTTGGCAATGATTTCTTGAATGAGACACCACAGGTAAAAAAGAAAAACAGACAAATGGGATTATATCAAGCTTAAAGTTTTTGTGCATTAAAAGACAAACAACAGAGTGAAAGGTCAACCAAAGAAATGAGAAAACATTCACAAATTGTATACCTGATAAAAAGTTAATATCCAGAATATATAAAGAACTCCTATAACTCGACAACAAAAAAATAAATGACCTGATTCAAAAATGGGCAAAGGACTTGAACAGACATTTCTTTAAAGATGATATACAAATAGCAACAGCATATGTAAGGATGCTCAATATTCTAATCATTAGGGAAATGCAAATCAAAACCACAATGAGATACCACCTCACACCTGTTAGGATGGCTACTATCGAAAAAAAAAAAAAGAAAAGAAAAGAAAGAAAGAGAGAGAGACAGAGAAGGAAGGAAGGAAGGAAGGAAGGAAGGAAGGAAGGAAGGAAGGAAGGAAGGAAGGAAGGAAGGAAGAAAGAAAGAAAGAAAGAAAGAAAGAAAGAAAGAAAGAAAGAAAGAAAGAAAGAAAGAAAGAAGAAAGAAAGAAAGAAAGAAAGAAAGAAAGAAAGAAAGAAAGAAAGAAAGAAAGAAAGAAAGAAAGAAAGAAAGAAAGAAAGAAAAGAAAAGAAAAGAAAATAGCAAGTGTTAGTGAGGATGTGAAGAAATTGAAACCCTTGTGCATCGTTGGTGGGAATGTAAAAGGTTGCAGCTGCTGTGGAAAACAGTATGACAGTTCCTCAAAAAAAATTAAAAATAGAACCACCACATGACCCAGCAATCCCACTTCCAAGTATATATTCAAAAGACTTGAAAGCAGAATTATGAAGAAATATTTTCCCACTCATGTTCATAAAAGCAGTATTAACAATAGCCAAGAGACAGAAGCCACCCAAATGGCCATTGAGAGATGAACGGATAAACAAAAGTGGTATATACAGGCAATGGAATATTATTCAGTCTTAAAAAGGAAGGTAATCCTGTCATATGGTACAACATAGATAAACTTGAGGGCTAAGTGAAATAAGCCAGTCACAGAAAGACAAATACTGCACAATTCCACTTATATGAGTAAAGCAGTCAAATTCATAAAAACAGAAAGTAGTGGGAAATGGGAAGATACTGTTTATTGGCTATAGAGTTTCAGTTTTGCAAAATATAAAAGGTTGGAGATTTGTTGCACAACAGAATGAGTGTACATACAGAACTGTACACTTAAAAATGGTTAAGATGATAAATTTTATGTTAATTTTTAACCATATATATTTTTTTTAAGTTTGGGGAAATAAGAGGTCAAAGCTCAGAGTCAACTGTTTGTTCCAGAAGAGTCCTGGCCCAGAATCCTGCCACCTGGAGAAGGTCTGGGCCAGAGACACCTTAGACCAGGCTGACCCTAATCAGCCCCCATTTTACAGATGAAAACACAGATCAAGGGCCTGGCTCATATTCAGACAAACACCTGCACAACTGTGCAGAAACAGAATCTTCAAAGCCTGGGTTCGGTCTTCTGAGCAGGAGCTCTCTCCCTGCATGGAAACCCAGAAACCAGACTTTTGATATTTAATGAACACTCAGTGAGCACCTCATACATGCTGGACCCTCTGGTGGGCACCAAGACACAGAGGAGTCAGATTTCCGTCCTGCCATCCAGGCGCTGGTTGGTGGGGAAGGCTGTCTAACAAAGAGTTCAATAACTCATCATCCAATATGCTACTTGCCATGAGTGTGTGCTTGGGGTGCAGAGGCAGCACAGACAATGGTCACACCTCTCTCGATGGTGCTGGGATGAGGAAGGCTAACAGAAGGAAGAGGTAGCCATGCAAGTGGTTAAAGGACGACAGAAGAGTTCCACGGTAGGCAAACAGGGAAGAGTACTGGTGGCCTGGGAACAGCTAGTGCAAATGTACAGAGGCGGGAAGCAGTCTGATGTGTTTAGATTATTAAAAGCTGCTTAGTTTTGCTGGAGCTTAAAGTGTAAGAAGAGACGTGGAGCTGAGGCCTGAGAGAGACAGAAGCTTAAGGAGTCCATACATCTTCCAGTGGAGGAAGGGGAGCAATGAAGGGTTTTCAGAGGGACATCAGAAAGGTTCAATCTGCCCCTCAGGGGATACCCCTGATGGTCATGCAAAGGGTGGATTTGAGAACAAGTTCTGAGGCAGGATCTCAGAAAGAATATGTTGAAAGCCATATTCTTACCAGAGTGACTGCTTAGACCATGGGGCTCCCTGGGGAGCTGTCATTCACAGGCCAGGCCTTCAATAATCCTTGAGGGGACAGAAATTCCAAATTACAGGGTTCCCTTGGTATCACTGAGAATATCACAGATAGGCCACCTCTACACACAAGCAAAGGGGGGGTGCCAAGTGGCCAAAGGTCCCCCTCCCATCCTCAGGTGTTCAGAATTCTGGAAAAAAGGGGAGCTATGGACTGAATTGTGTCTCCCCAAAATTCATGTTGAAGCCCTAACCCCCAATGTAATAGTATTTGGAGATGGAATCCTGGGGAGGTGATTGGGTTTTGATGAGGTCATGAGGGTGGGGCCTCATGATGGGATTAATATTCTTTCAAGAAAAGACACCAAAGAGAGCTCTCTCCCTGCCCCCAACCTACCATGTGAAGACACAGTGAGAAAGTGGCAAGGAAAAGAGCTCTCACCAGGAACTGAATCTGCCCATATCTTGATCTTGACTTCACAGCATCCCAAATTGTCTGTTTAAGCTACTTAGTCTATGGTATTCTGTTATAACAGCCTGAGTCAAGATAAGTGGGTTGGAAGAGAGCCCATCATTGAGAATAAGTGAATACAAACTATGCTGTCATCTCATTAAAATAAATTGGGTCAAGCTTCCTCACAGGGCATTTGTGCAGCCTAGAGGGTGGCTCTCCATCTTCCCTTGGGGAAGGACAGCTCCACCAATCCTCACAAAACAGAGTCTGGTGGGGCTGCATTGTGCCTCCTGGGGGCATATGGAAATAGCCTACAGAGGTGGGAAGAGTGAGCTTGGTGACATCCAGGCAGGGCTCCAGCAATCCCACCACCTCCTGCTCAAGGAGCTGCACAAATCAGCTCCCTGCTCCAGGCCTACATCCCCCAGCTCCCATGTAGCTCATGAGAATTATGGTCAGGCACCAAGAACGCAGATTTGCCCAGTTCTGGCTCATAGTGCTTTGCAAAGGGTGGCTGATTCCTCAGTTTCAGAAAATGTCAGCCCCCATGTGTTCCTCTCCTCACCAGGAAGGCCCAGGATCTGCTTTCCTCTGTAAGTTCTCAGCCCTAAGTCCTGAGAGCTGAGACCCCTCTGCCCCACAGTGGGATCAACTGTAAGAAAAATGTCCTGTCCAACCTCTGGGAGAGCTGAACTCCCATCCACCTTCCTCCTCTTTCTAGAAAAGACTGAGCTTAGGGTCAGGATGGCAGCAGGCTTTAACAGAGAATGTCTAGTTCAATGAGCCCACTTCTGCTTGTCAGTTGCATCCTGTTCTTGCTTTCTAAGAAGCGCAGACCCCTCTTCTGGGAAAAGAGAGAGTGTTTTCCAGTGTTTTCACCATGGGAGTCTTCCTTGCCAGCCCCTCTTCAGCTCAGGTGTGGGCTCCTGATTTGCTCTGCTCAGACTCATCCTGCAGATTCCTGCGTTCACTTCTCAGTACATCCCAGTTCTAGGATTCTCATGATGAGTCCAGTCTGCTGGCTATTGAGTTCTCCCTCTACCCCTACAGGTGTCATTGGGGGCTAGAGGAATGTGGGTCTCGGTAAGCCATGTGGGGAGCTGTTGGTGATGCTGCAGCCCTGGATATCCCAGAAAGAGAAGCAAAAATACCTAGAAGATGGAGTTGTTGAGTTACAAGTGCTCCCTGTTATCCACCACAACAGACCAAGGGTTCTGCTAAGCACAGGCAGGCCCCAAACAAGCAACCCTATAAACCCCCAAGGGTGGGACTAGGGTGGACCAATGGCCTCAGCTGGCCATAGGATCTGCCCAGGCTAGGAGAGTATAGGTGGATGAGCTTATGGCTGAAGACGTTGACCAAGGCCCTTCCCCTTTCCTGGCCACAATGTTGGTGACATGTGCTCACTGCCTTGGACACCAGCCCCAGCTAGAAGGCAGTGGGAATGCTTCCCTGCAGTAATGTGACAGGTTGAGCATTCCGGCTACCCAAAACCAAAGTGTATGAATCCCAGTATATGACCTTGGCCCCGGAGAGGATCATAATGGTAAGGGGAAGAAGGTAGAAAACCAACTCCCTGATCTACTGAATGGAATAACTATTCCTTTCTTTACATTTTTTCCTATTTTCCTAATGTAACCTCCCACATGTAGGCCATGCTCTAAAAAGTTCTTTACTTCCCTCCTGAGTGTTCTACAGAAAAGCCCACTGGTATTTAAAAGGCCATTTGGAGGATAAACATGTTCTCCCCAGAGCTAATCGGGGGACCCCAGCCTCCCTAAAGGCAGCCTTGGCCCAGCCACTCAGCTGGGTGGAACGCACATCTGCTGCCATTTACCTGGCTGCTCTTTCTCTCCCATCCACAGCCTCCCCTTCCCCACACTCTAACACCTCACTTCAAGAGCATTTGCACCATTCCAGGGTTCATGTGGTCCAGCTCTCTGTCTCTCGGCTAGCCTCTACTCACCTCTCAAAGAGGTGGTTTACTAGAGCAAGAGAGACTGACTTCCCCAAACTCTGCCCTGCCCTTTCCCACACCTTGGCAGAGGCCCCTAACTTCCTATCCTATGTTCAGGATGTTGGAGTGAGTGACAGGAGAGCTTTGTCTTAAACCTGAAGGCTCTGCCCTGGAGAGACGAAGGATCTCTCTGGCCAACAGGGAAATGCCCAGGTTTCCCCTGGGTGGCCCAACTCTGACCCAGAAGGGTCTCCGAAAATTCATGAGATTAGCTATCATCTCCATGGCATAACTCTGGTCCCTACAACCCCCTGTGAATTGCCCATAGGAAAAGAAGGAGCCACCATGGGGAGTGCTGAGAGCCCTCTACATGTACAGATGGCCCAGCAGCTGAGTGATGTGCTTATGACATGGGCCAGCCCCTGTGCAAGCTTTTTCCAGAAAAAGTAAAGGCAGGTGATATCTGTGTATATTTACAGCCCCACACAGCATGATAGGAGGTGCTGAAAGATGTTTGTCTGACAACGAAACCCATCCCAACAGCTGGAACCACTCCAGGCTGGATTGGAGTATCAAAGGGGCCAGAATCTCATCAGTGAGGCCACGCTGCCTGTTGAGGCTGAGAGCAAGAGCAGATTCTGAACAAAACCGCCCCTCAGCTTGTCCTCTCCACCAGATCAGGGCCCAGTGTTTACTGAAGACGCCAGGAAAGAGGCATATGTTAGAAGTGACTGAGTCAGATTCTATGAAGTGTCCTCTTCAGCTCAGACAGACAGACAGCCAGCAGCAAGGATAGAACTTTCCTTTTCCCAACACGCAGACTCCACCTCCCCCATTGACCCTGCAGGTCCTCACACAAGTAATATCACTATTTCTCTAAGCCTGTTACTCATCTCTACAATGGGTATAATCCTACAGTTGAAGCTCATATATAACACACATAAAAATTGCCTTTGCATCCATTCATTCAGTTAAGAAACATTCCAGGTTCCAGCTCTTTGCCAGTGGCTGGGGAAGCAGAAATAAGTATGATGAGGATATAAACTGCATGGAGGTCAGTCAGTGAGAAGACTCCCTGTATAATAAGAGGGGCAGAGGCCCAGCTTCACAGGTTGGAGAAGATCTTAAAAGCAAGGAAGCTGAGTAGGAGAAGGTGGACAGTTCTTCCAAGAAGCTTGGCTGAGAAGGAAGCTCAAATCAAGGCGGCAGCTTAAGGGCAATGCAAAGTTCAATAAGATTGTCTTCTTATAGATGAGGGATGCTTGGTGTGCTCATATGCTGATTGGAAGGAACCAGTTAGTAAAAAGAAAATACAGAAGAGAGGGGAAGCCCAGTGGAGTGGAGTCCCAAGAAAGTGAGCTAAGCTGGATCCAGAAGGCCAGGTCTTGAGCTGCTAGAAGACTCGAGTACCTACCTACTGTGGGTCTCACAGCACCTCAAACACACCTTTAGCAATGTCTTTATTTCACAGTATTAGGGTTATTTGCTCACTTCTCTGGCCTTGGCACCGTTTCTCTCATTCATAACCCACCTGGTTGCTCCAGAGGCCCCTTTTCATCAATATGACCCACACATCTAGCACAGTGACTAGAACCTCAGCTACTTTGAATAAATTGTGCTACTTGCCTGTCCCTCCCTTTAATGACAACCATGGTAGGCAAGTCTCAGAAACATCATTAGACTCACTGAGAATCATTTCTCTGAAACGCTGAGCTCTGCAGATTGGCCAGGAGGTTGCAGGCTCTTCCCAAGAGAACTCCTCTGGCTTTGAACCCTCAGCCATTCAAAACACAAACATGCTCATACACAGAGCTCTAGCCAGAGATGAAATGTCAACATCATCTTGGACTCAAATCAGTCAGTTCCATGCTTGGATGCACTAGCTGAGCTACCTCGCCCCAGGCCTGCCCTTGCCTATATGGGGGCCCAGGAGGTTTAGTCCCTGTCGTGGCCAGGACTACAGCTGAATTTTTTTTTTAAGAGAAAAAAATCCCCATACTTTTGTTAAAGTTATCATTTATCATCTCTTGACGAATTTGTGGCAGATCTCCCCCACAATACCAAAGCGACATGAGATCTAGCCTCCAAAACGCAATGAACCAGACCTTCTTAGGTACTTCAGAAAGGGACAAACTCACAGTCCAGATGAATTGTCCCTAGTGCTGAGACAACTTAGGTGGGATTTCTCAAGAACTCAAAGGTCCCAAGTGGCTTAGAATAAAAAGCACTCAGTCAGGAGCAAAGACCCAGGCTCCAGTTCTTCACAGGCTACTTCTCAGCTGGATAACTTTGACCAAGTTCCTGGTTCATAAGCCCTGTCATCTTCATGTGCCCTCACATGGAAGAAGTGGAGAGAGAGCTCTCTGGGGTCTCTTTCATAAGGGCACTAATCCCATTCATAAAGGTTCCGCCCTCATGACCTATTCACCTCCCAAAGGCTTCTCCTCCTAATGTTATCACATTGGAGAATAGGTTTCAACATATGAATGGCCAGAGTCAGTGAGGAGGACACACAAACATTCAGCATATAGTAGCATCTATATCATGGAAATATAGACTAATATGACTGAGAGCCCTTTCTAAAGTGTAAAGTACCATTTCAAAGGTAATAAATAATGACATGATGATATGAATATTGATAAAGGTGATGATGTTACCTCTGCTGCCAGCCAATTAAACTAATCAGAGGGACATCTATTGGTAGAATGTGGCTTAAGAAACTACTTTTAAAATTAAACGTAATGCTGAAGTAATGGTACTGTATCTCATACTTAATGCTGACTCTAGATTGCACTGGCAGAAATCATGTTCCAGGCACACCCTTGAGCAAACCCTAAGTGTCAAAAACTCTTTCAGGTATCACAAAGGGAAAAGAATGATGACAAACACCTTCTGATCTCCAGAGCCTGTTAGTCTGTTTGTACCAGTACAATTGGCCTTAACTCAATAATTCAGCACAGTAATTTATACTAAAGCAAATTACTAAATACGTGGACAAAGATTTAGCTAAAAGATGTTCATGAGTTCCAGTTCCAGTGATAATGGAGTGGCTTGTATCAGACTAACTCTGCTTTAGATAAAAATTATTAACTCTAGATAAAAAAATTAAAACAACTATTTGAATACACCAGAGACCAACATAAAGCCAGCAGAAACTAGAGAGAACTCGAACCTTGCGAAAGAGTAATAAATAGCACTGAGTGAATTCTGCATTATATGACTTTTCCCCTGAGAGCACACCTCAGTTCAGCCAGTGAAGGGTAGCCAGAACTTAAGTCAAAAACTGCAATTATTTAGGCTTAAGGCTGCCAGAGAACATGGGAACTAAGGGAAGAAATCTAATAAAGAAGTGGGGACGCAAAGCAGAGAGCCCCAAACTCTATATAAAAGAGTTTGGCTAATCCCTAAACTGTGCATGTACAGGGAAGATCCAATGTGTTTAGTAAGGGACAACAGTGGAAAGGCTACAAAAGTGAGTAGAGGTATCAGCTGCTACCCAATAGAAGGAAGATGATTTAGAACTTGCATCTCTCCAAGTTAGGGGATTAACACCTAGGACTTGCCTTTGAACCCACAGAAATGCTATGCCTTAAGAGTAAAAACTACATCCCAGGTCTAAGGGATTTACATATCCACCCCAATAAAATACAAAAACCAAGCCTTAACAAATTTACAGTAACTTAAATGCTTGCTAGAACAAAAATCAACACTCTTCAAGGAAACCAGAATCTCTACAGCATACCCAAATGTTCAGTTTATAACCTAAATTATTAACGTGGAAAGGAAGAAAGGCAGGAAAAAAAGAAAAAAAAAGGAAAGAGGGAAGAAAGAATAAACCATTATCACCCAAGTCAAGAGAAAAGTGTCAATACAAACAAACCTTAAGACAACCCAAATGTTGGAAATAGAAAATGAGGACTTAAAAGAAGCTATTGTATATAACTTCTAGGATATAAAATAAATTATGGCCATAGTGAGTGAACAGATGAGAAAATGTTATCAGGGAAATATAAACAAAAATTAAATAAATAAAATTGAAATTCTAGAACTGAAAAGTACAATATCGGAAATAAAAATCTCACTGGATGGGCTTAACAGAAGATTGCAGCTGTCAGAAGAAAGAGTCAATGAACTCAAAGATGGTGTAATAGAAATTATCCAATCTGAGCAATGGAGAGGGAAAAACAGAACCTAATGATAACATCAAGCAATCTAACACGTACAACTGGAATCTCGAGAGGAGAGGGGAGCATAGGGCAGAAAAATATTTAAAGATATCATGAACAAAATTTTTCTAATTTGGTTTTTAAAAACTGGAACTTATATAGATCCAAATGTGTGAAGAACCCAAAGCAATATTAAGAAAATCCTATTTGATAACATCATAGGCAAACTGCTTAAAGGTGAAAATAAAGAAAAATCTTGAAAACAACCAGTGAGAGCAAGACGTAGGGGTGCAACATTCACAGAGGAGAAACAACAAACAAGTATAGCAGACTTTTCATCCGAAAGACAATGGAACAACTAATGTGTTTAAAGTACTGAAAGAAAATAAATCACCAATCCAAAATTATGAACTCAGTAAAAATACTATTCAAAACTTAATGGAAAATAAAGTATTCGAGTTGATGATTGGGAAAAAATGGAACCCTTGAATGTTGCTGGGAATGTAAAATGGTGCAGCCACTATAAACAGTTTTGCTGTTCCTCAGCAAGTTAAACATAGAATTACCATATGATGCAGAAACCCCAATCTTAAGTATATATCAAAAAATAGAAATCAGGTGTTCAAACAAAAACTGAGATGTGAACGTTCATAGCAGCACCATTCACAAAAGCTGAAAGGTGGAAACAACCCAAATGTCCATCAACGGTGAATGAAAAAACAAAATGTGGTATATCCATATAATGGAATTTTATTCATTATTCAGAAATATGCCACAACTTGGATGTTTAAAACATTATACTAAGTAAAAGAAGCCGACACAATATGTATGGTTCTATTTATATGAAATATCCAGAATAGGAAAATCAATAGAGACAGAAAACAGATTTATGATTGCCAAGGGCTAAGGTAAGGGAGAATGGGGAATGACTACTAAATGGGTATAAGGTATCTCTTTGGGGTGGTAAAAAAATTTTGGTGATGGTTGTAAAACATTGTGAATGTATTTAATGCCACTAAATAATACACTTTAGAATGGTTTAAGTAGTCAATTTTATGTTATGTGTATTTTACTACAATTTAATTAATTAATTAACTAACTAAAATTAAGGCAAAGTAAATACTAAAAAGCTCTTTTTAGTGAGAGAATTCACTGTGTGAAGATCTGCACTATAAGAAATGTTGAAGTAATTTCTTGGGGTTGAGAAGAAAGCATACCAGATGGAGGCTCAGAGCTCCAAGAAGAAATTAAAGATCACTGGAAATCATAACTACGGGATAAACAGAAGACTATTTTTTTCCTCCTTTCACTTTTCAAAAAGATTATCTGACTGATTAATGCAAAATTATAATATTGAGTGCAAATTTTATGAAATATTTGGATTTAAAACATATGACAATAGCACAAAAGAAGGTAGGGGTGAATAAATGGAAGTGTATTTTTAATAGTCTCTTTTAACTTACATGGAATAGCCCATATTTACTCTGTTTACTATGATAAATTAAGGAAGCAGACTGTAATCCTCAGAAGAACAACTGAGAATACAGAAGTATAACTAAAAATCCAATAAGGAAAATATGCAATTTCTGTTTTCAGTCATACTAACTCATACTTAACTTGCCCTCCCACCATAAACAATTCAAATACCTTTTGACCCAGCAATTGCACTTCTGGGTATTTATCCAAAGAAAATCAAAACAATAATTCATAGAGATCCATGCACTCCAATATTCATGGCAGCAAAATATACAATAGCCAAGATATGAAAGCAAAATAAATGCCCATCAACAGACAATTGGATAAAGAAATTATGGTGTATATATGTATGTATGTATGTATGTATGTATAATTATGGTGTATATATGTATATATACATACATACATACACACACACACATATACACACACACACACATATATACACACATACATATCTATATATATAATGGAATATTACTCAGCTATTTTAAAAAATGAAATCCTACCATTTGCAACAACATGGATGGACCTAGAGGTTATTATGCTGAGCGAAATAAGTCAGACAGAGAAAAATAAATACCATATGATTTCACTCATATGTGGAATCTCAGGAACAAAAAGAACAAACTAATCAAAAACAGACTCAGAAATATAGTGGACAATTTGGTGACAGACAGAGGGAAGGAGAATGGAAGGCTGGCAGAATGGGATGAAGGATTAAAGAAGTACAAATTAGTAGTTGATAGTTGGGCACAAGAATGGGGAGCATGGTACAGGGAATGCAGTTATATGATGGCTAAATGGAGGGCCAGGGAAGGTACGGAGCAATTAGGGGCATTGTTTTATCAACAATACAGATGTCTATACAATGTATGATATACTTGAAACAAATTAAAATAAATAAATTTATTTTAAAAATAAATAAATTAGACAAAATTTATGAAACAAATGTTCACAGACATTGAATGATATGAAACAATGATTCCCAAGAGAAGAAAAAAAAAAGGTGGTTCCTAGAGGTACCTTCTGAACCAGAGCACGTGAAGGGGTGACTAAGTAGAATATGGCAATATCTCTCTGACTTGAAGAGAAAGAAATGAGAGTTCAGGAAGTCTAGGGCAAAATTTGGTGGACAGAATATCAGAGAGATGAGAATTATGTAGAGAATTATTCATGGAATCAAAACTTATTGAACAGTACACTTCTGGTGTATATAAATTATATGTATAAAATAAATTATATGTAAATTATACCTCAATAGGGTTGATTTAAAAGGCATAAATAATTATTAAAATTAAAAATATAGAACATATATAGCCCTATATCTATATATAGTCCTATGTTTGTAAAATCTGTCATTAAATTCATTTGATAACAATGAATACGTTACCAAAAACTCCCCCACAAAGAAAATACAGGTCTAGATGGTTTCACTGTGAATTCTATTAAACATTTAAGAAAAACATAATATCAACTTTACAAAAAAAAATGCTTTCAGAAAATAGAGGAGGAAAAATCTACTAACTTGTTTTGTGAAAACAACATAACCCTCACAACAAAATCTGACAGACATCATAAGGAAAAAAAATTACAGATAAATATCAAATATGGAAATATAAAAAAGAATAATACCTCCAAATGAAGTTTATCCCAGTAATAATAAGGTTATTCTCAGGGGGAAAAAAAGTTACTTTAGTATTCTAAATCAATGTAATTTGTTACATTAACATAATAAAGAGTAAAAAATATGATCACCTCAGGATATATGAAAAAACAGCATGTGACAAGATGTATATGTTGTATTCTCAACAAACTAAGAATAGAAGTGATTATCTTCATCTAATAATGGGCATATATGAAAAATCTATTGCTAACCACATATTTAATATTGAAATATTGAGAACTTCTCCCTATGACCAGAAACAGGGTAAATATGTCTGTTCTTACCACTTCTAATAAACATTTTACTAGAAGTTCTAGCCAACTCAATAAGTTATCAAAAAGAAATAAAAGTCATAAAGATTTGAAAGAAAGAAGCAAATATATATTTATTCACAGAGGACATGATAGTTTTTGAAGAAAATTTTAAAAAATCAATAAATAAACTACTAGAACTAATAAATAAATTTAGCATTGTTTTTGTATACAAAGTAAATATTTTAGAATCAGATATATTTCTATATACTAGCGGCAAAAATTAGAAAATGAAATTTTAAAAAGCAATTCCATTTTTTAAAAAGCACCAGAAACACAAAATATTTAGAAATAAATTTAATAAAAGTCAAGCAAGCCCTCTACTCTGAAAACTACAAAACATGGCTGAGAAAAATCAAAGAGGGCCTAAAAAAACGGAGAGCTATACCATGTTCATGAATCCACAAACTCATTATCAATATTTCCATTCTCCCCAAATTGGCCTATGAATTCATCACAATCCTCATCTCAATCCCAAGTCAGTTCTTGGATAAGTTGATTGTGAAATTTTTATGGAAATGTATAGGAACTAGAGAGGTCAAAACAGTCATTAAAAAGGAAATATAACAATTACCTTTCATTTCATTCCCACTAGAACATCTAAAATTAAAAAGACTAATATCACCAAATTTTGGCAAAAATGTGGAACAAATAGAACATACTTTGCTTGTGAGAATGTAAACTGTTAAAATACCTTTGGAAAACAGTTTGGCTGTTTCTTATGAAATTAAATGACCCAATTAAAAATGGGCAAAAGTCTTGGTCAGACAGTTTCACCTAAAAAAAGATATAAGAATGACTGGTAAGCACATCAGACAGGCATACCAAAAAATGCTCAACATCATCAGTTAATAGGAAAGTGCAAATTAAAATCAAAAGGAGAGCATTTCACTCCCACTACAATAGCTAAAATAAAATTTAAAAAACTGAAAACACCAAATGTTGGCAAGGATGTGGAGCAATTGGAACATACTTTCCTTGTGGCAGTATAAAATGGTAAAACCATATAAAAAGAGTTTGGCTCTTTCTTATAAAGTTAAACAGACACCACAACCTAGAAATTCCACTTCTAGGGATTTACTCAAGGGAAATAAAACCATATGGCCACAGAAAGACACATATCAGAATGTTCACAGAACATATATAATGAAATAATACCCAGTAATGAAAACGAATAAACTACTGATACACACATAACATGAACACATGTCAAAAATTTTGTTAAGCAAAAGAAAGCATACACAAAAGGAAATCAAACTATATGACTCCATTTATGTGAAGTTCAAGTATAGGTCAAACTGATCTATGACAATAAAAATTAGAATAGTGGTTGCTTAGGGATGGGAACTACCTGGGAGGTGATGGAAATGTTTATGAATTTATCAAACATCAAATTATACATTTAAAATTGGTGCATTTCAGTATATGTAAATTTTACCTCAGTAAAAACATGTTTACAACGTTATTAATAATTTAATAATTGGAAGCAACTTAAATATCTTGTAATAGGAGTGTAGTTAACAAAGCATGTAACCAAATTCCACAGCCAATAAAAATGATACTACAGAAAACTATCAATTGGCAAAGAGAGATGTTCATGACAACTTTCATGAAAAAGAAAGTTATTACAACTGACATGAGAGGACGGAAAAAGGGCTGGAGGCATTTCACTGAAGTGACACTTGGGGGTTACCTTAGGTGGGTGTTTACACTTTTTCTACACTGAACACGTACTTGCTTTTATAATAAGAAAAAGTATTTCTAGATATATGGATATAGTTATAGATATAGATTCATAAATATAGTTAATTTTCATTATTCATGGTTGATATGGTCTATAAAGACACTGGAAACTCTGAATTTGTAAATACTGAACCACTGCTCCTAGGGGAGATACAGGGGAGATATGAACATTGAGTCACAATGTTTTCATCAATAGATCAATACATAATCTTGTTTATTTGTGCTTCTATTTGAAGACTTCTTATTAAATTTATACTGTTGATTCATTAACATTGAACTCACAGTCAGCAGTGCTATAACCAATGCCCAAACAAAGCTTATGTAACGCATGAATTTTCTCTAAGAGGCACATCATAATCTTTTCGCACTTTAGAACTGGACAGCACTAAACTTGGGAATATTTCAAATAATGGGATCACTCCGAAAAGAACAAAAATGTGAAAGCCATAGCATTAAACAGACCAAAAAAAGGACACTTGTTTGCAGTATAAGAGCTGAAACAAGAAGGCAAAATTTCGCCTTGTTCAGCCTCAGCCGGGGCATGCAAGTTGAGCAACTCAAATTTTTTGTGTCTCTGTGCATGTCTGCAAATGACCACAAAAGTGCTATTAGTATTGTTTTGGGGTTGCAAAAAAATTTTAGCTAGCAAAACAATTCACAAATACAGAATCTGCAAATAATTAAGATCATCTATATATAGACATGTCTCTGAGGGATAGTATTCCCAAGCCTTTGGCCTGCACTCCTAGGGCATCCAGAGAGGAAGGGGAGAAGGTCCATAGGAAGGAAAACCTGGGAAGACACAAAAGGGAGGAAGCAGGCCCATAGAGAGGTCACCTGGGAAACAAGAGCCATCTACCCCTAGAAAGGCTCAAGTCCCAAGTCAGGAGACCAGAGAGACCTGAGCACTTGGAAGGAAGATCAGACATAGGCAAAGAAAAATACACTTCTGGCAAATCTCATCTGAGCCAAAACCCACTGAGGAGAGCACCTCTGACCTGCAGGCTCTCCAGAGAGGCAGCCGTAGAAATGAGTAGGACTTAATGGCCAAGGACCCCCTACATTCGTCTTAGGAAATGTGCTTAAAGTCACAAACACCACCTTAATTTCACCTTCCATCTTTATGGTTTCATTTTCAGGAACGCAAAATATTTACAAAGGCTTCCAGGAGACAGTCACAAGCAGTACAGGCCCCCACACTCCCAGGAATCCTCAACCATGTAGGACCCTCGTGCTCACAGGAGGGAAGAGGCCACTTGACGTTCAGGCTCTCTGAAAGAAGAATACCCTGTCCCTCGCCCTGCAGCGGACATGCCTCCTCTGGGCTTCATTACTCATCTTCAAGAAGGCTTACCCAAAACACGGAAATAGACCAAAAAGGTGATGACCTAACCTTTTCCTGTCATGCCAGAGCACTCTCTAACGAGCCTGCCTAAGTGTCACTAACTCACTGGAGGAAAGTCACTTTGCTTATGTACCATGTACTATGGACTACAGCCCCAATTCTGCAACAATGGATGTTCATGTGTACAAAACTGGTAAGATGCAAGTGATTGCTGCTCAATAGAGAGGATGGCCCCAAAGGTTTTTTTTGTTGTTGTCTTGTAGGATCTCACTTGGTGATCTTTTTTCGGGTTCTTATTTCTCATATATATATACGTATATGTATACGTATATGTATATGTATATATGAAATAATATATATATTAAATATATTTCATAGCATATATATGCATGTGTTAACATTATATATGTATTATACATATATATGCATGTATGTGTATGTGTGTGTATATATGTATATATACACACACACATATATATTTCTTTAATCCTCTTTTGATCAGCTTTGTCATTCTGCTGATTCCCTCATATAGATAGATAGATAGATAGATAGATAGATAGATAGATATAGATATAGATATAGATATACAGATATATATGTATGTATGTACATACATACACACACACACACACACACACACACACACACACACACATCAATAATGGAGCAACCTTACCCAAAGAGAGGTCTGGCCTTTGCACTTGACTCCCTGGAGATGATCTCTAAGTTCTTGTAATGACCTGCCTGATAAGAGTGGCTTTGTTTACCTGGAATCCTTGAGACATGCCAGTCTATGCTAACAATGTGACATTTAGAGCATCCCTGGGCCATGCAGCGCCAGTTCCACCTCAAGAGATCATAGACAGTTCAGCCATGCAGGCATTCACCATGTGTACATGACCATATGTCACTAAAAATTCTGGCTTGGGAGCTTCCCTGGTTGGCAAGCCCCCATGCATGTTGTCACACATCACTGTTAGGAGAGGTTAGTGCTATCTACACCTCCACTGGGAGCAGACAACTGAAAGCTCTGAGTATGGACCCCTTATAGACTGCCTGCTGTGTCTCTTCCCTGGGGTGATTTTAATCTCTCTCCTTAAGTCATAAATGTGAGTATAACAGCTTCTAAGTTCTGTGGGTTCCAGTTATCAGACCTGAGGGTGGTCTTGGACCTCCCAATCTGCATTTATCGCAGTTTCTCTAATCCTCTTTTGAATCAGCTTTGCCATTCTGCTGATTCCTTCATTAAATAAGTTCAATAAGACATGCTCACTATCTACTTGCATGAGAATTATAATTTAAACACTTTGAGACATGTACTTCATTTAGTAGTTCATTCATTTCTCCGATAAAGAGACTATGAAGAGAGATGAAAAATGTGTGCTCTAGCACTGCAGTGGCTTTCAGGAAGGGGGGGAACTCTCCATTCAGGCTAGGACCAGTTCCCTCAGAAGAACCAGACAGTCCCACAGGGTGGCAAGGGGCAGTTGGGGAGGCTGATATGAAAACACACGACTATGGTCAGCTGAAGCAATGATGGGGGGTGCAGCAAAGGGTTCCCAGAGGCTCTGGTTGCTGAAAGAAGGGCCTGGAAGTCTTCCTAATGCCAAAGCAGTGTTTCTGAAAGTGAGGCCTTGAGAGTAGGCCAGTACTCCATTGGGTGGAGCCCAATGCTGCTCATTTTATTGATGGTCGAAAAGCACCCAGTTGGTTACTTAAGGATAATTCAATCATTTCCCTCGAAACCCTTGCAGCTCCAGCCCTTGGCAAAATCTAGACAGCTGGTCTGCTCTGTTCTGTTGCAGGGACCAGATGTCTCTGCCCATGGCCATGGCACTGACAGGTCCATAACTGGACTCTGAGAACCTCAGACCTCAGCAAGAGGACTGATGTGAGCTGTAGTCATTTGATACATACAGTACTGGGTCCTGCCCCCCATACCTCCACCTGGGGAAGCCCAGCCTCCCCTTACCCCTCACCCTTAAGCTCCCTCCCGCTCCTCCCCAAGGAAAGGCCCAGGGAAGTTCTATGTCCCCAAGTGTGGGCCACCCTTCACTCCTGGGATCAGGCAGCTTATAAATCAGGAGGGGTAATGCCAATGGACCTTTTATACCC
The DNA here is from genome assembly GCA_030015415.1 of Cynopterus sphinx. Lineage (NCBI taxonomy): Eukaryota > Metazoa > Chordata > Mammalia > Chiroptera > Pteropodidae > Cynopterus > Cynopterus sphinx. The sequence goes on along the minus strand of CM057379.1, from coordinate 80,854,394 downwards.
AACCCCTTCCTTCAGCTCAGCTTTGGGCCACAGGTCCACTGAAGCATCATCATCATCATTACTATGACTGCTATTTCTATCGTTATATTATTAATTGCATCCTAAAGCATTTTAGGCTGTTTATAATAAAAGCACATATTTAACTTATAATTTATAATACTTAATTATCCTCTTGCTTATATTATAAAAGCACGGATAGATATACATATCAAAATCAGTAAATTAGGTAATAAAAAAGATAAGAGAGGATAATTTTGTTAGAAAGTCAAGGTTAAGAAGAACTACTGTTTCAGAATACAAAATTGGCAACCAGCCTTCAGACCAACCAGGTATGCCTGGAACAAGCTGTGCTGCAAACCTGTTCATTAGGGAGGACCTGCTTCCCCTGGCTGTGAACATGACAGAGATTTGTTGCTGGCCATCTCTTACTTCCACTGTGGCTGTTTGGTTCCATCGGGCTCCAGAGCCAAGGTGAGTCCAGTGCAGGACTCAGAAGAAACGCTGGGCTCTAGGCCCCATTCTCTTGTCTTCCCTCTACACATCAGCCCAGCAGAAGGGCAGGACCAGCCAGGTGAGGCCTTCCTTCTGCTGTGGCCCACCAGGTGCATCTGGCCTCATTCTGCAACAGACATGGCTCCAAGGCTGGTGAACCTTCATCTGCACTTGCTCAAAGTCCAGACTTTTGGCTCTGCCTGGTATAATTTCTAGGTAAGTCAGAACCAGAGAAAAAGAAAAAGGATATAAGTCGAATCCCCTCTCCCAGGCCAGGACATATGGGTCTCCTCTATCCCCCACCAACTTCTGTACACAAGGACCCCACCTCAGTGCCATGGGCGGCGTGGCAGCCTCACTCCAGTTTAGCCAGTCCAAAGCATTTGCTCATGTGTTGCTTGGGAAAAGTAAGAACAGAATGTGGAGGGACAGGGACCAGCTCACAGGAGGTGGTGGGGGGAGAAGCCCCCAGGACTCTGCACCCCAGCCTGGCCAGTGTCTAGTCCCCTGACCCCATTCTCCAGTGGACTCACCCTCGTCACAGTTGCTCCCAGTAAAGCCAGGACAGCATCTCCACTCCAGCGCCGTTACCGTTCGGTAGGACACTCTGTATGTGGGTCTGATCAGAGTCCTGTAACTAACACAAGGGTAGCATCAGGACAATGTGAGCATTCAAATGCCCCCCAGACCCCACCACTGCAGCCAGCCCAGGGTTCTGAGAGCCACCCAGCCAGTGTAGCCCATCGCCCCAGCTTTGTGCCACTGGCCGTGTGGCCCTGGACAAGTGACCAGCCCTCCATGCAAGAGTGATCTAGAGTCCTTTCCAGCTCTGTCTTCCTGAAAATCTCCAAGTGTGGACATCTATGAGGGAGAAATGTCCTGCACACTGACTGCTATGGCATAAATTGTGTCCCCCAGAATTCATATGTTAAAGCCCTAACCCCTCAATGTGACTGTATTTGAACACAGGGTCTTCAGTAGGTATTTAAGGTTAAATGAGGTCCTAAGGGAGGGACCCTAATTCAATAGGACTGGTGACCTTATAAGAAGAGGAAAAGAGAATCCCTCACACACACACATTATGAAAAGCCCATGTGGGGACGCAGCAGGAGACAGCCACCTGAAAAAATTAATTTCTATCACTTAAGCCACTCAGTCTATGCTATTTTGTTATGGCAGCCTGAGTGAAGACATTGACCAAAGTAATGAATAAGGAGGAAAAACTATCATGAGAACCCGTGCAACTTCCAGCCACCCACAGGTCACTGAACTCCAGTCTTTTCCCCAGCCTTGTTTCTTTTGGCTGACTCATCCACTGAATACTTACTGAGCACCAACTACATTCTACAAGGTGGCTACAGACTGAAAAAACCATCCTCAATCACAGCCTTCAGTGAAAATTTAGAATCTAGTAGTAGGACCTTTGCAGCAATAAAATGTTCTGCAACCGCTGTGGATTCCGTGGTAAAATTTCACAGTCCTACAGTTTCCAATTTTTCTTAAAAATAAGTTATATGCTTCTTTTGTATCGAATTCTTTGGGGATTTTGTAAGACTCCAAGAATAGTGAATATAACATAAGTGACCAAATTTCACGAGAGAAAAATTCAGCCTCATTATCTGCTTTACGTGCATCCTTATAACTTTGCTGCTTGATCAAGTTGGCACAATTTCCTCTTGAAAACAAAAGGACATGACTTTACAAAATTTGAATCTGCTGACACTGAGCAACTTAATCGGTTAATAGAAAAATTATGAATTAATTGGTAGCAGCAGGCGTGACGTTTCAAGATGCACTGTTGACAGGAAAACATATGAGTCACATCTTGAATTTCAGAATAGTGCACTAAATCTGAAAAATCCTGTTACCCTAATTTCTCTTTTTAAAAAATCCTCTTACTCATGTTTTGTAAACATTCCAGCAACCAGCTTCCCTCTGGAGATCTAAGGGGGTGTGTGACTGTGTGCAGCCAGGGGCAGAAACCTTTGGGTGAGGAGCCAGAAGTGTGCATGGAGGAGTGCCCACGGCTGGGGCCTGCAGAGCAAACCCAGGCCTTTGGACTCTCAGATTCCCCTGCCCCCAGGAACAGCTGGCATAGGCCCATGAGGTTGGAGAGTGGCAGCAGAGTCATCATCACCTCTCCTTACGGCAGTTGGCCTGGTGGGACACAGGTGCATTGATGATCTTAGGCCCCAGAAATACAAATAGACTGCATAACAAACACACACTCACACACTTTCATACTGGCGCACACATTCATTCACACACTCACTTACCCACACATTCACAAAGTCACGTACATTCACACTCACATGCACACATGCTCTCATGCTTTCACACACTCATGTACTCTCACACAGTTACACATGTTCGCACACTCAACACTCACACACTCCCATTCGCAGGCTCATACCCTTACACCTCCTTCCTGGTGCAGATTTCCCCAGCCTGAAACAGGCCTAGCTGGGAGGGGGAAGAAACTTTAATTTAGATTTAAAATTCCAGTTTTATTGTGGTCATCGTTTCACAATATATGTGAATCAAACCATCATGCTGTATACCTTAAACTTATACAGCGATGTACATCAATTATTTCTCAATAAAAATGGGTAAAAACAAACAAAACAAAAAAATTGTCTAGAAAAAAGAGATACCAGTTCTAAAATTAATTTCTGGAATAAGATTACTGCTCCAGCTGAGAGAATCTGAAAAGCTTCGGAATCCATCTGGGGCTAACATGCAGGGCAGAAGCAGGTCAAGTAGCTTGTTGCTTGTGTCCTGTCCAAAGCGTCTGATGCCATGGACAAGTCCGTCCCATAACACAGCACCATCGGGTAGAACAGGAGTCCCCAAGCCCTGGGCCACCGACCAGTACCTGTCCATGGTCTGTTAGGAACCAGGTCACACAGCAGGAGGTAAGCGGCAGGCAAGCCAGCAAAGCTTCATCTGTATTTGCATCCACTTCCCAGAGCTAGCACCACCGCCTCAGCTCTACCCTCAGATCATCAGGCGTTAGATTCTCATAGGAGCACCGGTCCCTGGTGCCAAAAAGGGTGGAGACTACTGGGGTAGATGAAGCTCTGGGCTGCAAGGCACAAGCCCTGGGCTTTGGGCTCTGCCCCTAGTTCGTGAAGTGGACTTGCACACATTCCTTAACCCCCCTGAGCCTGTTTCCTGGTCGGCATGCTGGAGACCAGGATATGGGGTGTGAGGCTTGCTGAGAGGGCAAGTGTGCGAGGCAACAAGTGCAGAAAGGGGTGCACAGATGCTGGGTTTGCAAAATACAGATCTGATCTCATTCCTCCCAGGCTGCACCCTTCAGCACCCTCACTGTGGTCAGGAGAGTCCGAGCTACAAGCTGCCCCTCAGCTTCCAGCCCACGAGCCCTCTATATGCACCTGGCATTCTTCAGTCTACATCTTGAATGACAACAAAGATAAAAAATAAGAACACATATAGATATAAGATGAGCTTTGATTGAGTGTTCACCATGTACCAGGCACGGTTCTGTTTTACATTTGCTGACTCATAACAACCCTAACAGTTGGACACCGTTACTATTCCCAATTTAAAGACAAGAAAAACTGAGGCACAAAGAAGTTAAGTAACTTTCTCAAGGTTGCACTGCTAGAAGGTGGTAGAAATCGGATCCAAATGCAACCAGAATTGGCAGGGCCTATTTGGTACGGGGGAACAGTTGTCCTTCCTACATGGGCATAAGGTACTGATCTTGGGCCCTTGAACCAGAGGGAGAGCTCAGCCCCTAGAGAAGGTCTTTCTGCCCCTCATTCTGAGGCCATGGGCTGGCCTGTCCCACTCAGGGATCAGAAGCAACCAGATGGCCTGTGAAGGCCCGGAACAAGGCACACCAGTAGGTGGCGCTGCCTCATCAGCCCAGAGGGCCGGGGCTCAGCCTGGCTGACCCCTCCAGTCTCACCTGAATGCCCCAGGCAGGCTCAGTGTTGTGTCCTGTCCCTCAGTCTGGGCAAGAACCTGAGGAGCTTCATCCTTCTACATCCATGAAGAACTCCCAGCCCTTCTGCTGGGGTCCAATCTGCAAACCCAGTCCCCTTTCTGAATTGCATATCTAGTTTGATGACTGCCTTCTCTGAAAGCCTTCCACGACTCCCATAGACTAAAGACCAAACTCTTTAGGCCAGTAAATAAGACCCTGCCTACCCTTCCACCAACCCGCCTTCTGCCAGCACCAGCCACGGCTCCTATCACCAGCGAACCACAAACTGCTCTTCCTGCCCCTGGGGCTTCTGTACGTGCAGGCTCCTCTGCCTACCTGTCCTTCTCTTTTACTCAATCTGAGAAAAATTGCAAGGAGCTTTCAGAGTGTGACTCAAATGCCCCCTCCTTGGTGAAACACTCCCATCCCCTGGCCAGAATTCACAGGCTCCCTCCTCAGCCTTCCCACCACACCTTATCCTGAGCTTGGTTTTAACCCAACACTCATCCGTGCACTCAGCAGATACATACCCAGAGCCTGCTGTGTGCCAGGCACAGAATACAGGAATGAAGAAGGTAGGCACCAGCTTCGCTCTGTTAGAGCTTATGGCACGAACCATACATTGCACATGAATATATAACCATACACAGTGATAAATGCTATGAAGGACAGCACTGAGTTCACGCCTCACATATAATGAATTTTTTCCTTGTGTTATTCAAATACAATTTACATAGAATAAAATAGATAAATCTAATGTTTGGCTCTTTGAACTTTTACCTATGGGCACACCAACATTCTCATTACTCTAAAGTCCCCTGTGCTCCCTCAATGTCGATTACCTACCCCCTAGATCTAACCACACGTCTAACTTCTCTCACCAGAGATTGGTTCTGCCTGTTGTAAAATTTCATGTAAATGGACTCTTACAGCATGTACTCATTTGTGACTGCCTTCTTTCACACAGCCATTATGTCTGTGAGGTTCACCTATGTTAAGTATAGTCGTATTTTGTTCCTTTTCATTGCTAAATAGTATTCCATTATATAAATATACTATAATTTGTCCCTTCTACTATTGGTTGGCATTCGGGTTGTTTCCAGTCTTGAGCTCTGATGGACAAAGATGCTACGAGTATTCTCATATAAGTCTTTGTAAACAGACGTTTTCATTTCTTTAAAGTATATACCTAGAAATAGAATAGATGGGATATAGGCTGGATATGTTAACTCGAGTAGATGGTACAAACAGGTTTCTATGACTTGTTTGGATAAACCAGTTCACATGCCTAGCAGCAGTGCTTGAGTTCCAGTTGCTCTATAACCTTGCCAGCGCTTGATATTGTCAGTCATTTTCATGTTAGTCATTCTAGGGTGTACGTAGTACTCTTTCATTATGGTTTTAATCTGCAATTCTTGTTGACTAAATATAGTAACCGCTTTTCATGTTTGTCATTTGCATATCTTCTTTTGTTTAAGACCTTTGCCCACTTTTACATTGGGTTTTATGTCTTTTCTTATTGATTTATAAGATGTATATATTTATAGAAGACTTTTGTCACATATATGTATTTCAAGTGTTTTTTCCCAATCTATGGCTTGCCTTTCTATTTTTTTAAAGATGTATTTATAATAATCAGTTTTTAATTTTAATGAAGTCCAATTTATTAATTTTTTAAATGTTTTTATTTGTTGCGTAGGAGTCAAAGTTCATTGTTTTCCATTTGGACATACATTTATTTGCTCCAGCACCATTTATTGAAAAGACCTTTTTTTCCCCGGTTGAATTATTTTAGTGCTTTGTTCACAACCAAATGATTGTTTAAATGTCAGTCTGTTTCTGGACTTGATTCTGTTTCATTGATCTGTTTTTCTATCCTTGCACCAAAACCACACTGCCTTAATAATGTAGCTTTATAGTAAGTCTTAAAATCTGGTAATGTAAGTCTTCCAATTTTGTTCTCCTTCAAGATTGTCTAGGTCCTTTGCATTCCTGTAGATTTTTTAATTGGCTTATCAATTTCTGCAAGAAAGAGAGAGAGAGAGAGAGAGAGAGAGAGGGAGGGAGGGAGGAAAGAAGGAAGGAAGGAAGGAAGGAAGGAAGGAAGGGAAAGCCCACCATGATTTTGATAAAGATTACATGGAATCTATAGATCAATTTCTAGAGAACCAACATCTTAATAATATCGAGTCTTCCTATCCATGACTATGACAGAACTTTCCATTTATTTAGATCTTCTTTAATTTTTCTCAGCAGTGTGAATATCTTTTGTTAAATTTACTCTAAGTATTTGTCTTTGTCTGCTCAGGCTGCCGTCACAAAATGTAATAGACTGGATGGCTTAAACAACAGAACTTTATTTTCTCAAAGTTCTAGCGGCTCCAAAATCTGAGATCAAGATTCCAGCTGATTCAGTTTCTGGTGAGAACTCTCTTCCTGGCTGGAAGACAGACACTTTCTCACTGTGTCCTCACATGGCCTTTTGTGTGTGTGTGTGTGTGTGTGTGTGTGTGTAGAGGTGGGGTGCGGGGGGGAGAGAGAGAGAGAGAGAGTGAGCTTGTGCACCAGTGAGCTCTGATATCTCTCCTTATAAGGACACTAATCCTATTGGATCAGGGCCCCACCTTCATGACCTCTTTTAACCTTAATTACATCCTAAGGATCCATCTCCAAATACAGTGCCATTGTGGAGTAAGGGCTTCAACACATGAATTTGAGGAGATACAAACATTTATTTCGCATCAGTATTTAATGTGTGTTTTTTTAAATTTTATTTTAGTATACATAAGGAGGTTTTTATACATTTCATTTCTTACTTGCTTCCTCTGGTATATTGCTATTCATTTATTTGTATATTAACTTTGTCTGTCCTGGATACTATAACAGATTACTATAGACTGGGTGGCTCCTAGAAAACAGGAACTTATTTCTCATAGTTCTGGAGGCTGGGAAGCCCATGATCAAGATGCTGGCAGATTCTGTATCTAGCGAGGGCCCACATTCTGGTTCATAGATAACAAACAGTCTTCTCACTGTATCCTCACATGACGAAAGGGGCAAGTGAGCTCTGTGGGGTTTCTTTTATGAGAACATTAATTCCATTCATAAAGGCTCCACTCTCATGATCTAATTACCTTTCAAAGGCCCCCACCTACAAATATCATCACCTTGGGGGTTAAGATTCCAACATATGAATGGGGGGGGGGGGTAAACACTTGTATCCAGTGACCTTGATAACTTCATTTATTAGTTCTAATACTATGTTTGCCTGCTCCTTTGGATCTTCTATGTACACAATAATGTCATCTGTAAATAGAGTGCTTTATATCCCCTTTGTTTCTGATCTATATGCCTTTTATTTCTTCTCCTGGTGTTATTGCCTGCAGTACAAGTTTAAATAGAAGTAATAATAACGGTGATCTTTTTCTTGTTCCCATACTAAGGGAGAATGTGCACAATATTTCATCAATTAAATGTGACATTAGTTACAGGTTTTTGTAGATACTCTTTATTATATTGAGGACATTCCCTTCTATACCTAGTTTGCTGAGAAATTTTTATTTTTTACCATGAATGGGCTATAAATTTTATCAAATGATTTTTCTACATCTATTGAGATGATTATGTGGTTTTTTCCCTTTGTTCTGCTATTTTGATGAATCCTATTAATTAACATTCAAATGTTAAACCAACCTAGCATTCCTGGGGTAAATCCCACTTGGTCATGATGAATTACCTTTTTTATAGCTCACTGAATTCTATTTTCTAATATTTCATTTAAAGTTTTTACATCCATATTCACAAGGAATATAGTTGAAATTCTTTATCACTTGAAAAAAAAAACACAAGAAACTGATAACAGAGAACACCTCCAGTGGGGGTGGGGGGCCTTAGTTTTTCCTGTATGCTCTTTTAGTCTTTGTGGATTTTGAATTCTGCGCCTTTTAAATCACTCAAAAAGAAACAAAATGTAAATGCTAAATAAAAAACATATGATGCCATTATGGATTGAATGTTTGTGTCCCCTTTCCCCCAAATTCATATGTTGAAACCATAACTCTCAAAGTGCTGGTATTTGGAGGTGGGGCCTTGGGAGGTATTAGGTTTAAATGAGGTCATGAGGGTGGGGCCAGGTGATGAGATTAATGTCCTTATAACAAAAAGAAGAGAGATCAGAACTCTCTCTCTCTCTCTCTCTCTCTCTCTCTCTCTCTCTTTCTCTCTCCTCTCTTCTTCCCCCCCCCCCCCACTCCATGTGAGCATACAGAAGGCAGCAGTCTATAAGCCAGAAGAGGGACCTCTCCATGAACCGAATCTGCCAGCACCTTGATCTTGGACTACCCAGACTCAAGAATTGTGAAAAATAAATTGCTGCTTAAGCTCCCCAGTCGATAGCATTTTGTTACAGCAGCCCAAGTGGACTAATACATATTTAAACCAAATGTTTAACACAATTTTTAGGTAGGAGATGCAAATGCTAATAAATGTTAGCTATTGTGGTGGTTAGTTTCATATGTCAACCTGACTGTGCTGAGGGACGCCCAGATAGCTGGTAAAACATTTCTGGAGGTGTCCATGAGGGTGTTTCCAGAGAGATCAGCATTTGAATTGGTGGACTGAGTAAAGAAGATCACTGTTGGTTAGAATGTAAATTGGTGTAGCCACTGTGGAAAATAGTATGAAGGGTTCCTTAGAAAATTAAAAATAGAATTATTATATGACCCAGCAATCTCACTTCTGGGTACATATCCAAAGGAAACCAAATCAGTATCTCGAAGAGATCTGCACCCAATGTTCCTTGCAGTATGGAAACAACCTGGGTGTCCAACAACAGATGAATGAATAAAGAAAATGTGACCCCAACAAATTTAATTTTAAAATTTCATTTAAAAAAGAAGAAAATGTGATCTAGATACATATATATATATACATACAATGGAATATTATTTAGTCATAAGAAAAAGAAATTGTGCCATTTGAGACGATGTGGATTGGCCTGGAATAAGCCAAACACAGAAACACAAATATCTCATGACCTCTTATATGAAACTTCCCCCCGCCGCCCCCCCCCCCAAAAGTAAAGCTCATAGTAACAAAGAGTAGAATGGTGGTTACCAGAGGCTAAAATGTGGCAGAATGAAGGAGATATCGATCAAAGGATGCAAATTTTCAGTTATAAGAGGAATAAGTTCTGGAAACCTAACGTACTGTGTAGCCACTGTAGGTAATAATAATGTAACATATACTTGAAATTTGATGAGAGTTGACCCCAAGTGTTCTCACAACACAAAATAAATGGTAACTATGGGGGTGATAGATATGTTAATTAGCTTGATTGTGGTAATCATTTCAATATATATATATATATGAACTTCGCATTGTATACTTTAAATATACACAATTTTTATCTGTCAGAAATAAGTACACACATACGCATGTGTGCGCGCGTGCACACGCACACACACACACACAGAGTCTTAAGAGCCTGTGTGAGATAAGAGGTGAAGACTGTTCCCAAGGGGCAAAGAAGTCTGCCCCACTCCCACCCCTCATCTCAGGGAACAATCACTTTCAGGTCAGAACAGCTCCATAAGAAAAATAGCGGTAATCTCAGGTTCTACAGGTTTCATCTAACCTCTGATGGCCTTGAAACTGTCCTCAGTGAGGACACTGAGCTCAGGGAAGAACCCAGCTTCCCTGAGGCTCCCCAGAGAGGCCATGATCCCTGCACAGGGCTCATCATCGACATGGTAGTGTCAACCTCACTCCTCAGCAGCAACATCAAGGGCCAAGGACAAAGTCCTGAGCAGGAGCCACACAGAACCGGGAGAATCTCCCCATCACCAAGGCTTTAATAACCTCAGGATATCGGAGAGAAAAACAAGATTGGCTTCTGAGGCTTGAAATCCCCCCAAGGTGGAGATGCCCCACCATCCCAACTTCCTCCTGGTTCCGTGGTGCTGTAGGATCCACATGAGATGGAGAGCAAACTCCACTTCGTAGCCGACGAGCTCTGGCCCAGCATCCACCAGGCCTCCCCAGTGCCCCCTGTGGCCTTCGCTAGCATTTTCCAACCACATCGGTCTTCTCCGAGATTTCCGGCATACCATGATCCTGACCCCCTAAGGGCCTGTCTCTCTCCCTCTCTATCTCTCCCTACCTTTCTTTCACCCTGTTAAGGCCCAGTCACCTCCACTCCGACCTCAAATGCCCTCTCCTCCAGGAAGCCCTCCTGAGGTCACTAACCAGATCACCATTCCCAGCTGGATCCCTTTGCCCTGTCTTCATAGCACTTACTTCAGCTTGCAAACTATTCCCACATGTGGCTATTAATTGATGCCCATATCTCTGCCACACTACAAGCTCTAGGATGGCAGGGACCTTGTTTTTGCCTGGCTCACAGCAGGTGGGCAATAGTATAGATCCTCTGATTGTCTGTGGATCTGACTCTTGTGACATCACAGTTCTCCTAGAGCCTGCTGGCCCACAGGCATCCAAGGCCACACAATTGTGGGAAATGGCAGAAGATGGAGGAGCCCCTCACTAGTCCACGAAAATTGCTATGTGTGCCTATTTTACAAATGGAAAAACCAACTCAAAAAAGAAAGAGGAATGTAAGGAAGCTGTATCTGCTGAACACCTGGGCGCTCAGCCCACTCACTGTATTCCTGTCTCATGGATTTGGACACTGAGCCCTTGTGCTGCTGGTGGGCAGCAGAGGCCTGACTGGGAAATGGAGGAGCTAGCCATGACCAGCTCCCCACCCCAGACCCCCGTCTTTCCATCGGCTGCCACCTGCCTCCCTCCCTAGTCCCATCTAAGAGGTCAGACAAGGCTTCTCTGGTTCCACTGGCCCAGCCGAGATCAGAACACACAGCGAGTGAGATACTGGGAAGTGTATGTAGGGTGACCCTACTACCCCAAGGACAGCCCAGGCAGACTCAGGACATGAAAGAAGCAATACAGGCATTCAAGACCAACATGGGGCTTTATTGCTGCTGTATTTCTTGTTGATTCCAAAGCATCTGTGAACGTTGAAAGAGTCCCCCTTCTCTGAGCCCCCTGGGCTGCAGCCACCCAAAGGTCCCTTCCTACCCTGAAAGTATCCAAGTGCAATTTGGAGTCTCCGTCTGGTGCTTCACACCTCACCAGCCCTGGGATTTTTTCCAAGGCGGCCCAATTCTAATGACTTCTGCCCTCGGCATCTGTTGCCTCTGACCAATAGATCCTGGGGCTTCCCTCACTGTCATGTGGTAAATTCAAGGACATATATTCTCCTGGGGATTGTAATTCACTCAACAAATAGCCTCGAAATCTTGACCCTCCCACTCTCGAGCCCCTCCCATCTCCGTGTCCAGGGAGTTCTTTCTCTGCAACCATCCCGCCTGCCCTGCCCACTGCTCTCCTCCCACCCTGTCTAGCTCCCATCACCTCCTTCCCTAGCTGGCGCCTCAGCTCCCACTCCCACCCGCAGTGTTCAGACTCCACACAGAAGCTCCAGTGATGTTTTCAAAGTACAAATTTCCTCCAGAACTCTGCCTAGCTTCTCTCCAATCTTAAGACAAAATCCAAATCCTTAGTATGCCCCCGTGGACTTCTAAGACTCAGCAGCTGTCCACCTTGGCTGCCTCCCAGCTCGCCCCTCCCCCAGCCCCACTCAGAACTCCAGCAGCGCTCCTTCCCTGTTAGGGCTTGTCATCTGCTATTCCCTCTGCCTGAGATACCCACTAACCCCAGTGCAGCCCCCAGGGCTCTCCAGAAGTGCCACCTTTCCTGACAGGCCCTCCTTGAACAGCCCACTCTCGGTTCTACCCACCCCACTGTAGGTTTGGCCCCCTCTATTTACAATGTCATAGTCCTGTGACTTCTCGTCCAGACACTTATCACCCTTATAATTATACACCCATCAGACAACCATTTATCTGATGTCTGTCTCCTCCACTAAGCTGCTGGCTGCACCCCAAGCCTAGCTCAGGGTGGGGCACATCATATGCACTCAATAAAGATTGGTGGAGTGAGTGAAACAATCAATGAATAGTGTGTGCCAGATGGAGTCCCAGGCTGGGAACCGCAATGCTAACCAAGACGCGGTGGCTCTCTAGAGCAGCTCAGGGTGTCTGGCTTGGACATCCATGGAAACGAATGGCTGCAGGGAAGAGGACAGAACATGGCCACTTCTACCAAGAGAAGCTTCCCACCTCCGGGGGGTGGGGGTGGGGGGTCCTTGGGATGAATAGGCAGCCAGAACCAGGAGGCATGTGGGATGAAATTTGATGGGTTTGAGGAACAGAGCGCTTTGTCAGGCAGCCAGGGCACAGACAAGGGCTAGTCCGGGAAAGCCTCGAATGCAGACAGAGTGGACTAGGTCTGTGGACACTGCACCGGCCAGTGCTCTCCAGGCTTTCCGAAGCATGCTCCAGATCAGTAAACTATTTTACAGCCACAATATATGCAATTAATTTATACATGTATACATACACGTATTATTTATTGTCTTCACATATATTAAATATTAGTAGAGCTTAATTTCACTCTTATTTCATAGATTAAAAAATAAACAGAAGACTTCATGTGGTTTTTTCACCCTCATCAGACAGCCTTGTGGACCCACTGTGATACCACCCCTCCTGGCCATGGTGAGGCTTCCCAGGGGAGCGTCATGATCAGACTGGCTTTTAAGAAAGACCCTCATCTGTGGCTGTGTGGTAAGATGGGAAGGGAGAAATGGGAATCAGGAGGTGAGTCAGGTGATTGCTGGTCAAAAAAGGGGGCCAGGGTAGGGATGAATGGCCTCACTTTGCAAGGGGAAAACTGAGGCCAAGGAGGAACTCTATGTCAAATTATAGTTTATAAAGAGGCAGAGGTTCAATGGGACCAGGCCTCTTTATGAGGCCAGCATGTTCTCATCTGCTAAACAATGCACAGAAGCTGCCCTTTGACCCTGAGAGGTCAAAGGAGGCCCCTGGGACCCTTCATGAGGTCATGAGGTCCACCAAGGAGCCCAACTGAAGTCCTACGGCTGCTCAGTAACTGTCCTAGAACAGGTACAGATATGTCCCATGTGTCCGCAAAGGTGCCCCTGGGCTCACAATCACATGAGAGGGCATTTGAAGGATGGGATCCCAGGAGGCGTGAGGTGCCCATCACTGGAGGTGTATAAGCAGAGTCTATGGCTCTTTGGCTCCTGCAGGCAATGTCCCTAAAGCAGTATGAAGTACTTTGGTAGGCACTAGGACAGGGGAAAACCCTGCCGGCCCAGAGGCTTCACGTGGGCAGCAGGCACTCCCTCCCTCTCTGGGCACTTCAACTCCCAGGCCTCGGTTCCTACCGTGGCCCCACTTCCTCCCAGGGACCACCATTAGGAAGACCAGACTGGAAGGTTCCGAGACAGGCTAGAGACTCAACAGGAAATGGGAGTGGGGGTTTCAGAGAGGGAGGCAGTAGATTATTAATCTCTTGATTAATAGCAGTGGGCCAGCAGGAGAGGAAGGAGCTGTCTCCTTGCAGTTCTGAGGCCGTAGGCACGGGTCGCCAGCCTCTGGCCTCCCCAGAATCCCTGCTAGTCATCCCTAAATGCCAGGGGAAAAGTGCAACAATAGGTAATATCTTCTGCCAAGGCCTCCCCTTTCATTCAGGCCCAGGACCGCAGTCCACTTGGGGGCCAGGTGGGAGGAGATGGTAGCAGCCCAGACAAGCTCCCACTGCCGGGGCAGGCAGCTCTGGAAAGCTTGACCCACGCAGGCCAGCTAAGGAGGAGGGGCAGGAAAGAAGGCCACATTTTGAGAAAGTACTAAGTCCAGGACTTTATGTGGCCTTTCAGTCAGCAGGCAACCCAACAAGAGGCAGGGGAGGGGGTGCAGTTGGCAGGGGGCCGTCTGGCAGAGAGGAATGAAGGAGGCAGATTAAGCCCAGGAGAGTTCCGGCAAACCCCTCTGCTCAGCACATCTGGAAAAGGTTGGCTCTAACGCCATCAAAGAGCTCTGAGGGGCCAGGAGGCAGCTGAGGGCAGGGGAAGCGGGCGAGGGAAACTTAACCCTGGAGGCTCTGGGGCTGGTCCTTCTGAATCTGTCAGGCCCTGCAGCCTGGGCCATCCCCTCAGGAGGGTGGGAGGGCACTTAACAGCACCTGACATCCTGCTGCAGCAAAAGAGACAGAGCAGCTGTGTTCTTTCCACTCCAGAGCAAGGGGCTTATCCCTGTTTCCCGAAAAGGAAACTAAGGCACAGAGAAGGGAAGTATGACTTGTCCTTCCTGCCTTCCTTCAGTCTCAAGCTGTGTCTGAGGTCCCCTCACAGGGAAGTTCCCAGGTCTAGGCCCCTCACTAAGGTGCTGACTAGAAACGCCAGCAGGGAGGGGACTGGCCCAGGGCACCATAGGGATTCCTTTTAGGGACCCCTGCCTCGCCCTACAGGCTGTTTCCTCTCCCCCACTCTCTTCTTTGTGAAATCCCCTCATCACCTAGATCTCTGCTCCACTGTGGCTCCCCCAGGGTAACCAGGACCAGTTCTCACAAAGGGGACATGCCCCCATTGTTGTGCGTCAGATTGATAGGCCCTCCCAAGCTCTGTGAGGGAGGGGCCATGTTCTTTTTGCACACTAGTGCTTAGCACTTGGGTGCTCAATAAGGACTGAACAAATGACTAAACAGACCAAACACATGATCTGGAAACCATGGGCAAGACATGGGTTCCCAGAGGCCAGACCAGACTCAGCAGGACCCCGTCACCTTCTCTCCACCAGCTGTCTACTGACTGGACCCCTGGCATAGTTTTATGGGCTTCGTGTTTGTCCATAAACATTAGTTATGGGTGCTATCCTCATCCCCACCTTCCTCCTCACACACACTGAAAATCCAATATAAAAAAAAATCACATACAAGGAAAATCCACACAGGTCACAGTGGCATTACTTTTTCTTTTTCTTTTTCTTTCATTTAACAAGCAGGTGGATTCATTCCTTTAATGAACATTGTTGAGCACCTTAATGTGCTGGACCCTATAGTAAGCCCTGGGAGCAATGGGATAAGGCATCGTGTTCCTGCCTTCCACGTGCTCTTGAGTTGGTGGAAAGAGTCGGCCCCCAAATCAGACCATCTTAGTGTCATGTGGGTGGACCTGCATGGGTGATGGGCACCCCTGATCTCGGCCTTCCCTCTTGCTGCTGCTCTAACAAGTCTTCCTCCCACTCTGGCTTGCATCTACCTGCTCTGGGCTTCCCCACACTTCACTCCTACAGTCAGCCTGTGCCCAGCTGCACCAGCTCTTATCCTCTCTATCTTGGATCATTCCTGGCAGTTTAAAAACTTGCTTCTGTATCTCCTGTCTTAAAAACAACCATCTAAACAAAAACCACCAGTAACCTCTGCTTCCCTCAGTTTCCAAGCCCCATTTCATTTTATCCTTCCTTCAGAGCAAAACTTCTTGAAAGAGTTTCCTAGTCTCCCAGTCTTTATCTCCTCACTTCCCATTTCTTCTCCTCCACCCATGCCATCTCTTCCTTCATCTCCTTCACTCTCCAAAACTGTGTTTGCTAGGGTCCCAGTAACACCACATTGCCAAATCCAATGGTCAGTCCTGACCCTCATCCTGCCAGCCTCCCAGAAGCATTAGGAAACTCACAATCTCCTTCCCTCCCTCCTTTCCTCCCTGCATCCCTCCAAAACTCACCTCCCAGGATACAGGGTTCTCTTGATGCTCCTCCTGCTCTGGCTGCTCCTTCTCACCTCCTTAGCTGGCCCCCTCTCCTTAGCCCCACCTCTAGGATTAGGGTACCAGGACTGTTCCAGGTTTAGCTCCTCTACTCCATCTATTCAGCTTCACATTCATCTCCAGCCCCACAACTTTAAATACTATTTATGTGCTCATAGTTCTCAGTTCTAACATACAAGTGTTACAGCTACATTTTAACATCTCTGACATTGGGATCCATGTTACAGTAGATGGTGTGCTATATTTAACTAGCAGCATTCTTAGTGATCATAAGATAAGGCACTTCTTTCTACCAATGGCATCTTAGAATCCAAGAAATACAATATGGCCCTAGCTCCAGAACCTCCCTTGTACTCCAAACTTTTCTACTCAACCTCCTACCTGCATCCCTCCCCCCATGGATGCCCCACAGGCATCTCAAACTTCACTTGGTCAGTGCAGAACTGTTAGCTTCCATCTCCCACAGATGACCTCCTACCAATGTCCTCGACTCAGTGGATGGCATGTCAGGCCAGCTGGACACTCAAACCAAAAATTTAGGGTTATTTCTGATTGCTCTCTGCCCTTAAATGATCAGATATTCCCATCATCTCAGCTTTCAGAACACCTCCTGACTCCACCTACTTCTTTCCATTTTTTGTCCTAGCAAACACCACCATCATCATGCACCTGTGTCCATTTTCTTCATGGAGAACAGTGGTCTATTCAAAGCCTAAATTAGCTCATCTGAGGAACCTCCAAAAAGGAAAGAAAAATAGACTCAAAACAAGCGAAAGGAAAGAAACAGTGCATATAACAGCAGAAATCAATGAATTTGAAAACAGCAAAAACAATTAGAGGAAAAGCAATGAAAATTCTAGCAAGACTGACAAAGAAAAAAAGGAGAGAAATTACAAATTATCGACATCAGGAAAAAAATATGGAATAACACTGTACACATAAATTTAACAACTTAAAGGAAATGGGCCAATTCATCAAAAAATGCAAATTATCACAACTCACTCAATATGAAATACATCATTTGAATAGCTCTATAACTATTACAGAAATTAAATTTGTAGCTTAAAAACTTCCCCAAAAGAAATCTCCAGATCCAGACAGTTTCACCAGAGAATTCCACAAGATTAATTCTTTAAAAAGAATTAATACCTATTCTACACAATCTCTTTCACAAAAGAGAGAGCACTTCTTAATTCATTTTATGCACCTTGACACCAAAGTCAGACAAAGGCAGTTCAAAACAAGAAAACTACAGACCAATACACAAAAATCCTTAATAAAACATTAACAAGTAGAATTCAGCAATATAGAAAAAAATTATATACCATGACCAAGTGGAGTTTATTCCAGGGATGCAATACTTTCTCAATATTTCAAAATCAGTTAACATAATCACCATATTAACAAGATAAAGAAGAAAATCACAAGATAATGTTAATCAATGCAAAGGTAAAAAATTGACAAAATTCAGTACTCATGATAAAAATTTACAGAAAAACAGTAACAGAGGGAATTTGCTCAACTTGTTAGAGAACATCTAGAAAACCTTACAGTTAACATTATTATGGTTAATGGTGAAATGTTTTCCCCCTGCAATCAACAACAAAGTATTTTCTCTACTCTCTCCAGTCTTATTCAATAAGTGCTGGAAAGTCTGGCCAGTGAACAGCAAGAAAATGAAATAAGAGATATATAGATCAAAAAGGAGAAAACAAGACTATCTCCATTTATAAATAACATGATTCTGTTCATAGAAAATCTCAAGGAATCTACAAAAAAACTCCAAGAACTAACATATGAATTTAGCAAGGTCAGAGGATACAAGATAAACATGCAAACAAAAAACTATTTCTATATACTAGCAATGAACACATGAACATCAAAATAAAAAGTACAATTTTTACCTAAAATAACTATTTATAATCATTCAAAAAATGAACAGGATTTGCATGCTGGAAACTACAAGAAATCAAAGAAATCAATGAAAAAAGATCAAAGAAATCAAAACAGACCTAAATAAGTGGAAAGACATACCAGATTCCTGAATTGGAAGACTCAGCATAGCAAAGATATCAATTCTCTCTAAGTTGATTTACAAGTTTAATGCAATTCCTGTAAAAATCTTATTAAGATTTTGGTAGATATAGACAAGATTATTCTAAAGTTTATATAAAAAGAGAAAGGAACTATGGTAGCTAAAGCAATTTTGGAAAAAAAGAATGAAGTGGAAAAAAAATCAGTCTACCCGATTTCAAGGTATACTATATAGCTATAGCAATCAAGACTGTGCTATTGGCAGAACTGCAGACATGCATGTGAACAGAATAGAACAGAGAATGTACAAATAGACCAACACAAATATGCCCAAATGATTTTTGACAAACATGCAAAAGCAATTCAATGGAGAAAGAATGGTCTTTTCAACATATGGTGCTGGAGCAACTGGGACATGAACAGACAAAAAAGAAAAAAAGTGGAACAAATCAAAAAAACTTCACCCTAAACATCACAGCTTCTGTAAAAATTAACTCTAAGTGAATCACATGGCCTTAAATGTCAAACATAAAACTATAAAAGTTTTAGAAAAAAAACACGCAGAAATCTTCAGGATGTAAGGCTAGTCAGAGTTCTTTGACTCAACACCAAAACTACGATCCAGAAAAGGAAAAATTAATACATTGGACTTCATTAAAATTAAAACCTTTTGCTGAGCAAAAAATTGTTAAGAGGATGAAAAGACAAGCCACAGAGTGGGAGAAAATATCTGTAAACCACATAATTAACAGTGAGCTAGTATATAGAATATATAAAGAAATCTCAAAACTCAACAGTAAAAAAATAATCCAAATAAATGCTCAAAAGATAGCCCATTTAATGGGCAAAAGACATGAAAAGACATTTCATTGAGGAAGATATACAGCTGGCAATTAAACACATGAAAAGATGTTCAATGTCATTAACCATTAGGGAAATGCAAATTAAAACGACAATGAAATTGACTACACAGAATGGCTAAAATAAAATACAATGAGAACACCAAATGCTGGCAGGGAATCATAGGAACTGGATGGCTCAGACATTGCTGGTGGGAATGTAAAATGGTACTCGTTGGAAACAGTTTGGCAGTTTCTTAAAAAACTAAACAGCCAACTACCATATGACCCAATAATTGTTCTCCTGGCATTTACCAGATAAATGAAAATTTATGTTCACACATAATCCTGAATGTACACAAATGTTTATAGCAGCTTTATTCACAAAAGCCCAAATTGGAAACAACACAGATGTCTTTCAACAGATGAATGGCTAAACTGACTGTGGCATATCCATACCATGGAATACTACTGAGCAGTAAAAAGGAAAAACTATTGATACACCTAACAGCCTGGATGAATCACCATAAAATTATGAGCTAAGAGAGCCATCCCCAAAAGGTTATATATTGTCTGATCCCATTCTTGATAGGCAAAAATTATAGAAATAGAGAGCAAATTAGTGACTGCCAGAGATTAAGAAATGGGTAGGGGGTAGAAAGAAAGTAGATGAGGCTATAAAAGCGCAACATGAAGGGTCCTCATGGTGAGAAAATACTCTGTATCTTGACAGCATCAATTTTAATCCTGTTTGTGATGTTGTACTACAGTTTTGTAAGATGTTCCCATTGAGAGGAATGGGGAAAAAAAGACATGGGATCTCTCTGTATTATTTCTTACAACTACATGTGAATTTATAATTATCTCAAAATAAAAAGATTAATTTAAACAAAAACACCTAAATAAGGTCATTCCTCGTGGCTACTTAAAATCCTCAATGGCTTCCCAATACACTTACAATAAAATTCAAACTGCAGCTCTGCCTAAATTCTCCTCTCCTGCTCTACTTCTGGAAACTGACCTCTTCTCTGTTCCTTCATCCAGGACCTCCTGCCTCAGGGCCTCTGCACCAATTATCTCCACCCAGTCTTCACGAAGAGGCTCTTCCTCATCACTGTCATCTCTGCAAAGTCTCCCTCCCACCTCCTCTTAGGTAGCCCCCAATTCCTGCTCAGCCAAATCACCCTGTCTTAATGTCCTATACTCTTCATGAGGGGGTATTTCTTCTGTTTTCAAGTTTGAGCAAATATGAACTCCACGAGAGAGAGGATTTGGTCTTATTCTCCATCCCATTTCTCCCTGCCCCCAGCACATAGGACACCATCAATAAATATTTGTCAAAAATGTTGAGTGAATGAACAAATGCAAGGAAAGTATATACATGGGGCTCCTGGGGAAGGGTGGGGGCACAGGGAGGGATCTGGAGCACATTCCAGTCCCCTAGTGCATTCCAAATAGGCTTCGATGTGCCCAGATACTGTTACACTCACGTTTTCACAACCACACCCTCCCTTCCCCCACCTGCACACTTTGTCATAAAAATGTCATCAGGATGTAATGAGATAATGTGCTGACTTCATAGCCCTCTGCTATGAAGAGAGGCCCCACCAAGGATTTTGGCCATACTGATCCCCAAATCTAAGTATGCAGAAGTGCGTAAATCCATTCTTCCTGCCCTTGCCCAGGCTTTGCATTGAGTGACAGTGGGCTGCAGGAGGACACTGATGCATGTGTCCCAAGCAATCGGGCAACAAACTAGCTCTTGCATTCTCTCACCAGCCACTGCTTGCTCACCTGATATTTGTTCCTCTTCTCAGAGTCATAGCCAACTGACTGAGGGCTTATTACCAGCTGGACTCTGGCCTAGACACACTGTAGTGCAGGCAGAATCTCCCCAGAAACCTCATTAGGTGGGCTCTGTCATCATTTTACAATCAAAACAAGTGAGACCCCAAGCCCCACTCCCTCTCTTCCTACCCCACTTTCAACCCACACATTGTGTGTGGACCCAGCCCACATATCCCAGCTCCATCCATGTCCCCCACTCCCACAAATAGCTATTCCTTGCCTGCTCCTTGGGGCTCTGGGTGTGCCCACCACAGGCACAATCCCTCAGATTCAGAGAAGCCAGTGCCATTCAGACCTGGAAGCCATTCAGGGCTGTTTAGCAGGTACCCAGAGAATGGTCTATAAGAGGGGCACAGGCTCCAGATGGACATGTTCCCCTGGCCTTGTGGACTCCTCAGGCCCTGCCTCAGCTCAGATGTCACTTCCTCACAGGACCCTCTCCTGAGCCCCCATTAGGATGAGGTGATCCTCCCTCAGCAGACTGGAGGATGAACATGGCTGGAGAGGGCCTCTCTAAAGGGCAGGGCCCAGGACAAGAGTTACCCTTTCCTGGGTAGAAGAGCCATATGCTCTAGGAACTCTGTTCTGTGGCCCGGGCATCAGGCAGCCTCCTGGTCATGCCCAAGTACCATTCCATCTTCCAGGATCCACAGGTGTCAAAGCTTGGCAATCCTGTTCCTATCAGAAAACCCAGAGCTCTGAGAAAATAGGCACGAGTATGATCGGTTGAAGAGCCCTCATCCATCTCACCCTCCTTTCTGCCTCCTACTCCGTGGGCCCTCACTGCCCAAGGTGCTCCCATCATGGGGAGAAGAGAGTCCATCAGCCAGTAGAAAGGATGGAGAGATAATGTTATTTAATTAGAGGCTCTTGGGCTAGGTGATGTAGAATTCAAAGGAATGACCAGCTGAGGCCCCACTCCTCAGCAGAGAGCAGTGGGCCTGTGTGACAGGGGCCTGTGGCCCCTCCTGATTCACATACACCCATACCTGTCATTGCCCAGCCCCACACATAGGTCTGGAGCCCCTGAGCCCCTCCCACCATGGCCACATCTATGCCGGGGCTCCAGCTGTTCCCTCCCTTTGCTGTGAGGCCCTGCATCAGCTCAGATGTCACCTCCTCACAGGAGCCTTTTCTGAGCCCCCATTAGGATGAGATGACCCTCCTTCAGCAGACTGGCTTACCCTAGACCCCAGCCACCATTTAGAAACCATCCTTTACTTGTTCCTGAAGGGCCATATCCTCGAGGACAGACAGACAGAGAGCAGTATAATTTCATTTGGCCAGGATCTGTCATGGGAACAAGCCACCAAGGGAACATTAATGAATGAATGAACAAGTGAATCATAAGCGAGTGACAAATAAGACATTTTCCTAGCACCTCAAAACCACATCACCAATTTTTAAGCAAAGCTAAGCTCATTTTTAGGAAAAAGAGGTGTGACACAGCCATTGCCTATTCTGTGTGGTAGAAATGTGGCACAGCCCTATGCCCCAGGAGGACATCCTCACAGCTCCAAAGAGGGGACCCCCATGTCCAGGTGATTGGGCTGGTCCATCGACAACCATTTATTAAGTTCCTCGACTCTATGCCAAGCCACTTCCCTGGTGCAGCTTATGGTGAGTGGACTTGGGGAGAGGGAAGAGCTGGGGGTTGAGCCCAAACTCAGACACCTAACCTGGGGAGAAGGCAGGAGGGCAGCAGACAGCCAAGGATGAGGGCCGCGGCCCTGATTCAGCCACAGAAGGAGTTAAGTTTGAGGCTCCAACACAGGGACACACAGACCAGAGAAGAGCCCTTCCCCATGCAGCATCCAATCACATGTCACCCAGAGCCCCTCAGCTCACACTTCCTGTCCCCATCCACTGACCAGCCCTTCCCCACCAGCAGGCTCTCTGCCTTTGAGCACAGCCAAGTTAAACCAGGAGAAACTAGTAAATGCTGCATCCTAGGGGCTGTCTCCACAAGCTCACACCCATAGCTGCCCCCCATTTTGGGGTCAGGGCCACTACTATGCCCACTCTGACTTGGTTTATTTATTCTTTATCCCTGAAACTCTTCCAGCCCTCCTTCATCCAGGCTGAGCCACTCTCTTTTGACAACTAGGCTGAGGCCCTATGTCCTCTCTTCCGGTCACATCGTCACGGCCATATGAGGGAACTGGGATGAAGCTGCCCCTCACCTTTAAACCCAATTTCCAAACACAGCTAGAAAAAGGAAGACAGAAATGCCCAGTAGGGCTCTTGAAGCTTCTTTGTCATGTTTATTCTTTTCTTGTCAGAATGCCCACAATTCTACACATGACTCAAGGAGGCCCTGTCCAGGAGCCCTCAGTTAAATATGAATTACCTTGAGCTGTGGCATACCTCTGCTAAAGCTGAAGGAAGCCCTCCTCTATAGGGTGGGAGCACCCCAGGCAGTGGGGGCGCAGGGACAGAAGACAGAAAGGAGGGGAAAGGTGGGTGAAACTTTGCCAAGTTTGGATAATCTCCAGACACTTGAAAAGCACCAATGGGATCTAAAGATGAACAACAGACATCCCCTGCCCTCGAGGGACCGACTTCAGCAGGAGAGAACAAGCAGACAATTAACTGAACCAAGCCTAGCTGTGCTTTATGAGAGACCAAATAAGATTCTGGGGAACATAACTGAAGGACTGATCAATTCTGCTTGGCACGGTGCGGGCAATAGCTTCACAAAGGAAAGCCTGCAGCTGGACCTCCAAGGTGAAGAAGGAATTCACTAGCCAAGGGGACATAACAGTTAATAAATGACAGTTATTGCCGTGTCCCAAAATACACCAGGAACACAGCACCAGCTAGCACTTTGTCTCCTGAAATCCTAATAACCGACCATGGGACAGGTATTGTCTGTTTTCAAGATAAGGCTCAGAAAGGGTAAGTAACTTGGTCAAAGTCACACAGCTGGTCTTTTTGACTCTGCTAATCTAAAAATAAAAAGACTTTCAAAGTGAGAGAAAACAAGCATTTATAAAGGTAAAAAAGAATAGCTATTCTGGACACACTGATTCAGGCAGAGGCCCAAATAGTGTTCTGAATAGGAGACAAAGGCAACAGGTATTTATGAGAAAGGGAAGGAGAACCATTACATCAATTAAAAAAGGGCATTTCTATTGGTGCAGATAATGTAACATAACGATGTTAATTCTAAACAATGTTTTTAATTTTTAGTCCAGTAGTTATTAGTCTGGCAGTCATAATAGCTGCTTGCTTGCTATATTCCGGTAGTCATAATAACGGCTTTCTTGCTATATTTGCAAACAGTTTTTTGGACACAGTTCGCTTGGGCCAAATCCCAAGGCTATTTTGTCCTGTTTTAACATTCCAAAGATTTGAGACGTAAGATGTGCTAAGCAATTACTCTGGCATGGCAGCTCCGGCTCTATTTTAAAGTGGCTCTCTCTTATTTTTTTTAACAACTCCAAAGCCTATATAGATGATATACCCCCCTCACCCCCTTAACAGGCTAAAAAAACAGTGAGGACAGCAAGGAGACATGAAATGCATAGAACAAAAATGAACAAAATACCACAGAATGGGAGGGCAGGTGAATTGTTTCCTGGCAAAAGAGGGAAACTTCCTCAAGAGTCGGAAATGAAGAAGGAAAGAGGAGAGGCATAAAGGGAGTGAGGCAAGCCTGGGTTTCTCTAGCGTGCAATGATGAAACAGTTCCTTCCTTTCCCAGTGAGATGCTGACTAGTATCCATTCAAACACAACCTGTCTTCATCTCAGATGATGAATTTGGTGGACCCTTGTGCACGAGCTAAACTGTAGCAGCCCCAACAAAACCTATCACAGGGATCCTGACAATTTGGACCAGCTCTCATGAGAATAAGTCATCTTTCCTCTTTCTTTTTCTTGTGTTGTCATAATAAGAAATCTAGATAATTATGTGACAAAGGAGATAGCTAACATTACTGTAGCCATCATATATTGCAATACATAAATGTATATATATATGTGTGTGTGTGTGTGTGTGTGTGTGTGTGTGTGTATATGTACATATATATATATATATATATATATATATATATATATATATATATAATGGGTTTTACACCTCAAATTTATACAATAAGTCAATTAAATCTCAGTTTTAAACAAAAAAAGAAACAAACAAAAGAAACCTGGAATATATCCATGGCCTAGACATTACAGCAATGGTTAGACAAGAGGAAGAAACGGGTCACAGGAAGAGAACCAGGAGAGTCAGTTTATAATTAATCACACCATGATCATACTCCATCTCATTTCCCCGGCAAAAGTTCAGTGTGAATACAAATGAAAGCATCCAAAATGTTTCAAAGGATGAAGGGAACACAAATTGGGCCCCACGCTACTTCAGAAAATGGTCAGAGGAAAACAGACAAGAACCACCTACGTAAATGCTGAAGTCGAAATGTGGCGAGACAGTGGCCAGAATTATAAGCAACACAAGGTAGCCACTGGGCTAAGTTAGGGTCTGCCATCCTAACATCACAATGAAAAATGCAAGCTCAGGGCTGCCCAGACCTGAAAACGCACTGGGATCTGCCTAGGGGCAACTGGCCTGGGGTCTGCTTCATAGCTCAGCCATGGCCTGGCCTCAGCTCACAGTTCCAGAGCACTTCTTACAAAGCACCTCTTCCAGATTTATTTTGAGATTAACAGGCTCCTACTAGCAAAGCCTCTTTTGGTAATGTCATCTCTTGCTTTCAGCCCAAAGAACTGCAATGCATGGAAAAACACACACAAAAAACATGGTCCCTTCTTTAAAGTACTCCCAGGCTCTTCTCAGGGACATTAGCCCAGCACACACTCTCATAGCAGGCAAACTAGAAAACTGTAAAATTATTGTTTAAAAACAAAAAAAACTATGCTAAGAAACACAATAACTGTACTGGGACAGGGCTGGACCATCCTGAACTTTTTGTTATCTCAATAAACGTCCCCTCCACAAAACAGTTCGTGACCAGGAAGGCCCTCCCCACAGGCCAGGACTCCCACCCCGTCTTGGTCTGCACTCTCAGGGCACCTTGCTTTCACACAGCAGCAATGACAGATGCACCTGTGAACCTGTTTCTGTGAAGGTTTGACTAATATCCGCCCATCAATGGACTGTCAACTCCCGTAATCAAGGACCGTGTTTTCACACAATGCTCTCCCTGGGGCCTGTATACAGGAGGAGGTCAACAAATGTTTATTTGCGGGAGGAAGGGATCTGAGCCTGGAAAACTCAGGAGCATCCTTATGGGGACTGTCTGATGGGCCAGAGTCAAACCCAACCCAATCTACTGTGACTATTCTTGTGACCTTAGACAAGTCACTTTGCCTCTCTGACAGTGTTGCAACCTGTCATCCTTCCTCTACCTGCTCAGTCAACAGTCCTAAGACCACAGAGGTGGTGTACCTCAATTCTAACTCAAATATGAGTCACTGGTGAGAAAAAAAGTGTACTAACCCCTCTTCTCTTAACAAATAATAATAACAAAAGTAATAATAAGACAAGAAGTATGGAATTCTTCAAAAAGAATGAAAATCAAGTTCTACTTAACGAAGTTTCTGCTAAGTTTTAAGGGCATAGGGAAGACTTAAGACAAATGCATTTCTGCTCTGATTGAACATTCTGTTCTCAGTTCCTGATGCCAAGGAGAGGGAGAGAAATCTCTAAAAGGCCTGTAAACCCCTGCACTGAAGACCAGACCCCGAGGCTTCTGAAACAGTGTTCAGATAATTGCTTAAGTCATAAAGCAAAGGGCGGTTGTGAAAATTAATGATCACTGGAAATTTTTTAGTCGAAGTCAGCGATTCAGTAGTTAGCTTGTTCAGCTTTTCTTAAAGGTGCATTACTGTATTTAGAAAGTATGAAAACCTCAACTTGTAATTTTGACATTAAGAAAGCCAGCCCCCTATTTCCTTCCTTCCAAGGGTTTTCAGTGAAGAAAATCCTAACTGTTCATTTCTAAACCCAAATAAAATACAATGACGTGTGTGTGTGTGTGTGTGTGCACACATTTTTTGCTTCCACCTTGGTAGCCAACTATGGAGTATGCCCAACACATAGGACTGTAGCTAACATTCAATTCAGCTAAAATATGTAGAAAAAAAATAGAAACACACAACTCTTAGTGTTTTTGCCTCAACTCTGAAGACAACATTAGCTTTCTGAAGTCAAATTCTATGTCTTGAAAATATATGTTCCCAAGCAGGGCTGTTTGCAAGGGGAGCTGTTTCTATGCAAAGAGCAAGACTGGAGAGAGTCGGAACTGTTAGATACAAGTGTAGCCTCACTTCACAGTGGCCCGAATTCCAGGGTAAGCCAGCTTCCCTATTTGAAGAGCAGGGAAGCCACTCAAACAGATCTGGAAGCTGAAGTCTTTCCTGTCAGGGTCATTTATAGACCCGACTCCAAAGACCCTTCTCAGAAGATGCTCCCACATCAAGAGGTGGCTTTCTGGTCATCTGAAGCTCCCTGCTGATGCAAAAGGCAGGAGAGCCTTGGAATTCAGCTCCCAGGGGCATGGGAGCAGGATAGAGAGAGGGTCTCTGTGCCCTCTGCTGAAAAGGAAGGGGCAGCATCTTTTTTATCACTATAAATCCAGTGGCCAGTTCTCTAGCACAACATTTAAAAGCAGTCCTTTGTCTTAACATTTGAAATGGACAGATTTAACCATTTACCTAGCCATTCCCCTTGCAAAACAAACTATACTAAAACACTTGCATACAAAGGAGACCCCAAATTAAGAATCTCTACTATTAAAAATAATGAAAATAAGTATTAAAAATTAATATGTTGACATACACAAATAACAAGCTATCAGAAAGAAAAATTAAGAAAACAATTTCATTTATAATTATATAAAAAATAATAAAATACCCAGGAATAAATTTAACCAAGGAGGTAAAAGATCTATCCTTGGAAAACTATGACATTAAAGATAGAAACTGAAGAAGATACAAACTGAGATAACAATGACTTAAAAAAGGGAGGATACAAAGTTCCAAATTCGAAAAAGGGAATGGAGATAAGGCAAGCACAGAAGAAAATGAATGACTGTACGTGTATAACTACCCTTTATATACTCATAATGGTAACCACACACCAAAGATTCAAAACTGAAGTATATAACATAAAACAAGAAGAACCAGAGAGAAAACCCACAAAAGCCAACCAAAATAAAGAAAACAGAAACACAATGACAAGGAAGCAGTGGAAACACCGACCTACCAGAAAGCAAAAGATAAAATGGCTATAAGAAGACCTCATATTTCAATAATCACTCTAAATGTAAATGGACAGAACTCACCAATAAAAAGGCACAGAGTTGCAGAATGGATCCAAACACAAAAGCCAACCATATGCTGCCTCTAGGAGACACATTTCAGCTCCAAAGACAAATGTAGACTCAAAGTGAAGGGGCAAAAAATGATATTTCAAGCAAATGGCATTCAGAGAAAAGCAGGAGTAGTGGTGTTAATATCAGATGAAATAGACTTCAAAATAAAAAAGGTAAAAAAAGATACTGAGGGACACTTCATGATGATAAAGGGAATCATGCACCAAGAAGACATAACACTTATTGATATCTGTGCTATACTCCCAATCAGGGAGCCCCAAAATATGTAAAGCAATTACTAACAGAACTAAAGGGAAAAACAGACTAAATATCGTAGTAGAGGACCTAAATGCCCCACTATCAGGTATGGACAGATCATCCAAACATAAAATCAATAAGGAAATAATATCCTTAAGTGACACATTAGACCAACTGGATATAATTGACGTTTACAGAGCCTTCTATCCTAAAACAGCTGCTTATATATTCTTCTCTAGTGTACATGGAACATTCTCAAGGATTGACCACATACTGGGACACAGAGATAGCCTCAACAAATATAAGAGGGTTGAAATCATATCAACCATATTCTCTGATCATAATGCCATGAAACAAGAGATCAACTGAAAAAAGAAAGCAGAAGTAACTACGGACACATGGAGATGAAACAACATGCTACAGAAGAATAGCTGGGTCAGAGAAGAAATCAAAAGAGAGATCAAGAAATACATAGAAATTAATAATAATGATAGTATGACATATCAAAACTTTTGAGCATGGCAAAAGCGGTTGTAAGAGGAAAGTTCATATTTTTACAGGCCTATGTCCAAAAACAAGAACGAACCCAAAAAACAACCTCACACTTCATCTTAAAAAACTAGAAAAGGAAGAACAAATGAAGACTAAATTCAGCAGAAGGAAAAAAATAATCAAAATTAGAGCAGAAATAAATTAATTAAATTAAATTAAATTAAATTAAATTAAATTAAATTAAATTAAATTAAAAACAAAAAAAATGATAGAAAAAATAAATGCAACAAAGAACTAGTACTTTGAAGTTAATAAAATTGACTAACCCCTGGCTAGATTCACTAAAGAAAAAAGAGAAAGCACACAATAAACAAAATCAGGGATGAAAGAGGGGCAATTACAACAGACACTAAAGAAATACAAAGGATCATACAAGAATACTACAAAAAAGTATATAACACCAAATTTAATAACCTAGAAGAAATGGACCAGTACTTAGAAAAGTACAACCTTCCTAGACTGAATCAAGAAGAACTGAAAAATCTAAATAGACTGATGAACAATATGGAAATTGCAAAAATTGTCAAAAACCTACCAAAAAGTAAAAGTCCAGAATCAGATGGCTTCACTAGTGAATTTTACCAAACATTCAAAGATTTAATACCTATTCTCCTCAAACTCTTCCAAGGAAACAAAGAGATGATAATACTTCCCAACTCATTTTATGAGGCCAATATTACTTTGATATCAAAACCTGGTAAAAATAACATAAAAAAAGGAAACTACAAACCAATATCTCTCATGAACACAGATGCAAAAATCCTAAATAAGATAATAGCAAACCGTCATTATTTGTGGATGACATGACCACCTATATAGAAAACCCTGAAGACTCCACAGAACACTACTAGAAACAATAAGCAAATACAGTAAAGTTTCTGGATACAAAATCAATGTTCAAAAATCCATAGCATTTCTATACTCTAAAAATGAAGTGTCAGAAAAGAAGTAGAAAAAAATAATTCCTTTTGCAATTGTAACAAAAAGAATAAAATATTGTGGAATAAATCTAAAAAAACATGTGAAGGACCTATATGATGAAAACTATAAGACTCTATTAAAAGAAATCAAAGAAGATACAAAGAAATGGAAAGATATTCCACGTTCTTGGACTGGAAGACTCATCATAGTTATCTAAAGCATTATACAGATTTAATGTAATTTCTATCAAAATCCCATTGGCATTTTTTAAAGAAATAAAACAAAAATCCATCAGATTTGTAGAGAAGCACAAAAGACCCCGAATTGCCAAAGCCATCCTGAGAAAAAAGAACAAGGCTGGAGGCATCACTCTGCCCAACTTCAAATTATACTACAAAGTGACAGTAATCAAAACAGCATGGCATTGGCAGAAAAACAGACACATGGACCAGTGGAACAGAATCAAAAGTCCAGAAATAAACCCATATTTACATGGTCAAAGAATTTTCAACAACAAAAAAAGCCAAAACATACAGTGGAGAAAGGAAAGCCTCTTTAATAAATGATGCTAGGAAAACAGGAAAGCCACCTGCATAAGAATGAAATTAGACAGTTGTCCATCACCACACACTGAAATTAACTCTAAATGGATTAAGGACCTGAATATAAGACCTGAAACAATAAAAATGCATAGAAGAAAACATAGGAACTAAACTCAATCAAGCACCTTGGACTTAAAGAAGATTTTACGATTTTGACCTCAAAAGCAAGGGAAGTAAAAGCAAAAATAAATGAATAGGATTACATCAAACTAAAAAGCTTCTGCTCAGCAAAAGAAACCGTCAACAAGGTAAAGAGACAACCATCTGAATGGGAAAATATATTTGCAAACAATGCCTCCGATAAGGGCCTAATATTCAAAATATACAAAAAACTCATACAACTCAATAACAACAAAGAAACACACGATCCAATCAAAAAATGGGCAGAGGACCTGAACAGACACTTCTCCATAGAGGACATACAAATGGCCAACAAATATATGAAAAGATGCTCAACATCACTAGCTACTAGGGTACTGCAATTCAAAACCACAATGAGATACCATCTCACACCCATTGGAATAGCTGTAATCAACAGGACAAGAATAACAAATGCTGGAGAGGATGTGGAGAAACAGGAACCCTCATCCACTGCTGGTGGGACTGCAAATTGGTACGGCCACTATGGAAAACAGTATGGAGGTTCCTCAAAAACTAAGAATTGATCTACCATAGGTCCAGCAATCCCTCAACTGGGTATTTACCCTCCAAAATTTGTAAACCCATATCTGAAAAGATATGTGCACACCGATGTTCACAGCAGCATTATTCACAGTGGCCAGGACATGGAAGCAACCAAGTAAGTGTCCTACGATAGATGATTGGCTGAAGAAGCTATGGTTCATGTATACACTGGAATATTACTCAGCCATAAGAAGAGATGAAATACTGCCATTTGCGACAACATGGATGAACCTTGAGATAATCATGCTAAAAAAAATAAGTCAGACAGAAAAAGTTAAAAATCACATGATATCACTTATATGTGGGATATAAACCTAAAAGCAACAAATGAACAGGACAAACAGAGACTCATGGACATGGACTATAAACTTGTGGTTGCCAGAGAGTAGCAGTTGGGGGGAAGAGGGAGGTAAATGGAGTAAAGAAGGTCAAGTATGTGGTGACAGAAATCTAACTATGGAAAATGAACACACAGTGTAAATATATAGACTTACTGTTAAAGTGTACAGCTGAAACGTATTTAATTTTGTTAACCAATGTCACCATAAAAAGAAAATTTAAAAAAAATTGTTATCATACACTCATGTAAAACATATAGGTTTCCAAAGTCAAATACACAAAACAAAGTATATTCAACGACCAAAAAAAAAAAAAAAAGTCCATACTACCCAAAGGAATCTACAGATTCAAGACAATCCCTATCAAAATACCAATGGCATTTTTCACAAAAACCAGAAAAATAATCCTAAACATTATATGGAACCACAAAAGACCCCAAATTGCTAAAGCACTCCTAAGAAAAACCAAGTTGGAGGTATCATGCTCCGTGATATCAAACTATACTACAGGGCTAGAGTAATCAAAACAGCATGGTACTGGCATAAAAACAGACACATAGATCAATGGAACAGAATAGAGAGCCTAGAAATAGACCCACACCTATATAGTAATGTAATCTATTACAAATTAGGCAAGAATGTAAAATGGGGTAAAGGTAGTCTATTCAATAAATGACTTTGGGAAAAGTAGGCTGATACATGCAAAAGAATGAAACTGGACCATATAGAAGAATAAATAAATTCATTAAAGGCTTAAATATGACTCAAAACCACAAAACTCAGAAATAAACATAGACAGTGAACTCTTTGGCATTACTCTTAGCAGTATTTTTTTTTTTTTTTTGGATATGTCTCAGGCAAGAGGGAAAAAAAAATAAATAAATGGTACTGTATCAAACTAAAGAGTTTTTGCACAACAAAGGAAACCATCAACAAAACAAAAAGACAACCTACTGAATGGGAGAAGAAGATACTTGCCAATGATACATCCGATAAGGGGTTAATATCCAAAATATATAAGAAACTCATAGAATTTAACAGCAAAAAAGTAAAAATAAATCTGATTTAAATTGGCAGAGAACATGAATAGACATTTCTCCCAAAAGTACATACACATGGCCAGTAGACATATGAATAGATGCTCAACATCACTAATCATCAGAGCAATACAGATTAAAACCACAATGAGATATCACCTCATACCTGTCAGAATGGCTGTTATCAAAAAGACAAGAGATAACAAGTGCTGACAAGAACATGGAGAAAAAGCAACCCTTGTACATTGTCGGTGGGATTGTAAATTTGTGCAGCCACTGTGGGAAACAGGATGGAGGTTCCTCAAAATTTTAAAAATAGAGCTGGCATATGACCAGCAATCCTACTTCTGGGTATTTATCCCAATTCAAAAAGACATATGCACCCCTATGCTCATTGCAACATTATTTACAATAGCCAAGACATGGAAGCAGCTTAAATGTCCATTGATTAATGAATGTATAAAGAAGATGTAGTGCATATGTACAATGAAATATTACTCAGCCATAAAAAAAACTAAAACCTTGCTATTTGTAATAACACGGATAGACCTAGAGGGCATTATGCTAAGTGAAATAAGTCAGATAGAGAAAGACAAATACCACATGATTTCACTTACATGCGGAATCTAAAACACAAAATAAATGAACAAGCAGAACAGAACAAATTCATAGAACAGAGAACAAACTAATGGTTGCCAGGTAGGAGGGCATTGGGGGTGTGTGTGAAAAAGGTCACGGGTACAAATTGCCAGTTATAAAAACAGTCATGAGGATGTAAAGTACAGGACTGGGGAATGTATTCAGTACTATTATAGTAACTATGTATGGTGTCAGATGAGTACTAGACTTATCGAGGTGATTATCTGTAAGTTACATAAATGTCTAATCGCTATGTCACCTGTAATTGAAAACATTTTTTTTTAATTTTTAATGAAAAAGGAGAAGAAATTTCTCCCTGTGAATGCTGAGAGCCCCTGAAAGCTGCAGTTCCGGGTGCAGGGGTGTGGGGGGTGGTGGCGAGGAGCTGGTGAGGGGCAGCGCTGGAGGCAGGCTGGACTTCCAAGGGCATCATAGGTCCACAATTCTAGTCTGGAGCCCCAAGGCAAACTGGTTTCCTCTTCAGCCTCACCTGTCCCCTTCCCATCTCCTCTATACCCTCACCCCACTTTTTAACCATTGAACTGTGAGGTTCTGTCAGAGTGGGGAGCAAGTCTCTTTCATCTTTGCACACACATGCCCCCCCGTACCCTGTATACAGAAGGTGCTCCATAAATGCATGCTCGACACTTGTTTCTGAGTATCAACCTGCCTCCCCTGGCAGCTGTGCTAGGGTTGGATTCATCCAAGGGAACAAGAAAGGGAGGGCAGAGCTGGCCAGCCCTGCAGCCTTTACCTCACAAGGTTGGCACAGGGCCCGGGCCACCGGCAGCTCTGGTACACGCGCTGGACCACTGTCTCCGAGCCGTTCTGCACCTGGCAGGACACAGTCCGTGTCACCGTGTGATGGCACCAGTGCCTGTGGGGAAAATAACAGTCACATCAGCACTGCTTATTCCTGAGGTGCTGACTGCAGATCTAAAGGCTTCCCCCACAAGCCCAGGGTCTCATCCTCTTGGATAAGGGGCCCAGTGAAAACCGTCTGCCAGTTCTAAGGCCAAGGAAGAGTACCCACCCACCTTAGCCACCAAACTCTGGCATTATTAAGGTCATCAAACACTCCATGTGGAATCAGTGAAAAAGACTGTACCCTCCTTGCCAGGAAGTCCTGCTTTCGTGGGGAAGACAGACGAGGAGATGATTACAACTCATGGGAACACAGAGCCATAGGTGCAACCACATCAGGAGCAAGCAAGCCATGAGGATAGAGCAGGAAATAGAGCCCAGATCCTAAGAAAGTCAACCGAGTACTGAAAGATAAGAATCAGCTGGCCAAAAGTGCAGAGGCAATGAGAGGGAGAGGCATTACCAGAGGGAAAAGCAGAGATGTGGAAGTGAGATAGTCCAGGGCATGCGTCTATCTCACAGGGACCTGCGTGTAATTAGACAGGAGCCAAACTTTGGAGGAAGGGGAGGAGTCAGGAGAGAGAAAGAGGCATGGTACCTGCCAGGCTAGATGTGGGTCTTATAATGAAGTCAAATGGGAAGCCACTGAAGGACTCTGACGGGTGAGTCTGAGGTAACTGTCAGAGGACCACAGTGGAAGGAGCCAGACAGTTGGTTGCCCAGATCTCCATCCCTGCTGGTGTCAAGAAACAGGCATGGGACTCACCTGTTTTGAGGCAAATGTGGTCAGAGTGCCTCCTAAAAAGCCGATGACCTCCAGGAGAAACTGGGACCATCTTAAGGTCAAACAACTTAATTTTTGCACACTCTGTACCCTTCACTTATACCACTGACCCTCCAAGAGGCAAAGAAGCAATAAACAGAGAAATAGAGACAAGCTAATGGAAAAATCCCAAATACCAGGAATTTAAAGTTATTTGAGGAAAAAGGCCAACATCTTGCAAGAAAGGCACCAACTTGACAGAGATTAAATCACATCTCAGAAAAAAAAATTAATAAAGCAAATAGTTGGAGATAATTTTTAAAGTATAATTTATGCCCTCAGAGATACAAAAATCTTTCATTCATCAAAAATATATATATATATGAAGTAAAAATTTGGTACTTTGGAAATGAAATGTATGACTGTGAAAATAAAAGGCTCAATAAATGGTCTGAAAAGCAGAAGAGATTCATCTAAAGAGTGAGCTGACAAACTGGCAGTTTGAGTCGTGAACTTTCCAAGGATGCACTACAAAGGGAAAAAACAGATGGAGAATGTGGGAGAAAGGATGAAGGACCTAGAAGGCAGACTTATGTTCCAATATATATCTATTAGTAGCTCTGGAAAGGAAGATCAGAGAGAGCCAAGGGGAGTATGCAGCTGAAGAAATAATAAAGAAAATTTCTGAGAACCGAAGAAAGACATGCGTTCTTAGTATGAACCGGCCCACTGAGAGCTAAGTCAGGTGAACAGAAACAGACAGACTGTAGTGTTATTTCAGAACACTCAGGATTAATGAAGAGAAACTACTAAGTGCTGTAGAAAAGAAAGAAAACAGGTTACCTATAATCAATTGAAATTAGATTTCTTATCAGCAACATCAAAATCAAGAACATAGTGACACAATTACTTCAAAGTTTGTAGGGGAAATATTTAGAACCCAGAATTATATACCCAGGCAAACTCTTCTTTAAAGGCAAAGGCAAGATAAAGACAGTGTCAGATGCATAATAAATTAGAGAGTTTACCAGTCGCCTTTTCTGAAAGAATCACTAGAGGATGCATTCCAGCAAAACAAGCTAGAGGACATAGGCAGAAGGTATTAACTGTGAGAAGCAGCAATGAACAAAGAAGCAATAAGACTTAATAACAGCCTAGATCTAAAATCCAAGGTGATTGCAAGACGGAAGATGGCAAAGAGGGAAAGTTGTATGGGGGACAGAAGGAACTAAAACTTGCTAAGATTTTTGTCTTGTTTAAGGAAAGAATATAGAAGCTGTGTAACTTTAGGTGTAGTATGAAAATATACATTTATATATTTTTTGGATTTGAGGATAAATACTAGTAAAGATAGAAAGAGGACACAGAACTCACTCTGAAAGAAAAAAGTAAAACAAAGTAAATATGTATGATCTTACATCGAAATGTTTCAAAATCTTCACACTTTTCTGGAAAAAAATATATATTACCAACATCAGCATAGTCAAAACGTCATAAAAGAAAATGAAAAGGTAATCAAAAGTCAATCCCTCTCCCCGAAGGCACCGGGAGACCTCGTTCAGAATCTGGTTCTGCCACCAACCTACTGTGTGACGTGAACGAAGTCATGTCTCTTCTCTGAGCCTCAGTTAAATGAAAACTTCTACCTCTCAAGGTTATTGCAAGGACTAAATGAGCACGTCCAGGTCAGTGGTGTGTAAACTGTGTGTCACTACATAACCCAAGATATCATTACTGATTAGCTGACTATGGAAACCCCATAATGTTCAGGTTGTTGACCTGGGAAGGGAATTCAGCTTTCCTTCCAAGTGACCAGCATGGTCCCACCTACAAATTGAGACTCCTGACTCTGCCAATTACTCAGGGAAACTGAGTTTGGGACTCGTTCAAGTTGTCAGCAGCATGAGGCTTTTCTTCATCTCTACCAAGTGTCATTGCAGTATGATTCTCTTCAGGATGAACTACTGTCCAACCCAGGGACAAAGCTCCACCCCAAGATCTGTTCTTGGTGGTCCAAAACAGACGATCCAGCCACCCCTGAATCACAGTGGGTCAGGGCTTTCTATAGGGAAATGAGCAGTGAATTGAAAAACATTTTCAAATGCCTCGATTCATCATCTCCAGACATTTGAGATTTTAATGGGCTGTAAATGGCTTCCCAAATCAAAATCTGGCCAAAAACAACGAAGAAGGCAGGCAGAGACATGGAAAGAGGGCTTCGGGGCTTTTCAGATGGAATTCAAAACCCTGTTCATCTGCAGGCATCCGAGGTTCTGGGAAATCTGCTACCTCTTAGGACCCTCGAGTCCTGAGTGTTATGTCTACATCTTTTGTTTGGCAGGTGACATCATGCCACAGCCCACCTCCACTCCCCACCCTTGTTCACTGTGGGTGTAGAGTGGTAGGTGAACAGGGCTGTATGGGCTACAGATAACTTAGCTTGGCAGGAGATGTCCATCCTTTCCCGACTCCCCTGGAAGGAATGGCACAGGAGCACAGAATATTGGAGTGACAGAGCTGGTCCTCAACTGCCTGGTATGTAACGGTGCCCTTAGTAGCCTTCTTCAGGGTGAGAGGGGACTGGAGTTATCTTTGGGCATCACCTCTGCAATGTCTCCTCATTTTCTCCCCTCCCAATCCCCAGCTGAGTTGTCATGGAGGGCCCAGGATGGGAAACTCACTCTCAGCCTTGGGGCCAGATCTGCTCCCCTCCTTCCTTATGAGAAGAGGCCCACTCCCCGATGGGGAGGTTGGCTGACACAGCCCCACTCCGCCAGGCTCACAGACTGCTCCCACAGCAGCTTTCACTAAGTGTTTGGCTCAATGGCTTGGCACAGCAGTGAAATCCTTAATTTAGAGTCCTTTGGGAAAACAAGTGCTAAGTGGCTTCAGGAAATTATGTCACAATGGAATGGAGGGGCCTTCTGGACACCCCTGGCCCATGCCCACCTCTGAACATAACTAACCAACCTGTCTCTGATGCTGCCGGCCACCCAAAGGAGGGGCCATTGCAGCAGCCCCTCCTCCCCATAGTCTTGGTTCCCCCTTCCCCAAATCTGTCCTGAACCCCAGTTTTCCTATCGGAACTTTGCTTTGGGACCTCTGATCTTATGCTTCCTCTCCATCCCTGAGCTCTGAGCTCTGAGCCTAAACCAAGCCCCAGAACTTTGATAGTGCCCTTCCTCTCCACGAAGACCACCCCATTCTGCCCCCATTTTCCTGTCTCACACTCTGTTCCATCCCCATTGGAGTCACCTCGATGCTCCCTCTCCAACACCAACATAGGTGCCCACTTGCTGGGCAGTGGGCACAAATCATCATAGCTCACGGGACACCTCAAGACACACCATCTCAGTCTATCCAGTACTGAGCCTATCCCCATCCAACCTCACCTTGCTCCATCTTGGTGACCATAGCCACAAAGCTCCAGGTCTCCTTCCTTACCCAGGACTCCCAGGGACAGTTCACTCCGGATTCCACCTTCTTCTCCCTCCCTCCCCATGGCAAATTAGCCCCCATGCCAGGAAAGTCAACCTCCAGTACCCTCCTCACCCTCCTCCCAACATCTTGATTTCAGGCATGCTCACTCACCTTTCACCAACAGCCTCAGCCACTACCCACCTCCTGCGATCTCCTCTGTTTGCCACCAGAGGGCTCTCCCTCAAACACAGGTCTGGCCCTGTCACCTCTCTTGAAACTATTTTCTTAGCATCCATCTCCCATGGCACCCACCCATCTCCCAGGTTTCACCTCCCACCCTACTTCATCTTGTCATTTACACTTTCGTGTTGTCCTCCCTGACATGTCATCCTGCCTTCTTTCATTTGGCTAACTTTTGCCCTACCACCCTCCATTCAGGCTCAAACCCCTCCTAAAAGCCCTCCCTGACCCCCTGGGCAGGAAAGAATTCCCACCTCATGCTCCACAGGCACTGTACACACCTCACTCCTAGTCCTTATCTTACCAGAAGATTTCTGACAGGTTCCTGAGTACAGCATGCTCAGAGCAGACCTCCTAAATATGTGATCTGACCCCAAAGTCCCCAAAGGACCTTCTCCCATCCACACCCACTCACTAAAAACTGCTTCTTGGGTTCTGCTGTGCCAGGCCCAGGGTCCCAGCAGATTCTGCTCCCACGGCTATCATCCGCCACAAGGCTGAGGGGTGTCCGGTCCAGTTTCAGGCTCCTTTCCACCTGCCTTCATTCTAATTACCTGGCCATATCATGCCTGACCTCCAGAGAGGCCAATTTCAAGGGATCTGTCTGCCAGCTGAGCTCGAGAAGCATTATGAAAACTGAGGTTTGCAGCCTGAAGGCATTGACCAAACGGATGGGCAATCTAGATGACTGAGGCCACATCCATGAAGCAGAGCCCATGAGCCTTGGCTGGTTCCCAGAGAAATACCGGCAGAGGACCCAGCTCCCAGCCCCTACCAGGGAAAGAGCAAGTCTGACCACACAGAGACCCTCTCCTGCAGGCAGTCTGGCCCAGGACCCCAACATCTGTTTTATGGTTGGCAAATCACTTTCACATACTGTTAAGGGCTGGATTGTATACCAATCCTGCCTACACCTTGATCTTAGACTTTCAGCCTCCAGAACTATGAGGAAATTGGTCTCTGCTATTTAAGCCACCCCCTCTATGGAGCTTTGTTATGGCATCCCCAGTAAACTAACACACGTATGTGACCTCATCTAATCTTCTCAACAGTTCTCAGGTAGGAATTTTATAGAGAAGGAACCTGACACTCTAGAGGAGCCTCGAGGTCACAGTAAGTGATGTGTTTAGGTCATGGAGCTCAGACTTCTAATTCCAAACACCAGTCATGTGCCACATCCACCTTGCCAGTGAGGACAGTGAGTGTCAAAGAGAAAATACTATATGTCCTGGCAAATACGATAGCCCCTGGCAGGCCCTTATCAGCCAAGTCCCTCAGGAGACCATCTCACACGCCAAACAGCAAGCATGAGGAACTGCCCTCACCCCATGTAGGAAACTGAGGTTTCCCACTGAGACACAGTTGAGGGCAGTTCAGCCCACAGCAAGGCTGATGGGGTGGGCTCGGAGTTGGTCCTGCTTCCTGTCTTCTTCTCACTGCAGCTACCTAAGTCAGACCTCCACTCAGCCTCACAGGACCCTGGGCAGTAAGGACTGTTATTTCACTTTTATATATAAGAAAACTGAGGCACAGGACAAGTGTAAATAACACATCCAAGGTCACCCAAGAAGTCAACCGGCAACGAAGATTCAAGTCCAGCCCTTGGCCACTTGGCTACACTGCAAGATTGATTTAAAGTCCACCCCGAAGTGTCTGGGTCTCCACGTGGGGCCCTGGCACCAGGAGAGGGCCGTGCAGCAAACCTTGATCGAGACAGCCTTGCTGA
This sequence comes from Cynopterus sphinx, assembly GCA_030015415.1. Classification (NCBI taxonomy): domain Eukaryota; kingdom Metazoa; phylum Chordata; class Mammalia; order Chiroptera; family Pteropodidae; genus Cynopterus; species Cynopterus sphinx. The sequence continues at coordinate 80,814,137 of CM057379.1, read as the reverse complement.
CGGCAACTGCGGAAGACCAGGAGCTGGCAGACACAGGGAGGGCCCCGGGTCTTGGGAGAGAGTTGAGATCCAAACTAGATCTCTCCAGCCCAGAGCAAGGAGCCAAATCTAACAGGATGAAACATGACCAGGCAAAAGTGAAGTCCGGCACTGAAGCCCCAAAACCCAGTGGACAAGCCCCAGATGGAGCAAAGAGGTTCTCGCCAACAATAAGTTCAGTGTGAGTCAGTGGTGTGTGCTGCGGCCTCCAAAACACAAAGGCAATCTCAGGCTGTCTTAACAGAATAACATCAAGAACACCCCTGCTCCCCTCCTTCCCCACCAGCCAGCCACGTGTGGAGGACACTGCGCTGTGCCACGTAGATCCCCTTCAATGAAGGCTTTAGCCCCAGTTTCCAGAAGTGCTCTTAGCAGGCCTCTATCAGCAGCCACCCCTCCCAGTGCAGCCTCAAATGCCCAGAGCTGCCTCACCCAAGACTTGGCTCTTCCCAGGGCAGTCCCTATCCAGTGCCTGGTTGTCAGGACAACTCTGAAGTGCTGTTCTAGCTGGAGAGCTCCCTGGGAGGTCATCAGTAGCTGTCCTTGGGCCTGCATCACCGCTTAACTGCTCCTTCTGCAACCCCTGCTTCTGCCCCCTCCCTTCCACAGGCATCACTCCTGAGAGCTGTCCCAAATGCACATCCTCCATATTAGAGCCCATCTCAGTGTCTGCTTCCTGGAGATTCAACCTGTTATCTGCTGTGAGCCCCAACTGGAAAAAAGACAAATTGACATTCAGTGAACTGGGGGGAGAGGGCTGTGGCTGCTGTCCTATGAGCAGATGATAGGGCTCTGTGGGAGGAAGGGAGGCTGACCTGCAGAGCAGTGAGTGTCCATGGGAAGAAGACAGGTCAGAAGCTCAAGATTTGTAGAATTGGAGGGGAAGGCCCCGTGCCCTTGGATTCATATCAACCATCTTTAGCAGGTGAAGACTGTTTGCAAGGGGTCTCTCAACTACACTGAGCAGAAATAAGCTGAGGGACATGGTAGGAGAGGGCAGCTCTGGAAGTCCAGCTCTCTACCCTAGATACCTGCAGGGGAACCAGATGAGACCTGCCTACTTGGCCCCAGAGGACCCAGAGTCAGGTCAGAACCTAAAGGCTAAGGAGGTGCCTGCTTCCAGGAGAGTCAGCCACAGGTGCAGTGAGCTACCCACCATGGTTATAGTGGGTGCCCCGTTCTGGAAGCAGTGAGCAGAGACAGCACAGCCACTCAGTGAGTAGACGGTGAAGATACATGATCAAGCTGAGAAGAGCTTGGAGATACACCTTATTGGAAAAGAGGAGGTGAATACATGGGAGTTTTTTTAACTAAAGGGGAAGATGGTGATTGGGTTCCAGGAGGACTCTCTAGCGGTAGGCAGGTGGGGGAAGGTGGGCAGAGGCTGGAAGCTGAGCCTAGTTAACATAAATAAACACAGTCCACAGAGGTGCTCATGGCTGTAGTCCCCCTGCATGGTCTTCTCCATCACCTGCCCCCATTTGGGCAAACTGGGTCTGAACTGGGCCAGCCCTTGGACTGCCACACAATTTTCCCTAACCACTGTCCAGAGTTAACAGTTTTGTTTATGTAAGGATAACTGTAAGGATTACAGTAAGTCCCGCTCAGTTTTTAGGGCACAAAAACTAGTTGGTGTGTTTGCATAAGTAGATAGATTTGCCTGCATTTTCTCAAAATGGTTTTTACCAGAACTGTCTGTTTTGAGGCAGTGCTGGAGAGGAAGTTAAGTAAATTTAAGGTCGCTCACTTTGAGAGGGAAAGCCCACAGCAGCTGACCCAATCTTTCTGTGAAAACAGGGGTGATAACGTGGACTCCAGGGTCCAGCGCCAAGGCCGATTGGTGAACAGCGTGTGTGGAGGTGTGTGAATTCGAGTCTGTGGGAGATGGAGAGCCAACGTGCCCCCAGGGATCACAGCTGCTGCAGGCAGCCTCACCTCTTGGTTTCCTCCCACTTCATTATCCTCTGCACTCATTCTCTAGCACCTTCCAGACAGGGAATTCCTGAGGCCTCCCCAACCTGAGAGAAGGCTAAAAAGAACCCCGTGTGGGACATCAGCCATTTAAGAATTAAATTTCCCTTTTTCATGAGGGCCGCTAAGTGAACATATGATTTGGCCAGTGGTTTTGAACGTTTCCATAATGATCCGCATCTCCTCTCATTAATAGGCGTGCCAGAGTCGACAAGCTGTGAGTGGATAAAGCCAAATGCTTTCATGGAATCAGTGTTCCCAGCACATTTAGGGAGACAATGCACTGAGAAACCAGAGCTTTTTGAGTGTCCAAGATGAAGACAGGACCCAGCAGTTGTGTCCTCAGTGGTCCTTCCCAAATGGTTCTTCTCAAAACCACTGCTGACTCAGATTCCGTAGAGACAGGCCCATGGATATGTACATCTAATAGGCTTCTCGGTGATGCTGAGGAAGGAAAGTGACCCTACCACCTGATGGAAGTCAGAAACTGAAACAGAAATAAGAGTGACTAATGTTTACTGAGCACTTACTGATATACCAGGCCCTACAGCAAGCCTCTAACAACATTCCCCTCCCATAATCCTTATAAATGCCTCTAAGTAAAAACCATCACCATGCCCGTGTTACAGAAAAGGCCAGAGAGGCTAAATAACTTCCCCCAAAAGGGAAAATGTATATTTAGTGACAAAATTGGTTAACATGCTGGTGGGAGCTTCTTTTTCCCTCAGAGACCAACCACACTTTGAATGACCTCATTCTCTCCGAGTTTTAATTCCTGAGACACAGAGACTCTGATTGGCCCAGCTTCTCCATCCACACCAGGCCCCAGCAAGCCTAGTTGCTTCGGGTCACATGCCCATCCCTGTCAGCTATGAGGGAAGTCACATGGTACAAAACAGGGAGTATAGGACCCCCTGCAGCAGGGACACTGTATACTTTAGAACAGACCGGTGAGAGAGGCAGGCACATAACTGACCTCTTATGCATGACGCATGGGTTCCCAACAGTCATCTCCTTCTCCTCCTTCCTTTCTCATAGACTCCTAATTTGCTTCCGACTCTGGGCATCAGTAAGTTCAAGAAAGGTTGGCAAAATCATGTTCTCATTGGTTGAGGTTTGGGCGTGTCCACTCAGTTGAGGTCAATGACAAGTAAGAGAAAGTCAAGTGAGAGGATTCTGGAAACATTATTCCCTATGGGGGAAAGGGGATTGCAAGTTGTGTGAGGATACGATGCCTGGAGCTGTGGCAGCCATTATAGAACCATGAGGGACGATGGCCTGGGGGAGGCGGAGCAAAAAGCAAGATCCTTGAGCATTTGATGCTGTCAAATTAGCCAACCCTGGAACCACCCATTTCTTAATATGTGAAATATTAAATGACCTTGTTGTTTAAGCCTGCATCAGTACGGTTTTGTGATTCACATCTGAAAGCATCCCAATCAAAACAACCTTTTGTCAAACAATATAATCAAGGCATAAGAATGTGAGACCAGGAGGCCTGGTTTGTGTCCTACTTGTACCCCTTACCAGCTACATGGCTTTAGACAAGTCTCAATTTTAGAGCCTTAGTTTTCTCTTCTGAAAAATGGGAGCCCACCTTCCAAGGGCTTCCAGAAGTCTTGAGAGCAATAACAACTACAAGAACATAATCTATTAACTGCAAAACTCCAAGCAGATAGTAGAGGTTACTATGAAACGATAAATGATTGTACTTCATAATGGATATATAATCACAATCCTGAATTCACTCAATCTCTTCTAAAACAAGAGGAGACTATGCTCTTTACCCATATGGTGTTTGCATTTTTTTTTTCCCACTAGATCGTCTTCATGGACAATCTCATCACCTGTTTCTGGGTCAGTGAGGGTCAAACTACTCTGATTTACCAGCCCCTTCATTGAGGGTTTTAGAATCCTTGGGATGTAAATGTTTCCCTTCCATAAACTTCATCATAGCACATGTTTCGTGACTCCCACTGCTGAGGTGCTGGCTCTAGATGACATGGGCCAAAGTAGCGTTAGTCATCATTACCACAAGTGGTCACAGAGCCCGTGCCACACTAGCTATATGTCCACTGTGTGAGACCCAGGAATTGGGTGGGGACAAGAGAGCCATCCGCCAGGCCCAATTCTGCTGTGCCTAGTTGAACAGGCTTCACCATGCCTGTGCCTCAGCTGTCTCATCTATAAAATGGGAATGATAACATACAACTTGACATCAACAAAATCAAATGAATGGGTAAGTAGTCTGTCATCTGGAAAGGAACATCAGTGATAGTTACTGTCATGATTATTATTGCAATTTGGTACAGCCAAGGGCATGCAGTGGACTGTGGGCAGGGAGGTACAGACTCACCGAGGGCCAGACCCCTTGGAATTCGAAAAGCCAGTCCCCGAAGTCTGCTGGAACACTTCCCCTTGAGGGAAGGACACGTGGCAAGGCCACCACTCCTAAGCTGCCACTACTGCAGGTATGCCAGAGAGCCTTCCACTCCGCAAAGCACACAGAATTTTGTTTTATTTTCCAGAAAGTTTCTCACTATGGACTTGGATGGAGAATTATGAAAGCTTTGCACTGCCAAGTTCCTTTCAAGGAGCATCTTGTCCCAGCCCCCTCTTTACAGGTAAAAAAACAAGGCCGCAGTAAGGGAAGAACCCAAGGTGGCACAGCAAGCCGGTGACAGCACCAAGCTGGTGGCAGAGCAGGGAGGAAAGCCAGTACTCCTCTGTTTTTAATTTTCTCCCATCCTCCTGCAATCAACGGGATGACTGGTTCTCAATGTTCACTTGAGAAAAAAAAAAAAAGAACTGATAAGAATCTGAGGAATGTGACTGCTGAAAGAGACTGGCTGTGGAATTTGGCATTTGATACCCACCAGAGGATCACACACAATTACAACCTAGCCTGTCTCCCATGAGCAGGACACCTTCTGGACCTATGTCCATGTCCAAAAGATCAGCGGTACCCCTGCAACCCACAGCTGTCTGAATCTCTAAGGAATTCCTCAGTTCCCCTGAGAAGAGCAAGCCCCAGAGAACTTGAAGCAACTCCAGTTCCATGGGAATCGCTCATGGCATTCCAAATTTCATCCTGTTCTCGAGGTTTGCCTTTTCTTTGGGATCACACTTCTCAAACCTGCCTTTTCTTCCTACCTTGAAGAGGTGCCTGCTACAAGCACTAATCATTGGCAGCTCATTAAACCCTCTAGCAGGTGGAGGAAACGTGGCTTAGACACCACTGGAACCTGCATTTCCTCTCTGAGATAAGCCAGTAGGTCCCAGAGTTCTTCCTCACAAGAAGCTTCCAGAGCCCTGAGGGCAAGGAGGTGTCCAGCCGTGGGAATGGCTGTGTGACCTGGCATGAGGCCCAACCCCCTCTGGGCCTCTGCCCCCTCCTCAGCAGATGGAGCAGGAACGTAGAGACAGCAGCAATAGGCTTCAGAAGGGCCAGAGCAACGCTGCCTCTCACCCAAAAGTCAGGCAGTTGAGAAGTCACACTGGCTGAGCAAACGGCCTCTTCATGTCCTCCAGCCAGCCAGGGCCAGATTTCTTCTGCCCATGGGGCTGGAGATGTCAGAGAAAGCCTACGCCCCACAACCTCTCCAGGCAGGTAGTTTATAAACAGCTGGGTCTGCAAATCATCCCTAAGCCAGGGCTCAGTGAGAATTTCTAACAAAACCGAGCCACCTGTGTGGGGCACTTCGCATATAGGTATGTGCTGCTGTCCACCTGCCCCAGCTGCCGGCTTCTAGAGGAGATGCCCTTAGCTCCTGTCTCCCCAGGCCCTGGCCCAAACGGAGCACAGGATGCACATCGGTGCCTGTGTTGAACGGATAAAGAATGAAGAAAGAAGGTGCAGAGATGGTGTGAACTGAAGTGTAAAAGGTACAAAGGGCACTGCCAGCCACCATCCCCATAGGGTCTCCATAACTGAGCCCTATTGGGCCCTCTGAAACCCCCTCTCCAAGAAAACCCTGGAACATAAACCCTGACGCCCCCTACCCAGGGTGAGTTGTGCCCCTCCCTCATCTGGGCCTCTGGCCCCCAGTAGTCTCTTTCAGGATTGCCCCCTCCAGCCCTCCCCAGCCTGCCCCTCCTCTCTCAAATCTTTGCTGTTCCTTTAGACAAGCTTGACCCTCCCCAACTCTGCCCACCCACTCATAGCCATGGTACCCTGAGCCCCCCCACCACCCCCCGCCAGGGCACAGGTGGGCTCATTCCACCATCTCTGCCTCTCTAGTTCCTTAGAGCAGAAACCCGTTGGACTTGTATCTCTGCAGCAGTGTCTGGCATCAAGAGGGTGGTAAGTAGAATATTTGTGAATGAGTGAGTTCAATGGAAGAACTGGATGTACATAAATTGGTTTTTGGAAGAAGCAATTCTAGGAATCTTACATTCAAATTCTAACTTATTTTACCATCAGATTATTTCCCACAGGAAAGCATCGGTAAAATTAGAGTGAAAGCCCATTAAAAATAAGATTCTTTATACAAATATCTGCCCACCTTTAGAGACCATCCATAATATACAAAAGAAGAAACACTGTAGAGAGCAGTACACAGGTGTGTTTGAGGGAGAACTGTGGCGGTGACTAGCCATTTCCCTGGCTGTGTGGGACCATGTCCCATCCCAAGGGCACCCTCAGCAGCCGGGACACAGCAAACAAGACATGAGACGTGCGTGGGACAAAGACCAGAGGCCCCTCTCTCCCCCTTCTCACCTGTAAAATAGGTACAACGTGAGCACCTCGGTTATACCTGTGACTCATTACTTGTATACAAAATTAGGAAGATGACAATACCAACAGGATTGCTGTGAGGAGTAAATTAAATCCCCTCTCCAGGGAAACCCTAGGGATTTCAGAATGGCGGGCACTTGGGAAGGTCTCAGGAAATGGCAGCTAGTTTCGGTCACACACCTTCAACCACCTCCCAGGGTTGTAATTAGGCACTGGGTGGGTGACACATCTGGATGGCCATTTTATTCTGTTAACTCGACACACACATTGTCATCTCTAATCTAGAAGATTCCAATCCACGCAGTGGGTTAGATCCCTGCCCCTACCCAGGGGGCACACTCCGCCCCTGGGCAAGCAGCCCTGGCCCACCTTCCCTGGGGCCGATGGCCCCTCCTCCCACATCCTCAGCAGCCAGGCAATTGATCTAATCAGATCGCCACCCAATTATGATCTAATGATAAAAGACCTCAAGTCAGCAAAGTCCACACCCCTCCCCTGCAGAGTCTCCCTGAGGACGACAATTAGGGAAGGAGGGAGGGAACTGAGAACTCATTTCCCTGGCACCATGAACAAAAGAAGCGGGAATGAGAGGATAAATAATGCAGATAAGGCCTTGCACTGGGTCTGGCAGGAAGAAAGGCAGCTGCTACCTCTGATTATCACTGTTATTGCTGATCAGGCGAGAGCTCAGACCCAGGGCTCTTTGGCCTGCTGACTTCCACAGGGCCATAGGTAGTCAAGCCTCAGGTAATATGTGGGTTTGGCCACCACGAACCCATTAAGAGGCACCAGCTGGACTCGGTTGCTGAGAAGCTCTATATTTCTGTTCTCAGTAGAAGAGGCACCAGCCTGTGAGCCAGGAAGGAGGGGTCTCACACTAGCTCTGACTCTGACTGTGCAGGTGACTGGGGTGACTCCTAATCTCCGAGCCTCAATTGCCTCATTGGAAACTAGCAGATTCAAGCTGAGGTTCTCCAGTTCTTACCAACATACTGTAAAGTGGGTAAGGCAGGAAACAACCCAAATGTCCATCAAGAAGAGAATGAACAAAGTGCTGAACTCACATAATGGGACATGACACGGCAGAAAGAGAACAAAACTTGCTCCCTTCAACAACATAAGTAAACCTCACAAACATGGTGTTGATAAAAGAAGACAAAAGCGTACACTGTATGATCCTGTTACATGAAGTTCAAGAACAGGTAGAGCTATTCTATGGCGAAGATATCAAAATAGTGGTCACCTGTGTGGACGCTGCCTGGGCAGTAGCATGCAAGAGCCTTCAGGTGCTGGGAATGCTCTCTCTAGATCTAAATGGTGGTTAGATGAGAGCGCACATGCAAAGGAACTCAGCAAGCTGTCTGCTTAAGCTTGTGCCCTTTACTGTATTTAAGTGATGCCTTGGGAAGGAACAAACAAAACAAAATAAAACAAAACAGGATAGGGCAATTTTAAGCCACTTAGCAATTAACATTTACTAAGCCCCCTCTAAGCACCAGACCCTGATGCAGTCACTGGCTGACAAGGCAGAATGGTGACCTGTAATCTGATGAGAGGACACAGATGACACAAAAACCACAGAAACATAAGGCAAATGACAAGAACAGGCATTGGGGTGATAGGGGAGCCCAGAGGAGGAGATGCCTGGGAGGGATGGGAAGGTTTACCCCCCACAGCACAGAGACTCTGACCTGCCCCCCCACCACCACCCAAGGCCTCACCCCAGACATCCATGGGCTCCCATCTGTCTTCACTCCTTGCTTCCCTGCCTCCTGGTCCTGCAGTTCTATCCACCCAGCAGTGCCCTAGGCCTGAGCTGTGGAAAAAATGCCCCCATCCGCACAGTGTGGAGCCCCCTCAGAGCCACAGTCTGGCCTGGGATGCAAAGTCAGCATCCCACACACTGAAATGGCTTCCCTCCCATGTCCCTTCTCCCGACAAATGACACTATTCTCCCAGCATCTCCTTTTGGCTCTTTCGCCCACATCACAGCTTCATGCCACCTCCTTAGCACCTACTTGGCCACTGCCTCCCCCTCTCACTCCTACCGTGTTGGTCCAGGCCTCACAGGTTCCTTCCAGGACACAAGAAGTCCTACTTCCTCCAGGCCTCTCATGCTGGCTGAGGGCAGGGATGGAAAGTACAAGAAGATCCTGCTCGACTCTGTGAACTCCCAGCATCCAGCATTAGCCTGACTCCTAGTCGAGGCTTAGGTACATTCATGAGGACATAAGGCATTCACAGAAACCTAAAAGTTCCAGAATTGCCAGAGGAGCAGCTTTGTGGGGCTGGAAGGGAGGAGAGTGGGCTGGGAAGAACCAGGCTACGAAAGGCCTTGAATGCCACCCTGTGGGGTTTGAGCCTTGGCCTGACGCCTGGGGAGCCATCAGAGCAGTTTTTAAGCAAAGGCAGGATGTAAACAGAACTAAGTTCTAGAAGGTTTTCTCCAGCAGCCCCTATGTGCATGATTGTAGGGCTGAGACCCCATTGGAAGGCCATGGCCTCCAGAGAACCCCGGCTGCCCAAATCCAATGCAATTTCTTGGCCTTCTTTGTCCTCTGCTGTGATTGAAGGCAGATATCCCTTCTGGCTGGGCAGCTCACCTACCCCTCACCTTTCCCATCTCACCTGGCCACAAGAAAGGCACAAAATCACAAGAGAGAAATTGCAGCTGTCCCCTGGCATCCAGTGGAGACACCCATTTCAAGTCTTTGTTTGTTTCTACAGAGCCATTTCCCTCCGGCTCTGCTAAGGCGCTTTCCTCCCAGGAATCCCTGCAGACAGGGCAACTCCAAAAAGGACCAAGGAGGAGCCACCATCACACTTCACCGGGTTTCAGGAGCTTAGCTGCTTGGGAGGGGGCCCAGCCAATGCACTTCTATTTGTTTGTGGTTTCACCTTAGGATCAAAACAGAAAATTAAATCCATCACTAGCTGCAGAATTCTCTGAACCAGGCCACCCAATGGTCATACATGAAAAAGCTGAAAACTAATGACTTGCAGTTTTCCTGCTAGGAAGGTTTCTTTAATCAGTTCTGCGGTGGGACGGGTGAGCCTCTGGTTAGAATTCCTCGGGATAAGATTTTCTCCCCTCCAGAAGAGACCTCACAACAGGACATTTGGAACCATATGACAGTGAAACCTGGAAACCTTTTTTTCCTAAAGGGATGTTTGACATACGTCAAACTGTACATATTTAATGGATATAACTTGATGAGTTTGGAAAAAAGTATACACATGTGAAACCATCACCGCCATAAAATATGTATCACTTCCAAAAGCTTCTTCCTGGCCTCTTATTTGTTGCTATTAATTTTTGGTGATTACAACACAACATGAGATTTCCCTCTTAAATGCTTAAGTATACAAGACAGTACTAACTATAGGCTCTTGCTGTCAAGTAATTCCCAGGATGTATTCATCTGCATAACTGAAACTCCACCCTTTGACTAGTAACTCTCGCTCCTCTGTCCCACTAACCCCTGTCAACCACCATTCCACTCGCTGCCTCTATGAGTTTGGCTGTTTTAGATTCCTCATATAACTGGGATCTTATAGTATTTGTCCTTCTGTGTCTGATTAATTTTACTTAGTACCCTGTCTTCCAGCTTCATCTGTGTTGTCACAAATGGCAGGATTCCCTTTTTAAGGCTGAATAATATTCCATTGCATGTAAATACAATTCCTTTATCCAGTCATCTGTTGATAGGGAGAAACCTGCTTTATGGTGACAGAAATTTCCAGCAACAGCTATTGCTGCTGCAACAAAGTGCCTCCAACTTAGTAATATAAATGACACATATTTATTATCTCACAGTTCTGAAGGTCGAAGTCCAAAATCAGTCACCCTGGGCCGAAGTCACAGTGTTGGCAAGGCCAGTTCCCTCTAGGAACCTGGTTCCTTGTCTTTTCCAGCTTCTGGAAGCCGCCTGTATTCCTTGGCTGGAAGGCCCTTCCTCACATCACTCCAATCTTACTTCTGTGGTCACATCTACTCACTCTGACCCTCCTGCCTCATTCTCATGGGGACCCTGTGATTAGGTTGCATCCACCAAGATAATTCAGTATGATCTCCCATCTCAATGTCTTTATTTAATCACATCTGCAAAGTGATTTTACCAGGTAAGGTAACGTAGTCACAGGCTCCAGGAATTAGGATGCAGACATCTTTGGGGCCACTATTCTGCCTCTCAACATGGCCGGCCCCAGGCCACACAGCCAGGAGAAGGCCAAACTGGGCCTGTAGAGGGAGGCACAGTTCAGACAAGTGGGAACTGGGTCAGAAATCTTCATCACCCTTTCAGGGTTCCCAGAGGTCACCATAAGCCTGGTTTGGGGAAATAACTTGGACCCTAGTTAATAGAGAGAGCGTGTGGTTCAAAACAACTGATGCAAAAAGAAACTGCGCAAAGGTACTTACAGATGGGATGCAGGAGGTCAGTGCACACAGCTCAAAAGTGCCAGACCGGCTTGCCCTCAGGGCACCTCTTCTCCTGCTGTCCTGCTCCTGAGAATCCCTCCCATCCCTGCTCCCAGCTCTGCTGTGAAACCCACAACAAATCTCACTCCTCAGCCTAGAATGACCTTTTCTCCAGCTGCTTATACCCTCCTGCCTCTCAGGCCCACCCACCAGCCTTCCCCCACCTCTGTGCTTCCATACTGCTCTGCTTTACTCCTAGAATGCACCCCCACAGCTCAGTATGGGTGCAGACACACACGCACAGGGCCTTCCCCCAACGGGCAGGCCATGTCACCCTTGTCTTCATTTCCTTTATCACTATCCTCCACTCGCAAGCACTGAGAGAGAAGCCGGGTCACATAATGGTTAAAAGCACAGACTCAGACAGTCTGGGTTGAAATCCTGACTCTGTTTCTATTAGCTGTGTGACCCGAGACAAGCTGTTTAACCTCCCTGTGCCTTAGTTTCCCTATAAAGTGGGAAAAATAATAGCACTTAGCCTATGGGGTCATTGTGAGGAATAAATGAATTAAGAATGTACCTAACACACTTAGTAACCACTAATTAAGTGTGTGCCACTGTAATTATGCATCTAGGATGGTCCAGGCACTGGAAAGAACGGGATAGATAGACCTGGCCTCTCTGCTCAGGAAGTTTATAGTCCAACAGAGAACACAGATATTAAACAAATAATTAGTTAAATAATTAATTACGGAGTTACGATGGTGTGTAGCAGTAACACATGCCCCTGCCTCCTGAAAATAGTGGCTCCTCCAACCCCCTCACAACTGCATCTGCACTTGCTTCTGAGCTGACATCACTCAAACATGGGCACACAAGACCCTGTGTATTAGCCTTGTTTCTAGTCTCTGTAAACTTAATGCTTTAACTTCTGCCCTAATGTATGTGCCCGGACATGTCTTGTTCTGGACAACCTAGGGATATGCCTGAGTCACCCTGCCCTTGCCTCCTGTTTCTTCATCGCTGTCCCCTAGTTCTGCCTCCGGGCATGCTCTTCAAACGCAAAACCAATCAACCTAGAGTCCACACCTCAACCACCTCCTTTATGGGCTCTCACACTCAGAACCAGCCACCTGCCCTAATCACCCAAGACCAGGTACCAGGCTACTAGGGACAGCCCTAACACACCAGCGCCCACTGAGATTATTCAGACTAGCCGACCCTGAACCTGCTCACCTTCCTTCACATCTTCCTTCCTCCAAACACCACAACAAAGGGCCTTGTCCCACCACGCCCACTCCGCCTCCCCACCAACCTCTGCACATCCCAAAGTAGCTCTGTATGGTTTGGCATGCCCCCTCCTCTTGGAAACTTTGAATAATAAATATCTATACCTCACATTTTTATATCTATATAAAAATACACTATATTTTAGGACACCCCATCAATCAAATATAGACCCTAAGCTACATGATGCAGATGACACAGGATGTGAAGCCAGAAAGCCCAGATTCCAGCCCTGGCTCAGCCACACCCCAGCTGTGTGACCTTGGACAAGTCCTTACTCACATCCCAGCCCTTTTACCCTTGGCAGGACACCCGCCCCTGAAATGAAGAACTAACCCAGCACATGACATCAGCCTAAAACTACAACTATCATTTACCCCCAACCTAAAGCCTGCAGAATGTGAAAGGCCTCTAAAATTAGGTACAAATGCAGAGATCGCCCCCTCGTCCACAAAGTCATTGGAGAAGACTTATGAGGACTAACAAGGAAGTTGAAAACTCTGGTTTCCTCCTGAAATCTCCAACCATCAGTCCCCAAGACCCTTCACTGACACACACCCAGGGCTTAGGGGTGGCTCTTGGCCCTACCCCGGATGAATCCACAGCCCTAAGTCAGGCACTTGGGAAACTGAACGACCAGAATTCCTGTCAGGCCTCAGCACTCCCAGCACAAACGGAGTGACTCGCACCCCCCCCCCCCACATACACTCCCATGTGTACTTGTGCATAAGCAAACCCCAGAGACCAGAGAAACTTCCATCTTGTACTAGAACCAGACCCCCAGAGAGGCAAACAAGCTCATGTTTTTCTTCGCCATCTGCTCCTGCTCTGAAGGCTAGGGCCCTCCTCCTTCCCCCTTTCCTTCCGCTGCCCTGTCCCCCATGAGGCCTCTGTTACCACAGACAGGCAACGCTGACCTCCTCACAGAAGGCTTTCGTTAGCAGGTCAGGCCTAAGAAGCAGGGATAGGGCAAAGGGCACAGGCCAAAGAGGAGGCCCGAGGAGGGGGAATGCTCTCCTGAAGGTGCCCTGAAGCCACATGGGGAGAAGGGAGGGGTGCAGAACTCTGGGTGTCTGTAGGAGGCCAGTCAGCAAAGCCCCCTCCCTGTACAGCCTGTCCTGCAGCACAGCCCCCTGCGGTAGGCCCTCAGCTCCCCGGCCTCAGAAAAGTGGTTCCCAGTCCCTGAGACCTCACCAGATATTTATATTGAGGCCGTCTCAAGAAATTTCTGGAAAACTCCCTTTTTTCCACCCACTCCCACTTCAAAGAAAGAAGCAAGATCCCTAAAGCTGGTGGCCTCAGTGGCTTCGTTAAATTGGCTTCTGGAAAGCTGATCCAGTGGGAACAAAGCACAGACAAAAGCTGCACTCCAGGATCCCTTCTGAAGGAAGGGGTGAGTGCCTCAGTTTCCTGGAGAAGAGTGGGTCACTCACTCATGTGTTCACTTATTTGTCCCTTGCTGTTGTCTTCAGATGTTTTCACCTGTGACCTGGCATCTCATCTGGTGGCGCAGGTCCCTCCCCTCCTTCAAGGTCTCCAGAGGCTCCTCATGGCCCCCAGGATGAACCACAGCTCTTCCACCTGGCAGATCAGGCCCTCTATCAGGTGGCCCATGCTCACCTCCATCCTTGCTTTCTGCCTTGTGTTTTCAGAACCCTGGACCACACCTTGCCAGGCCCCTCTCCCACCCCCTTGCTGATACTTTGTTCACTCCTCTTCTCAGCCTTTCCCTTCTCTGCCTCCAAGATCCACCTCAAATGTCACCCTCTTTGGGAAGCCTCCCCAGTTCTCCTGGGTACCACACTGATCCTACCTCTATTTCTGCACATACCTTTGTCAGACCTTTGTGACTCCAGAACTCCTGAGATAATTGTTCATTTACTCTCCTCCATTGGACTTTGAAAGCAGTGACCCCTTCTGAACCATTTCTGCACACGTAACAACTGATAGAGTCTCTGGTATACCATGGGCACCTGGAATATCTACAGAATAAATGAAGACAACTTCATTGAGGCTTCTGGAAAAACATGTTAAAAGAAAAGGTAAGACTCAAAACTAAATATACTAACTTTCCTCCTTAATATGTCCTGTGTGATCTCAACTTGGCAAAATAATGGGTAGGTAAGTAGAGAGATGATAGATCGATAGATAGATAGATAGATAGATAGATAGATAGATAGATAGATAGATAGATAGATAATACATAAACAAGCAAGCACAGAGCAAAGACCAAAAGGAAATATGACTGTCAAAAATGGAATTACAGGGAAAGGTGTAAATGGTGTTGGGAAAACTGGATATCCACATGTAAAACAATAAAATTGAATCTTTAATTTATACAATAGACAAAAATTAACTCAAAATGGATCAAAGACCTAAACATAAGTCCTAAAAGAATAAAACCGTTAGGGCAAAACGTAGAAGAAAACATAAGACAAAAGCTTCATGACAGTGGGTTTGGCAATGATCTCTTGGATCTGACACCAAATGCATGAACGACAAAAGAAAATATAAAAAAACCGGACTACATGAAAATTTTAAAATTTTGTGCATCAAAGGACACAACCAACAAAGTGAAAAGGCAACCCACTCAATGGGAGAAAATGTTTGCACATCATGTATCTGATGAGGAGTTAATATCCAGAATATATAACTAACACAACTCTATAACAATAATAACAACAAAAAATCTGATTTAGAAATTAGCAAAAGAGTAGAATAAACATTTCTCCAAAGCCGATATACAAATAGCCAATAAACACATGAAAAGATACTCAACATCAAGAATCATTGGAGAAATGCAAATCAAAACCAGTGACATCCCACTTCACACTTTTTAGGATAGCTATTAGCAAAAAAAAAAAAAAAAAGTCAGAAAATAACAATTATTGACAATAGTGTAGAGAAATTGGAACCTCTGCTCTGTTCATGAGAATTTTAAATGGTACAGCTGCTGTGAGAACAGTATGGCAGTTTCTCAAAAAATTAAAAATAGAACGACCATATGATCTAGCAATTCCACTTCAAGGTACATATACCCAAAATAATTGAAAGCAGGAACCCAAAGAGATATTTGCACACCCATTTTTAGAGCATCATTATTCGCAACCCAAGTACCCATCAACAGATGAATGGATAAACAAAATATGGTATATCCATACAATGAAATATTATCCAGCCTTAAAAATGGAAGAAACACTGACATATGCCATAACATGGGTGAAACTTGAGGACTTTGAGCTAAATAAAATAAACCAGTCCCAAAAGGAAAAATACTGTATGATATCTTATATAAGGTACCTAGAGCGGTCAAATTAATCAATCCCTGAGACCTCACCAGATATTTACATTGAGGCTGTCTCAAGAATTTTCTGGAAAACTCCATAATAGAGACATAGAGTAGAACAGTGGTTGCCAGGGTCTGAGGGGGAGGTGGTGGGGGTGGGAAGTTAGTGTCTAATGGGTATAGAGTTGCTGTTTTGCAAGATGAAGAGTCTAGAGATGAATGTTGGTGATGGTTACACAATAATGTGATGTATTTAATACTGCTAAACTGTACACTCAAAAGTGATAAATTTTATTATGTATATTTTATCACAATAAAAAGAATTTTAAATTTTAAATTAAAAAAATAAAATTATAAATGGTTTCTTTCATTTCACTTTTCAATCTTTCCCAAGTGATCTATAATAAATATAATTGGAAAAAATAAACTTTTTTTTAAAGAAAATGTGTCAGATCCCTTTTACCTAAACATCTGGACTGGCCATTATGGCCTAAGCCTCTGCCAGTCCCAGTCCTGCTGGGCTGCAGGCTTGCATCGGCTTTTTCTACCTGACACCAACATTTGGTTTCCATTCCCAACTCTTCACATAAGTCTTAGAGATCAGCTCCTGCTGGTTTCAGGTCCAGCGGAAGGAAAACAGCTCTTGGGAGGGTCAGCTTGCATCCTAAGAGGATAGATTTGGCTGGGCCAGTGGTGAGCTGCCTTGCCCAGACACCTCTAGGCCCCAGAGCCCATCCATCCTGCAAGCTACCCACCCACTGTCAGCAGGGCAGGCGAATTTCCTGGTGTGGTAACCCAAGCCCTTCTCTGCTCCCCATGGGCTCTGCTATTAATCTCAGGGCAGATCCTGTGTCCAAAGCTGAGACAGCTGTCCCCACGTGCAGCTGCTCCAGGCCAGCAAGTAGATGACTTCCAGCATTACCACCTCCCTGCCAATGACCAGGCAGAAAACTGAACTTCCCTGCCAAATCCCTTGCTCATGCATTTGCCTGGGCTCTCACACCGCATCAGGGTCCGTTGTGCTCCCTGTTCACTCCCTGGTTCATTCCAGGTTAGAATGCAACTCCAGGCTCATGAGCTCACGAGCTCCTAAGCAACTTGGTCTCCTTTGCCTGGAAAGCAAACACAGCGGTGTCCCCATTGGTCCTGTTGTGGTTGAATCAAAAAGAAATTGTTTTAACCAACACTCCATGCTCAGCCTGGATTACTTGCCACAGCAGACAATGCCATCTAGGATGGGGCTCCTGACTACAGGTGGCGTGCATCCCAGTTACAGAACAAGCAGCATGAAGCAAGAATAAAGGAAGTCAGAACAGAACCAGGAGAAGCTGACCATGGCAGGCATTCAGCCAGGTGCTACATAATCCAGAAGGCTATTCAACCAACTCCAGGGACCACTGTTCACACCAGATTCCAAGTGCAACACACAGCCTTGATTCAAATGGCTCACCTAATGCTTACACAGGAACTGGCTCCAACTGGTCCCATCTCACAGATGTGTAAACTGATGCAAGTTAACAGTAACTTGCTCACAGCTAGGAGGGATCCAAGTTTCTGACATAAATTTGCCTGACTCTAAAGTTCTGAGTCCATGCTATCAGGCCCACCCACCACAGCCTAACTTGGCTGAGCCTTTACAAACTGACCCACCCACCCACATGTCCAACTATGCACAGCTAGCAGATGCCCCATCTTCCCCCAAGCATGAACCTAATTCTGGCTCTATGTTGGCAGATGCCAGGGACATAGTGATGACCACAGCAGACCATTCTTGACCCCCAAGAAGCTTCCCTGCAAGGGGGTCCCAAAAGTCCACACACTCAAGATTTTGGCCCCGTGTATTCTTTAGGACAAAGCTGTGACTCAGTCCTAGCTGCCCCTGCCTGCCCCCCACCACATGCACACCAACAGGTGCAAAAAGACAGAGGCAACATACACAGCCAGGCCAACCCCGTATAAGGCAACTAGGACAGCTAACACCTGGACTAAGATACAGCTAGCATCGGTCTATAAAAAGTGCATCATGCCAGTCTGAAACACTGTTTTCCCACTCTTAAGAATTCTTTGGGCCAACTGCAGTTTAGGGAGGTGGGGACACACACACCATTTGCCTCTCTTCAGAGTGAACAAGTAAGAGGAAAGGAGAAAGCGCAGAGATGACTGTGAGTAAAACCGAACCACCATCCATTTTCCAGACCCACTTTCTCTCTCCTCAGAGCCCTCCACCTCTGTCATTCCTTCCAGTTCAACTGTGGTTTTGACCTACACAATGACCAACGCACATACGCAATCACACACATACACACACACACACACACACACACACACACACACACACACACACACTGGGAGACCATAAGATACTCTAACTCAAAAATCCTAAGAACCACCTGAAAAACCATTAAAATACTTTTTTTAATGCATGAAGGTAGCTGGATATAAAGTCAACATTCTTTAAGTCAACAACTTTCTATTTGACAGACATAAACATTTACAAACATTATAAAACAAAAGGAATTCATTCACAATGGCGATAAAAACTATAAGATGCCTAAGAAAATCTAACAAGGTCTGCATGAATGTAGTATACCTTGTTCCTGGAAAACATACAATATTATATTATATACATTGAATTCTATTAATCCATTAAGCTACACAGCCTAGATCAAAAGCCCAACGGACAGGATAATAGAACTAGAAAAGATGATTCTAAAATTTACCCCAAAGAAAAAATGTACAAGAACAGCTAAGACGATTTTGATAAAGATGGGCGATGAAGAAGGAATCGCTTTATCAGCTAACAAAACATACACCATAGTAATTAAAATAGTGTAGAATTGGCACCAGATCAGATTAAGAGTTCAGAAAAAAGAACCACGTCTATAGGGAAATGTAGTATACGACTAAAGTGGCATTTCAAATTATGGAGAAAGACTGGATTGTTCAATAGAAATTGTAGGACTAAAGTTAACTAGGTACCTCAGAGCCTACGTAAAAACTTGGTGTGAAGGCCAAGCTTTTATCATGATTCTTCATGCAAAGCTGACTCTTAACAAGCTTTTGAGGCTCAAAGCCACTTTTAGTCTTAATACTGTTTGAAACTTAAAATCACTCTGATTCTTTTCATTTCTGTTTGTGTGGTAGGCTAAATAATAGCCCCCAGCAATGTCCTCATCCTAATCCCTGGAAACTGTGACTATGTTTTCTTACATGGAAAAAGGGACTTTGCAGATATAATTAAATTAAGGGTCCTGAGGTAGGTAGATGATCCTGGATTATCTGGGTGGGCCCAACCTACTCACAAGGGTCCTTATAAGATGGTGGGTAGAAGGTTTGGAATCAGAGAGAAAGGAAATGCTGGAAAGAGAGCTCCGAGATGCCCTTTGAAGATGGAGAAAGGAGCTATATAAGTCAAGGAATGCGAGCAGCTTCTAGGAGATGGAATAAACAAGGAAATGAGTTCTCCGCTGAAGCCTCCAGAAGGATCAATCCTTTGAATACTTTTCGGCCCAGTGAGCCCCATTTTGGACTTCAAACTTGGAGACTTGTAAGATAATTAGTTTTCTGTTTTTCTAAGCTATAAAGTTTACGGTCATTTGTTACAGCAGCAATAGGAAACTAATACAACTTGCAAAGTAGTTAGTTCTTTCCTGGGTACTCTTTGTAATCCAGGTACTCTGCAAGAACTCTGCCAAATGAGACAGATGGGATCCCTGCCCTCAGATAATTTATAGCCTCAGGGTAGACAACTATTAACTAATTATCAATCAGTCAATTATAGGATTGACACAGTTATCATGAGCCTCTAAGTCAGAGAGCAAGCTCTGGGGGTATTTAACACTGGGGATTGGCCTTATCTTGGGGGACGGAAAAAGTTTCCTTGAAGATATGATATTTAAGCTGATATCTGAGCCTTGAGCAGTGGTTAGGTAGGCCAAGAATAAAACAAAAACTCATCAAGGCAGTGCAAAGGCCCTGAGGTAGGAAGTGGCTTGTGGTTAAAAAGCAACCTCGGTGGTGAGCAGAGCACCCAGAGAGACAAAAGGTCAGGATAGAGTTCTCTCTTGGCCCCTGCCTGATGTAGCAGACTCTCCCACCTGCTCGGCTGCCTCTCCAGGAAGGCCCCATCTTCAGAGTTCTTGAATGAAGTTTCAGGGTCTGAGCTAATTGTCATCATCAGCTGTAGGACAAAAGAGAGAAGAGCCTGGCAAATCCTGTAGATTCCATCATTCCAGAAATGGAGAGTGCCTGGGCAGGCTGAGAGCTCTGAGAACCGGATGATAATCAGCCATGTGGCCAAGTTAATCACAGAGGGGCAGGAAGAGGGAAGTGCTGATTTCCTCGATAAGCCCTTCCAGGGGAGCAGGAATGACAAAAATGTCAGATGCCAGAGGCAACTGGCCAGGGCACAGACAGCCGGAGCCAAATCAGAAGGAAACTGCCACCTTCTCACAAAGGCTTCCTGATTGAGACTGGGTGTACTGGCGCCTCCAGGAGCCAGCAGGGTGGCAGGGTCGAAGGCTGTCGCAGAGGCTACACCCTAGAGGAGACAGAAGACTGAGCCTTTCACAATGGCCAAGCTGGGCTTCCTAGTGCTAAAAACTGGGGGGCTTTTCAGCAAACGCCACACAGTCCCTGTCCTTCCAGAACAAGGAAGGGGGTAGGTGGGCCAGATACTTTCAAATGAAGACATAAACTGTTTGGGCTCCAAACCGCAGCCAGTCATGGATGCAAATAACACACATGCACACGCACACACACACACATCCTCCTGTAAGTGCCGGTGCTCTCCACTTTTGTTCAAAGAAGTAGAAGTTGGGTGAGCGAACTCTTAAGTGGGGCCCTCTTCCAGTGAGCAAGAACCGCTGAGTAATAATTAGTCTGCATATTTAACCCATTTCCTCATTTGATCTCAGCTCAATCCTATTAGTTTCATGTTACTTGTGAGGCACCATGTCAAGGAGGGGAGTGCTGGTTTGACTGTGGGTCCCCTGGTGAGTCATGACAGGCCCACTATAGGAGACACACCAGAAGAAGCACTTGGGCTCCCCTTGGCTGTCACACCCCTTGGAAAATGAAGTTCGTCAGAATTCCTAAGTCCCTGAACTTACCATGGGCTTCTCGGGGCCCACAGACCCTCTAACCTACTCCCCAGTCACATTCTGGGGGTAACTTTCTGTGCTCATCCCCCAGTGGCTGTGGTTCCACTGGGAGCTAGACTGGCCCCCACCCTTTACTCAAATCCTTAAAAACCTGAGCGGGGGTCCTAAGGGACCCTCAATTCTGTATTACTCTGGCTCCCTTGAAGCACCAGGGTAGGCAACTAGAGGGTGAGGTCAGAAATGACCTGACGAGAGTGTAGGGCCAGCTCCTAAAGGGCAAAGAGCACTATAAACTGCTGAGGCATTTAACCTTGACCCACTAGGCCAGAGTTTCCCAAAGTACATCATCTAGAATACCATCTTAATGAAACACTTGCTGGAAAAAGATCTAGTGGCCTCAGATGTCTATGAAAGTCGCCATTTCCCAAGCTTTTCAAGGCCCTGTCAGCAGACTGCCCATTCTAGAAAAGCCTTTATCATTTTAAGAGGCTGCATAGTGTTTACGAGATATTGTTCTAGGTGCTTTACTAATATTAATTCCTTTTAAGCCCTAGAATGACCTGATAAAGTAAATACTACAATCATCCTCATTTTACAGATGGGGATGCGGAAGCACAGAGAGGTCAGGTGACTCAACCAGGGCCACCAGAGTAGAGAGTCAGACTCAAGCAGCCTGGCTCCAGATCCCACTCTTTACACCCTCCTTCTTTATTAAGGAAACTCTTGAGCTTGGTTTACAAGCACTTCCAAGCTTCTTCTCATAACTCCCATTAACACCTAACAGAACAAGCTCCGGAAACATCCAGGCAGGGGGAGCTGGCAAAGGTCAGGAGGCAGCCTGGCTAGCTCTGACCTTTTGCAAATAGTTCTGGAGGCACATGGGGCAGGGCAGACAGAGAGGCATGGGAGGGAGGAACCCCCTCCCTGCCTTTCCACCCCAGTGTTACAGAATTAACCTGGACTGGGTCCAGCTCCTTTCAAGGTGGTCTCATGCAGGCCACCAAAGAGAAACATCTAGACCCAGGTTTCTGGGAGGCAATGAAAAAGAAGACCAGGCAAAAAAGGCAGGGACCCCTGACTTCTAGGAGAGAACAGTGTGCCGTGTGTCTACGTCGCAGGATTGGCTGCAGGATTCCCGAAAATCCTCTCACAGTTAGTTATTGTTACTCTATTCCCCTGCCCCAGGCGGACTTGGTTGGGGTCCAGCTCACACACTCTCGAAGCAGCAATGAAGTGTCGAACCAGTTTAAGCCAAGAGAAGCCTGGAGTGGTGCTCTTATTGCCATAGGAATTGTTTCTCTGGGAATGGATTTTAAAATAACAGACAAACCAGGATGGGAGAGGGAAGAGTGAGATGAAGGAAGAGGAGATTCAGAAAACCCTAGGGCCGAGGAAAAGGCCATTCTGCGTGACTTTCAGGAAAACTCACCCTTTTCTACACACTCCTACTTCAAAGGAAGAAGCAGCCTCCATGCCTCCTCCGAGCATGGCTGCCGGAGCTCACCTGGTGGGGACATAGGGCAGACAAAGACCTCTCTCCAGGACCCCTCAGAACCACAGAACTGCATGGGGGCAGAGGCCACATCTTGGTTTCCCAGAGGTGAGAGATCAAGACATTTGTTCATTTATTCACTCAACAAGCAGCCATGGAATATCTGATAGGTGCTAGATGCTAAAACTGGCTACTAAACCACGTGGAAGAAAAACACAAGTATTTTACAAAAAATGCAGGTTGCGTGAATGGTGCGCTGTGCTGCCTTTCAAAGCACTGCAGAACTTCTGCCATGTTTTCAGGAGTAAAGCAGCCTGTCCCCCAGCACCCCCCAAGGAGGGCCAGGAGCCCCAGTCTGCAGCCAGAGTGGCCAGATTTGACCAGCTGCACAGACGCTGAGCACTCTTCCCCCTGCTGCTCCAGCCCCACTGCCTCTGCCCAACTTCAGGTTGGGCCACTGTTATCTGGCCTCCCTCTTCCTGCTCTTTAGGGTGGCAGCAAAGGGACTTTGCATGCAGACTCCAAAGGCCCAGCCGTCCCCGACCTGCCCGCAGCCACGGTCCAGCCATCCTGAACTCAATCGCACTAACCACATGTAAGGTACCTTCACGCCTCCCAGTCCTCACATGGTTGTTCCGACCCCCAAAATGTACTTTCCAGTCACTGCCGAGCACAGCCTGCTCATCCTACAAGACCACTTAAAACATGGCTCCTCTGGGAAGTCCTCGGCATATAACTAGCATTTCCCAAAGTATGGAGTCTGGAGCACCATCCTCACAAAAGGATTCTGTGGGCTCCTATGTTACGAAAGCTTCCATCCTCCCAACCTTTGCAAGGCATGTCAGTACACTATACGTACAAGCCCGAATAGTGTTTGTTCCCTGTTTTCCGAAGCACTTTATTTTAGCCCTAGAACAACCTTATGAAGTAAACACTATCATCATCCCCCTCTCACAGAGGAGAAAACTGAGGTACAGAGATGCCCAAACTCCCATACACACTAATTCCCATAGACAAGTAATTGCTCACATGCCCTTTGCTGTCCACCCCACTTCGTACATGTTTGTGTCACAGCAAATTCCACACTTGATCATGGGTCTGCCTTCCCCAATCAGTCTCTGAGCTCAACAAGGACAGAGGCAAGGTCTGAATCATCAGTCATCTATCTCACTGCCCCCAGCACTAAGTACACAGCAGGCGCTCAGTGGTAACTTCTTGCAAGTAAGACACCAGGGTACCTGTACAGGCCTCGGGGCTATGCCCCCGCCCTCCTGTTTGCCTCTCCAGCTTCAGCCTCCTTACTGTGGGCCCAGCGAAGTGTGGCCTGGTAAATGCCTGGCCTGCATAAGCTCACATTCCCAAGGGGCAAAGGCGGGTGGTGGGCAGCATAGGCTCATGCACTCATGTCCCAGGCGGGCCAGGCAGGGCCACGCTAGGGCATAAACAGGCAGGAGAAATGATTCCATCTGCAGAGAAGGGAAGTGGAAAGTGAGTTCTCAGTACCCAAACCACAAACAATCACAGACACAAGAGGCATAGGGAGCTGCCCACAGAGAGGTAAACTGAGCAGGGAGTTCAGTCTGGAAGACTTCCTGAAGGAAGGGTGTCTGTGGCTGCTCCAAAAGAGGGTGGAGCTGAGGCATAGAGAGGCATTAGAGGGAGGAGGAGACACCTCAGCACCTCAGCTCTGCTGAGGTGATAAGAAAGTGACTTCAGAGTTAGAGACAGACCGGAGGGCCAGGTATGGGAATTGGGGAGCACAAGAGGCAAAGAGACCCCTACAGTCCTCCAGAAAGTAGGGTCGCCCACTGCAGGTCTTAACCCAAAGAAGCTGTGGAATCAATTTTCTGAGTCTTGGCAAACACTTTTTTACACACTAGATAGAATACAATAAAAAAGAGAGTATCACATATGGTAACAGTAAGCATTATTTTGTGAAACTTATTTCAGATGTGGATGTGTGCATGAGCAGGCAGGCAGACTCACTCACCATATAAAAGGTATTTCTTATTATGGGTCATGATGAAAGAATCTCAAAAAACTGTGTTCTCCAGGCAGTGCTTCTTAAATCTGGCTGCACCAGAAAAGCACCTGGGAGGCTATTAAAACACACAGTTCCAGGCCCTACACTTCCTGAATCATGAACAGGACTGGATATCCAATTTTTTTATCTCCCCAGTTCATTCTGATGAGTCCATCAGCGCTCTGCTGTTTAGGGGATGTTGTTCCTAAAGAATGGGAACAAAACCTACTAGATAATTTTTGGGACACAGTGCAAAATAAAAATGCAGGGCCTCTTATCTAAAAAGCTAGAGAATACAACCCATTAAACATATTCGACACAGCTTTTTCCCTTTTTCTCTGTCTTGACCTGTCATTTGTATATTTTCACATGTGCTCCCTTGGGCACGGGGATACTGGTGGAGCAAATGCAAACCCTCACAGGCACCCTTGGACCCCTCCCTGCAACTCCATCGTGTTCAAGCACACACATGTGCAACCCTTTCTACCAGCCCCCAGGCTGAAGCACTTTGCCACAGCTGTGGGCAGGGAAGTAGGCCAGGCATCTTCCCTTCCCAAGGGTCTCCTATCCTACAGCGGACAGGCAATCCTCAACAGTACAGCAATCTTTGTCCCAAGGTACACTAAGAGCCAGAATGGCAAGAGGCTCTCCATTCTCAGTCACCTGCTGAACAGGATGGGGCACTACCAACCCAGCGCAGGGACTGTGGCCACCATGCCCTATTCCAGGATGTCATCGGGTGCTCGTACTCAATCCCAACCCTCCCTGGACCCACATCCTGAGTCCAGGCAGAGGCAGAGGGTGGCAGAGATCATTGGTCAGTGTGGAGAGGGAGAGGCCGGATGGCCCTGGGACGTCAGAGGCTGGGGAGCAAGCAGCTGAGAACCCTCCCCCAAGGAGGGGGTAGGGAAATTGAGTGGGACATGGTAAGAACTGAGGATCAAGTCCCCGAATATGCTCTGCTGTCCTATTAGACTTTACTTACAAAGCACACATTTAAAGATAAGAGAATTGAAAATTTCAAGGCAGGAAGCACTAAGCATTAAACCCTGAGCATGGAACCCTGCTTAGCATCAGGCTCTGGCCTCTGAACTGGTCAAATGGTCATGCCTGGGGACACATGAAGGGAGGAAAGAGTCTGGGAGAGGGAGAGAGATGGAAGGAGGAGAAGTGAAAGGCGGGGGAAGGGACAAGTCGGGATGCAGCAGTGTCATCATCAGGCATAAGAGCATTTCCAAAACTGACTTGCCAGAGAGTTTCTGAATAGAAAACAAAAAGTAGTCACAAATTCTGAATTCCATCCATTCACTTTTTTAAATTGTCTAGAAATGGGTAAAAACTCTGAACATAAGGCCAGAATATAGCCATGTTTCAAAAAGGGCAGAAACAGGTGAGCAGCCCTGGAGCCTTCCTTCCTGATGCGCCTTGTCTTGTCATTTTTGAAAGGGGTTTTTATGTCCAGGACTGCTATGTGACCAGTGCCACAGGGACTGATAAGTGACCCTTGGTAGGACTCATACCCAGTCTAGACTCACAGTGTCAGTGGGTCCTTGGTTCAGTTTACTCAGCACAATCAACAGAGCCCTCTATTTTGAGCCCTGGGCTGGTCCCAAAAAGGCGGGTGACATTCCCCTTAGCACTCACAGTCTACTGTGGGATAAAGAGCAGTTAAGGCAGGGAAGGTATG
Source organism: Cynopterus sphinx (assembly GCA_030015415.1). Lineage (NCBI taxonomy): Eukaryota > Metazoa > Chordata > Mammalia > Chiroptera > Pteropodidae > Cynopterus > Cynopterus sphinx. The sequence continues at coordinate 80,788,092 of CM057379.1, read as the reverse complement.
GAAAGGGAAGATTTGGACACAGACACCATAACTCAGTCATTGTGACGTAGCCTTTATGACTGAAGACATTTGAGAAAAGGCCATCCAACTTTTGAGGATTTGAGGTACACATATCCTCACTCCATCCTGAGTCTTACTCCACATCTCCCTAGAGGAGAGAACTCCCTTAAACTTGGGCAAGAGGAGCCTCCCCCATTCCCCTGTGCTTTTTAGGCTCCCCTCTGGCTACACCCTTCCCCAAAGGGCAAGAAAACCACAGGGCCAAGGGGACATGACCCCTAAAGCCCACAGCCCATTTACAGACCAAGTGTAGGTACTAAGGAGCCTAGAATTCCCTTCTCAAGCAGCTGAGCCCAAGGTGTGGCCAATGACAGTTGTTAGGTGAGGGGAGGAGCCTGAACTGGGGCTAGAGTGTCCAGTGTCTGTGTACCAGAGGGAAGGTAGCAGGTGGGACAGGTGGCTCTCCCTGAACCACTAAGTCCAGAACAAAATTCAAGGAAGCCAGGAATTCTAAATGTGAGCCTGGCCCCCTGGGTCAGTACGAGGGTATGCTTGTCAAAGTCAATGACAAAATATATTTTATTTAATAGTTTGTAAGTTTGACTTTTCAATATTTAGACATAGTGTGTGGGGGCCTTTATCTGTACCCTAGCCTCAGGCCCTGGGTTGCAGATGATATAGGTAAGAGAAGTCTGTGCTTATCCACATAAGGCCATTATGACCTAGCATCATTTGGTGGCTTCTTCAAAATGCACCTCCTGGAAAAAGTGCTGATGGGAGTACAAATGGTAGAACACCTCTGAAGGGTGATTTGGCACTAGCAGAATTATGTATACACTCTAAAAAATGTATCCTGAAGAGTCACTTGCAAAAATATGAAATGAATAATGCACAACAACATACAATGTGACCTTATACATAACACAAAAGGTTGGAACAACACAATGTCTCTCCGTGGGATGAGCTAAATAAACTGCAGGCATTCACGCCACACAGAACGGTGGAGTTGTGAAAATGAATGCAGGCGACATAAACACTTCTGGACATGGATGGTGCCGATGGTTTCACAACAGTATGAATGTAGTTAATACCACTGAACTGTACTCTCGAAGATGGATAAGAAAGTAGATTTTGCTACGTATATTTTAAACACGGTTTTTAAAATTGTTTAAAAAAGGTATGAACACAGAAGCTATCCATGCCCTGATATACAGCAGTCTCCATAGCACATTGTAAAGCAAAACAAAAAGGCCAACTGCAGGGCAGTGTGACTGCTACACTTATACAGATAAGAAGGGGAGAAGCAGAGATTGCACACGCACACACACACGCATGCACACGCTTACATTTGCAAAACTAAACAGTGGAAAGATAAAGGAAAAACCAATTCAAAGCATGGTTACCTACACATAGTAGATAATGGGAAAATTATTTATACAAGCATTCCAGTAATTAAATGAAAAAGAAATGTCAGAATTAGAATAGGGCCTTCAGGAGCGTCACTGTCATAGAGCAGCCTCCTGCGGTCTCTTCTGCAAATGGGCTCCATGGCCTACTTCCCTTGTCCCCATCACCGGTAATCATGCACAGAGACCCATGAGGGGCCACCGCTGAGGTTTCCACCACCCCACAAGCAAGAGCATGGCAGCCATCCCCTCCGGCAGCTCACTGGTGGCCACCCACGAATACTACCGGGGCCACCTGGGTTCCACCTGCAGTAACAGCTCCTATGGAAATGCCAAAGACACTGAGGAAGCCACCCCCACCTGGTCTCCCCAAGGCTGGGTCACAGGTGGGCAAGCTTCTTTTTCAGGAAGTCTATTCTCCCCTTCATGGCCATGGTGTCAAAGTCTCCAGAGCACTCACAATCTCCCCAGGCCTCCAGCAGCATGATCACCTATGACCTGGCTCCAGAAGCCACAAGGAAGCAGCGGGGTGGCCTGCCCAGCAAAACCAACAGCTGGCCCCCATCCTGGTTGGCTACCACCAGCCACCAGACTTGCAGAGGCACTAGGCTCTTTTTGTGCCCCTTTTCCCTCATCCTACCCCATAGACTAAGCAGGGTGCAGCAAGCAGAAGGAGTTGTGTTCTTTAATATCAAAACAACAAAACACCAAAAAGGAGCCTGAGAGTCTTGCTCTTTACTGTCTTAGCCACTCACAAGCTTTCCTGACACCCATAACTATGTGCTTTGCATCAAGAAAAAAATAAATAGCCAGCAAAAAAAAAGATCATTCTATAACTCCTAATGAAATAATAACATAGACAATGATCATCAACACATCACAAGAGAGAGAGATGATGAGACGTTGTGGGATTCCTGAGATGATTCTTGATGGAAGACAACTACACAACAGAAGAAGTCACTTTCACAAAATTAATAATAATTAATAATAATAATAATAATAAAGAAATATGAGGAGAAAGAGGAGGAAAATGAGAAGGAACAAAAATCTTATCAAGCCTTTTTATCCAATTTCTAGTTTCCTGGAAATACTGAGGACAAAGGAACATGTCAACGAACTCCTGAACAAGGCAAACCCTATCAGGTCTGGTTTTTCAACCAATAAATTGCAAGAAAAAGAGAGAGATAGAGGGAGAAACCTGTAGACAGTGGTGTGCTGGTGAATGTTTAATAAATAAAAATATCATGTCCTCTCATATTAGTCACTTCAGGCTGCCATAACAAAATACCATAGACTGGATGGCTTAAGCAATAGACATTTATTTTTCTCAGATTTGTAGGCTGCAAAGTCCAAGGTGAAGGTGCTGGCAGATTCCATTCCTGGTGAGGACCCTCTTCCTGGCCTAGAAATAACTGCCTTCTCTCTGTGTGTCCACATGGCAGAGACAGAAAAGGGGAGCAGGGGGACTTCTGGTCTTTCTTCCTCTCCTTATAAAGACGTTAATTCCATCATTGGGTCCCACCCTCATTACCTTATCTAAACCTAATCACTCCCCAAAGGCCCTACCTCCAAATGCCAACACATCAGGAGTAAGGCTTCAATACATGAATCTTGGGGAGCACAACATTCACTTCATAACACGTCTTGATATGATATGATAAACTGGAACTCCTATGAAGCATTCTTGCCCCCCAAAAAAAGAGATATTACATCTAATCATAACTTTTACATCTAATCTCCAATATAGAAGAGATACAGAAAGTAGAACTAATTATACCACTTGGAAGTAATCAGCCCAATCTAGAACATGAGCATTCAACAGGACAGCTGGCCTTCTTTAACAAGTCAGTGTAATGGGGGTAGGGAGGGGGAAGGGGAGCATTCTTTTTAAGGAGAGCGGATGCTTCTACATTGAAAGAAACTAAAGAGAGACAGAAATCAATAAGGGACTTTGATTAGATTCAGATTTAAGTAAACTAACAATAAAAACCATTTTTCGGACAATTGGAGAAATCTGAATGTGGATTGGATTTTAGATCCAATAATAATAAAGAAAGAACAAGGAATAATAGCAGTAGTAGTGAAGGATTGTGAATTTGTTAGAGGTGGTGAAGGAATCAGGTGTATCCTGAATATCACCAGTGAAATGAACATGAGTCTGGGATTTGCTTTAAAATAGTACACATACACACACTCGTACACAAGTATTTGGGGATGGGGGCAAAATAAGTGCAGCAAAATGTAATAGCTGGCAAATTCCAGTGAGGGTCCATGAGTGTTCGTTCTACCTTCCACTTGTGTGTAGACTTGAAAACCTCCATTGAAAAAAATTTTAATACAATATTTTTAAATGTCCCACAAATCAAACTGTTCGGCTTCAGAGAGAACAGCAGTTCTTAACTGGGTGCGATTTTGCCCTTCAGGGGACATCTGGCAGTATCTGGCAGTATTTGTGGTTGTCACAGTTGGGAGGTGGGGGTGTGCTACTGGCATTTAGTGGGTAGGAGGCCAGGACTGCTGCTGAAAATTCTGCAGTGCACAGGATGGCTCCACAGCAGAGGACTATCCGGCCCACCATGTCAGAAACACCGAGGCTGAGAAGCCTTGATATAGAGATACGCAGACTGTTCCAGGTGCTCACAGAGAGCATCTAACTCAGCAGGGAAAGGCATTCCACGCAAATGAAATAGCATATGCAAAGAAACAGGGGTGTGAGAGAAATAAGAAACACCATGTGGCTGGTATAGAGAGACAGAGATGGGCTTCAAAAAGGCGGCCTTCCTAGGAAGTGCTGGAAAGGGTGGATTGCATCATGAAGGCTGGGCTGCAAACACATCACACTTGCCCCACTTCCTCGTCCCACACTCACAAGGACATCACGCAGTTGTCCAGGCACTCCTCACTGAGTCTAGACTCTGCCTCAGAATCTTTCTTGACACACTGGCCTGGGTAACTCCTATCAACTGAGAGCTGACCTAAGAGCTGAAACTTCTCTGCCAAGCTGAGGTAGGAGATAGTGGGCCACCAAAGGATTTTAACCAGGGGAGAGGCCTCTATGGCAGCTGAGAAAGGTCCATCAGCCAGCAGTGTGGAGGAGGAAGACAGATCATTATAGAACTAAAACAGGTTCCATCAGACAGCACTGCCGATAAGCAATGGCTTTCCTAAAACAGACTGACAGCCCTCCTGACCCTCTGCAGAAAGCAGGGGGACCCCCTTGGGTGGTTGGGGTGAGGACTTTCTAGGCAGCTGGGGAAGAAGGTTGAGGGGACAGGAAGTTGAAAATGTCAGCAAGATGCAAGGTAGATTGGAAAGACCATGAAGACAGGACAGGCTGACAGAGAGCAAAGAAGACAACCCGCCGTGTAAGTGAGGGAATGAGAGGTGAGGGCAAAAAGGCTTGAGTTCAGAGTTTAAGATATTGAGATATTGAGGTACGAGTTTCCTGCAGAAGAGCAAGAACTAGGGAGAGACCAAGGAAAGTGGCTGAGGTGGAGGGAAGGAGAGGGAAAGGCCTAGAAATGTGACACTGGGCATTGGTGAGCCATATGCCTGAACATCTATGGGCCCAGAATGGCAGAATGGGGGAGGAATGGAGAGGGAATGGCATCCTAAAGGGGTGAGAATGACAGGTTCAGGTGAGAGTGCAGGAGAAACTCTCATTCATTGGTATTAGCATCATGAAAAGTGTGAACACCCAGCGAGAACACCCCGCACACCTGGATGATGGCCAGGAGCAGCTGGTCAGCTGGACTGGAGGGTAAGAGGCAGCCTGCAGCGTAGGGGGCCAGTGGGTGGTGTGTCAGCTGGAGAAGGGTCTGCACAAATGGCTAAGCAGCTCGGACTCTCCTGATCACAGTGGGGACTGCCAAAGGGTACAGGCCAAGGGAATGAGGTCAGAGTTGCGTTTTGCAAAGTCAATCTCTGCACCTGTTACTGCTCCAGGTGCCTCACATACATGCCCTCCCAAATCCTGGTCTCCACAGGGTACTCATCATGCAGACCAGAAAACAGGCTCAAGAAGGTTAAGGACTGTGTGCAAGTCCACGTTATGGACTACAGGCACAGCTGGAAGTCCCATCCCACTGCAGCAAGAGGAGCAGTAGCCCTTAGACCCGTAGAAAGGCCCTGCCCTCGGCCATTCACTTGAGAGGGCCCTGCTCTGGCCTCCTCTAGCTGTGCCCCTCCTGTAAGATGACAAGTCTAGGGGGCCAAGAGGAAGTACCCACATAGACCCCTGCCTTCTGGGGGCTCAGGTGTCCTGCCCAAATGGCCCTGAGCCTAATTCCAGGCCATTTCTCCCAGGCCATCCTTCCAGGCAGACCCCACAGCCAGTGTGCCCGTTCCTAGGCTAAAGGGTATGGACTGAACTTGGGCATTCAGGTTGAGGGTGTCCATAAGCCTGTGCTTAAGGCCCCTCACAGTGTGAAGGGAATACAGGCTAGAGGGTGGGCCAGGCCCAGCTTTCCCCCTGCTGCCATATTTCAGAGCAGAATTCTAAGGCATCTAAGAACTCCTCATTTGAATGTGGCTCTGCAGATCACTGCAAAGGTATATTCATCAAAGCTGGAGAACAGAACCTACTATTCAAGCTTCGTTCACTTGAGTCACAGCCTGTAGATATTTAGCCCTACGGTATATGGCTTCCATTTGTCCTCAGGCCTGTACAGGAGTATGTGGTTTATGTATGGAATGCGTGCCATTCTTCAGGGAAAAAGCAAAAAGCAACGTTGTCCTTTGTCCCCTGGCTCACAGACCTATTCTTTGGATGTATTCTTTTCCTCCCCTACTGAAATTCAGCAGGTCCCACAGCTCTTCTGGTTTCTCTTAGTTAGAAGAACACCCTCACTCCAAGAATTAATAATAAAACTTTATCTTTTCTCCAAATTGAAACTCCTCCTTCTTCCACCCAAGAAATATGCACCGGGGATGGCGTACAGGCCCTTTTCTGGTCTCACTGCTCATGTCCTGAGCTCTGATCACCAGCTCCTGTCTTGGACCTTTTGGGGTTGGATATAGAGGTGAGGAGAAGACAAAAGACAAGACCCCTGATAAACATCTGTGGGAAGGAGAGGAAAGAAGTGAGTGTGATTTGCATACTTTAAAGTGTGATAAGTGTTATTATCCTTACTAGGGTAGAATAGAAGAACTGGGGCAGAGAGTTGTGGAGCTCAGTCCTTGGTGCAGCCCTCCAGTCAATTAATATTGCATCGCCCTTCAGCTTTTATTTGGCATCTGAACTCAGCTACATGAAATCATTAGTGGCCCATAGCAGGGCTGCAAGATTCTACTAGAAACAGGCTGCTGAGAAATCGGGGTTCTTTTCTTTTGCCAAAATAACTTAAACAAAGGGGTCCACCCTGGGCTTCTGACAGAGGTGACCAGAGAAGAGCTCCCCTGGGTAAGGCAAACTGCCTCCAGCACATGTTACCTGGCTCTGAAGGGTGGGCACAGGTACACACACACACACACACACACACACACACACACACACACACACATACACACAGAATACAAACTACATCCAAAACCCAGATGCCAACAATTACAATACCATGAAATAAAAGAAGACTATTTATCAAAAACAGCTCTGTCACTTTCCCCATCAACTGAGACCAAGCCACTGTAAACACACATATGGAGCCAAAGCTGTGAAGCGCACCATGCTAAACACTGTCCCCAAGCCTTCTGCTTTTGGGGCTCTTGAATTTCAAAGCTAAGGACCACCTATGACTGAAAGCTCATAAGACACAGGAACATGTGCAACCTGGCCACCTCAAGCCTGCAATGCCCATTCCGAGCTTTGTATGAAAGGGCTGTTATGCTCAGGAGCATCAATCTCAAGAATCTGGACACTGCTTCAAGCCTTAACGCCTCCTAGTATCCTATTTGGGAATCTATTTTCCATAAATTCATCCAGATCCTCCCTGAACCTATTTATACCTTCTCCCCACTCCCATCTGGATGGAAAGAGTTCTGAAAGATTACCATGTTTGTTTGGGCCTTTTTTTATTTGTGCTAAAACAATCCCTTCCAAGTTTCTGCAGAGGTCCCTGAGTTCCAGCCCACCGAACACCAGAACTTCTGTCTCCATTCACTCACTCCCTTCATGGACTTCACCTCTGGCTCCTCTCAGAGCACATATTTAAGGCTGCAGGAGCCTCCCCGCCCACCCACACCCCCCCTCCACACACACACACACACACACACACACACACACACACACACACACACTTTTCAATTATGAAAGTAATGCCTGAAAATACACTTCTTGTAAAACATGAAAATAAGACACAAGCAGACATAAGGAAAAAATGGACATTCTATTTTACTCTCTTCCCTCCCCACCACCACAGCCCCAGGTTTCTTCATATAGGTAACTGGAAAAGTTCCCAACAAACTTTTTTTCTAGGCATATATGTACCTAGACATGGATCAGAATTTTTTTTTTTTTTTCATAAGTGAGGTCATGCTATACATATCATTCTGCAACCTGAAAAGCTTGTTTTTCAGACCCTCCCCATCTGGAAGTGTGCAGAGGCCACACTACTGTGGGTGTTTGGAGAATAATACTAATAGAAGCTTCGGGTACGTATTTCCAAACAGAGTGAGGGCAATGAAATCGCATGCAAAGTGTTCCAGAGGCACTTTCATAAGCTTAGCTGGGTCTCACCCCATCCAGCCATTGAGTGCACATTCTTCCCCGCACCTAGTATCCCGCCCCCTTCCTAGAAGACAGGGCCAGAGCGCGTTTTGGTCGCCCTCCCGGGTTTGGCAAATACGAGGAGGAAGGAGCCAGGTCGTCCGTGACAAGCAGAGCGGTGGTGCTGTAGGAAGCGCAGGACTGCGAGGTCGCCACGGACCTGGAGGCCCCTCTCCGGGCTCCAGCGTCCTCAGCGAAGGGGAGAGCCCCCCCCACAGCTAACTCCGGGTGGCGTCGGGCCCGAGAGGGACGGTGCGGACCAGACTGTGGGTCCTGGGGAGCTGCTACACCCTGCGGGCGCAGCTCTCATTAAACAGCCGAAAGCTCAGTTTGAGTGAAGGGCGCAAGGGAGGCCTTTGGCGGCGCCGACGCCCGCGCCCACGCGTTTTCCGGGGAAATTCAACCGCGGGTCGGGGGGCTGCGCCCTGAGCGTCTCCGCGGTGCCGGGGGCGCCACCTGCCGGCCGAGGCGGCGCCGGGACCGTGGTCTGGGGGACCCGCCCCGACTCACACCCACGAGGGAACCATCCGACCCGCGCGGGCTCCGCGTCCCCACGAGGCTGGGGAGCCTGAGCCGAGGCTCCTCCGCGGCCCCAGCCCGAAAGCCCGGACAGGCTCGTCCCTCTGGCGCCCCCGGCTGCGGGCGGGACAGGCGGGGGACCTGGACGCGCGGCTCTGGCGCCCGGGAACCTGCTGCGCGACACAAAGCCGCCGCCGCCGCCGCCGCGCAGGTGAGCGCGCTGGGGCCACGTGAGCCGGGGGAGGTCCCGGGACCCAGCGAGCCGCCCGACCCCGGCCGGCCCCGGCCGCAGGCTTCGGCCACCGCGCCCCGGAGCAGGAGCCGCGGGGGGCACAGGGTGGGAGGACAAGGAGGAGAGCCGAAGGGCCGCGCCCCGCGCCCCCGGCCCCGCAGCCGTCCACGTCCCGGCGCGCAGTCCCCGGCAGCCTGGCGCCCCCCGGCCCCGCCGCCCCGCGCCCCCCGCGCCGCCCGCGACCACCCGGCGCCCGCAGCCCCCGGCCCCGCCGCCCGCGCTGCTCACCGGCGGCCCCCGTAGCCACCGGCCGGGGCGCCGGCGCCCGGCTCGGGGTAGCCGTGCTGCGGCAGGGCTGCGGCCGGGAACGGGTAGAGGAAGCCGGTGGCCAGCGCCGACCCGCAGAGGCAGCAGCACGCCCAGGGCAGGAGGAGAGCCAGCTTCATCTTGCGAGTCCCGGGCGGCAGGACCGTCAGGGCTGCTCCGGCGGCCGGACCGGACCCGCGGCCCCCGCCGGGAGCAGAACGGGCCGCCGACGGGCGAGCAGAGCCCGGGTCCGAGCTGCGAGCGTCTGGGGGGCGCCCACGCCGCTCCGAGGCCGCCTTTTCAAATTCGGCGAGGTGGGCTCTGCGCCGTCAAAGGGGGCGTGGGGCTTTGTCGTTAACCCTCGGCGGTCCGGGCCCAGAGAGGCCGCTGCGGCCACAGAGCTGGAGGCTGAGCTCTGCTGGGGGGTCCCCCGAGCCGCGTGCGTGCCCTGAAAGCCAGACCTTGCTCTCGGGTTCCCCACACACGCACGCTTTCGAACCTTCCCAGGCAAACCCTCTCCAGGTTCGCAAACGCTTGGGGAGCCCCCTCCTACTCCGTGCCTGGCAGTTTCACCCAGCGAAGTTGTGCCTCCCCCACAACACTGCTCTTTATTAGGAAGTACCATGCCCATTTTTCAGAGGTGGAAACTGAGGCTCAAAAGAGTTACGCCGGAAAAATATAAGCTTCTTGTCAAGGGCTCTTTGGACAAAACCATTGCACACCCAGGCTTCCCCAGAATCATCTCCCCCTTTCACCTCCAGCCCTTACCTTGCCAGTTGTGTTTCCAAAGTGAGAAGTATCTGGGAATGAGGGAAGCTCTCAATTTGAGGGAGAAGTTGTCCCTAGAATCACAGATCATGCAGCATTGTATCTGGAAAGGACCTGGGGAAGATGTAATACAATGTCACCTTTTACAGATCAAAAGGCTGAGTCCCAGATCACACATAAGCTCATGGCCAGCCTACCCCTAAGTAAGTTCACTGTGCAGCAGGATGCCCACAGCACTGTACCCTGCCCAAAGAACATCTGAAATCCATCCTGTGCCTCGCTTCCCAAGTTAAGGCTCTTTTTCTAATTCTCCCAAAAGCATCCTAAGGACTTGCAGAGGCCCTGAGGCTGCCTCTGCCCTGCTAACAGTGGGGAGACCTTGGTCTGTAAAATGCCTGTAGGACTGGAGAGAGGCCATCAAATATGGACCTGCTTAATGGACTACAATCCTACTGTGAGTTTTGCTCTCTTGTTTGCATATTCCAGCGTACCCATAGGTACATATCCTATGTGTACTCTTGGAGTACACATTCCAAAATATCATATCCAACACACTTCACTCTCTCCCCAAACTACACATCCGTATCTACTCAATTCCCTCAAATCCTGCTGGGGCCTTTCAAATGGAACTTCCACACTTCACAGGTCTAGAGTCTCCATCTAGGAATCAGATGGATAGAGTCCATCTCAGACTGGACAGACCCCTAATGTGAAACATAATTTGGACCTAGGACCACTTCCTTCATTTTGCCTTCCATCCCTCCATCAAGGCCTAAAAGATTTGGAGAATTTTGGTTATCAGGGGATTTTCAGTGCCTCCCCCAAAAGGAATCTGAACTGTGCTCCTTGGGCAATTGGCCAATACACAATAAATGATGAGGTCACCCCGCCCCCCCAGGAATTTGTAAGCATTCTGTCTTCCTCCTTCTCCTTTACTTGCATAATGAGATCTTAAAGACCAGAAAATTCCATGTTGCTGTAAGTTGGCTTTATGCTGCAGTCATTACAGTAAGGGAACAAGAATTTCATTTTTATCTTAAACTCATTTTTCCAGTGCCACAGGCTGCACCCAAGCTAGAGGGACCAAGGAATAGGGATAACACTACTCTGTATACCACAGGATTCTTTTAGGGAAAAAAAGATTTAGAAAAATAATGAATACATCTCAGAAACTTTAGGACTGAGGCAGTTGTCTGAGTTTGACCCTCCTCTTCCCGTGAGGACAATAAGCTCATTTTGGCCCCATGAAGGTACCGGGAAATGCCTGCGCGTCCGGCATTGTGCGGGGTGCAACAAAAGGCTGTTAGAGAAGCAAATAATAAGGTTCTCATCCTCAAAGTGCTTATACTATTCCTTTGGAAGGCATTAAAATGGCCTATTTCCTTCAAAAGACAGCAGGCAGTATGGACAAATGGTCTGCAAGCAAGAGGAGGTTCCATTTATATGGCGAGAGATGCTCTATATGCCACAGGATTCTTTTAAGGATAAAATGACAAAGATGCATAAAATCAAGAAATGTGCTAATACTCACATTACCCAGACCCAGAGGCCCCAGGTCAGCTGCTGGTTCCCCCACTAACTAGCTAAGTGACCTGTTGTAAACAATGAAGAATGGATTGTCTTGTCTCCAAAGATCTTTCTAGTTCTGGCCTTCTGTAATTCACTTTTCCCTTCATCGTCCACATCTGTCTGCAAGGCAGCTGTGGCTTTACCCAACCTTATTAAGCTACCACTCTTGTAGGCAAGGTTTTCAGCTGCATCACCTCCACCAGGCCATGGGAGCCAAGAAGAATGGAGAAGGATCCTGTGGCATCACACTGTAAAGTTCCACCAGAGAACCCGGTTAGTAGAGTCTAACTCTAACAACTACCAGTTATGTAACCTTGGACAAGTTAACTACTCTCTGAGCATCCTCATCTATAAAATCATAATAAAAGCACCTAATGTATGGGGGTTTGCTAAAAGAATTCAATGAACTGTTCATATGAACTGCTTGGAATCATGTGCCTAACACATTATAATGCTCAATAAGCTTAATTATTATATTTGCAAGGCTCTGGTGAGGGATAATATCAAAGACCACCACCCTTCTCAAACTCCCAGCATGGAGATGGCCAGCAGGCTCATACCTGGGAGCGCTCAGAGCTTTCTCAGAAGACTTAGAGCATCAGGATTAACCTGACACATCTTACTCCATGGTCAACAATGTAAAACAAAACTTTATTTGAAAACAAGTAGTGTATGAAAATATTATTGAGTAGAATGTGCAGTTTATATTATTTTTCAATATAAAACACTTATGGTGGGCAGCAAACGTGGGGAAGTCTGAGCAGCACTGAAATAAAGGGTGTGGCGGTATCCTAAAAAGATCTAGTGCATCTTCAAACGTTAGCATCCCTGGCTGGCCTCTGATCGGCTCTCTCCATACACGTACTTGTCTCTGTATTTAAAAGCTATGCCCGTGGTGCTCTCTAAATACATGTTAAAATCTCAGTAGAGGCAGAAATCACTGTTCCCAAGAGCCCAAGAAATCAAGCGTTAAAGGCTTGGAGTTGTGACCCCTGCTGCAGAGCTGGCACCTTCCTTCTCACTTCCTAGGTGACCTTTGGTGATCACATAACCCCCAGAACCTTGATACAATGGAAATTGGACAAATAGGGATCCTGGGGGCTTCACTGAGCCTTTATTTCCTCAACTGCTCACCACAACACTTACACGGACACTCAGGCATTCTCATAATTCCGATTTTGCAGATCCTGTGCTCTCCCCATTCTGTAAGTTCAAAAGCACCTTAGAAACAGGGTTGTTTATACAAAGAGGGATCAGATTTCTTGGTGGAAAAAGACAAACCCACCTCCCACCACCACCAGAGAAGTGGGCTCCTCCGCAACTATGTTTCCAGGCCTTTCTGATAAGAAAATATCAGTCCGCATCCTCTTTAGCAGACAAAAAACAGATCTTCGCTTCTGCTGAAGTCAGCAGAGAGAGCCACCGAACAGAGAAGTAAATACTCATCAAGCTAGAGCCAAGGTAAATATTGACCTTCTGGCATGATAAATCCTCCTGTTAATCTAAAACAGAAATCCCCCTCCCCCAATTGCCCTATAGGACATGGATTCTGCAGTTCTCCCAGAAGTTCAGGGAGGCAAGTAGGAACAGAGTGGTTTTCATACTGATTTTTCTAGCAGCCTGTGTTCCCAGCTGTTCTAATCCCAGGACCGCACAGAAATGAGCTGGGGTCGACTCAAGGTAGAGGGACAGTCACAACAGAAGGGCTTCTTTGTTTTGCTCCAAACTTCCTGTGCTTGGTGAGGGCAAAATATGAACAGAACATGGATATTTTAGAAGATATTTTGGAAGATGCCCACCCTCATTTTTTTCTATGCCTGGACAACCTGCCCCAAATTCCACTTAGGCCCTATAAAAGAGCACACCTCTTTGCTCAGCATACCTACAAGTTTAAGTATACCTTGTTTGCTCAAACATTACTTGTGAAATAGTCATTCAGAAGACAGCGAAATAGATGGTTACCACAAATTAGTCCATGATCTTAAAAGCCTGAAAGGCAAAAAAAGTATTGAAGCAAAACCTGAAAAACACTAAAAAATAAGGAGTCTGTCCAGATGCCAATGCTGAAAGCCCAACTCAGATGTGGTGATAAGAAGTTTGACTGCTGGCTAACATAGCCAGAGATAAATAAATGCCTCCTTAGGGGCTTAATAAGATTAGTTGGTAATAAATGAAGAAAGGGGATGTCTTAGTCTGTTTAGGCTGTTATAATAGAATACCATACACTGTGTGTATGTGGAAAGGGGAGCCTTATAAACAACAAAAATTTTATTTCTCACAATTCTGGAAACTAGAAGTCTAATATCAAAATGCTGGCAGATTTGGGGTCAAGGGAGAACCCCCTTCCCAGTTCGTAGTCAGCTGTCTTTTCACTGTATCCTCACAGGACAGAAGGGGTGAAGGAGCTCTCAGGAGTCCTTTTGGTAAGGGCTTCACCTCATGACCAAAGTCTCTACCTCCTAATACCAACAAAGTAGGGGTTAAGACCTCAACACATGTAGTGGGGCGGGGGGGAGAGACACAAACCTACAGTCCATTACAGAGGACTAAAGCTTTACCCTGTCACAGGCATGAAGATAATAGGGAGTTCAGACACAATGAATCCAAATTATGACATCTCACCCAAAAGTGCCCTGAGCTGAAGGTCTGTGGTGGTGGAGGATGTGCCCAGGGCTCTCCCCGACCCAGGTCCCCCTCCACGGCCCAGTTCAGCACACAGGGCTCCTACGACGACAGCCAATGGTAAAACAAACCAATGGCAAGTGAAGAGGAAAGCTACCGGGGAAGGCAGGGAATGGGATACAAGAAGGATGTTGGACTTAGAGAAGGAAAGACTAGGGAGAATTAATCCAAATCTTCCAGGCCATGCAGGAAAAAAAAGAACTAAACTTGTCTGAGCTACAAGGATGAATTGGGGGCCAATGGATGAAAGATGTCAGCTGAATATAAAGAACTTTATAGCAGTCAGGCTGTCCACAGTTGGATTTAGCTGCAGAAAGGTGGGGGGAGGGGAGAGACATGAGTTTCTCAACACGAGTAGGATCAGGGTAGAGTGGTGCAACACCTCATAGAAACATTGTAATTAAACCAAAAGCACTACCTATGGCCCTGAGACTGTGATTCTAGACCCTAGAGGCAAGAAAGAGGTCTAAGCAGTTATAGAATTGAATATGACTGGCTTTGCTAGTGCTCACCAGTGTCTGGATCCCCTGTCCTCTATGGGTACAGAGAACACCACCCTTAACCTCCCTTGCAACTAGGTGGGGCCATGTAACTACCTCTAGCCAATGGGCTATGAGCAGGAGACCTGTGCCACTTCTGGGCCAAAGACAGAAGGAGTATGGCTTCCCCAAGCCCTTTCTGTCCCTGTCGCAGCAAGTGTTCCCTGGCCTGGGACTTTGTCAGAATGCAGAAGACCCTCAGTCTTCATTTAGTTCAGTCATTGAGGTGGCAGTTGTCATTGCAGCATCACCTAGCCTTTCCTGACTAAATACACTAAAGACATATGTATAATTCAGTGGCTTGATGCAAAGGAAACTTTAGCCCTACTGAAGCTGTTAGAGAAAGACCTCTTGAGGCCAAGGTTGAACTTGTTGATGCCTGCTCATCTGCATTTTTGCAGATGACAGCTCTAGGTCACAGCTGTCTCTGTCACTTTCCCAGCTGTGTTCTTTATTCTTACTGAGCAAACCCTCATCCATGCAAAACTAGACTGCACAGGTGAGTCTCTGTGCTAGGCCCTGGTGGTGTCCAGTCAGGTTAGACATCACTTCCACCCTCAGTTGAATTCACGGGATCCTCAGGAAGGGTGCAAATAAAGACATTGTCCATGCCATATGATCCAAAGTTAGCAGCTCAAAGGATTAAGCTGAGGCTGGGGGCCTGGTTGTGCTCCAAGCAGGAGAGTGGTAAAGGGGCAAAGGCAGGATTATGTGCTGTGCTGAGAGGGCTGGGGAGTGGAGTGGCTGGGGTGGAGCAGAAGTGCATGCCCATCACAACACACATGCATGTACCTGCAGGCATAGACAAAAGCTGAAGAGAGGCTGTCTCCCAGACAGAGGCAGCCATCCAGGTTAGCAAGAGCTCTGCATTATGATGAGGTCTGTCCCCTGACACCTTCATTCTGCCCCAACCCCTGACTCTAGGATTTCATCCTCACCTCCAGCTCCACCCTGAAAGTCCAGGGTTCATGAGAAAACCACGAGTAGTTACTTATGGAACTTTGGGAACCAGGGTCAGGCCAAGGTGGCATCAGGGATTCTAGGTCTAAGGTCAGAAGGTTGAATGGGGTGGGGATTACAGATTCAAGGAGCAAAATCAAAGGTGTGTGCAAAAGTAGGCCACTACAGGACACCAGCCCTGGACATGAGTAATCGCCTCAGGGTAGTGCTGCTGCCATTCATCCTTTGTGCTCTGAATGCCCCCATCCTCTAAGCCAGTGGTCTCCAACTTTGTGGCACCAGAAACCGGTGCTCCTATGAGAATCTAATGCCTGATAGTCTGAAGTGGAGCTGAAGTGGGGATGCTAGCGCTGGGGCGCAGCTGCAGATACAGACGAAGCTCTACTCACTTGTCTGCCACTCACCTTGTGCTGTGAAGCCCAGTTCCTAACAGGCCACATATTGGTACCCTGGTCTGCAGCCCAGAGGTTGGGGACCTCTGCTCTAAGCACCATAGGCTGCTTCCATGAACCACTCCTTGGACATCTGCATCCTCTTTCCCAGAGACCTTCAAACTCAGAAGGGGAGGAACGAAACTCCACTCTAGGGTCACTGCCTACCCATACTTGTGTGAGTTAGGAAAAGTGTCCCCTAATTTCTGAGTGGACACAGCCCCCATTAGAACCCAGGCTGGATGTCAGCATCCACTCACCCCTCTGCAGAGACAAGCAGAACATCTACAGCCTTCTGGGCTAACCCCCACCCCTCCGGGTCTCTCCACCATATCTTACCACCAGACTATAATCCACCCGCCCCCCCCCTCACCTCATATCTGTTGCGGTCTCCAAGTCGGATCTATCATAGATAGCTCTTAGATCCTTTCCCTGTACACTCCCACCCCTGCCAGCTCTCCAACCACTGCCAAAGCCCTTGTTCCACTTGGACTTTATCAGGTCCTCCACAGGCTTTTAGAATAACTCCCCAAGAGGTGCCCTGGCCTCCTGTCTCCCTCTCTGCCCTTTCTTCTGAGTGACTGCCAGAAAGCTCCTTCCAAAACACAGTGTGCTCCCTTCACTCTTGGAAACAAGAACTCTGTTGGCTCCCCATCCTCATCTCCTTGACTAATTAAGCACTTAAGTCCTCTGCCACCTTTTCCTGGTCTGCCTTTCCTGCCTATTCTACTCCTCCCCACTCCTCGGCCATCCCCTACTTCCACACACACACTTTCCCCATGCTCCAGCCACGGAGCAACATTGCATTCCCTCAGCGAGCCGAGATCTTTTCCGACGTCATGATTGCACAGACTACTCCCTCTAGGAATGCCCTTTGCTAGAAACTGAATATTTCTGTTCAATGCTCAAATTCATATGTTGGCGTCCTAACCCCAAATGTGTCGGTATTTGGAGGCGGGGCCTTTGGGAGGTGATTAGGGTGTGAAGGTGGAGCCCTCGTGAATGGGATTAGGTCTTATAAAAAAGACTCCACAGAGCTCTCTTGCCCCTTCCACTGTGTAAAGATACAATAAGGAGATGGCAGTCTATGAAGCAGCTGCTCACCAGACACCAAATCTGCTGGCACCTTGATCTTGGACTTTTCAGCCTCCAGAACTGTGAGAAATAAATTTCTGTTGTTTATAATCTCTCAGTCTGTGGTGTTGTGTTAAAGCAGCTGGAAGAGACTAAGACCATCTTCGCTCTCACTCTGTCTCCCTTGGTGAGCCCTCTTCAGGAACCAGCTCTTCGCCAACCCCTCCAACAGGACTGATGTACCCAGACAGCTTTCCACAACCTTCTTTGTCCACATTCACCTCCCCCTGCTATGCTTAATTCTCAACATATTTATCATCTCCCTACAACACATCGCACACAGCAAGACCAAAGGTAATTCCCCGCTCATCTCTGACTCCCTGGGTCTAAAGCTCACAGTCAGTCAAAACTTAATAAATATTAGCTGGATACCCGAGTAAATCAGTGAATCATTTGGTTCATTCTCTTAAACCCCCAGCAAGAGGAAAGCCAGGGCCAAGTTGCCCTCTGAGGGGTAGCATCTGGAGGACATCCATGAAATTTCTGGGCCCTGAGCAACTTAATTTTTACTGTGCTTTTATTTCTTGGTATGCAACAACAAAGAAAAGAAAATGGAAATGTCAGGTGGGTCCTGTAGATGACCAGACCAAAAAAGGAACTTCCCATTCATTCCAAGAGGGGCTGGTGACTGCCCTGCTCACATCTCTATCCAAAATTATTGAGGTTAGCTCTTGAGAAAAAGTTGTCAGTTGTGATCTTCAAACCAAAAGTCTCCAGATAGCCTCGTAAATATCAGCCCTCCATTTTCTCATGAGGACTTACCATTGAGGTCTTTGTTGTACATAATCTAAAACACCTTCCCGTGCCTCTCAGAAGGCATGTTTTGCTGAAAACCAGACAGGAAGGCAGGCCATATTCCCTAAGGGGTGACTTTGATACAAAGACCCAGAAGAAAGAGAATGAAATGGTTGTTCCACTTGATAAAACCTATTGTGATTTACTATTATGAAGTGTCTGTTTGAAGTCAAAACAAGTTCTAGATAAGCTCTTCATTGAGAAACCCCCCCAAAAAAAATAAATAAATAAAAAAGGAGAAAGATAAAACAGTTGACGTGGAACTCTGATTAGACAGTCATTAATTAAGACCATGAAAGTCCTCTCAAGTTTCTTTTGATTGAAAAAACAGAGGACTGCAGAATTAAAGGTTTTGGGGGAAAATCTTTTCATGCTAAAGAAGCTAAAAATTACTTCAAGGATTTTAAAATCAAGGCATTATTAAAGCTAAGGTGTCAGTTGTGACCAGAAGACTGCCATTTTAATCAAAATCTCATGGAGAGGAGGCGGGCAAAGAAAATAACCCTTTTTATTTTAAAGCCCTGTGCAGCTGTTTAATTACATTAGAAGGCACTTTCAGTCTGGTCTGTGTGCCCTCACAGGGCCACACAGAGGGACTTGGCCATAGCGAAGCAGCCCTATCATCCAGTGTACACCTCTTGGAGCTACCCAGAGGCTGCTACCCATCTCATGTGGGGGCCATGCTCAGGGTGCAGTGCCAGCCTTGTCCTGCCCTAGTCTCTCCCTGGTTTTCCTCTGCCACCTCCAGGTCCTCCCGCAAGCACTCAGACTTAACAAGACCCCAGCTTAGGCACTTAGCACAGGGTGCTTTGAGCAAATTCCTTAACCTCCCTGAACTTCAGTTTCTTTCTCTCTGTGTAAGGTGGAAAGAATGTTTTCCCTGAGGTTCACTAGGAAAATTCATCTTTACATACATTTCTACATATAATGTCAGAAAAGACCTGGCCTATAGAAGCTTAATGTGTGTTATGTCATTCTTCTCCTTTTGCAGAGGATGCTAAAGATTCAGATTTGACCTCATTTTGAGCCTGACACTCAGGCCCAAATGCCCTCTTGGTCTCATCTTCTGTCCTGGCTGCTTTCCTTCTAAAACCTTCAATGGCTTCCTGTTGCCTGCAGAAAAAAATTCTGAACTCTCATTGGCCTGGCATTCAAAGCCCTACAAGTATCTGGTCCCAAACCATGTTTCTAAACTCATCTCTGACTGTTTCCTTTTACATATATAAATCCCAGAGAAAGCCATATCCACAGGATTGAGAAATTGTAGGAGCTAAGATGAGGTCCTACATGGCAAGGGGTGCCATTCACTTCGCAATCTATAGGAGTGATTTACCTTGGATTTATGCAGCACACATTCTGCATAGCTGAATCCAACGGACCTGAATTTACCCAAGGTCAACTAGCTCTTGGCACTCATGGCAGAATTCTGATCCATGTCCTCTAGCTGTCGCACCTCCCCAAGCTGGCTCTTCACTCTGCCATATCTCCTACAAAATGAGTTGGGCAAAGCTGCTAAGTCCATTTCATCTCTCTCATTCCAGATGCAGCTCAACCCCTGACACTTCCACGTTTGCAGTGTCCCTCTGAAGAACAGAACAAAGGTAGCCCAACTTTGTCCTGTTTTGCAAACTTCTTACCATTGATCATGATGAAAACCTTTGAGAGTATTTATTTCAAGGATAGAATGACTAGCATCAATACTTTGCCCCTGGTAAGAGCTGATTAGAAGAACATCTTCACAAGATACCTCAAAAAAAAATCTGTCTAATGCAAAAAGAATATTAACCCAAAGAAAGAAACTGAGGTTGAAAAAAAGTGCAATGATAGGTAAGACAAATATGTAATGTGAGTTCAAAAAGATCCTCCAAAAATCACTGCATGTGGGATCTCCAGGCATTATATGCTTCATAATGTGATGTAATAAGAAGTACACAACACCATTCATGAAGAAATTCTGTCTAAAAAAGAAAGAGAACCTAAGTCTAATGAAGCCTCTACAACTAACCATGGATACATAAGGAACATGAGAGACAGAGAAACAAGTTAAACAACACCAGAAGAATGCAATCGAGTCTGAACACAGGCCATTTTTCAGGCCAGTTGACCAGGTTTCTTCAAACATCAATGGCATAAAAGAAAAAGAGAAGGCGAACTGTTATAGATTAAAAGAAACTTATCAAACACATTATGGTATTCTGGACTAGATCCTGGAAGAGAAAAAGGACTTTGGTGGAAAAACTGATAAAATCCAAATAAACTCGAAATTTAGTTTATATTAATGTACCAGTGTTAATTTCTTACTTTTGACAAATGCACCATTGTGGTGTAAGATATTAGCATTAAGGAAAACTGGATGAAGCATATATGGAAACTGCATGAGCTTTGTAACTTATATGTAAATCTAAAATTATTACAAAAATAAAAGGCAATTAAAAAAAAGATAGATTTGAAAAATACAACAGCTGTATACAATGAGTAGCCTTTGTTTAGATCCTGGTTTGAACAAGTCAATTGTAGAAACATCTGAAAGATAATCTGGAAAATTTGAATATGGACTGGATATTGAGTGATATTAACAAATTGTTCATTTTATTAGGTATGATAATGACATGGTGGTTATGCTTTTTTAAAAGTCCCTTTCTGTTAAACACATGTATATACTAGTGAAATGACATGATGTCTGGGATTTGTTTTAAAATACCCCAGAAAAAAAGTGATGATGGTAGATAAAATGAACCAGAAATTGTTGAAACAGATGATGGGTATGTATTTTAAATTGTATGTATTAACAAGTTAATAGGAAGAAAGAAGGGGAGAGGGAGAGAGGGAGAAGAAGAAGGAAGAAAAAAAGAGGAGAAGGAAGTCTGTATACACACTTCCCCATTAAGGGGTTTAAAGGCTTCCTTCTGAGATGGAACAGTCTGGTCACCATCTTGCTTTGTTTCCCTGATCAAAATTTACTGCCAAGCCATAAAGTGACATATTTTCCACCCTAATGATGGCACTACCAAGACAGCAGTACAGGATAAGGCCAGGGATTTTGGTCCTGGCATCACGTACCCATCATTCAAATCCTGCATAGCTTCAAACAGGTTAATCTCTGTGCTTTGATTCTACCTTCTATAAAATCGAAATGAAGGTAATAATAGTACCTACCCTATTACCTACCTAATCAGTTGGCCAAGAGTTTTTAATAAATTGATATATGCAAAGTGATTAAAGGTGGGCGTGGCACAAAGTAAGGACTCAACAAATATTAGCTGATTTCATCACTATGAATACAGATGATTCCTCCCTATACCCCCACGATGCCTCTCGTTTCCCATCCACTTCATCTTGGTGGCCAAAACATTCCTTTTCCTGCTTTCCAGCCTCTCCTTGGCTTTGTAATATATCCCATATGAATGCTTAGAATTGCCTCAAGTCATCTGGCCAGAACTGTGCCTTTGAGTTTTCACATGCTCCTAATTTTCAAATTAAATACTCTTGTTTTCATGGTCTTTGTCACAAACAATTTGATTAATCTCCTTCACTATTTTGAGAGCTTTCAGTTGGGTTAAAGAGATCTCTTTTCAAATAAGAACTTGCCAAACTTCTCTGGCCTTTCTTTGTAACTGGCTAATGACAGAAGCAATGCAATGTTGATCTCCAATGGCTCGTTTTTCCAGGAGCCTCATGTCTATCCATCCTGTGGCACAGAACAGGTTGTCCCACCATTCGTGTAAGAGAAAGCATGCCTTTGATTTGTGATCTGCTCTGCCATGTAGCAGCCCAGTGTCCCGTCTAGCCTTTGCACCACAGCTGTGCCATGGGCTGAAAGCTCATGAGAGACATTTAAAAGAATCCTTTCCTGACGCATGAACCCTCACATGGGCACACTTGCTCTTCAGGGCAGGTATTTAGCTAGTTAGTTGACATTTGATGGCACTACATAACACAATCAAGCCACTTCCTAGCTCCTAATCTGTAGTAATCTGAAGTGCCTATACTTGCAATTTTTCATGTCTATGGAGAAATATGGGTCCATGAAACAGCACTATGCTTGAGTTGGGCCAGATATGCACAGTTATAAAATCTGACAGTGATAGAGCCCTGCCCAGGTGCCAGGAACTGAGCTGAGTTCCTTGGGTTAGCATATTTGTTCTCACAACAGTCCTACAAAGCAGGTGCTATTATTATGACCATTTTACAGGCAAGAAAACTGAGGCACAAAGCACTATAGTAACTAGTTCCAGGTCACCCATCTGGGAATGGTGGAGCCAAGCTTTGAACTTAGTCTATCCAGCTACAGTGCCCAAACTCCTACACACCCATCAGTGCCTCACACAGCTACCCATCCAACAATGGCCAGGAACAGCAATGCTCCAGTCTGATTTATTGTGATGTTTCTTGGATGGCCACTAAACTGATTGTATCAAACCATTTTGTGGTTGATAATGATAATGTCGATGATGATATTGATGCTGCTACTACTGTTTGGTTGTTTGGTTGGCTGGTATGTTGGTTGGTTGGTTGGGTGGGTTACCTGAATGAATTAATGTCTGGCTACTATGTGTCAAGCATCTTCATGTCCATTGTCTCATGAAGACTTGATGTACAGATTACTATTCCTATTTTGCAGAGGCTCACACAAGAGTTACACTTACCCAAACACACATTGGTTTAGACAGAGTCCAGAAAGCATGAGTTGCCAGCAACTCAGCTGGCAAGGGCTTCCAGCTCATAAACTGCCAGCTCCAAAGGTTCACCAAGGGATCGAAAGAGAGAAGGCGAGGTCACACCAGAGCAGGGATCTCCCAGAGGCAACCAACAGGAGGCTACCCACAGGAAATCCGCCCTCTGCTTCTTGTCTCATTGCTTTGTGCTATTCTGATTTGCAGGCATCGGGACATGAGGAAAACCCTTTTCACTTCCACAACCTGCTATGAGATAATGGTAGCAAAGTGCTTTGAAGAGAAGCGATAGAGGAAACACCCTTTGTTTGCATTTAGGTTGACTCTCAGGGGACCTCAGACCTAGGTTACTGCTAATGAATGGGGCTGCTTTGTATGAGAAAGAAACTGTTTCCCAAATCAAGTCTCCTTACAGGGCCTGCCAAAGTCACCCAGCTCTGATCCATATCCAAGCATGTCTTCTTTTAGCTTGGCTGTCACACAAGAAAAAGGAAACCAACACAGTCAGTTCAGTCACAGACTGGTCCATGCAATGTTGGCATGTACTTAGACATCAAAGTGTGCCTTTCGTGAAAAACAATTACCAAACATTTTAGGACATGACTCCAACATGTAAATTTTATCAGAAGGGAAGTAGAAAATGAGATTAATAGATGAGACTTATCATCAAACCAGATAATCGGAATGGAAAGAACATCCTAACACATTTAGTCCAACCTCATCTATGGTCAAGTCTAGTCCATCCCTCCCAGACTACTTTCCTGCTGAGCCCAAGTAGTCACCAGCCTGAAACCCACTGGGCAGGTCATATGTGAATTATCAGCTGAGGAGTAAGGGAAGAAACACATCACAGAAGTTAGCTGATGTTTTCGACATAAATATCCCTATCCCAAGCCATAGGCATCATTAATTTGGGAACTTTGGAAGTTACCTGAATATACTCTGTTGACACTGTAGGAAAACAAGGACTGTCATTCATTGCTGATGGAAGTACAAAATGGCACAGCCTAGAGAGAAGGCAGCTTAGCTCTATTTATTCAAAAGTGCATATCCCCTCTGACCCAGTATCCCATCTCTGGAAATTTATCCTACATATACACCAGCACACTTCAGAAATGAGATACATATAGCATTATTCATTGCAGCATGATTTGCAACAATTTCTTGCTGTAAACCCCCAAATGTACATTGAAATGGATCTCATTAATTGAAGTATGGTACAGATACACAGTTAAATCTAGGCAGCAGTAAAAAAATAGACAAAAGTTCTCCATGTACTGACATCCTGCTATGTACCAGCTATCCTGCTATGTGAAAACAAGGGGAAAATACTAAACGAGATAGGTAGAGTATGGTGATTATACGCTCGGATTTGCTTATATGAAGAAACAATGCAAGACACATGAGAAACTAATAAAAGTGGTAATCAGTCTGGGGGAAGAGGTCAGAAATGAGGTGGAGGGGAATAGGATGAGAAAGACTTCAAGACTAACCTTTATCTAACATTCTTATTTTGAATCATTTGAATCTGTTACCTATTTTAAAACACATGCACGAATAAACACAAGCAAAATAAAATTTAGCCTTGAGTTTATGGAAGGAATTTAGTGAGTAGATATCAAAGTATGCCATTTGTCCCAAGGTCTCCTGAGCTTTCTTTCCTGGATCCCCCTCCACCATTCAGCCTTCTATCTAGCCTGCTGAGCCTCTGCTATGAAATTTTCTGTCCCTCCCCACAGGGAGAGAACTTTTCTTCGTCCTCTTCCTGGGTCTTGCAATCTCCAGAACCTCAGGCTCTATCCACAAACTAGTGAAGCACTGACTAGTCTGAGGAAGGCTGAATTTTGGTCCCCAAGCTAAAGAAGATAATTGGGGTCCCATTACAATTTTTCTACCAGCCAGAGGTGCAGCTATGTTTCCTCTCTAATGGTTTAGAAGCAAGCACACCTCTCCAAGTCAAATAATAATTGTTTCAGGAGACAATACAATCTAGTCTCAGAGGAGGAAAAATATGCTCCTCCTGTCTGGGCAAACAATGACCCCAACATTATCTGCTGGGAGGTTTTTCTTTTTTTGCTTCTCTGAGCTTGGCCTGGAGTAGAGGCGCCACCACGAGGATGTTCACAACTCCTCTTCTCCCTGCAGGATGCCAGGCGCGCCCCTTCAACCAGGATCTTCTTGACCCCGGCATTCCCAGCTGTGAAGGTTTACCTGCACTCCATTGCAAAACAATTATGCCTTTGAATACAGCTTATTAGCAAAAGATTTGAATATATGTCATTAAAACACAACTTTCCATTCATACTAAATGGTAAAAACTGTTTATAAAAATAATTACCTTTCTTGAAGTCAAAAGGTACGTGTTCTAATATGTTAATTAATATCAAGCGATAGGCTTTTGTATTTAATACAAAATGACTTTCTGATGCTTTGCTATCTGGGGCCTTGTTGACCTCCAAGAGGCTGCTTCTCCCAGGGCTAGCTAATTCCTAAAGACAGCAAATCAATAGCCTGCTGAGCATGCTTTTCATATGCAAATAAACCAATCTTGAGCCCTCATCCTAAACATCTTTATCAGGCTCTTCAAACTCTGGACCACTACACCTCTAATCAGTCCAGGGCCAGATGCCAAACTGTTAGAGACATTCTCTATGCCCCAGAACCCACCAAAATTATTCAAACTACCCAATTCTAAAGCTCTTTACCCTGCCTTTCCCAATTTTTTCTGAAGAAGCCACAGTAAAGGCTCTTTCTCACATTTTTCCCTTGATCACTCTGTCTTGTAAATGACCCTGAAGCTTCCCCATATTCCACCCCAGTGGGGTGATAGGTACCTCCTCCTGAGAACTGTAACAAACTTCTTTTCAATGGCAGTCATATCCTCATTTGTTGGCCTCACCGTACTTTAATGATAATAAAGCCTACATTTTAAAACAGCTTTATATGAAGGTTGAATCTATTCAGAAAAGAAGGCTCTAGAATCATCTTGATTGAATTTTAGATTAAAGCCTGGCCCAAGAAGAGACAAGGCACTAAATATGAAACTGCATTAGGAAAGTAAGTCTTTCCACGGATGCATAAAGATCGCAGACTCCATAATGCAGAACATCCAAGTCATTCCTAGGCGTTGTCGGCTACAGCTTCACATGACTACATGATCTAATTTGCTTTTAAACATAAACACAGTGTAGAAGGTGTGTAAAAGAAGACGTCTTAAGGTAATGAGTGCAGTTGGAATTTGCAGCTCCCGTTTATTGTACAGTAGCCAAATTCTGTATATTTATTTAGCAAATATGTAGCCAAATTCTGTATATTTATTTAGCAAATATACAGAATTTGGAGCACACTAAGTTGAAAAAGCAGGAAATTAGCTAACTTTAGCAAGAATGAAATAGGTATATATAAAAAAAATTTAGCAGGAATACATCATATGTTAGTCAAAGTCATTAATTTCTTTGCATTAGGTCAAATATATAAATGCTCTGGGAGGCGGGTGGGGGGAGAGGTGTAAAGGAAGACCATAATGTTTTAGTGCTCAAAACATACAATCGATGCAATAAGAAAAGTTTTGTGATCAGGGCCATGGAGAGAGTCGAAAGCATCACAAAAGTGTAATAAAGGCCAGAGAGTGTTACAAGTAATGATAGCTATCAGATATTAACCATCGAATGTGCCAGGAACTGAGCTAAATTGCTTGTAGGTCTCATCTCATCCGATTCCCCCTAAAAATCCTATAGAAGCCCCATTTCGGGAGGTGACACTGAGGCTCTCTGTTAGTTATCTGTTGTGCATAACAAATTCCCCCAAAACTTACCAACTTAAAACAACAATAAATATTTATAATCTCATACAGAGATTTTGGAGTTGTTTAACTGGGCAGTTCCAGCTCAAGGTTTCTCATGAGGTTGTCATCAAGATGTTGGCTGGGGCTGTGACCATCTGAAGACTGGACTGCGGCTGGAGGATTCACTTCCAGGATGGTTCACTCACATGGCTTGCAGGTGATGCCAGCTAGTAGGGTGGAGGCCTCAGTTTGTCACCACATGGAGCTCTCCATAGGTGTGTTTATGTCCTCAAGACACAGCAGCTGTTGTGCCTGAGTAATTGATTGGAGAGAATGGAAGCAGAAACCACAAGGGTTTTTATGACCCAGCCTCAGAAGTCACACATCCCTCAACTTTATATTGGTTAAACAGATCAGGCCTATTTAGTGTGAGAGGGGACTACATGAGAACATGAATGCAAGAGGTGAAAATCATTGGGGCCACCTTGGTTGCTGGCTTCCACTGGGCCTGAGAGTTTAATTAGCTTTTTAAATATCACTCAGCTAATTTCTAATTCTGCCTCACTCCAAAATCAGTACTTTTCCTGCTACATAATGACCTCCCCAAAGCCTACATGCAGGACACTGCCAAATAAAGACAAAAGGTCCTGGTTAAGCCACATCCCTGTTTCACTGTTTTTGCCAAAAGTTTTATCTTCAATCCACTGGGAAATATTTTTTATATTGAGAGCATAGCTCAGGCTTTCTAATGGAAATTGATGGAAAATAATTTTACTTTATTGATTTTGCCCTAAACCAAACTTGCTGACTTCATTTCTGGCTAAAGCTTAAAAAAAAAAAAATGAGGGATGCCTGTATTAATAGAAGACAAAATATTTCCAGGTTGCGAATCATTTTGTGATCATTCCTGTCTTTGAGAGTTGAACTGAATATGTTCAAATCTCTGTGTTGCATGAGGAGGTGATTGAAGGACATTTTTATTCCCTTGAATAACAGGAAATCTACCATTTATTCTTTAATAATAAAAACTGCATGTGTAAGAATTGAGACTGTGGAAGTTCAACTCAAATTAAAGATTTTATGACTGGCAGTTATATTAAATCTTTTCAACAATTTATAGAGAGGATTTGAAATATGTCAAACATATTTTTTTAAGTGTTTTCAAGTGAGAGATTTTATTGCATCAAGTCACATAATCAGGAGAAAAATTACTCTTAGGTCATCCAGACCTGGCCCCTGCCAATGTCATATTGCTCCCTTCAGAACCAAAGCCTGGGTATTAAGCTGTCTGAAGTCAACCTCCTCTAATTAAAATTAAAGTCGTAAAGCAAAGTATTTCAATAATCTATAATAATAATAATCTCAAATTTATATAGTACATATATCCAAGAAATGTAGAGCAGTTCACATTTTTTATTTCTCTCACCTGGAAACAAAAACTAAAGGCAAGTCTAAGGGAATATTCATTAACTTAAATATTTATAGAATAAATGAATGTGCATCTGTGTCTGTGTGTATGTCCTGGGAGAGGAGAAGGAACTGACATTTATTGAGCACCTACTGTATATAAGGCTTTGAATTAGGTCAAGTGAGCACAAACATAAATGAGAACGTTCAAGAAGTCACAGGTTAAGGATGTAGCACCTCCCAGTGCCATAAAGTAAACACAGGGGCTGAGAAAGCCCTGCCTCTGGACCCAACAGTTGGGGCAGACTAAGAGAAGCAAAGCCATTTCTATGCACAGAGGAGACACGGCATTTTTTCACACAGAAAGAAGACCTGGAACTGTTGTAAACCCTTGTGGTTCCTGCCTCCTCCCTGACATCAGTTTAGGGCTTGTACACATCACTCATCCTTTAATAATAGCTCCAATTGTGAATAAAAATAAAATTATATATGGAAGGCACTTGACAAGGTGAAAAGCACTATACGGTCTGGTCTCCCATCTAGTTAAGAAGCTCCCTGGGGAACTGTGCAGATCCATCTCTGGAACCCAGCACCTAACCAAGCACTTGGCACTGTTTCTCCCAAAGCTCCAGCCAGAGATCTAAGTAGGTGTTTCATGTCAAAAAGAGTGGATGGCGTAAAATTTCCCCAAAATTTTCCAGGTGTGAAAAAGGACAACTTTTCCGATGTTCCGCAGACTTTTAAAACTTTTAATTTTTTAAATTCATAAAAAAGAATGTGTATAATATTTGATTGTTATGAAGTAATATTTATAAAATAACCACCTGGGAACATGTATTGGTGCCAAAAAGTAGGGAAGAGTTCATAGAAAAACAGATTTCAAAAGGACACAGAAACCACCTTAAAGATTTTCCCAATGGCCACATCAAGGACAATTTAAGCATCAAAATAAACAATAATGGTAACAGATTACAGTTGACCCTTGAACAATGTGGGAGTTAGGGGGTCTTCACACACAATTTAAAGTTCACATATAAGTTCTGACTCCTCCAAAACCTAACATCCTCAGCATCCACAGGGGAATGGTTCCAGGACCCCCAGATCCAAGATGCTCAAGTACCCTACATAATATGGTACAGATCAATGCATACAGTTGGACATCTGCATTCATGGACTGCCAACCACTGATTGAAAAGAGTATAGGTATTTATTTGGGGTGGGGAAAATAATATATAAGTGAATCCACGCAATTCAAACCTATGTTGTTCAAGGGTCAACTGAATAAAATTGGAAACCAGGAAGTAGGGGTCGGGGGAGGAGAAAGAGAGAGAGAGACAGAGATAGAGACAGAGAGAAACAGAGAGACAGAGAGAATAAGAATAATATGACCCAGCAATTTCACTCCTAAGTGTGCATTTACTCAAGAGAAATGAAAGCATATGTCCACACAAAGCTTTATTTCTAGCAGCTGTGCTTAAAATAGTCAAAAACTAGAAACAACCCAATCCAAATGTCAATCAACAGGTGAATGGATGGTATATTTATATTGGAATACTACTTAGCATTATAAACAAATGAACTATTCATACACACAACATGGATAAACATCAAAAATATTATCCTGAGTGAAGAAGCCAGTCACAGAAGAGTAAATATTATATGATTCCATTTATATAAAGTTCTATAACAGGCAAATCTAATTCATAGTGACAAAAAGTACAACAGAGGTCTCTGAAGGCCAGGGATGGAAGAGAATTGACTGCAAAGGAACATGAGGGAACTTATTGGGTGATGGAAAATAGTCATGCATAGTTACATGAGTCTATACATTTTCAAAACTCAAAGAACACTTAAAATAGATATATTTCAATATGTTTATGTTTAAATTTATTTATTTGTGACTTAATAAAGTTGCTTTCTTGAAAAAAAAAACGGATTTAACTGGCAGTGTTTGTTTTTCTCTCTTTTTCCCCCTTAATTACCAATGTGATGCCTGGAGGCACAGCAGCTACCTTGTGACTATGAGGTAACAGCACACACACAAAAAACTTAACCTAAGGACAGCAGAGAAAAAATGTGGAAAGCACCATTTTCCACTCTCTGGTGCCTGAGGCCATTTTTGAACTGTCATACCATTCCCAGACTATCAACCTCCAGATTTCTTTGTTGCCATAGTTAGAGAGTCTTGTTATTCCACTCAAATTAATTCCTAACCAAAACACAAAATCCCTCCATCTAGGTTATTTTACTCCATTTTCATTTTCCAAAAACTAAGAATACATCTCTCCTCCTTCCCTAGAACCCCAAACCAAGGATTCAAGCATATCATCTTCAAAGGTACATTTTGAAAATGGGGACTTAAGTGCAGGCCCTCAAGATTACTATTACTATCTTAGTCAAGATGGCATCATGAAATATTCAAAAAGACCAGGAGTTGGAAGAAACAGGATGAGAAATAGCAGAGAAACCTTGAGAGATGACAAGATGACGGAGGAAAAAACCCACAGTAGATATGGATGAGAATGAGACTGGAGAAGTAGGTAGTAGCCAATTTATGCGAGACTTTCAAATACTATATTTGTCCAATGTCATCTACCAACTAGTTCTATGCTTGATATTTTAGGCAGCATCATTGATTAGTGAAATAGTAACATTTTAAACAAGTCGTGTCATATTGGGGTTCTAAACTACTTCTAAATATGCTGTTTTCACCTTATAAGTTATACAGTCTTTTGCAACCCTTTATATCAGCTGTCTCCAACCTTTTTGGCACCAGGGACCAGTGCCCCTATGAGACTCTAATGCCTGATGATCTGAGGTGGAGCTGAGGCAGTGATGCTAGCGCTGGGGAGTGGCTGTAAATACAGACGACGTGTAACTCAACTCACCTGCCACTCACCACCTGATGTGCAGCCCAGGGTGGGGGTCAAGGGGCACACTTTCTTTAAATAGTTACCCAAAATATTGAAGTATGCATTCTTGACTTATCAAAGTCTAGTATTAATTGAGATCTTTACTCTTTTGCAAAGAATATTGCAAAGAACTTAGCACACTTTAACTCCATTTCACAGCTTCTGCTTTATGTTTAATTCTATGTACTATATTATGGTACATATAATCTTTTTTTGTTTTATAGCTTATACATAATATATACATTTTAAATATATTTAATTGCATCATTAATACAAACGCAAATATAATACATAAAATAAAATATGTATTTTAAAACATAATAATCATGATACGTATAATCATATAGCCAATATTTATTAAGTTTATCCAGCTATTTACCATTTTCAGTGCTCTTCATTTATATCTAAGCTTCTACCTGGGTCATTTTCCTTTTGCCGAAAAGACACTTTATTATTTCCTTTAGACCAGAGATGCTGGTGATTAACTCTCTCATTTTGTTTACTTGGAACTATATTTATTTTACCTCATTCTTGAAGGATATTTTTGCTGTATATAGAACTCTAATCTGTCTATTATTGTCTTTCAGTGCTTTAAAGATATTCAATTGCCTTCTGCTTCCATTGTTTCTGCTGAGAAGTCAACTCAAAATCTGATGTTTGCACTGCTGAAGACAACATGTCTCTTTTCTCTGGCTACTTTCAAAATTCTCTCTGAATTTGGTTTCCCACAGCTTACTCTGTTCATGCTGAAGTAAAGCTTTCTTGTTATTCATCTTGCTTGGGTTTTATTGGGCTTCTTTAATCTGTAGCTTGTTATCTTTCATCCGTTTGGGCAAAATTTCAGCCATGAGCTCTTCACACATAACTGTTCCACGTTCTCTCTTCCCTCTCTCTCTGGGACTCCAATTAAATGTATGTTACAGCTTTTCCCTACATACTCTGTATCTTTTAACCATTCTTCCAATCCATCCTTTTTTCTCCCTGCATTTCAGTCTGGATATTTTCTCCTCTATCTTCCCTGTTACTAATTCACTCTGCAGCCTTTCCAATTTTCTGTTAAGCTCATTCATTTAGTTCTTAACCTTTGTTTTTCTATTTTTTTCAATTATAGAATTTCTGTTTGGTCACTTTTATTTATGAATATATATTATATAAATTTAAATATATATTTAGGTAATTTGGAGTTTATGCTAAAATTCTCAATCTTATTTTTACCTCCTTATTCAAACTCCTCATTTTTATTTTATAAATCCTTATTTTTTATTTCATAAATTAAAAACATAGAAGGTATATTTATTTTTAGACCTGTATCTGATAATTCAATAACCTGGGATCTTTCTTTATTGTTTATGTTTTTTTTTTCCATGTCACTTTGTCTTTCATGTGCCTGATTATATTATATGCTGACATAGTAAGTATAAAATTATATAAACAATTTATGTCCCAGGATGATGTATCTTCCTCCAGAAAGGATCTAGGTTTTTTTCTCATAGCTACCTAGGGCACTAGCAATCTTGGATTACCTTTACACAGATACAAGAATTATGAAGACCTGAAGCTGAGTCATAGTCCCTCCCTCTCAGAACTTGGCTACTTCTACTTCATTCCCTTCATCCTATGGTGCAGCCCCTTCAGGAGTTTAGTCCCAATTGGGGGAAGGTTCATCAGTGCCCCTCCCTATTTGGCAGACCTTAGCCTCCATTCCATGGCCCCAAGTCTCAAGAAGTTGTATCGTTCAGTCTTTCAGCCTCTTAGCTGTCCCCTCTGAAATAGGCACACATCCAGCGGAAATCCAGTCTCAAATATCAGGCTCACCTCCTTGGGCCTTCAGTCTTCTCTGACCCTGATCAGATAATTCTTCACTATTTTTTCTCTGGTGCCTCCAGGCAAGTAATTTTATATATTTTTTAGCTTTTTTATTTGTTACATAGTAGAAGGGCTGGCCCAAATTATCTAGACTACCCTTACGGGAAGCACAAACTATTCCTTGTAATCAATAGACACATTTAAAATGGCAGCTTTTTTTCTATATGAAAAGCTGTTATTAAATTGATGGTGTTTAAGAATCAGCATCTTATAATCATCTCCTCTCTTAGGCATCTTCTAGGATGATCCCAAATGGTACACACATCCTGGTATTCATGTCCTTATGTAATCTCTTACACTTCAATGTGGGCTGGACCTAGTGACTTGCTTCTGAGAAATATAACACGGCAAATGTGATGGAATGTCACTTCTAAGCTTAGTTTACAAAGAGACTATGGCTTCCATCTTGCTCATCCTCTCTTGTTCTCTCACTTGCTCACTCTGATAGAAGCCAGCTACGATATTACAAGCCACCATACAGAGAGGACCACATAGCAAGGAAGTGAGGGAGGTCTCTGGCCAATAGCCAGCAAGGAACTGAGAACCTCAGGAACTGGATCCTGCCAACAGCCAGATGAGAGGTCTTGGAAATGGATCTAACCCCCAGTCAAGCCTTGAGGTGGCTGCAGCCTTAGCTGACACCTCACTTGAAGCCTAGTGAGAAAATCTAAGCCAGAGGCACTACTAGGTCTTGCCCAGATTCCTGACCCACAGGAATTGTGAGATATAAATGCTTATTGTTTCAAGCCACAAAGTTTTGGAGTGATTTGTGATGTAATAATAGATAACTATTATACCTCCCATTCTCTTTTAAACTTATAGTCAGATTTTATTCCTCATCACTTCACTGAGACCATTGTCAAGATCACCAACTGTCATGAAAATACATATTATTGACAAAAATTAATGCTGGTGAAAAGTTAAACAGCCACTTGGAAAAGCAATCTAGCAATAACTATTAATACTTAAAATACACATATCCCTTGATTCTGCAATCTTCCTGTTCCATAGATTCCATAGAAGGAAGGGTACCAGTATGGAAAGCCATACATTCAAAATCATTACTGCATCACTGCTTTTAGTAGCCCTAACCTGAAAATATATTGAATGTCCACCGTTAAGAAAATGTCTAAATAACTACGGTATATTGCCACATCCAGCAAGGGGTAAATCCTACCACATCCAGCACAGCTCTGGAGAATGTACCTGAGTGGAAATGATGGGAGATTAAGAAAAGAAAGAAAACAGAAAGCTGGGATCAGGAGGTGCACTGTCCACGGATGGTGGAGCAATGGCGAGGTTTTATTGTTGCAAGCTGCTTTTATACAAGAGCATATGATTGCTGGCTAAGATAAGACCATCTTCACCCAACCCACACCCTGCTATGATCTTTTACAGTTCTGTCTGCTTGGATATGAGCGTACTTCCCCGTCTCAGAGCAACACCGCATTGTTCCCTGATCAGTTCGTACTTTCCCATTGTTAGGAGTGTGTGTTGAGGTGAGGCAACCCTTGATTGACCTCACAGATTGCAAGGAACTTGTCAATTTACAATCCACTCTCCACAGTATATTCAGACTATAAATAGCGTACAACCTTTAAAAATGTAATAGAACTACAACAAATGTCTTGGAGCAAGGTATTATTAAACAAAATATATATATATATATAGAATAATACTTAGAACTTGATCTCATTTCTGTAAACCAATGACCAAAATAATGTGTGTGTGTAACCAGTGCATTAAACTAAACTTAATAGACTTATTCTTTCAATTTTTTCCTTCAAACCTTCTCTATAGTCTAATTCTTCCTCACCTCTTAGAAATTTCAAGCACTTCCCATAACTTTTCAGTAAATCCCACATAACAATAAGTACCCCTAGCACCTTCAGCTCCAAGAATCAACTCTTAATGAAAACATCCTGTCCACTGTATTAATCAAAACTCTGTGTTTTATTCAAAGTTAAAGCCACTGCCACCCTCCCACCCATATATCTACCCAAAGCCCCAGGTGGACTGAAGGAGAAAGGGACCTGGTCATCTTTCTTCCTCTCTGCTAGTCTTGTTCTTCTACTTCTACTCCCCCAGGTCTCATTTGGGGCTACTCAGACTCTACCACAGTTGAGTTTGAAGCAAAGACAGGCGAAGGAGAGTTAAGGGAGAGAAAGGTTCTTATTTAACAGGTGCAGATATAACCCAGTGCAGGCGCCCTCTGGAAGTAGCAGATGTTCCAGACTTGTATCTTATTGGGGTGTTTTTAAGGGTTCCTAGGACTTACAGGGTTCAGGCTCTGACTACTGCATCTCTATAGTGCCTCCCCTCCAGATAAAGGCTTGTAATGTCCTCCCTAAGCCTGAAAATCCAGTAGTCCACCTTCTCTGGGAAGTTCACCTCCTCCAGGGGTTTCTCACAGGCAAAACCCAAAATGACTCAAAGCCTGCTTCATACCATTTCATGTCCCTGTGAAACTCTTGTACCCTTGGCAGCTCTCACTGAACTCTCCTTTTTTCCCTAACCTCTTGCCTTGGACCAAATCTCCCTTCAGTTTCTTATGCTCATCCTCATGCTGCCCAAACTCCAGGGGACAAAAATTCTCTGAAACCCCATCTCTCACTTGACCTAAGGTGAACAAACATCACTCTCCAAAGAAATTTGCCTTCTTTGACCTCACGACTCACTGATAACTTCCCGGTGATGTGCTAAGTTCTACAGAAACAGACCAGAATCTGGAAGACATTTTACACCTGTTGTCATCCTTTAAAGCCTCAGCCAAAACTGAAAGAGTTATGTTTTGGTGACCATTAAAGATCTATGTATATATAGAGCTACGTAGAATGGGGATATGTTAGAGGTATGCATAAAGAGCTATGTAGATGGGGAAATATAAGATACATAAAGAAAAATATCGAAGAACACATCCTAGCTTCTTATCATGCACTCCCTCTTGGGGATTTACTCATTGTCTATCTCTTCACTGGAATGAAAACTTCAAGCAAGGAGGGGAAAAAAATGGGGTAGATGATAGAAGCTCTGTTCATCCCTCTGGTGACCAAATAAAAGTTGTGATGGAAACAAGGAGCATCAGCAAGGAAAAATCACCTGGAATGAACAAGCTGTACAATTAGGGAGAAATCCAAGAAATCGCCCTAAGAGAGGAGGCATCTGAGAAATGCAAAGGGAAGGGCTTGCAGAAATGACCCACTTAGCCAGTTATAGATTAACCACACCCTATAGGTCTTTAAATGGCCTTCTAGAAACTCTTGCAACACCTACAAGTTAAACAATCTGTAAATACATAGGACCAATGGTCTGGGAATTCCTTCCCCCTTGAAGCCCCCGCCGGACACTCCCCTCCCTATCCTGAGTCAGGAGGTGCACGTAGAACCTCAGACAAAGAAATAACGTACCCCTTGTATGAATCCTGTAAGGAATCTAACCAAGGGAGATTTAACTGCGTGCTTTGGTGCAGTTAAAGCCTCACATGCTCCACTAGCATTAGATTCTCCTTACTCTAACAAAGTTGTCTGAGCATCCAAATTCCTCCATCAAGTGTTGCTTCCTGCAACAACCCTGCATGGCAGAAGGTGGAATGGGGCAAGGACGCAGAGCTGCCAGGTTCTCAGCTGCTGAGTTAGACGGAGGCAGAAGCAGCAGCAGCAGCAGATGCCTCTTAAAGCGGCCCTGTCCACAAGTGGATTTTTACAGTGACGGACCTGCTCACTCTGAGCACCAGTGTGCATTTGGCTGCGCACAAGGGGCACCAGCCTCCTACAAGGAGACATTGTCAGAGTGAGGGCCAAGGTGAGACTCCCCCGGTACAGAAGTGCCAGGGGTATCCATTGTTTCCTGTTGAGCCCTTCTCTGCTACCAGTGTGCCAGACACAGCACCACCATAGCCCTGACGTCATCAAACTGGATAACAAAGGTTGCTCCATCAAGAGGATTCCCTGAAACCCGCCTCACCCAACTAGGGGCCCCACCCAAGCCACATCCAGGTATATCTTCAGCAAGTCAGGTGCTCCTTACTGAGACTCACACTAGAGGAGACAGCTGGTCTCAGTTTCTGGTGTGGCCTTTTGAGGCAACTATAAGCACAGCATCTGTGGATTGCTTGCTATATCTTAACAGATGGCCCCAGTGGGGTAGAAGCTTGGGCTAAATTTGGCCTGCTGCTGATCCCCTCTCAGGACTGTGTCACTGGACACCTACTACACAAAGCCACACTAATAAGACTGGGAGACTTAGGAGTTTTGCTTAGTACATAGAAATAGACATGGAAAGGCAGCCAAAATGGGAAGACAAAGAAGCAGAAACCACATGAGAGAACAGAACAGAGATTCAGATATAATGGAGTCAAACAATGTAACAGATGCAGAGTTCAAAACACTGGTTATAAAGATGCTCAGTGAACTTTTGGAAAGTGTAGAGAACTCCAAAAAAAAAGATTAAAAAAACATAAAAATGGAAATGGAAATTATAAAAGGGAACCAATCTGAAGTGGAGAACACATTATCTGAGATGAGAAGTATATTAAATGAAATAAACAAAGGCATAAACAAAGTAAATAAAAGATAAAATGTCCCATCTAAAGGACAGGAAAGCCCAGGACACTCAATCAGAATGGAAAGAGATAAGATGCCAAGACTAGAAAAATAATTGAAGGAGAACATGAGACACTATTAAGGGTCCAAATATCCATCCAATTGGCATAACTGAAGAAAATCAAGATGTTGAACAGCTGTTTGAAGAAATAATGATGGAAAACCGCCCTAATCTATTGAAAGTAATGGACATAAAACACCAGGAAACTCAGAGAATTCCAAAAATCAGGGATCCAAAGAGGCCCACACCAAGACACATCATAATTAAAATGGCAAGGTTAAATACAAAGAAAGAATATTAAAAACGACAAGAGAAAAACCAATAGTTACTTATAATGGAACATCCATAAGACTGGCAGCTGATTCCTCAAAAGAAACTATGCAGAACAGAAGGGCTTTGACAGGATGAAGACCCAGGATCTACAACCAAGAATAATTTATCCAGCAAAGCTATCATTTAGAGTCGAAGAACAGATAAAGAGCTTCCCAGAAAAAAAAAAGCTAAAGGAATTTATCACCTCCAAGCCATGTTGGAGGGACTTCTTTAAGAAGAAAAAACATGTATCAAAAACAAGAATAAAGAATGTAGGTGTTACTGTGTTCCTATCAATAAGTACCTTAAATGGAAAAGAATTAAGTGCTCTAATCAAAAGAGTGGCTGAAAGGATAAGAAAACAAGACCCCTACATATGAAAAGGAAGGAGATAGAAAAAAAATATATTGCTTTGATGGACCTAGAAGGTACTTAAGTCAGACAGAGAAAGATAAACACTATATGATTTCCCTTATATGCGGAAACTAAGGAATAAAAAGAACAAACTAATCAAAAACAGACTCACAAATATAGTGGACAATTTGGTTACAGACGGAAGAGAGAAGGGTTTAAGGAGCTAGAGAATGGGGTGAAGTGTTAAAGAAGTACAAATGAGTAGCTGATGGATGGGAATCGGGAGAACAGCATAGGGAATGCAGTAAGCATTAATGTTTGCTAGGCGGAGGGTCAGGGAAGGGAGGGAGCAATTGGGGGATCATTTTACAAACTGTATAGATGTCTAACCAATCTATTGTATACTTGAAACTAATTAAAATAATAAATTATTTTTTTTAAAAAAGAAAATAAAAGACAACAGAGGCCCATGGCCACCCAGATTGTTTGGGACAATCTTACACCCAAAGGAGGTGGTTCTGAAAAAATGCACAGATTATAAAAGAGAGAGAGAGAGAGAGAGATTGCACCAAAAGAAAGCAAATACATGATCACATTTAGCCATTTGTATAAATCTACATATGTGTGGAAATATGTTTAAAGATATTGATGAAAAGTATTTTTAAAAAGTGATCAATGACCTCTACCTTACCACATCTGATGGTTGATTCTCAGTCTTGAGAATCTCATTTGACTTCACTGGATTTCTTAGAAACATTTGACAAAAGGGATCACTCCCTCTCTAGGGACATTGTCCTCACTTGACTTGCATGATACCACTGCTCCTAGTTTTCCTCATACCTCTCTGGACATTCTTCTCAGCCTTGCATGCTGAATTTTCTTCTACACTTATCTTCTCTGCCCACACTCCCTACTTGTTCTATTTAATCTAAGGCTTCCATACCATTCTATATGCTGATTGATATTTCTGCCAGATTTAGATCTCTAGTCCTGACCTCTCCCGTCAGGTACAGAATCTGATACCCCATTTCTCCCTCAACAACAAATAGGCATCTAAAAATTGACATAATAAAAACATAACTCTTAATCTCCCGCTCTCTAATGCTGCTCCTCCTTAGCTTTCAAAAGTTTGGAAATGGAAAAACTCATTCACACAACTGCATAAGTCAATGTCCTAGTAGTCATCCTTGACTCTTCCTTCCCTCACACCTGACATCTAATCCATCAGCAATTCCTGCTGGCTCTACCTTTAAAAGGTGTCCTCAACCTCTATACTATGACCATCATCTCTCTCTTAAGTTACCTAAATACTCTCCTAATTGGCATCTATATGTCTACTGTTGCACCCTTCTCTCCACACAGCAGCCAGTGATCATTTTTAAAACATAAATTGGATCATGTCAATCCCCTGCTCAAAATCCTCCATAATGACTTTTCGACCAGCCAGTTTCCTAGCTACTGTCAACCCTTCTCCCCTGCTTCTTGGGAAAAGTAATGTGCAAAACTACAATCTACATTTCTCAGATTCCCTTGCAGTTAGAGAGCCCATGCAATCTAGTACTAACCAATGAGACATAGGAGAAATCACAAGATAGGGATTCTAAGAAAGCCACTGTTTCTCTGAGAGAAAGGGAGACTGTAGTGCCATATATCTTGTGGTATTTGTTCTTCAGCTTTGCTAGAAAGCAAAAATCTAAAGGTAGAGCAGCCATTCCAAAGATGTCAGGACAGGAAGGGTGAAGGGATCTTATTCCTTGAGCAATTGCATCCTTTGATTCCCTGTGATGTGGGGAAAAACCTGACCCCTCACTTAGTTAAATTGCTGTGGAGTTTTTATTAGACGTAGCCAACTGCAATCCTGGCACAGGCTTCCCAACACCCTTAGACTAAATTTCCAAAAGTCTTTCATGACCTCTCCGACAACATCCCCTACCTCATTCTCCCTTATTCTTCCTGCACCACCTCATGGGCCTTCTGGGCTGTTCTTGGAACATACCAAGTTTATTTCCACCTCAGCCATTGCTGTTCTGCTGGAAAGCTCTTCTCCAGATCTTTTACATGGTTTGTCTGAGCCCTATCTTCATTCAGCTTTCTGCTTTAATGTTACCTCTGTACCAAGGTCTTGCCTTGTCCACTCCATTCAAAATCGTCTCCTTCACACTCTATAACTCTTTAGTAATTTATTTTTATTCATAGCACTTATCACTACATAAAACTGTCTCTACCTGTATGTTATTTATTTACTTGTTTACTTAATATTCATCTACTGAACTGAATGACAGATTCAAGGACAGGAACACCCCCTAGTACCTAGAGGAGTACTTGGTATTGAGTAGACATTCAAAAGATGTTTAACCAATCAATTTATGATATACTGAAATTGAAGTGGACTCTTCCTTACAGTTAACTCAGTAATTCTTGTAATATAAGGACTATATAACTAGCCTACCAAAAGGTAAAGATTTGTAATTGGATTTATTCTGCTATTTTTTGTAATGTCAGCACCTTTGGGGGCAAGCATATTCCATATAGGCACTCGGCACATAAACGCTTAATTTCACGACCTAACCTGGAATTCTAGACTGGTCTGCAATTTAAATGGACTTAATGACTGGATTTAGCAGCAACGCTCCAGACACCCGCCCTGAAGGTGAACAACGCCAGCGGATTATCCTTTTGGTTTCTTCCAGATCACCTGAATAAGGATAAGTGATGAACCCCTTTGCAGATTCGGGTTTTTTTTTTTTTCCCCTTGACCTCTACTGGTCTTGGCCAGGGATATGATAAATCCGTTCTCAATATAGCCACTACCGTGCCAGAGTGATAAAGGCGTCATAGGCTGGTTCCAACCCCAGTTCACCAGCTACTGGCTTATTTGAGCTCTCGTGGTTATTGCGAAGACTAAAATGACCAGGGCCTCGCAGTCCACACGGTCCCTACAGAGAGAGAAGCCGGACTCGCGAGCTCTACGGTCCTCCCCGCTCAGAGGCGAGTCTGGATCCGGATATTTGTTTCCCTCCTACCCTCTCCCTGTGCCTTGCACGCAGACTTTCAGCGGGAAGCACACGCCAAGCTGCCCGGGCCGCGGTCCGCACCCCAGGGCCCGCCAGCACCCAGGCCGGGGAGGCCGGAGCACTCCCGTCGGCCCCTGCGCGCCGCCCCGTCGCCATGGAAACCCAGGCAGCCACCCAGCGCGGCGGCCTCCGCTGCGCCCTGGCCGCCGCGGCGTCTGACCTCGCCGCGTGGGTGGGCTCCCGCGGGCCTGCGGGCGCGGGCCACGATGCTGAAGGCCAAAATCCTGTTCGTGGGGCCCTGCGAGGTGAGGCCGGGGCCAGGCGCGGCTTCGGGGGCGGCGAGCGGGAGCGGGGGCGCCCCCGGGGCTGTGTCCTGCGCCGGAAGCCCCAGGAGGAGGGAGCCCGGTCCCTTCGAGCCCACCCGGGTGTGTGCTGCCGGCCTCAGCGGGAACTCGGCAGTGAG
Organism: Cynopterus sphinx; assembly: GCA_030015415.1. Taxonomy (NCBI): domain Eukaryota; kingdom Metazoa; phylum Chordata; class Mammalia; order Chiroptera; family Pteropodidae; genus Cynopterus; species Cynopterus sphinx. The sequence goes on along the minus strand of CM057379.1, from coordinate 80,746,661 downwards.
GCCTGAGCCAGTGAGCGGCGGTATGGAACCCGAACCAGGTCTCACTTTGCACCCGAGGTTGTCCCTGATGAACATGTCTGGGGGACAAGGAAGCCAGAAGATGGAAAAAACTGGACTCATATCTGGTCTGGGAACTATTAGCCGTTTATGTGCGGTGCTCGTAGTGGTGGGGATTAAATCTACCTGTGTACTTCTTCACACGACAATACACAAACATGAAAGTCAGATCGCCTCGAACTAAACGTGTACAAAGAAACCGTAGAAGTAGTAGATGGATGAGAATTGGCATTTGCTGGTGCCGTTCGCCCAGGGGCCACACGTTGAGACCACTTTAGTAGATGAATATATGGCAAGACACGTTTTTAATCTTCAGATAGGGAAGGTCTTCTTAAGCTCAACACAAAAATGAAGAAGGCCTAAAAGAAATGACCGCGAAGTTAAAGCCTGGGAAAAATATTTGCAAAATACATTGCAAAGACAAGATTAATAGGTAGAACACAAGGAAAGTTTAAAAATTGGTAAAGAGAAACAACTCAGTAGAAAATTGAGCAGAAGCTCTGCACACAAGAAATACAACTGACCACTAAGTGTGAGAAGATGCGGAGCTTCACAGTCACAGGAACACAAATTAAAACAAAAAGATGATATTTATTTGCCCATCAGATTGAATGAGAAAAGTTTAGAAGACTGATAACACCTGGTGTTTGGATGCTTGTGAGGAAATGAATATTCTAGGAGTCTGTTGGTGGAGCTATAAATTGATAAGAACTTTTTAGGCAACCAAATTATTAAAATTCAAAATGCATAGCTTTTAGTGCTGCAGTTACATTTCTCTTAATCTACTGTAGCTGAGTACTTATCCATGTTCTTCATGAGTTGTGCAATATTAAATGATTGCTAACTTCCTAGCTGCCCATCAATAAGAGAATGTCTAAATAAACTAAGGCACATTCTTACTCTGGAAGACTGTGAATACTGACACAGAGAACTCGCTAAGACATAAATTGTTAAGTGAAATAGACAAATAATAACTAAATACAATTGTGAAAAGCAAAACAAGCATAGATATCTTTTTTTTTTTTTAATGGAAATTCTCAAACACATACCAGGGAGAAAGAACTATGAACTCTTAGTACCCATCACCCAGCTTCAACAACAAAAGATATTTCTGCATATACTTTTCTCTCTCCACTATTCAAACTTACTTTTTATTCCTTTAACATGTTATGCCCATTCATGCCCTGTTGCCTTTGAACTAGCTATTCTTTCTGATTGGAAGCCTCAGCTGACTCATTGTCATTCAAATCTCAGTTTAAATTTCCTGTAGGCTTTCCCAGACCACCCAATTCAAAGTCTGTCACATCACCCTGCTTTATTTTTATCCGAGTATTTATCACTACCTCATCTTTTTCTAATTTATTCAACAGCACCTGGCACAAGGTAGATACTTAAAAATACCTTAAAGGCCTGACAAACAGGCAGTTTCTTCATTTTTTCATAAGAACCCTCCCCCTTCAATAAATTGGTTTTATCCAACTAGTACATTTATCTATCAACTTTAAGGGCATAGATGAAATATACAAATACACTTTTATAATATTTTTTAATGTAGCTATATACATATTTAAAGATACATTAAGCAGTATGTTAATTTGGAAATGCTGTTTTATTCCATTCTTTCATTTCATGGCACAGTTTTATTCAAGCCTCTCACCTACACCTTTGACACCTGAGTCATCTTTAGACTATAGCCACTTTTTGAATCTCCTAACAAAGCACACCACCTATGTGATTTAGGGTACAGCACTTTTTGAATCTCTGTATGACCCTGTCCCTAGAAATGTATTCCAACTCAAAGAACTGTTCATGTAACAGCAAGCCATTTGCCTTATGTGTCCTGTAGATAAATATTCATGATTTACACAGCATAACCAGTTACTGTTTATTAAGTGATATTTGTGAGGCCGCATTATCAGGGAAAATTACTAAAGCAATATTAAGCCCCTCTTCTACATTGTATTTATTTTTCTTGATTCTATCCCATGACCTCTACAAGCCTCCCAAACTGGCATTGATTGAAGTCATTTTAGTCAAGCAGTTGTTCAAAATAAAATAATTGAGAAAGCAGAGCGTAATTTGAGATACTTCTATAAGGACTCAAATGTAAGAGATTCCCCTTCTTCAGAGGAATAATTTGGGTGGGGAAAAAAGATTTGTTTTATAATCAGGCATGTAAAATGTTTATTAAATGAATGATGCAAATGTACAGAAAACATCTGAAAAACAGATCATAGTTATTACCTTTGGGGAGGGAATGAGACAGGCAGACAGACATGATTTGAGTGGAGGGATCAGGAGGGCTGTTTTGTTCACTTTTCAATAAGAATGTATATTATTTGTATTATCTAGAAGGAGAAACAGCCCTTCATGGAGTGTGGCACAACCCTGGGACCTAGCTCCAACTTTGAACTTCTGTGTGACCTTGAGGAACTCCCTTCCTCTTTCTGAGACTCAGTGGCTTCTTATATGTGACAGACTAGTTTTTCTTGAAGATGTGGAGAGGAGTGAGGAAAAACTCACACTAATGATTTTTTTCTGTTCTTAGATGAGTTAACCGAGAGTTAGTCAGGGAAATCCACGTGGGTAAAGTCACCCAGCAGCAGAGCCAATGCTGGAATATCCTGCTCCCTGTGTCCCAGAGCACACTGTGCCAACTACATATAGCAAGCAGTGAGATACAGCTAACCAGAGAGGGCCCTCTGCCCCAGTGATCTCAGGGTGCTCTTGGCCCATTCCAACACACCTGGTTCCAAGCCAGCTATTGGGGGACTCATTTGTGGCTTACTTTTCTCTTCTTCAGCAAAGACTTCTTATTATCTTCATTTTCGCAGAGTGGAAAAACCGTTTTGGCCAACTTCCTGACAGAATCTTCTGACATCACTGAATACAACCCAACCCAAGGTGTGAGGTGAGCTCTGATGAATCTGTGCAAGAGAGTCCCCATCTATCACCCCCCACTACTTTGGGTGCTGGTCGCATTCCAAAAGTATGTTTCCAAAGTACAGATGCTGCTGCTGTTGTTGTTTTTAGGATCCTGGAGTTTGAGAACCCACATGTTACCAGCAACAACAAAGGCACCGGGTGTGAATTTGAGCTATGGGATTGTGGTGGTGATCCAAAGTACGTCTCCTTTAAGAGGGTTTGCTTCATCAAATGATTCAAAAACCAGCTACCTGCCCAGTACCTAGGCCTAGCACACTTCCTAGCTTATATCAGGGGCTTGGTCAATTGGTTGGTAACATGCATTGCTCTTGAAACTTTAGTGATTAGGTTTTGATACAATGAGAAGTCATCCATCAATTATCAATATCAAGATATTATTTTTAAAGTCCACAATTAGAAACCAGAACTACCTAACATTTACTCTGAATCCTTTGCTGCCTTGCAGATTTGAGTCTTGCTGGCCAGCCCTGATGAAGGACTCTCACGGAGTGGTGATCATCTTCAATGCTGATATCCCAAGCCACTTGAAGGAAATCGAGATGTGGTATTCCTGCTTTGTCCAGCAGCAGTTCCTGCAGGATACTCAGTGTCTGTTAATTGCACACCACAAACCAGGCTCTGGAAGTGGTAAAGGAAACCTGTCTTTGTGTAAGGAGACCATAATTCTCCTTTCTGCATTTGTCTCTAGTATTCTGGGCATTTGTATATTGCTCTGTGTATTTGAAAGCAGCAGCTATGAACAGTTAATGAGCATCTATTGTGTTCTAGGCATTTATTTTTCTTACCATGTAAATCAGAATTGCCATATTGGAATCTCTGCCATATATACATATATCCAGGCCAGAATATAGACACTTTAAAAGCAGGTAGATACTAAGAGGGGAAAACAGCTGGTTTTAGCCACTCATCAGAACTATTAGGGAAACTCCTAACTGGCCTTTTCTCAAGAAAAACTCCAATTTGCATGTGACACACACCATTACAGAAGTGATAGTGTGATCATAGGAAATGATTTACAATATTCAGAAATCTCTTCCTTTCTGGTGTAAGAACAAAGAGGACCTGGCAGTGGCTTGTAGAGTTGTTATCCTGTTGCCATGTGGCAGTGTGGAGAAACTGTGTTATGTCAAGCAAGACAAAACTTTATTTTTGGAATTTAGAAAGTTAAATGAGTTGGCTTCTGTAAGACTCAGGTCAGCTGGAACTAGAAATGGCTTTCATTAAAAGTTCATGCCTAATTACATTACTTTCTTTTTTAAGCACCACCCTTGAACAAGCTGAAGCTGGTACATTCAAATCTTGAGGATGACCCTGAAGAGATCCGGATGGAATTCATAAAGTATTTAAAAAACATAATCAACTCAATGTCTGAGAGCAGAGACCGGGAGGAGATGTCCATTATTACCTAACCAGCCTTCATCTGGACTCTTCTGCATCCCAAGTGAGATCAACTTCTTACCCAGTGCAGATATGAAATCTTACCCAGTTACTGATGTTTCCTTCTCCCAATGGCCCTTGAAGAACTTTTCTTTCGTGCTTGCAGGTACCAACTGCCCAGGGAGTTGAATCATACAATCTAAGCCCTGTCCTTAGTTCAGGTGAGAAAATCATGTTACTGAATTTTGATTTCTTTGTCCCAGGTTGCTCCAAAGAGCTGGAAAACTGAAGAGTTTTGTTTTCCCTTTCACATATGTCAAGTTATAAAACTTGTGGAATTGTAACTGTCATAGCCCAATGATACAACAGTAACCTAATCCATGTGTATTGGTTTGAATGTGATTTTCATTTCTTAATTCACTCAACAAAGAGCAACTTGTTGAGCATCTACTATTGGCTACACTGTTCTAGTTGTAGACAGTATATAGCATGAACAAAATTAAAACCCTTGCCCTTGTGGAACTTCTATTCTTATAAAAAATAGTGAGGTAGTCAAAAACTGAAGTACTATACCTTGGATATGCAAAAAATAAAAATTATAGATTCTTCTTTTCTGTAATTGGTCTAACTCTAATGCACCTACCCTCCTAGATAATGAACAGACTTGGAGTACGTAAGATGCAAAGGAAGGTACAGTCAGTCCTCATTCATGGATTTTGTATTTGCAAATTTGCCTACTTGCTAAAATTTATTTGTAACCCCCAAATCCATACTCACAATGCTTTGACAGTTATTCAGAGTGGCAAAAAGTTTGAATCACTGGATACGCACATTTTCAACTGAGGCCGAAACAAGAAGGCAGCACTCTGTGTCCTTGTTGTGGTGTACTTAGTGCCACTTTTTTATATTTTTGTGCTTCTCATTGGCTATTATTTTGTGGTTATTAAAATGCCCCTCCCCTCAAATGTAGTGCTGAAGTGCTATCTAGTGGTTCCTAAGCACAAAAAGGCTGTGATGTGCCTTATGGCGAAAACAGATATGTTAGATAAGCCTCATTTCAGCATGAGTTACAGTGCTGTTTGTTGTGAGTGCATTAAATGAGGTATCTTTAAACAGAAGCACACAGAAAATAAAGTTATGTATTAATAGTTGAAAATATTGTGATCAGAGGCATGCAGGAACCTAACTCTGTATTTCCCTGGGAGCAATGCTTTGGTGTGCATTACTCCATTGTCTGTGGTAACATTGTAGAACATAATGACCATGAATAATGAGAATCCACTGTATCTCCATCTCTTGCAATTTAAAAGTTTTCAGGTTAGTTCAGCCTCTAATAAATATTTAATTAATTCAAAATTACAATCCACTTCCTCTACATTCTCCCCAACATGGTAACATGGTGTCGGGACAGTGTTTGTGTCCCTCATTGGTGTGGGGCAGCTGTTCCAAGGGAAGGTCCTCTGGCTCCTTACTTGACCTCTGTCAAGATGTCCCACTGGCCACCCTATTGACCATCTCTACCAAGTGTAAGACTGGTAAGTCTCTTGTGCTCTCCCCCATGAAACTAATGATCCCGAGGCTGACTTGGCCCCATCCTGGCTGGGGCTGGCCCTGCACATCTCTGAGAGCCATCTGTGTCTCTCCTCCATCTCAGGTTTCTTTGTAGCTGTATGGCAGGATCACTTTATTCTTTGCTACAGCTTGCCTGTCCAATTTATTCTCTACGCTCTACTTACTGGGAGAAAAGCATGATTTTGGAAGGAACTGAGAATATGGCAGATGAATATTTTCAAAATACTATCCTCATTACAATAGTAAGAAATGCAGTTATATTTTCATTTTAAACTGTCAAGAAAGTTCACCTGAGCATGCAGAATATTTTTCAAATTTTAACAATACTGTTGTCCTTTTTAATTGTAAAATATAAATAACATAAAATTTACCATTTTAGCTATTTTAAGTGTGCATTCTGTGTCATTGAGTACAGTCATATTATTGTGCAACTATCACCACCATCCATTTCTAGAACTTTTTCATCATCTCAAGCTGAAACTCTGCACTCTCTTCATTCCCCCTCCCCCATTCCCTGGCCACCACTATTGTACTCTCTGATTCCATGTATTTTACTACTCTAGTTATCTCGTATTAGTGGAATCATACAGTTTTTTTCTGTTGTGACTGGCTTACTTCTCTTAACATAATGTTCTCAAGGTTCATCCATGTTGTAGCATATATCAGAATGCACTTCCCTTTTAAGGCTAAATAATATTCCATTGTATGTATATACCATATTTTGTTTATCTTTTCATCTGTTGATGGACATTGGGGTGTTTGCCTATTGTCATTTTCTAGGAACATTGGTGTACAGTTCACCTAGGATATTTCTGAAGAATATTAGCATTTAACTTATCCAAGATTTCATCTTTACTTAGGTATCTTTGATATCTGGTGTGAAGTAGAAGGTAGAATATGTATATATCTTCCAAAAAGATTTTTATGACTTCAGGGGAATTTAATTCTTAAATATTACTTAATGTAATATACATAAAAGCAATGTTATGTTGTAATAACACCTAATTTGTGAAAAAGCTCAGAATATTTAATGCTAAGAATAACAAATATGGTGAGATTATAACTTTTTGTACAAACAAGTTGATTTAATAATAATCATAGGACTATTGTTCATTCATAATTTTTTAATATAGCCAACTGGAAAATACATTAAGTAGATTAAAAGTTAGATGTAAGTCTTTTCAACTGAGAGTGGGAAAAAAGTAGAGGCACTTGAAATGAATAAATATGCTTGAGTGCATTTCACTTTTATAGTGGAAAGGACTGAAATGTAGCAATGTGGGCAATCCAAGAGTGGTGTTTGCAGCAAATGACTATCCTCTGGTAAATTTAGATTGAACTACAGTCAACTCTTATTAAACTGCCTGGATTATCTGTGAGCACATTTCAAGCCCACCTTAATTTCCTTCTGCTGTCCAACCAGCTCTCAGTTGGGACATATAAATGTGAGGAACACAAAATAACATTAATGCAAACTGAAGCAAATATCTCTACATAATAGCCACAGTAATAATGATTGATCTTGCAGAATACAAGCTCAGAAAGGAAAATAAATTATTTTTATCTGACTTTTCATGATTATCCGAGAGCTCAACAGAAAAATTAACCCAGCAGCTTTCATTTACATTTATGGCCAGAGTGCAACCTTCATAAGTTGTTGAATCAAGAAAAATGTTTTCAATTTTAATAGGCTACACATGCACAAGTTAAAAAAAGAACATTCAATGAAGAAGTCTCCCTCTCTTCACTATCTTTCAGCCCCATTCCCCTCTCCAGAAGTCTTCGTGCTTCCCTTCCATATTCTATCAGAAGTAGTCTATGTACTTACAAATGTGTTTTATGGAAACAGATGCAAATTATTCACACTTTTTTATAACTTGCTTTTTTCACTTTTTTATCTGGGAGATTTGTATAAATACATATAGAGCTGCCTTGTTCCTTTTTATAGCTGCACAATATTTACATAATGATTTGTTTGCATTTTATATTAGATATTTTATTTTCTTTTTTATATTGTCTTTATTCCACATGGAAAAGTACAGTAGTTGTACAGAATGTATCAGATATTTTAAATTACCATTTATGTTGAAATATGTTTTTATTGATAGACATTTTTAATTATATTTTTAAAAATTATTTGGGATATATATATATGTTTAAATGTGGAATTTTAGGAAGGTGTTTTCAGCCATCAGTCCTTTCCAGGGAAGGATAAAATAGGATTACTAGTCTTGGCATCCTAGTTTTGATTTATAATTTTATAGAACTATTTTCTAACTGGACAATGATTTTCGCCATACATGTGTTAGCATATAGTTGAGATAAGATTTCTTTCTTTGTATCACAGATGTGACAATGCACATGAAAGCCACAGATGCATAATATGGCCTAGTCATGGGAAATTCAGTAAATCAGCATGACTCGAGTGAATGTGTGGAGGAGTGAGTGTGTGAGACTATGTATGAGGAGGTGAGTGTGTGGGTGAGGGGAGCAAGGTGAGTGCATGTGAGTGTGCAAGGAATGGGAGTGGTGGGAGAAGATGGGGGTCAGATGGTAAAGGGACTCTCAGGCCAGGCCAAGGAGATAGGATTTTATCTTATAGGTATTAAGGGGCCATTGAAAGATTTTCATTGCAGATTCATGGAGTCAGATTTCCATTTTAGAAAAACCCTTCTAATGACAGCCTGAAGGCTGAATGAAAGGAAGACAAGTATAGAGGTAGCTGCTGTCACTTCTTTTTGTAGCCATATCACTTCAATCTTCAAGGCCAGAATCTTCAAAACTCTCTCTGCGCCCTCTTCACATCACCTTCTCATCTGTGTACCTGACTCAAATCTCCCACTTTCACTCTCTTATAAGGACACTTATAATTGAATTTAGGGCTCACTCAGATAATTCAGGGTAATGTCTCCATTTAAGCATCCTTAATCACATCTGCAAAGATGCTTTTTTTTTTTTTTTTTCAAGAAAAGTAACATCCACAAGTTTCAGGGATTAGGATCTGCTATCTTTAGGAGCCATTATTCAGCCTCCCACAGATGCCATTCACAGAGGCATTAATGGAAGAGGAGCAGCGGGTTTGAGAGAAGAAGATGACAAATGACTAATCCAAGATTACCCAGCTAGATGGGGACAGGAACATTATACCCATGGTCTTTCTACTGTCTGTGGTAACTGGGCAAATGAGTCTACAAGTGGACATGGCTAAGAGTATCACCCTCTGAGACTAAACCTAGCAAGACAACATCATCACAGTGATAACAGCAAGACAAGTAACCAAATAAGTAACCATTGTTGAAGTTAAAAATGGTTTGCAAGTATGTTGCATAGAACTCGTATATTTGTTGAAAACAATCAAATGACCAAGTAGTATTCTGAAGCTATGTCTGAATAAAGACAAGCATAACTTACTTACGTTGTAGCTTCAATGTCCACATCTCAAAATTGTTCAGGAAAGCTCCTAGAGATCATCATACTTTGTGTGGGACACCAGAAGATCATTATGTCCATAGGATAGACTAAATTGCTATAATGAAGAATAGAGCTTTGCTGGTAACTGAGGACATATGAGTTAATTACAAAAGCAATACTCCCAATACTCATTGAAAAGGTAACAATTTGTACCACTTAAGAAATTACTCTGAACTCTGGCTCTTCTCGATCTTGACTTCAGCCTCACCTGATTGTTGAGAATTACATGAATATTCTGGCCTTGGCTAATGCTTTCTCAACAAATATACTCTCTCCTTAGTCAAGAAATGAACAATTGCACATTTTAAAAACCAAAACCAAAAAAAAAAGGTAAATAAATGAGGGGGGAGAAAACTCTGTTTTTGAATGTTAGGGATAGATTACATATATCTTTAGATTACATAATTTTGATGTGGCTTCTATGCTGCTTTATCAGTTAAGTAATTTTTGACATTCATGATACAGGCTATTCTTCCTACTGAAGTTAAAAACCAACGTAGATGTCATGTCTGCCAAGTATTCCCACTTCAAACAGAAAGTTCTTAGTGCTTTGATGTCAGCAACACTTCATCTATCTTTCTTCACTCTACAGTTCATTCCTATCTAAGCTTTTTGATAGCCTTTAAAAGTATGCCTCCTTTTTCTAAAGCCTGAGTGCAGATTCACTCCACACTTACAGCTCTTTGGATTAGGCATAATTATAGATCTTAAGACATTCAAACTGTTGTGTAAATTAAAATAATTCATCTATTTTACATTTATAGTCTTACTGGAACTTTGTGATAAGTACTTTATATAATAACTATTCTTTTTTTAAAGTCTTTGTGTGACTTTAAAAGGTGTGGAAAACACCTAGGTGTGAGTTAACTATGTCATGTAATAAAATGTTTTGTTCAGAGGAATAAAATTCTATGAGAGTATGAGGAAGTTGAGTTTCTACGTATGGAAACCCATTTCAAGTACTTTTCAAGAATATTTTTCAAATCTAACTACACTTGGAGTTTATCGCCCTTTTATTGGATGCAACTGTATCAGGAAGATGTGCTCTGCATATTAAAATAAAAAGTGGCAATAGCTATAAAGCATCAATCACAAACGAACGAGCCATCTAGAGGATGATTCTTACGTATGAGAGTAGTAGGAGACAATTGGTAGGGCGGAATATACATGCCAGCCAAGGAGTGTGGACTAGATTCTATTAGCCACTGAAGAGCTTTAAGCAGAGCAGGGACAATCACGTTGGTGGTCGCGTGGAGAATAAAAAGAAATGAGATTGGGAGCACGCTGGCTGGGAAATGCAGTCTAAAATACAGCTCTAAAGGTGAGCATGAAGAGAAAGGGACAGACTCTGTATAAGTATTTAGGAGGTAAAGTTTGTGTCGGATTGGACAAGAAGGGAGGGTTTTAATCCCCTTTGCTCAGCGCGCTCGTTGTATCTATCGCAGGTGCGCAAAGTCGTGCGTTAATGACTACATTTCCCATAGTCCTTACGGCAACGTCGCCTGCATTTCCCAGAGGCTCGTGCGATGCTGGCGCGGGCCTTCAGCGTCCGTGGAAACAAGACGGGGGAACGAAAGGAGTGGAGCTCTTTAACGTCGCCTGAGAACCAGACTTCCTGCCCCGCCCCCAGCCCTCTTTTCCGTCTCCGCTCCTCTGTTCGCACACTCCAAGAGCTCGAATACCCCCGGACTCGTCTCCTTGGCAATGACCGGGCGTCACCGTTCGGGCGCCCGGAGCCTCCTGGGAAATGGAGTCGGGCCTCCGCCCAGCCGAGCTCTTCGGCCTCCTCGGGCCCCAGAACCAAAGGCTAGGTGGCGTAGACCCGTAAGTGGCCCGTTTGGAAGACGGGGTGGTGGCCGTCCTGCGCGCGGTTGTGCGCAGGCCCCGGTCACTGACGGTCGCAGAGCCGACGAACTCGGGCCCTCTTGGTGGTGAGCGGCTCGCCGCAGAGCACCCTGGGAATTGTAGTTGGGCGAGGGCGGTCCCGCGCCCCGAGGTCCCAGCTGCAGCCGTTACCGCTCGCCCCCGCGGTCAGAGCGAGCCGTAGCCGGCCGACTCGCCCGTCAGCTGTGGAGGACTTTTCGGCGTCTCGGGCGAGCTCCTCCGGCGTTCGCATCGACTTCTGAGCACCCGGGGAGGTGGGTGGCCGCCCGGGCCCTTGCCTTGCTCGGTTTGGTTGTGGCGGGGGTGACCCGGGTTACTTGGCTGGCGTTTTGCATAGACGCGGACAGTGTCTCATGGTGATGAGATGAGGTCCGTGTGAACAACAGTGGAGCCTTCAGAAAACATCTAGTCCAGTCCCCTCCTGTTACAGAATGGGTGACCCAGGCCCGAAGAGTCCCAACGATCTGTACCAAATCTAGGTTGGTGTCCATGGCTGTCTGTTCGTGCCTGTATTTGTAGCACAAGGCACAGTGCCTGGCACGAAACGGGCGCGTAAGCATTTACGTGTCGTTTTGTTCAAAAGACAAACAGCTGAAATACCTCAAGTTACAAGATTAAAAAAAAAAAATTCAAGAAGGACGTGCACCTGTAAGACGAAGAGTCTTAGCCCCATGCAACGTGTAGACCTTATTGGGATCGTGAGTCTAACAACCAAGTGTGAAAATGTAAAGCATAAAAATGTGAACATTGATGCCACTGAGGAATTGTTTTAAATTTTTAGTTGGGAGAATGCTATTGGGGCTGTGTTTTAAAAAGGAAAATCGCTTTAGAGGCATGCTGCAGACTTCTGATATTTGCTTAAAAATTATACAGAGTAGGGGGGAAGCAGATGAAGGGAGATTGGCCAGGTGTCATAATTATTACAGGTGGAGGTGGGTACAGGGAGGTCACTGGACTATTCTCTCTACTATCAAAAAAACTTTAAGTGTACTTTTAATTCTTATCTGCTAAAGATAATACTGAGTTGTAAGAAAAAAAGGTATACCATGAATAGCTATGGAAGCTGGATGATGGATACAGGAGAGTGAGTTGTATTATGTTCTCTCTCGTGGGTTTGAAAATTTACATAATCAGATTTTACTTAATTTTTAAAATGTATTTTATGTGTTTCAGAAAGTGTCAAATATAAAGAAGCTCATGAGGAGCTTCTCTGAAACTTAACCTTCCCACAGCACAAGTGAGACTCCTTGGGGACTTGTCCAGTCAAGAATTTTACCACAGCAATAAGGGGGGCTATGTTTTTGTTCACCCAGATCCCGCAAAAACAGGATTCTGATGGTGAAGGTGGAGGCAGAAGACCACTAGTGGGGGAAAGAGAATATACTGCCAAGGAATCTTTCAGCTGATAGCTGGCCTGTCCACACTTAAGACAGGAGGTTTGAGATCTCATGAGGGTCTGCGATGCCTCTGGGGACTCTGTTGCCAGTGGCTGAGGGCTGTGATGCGCTCGAAGGAGCAGACCCTGGAGCTCCTGGCACTGGGGCAGCATCCTGTCCAGGGAGCCACAAGGCTAGTCACCTGGGCAGTGGAGAGGAGGTGGATCTTGTATTGGAGGGTGAGTGCAAGAATTCAATGAACCAGGCCAGCAGGTATGAGAATAGAGAACGAATAGGGAGGGGTCCATCCTCAACCAAAGAAAACCAGGCCAAATCTATGTAGACCCAACACTGTTTCTCTCTAGTCCTCTTAGCTTTTTCCTTTTACCATTAGGACATAAATTAGACCTTGGATGATTGCCTAGAGTTTTGTTGTTGTTTTCTTTCCTTTCTCTGACATTCTGATTCTCAATCTTACCTGGTTATGTTTCATTTAAATCATTATTTAAACCACACAATTTTTAAATCATCCTTTACAGAAACTGAAATATATATTCTTTTACAATACAGACTCAAGTGCAGGTTTCACATTTCTGGCTGAATTTCCCACTCCTGGAGTTCCTTATCCACTTTCTTCTTGAACTTGAGAAGTAAGGATTTTGACTCTATGCCCCTTTTGTCTACCTTCTCTCAGAAAGACTCTGAGGTGGGCTATCCTTTCCATATTCTCTTAGCAAACTTGTTACTTCTGGGAACACAAATCCAAAGTTGAAAAAATTCTCAGTCTCAGCAGACATCTTGGCCTCACCCTCATAAGGGACCCTGAGTTAGAACCACCCAGCTCAGCTGCTCCCACATTTCCCACCCTCAGAGACAGAAAATTCACATTTGTTGTTTTGAGCTGCTGAGTTTTGGAGTAATTTGTTACACAGCAGTAGAAAACTTAATACCAAATGTCCTAACAAAGAATTTGCATACAGTTTCCAGGTTTTACAAGCCAACTCCGAGAGGTACGCTGGATTAAGAAAAACAAATTTCTGCCCTCTCCTGATGGCTTTTGAGAACAACTAGACTGAATATTTGAAACTAGGACATTTAGGGAAAAATTCAGGAAATATGGTCATATCAATAGATCCAAATTATACTTAATATAAATTAGTTATTTTCAAAATAACTTTTATCAAAACGAATCAAATTTTAAAAACAAGTTGTATACCTTAAATATCTATAACAATTCTGTATCTCAAAGCTGGGGAAAATTTTTTTACTTCTTAAAATTTACATTATTTTTAGGAAATAAGATTATGAACGACTTTCTCTTTGAACATTTTTATTAAATAAATAATTTTTGCAATGAATACATGTTGCTTTACAATCAGAAAATAATAATTTTTGAAGAAATACACTGGGGAAAAAGTCTAACTGAAGCAAATAATTACCTTTATTTCCTTCAGAACTCCCAATTTTCTCAGTTGTCTCCAGGACAGGACATTTTCTGGGAAGAGATGGCACCTCCACCACCAGCACAAGACTCCTCATGCATCATTAACTTCAGCCATTTGAACTCCAATTCAAATGTGGGTCTTGGGAGCAACACCACTCCAAGCCAGTGGTAAAAGGCAGCATCCTCTGGTGGGGAGATCAACGTCTTTGGCCCTTTTTCCTGGGCCCCTCTTGTGTTGAAGATCTGTGCTAAGAGTCAATTGTGGTCATCAAACTAGCAGAAGACCTTTAGTCCAGAGCTGAGAGTTAGTGAAGTCATTGGAGGACAGCAAAGAGAATGAAAACCCTAATTTCAGTCATCCAAGATGCCCCAGCCACAGCTATGTCCTTCATTCCCTGAAGAGTTACGCAGTGCACAGTATTGGTCTGTTTTGAATTCTGGTGTGGTAGCTTTTTAGCCAAATCTCACTCAATAGTATGGCTCACAGAGACCTTTATTTGACAATAACATTATCTTTTCTTCTTCCCTTCATGCAGCCTGTACTTAGCATTTCAAAGGAACCGGGGAGATCAGACCACCTTGTAGGGTCCCTGCTCCAGGGAAAGAGTGGGCTTGGGAATCAAGAGAACAGACCCCACCAGGCATCCACAGGCATCTACCCTCATCCACCTTCAACCACCCTTATCCTGCTGAGAGCAGAGAAGGTGGAGGAACTGGCCACACTCCTGTGTCTTCCTTGAGAAAGGAGTCATTACATTACTGTTTCTGTTTGCTATAAATTCTCAGAACTCAACACACTTTTGTAACAGGACTATTACACGCACATTGCAAAGTCAAGTAACACTAGGGGTTTGCTGCTTTAGATTAGCAGTGCCCATTGATCTTTGCATGAGCACAAGAAACCAAGAGTTGACTTCACAGATTTGGACATGTCCATTGTTCACTACATCAGGGGAAAATCAAATCTCTTCTTGGAGTGTGCTTTGACTGAAAAGCTCCCACACTGAGAAAAGTAATACATTGGATAATTTCTAGAGTATCCTGTCACCTGTTGGGATCTCAGACACAAAAGCAGTAGAGGCCAGAGGCAGGGCTGATATTCATCTGGTGCCCACCAGAATGGATGGATGGGTTGTTAAAATATTGAAATGCTTCTGAACTAGTTGGTAAGCAGCTGCTGCCGTGTCTTCAAGTGCGCTGACAGCCACCTTGGCCACCCCAGCAACTCCCCCCTGCTGTCCTGCTGACCCCTGGGTCCAGCAACTGATAGTTATCACTGGGTCCTGCAAGAGGCCTCTGGGTCTCCCAATGATACCGGCATCTGTTCTCTGTTAGTGTCTGGACCCTACCAGTTAAGTGTTTGTAATATCCCCCTTGGCCTCAAGCCTTTATACTCCTTCACTGTCCATGGACAGGTGAGCAGCATAGCCCAGTGAAGTGAGCACTGGAACCAACTGGATTCAGGTCCCAGCTCCACCATATACTAGCTGTGCAATCTCGGGCAAGTTCTTTAACTTCTTTGAACCTCTTATCTGTGAGTATCAAATAAAATAATAGAGGAGAAAGTAAATGAGAAATGTAAACTACAAAGTGCTTAAATATAATAGTCACTTTAAAATTATTGTTAATGATGTGTATGAGTTCATTGTCCAACACAGGACCATACCCTTAAACCTCACCTTCCTCCCTCTGCCTGAGCCCCTCCTTTATCCTTTCTGCACTTACCTTAAGCCTCACCCCCTGCTGCCCTTCAAGGGATGCCTCAGGACTCCACTCCTTGGAGGTCACTAACCTCTGCCCTTTAGAGCAGCTTCCTCAGCCAACAGCTTATCACACCCTCTTCCCATGTAGCCAGGAAAGCTCACGTTATTCTTCCCAAATTTCTCAAACTTCCTCCTGTCACTCCACTATGCTTTTGATCCCCTGCTTTTTCCTCATCCACTCCCCAGGTTTAAAAAATAGAGGATATTTTTAACTATAAAAGTAATACATATTCATTATAGAATATTTAGATAATACAAATATATCTAAAAATAAAATGAAACTAACTCACAATCTCACTACATATATAGAGTTTTATAACCTTTTTTTTTTTAATGTACGATCATTATTCTTCAACCTCATTTTTCATTGCTGTATCACATGTAGTGGTTTGTGTGATCCCCAGTGGGAGGCATCAATTTTATTTTAGTGGCTTTTTTTGTGTAGCAGACAGGTAAATTTGGATTTTCTACATATGATTTCAGATGGGGACCTCAGAACTGAGGACAAGAAGTTCAGCTCACATCAGGAACTCGCTGTAAAAAGGCCCCACGCATGACTCAGGCAGACTCCCCGGAAGCAGGCATCTGAGCTTGGAGATGCCCTAGAATGTTTCAGTGCCTTAGTCTAGCATCAGGGAACCTCCCAGAAGGAAGAGCCGAGCAGCTTCCCTGCCCATGAGAAGAGTTTCAAGCAGGAGAAACAGAGGCTGTGAAGGTGACAAATGTGGCCAAACCTGCAAACCAGGTGAGCTCTTGTTCCAAATCGGAAAAGTCATCCAGGCAAAGAATGCATGGATGTAACATGTGAGGCAGATCCAGCTCTCATTCAGCATCAGAGCCCATGTGGGACAGAACCCTCAAGTGTGTGTGGAACCAACTTCCACACCTCCCAGAACCTGGTGATCAGGCCCACTTGTGTGACCAGGACAGAAGGGTGTGATTTTGATGAGGTGATGCTGAGAAAAGGCTGAGGGACAGGGACCACCAAGGCAGGAGAGGCCGGGGTATATGCGAGCCGAAAGGGCTTGAAGGACATAGCTAGAGAGAGGGGAGGGAAGTTGCCCTTCAGGAAGCTTCGTCACCCAAAATAGACTTTCTCTGCATGGCTTTGTAACTAGCCAGGCTTGTAACGTGACACACTTATTTTCTCTTTTTAAACAAAAGTGATGTATGTCCATAACAGAATTTTTAAGTACACATAAATAAGGTTTTTAAAAAGTCACCTATTCCCAAATCACTGATAACATTGTCTCCCTAGCATTTTCTTCTGCGCACATATATACTTATATATATATATATCTACATTTTCTCCATTCAGGTTTTTGTTTAAAAAAAAAAGGTGGAAGGGATCCTCCTGGGGTCCCCAGCTGCATGCAGTCCCGACTTCCTTTCACCTGGCTTTCAGGAGAACCAAGGTCTCCACAGGCCTGTTTGCGAACACAGTAGCTATACCTCTTTCTGCCACAAGAGGGGATGTTTGCATATTTGTCCCAAAGCCTCTCCTGTGGGGAACCATCAGATCTGTCATTCCTTGGGATCCAGGAATTGGCAGCTCTCATCAAGGCCACCCGTAGCTAGTCCTCACCACATGGCTCATGCTGCTTACTACATCTCTTAGAAACCTTGGTTCCTGAGGAAAAAAAGACAACTCACATGTTCAGTTTTTTATCATGTCTGCCTGAATTTGATGAATCTTTGGACAGCTCTCTCCTCACTGTTGCAGCCTTGGGCTTCTGAGTAAAGGGATTAACCACAAACCTAATCAGGTCAACCTCCAAATTTAACAAGGTTTCCCACAGTTCTTAGTCCATTCTGAGCTCCTTCTCAGGGCCCTGGATGATTTGGTAAAGAGGGCTTTACCTCCACCCCATGTTCTGTGTTCCTCACCTACACTGGCCACCTTTCGCCTCCTTTCATTTTGCTCTGTCACCGTGTTTTTCTCTGGAGGGCACTTTCCAGCACACTCCAGGCAGATACTTGTTCATTCAGGTCATAGCTGATGTATTACTTCTTCCCAGAAGTCACTCTTAACCCTGTGAGTCTGAGTTACATGATTCTCCTCTGTGCTTTTGTGGGGCCCTTTCAAAAGGCATTGCATGCTGGATTGTTTGCCTCCTATGGAAGTTGCATGAGGACAGGGACCATGTCAGTCATATTCGCTCACATCTCCAGCACCGGAGGACAGCACCGGGCACTCCATAGGGCTCAATAAAGACTTACTGAATGGATGAAGGAATAAGTGGATGAGGTATGAATACCTTTCTCTATTCCCTGAAGTAGTCTTCAGAAGCCAGTCCACTTCTCTCTTTCCATTCCTTTCTCCCTCCCAGTTCACCAGGTGCCTCTCATTGTTCCCTCAGTCTTGGAAACATACCCAAGGAACAGTGGTGCTAAAGGGCTTATCTCCCTCATGATAGTTGGGAGATAGTGAGATTTGGAGTGAGGAAGACCTAACTTCAAGTAAGGCTCTCCCACTTACTAGCTGTGCACATACCTTATTTTCTTTGTTTACAAAGTGGAGATAATGGGTGCCAGGCTTGCAGGATTTCTCTAAGAAATCGTATTCTGGCCTGACACATGGTAGATAGTCATTAGATCAGAGTTCTTCCTCCTCCTCATCCCACTGCTCTCTCGTAGCCCCTCCACTCTACAACCTTGAGACACAGACACCCCTGCAATCTCAAAGGTGCTACTGTTTTCCTGATTCCCCAAAGCCACTTGTTGCTGATATCACCTTCTTTCCTGTTCTTTATTCCCAGCACAGATTATAGTGCCAGGTAGAGAGCAGAGCAGGTGCTAAAAAGACACTTGTTGAATGAATGAATGAATGAATGAACAAAAGAACAAACGAAAGAGCGAACAAGCGAGCCCAGCACAGCAGTATCCCCTGAGGCATATTCCCCAGTTGTCAAACATGTAATGCTAATCACGCACCTATTGGTGGGCAGGTAGGCTCCTGCCCACTAGACAACACCAGTAACAGGTTGGGCACATGTGAAAACACAAGACTATACTGAAGAAAAAGGAAGGAAGAGGGACAATGAAGAATCATTGTAGCCCCATGGAAAAGGAGAGCTGTGGAGCCCAAATTCTTCTCTTCTTCATGGCATTAGGTACCCCAGCAATTGGCCTTCAAGGATTACATGTCCCTGACTGTCATCTGAGCAAACTTTCTCTCACAGGGTGCCAGTATTCCCTACAGCCAAAGTCTGTGACTGGTACTGAAAGTACAAGTTCTAACAAAATCATTATCTACATTCACCCTTTCACTGTGTTCTTTTCTTATGTGAACATTTTATATCACTTGTGCTCTGAGGTCCCTCTGACAGCCCTCCTTGGGTCCTGCATGGTCTCCCGTGTTTTGTGAGGTCAGATCACCCCCAAAAGCTCCCTCATTCATGACGACAAGCAGCGGCCCTCTCTCCAGTTAAGAATCTTCCGGTGATGAATAGGGCTGATTTCTCATCAAACGATTACCACCCCCAGTTTATTTTAAAGGTTTAGCTCCAGAATGACTAATCTGCTGTTGGGC
The DNA here is from genome assembly GCA_030015415.1 of Cynopterus sphinx. Classification (NCBI taxonomy): domain Eukaryota; kingdom Metazoa; phylum Chordata; class Mammalia; order Chiroptera; family Pteropodidae; genus Cynopterus; species Cynopterus sphinx. The sequence continues at coordinate 80,727,239 of CM057379.1, read as the reverse complement.
GAGGATAGTAATTTCTTGGAGCATCATTCCATGCATTGAGGATGTAAGTTTTTTCCTTTGTGGGACAGTAAAGGTTGAGCTCTGACGTGAGTTCTGCTTCGTCACTGCTGAGGCTGTGCCCTGTGATTTTCTCTTTCGATAGCTGCCTGCCTGCCTCTAAGGATTTTCCTACGTTGGTATTATTCATAGGGTGTCTCTATAGTATGAATTAGAAGATGAATGGAAATTTTCCTTTATTCATAATATTCAGATTTCCTCTACTTTATGAATTCTTTGATAGTCTGCCAGAATTCTGTCCAGATGTTTGGCCATGTATATAACGCCAATGGAGCAAGGTTTGGGCTTAGCGTCTGGTTTCCCAAAGTGCTATCTTTACCAACAAAAGGTCCCAGGTCCTGGCCTCTGAAGAGAAGCAGTCCTCCCAGGATGACCCCATGGTTCTACTTTGGCAGGAAGGCTGAGTATGTTGACAGCAGATCTTGGCCCTGGTTTCACAGGGTAATGACACCATAGGAATGAGAGTGTCACAAGCCCCTGTATCTGAGAAACCTCTGTGCAAGAAAACAGCCTCTGGCTTTTAGCAGTGCCGAGAAAGCTCTGGTTGAGCCCTTTACTTCATAAGAGAATGAAGAATGACCTATGTTCTGATCACCCATGGTCATTTGCTCATGTCACAATCCACTTGGAATGCAGGCAGCCCCCCACCAAATTCTGCCCATCTGCTCCAAACCTGGCCCAAAGCCCACTTCTTCCCTGAAGCCTTCCTGGGACTGTGGAGGCCTACAGTTGGGCTTCTGCTCTGCATGTTCATGAGAATTCACTGCTTGTAAAACCCATTTAGCACTCACTAATGTTCTAGTCCTTCAAGAACTTTTTTATGCCTTTTTCTTCTCAGACTTAAAGCTCTTTGAGGAAGAATTACTTCTTGTCCTTTGTGTTCTCCATGGCACCTCTGAACACTGAGAGACTCAGGACAGTTTGTGGACTGGCCCACTGTACATAGCTGTGGACACTGCATTCGAACTCAGCGAAAATTTGTAGTTCAGGGCAGTCACAGATGCAGGTGTGTTTACTTCTGAAGATGGAGCCTGCCTTCTCTGGGATGGTTATTGGTCATTCTCTTCCAGGTCACACAGGAGGAAGTTGATCGCATCCTGATTGCCACCTCTTCCACCTCACATCCACGCCCCCAGCCAGGCATGCCAGCCCCATTAGCCCTGATATCCGTAACATGGCAGATTCTTCGTCCCCATTGCCTCATCTCTGCCTGAGAGCTGTTGCTAGCCACCATGCATTATGCTAATCTTGGGAATGACCTTAGGGAGGGGGAGACAAGGAACAAGCGAGAAATCAGTGTCGCAACTGTCCATCAGACTGTCCTCATTAAATATGGCTGCAGGGACCATTTTTAGCATGACTTCGGAGCTCTTTGAGGGCATCTCGATATTCACAGTGCCTAGCTTAGCACCTGGCACCTAGAAGGTATTCATCTGGCATGGAGTAGATAGATGCTTCTGCAGTCACAAGCAGCTGAGGAGTTCATGGAGATAACGAGAACACACATTAATTACTGAACTCACTTCCTCTGGCCTGTGAGGGTACGTTGTCCCTTTGGTGCATGGAGGAGGTCTGGGTCCCAAGCACAAAGTGCAGAAAAGGCCTCTGCCCTTTTGTTAGTTGCAAAAAATTTATCTCCCCTACCAAAAAAAGGGGGTGACACATTTTGTGTCTATATTCAGAGTTTTATAGAGCCTTGGAGCTCTTCTACCTTTTTTTAACAGCCAGTCAGAATGTTCTTGGTGAAATAGGATGCAGTAGTCCCTAGTGCTGTTACTGTGTATAAGGACTACATTTCCTAGGGACCCAAGGCTGCTGCCCAATAGCCGAACTTTGAGCCTAGTGAAGAAGATATGAGCTCATCATGGAACATCAATCAGGGAAAGAAAGGCGGGGGGCCTGGCCAGCTGCCTCTTCATCTGCTTAGCAGAGGCTTACGAGCTCATGAAGTTGTCTCTAGACAGGAGGACAGCTGGTGACTGGGGTTTTGTACTCCAGTCTTGGAAGTTTATGCTTGGAAAGTCATTTACAATGAGCATCCAGAATACCTCTAATGACTATCCCAAGACCAAATTGAATAAGAAATTACAGAAACAGTAGAGAAGGTTGATATAGATATAAATAAAGGCTATTGGAGGAGGAAGGGACTGGAGGCACAGGTGACTCTAAGCTCAGCACTCCTAGGGAGATGGCTGAGGCTGTTCCAAAGGCTTCTAGGAAGTTGCTCAAGAAACTGGTCTAGAGAGAAAGCTGTAAAGTGCTTTAAGATATGTAAAAACACTCCCCATTCCCCGCTACCCACCATGGAGGACACCAGGAGAGCTCCCCATCCAGAACAGCTAGGACAGCATCTTGGCGTTCACCAGCAAGTTGATTCTCCTCAGTTCAGCTCAAACCCCACCCAGAGTGCGTAAGACTCTAACAATAGCATTTAGTGCCAACTGTGCCAAGTGCTTCACATGCAGTATCTCATTTAATCCTCCCAACAACCCTGTGAAATAGGATGTTTCTGTCCTCGTGTTACCAATGAAGAAAATAAGACTTAGAGAGGTTAAATAACTTGCCCAAGGTCATGGAATTAATAAGTAGAGGAGCAAGGATTCAAATCCAAGTCTGCCCATTACCCATGCTTTTGAAAGTTCTAGTTTTCCCATTGCAGAATTTTTAATTCCATTTTCTGGAATAACCAGTCCCCTTTCTATCTGTTGTATGGCCATATCAAATAGTCCTGCTTCCCAAGTCCCTTCTTCAGCCTGTAAGAGCCACAAAATGGTTTCTAAGAGATCAAATCCTGCAGGTGCTGACCACTTCCAATCCCTGTTAAAGTCATGTTTCTGAGAGACATCCAGCTTTCTCCAGCAATCACTGGAATTTCTGCTGTGGGAATTCGGGGAGATTCTTGAGTTATGGCAGACTCAAGAGTCTGTGATTATGTTCTCAATCCTGTAAGGTATTCAAGTAGAACAAAGCAGGAACGATTTATTTCTGCTCCACTGTGTCTGGGCCTCAGCTGAGTGGCCCAAATGGCTGGTTTGGTTGCAATGGTTGGACTGTGGCATAGGTCAGGGGCCTTAGTTCTGTCGGCCAGCTGGAATCCTCCCTTCTTCATGTGTTATCTTCTGAAATGGGGCCAAAATGGCTTTTTCAATCGTGTGTCTCATGCCTTTGTCTTCTCCCATGTGTCCTGTCTCTTGGTAGAGTAACCTAATTTTATAGTGTTGCTCTACTCTACTATACCTGTCCTACTTTGCAATCCCTTCTGTGGGGAACTGCCTCATACAGCCTCTGCTACCAGGTGGCTGTGTTGTATCACATGACCTTGCCTCTTTGTCCCTCCCCATGCACACATACAGGTCACTGGTATAGGCCTGCCAATGTCTTTCAAAGCCATCTGGCACAGAAATACAAGGAAAGCCATTGGACAGTCATATTCTCCTTTTGAAATCTGAACCCAAAAAATCAGACAGTATAGGCATAGTGTGACAAGATGTTATGAGGGCAAGAAGGGCCTGGATGGACCATTGTGCTAGCCAGAATTAAAGTGAAGAAGAAACTTGGAGATTGGAAAAAAAAAAAAAAAACTATGACACAGAGACAGTGCACTTATAGTAGAGGGAAAAATTAGCCTGGTTTTGGCAAGAGGATAAAGGAGGGAATGACTAGAGCAGAGCTGGGACTCGTGAAAGGCAAAGAGAGGTATCCTAGTGCCCCTGGGCTTACCAGGCCCACACTCACTTGTGAGTGTCATTACAGCTGGCTGGTTACCTATTTTCTTTGTTGTCAGTTGGCTTAGAAATGGGCGTGTGACTTGGTTCTGCCTAAACTTATGAGAAAATGGCTGGGGGACCTTCTGGGAAGAATTTTGCTTTTTGATTTAAGTAGAGATAGTGAAGAGCCATGTCTGTTCTTTCTGCTTTGAACATGGATGTTTGAGGACATGATACTAAGAGCTGTAGCAGCCATCTTGAGACCATGGGGCAACAAGACCAAGGGGGAAAAGCCAACATACTGAGGTTAGCCAGTCAGACATGCAAAAAGCGTGGGTTCTTGATGATGATGTTGAGCCATTCTACCTGTCCTGGAACCACCTACTTCTAGTCTTATTGATATGTTAGTTTAATGTCTTTATTTCCTAAGCAGATTTCTGCTATTTGAAACTTTAGGCATTTTTAACCAGTATAGCACTCCTCTGAACCTCTCCATATTCTCCTTAGAGCCCCATGGTTCTTGATAAATCTCCAACCCCAGTAAAGACATCGGAAATCTTACATGGTAGGAAATAAAAGTCAAGATTTCTCACAGCCTACAGAGCAATTTCAGCACTTTGTCCCAATTCCCAGTGACTATAGAACACAGACAAGGAAAAATAAATAGATTCAGGAAAGTTCTAGATGCATGAGTATGAGTCTTCTAAAATGGGTCTCAATGTTGAATTTTAAGAAGACCAAGTTCAGCGGGAGGGGTATGGGTGTGGAGAAGTGGTGTTAATGCCTGAGATACAGAGCCCAGGCATGGGCCAGAAAGCCATGGAAAGCACACAGAAGGAACAGTAAGCTGGTATGGGCAAATGGTGGGTGAATTGAATGACTAGTGTCTACAGCAGGATTTTATGGGCTCCAAGTAGCCTATGGCAGCTGGAACTAAACTGGTGGGGGGCTAAGTTTTGTAGTTACTCTTCATCCAGCTTTAATGACATTTTAGATCCTCTTAGGAAGGAGTAAGGTGCCCTGAATTATAGCCATTCCCTACATAGGGGCATTCCTCACGTTCTTTATTCTTTGTTTTTTCTGCACTTTTCCCTTTTTTCTCTACCTTTCCTTTCTGTCCTTTCTAAGCACAGCCAGGAGCCAGAGATGCACAAGACCCAAATGAAAGAGTGAATATAGTGGGAGGCAATAATATCTTCTGGAAGATTTAGAATCCTGGTCTGGGGATAAAGAGTTAGGCTGGGAAGAGAGAAGGCAGTCAGTTGATAAGAATTAGATTAAGCTCTCTTCTGATCCAGCTTTTACCAAGCAGTATGCTTTTTATGTTTTTTTAACACAAGAAAACGTGCCCAGTCCTTCTCTTGTCAAATGAAAAGTTGAACTAGAATTCTAGCCCTTCCTCTTCAAACTCATAGTTTTGGATATAAAACAGATAAACTGGCATCCTCCTCATGTATCCTACAAATACAGATTGCTCCATTTCATTCAAAACTTGAGAAGTCACCCACCCATTTCCCATCTGTAAGTAATATTCAATAGTATAGAGATGTGGCCCGTAGATGTTCATCAAATTAATGGGGCCCAAAGACATGTTACAATGATAATAGAATTTACAAACACCAGATTCTGTCACTAAGCTTTGCCTTTTTCAATGCACCCTTATGCACCCCACATGTCTTTTATGCAGTCCTGCGCCCTAAGGCCAAAACCAGGCCAAAAACCCTGATGTCTGCATATTCATTTATTCAGCAGAAATATACTGCAAACTTAGTATAATTAGAAGTTAGCCTTATAAAAGCAATGATAATATTTGAAAGAGAAGTCATTAAAGACAAAAATATCCTGTGAGATAATCAGAGAAAGGAATGAAAGCTTTGGTTGGGGTGGAGGAAGCAAAAGGTCAAAATTCCTACTTAATGCAATTAAAACTTCCATGTGATACTTAATAAAGCCCAAATTCTTCCCAAATTTTCCCCATGTATCACTAAGGATGCTCTGAAATCCACTAAAGAAAAGAATTAAAGGCTTTTCCTCATTCTCCACAATCAAGGTTTTTCTTTAGTATGAATTTGCCTGATTACTAAACTCTCTCCCACAATCTTATAACTTGAGAGAGTCTTTCCTGTGAATTCTCCAATGATGAGAAAGGGCTACGCTGTCCCCAAATGATTTTCCACATTGATGATGCGCACAGGCTTCTTTCTAGGATGAATGATCTGCTGTTCAATATGCTCAACGCCTCCCCTAGATTTCCATATTCATCACATGTGATCATTTTAAGTCCCAAGTGAATTAGCTGACATTGTCTAAGGATGGAACTCTGATTGAAGGTTCTTCCGCATCCATTATGCTCCTAGGGCTCCTCTCTGCCATGAAATCCCAGATGTCTCATTAGCTCTGGACACTGTGTAAAAGCATTTTTACATTCATTACGTGCATATGGCTTTTTTCCAGTGTGAATTCTCTGACGTTGAATGAGCTTTACTTTCGTAAAAGCATTCACATTTATTGCGTTTGTAGAGTGTCTACTGCATGTGAAATAGCTAATGCTTTGTGGTGCTGGGATGCTGACGGATGTCTCCCACAAACAGGGATTCTCTCCCAGATGGATGTTAAGATGTTCAATAGAATGGGAGCCAAGGAAAGTTGCCTGTATTTGTGTTCTCTCCAATCTGAATACTGTAATAAATAAATTTTGAATTCTAAGATTTGGCAACACTTATATTTGGGTTTTCTCACTTCTAAAAAATGTAGACAGAATTGCAGAGTTTTCCTATATTCATCACACTCATGGTTGGGGTCCCTAATGGTTCTCTAGGGCATCTCCATATTTGTGGAACTCTGCAAATTCAGGGACCTGGTTAGCATTCCACAGGGACCTTCTCATTGCATCCACTGACAAGTCTGCTGCTGCCGAAGTTCCTGCTCAGGGTCAGCTTGTTCTTGGTCCCAGTCTCACATTACAAACATGTAGGTAGAATACAGAAAGTGTAAATATCAACCATTCTCTCTTAAAGGAAAATTTCTTGGACTGAGAATGAAAGATTTAGGGAGAAAATTTAAGAATAAGAGTACCTTTGGACAAATATATAAAAGCATGGGTGTGAAAGACTGCTGGCTATATCAGTTTTCCTTAAAGAACCCAACTTAGGTCACAATAAGAATGTACCCATTAAAATACTATCTCTAGTGACCGGGAGGGAGGACGTGGGGAGTTGTAAGGAGGCTGTTCCCACTCTGTTTCTCGAGCCGGATGCTGGCCAGATGGAGGTATTTACTTTGTGAAAGTCCATAAGTGGTATACCTAGGATTTATGCACTTTTATGATGAAAAGTTAAATCGCTTTCCCAGCCTGCTATGCAGCCATGACACTGTTCTGGCAAATAAGATATAAGCAGAATTGGGCTTCCAAGGAAAGTTGTTAAAGGACATGGACTCTGGAGCAGGAACCTTCTGCCTTTGCCTTGCCTATCCCCTTCTTCCTGGTGTTCCTGGATGTGATGCCTGAAGTGCAGCAGCCACCCTGCGAGCCACATGCAAAAGATGGCACAGTGAGCCAAAGAAAGGTGCCAGTCCCTGGTGGCCTTAAACTTCTCACCCATGGAATTTTCACTTTTTTTAATCTACTGGGTGAGAAATTATTTACATTATAGTGGGGCTAGGCATCTCTTCTATGTTTATTGCCTCATGTTTTATTTTTTGTTTGTTTTTATTTGCAAAACTACTGAATTCATTAAAAATATTAGCCTTTCGCAGTTGTCATTTCTCTTTTGAATGTGTGTGTGTGTGTGTGTGTGTATACTTTTGGTAGATAAATGTTAACTTCTCTGTGGTTTATTTTGGTGTGTATGTGTTTTTTAAAATAAACAGAGGTTACTACATTTTTATTTCATGGTTTCTGAATTTTGTGTAATATGCTTTTACTAACCAGAATAGTTAAAATGTTAATTCTTTTTAACAGCATTTTCATGGTTTGATATTTTTAATGTTAAAATTTTGGATCCAGTAGAATTTAACGTGATATAAAGAATGAGATAAAGATCGATATCCCCTTTCCATCACCTCTCACCACTATCTAGTGAATAACTATCTTTTTCCAGCTATTTTGAAATACTACCTTTATCATGTTAAATTCCCATTTAAATTTGGGTCTCTTTCTTGAATCTCTATTTCATTTATCTGTACTTTCTCCAATACCTAATTATTTTAACTATTTTTCTTTATGTTGTTTTACTATCTAATGAGGTTACTCCCCTCATTCCACCTCTTTTTCAAAATGCTTATGGTGAAAATAAGGTGGATAAGTTGGAATTGGTGAGAGTCACTCAAAGACTGAACGTTGTCTTCAAAAGGTGCTAGGTTGATGTGATCAGTTGTATATATGACCAGGACATTTAACCAAATGAAAAAGGATGAAAGGAAAATAATACAGCATCAGAAAGTGTTATGTTTACCATGATGTCATTACACAAAGGTTCCTTAATTTAGATAGCATTTTAACAATATTTTAAGGAGTCATCCTTTCTCCCTACAGCATATTCCTGGAACCATTTTGTAAAACCATATTTTCTCTTAATAATTACTCATATCCAGAGCCTCAGCTTCAAAAAAATTACAGTCCTAATAAATACATCATAAAAGTGAAAACATAAAACTTGTGATGATCTTTAATAACATAAAAGGGTAACACAATGCTTCAGGTCCTATTATGCAGACATGTGTACTCAAGATGACTTTTTTTACAGATCTCAGTGTACTGTGAAGTCCACATAAAGCACAAACCATTCTGCCATTTTTTTAGTCTATCTTGTTCCCTATGATGAGAGGACAAATATAAAATTAACAATCATGCTTCCCTTTTTATAATTTAGGAGAGTCATGATTGTAAGGCTCTTTTTAAAATTAGTTTTCCCATGAAAACTGAAATGATTCTATTTCTTCTGAAAATTTTCTTTGAAACAAAGCATTCAGAATAATTCCATCGACCTTATAGCTACATATAACATTAGGTTTTCCTAAAAATGGCTATTGAAATATTTAAAAGCTTTGACATTAGTTTTGAGTGCATGAAAGTATTAAGAGAACTAGTCTCTCAAAAGATGCCTTTTCATCTTTGCTTCATATTGGTCTAATGAACATTAAAATGAAATATTTAGAAAAACATGGACCCAGTAAAAATTAATGCCTTCAACAAGTCAAATTTGTTAGAGGAAAACAAGATCTGATTTAAGTGTAAAAAAAGTACTATATTGGCTGTGTATAGTGACTTCCAAAGATTATAGTATGAAATGGGGGGTACAGCGAGGGAAGAGGAACTTCCGTCTTCGACAGAGAAGCCTGAAAAACTGCCTCAGCCAGGTGGTAAAGGTCAGCATTAACAATGATTAGACATAATGATAGTACCCTTGATGTGATGTGATGGCAAAGGCACTTTACCTCTGTGGTCTTTGTTCCCAAAACTCATAACCCCAGTCTAATCATGAGAAAAACAACAGATGAATCCCAACTGAGGGACATTCTACAAAATACCTGATTCCTCAAAACTTTCAAAGTCATCAAAAACAAGGAAAATTTGAGAAACTGTCACATTCAAGAAGAGCCTGAGAAAACATGACAACAAAATGTAATGTATTCTGGATGAGATCTTAGAACAGAAAAGGACATTAGGTAAAAACTAATGAAATCTAAATATGAACTTTAATAATAAATTAATATCAGTTCATCAATTATGACAAATGTACCATAAAATGTTAGGGAAAACTAGGTATAGAGTCTATGGGAATTCTCTGCACTATTTTTGCAACTTTTCGGTAAACCTAAAACTATTCCAAAATAAAATCTTTGTTTAAAAATAAGCTTAAAGATACAGAAGTATTAGAAGCTTTCAATTATGGTTACAGGCAAAATGTCATAAACAGTTACCTCTATTCCACTAAGTGCAGCTAAAACCCTGGACATAATGCACAACACAAATATGAGAAGACTCTGAAAGGTGGAGAGAAGGGAGACTATCTAGGGACCTTGGAACTCGAGGATATGACACAGCAGTGAGTTCCCAGGATTTCCTTTTTGTTTTCTATATATCCTGGACTAGCACAGAGGAATCCTGCCACCTAGGAAGGCCAACATGTGCAGACCCAAAAGAATCTCCAGTCAAAAATTACTCTCTGTAGCCAAAGGACCAGGCAAGGGGCCGCCTATCAGAACAAACTTTTGACAATGTCTGCCCTACTCAAACAAGTATTGTAGAAAAAACCATGCTCCACCTCCCCTTCCCATCCCATTGTCAGTGGAGACTGACTGTAAGCCTAGTCCCCACTCTCACCTGGTAGTAATGGGGCACTCCTCCCCCTCCCCACAGTGTCATCAGAGACCAAGCGGGGAGCCAAGACTTTTATCCCTGCCCTGTGACATTGAGGCAGCATCCACTTTGCCCTGCCAGTGTGGTGTCAGCAGAGACCTGCTAAAATAGATTTAAGTAAGATTCAGAGTCTCATAATACACCCCCCCAAATGTTCAGGATACAATAGAAAATCTCTTAAAATACCAAGAATGAAAAAATCAAAACTGGAGTGACAAAAGACAATAGACAGCAATACTGAAATGACACAGATGTTGGAATTATCTGACAAGCAGCCATCATAAAAATATTTCAGTGAGCAATTATGAACATTCTTGAGACAAAAAGTCTTAGAAAAGAAGTAAAGTATATAAAGAGGAATCAAATAGAAATTTTAAAGCTGAAAAATACAACAACCAAACTTAGAAACTTGTTAAATGGGCTCAATAACAGGATGGAGTTGACAAAGAATCAGTAGATGAAGATTGATCACTATAAAGTAGCCAAACTGAACAACAGAGAGAAAATTGACTGAAAAAAAAAATAACAGAGTTTTACAGACCTGTGGGACAATAACCAAAGGTCTAACATTAATGTCATTGGAGTCCCAGAAGGAGAAGAGAGTGTGGGTCTGAAAAAATATTGGAAGAAATAATGGCTGAAATTTCTCTAAAGTTGGCAAAAGGCAGAAACTTAAAGATTCTATAAATACAAAGAAATCCACACCAAGACACATAATCAAAATCCTGAAAACTAAAGATGAAAAGTCTTGAAAACAGCTTTGGTGTCTCTTGAAAGAACAATGCATTACCTACATGTATCAAAATCCGTGGGACTCAGCTAAAGCCCTTCTGTCCTGAATAGTTTCTTTTGAGAAATTAGCTGCTACTCTTATGGATGCTTCTTTGTAGGTAACTAACTGCTTTTCTCTTGCTGCTTTTAAGATTCTCTCTTTGTATTTAACATTAAGGCATTTTAATTATGATGTATCTTGGTGTGGACCTCTTTGGGTTACTGGATTTGGGAGCTCTCTGAGCTTACTGGGGTTTTATGTCTATTTTCTTCACCAGGTTAGGGAAGTTTTCCATCATTATTTCTTCAAATCATTATTTCTTCAAACAGCTGTTCAACATCTTGTTTTCCTTCCAGTACCCCAATGAGATTGACATTTTTACTTTTAATAGTGCCCCATAGGCTCCTTAAAATTATTGTTGGCTTCTTTTTTCTTACCATTCTGATTGAGTGTCCTTAGCTTTCCCATCCTCTATATGGGTCATTTGATCCTCTTCTTTATTCACTTCGTTAATTCCATTTAATTTACTTCTCATCTCAGAAAATGTGTTCTTCATTTCTGACTGGTTCCCTTTTATAATTTCCATTTCCATTTTTATGTTTTTTATCTCTTTGTTGAAGTTATCACTGAATTCATCTATACTTCTCATAAGTTCATTGAGCATCTTTACAACCAGTGTTTTGAACTCTGCATCTGTTAGATTGCTTGACTCCATTATTTCTGTTCTGTGCTCTTATATGATTTCTGCTTCTTTGTCTTCCCATTTTTGCTCCATTTCTGTCTCTGTTTCTGTGTACCAAACAAAGTTCCTAAGTCTCCCCGTCTTATTAGTGTGGCTTTGTGTAGTAGGTGTCCAGTGGCATAGTCCTGTGGAGGGGTTCAGCAAGCCAAATTTAGCCTAAGCCTCTACCCCTCCAGGGCCACCTGTCAAGCTTCAGCAAGCAATCCACAGATGCTGAGCTTATCGTTGCCTCAAAAAGCCACGCCAGAAACCAAGACCATCTGCCACCAGTGTGAGTCTAGGCACTGCTCAGCAAGGAGCACCTGACTCACCATGGATACACCTGGATGTGGCTTGGGTGGGGCCGTGAGTTGGGGGAGATGGGGTTTCAGGGAATCCTCTGGGCAGAGCGACCTCTGTTACCCAGTTTGATGATGCCATGGGTATGCCAGTGCTGAGTCCGCACACTGGGAGGGAGAGAGGGACAAAGGATACCACTGCTACTTCTTTACCGAGTGAGTCTTGCCTGCACCCTCACTCCAACAACTCAGTGCCCCCCTGTAAGGCCCTGCATCGCTGAAGTGACACTGGTGCTTAGAGCAAGCAGGTCCATCACTGAAAAAGTCCGCTCTTGGACACAGCCCCTTTAGGAGGCACCTACAGCTACTGCTGCCACTGCAAAAGCTTCCATCCCACTCAGCCACTCAGGACCTGGCAGGTCTGTCCTACCTTCTGCCATTGGAGGGTGATTTCTTATATTTCTTCCCAAATGTATGGCTTGTTCATCTAGATCCCAGTCAATTTTTTTTTTTTTTTTTTTTTTTTTTTTGCTATTTGCTCATTGTTTCTGTCACAACTTTAATTTGGTTGCCAGAGGGATGAACAGAGCTTCTATCAATCTACACCATTTTTTCGTCCTCCCCTGGAGTCCAAAGTTTTTAAAGGGAGCTGACCACATACTGTCTGGTCACATACCAGCTGGTGACTAAGCCTGGCCCCAAACCAGGGACCAGAGTGCATATCGTGAATCTTAATGTTTACTTTAAACATGCTGACAACCTGGTTTGTCTTGACCTACTGCTTTGGGCATATAGAATTACATCTTACCCATAGATACATGAATATTCCAGGAGTTTAGTTCTCAGAATTTGACCATAGGTACAGAGATAAGTGAGAAATGAGTGAAACAGACCTGCTATGTTCACTCTTACCTCTCACTTTCAAAAAATAAATCTGTAGACTCAGATAGTTTCCCTGGAGCATTCTACCCATATTTAAAGAAATGTTAATACCAATTTTATACAATCTTCAGAAAATAGGAGAGGGTACACTTCCTAACATATATTATGAGGCCAGTATTACCCTGACACCAAAACCAGACAAATGCTAGAGAAGAACATTCTTCATAAACACAGATGCAAAATTCTCAACAAAATACTAGCAAATTGAATTCAGCACTATATAAAAACAATTTTACACTACAACAGAGTAGGGTTAATTCCAAAAAGTCAAGGGGTTTCATACTCAAAAATCAAACAATATAATATACCGTATTAACAATTTAAAGAAGAAAAACTATATGATCCTATCAATTGACATAGAAAAGCAATTGGCAAAATTCAACTCCATTCATGATAAAAACTCTCAGCAAACTTGGAATAGAAGAGAACTTCAACCTAATAAAGAGCACCTACCCAAAAAAAAACCTACAGCTAACATTTTACTTAATGAGGAAAGGCTGAGTACTTTCCCCCTAAGATGACAGCAAAGCAAAGATTTCTGCTCTCACCACCTTATTCAATATAGTCTTGGAAGTTAGCACAAAAAGGGGAAAAATGGGAAATAAAAGGCATATAGACAGGAAAGGAAGAAATAAAACTATTTGATGCAATTGCTATCAAAATCTCAGTGAGAATTTTTGTTGCTATATTTTGAAAGGCAAATGAACTAGAACAGCCAAAACAATTATGAAAAAGATTAAGGTAGGAGTATAACTATCTAATTTCACTACTTAACATATACCTACAGTGATCAAGACAACATGGTATCAGCAGGGGGATAGACACATAGCTCACACCAGATCTTAGCCAAAAGGCCATGAAGCAATTATAGCTCAGTAGAACAGAACAGAAACCTTAGAGATAGACCCATACAGATATACCCAACTGATTATTGACAAAGATGCAAAAACAATTTGATAGAGCAAAGATAGCCTTTTCGTATGTGGTACTGGAGCAATTGGACACATCCATAGGCCAAAAAAAAAAAAAGGAACTGCAACCTAAACCTCACACCTTATACAAAAAATTTATTCAAAATGGATGACAGACTGTGTAAAATGTAAAACTATAAAACTTTTAGAAGAAAACAAGAAAAACCTTCAAGACTTAGGGCTAGGCTAGTGTTTCTCAACCAAGAATGATTTTGTCCCCCAGAGGACATTTGTCAAAGTCTGGAGACAGTTTTTATTTTCATGACTGGAGATGGTGGTGCTACTGGCATCTAGTGGATACAAGGCCAGAGATGATGATAAACATCCCATGATACATAGGATAGCCCTTCAGATAAATATCTGTCTAAACTGTCATCAGTGCCAAAGTTGAGAACTCTGCTCTAGGCAAATAGTTCTTAAACGCGACACTAAAAGCATGATCCATAAAATAAAAAAATTAAGTTTAACTTCATAAAATTAAAACTTGTGTTCTACTCAAACCCTGTTAAGAAGATGAAAAGACTAGCTACAGACTGGGACAAAATATTTGTAAACTACATACCTGACAAAGGACTTGTATCTAGAATATATAAAAAACTCAGTAGTAAAAAACAAGCAAACAAAACCCCACATAATCTAATTAGAATATGAGCAAAATATATAAACAAGCATTTCACCAAAGAGGATATAAAATGTTCAACATCATTAGTCTTCAGGGAAATGAAAATTAAAGAAATAACATTAAACTTCTTTTAGAATAGCTAAAATGGAAAATACTAATAATAGCAAGTACTGCCAAGAATGCAGAGAAATTGGATCTCACACATTTTTCAATGGGACGTTGGCTTTGCCAGAAGTCTGAGGAGGCACTATCTAAACCAACTAGAATCATTCTAGTTGCAGAATAGACATGGAGATGTAGAGTGTAGCATGGGAAAGATGGTTAATAATGTTGCAATATGTAAGGGGGAAGGGGACACTAGATTTAGTGGGGTGATCACTTTGCGAGTTATGTGGATCTTTGATCACTATGCTATACAAGTGGAACTGGTATAGTATGACGACTATAATCAAAAAAACTCATTGAATTGTACAATGTAAATTCAAGCAACTAATAATGTCTATTATATTTCAATAAAGAAAAATACAACAAAAAATAAATGTTTTCAGAACAATGTACTAATGTAATAGACCAAACAATGTAATTAAAATCACACTAATATATAACTAATTTAAATCATTACAAAAGAAAAACAGAATCACTCTCAGCCAAAGCCTCTCCTTGAGTTTTTTTTTTGTACCACCTCTGAGATGCGAGTTCAGTCTACTATTCCTCCGAAAGCATGAGTTTGGTTTATTATCTCATGGGAATCTTCTCTTGCACCAAAAGAATGGAGGTTTACATCTGGTCTAACATCTGGTCTAACCTTACCCTGTCCATGGGTTTTGGGTGGGTTTTTTGGGGGGAGGTTGGCTTTTTCTGACCTCTCACCTTAAGTGTCCCTTGGACTTTCACTTCAGTACCTCTCAAGCCTTGAGGCAAGTGAGTAAAACTTCAACTCAGTCTCCTAACAGTTTCCTGCTGGATTGGTAAATGCCTTCAGGGCAACAGCAGTTTTAAGAGTTTCTTTACTTGCCAAAAGCAGATGCAGCATGATCACAAATAAAGAAGTAGGACTACATCAAATCAAAAAGCTTCTGCACTGCAAAAAAAAAAAAAAATTATTAACAAAATGAAAGGGCAACCTATGGAAAAAGAAAATATTTGCAAATCATATATCTGATAAGGGGCTAATATTAAAAATATATAAAGAACTCATAAAACTTAATAACATATATAGTATATATGTGTGTGTATGTATATATATGCACATATATATGTGTATATATGATTAAAAAATTGTCAAGGACCTGAACAGACTTTTTTCCAAAGATGACGTACAAATAGCCAATAGGTGCATGAAAAAGTGCTCAACACCACTAAACATCTGGAAAAAACAAATCAAAACCACAATGTGACATTGCCTCATACCTGTTAGAATGACTATGTTCAAAAAAAGACAAGAGATAACAAGTGTTGGCAAGAATGTGGAGAAAAGGCAACGCCTGTGCACTGTTGGTGTGATTGTAAACTGGTGCAGCCACGGTGGAAACCAGTATGGACATTTCTCGAGAAATTCAAAATAAAACTACCATATATGATCCAGCAATTCCACTTCTGGATATATTGTTGAAGGAAACAAAAACACTAACTTGAAAAGATATCTGTACCCCCATGTTTATTGTAGCATTATTTACAATAGCCAAGGCGTGGAAACAACCTAAGTGTTCATAGACAGATGAATGGATAGAGAAGATGTGGTGTGTGTGTGTGTGTATGTGTGTGTATGTGTGTGTGTATGTGTGTGTGTGTGTGTGTGTACATATATAATGGAATATTATTCAGCTGTAAAAAGAAGGAAATCCTACCATTTGTGACAACATGATGGACCTCAAGGGAATTATACTAAGTGAAATAAGTCAGACAAAGAAAAACAAATACCATTTGATCTCATTTATATGTGGAATCTAAATTAAAAAATAAACTCAGATAGAACAGATCGGTGGTTGCCATACCTGGGGTGCTGAGGTGGTGAAATGGATGAAGGTGGTAAAATGGTACAAACTTCCAATTATAAAACAAATAAGTTCTGGGGTGTAATGTGCAGCATGGTGACTATAGTTTACAATACTATATTGCATATTTGAAAGCTGCTAGGAGAGTGAATCTTGAAAGTTCTCATTGCAAGGAAAGAATTGTAACTGTGTGGTGATAAATGTTAACTAGATTTATTGCAGTGATCATTTTACAATATGTTTTGGATCATTATGTTGTACTCTTGAAACTAATATAATGTGGTACAACATTTATATCTCAATTTTTAAAAAGTTTATTTGCTAATTCTGCATCCTTTCATCTCCTAAATTATGGCCTGGTAATTCTTCTTATCTAGTTAGGTCTTCAGTGCTTTTAAAATGTTATATTAGATTTCATCCAGCATTTTTAGTTGCTCTCAGTGAGAAGAATAGTTGGCGATGAGATGGGAGAGATGAGATAGGACCAAGAAAATCTTAAACTAAGGAGTGTCAGGAATTGGTTTTCGGTTTAGAAGATTTATCTGCAGGCAGAAAGGCAATTGCCCACAGTGTGAGGGGTGGGGTCCAAGACAAAGAGCAAGTAGATCAGCAGAAGTGCTACTGAAGTCACTCTCCACTCTCTGTTGTACGTCGATCTCTCCTCCTCTGCACTTTCCCCATTGGTACTTAAACATGCTCAGGCCTCTTTCAATTAATTATTAATTATAATAATCAACTAACTATAATAAATACACACACACACACAATTTTAATCACATTTCCTCCTCTAGCTGCCACTATCTTGTTTCTCCAAACAACTTCCCTTCCTCTGGCCCCTCTGACTACACTGCTGCAGTTCTTGCCAAGGCATCATATTTCTCTTTTTGCTAAATCCAAGTAATCCTTTTCTTACTTGAATTTTCAGCAGCATGTAATAATATTGACCCTTCTCTTCTTAAAGTACTCTTTCCTTGGCTCAGGCATACATTTTCCTGGTTTTCCCTCCTTACTTCTTGAGCTGCTCTTCAACCTTTACTTAAACTGGGTTTCCTAGTATTTCCCTAAGCTCACCTCCTTCTCACTTACAGTCCATGGAGAGCAACTGCTGTTTCCCCCATTCTGCTGCTGGTGCCTCTCTAATCCTCACATCTTGCACAGCACATCCTCCTGAACCAAAGAGAGGATTGTATTATGCACTCACTCGGACTTTGTAGAAAATGGTTCTATAGAATTATTCTTAAAAATGAGTTTTCTCCTGCAAAATGACTTCTGTATGTTGTATTAGGGCTGCCATTACAGTTCCATGGACTGGGTAGCTTAAATAACAGAAATTTATTTTCTCACTGTCTGGATGCTAGAAGTCCAAGATCAAGGTGTCAGCAGGATTCATTTATTCTAAGGCCTCTCTTCTTAGTGTGTACATGGCTGTCTTCTCCCTATGTCTCCATGTGGTTTTCCCTCTGTGTGTATCTGTGTTCTAATTTCTTCTTTTTATAAGGACACCAGCCATATCAGATGGCCCATCCTCATGACCTCGTTTTAACTTAATTACCTCTTTAAAGATCTTACCTCCAAATACTGTCTTTCTGAGGAACTGGAGGTTAGGAATTCAACATATGAATAGGGGAGGGGTACCACAATTCAGCTTATAAAATATAAAGTTCAAGCAATTCAACATTGAACAAAAGCCTTCCAAGTACATAAAAATATATCTAGACTACAAATGTCTTCAGGTTTATCCACCGCTTTCATCCTGTCTCAGCTGTTAAATCAATAAAAGTCTCAACAGTTTAAAACTACCTTAACAATTTTGACATTTAGGGAGGTTCAATGCCTTAGCTAGCTCTTAGATTAGCCCAGCTTGATATGATCTCATTTTTCAGAGGAAGCAGCTTCTATTCAGCTCTTAGTCACAGCTGGCCCTCTGGAACATCCTTTCTAGCATCTGAATACTTCCAAGTGGTGGGAGGGAATGGTTTTTTAGACTGGAACATTTTAAGTAATCTAGTTGACACAGATATTCTTCGTGAAAGACTGAGCTACCTGACTTTTTACCAGAAATAGATGACTTTTCATCAGAATTACTTTTTTAAAGAATTGGTCTACCACATACGAAAAGAAATAATAGTGCATAGAAAAATTGCTCTGGACTAAGAACCAGGAGACCCAGAAACTTTGAGAAAATTACTTCACCTCTTTAACCCTAATTTTTTTTTTTTTTGCTTGAAATGAGTGGCTGAATTAAAGGCCTTCAATTTCTTCCTGCTATGACATTCTAAAAGTTTAACAGAACAGAAATTTGCAGGCTTCATCACACTGGCATCCTCCTAATTCACCCTAAAAAGAGATTATTACATTAAATTCTGCCCTCAAGCATAGTTACCCAACTGTTACACATCTCAGTTACCCCTTAGCAACACAGAAGCAGGTCATGGGAATGACCAGGACTATAGGGCACAATGGTGAACATGCTGCAGTGATAGTAGAGCCAACAGCCACAGTTCTGCCACTAGGCCTCCTATCTTAATTACTCAAAACAGATTCTTCTGACTTGGCCTCGACACTCCTTCAAATGTCTATGGACACATATCCTCCATGACTTAAAAAGGTCCTTGCTTTCCTATATTTATTACATTAAGGATCTAATGAAAGCTATGGACCCCTTCTTCCCTCCAAAATATATAGGCATATGTGTGTGTACATTTTGTTCTGCATACAATTTTCTGGAGTTCATAAACTCTTTCAAACCCATCCATAGACAGTGTCACCCCTACTCCCCATGTCAAGGACCCCCAATGTCTGCTGGACCATTAGGGAGAAAAGAGGGTGGTGTGTTCAGTGACCAACTTCACTTTACTCTTAAAAAGACAGAGCTCAGTTAAAAACAGACAACAAACTATTTTAACCATTAGAAACATGGTTATTTCTTGTCAAACAATTTATAGATTTTTTTTTATATTTTGGATTTTAAATTATTGTACTTGTGTTTTTAAAGGTATTTTATACTTTTGAATAATGTCTAGTGCTCACTTTGGCAGCACATATACTAAAATTGAATAATGTTTAGAACAATGAATGTGTACATACATATAGTATTAACTAAGCAGGTTTACATTAAAAAATATAATTCATATTATGTTTTGTTTTATTTACTATCTTAAAGTATATATGACCTACTTCATGTCCTTTCTATCATACTGGGTAATCAGAAGTTGATGGTGCTTCTCATTATACTACAGATTTCAAGGGAATAATTAAATTATTTAAGTGAACTGACATCTTCCAAGCATCTTTTTCATACTGATTTACCTGCACATAGTCAATATTAATAGAGAACACGCCTATTACAAAATGACCCTTGGAGCTTTTATCAATTAATGCTAAACTGTTGTAGATTTTGGCCCGTGTACCCAGAAAAACCAAGCTGCACTCAGCTAAGAATCAAAAGTTTATTTACCCCACCGGGCTCAGAGGAGTCACTCTCCAGAGGCTGAGCCCCTAATACAGGCAGGCAGGTAGATTTACTCATTGATTTCTTCCGCATACTTGGAAGTCTTTTGTTTCCCATGGGTGGGGAGGTGGGGGGAGGAGGAGGTAGGGTTCCAGGGAGAGGAGTTTGGAAAAAATTTTCCGGGTAGCCATCTTAGATTTCTTTACATTTCCCACATCAAAACTAGGTTAATTTACTGACTTGAAAATGAAAAGACTACACCCTACTGAATGAACTCAAAGAATTTGGAGGCTATGCTAGATGTATAAATGATAGAGACTTATTCAAGGGTCTCAGAGTTTGAAAACTGGAAACACAGGCAAAAATCCAGAAGTTGTCCAAAGAAGAGAGGAGAGTTCAAAGTTCTTATAGTAAAATGTATATTCTTGAGAATTATCAGTCCTGCATTCTTAGCCCTAAGATTGGTCCAGGATGGTTATCTGTCAGATGACAGGCAGTCAGAATGATGGGTGCCAGAAAGTCTGGTCACATCTGGTGGTGATGTCAGGTGGATGTCAGGGGGTCTGGATACATGAGTCCTTCGGAGGGTAATCTGAGGGTTATCTGAAGGCTTGTTATATGTCCCGATGTATATCCAAGCATTGACATAGGACTGGAAAGTTAAAAAAAAAACAAAAACAAAAACTAGGTTCCCAGGCTAGTTAGAACAAAAATTAGGTCTTTTCTCATGTCTCAACCTTCATAATGTTAATAATCTTTTGAGTTTGGTTAAAATGATCCCATTTTAGGCCTTTGAGCCATGCTTCTTTCTTGCTCAGGCCCGCTTCAACATTGGGAAATCTACTCTCCCTTTTCATAAAGCTTTCTTTTTCTGCTGTATTTTGGTGTCTTGCTCAAGTTTTTGTTTGAGACATCAAGAACCTGGACAACATGCCAGGAGTGGACTCCAGTAACATCTGGAGACAGCCAACATAGGAGGTTGCTTTCCTTGCCTCCTGAGTTGGAGAGAACGTGGCTGCAGGAGGGCCAACAATGAAGGCGTTTTCACACTCTGCAGACAGTAACTTGGGGTTCACAATATACAATGCAGGTCCTTCAGCAAGGTGTACCCTCAGGGCTCCCCCCCAGGAGACTTTAGAGGATCTGGGGCCAGGGAGGAGGAGGAACAGGATGACTTATGCATCTCCCTGGACAGAAGGCAGGTGCACCAGGCCACCAACAGCCAGAGGCAGTATGAGGGAAGAGGCAAGAGAATTAAAATGTTAACCAAGCCACAATCAAAGACTGCAATATGCTGATCAGCCCTGCAGTCAGGCCTGGAGGACATCAGCAGAACAAAAGAAGATTTCTACTGGCATTGCTAACAATCTATTCTCTCACACCTGTGAAGGGGAAACAGTAATAACAGAGTTCTTACTTGGAGCCCTACACAAAATAAAAGTGTTCATTATGACTAAAACAATGGGAAACCTATGGATTAAAGGCTTTTAGTGCTAAATACTCTTCCCTTTCCCTTTCCTCACTGTATGTCCATTTCAAAGGAAATGGGAACTAAAGAATGACATATAAACTGAATTCCCTGAACACTCAAGCCCCCTACTCATCGCCTGTCCAAGTCTCATTTGGTCCCTCTCGCTCTGCTTCTAAGAGGAAACCACCTTCTATGGAGTGTATTCCTTTTCTATAAACTTTCTCTTTGACTCTAAAATGATAGATGATAGATAGATAGATAGATAGATAGATAGATAGATAGATAATAGATAGATCCCATTTTATAGATTCCCTGTCTTCACTCTTTTCTCAATGCTTTCGAAAAAAGAAAGAGAGAGAGAGAGAGAGAGAGAGAGAGAAGGAGAGAGAGAGGGAGGGAGGGAGGGAGGGAGGAAGGAAGGAAGGAAGGAAGGAAGAGAGACAGAGAGAGACAGAGAAGAAAGAGAGAGAGAGAGAGAGAGAGAGAGAGAGAGAGAGAGAGAGAGAAAGAAAGAGAGAAAGAAAGAAAGAAAGAAAGAAAGAAAGAAAGAAAGAAAGAAAGAAAGAAAGAAAGAAAGAAAGAAAGAAAGAAAGAAAGAAAGAAAGAAAGAAATCCACCACTTTCAGTGATGGGGGCACAATACTAATTTTGTTTTGGTTCAAAATTACTCTCCTCACACACTTATTAGTCTGAATAAGTGTGTGAAATTAAAATGTAAATAACCAGGAAAATAGAACAACGCAAATAAGAAGTTGGAATAATAAATCTAGAATATCAAATAATCTGAGTTATCTTTAATATCATGCTAGTATTGCTTAAGGTGTTTTGGAAAAATCCTAAAAGCTCCAAAAATCAGACGAGTGAAAAATCCAAGCAGTAACCCGGAGAGAAAGAGAACTCACTTTTATTATGCCAGTGGAGCCAGAAGAGCTAGTGCTCTGAAAATCTGGGCAGTGAGCTTAGGGGCAATTTCGCTTTTATACCTGCGTTGCTACAGTTGGTGTGGGCTGATTTACAGACCGCTGGAATTGCTATGGGCCATGAGCAGTTACAGAGCATGGGATTTTTCAAATAGGCACTAAGGCAATAATCCACCTTTTCAAACTAAAGTACTACAAGCACTAAAGCAATACATCTTTAGACCACAAGGTCCTTGGCCTATGTAGCAAACATGTTTACAGAAGCAGAATAAAGAGCTGATTAGAAATGTTGGTCATTTAAGTGGGAAATTCCTCTTCAAAGGGCGTGTGAAATAATAGAAAATATGTATTGGCTTCTGCTCCCAGTTCCTGGCACAGAACTTCAGAAAACCTGATAATTTCCTAAGTGACAAGAACACTAGGAGCATCTCTTGGTCTAATGCAACTCTGGGTGGGCCTCTGGATGGTTCCTGGATGGGAACTGGTCACAAAAAAAACCAGGTCATGATTAGAACCTTGAAAGTTTCAGCCCCACTGTAAGGTAAACGCGTGACACGCCAAGGGGAGTTTTAAAAGCAAGCGTTTATTGGGAGAGGGCTCCGGGCGAGGTTCTCTGGTAGGAGAGGAGAGGGGCCAGAGAAGTTGTGCCCTGGGGTGGGAGGCGCAGCTTTTATGGGATTATATGGGGGTAGGGGTATAGGGTGGGGAACGTTAATCAAATGCTAATTGAGCCTCGGGATTAGGGTGGTGGCACGTAGGGCTTTAGGGTGGGCCCTATTCAGGTCTGGATTCCGGGTATCTAGCTGGGGAGTCTCCAGGCAGGCATCTGGGTGGCCCTTCCCCCGCCAACCTAACACCCACCCTCCCAATCTCCACAGAGCAGAGCTGGATTGGCTGGAGTTAGTGAATGATCATGCTTACATTAGAAAGCCTCCACAAAATCCCAAGAATATGGAGTTCAGAGAGCTTTTGCGTTAATTAATGTTGTGGCCGCCAGCCCCCGAAAGACACACGGACCACCAGAACTCAGTGAGTTATAGGAATCACACTCTTTATTCAGCCAGCTGGGTCTGCCAGGGGTACGCAGACCCCAAATTAAGCAGCCCCGAAATGTAGAGGGACAGGGTTTTTTAAGCCCAAAATCCTATTCTTCATTCTGTCTGAACACAAAGGTCTGTTTTTCTTCTATTCACTACCTGTCAACCCACTGGTCAGGTATGCCAGTAGGGGATACAGAAGCAAAACGCTTGTTAGAATGTTATGTTTCCATAGTTAGTAGCCTACGTTCCTATGGCGATAGTCAAACAGTAATTTCCAGCGAGTAATTAATTTTTAAACAGTAATTCCCTAGCCAACACATTAACACAGATACTGTGAGGATGACGCACCTCAACTGAATTTCTTGAGCTCAGGACCCTTCTAGACATCAGGTTATGAATCTCCTCATCTGGCTGTTCATATACCTTTTATCATGTCCTTTATTATATAATAAACTGGTAAACATACGTAAGTGGTTCCGTAAGTTCTGAGCTGTTCTAGCAACTAATCAGAATCAGAAGTAGTGGGTAGGGGTATAGGAACCTCCAATTCGTAGCCAAGTCTAATAGGAGTTGTGGGTAACCTGGAAACCTACTACTTGCAATCAGCATGTGAAGTGGGAGGGGGGCAGTCTTGTGGGACAGAGCCTAAAACCTGTGTGGTCTGTGCTAACTCCTGGTACTGTCAGAATTGAATTGAACTCTAAGACACCCGGCTGGTATTACAGAGAACTGCTTGTTGTGGGGCAAACCCCCCCACATATCTGATGTTGGAAGTATTGTGTGTGTGGTAGTAGTGAGAAAGTAAAAGAAAAACAAAGTAGAAAGAGTGAGTTTTACACAGCGGGTGAGAGTGGTACTGGGATTATAGAAGAAATAAATGACAAAATATATTGAAAAGCTATACTATATCTCTTTGGTAAGTAGAGAGCGATTCAAAAGTTTAATAGAAATATTCTTTTTCAACCAACTTTATGAAAGCATTATTATTTTAAAATAAATTTTATGCTAATCAGATAGGTCCTCTGAAAATCAACTTGATTTCTTTGAAAATAGGTGCCCTAGGTCCAGATTGGAGTTCCCCATCTTGGGAGAGGTATTGCTTTTTTATTTTTCTTATAGCCTTGTAAGCCCAGTGGCATGTTGCTGGTCAAGTTTAATAAAGATAGGTAGGGGTTTAATGATTAAAATGTTTAATGATTTAAACATTTAAAATGGTTTCAGTCCCATAATGTTACTCAACCTGTGGCACTCCCTGCTTTTTAAATAATCCTGGCAAACTACTATATAGAAAAAGGTGTTATAGCAGTAGTGAGCTTGGAAATAGATGAAGTAAAGCCTTAGGATGACCAAAAGGAGTTCTGCTGGTGAGAATATGTGAATAATGTGTCTTACTTAATAAGATATTTCATGTGCTGTAAAGTATCTCCATGCCAACATTTTACAAAAATAGGAAAAGACTTATAGGGGACATAAAAGTTTAGCAATTATCACAATTATCTGCAATAAATTGGCATTCTAGAGTAACAGTGTTCTTCAGTTTAGATTAGTATGCATTGATTAGGGGTCATTCAGAGCACAGAATGACCCTGAGTTCCATGAAGATGCCCTAGAACCTTGAAAACCATAGAATGGTCCCAGGTATATCAGCATCATTTGGAACTTGTTTAGAAAGACAGATGCTTGGTCCCTACCCCAAACCTACTGATTCAGAAACTCTGGGAATGTGATCCCACTCTCTGTGTTTTAATAAGCATTCCAGGTGGTTCTGGTGCATCTAAAGTTTGAAAACTCCTAGAACTCAAGTAAAGACTTGAGGCTCAGTGTCAACTCAAACCAAGTCTAAATAAGGAAGCATACGAAAACATTTGGGTGAGATTGTGATGTAAGATTTGGGACAGAAGTGATGACAAAAGGAGCACTGTCCAACCTATATGACTAGGGATACCATGTATTTGGTTTGCCAGGACAATCCCAGTTTACTCCTCTTGTCCTTATGTAACTATTGATATCACCATTGTTTCACTTTCAAAAATGTTTCTGTTTGCATAATAAATTATATGGCTACCAATGTGATGTTTCATTTTATTAGACATGATGGGAAAGGGAACATCACAGAGGAGACTTTTCCATTCCTTACTTAGCAAGCATGACAACAGGTTTTTAGAACTTTTATTTCTTATTTCTCTCTAATCTGCATTGTCCTGTTTTCCTCACCTGTCAGGGACCCTCTCATGTTCCCTTTGTCCTCTTGCTCTAGCTCTAGCTGGGAGATCAGAACAGGTTTGTTAACTGAAAGTCCTAGTGATGGCAAAAGAAGTAGGAAGACATGTTTTGTGATGGAAAAATGAAGCTAAAGCCACCTAAGGTCAATCTTAGCTCTTGAAATCTTTGGAGCAGAAAAGAAAAATGTGCATAAGTTGGCCAAAGAGGAACTTTCTCAGGAAGTTCCTTTAAGAAGGTAGATAGAATAATCTGAACTAAAAGTACAATAAACTCACTGGCTCTCTCTCTCTCTTGAGTAAGTATATTCAAATTAAAACACTGGGCGGGGCAGGGGCGGGGGAGATAAAAGAATTTCCAAAGAGATTTTTAAATCTTAAAATGCAATGTACAACTTAAGAAAGCTTCCCAATTTTGCCACAGCCCAGACAGACGTATTTTATTATTGGTTTATGTGATGGTCAGTTACATTTATAGAATAAGTTTCCCTACTTTAAGTAAGATAGGTGATCAAAGTGGGCTTCATCCCAGAGGCACAGGAATGGTTCAACACATGTAAATCAATTAATGTCATATATCATATAAACAAATTAAAAATAAGAATCATATGATCATATCGATACATGCAGAAAAAGCCTTCAACAAGATACAGTATCCATTTATGATCAAAACACTTAACAAAATTGGTATAGAAGGAAAATACCTTAACATAATAAAGGCCGTATATAGCAAATCCTTAGCCAACATTATTCTTAATGGTGAAAAACTAAAAACCTTCCCTCTAAGATTAGGAACAAGGCAAGGCTGTCCACTGTGGCCACTGTTATTCAATATAACATTGGAGGTTCTAGTGAGTGCAATCAGGCAATAGAACTGTCACTATTTGTGGATAACATGACCCTCTACATAGAAAACCCTAAAGACTCCACAAGAACACTGCTAGAAACAATAAGCAAACAGTAAAGTTTCTGAATACAAAATCAACATTCAAAAATCCATAGTGTTCCTATACTCTAATAACATAGTGTCAGAAAAAGACATGGAAAAATAATTCCTTTGTAATTGCAACAAAAAGAATAAAACACCTAGGAATAAATTTAACAAAACATGTGAAGGACCTATATAATGAAAACTATAAGACCTTATTAAAAGAAATCAAAAAAGATAGAAAAAAATGGAAAGATATTTTGTGTTCTTGGATTGGAAGCATCAACATAGTTAAAATGACCTTATTACCTAAGGCATTGTACAGATTTAGTGAAATCCCCATCAAAATCCCATCGGCATATTTTAAAGAAATAGAACAAAAATTCATCAGATTTGTGTGGAAGCACAAAAGACCCCGAATTGCCAAAGCTATCTTGAGAAAAAAGAACAAAGCTGGAGGCGTCACTCTGCCCAATTTCAAATTATACTACAAAGCAACAGTAATCAAATGGCATGGTATTGGCAGAAAAACAGACACATGGATCAGTGGAACAAAATCAAGAGTCCAGAAATACACACATATTTAAATGAGGAAAGAATTTTTGACAAAAAAAAGCCAAAAACATACAGTGGAGAAAGAAAAGCCTCTTTAATAAATGGTGCTGGGAAAACTGAAAAGCCACCTGCAAAAGAATGAAATTAGACCGTTGTCTATCACCACACACTGAAATTAACTCACAATGAATTAAGAACCTGAATATAAGACTTGAAACAATAAAATGCATAAAAGAAAACAGGAACTAAACTCAAAGACCTTGGATTTAAAGAGGATTTTATGAATTTGACCTCAAAGACAGGGAAGTAAAAGCAAAAATAAATGAATGGGACTACATCAAACTAAAAAGCTTCTGCTCAGCAAAACAAACCGTCAACAAGGTAAAGAGACAACCATCTGAATGGGAAAATATATTTGCAAGCAATACCTCTGATAAGGGCCAAAATATACAAAGAACTCATCCAACTCAACAACAACAAAAAACACACAAGTATTCCAATCAAAAAATAGGGAGAGGACCTGAACAGACACTTCTCCCTAGAGGATATACTGATGGGACTGCAAATTGGTACAGCCACTATAGAAAACAGTATGGAGGTTCCTCAAAAAAACTAAGAATTGATCTACCATATGCTCCAGCAATCCCTCTACTGGGTGTTTACCCCCAAAGACTTGAAAACCCATATCCAAAAATATATTTGCACACCAATGTTCATAGCAACACTATTCACAGGACATGGAAGCAACCGAAGTGTCCTACAAGAGATGATTGGCTAAAGAAGCTGTGGTATATATATATACAATGGAATATTACTCAGCCATAAGAAGAGATGAAACACTGCCATTTGCAACCACATGGATGGACCTCGAGATAATCATGCTAAAAAAAATAAGTCAGACAGAAAAAGTTGAAAATCACATGATATCACTTATATGTGGGATATAAATCTAAAAGCAACAAATGAACAGGACAGAGACTCATGGACATGGACAATAAACTAGTGGTTACCAGAGGGTAGGGATGGGGGGAAGTAGACAGGGTAAAGGGGGTCAAATATGTGTGTCAGAAAGGAATCTAACTATGGGAGGTGAACAGTAACACTCTTTACTGTTAAAGAGTAAAGTTGAAACTTATTGGATTCGTTAACCAATGTCACCATGACTCTATCTTTATTCATAATTTCAATTTAGTTTGGAACTTTGAAAAAACTTTGTGATAACTTCTGCTTTTGGTAATAGAAGACTAGGTAATTCAGCCCATCTGTCCCACTGAAGAGACTAAAACACACAAAATGCTCAGTCAGAATATGCATAACATCCACTTGAAGGCATCAGATAGCAACAAAAGAGTGAAGGAATCCAGGAAAGGGCGAGGCTCTGGCATGTGAGCCTGGCCTCCAGGGCTGCCTTTTTCCTGGGTTAGGAGGCCAATCAACTATTTTTTTTTTTACATAATGTCAAAGTAAATTATATGTATTGAAAGATGCACAAATCATAAATTTACAGCTTAGTTAATTCTTACAGTGTGAACATAGGCACCCAGACTAAAAAATAGAACAGCACCCTAGAAGCCCCCTCAAATAATGACCACAATTTATAAAATATAGACTTTTTACTGGTTTTGCACTTCGTTTAAATGTAAAAATGCAAAGTACAGTTGTTTTGGTGCATCCATACTATGAAATATGATTCTGCAATGAAAGATGAACAAGCTGCAGTTACATCCAATATGGATGGATCTCACAAACATGACATTCAGTGAGTGAGAGAAGTCAGACACTAAAAAGTGCAAGTAAGTTAAACACACACACACACACACACACACACACACACACACGAAGGTACATCAAAATGGCATAGATGATAGAGGCTCTGTTCATCCCTCTGGAGACCAAATCAAAGTTGTGACAGAAACAAGGAGCAGCAGCAAAGAAAAATTGCCTGGGATCTAGATGAACAAGCCATACAACTTGGGAGAAATCCAAAAAAGTGCTCTGCAATGGCAGAAGGTAGGATGGGCCAAGGATGCAGGATGACCCCACCAGGTCCTGAGCGCTGAGTGAGATGTAGGCAGCAGCAGCAGCAGCAGCAGATGCCCCTTAAAGGGGCTGCATCCGCAAGCGGATTTTCGCAGCGACAGACATGCTTGCTCTGAGCACTAGCCCTGGGTCGATGGCTCCAGGAGGACCAGAGACTCTTGGGGGACACTGAGTTGTTGGAGTGAGGGACAGAGGTGAGGCTCACTTGGTACAGAAGTGCCAGTGGTATCCATTATTCTCTGTTGAGCTCTCCCGACTCCCAGTGCGCAGACACTGAGTCGCCATAGCCATGACATCATCCAACTGGATAACAGAGGTCGCTCCGCCCAGAGGATTCCCTGAAATCCCAGCTACCCCAAACCGGTCCCCACCCAAGCAACATCCAGGTATATCCTCAGCAAGTCAGATGCACCTTGCTGAGCAGCACCTAGACTCACACTGTAGGCAGCTGGTGTGGCCTTTTGAGGCAACTATAAGCACAGCATCTATGGATTGCTTGCTGAATCTTGACAGGTGGCCCCAGAGGGGTAGAGCCTTGAGCTAAATTTGGCCTGCTGATGATCCCCTCTCAAGACTATGCCACTGGACACCTATATTACAAATCCACACTAAGAAGACCAAGAGACTTAGGAGCTTTGCTTAGTACATAGAAACACATGGAAAGGCAGCCAAAATGGAAAGACAAAGAAGCAGAAACCATATGACAGAACAGAACAGGGATCCAGATATAATAAAGTCAAGTAATTTAACAGATGCAGAGTACAAAACACGGTTATAAAGATGCTCATGAATTTTGGAAAAAAAGTAGAGAACTTCAACAAAGAGATAAAAAAGGAGATGGTGATTATAAGAGGGGACCAATCTGGAATGGAGAACACATTATCTGAGATGAGAAGTTTATTAAGGGAATAAAGGAATAAACAAAGTGAATAAAGAAGAAGATAACATGCCCAATCTAGAGGACAGGAAAGTCAATCAGTACACTCAAATTTAATGGTAAGAAAAAAGAGGCCAAGACTATAAAGATGATTTAAGGAGGATATGGGACACTATTAAGGCTCCAAATATTCATCTGATCAGCATAAGTGAAGAAAATCAAGATGTTGAACAACTGTTTGGAGAAATAATGAAGAAAAACTTCCCTAACATGGTGAAGAAAATAGACATAAAACCCCAGGAAGCTCAGAGAATTCCAAAAATCAGGGATCCAAAGAGGCCCACACCAAGTCACATCATAATTAAAATGCCAAGTTTAATATAAAGAAAAAAATTTAAAGCAGCAAGAGAAAAACAAATAATTACATATAAAGGAGCACCCATATAACTGGCAGTTGATTTCTCAAGAGAGACTATGCAGGACAGAAGGGCTTGGCAAAAAAAATATTTGAAAGAATGAAGACCCAGGATCTACAACCAAGAATAATTTATCCAGCAAAGCTATTGTTTAGAGTTGAAGGACAAATAAAGAGCTTCCCAGAAAAAAATAAACTAAAGGAATTTATCACCACCAAGCCAGTATTACAGGAAATGTTGGAGGGACTTCTTTAAGAAAAAAAGCATGTATCAAAAACAGGAATAAAGACTGGTAACAAGTACATTCCTATCAAGAAGTACCTTAAAGGAAAAAGAATTAAGTGTTCCAACAAGGGATAGAGTGGCTAAAAGGATAAGAAAACAAGACCCTACATATAAAAAGAAAGGGAATGGAAAAAGATATTGCTGTTATGAACCTGAAAGGTATTTAAGTCAGACAGAGAAAGATAAACATTATGTGATTTCATTTATATGCAGAATTTAAGAAATAAAAAAGAACAAACTAATCAAAAACAGACTCACAAATATATTGGACATTTTGGTGATGGACAGAGGGGAGGGGGGTTTGAGAGGCTGGGAGAATGGGGTGAAGTGTTAAAGAAGTACAAATTAGTAGCTGATGGACGGTCACAAGGATGGGAAGCAGGGCATAAGGAATGCAATTAGCATTAATACATTGGCTAGGTCCAGGGAAGGTCAGGGGAGGGAGGGAGCAATTGGGAGGGTCATTTTACTAACTATATAGATGTCTAACCAATATACCGCATACTTAAAGCTAATAAAATTTTTTTTAAAAAACAGACTGTACTATAGTATTTAGGGGTGCATACTGAGGTGGTAAAACTATAAAGAGAAGGAAAAAGAAAGAAAGAGAGAGAGAGAGAGAGAGAGAGAGAGAGAGAGAGAGAGAAAGAAAGAAAGAAAGAAAGAAAGAAAGAAAGAAAGAAAGAAAGAAAGAAAGAAAGAAAGAAAGAAAGAAAGAAAAAGAAATGTGGACATAAAAATCAGAACAGTGCTCACTATTGGAGAGATAGAAGGGTATAATATTGGTGGTGGGTCCTAATTACTGGAGGGGTGCTTCTGGAAGACTGGCAATGTAACCGCAGAGCCAGCTCAAAATGGTCCTGTTTGACAGGGTGCTGAGTTTTTTTTCAGGGACCGCAGACTGGGACTGAGGATCATGCAGCCAAAGCATGCACAGAAGAGGGAACTTTGGCCTTCAGTTGCACTTGGAACCAAAGTCTCACCCGCCCACCTCCACGGAACCAAAGGACCAAGACACAACTAGATATGGAACACAGCAACCCTTTCAGAAGCCTAGGGTCCGTTGTCCAGGATGATACACTGTTGACGCCCCTTTATTACAAATGGCCAAGTTCCAAGGTCCTCCAGTTAAAACCTGCCACCCCCCAGCACTTCTGCATACCAATGTTCCCTAGCCCCTTAAAGCCTCTTAACCTAGTCCAGCAAGCAGGATGAATTTGAGGCACCATTAGGTCTCCCATCTTCTCGGCTGGCACCTTCTCAATCAATACTACAGACTCTGATGTTTTGAGTTTTGGTTTCTTGAAGCGTCAGGCACACATACTTTAATTCAGTAACAGCAGTGTTCTATTTCTTGAGGGGTTGGTGGGTCATTCTGTGAAGATCACTGAGCTGCATTTTTGTTTTGTGTACTTTTTTTTTTTAATTTATGATATACTTTTATTTGTAACCACACAAAAACTTCATTTTATTTCTTTAATACAGTTTTTTTTCCCCCTGATTTAAGCTGATTTTGCGCAGATACTGTGACTTACTTGCTTTTTCCACCCTCTCCCTGTATGCCTTCTCTTTTAATCATTAAGCCCTAGGACATAAAATTTATCAAGTTTCAGGTATATAATCATCAGGACAATAACTTTCGGTTACACTAGGATAACATCTTAGATTTATTTCAGCTCCAGGTCCATGGAAACAGAACAACAACCCCACTGGCCACGGGACCAGGCCATAGGACCAGAAGGGTGGCACCATGGCTGATTTAGAACCCAACACAATGATCAATTATCCCAGCCCCGTCCAATCATCCAATCAGTAGCACTCACCCCAACTCCCTTAGTTTCCATGATGACTGATTTTTCCCTTTATGATCTGTACTCCTAAGACACCTGGAAGGCAGGGGGGTGGGGCTAGGTTGTTGAGAGCAGTAGCTTACTTGCCTGTGTCTCTGGGACTTGCAACTCCCTAAGATAAATCCTTAGTTTTTTTTTACTGTAAAATCTATACTTATCTTTTCTTTGACTCGGATGTGCACAGGCAGACAGACCTCTTTTGTTCTGGTAACAAAACAAAAATAAAAAGGTTTTTAAATTTTAAGTGATATGATTATAACTCATGATTTAAGTTATTTGATTGCCCTGAGAATTGCCTGAAAATGTAAAACCTATGACCAATCCTTGGGAGGTCAGCATCCAGGGTCTAAGGGCATTCCAAGTTCCCTGGCAGGCTCTGTGCTATGCTTTTTTTTGCAATATTTAACTGTGAGAATTAGAAACTCCACAAATTCCCTACATTACACATTTATAGCAAATAATAGAAACCAACTTGAATTAGCTTAAAAAGGGTAGTGGAAAGAGTACAAACTTTTCCACAGAATCTAACTAGAGGATTGAAGTCTCCTTCTGGAGGAAGTAACCAGGATCTGAAAAGACACCAGCCACCCAAGGCAGCTCTGCCCTCAGGATCTTTCTCGTTGGCTCCACAGGTTCTCTGGTCTCCATTCTTCTCCCTATATGTGTAGACTGGCTCTGTCTGCTTCTTATGCATAGAGCAAATTGATGACTCCCGACAGTTGATGAATTAATATACCTTCAAGTCAGCCACAGCCACAAGTCTGCTGGAGAGATGAGGTTCAGTTTGAATTTCCAGGTGTCCAGGGCTTTTCAAACTCTAGCAGGCATCAGAGCCACCTACAGGGCTCCTGAACACACGGACTGCTTGCTGGGCCACACTCCCAGCCTTTCTGATTCAGCAGGTGTGGAGGGGGCCCCGGTAGCTTGCATTTTTAACAATTCCCAGGTGATGCCCATCTGCTCGTCCCGGAATGCACTTTGAGAACCGCTGTTTGACACCTTTTTTAGGGGAGCCTCAGCACTGGCATCCCCTGGGAGTTCGCTAGAAACGCAGCACCTGGGGAACCACCCAGGCCTGCTGAATCGGACTCTGCATGTTTAACAAGATCCCAGGTGACTCGTGCGTGCGATTTTTGTGTGTGCTCATCGCACGCTTTTGGACCGAGACAGACTCTGAAGGAGGCTGGAGATAAAGTTTATCTTACAGAGAGCGTCTCTGAGGCAGCGTTAGCCAGGAAGACTTCGGTTGCGCGGGGAGGGAACCGCCGCGCGGGCTGTCAGGCTCGGAACTCGCGGGCCTCCACGCCGCCCCTCCCCCCCCCGCCGCGTCCCGCCCGGGATCCGCTCGGCCCCGCCCCCTCGCAGAGGTCGGCTACTGCGCAGGCGCGAACGCCGAGCTCGCCCCTCGCGCATCCCTGGGTCCTCCGGACCACCGAGCCCTTCTCCTAGAGCAGCCCCCGAGGACGCGCCCACTTCTCCTTCCCCGGTGCCCAGCGACCCAGCACCCGGAAGTGCAGACGCGCCACAGCTGCTTAGCACGCGTGTTCAAGCGGCTGTCGTTTCTCTCCCATTCACCCCACAAACGGTTTTTGGACGCTTTCCCTTTGGCAGGGAGATGACCGAGGCACAGTCCCTGTCCACATAAAATCGCAGGATTGTGTGATAGGTGCCGCTCCTCCTAGAAGCTGGAGGCGCGGAGCGAGTAGGAGAAAGCTGTCATGGAGGGGTGACGGCCCTGAACCTGGCCGTGTAGGTACTCAGGTGTTTGGTGATTGGAGGGTGTTCCGGGTGTTAGGTGGCTGTCATGAAAACGTCTCTGTGCAGGGCGCATGGGTGCCTGGATAAAGCTGCAGAGGTAAGTAGGGTTGATCTTGAAGGGCTTTAACGTGCGTAATAAGAAATTTAAACAATGTCCTGAGTAGCCTAGACGGTATTTTAATTAGGACATGCGAACATATAGACGCTTGGTTTGCATTTTAAAATATAACTGGCAGCCAGGCTGGGTTGGAAGAGGAAAGACATGAAGGCTGTTGGACTGTGGCGACAGAATGGAGTTTCATCTCTTTCACTAAGATGTAACTTCCGTGAGAGGACTGTGTTTAGTTCATTTCTCTCACCCAGCATTTAGAAGAGTACCTGGCACACAGTAGGCCCTGAACAAATGTTTGTTGATTGGATGAATGTGTTAGCTTTACTTTGATGGGATTTCCCAACTGATTGTATAGTAGATGAAAGTGGGAAGCAGAGGAGACCCATCCCCGAAGATTATAAGAACACTAATTGTGAAATCCTGCTCAGGTCATTGGTGAGCACTTTTTCTGGGCTGACCACTGACAAGGTGCTGTAGTACAGAAGAAGTACAGAACAGGCTCCAACTTCTGGTGTGGTCAAGGGAGGGGCTTAGAGTTCAGAATGTGCTAACAAGTACCAGTTCTAGTGTGAGTACTCCTAACAAAATATGTCAGTTTCCCTTCTGCCCACTTACATGACTAAATTTGAGAAGTACCTGCCTGTTTTGTTTTTTAATATTATCATCCATATGCATAGAATCCATGTGACTAGTTGTTTACCTTCACAGATAATGTAGGAATGAATATCTTGCCTTTTTTCTTTTGTTGAATATTTTCCCACAAGAGATTCTAATCAAATAATATTACTGCTTACAGGTCTTACTACATATTGTCTGTTTGCTTTCCGAAAAGTAAATAATGGCAATGGCAACATCCACTATTGCAACAATTACAAATTGATTATCTCTAGTGGTGCTAGGTACTGAACTGGGCTCTAGGGGCATAATATGAGCGAAATAGACATAGGCCCTGCCCTTATGTAGCTTCCAGTTAAGTATAGGAGGATGGCATTAATCACATCATCACACAAGTGTTTAATTACAAACTGAAGATAGTGTCAATTAAAAATACTGGCCATAGGCCAAGAGGCAGAAACTAGTCTTACAACAATTTCAGTATCACTGGTGGTGGTTTGGGGATTTTGTTTTTAATTTTACTACTGTTTTAGCTAAACAAAGGTTTCTCAGGATTGCTTTTCTTGTTTTGGTTTTTAATAAAGCTGAATAGTTTCTTCCTGGTTCACTTGCTGCTATGGAAAATCCTCTATTGTAAACCAACAAAAAATTACAAATTTATGCCTAAATTTTTAAAAGATGAATAAGTAGACTGTACTTATGAATTTGTCCTTCTCTCCTATTTATCCTTTAACTGATTTCTCCTGAGTGCACAGCTGTCTCTTAGCTGAAGCAGTACCTGATTTGAATCCCAGCTCCTCCACTTCTAGCTCTGTGACCTTAAGCAAATTACTTAACCTTTTGGGGCCTCAGTCTTTTAATGGGTTAAATAGAGCCTTTCTGGTGTGATTTTTTGGCCATGTGCAAGAGAAAAAGACAAGAGTAGAAGAGTCTCTGGCTCCTGGTAGAATTTATTACCGGTACTCAAACCAATACTTGTGTGACTCACAAAAACACAGTGTTAAAGATAGAAATGTGCAGGTTACAGTTTTATATTCTGAAAATGTAGGAAAGGCAACGTTCTCCCTATTTACAGGAGACCTCACCTAATCTGGATGACAGAGGTCTTCCCTCAGGAAGAGTTTTAGAGCTAAAGCTCAGGTCAATCAGGGCACAACCTGCCATCTTACTCTCCTCTCACAAATCCAACCTATCAGCACAACCTGCTGACTGTACCTTCTGGACACATATTCTAAATCCCTTCACGTCTCCCATTCTGTAAACCAGGTCACCAGTCTCTTGCCTGGACAACCACAGTACCTCCTAACTGGCCTCCTGTTTTCATTCTTATCCCTACAGCCTTCTCCCTAGCAGCAACCAGAGGGATCTTTTCACAATGGATCATTTTACTCTGTTGCTCAAAAGCTTCTTATGTTTTTCTATCACACATAAAACTAAATCCAGATTCCTTACTATAATTTACAAGGCCTTACATAATCTGCCCCTGGCTACTTCTCTGCCTTCATTTTCTGTCACTCCTTCCTTTGCCCACTCCACTCAACTCACATTGGCTTGCTGGCTGGGCCTCAAACAACCCTTGTACATTCCCTCCTGAATGTGTTTCACTTGCTGCTATGTCTGCCTGGAATGTTCTTCCTCATTTACCTGCATGGCTCATTCACTCACTTCAGTGTTCTGCCCAGGTGTCATCTCTCCAGAGTGGGCTTCTTTGGATACTAGTATCCTCCAATAGTATCCTGTTCTCTCACAATTCCTTTACCATGCTTTGTTTTCATAGCATTTTCAACTCCTGACATTATCATTTTTAGTTATTTACTTGTCCAATTATTGTTTTCCCCACTAAAATGCAAATTCGGTGAGAACAGAAACTTAATTTTATTTAGCGTCAGTACCAGCACCTAGTAGGTGCTCAACAGTATTTGTGGAATGAATAATGAGCCAAATAAGAAAAAGAAGGGAGGGGATGGATGTTCCAGTTAGAGGGGACTGCTTATGCAGAGGGCCTGTGGCCACTAGGGATTTTCAGAACTGAAAGGCAGCCTGTGGGGATGGGGTACAGACAAGGGAGAGGAAGCATTAAAGAGAAAAACCACAGAACCAAAATGGTGTCACTTGTGCTAAGGATTCCAAACCTGGATTTAATACCTGACCTAACTGCAATTTCAGCCTCTCTCAGAATTGTTATCTTAATCACCAGTCTGGAATTTTATGATCATGTACAAGTAAGATAATCTGTCACTTGGCTCCTCTCCATCCTTCATAAAGGAAGCAATGTACATGATAAAGACCCTTGCCTTTACCTTCCTCCACAAAAGAAGATATCCTGGTCTAAATATAATCTTTTGTTAGTGGCTCACTTGCCTCATCCTTTTTCCTATAAAAAAAAAAAAAAAAACATTCCATTTTGTACAACCCCTTGGAGAGTCCTTCTAGTTGTTAGAGGGGATGCTGCCCAATTTATGAATTTCTTAATAAAGTCAGATCTTCAATATTATTCAGTTGAATTTTACTTTTTAACAGTAGTATGAGGCAAAGTTAACCATGGTCCAGACTATAGAGGACACTGTAGGTTGTGTTACAAGATTTTGGCCTATGTTCAAAGGGCAATAAACTGTGAATTGTGTTTTTCTAAGGCCTTTCTGACTGGGTGGTAAATCGATGGTAACTTGCCAAGAACGGATGTGTGTGGGACCAGTGAGGTAGCTGTCGAAGTCATCCAGGCAGAGATGACAGTGGTTTGCATTAGGATGCTGGTTGTAGATGAGAAACATAATTTGGATGTAACACTAACAGGCACTGTTTCTCATCCCCATGAAACAAGGTGGATGGCTATGCTAACAAGACCTGAAAAGACACAAAATCAGACTTAAGATCTCTTTGTTGGCATAGAATTGAGCCAACTAAATAAGGCATTCTTTTTTCCTTACATTATGTACATTCAACAAACTCTGATGTAGCTTTTGCCATGCGCCAGTCCTGTGCCAAGAGCTACAGCAGATACAAAGATGATTAAAGTACAGTAGGTCACCCCACAGAAGTAACATCCTAATAAAAATAATATCCTTTTGGCCTCCTGGATCCCTTGCCAGTACTTACCCTCTGTCTCCAATTCTGGTCTGCTTCATATTATATACAGCTTTTTATCCCCTCTGCTTACCAAGGCCTAGCCAAAATTAGGTCCTCAATGCACCTTTGAATGAATGAATTTTTCTCCTTGACTGTTATGCTAGTGGTCATAATAGAGCCAGTTCCCAAAATGCATTTTCTGTCAAAATTTACTAAGCTCATGTCAAAATCATGTGATCTGCCCAACCCAAATAGAGAATAACTTGCTACCTAACTCACAAGAATGAGAATTAAAAAAAAAAAAAATCAAGGGGATTTGCAAACATGGAAGGTGTTTGGATGATAATCCCTGAATTTGTATTGTCCTCTTTCCAGTCATGTTCCACAAGGATGGACTGCATATATGAAGGTGATCCCATGAGGTTATAGTGGAGATGGAAAATTTCTATGGCCTGGTAATGTAATGTCATAGCATAGCGCATTACCATTGTGTTGCAGTTGCCTACAGTATTTAGTGCACTACAGGTTTGTAGCCTATACTGTAGGAGAGCAGAATTTATTACCCTAAAATATATCTACTTGGCATAAGGATTATTTTAGACTGGTTAATTTTAAGAAACAGCAGACTTGGGAGAAACTCTGAAAACTAAGCAGAAGTCACTTTTTGTAATCTGTATTTGGAAGGGTACAAATCTGCTGTGCCTGGAAGAGGGGATGACTGTCTAGAAACTTTTATCAAAGCAGAAGGCCAAGACTTAAACCTGCATAACAACCTTAAACTTTTTTACTGTGCTTTTCTGGTAACCTCCCCATACCTGACTCCCTCCACCCCCAACATGTTTTCCCTTCAGGATGGTTTCAGCCATTTTGGTGACTCAGTTTTCTTGGGTCTCTCCCAAGTATACTGGAATTATAATGTTGTTAAACTTTTTTTATCCTGCTAATCTGTCTTTTATTACAGGTATGTCTCAGTCAAGAACCAAGAAGTGTAAAGGGAAAAATATTTTCTCTCCCCTACAGAGCAATAATAGGCTATACCGTCTAGGTTTGTGTAAGTACACTCCATGATGTTTGCACAAGGAAATTGCCTAATAACACATTTTTCAGAACACATCCCTATCATTAAGCAGTGCGTAACTGTACTATTGTTGGCTTTATTTTTTATTTAATAAATATTTATTGAACATTGATTTTATTCTAGGAGCTGAAGATGCAAGGATAAAAAAGATAGTCTCTACTTTCATTGAACTTACATTCTTATGTGTACTGGAGCACTGTGGTCAAGGCTGTTAAAATAAAATTTAACTGAGTAAATTTGAAGATCTAATTGACTTCGTTAAGTGATTTTTTGGGCAGCATCCCACCTAGCAACTAGAAGGCTGCTGTTAACAAAAGAAAAGAATTACTTTTAGACCAGAACATCTTCTTTTAGAAGAAAGGGAATGGCCTGGATTTTTACAATGCATTTTGTCTCCTATCTACTGGGGAGATGGGGAATTTAAGGGGGCCTTCTGAAAGATTTACCTTATTGGTGCTTGACCAGAAAATTCCAGACTGATTGATTAAGATACTTTTCTGGGAGAGGTTGAAATTGCAGTTAGGTGAGGTATTAAATTTAGGTTTGGTATCATGTGCTTTTAGCACTGACTGATGCTATTTGGGGCCTGTGGTTTTTCTCTTTAACAAGGTAAAAAGAATTTGAAAGTCACTACCTACCCAGTTCCATCACTGCAGAGAACAGATGCCATAGGTGCACGTAGCATTTACCTTTTCCATGTTTTTGTTGCTCCTCGCTGCCAAAGTCTTCATTGCCCTTGAGCCCTCGTAGCAGGCCTTACCTCTCAGGTGCACCCACAGGATGCTTAAAGTAGTATTTAAAAGACTGAGCCCTCTCTGCAAGTAATGATAACAGCTTTCCCATTAATGGTATGCCGTTATCACATACTGCAGTCTTTGGGTCTACGGTTACCAGATCCAGTTTTCTGTCTTCTTGCATTCTGAGAGTAACAGGCTCTGGAAACCCTAGTACGTATGGTTTTTTGCAGGCACTGAAAAGTCACGTCGCTTCCAGGGTCCCAGATTTCTGGCAGCGTCCTAGAGATGGTCTTAGGGAGGAGAGCGGGTAAATAAGGGTGAGACTCGTCCCTAAAATTATGTGATCCACGCCTTGGGCTCCACCCTCCTCTTTCCGCTATTTTCAGTCCAGGGGCCTAACCACCGAGACACAGTCTCCGATTTTCTTCAGGCAGCCTCCGTGGAGAACGGTGTACGCAGGACACCGGGAAAGACGAAAGTGCAGACAGGAGCGGCGCGAGCGCCGCGGGACTGAGAAGGGGACCGGCCCAGCGTCCCCGTTACGGGATGGAACAGTGGGGGCGCCTTGCGGTCGGCGCGGGGCGGGCTCGGCTTCGGCTACGTGAGGCAATAGGCTCCGCTAGGGGCGGGGCCTGCTTCCGCCGGACGCCGGAAGTGCTTCGCCGCTGCCCGTGGGCCATGGAGACGGTGGCACCGTAACGTCGGAGGGGTGAGGATCGCCGGGGCGGCGGCCATGGAGGCAGTGCTAAACGAGCTGGTGTCTGTGGACGACCTGCTGGTGAGGCCTGTGCCCGAGAGAAGGAAAGGAAAAATTGGGGTGGGCGGGTCCCGAGGAGAGTGAAGCAGGGGCCAAACTCATCCCATCATCAACTTTGCTTAGGGAAGCCGAACTTCAGGTCCCGGCAGCCTTTGCGGCGTCCGGCTCTTGCCGAGAGTGTCCACTCGGCATCGGGACTGATGGGAGTTGGAGTTTTCTGCGCGCCCGCGCCTCAGTCCCTGGGCCCGGAGTCTGGCATGTAAAGGCTGACGTTCTGGGTGCGGGCCTATTTCTGAGTGCTCCTTCAGGAGCCGGGAACTAGCAGCCACCATACAGTTTCATATACTGTTCACTGTCTACAGCACAGTGCTAATCTAAATGCAGGCGATACCTCAGTCTTTGAGCTCTGGGAGGTCGGCACTGTTCTTATTACCGTTTTGCAGATAGGAAAGTGTCCAGACCCGACAGGATTTGGCGGGGTGGGGAAAGCAGACTCCAACGAGGGACTGCGTGGGCTGCTGAGCATTTCTGACTGTTGTTGAACAGCGTGTTTACTGTTCAGCCACTCGGGGTCAGCTGCTCCGGGAGCGGTGCCTGGAGCCGCCACGAGGTGGCATCTCCTCGCCATACCACTAGGGGGAGGGAAGTAGAGGGGAGTGGAGAAGGACTGCCCAAGGAGGCGGCCTGCCGATCAGAAGCAGAAAGCCCGGGTCCCAGAGATGGAGATAGTAGAAGCTGTGGTGCCAGGTATCAAGACCCATGAGGGAAATGTGGCAGAGACTGGGGAAGATGGATTGTAAGTGGGAACTGGACACCCAGGTCCTGATGGAGAATTGTTCGCCCCCTTCATTTCTAAATGACTCCTCTCCTCTCCTGTGGCAGAAGTTTGAAAAGAAATTTCAGTCTGAGAAGGCAGCAGGCTCGGTGTCCAAGAGCACGCAGTTTGAGTATGCCTGGTGCTTGGTGCGAAGCAAGTACAACGATGACATCCGTAAAGGCATTGCACTGCTGGAGGGTGAGGTGCTAGGCTACCCGACTCCTCCCCTTCCCATCTGCCATCGGGGTCTGCCTGTGCAGCAATTGGTCATTCCCTCCCTCATCTGAAGTGCTGGGATCCTTTTTCAACATGGGGCCTTACAGTACAGTCATTTTCTAATGTACTCACTGTAGCAAAGGGCTGTACGTTAGGCTGGCTTCTTCCAGTATACTTCTGGCTAATTACCACCTCCTCATTGTTTTGCCAGACATAGTCAGAGCATGTCGATTTCCACAGGACTTTAGTGATCTTGTATTCTAACCATAAAGAAAATGGCTTGTCTGAGGTCACACAGCTAATTAATTAATAGCTGTATTGGGACTGAGGCTCTTGTCTTGTGTGTCCCTGTCCTGTGCTCTTTGCCTCCCACTATGTTGCATATTCACAGCTGCTGAAAACCTTTTGTGAGGGTGGCCTCAAAAGAAGTGCAGAAGACAGTGTGCCAAAAGCCTGTGAACAGACGGTGCCTTACTGATGAGACCCCTATTTCCTGTTGTTTTGAGATTTGCCAGAGGCCACAAGATTTGACCTTTAAATTTCTCTGTACCCCTTTCTTTTGGTCAAGTAATGTATAAGCAAATAGTGTACTAGCAAAGGATGCCTATTATAAATCTATAAAAATAATCTTAATGTGCATCTGATCCTACATTTGTCTGATTTGCCAATTCTGAGTTTCCAGATGTTCTGTACAGCAAGACACAGCAGCAGAAGAAGTAGTCTCCAAGGGTTGCCAGTTTAGTTGGGGAGACAGTATGGACACTTGGGAAGATTTATAAACACCTGCAAAACTACTTAAACTCTAGTGCACTGAGTGTGACTGAACACATAAGTGTATGGGAAGTCACTGAATTAAGAGTCAGATGAGGTCATTCAGGGAATGCTAATTGAAGGTGAGTTTTGAGCTGATTTTTTAAAAGGGGAGGGA
This sequence comes from Cynopterus sphinx, assembly GCA_030015415.1. NCBI lineage: Eukaryota > Metazoa > Chordata > Mammalia > Chiroptera > Pteropodidae > Cynopterus > Cynopterus sphinx. The sequence goes on along the minus strand of CM057379.1, from coordinate 80,684,657 downwards.
CTACAAACATTTTTAACATTATTTGGGCAATAAGCAACTGTAATCGAAACAACAGATGTCAAAACAGAGTACAGAGAGGCCTTTTGGCTTCTCCAGTGCCTTGATTTCTTTTCAGTTCACTTGGATGAACCAGGGTTGACTAATATTGGATCACCAGGGTGTTTGGGCAGCCTGGGCTCATGCTGCCCCAAGAACTGACTGGGAAGCTGAATGTGACTGGAACTGAAACAGAGGCTAAAGACAGTGACTTTCTCCTAGGATCATATAGGGATTCACAGAGTAGAAGGGGTCTCTGGGATTCAAGTACTAGGAAAAGAAACAAGTGGTTTTTATCCTTTCCCCTTCCCTCCTCCACCCCAGAGCTGCTGCCCATAGGGAGCAAAGAGGAGCAGCGGGATTATGTCTTCTACCTGGCTGTGGGGAACTACCGGCTCAAGGTAAGGCAGAGAACTCCCTTCTTCCCACTCGACCCTACTGAGTGGGTCACATCACCCTCTCCTTTCTCTCCTCCAGAGTAGAGCCTGAAGAAGATAGTAAGCAGGGGATGGTGTTGGGTATGGGGTACAAGCTGATAGCAGGTCAGGATGCTGAGGGAAAGTGAGAGAGAGAGAGAGAGAGAGAGAGAGAGGATCTGGTGCTGAGGGTGTGGGGAAAAGGTGACGTCAGGATTGGGGTGCAGTTTCAAGTCTTAGGTTGTTATCTCCCCTAGCTTATCACCCCTACACAGTTGGGGTTGTTTGTGGACTCTACTCCATTGGGTGGGGCTAGAGTGAGGGAGGGGGTGGAGGTAGAGGGAGGAATCCCCAGTGTAAGGAAGGGAAGGCGTCTCTGATGGGCGGAAGGAATGCTGGAATACTTAGGGGGGACGTGGTTTTCCCTGTGTATAGGAATATGACAAGGCCCTAAAGTATGTGCGAGGGTTGCTTCAGACAGAGCCCCAGAACAACCAGGCCAAGGAACTGGAACGGCTCATTGACAAGGCCATGAAGAAAGGTGAATGCCTTCTTTTCTGTCTTCCTCCATTCCCAGTCCTCCTGTCTCCCTGACCCTTGTCATCCCCAGGTCCCTCTCAACTCTTATTTTAGTTCTCTTCCCACCACACCCCCACACCCATGTCTGAGCCCTCTGGAGTCACTTTAAATGACCCCCTCCAGTTTCTCTTCAAACCCCCAGAAGCCTTCCATGTCCAACCTTTGGAGTCCCTTACCCTGTGACTCCATGCGGGGAGAAGATGGTAGAGTCCCACCAGGCTGGGTCTAGACTCCTGACATACTCTTTTTTTTTTCTCTAGATGGACTGGTGGGAATGGCCATTGTTGGAGGCATGGCCCTGGGCGTGGCAGGATTAGCTGGACTCATCGGATTTGCTGTATCCAAGTCCAAATCCTGAAAGAGACTGTACCTCTTCCTCTGCCCAGGGATACGTGGGAGCCCCTGGAGGACATTTGGAGAGGAGCCCATCCATTCTTACTGTCCCTTTTTTTTCCTGTACCCCATCACTGTCCACTATGGCCTCAACCTCCTCTTCCCTGAGACTTGTCCTTTAGCCTCAAATCATGTGCTTTGAGATGAGTGTAAATAAAATTGGGCTTTGGCTTGGGAACCTCTGTGTCCATGTTGAGGAAGGGGCAGATTGGGTTCCCTTGGGCCCAGAAGTGGTGGGGGTATAACGCATTTTCTTTTCCTGCTCTGTGTTCTCCCACTCCTACCACTCCATACTGATGTGGGGTTCTCCTTTATCTGTCAAGCTGCCGAGATCCCACACCCTTCCTTCCTCACCCAAAGTCACGTGGCCTTTGCACAGCCCTAGAATCCTGGGAGAAAGCAGCTACCAGGAGTGGGAAGGGCAAAACTGAGGGGACAAGCTGTGATTTATGTCTCCCATCTCCTCTGACATGCTCAGCTGCCTCTCAGTGTGTGGAGTTTTCCACATCAGGGCCCCCCACACATATAGTTTCCTCCAAAACCTCCGCCCTTCCCCTCCCTTTGTCTTCTTGCCTCTTACCCTTCCTTCTACCCTATCCTTAAGGGAGGGGACCCCACTAGTGGGCGGAAGGAAATGGGTATTTGGCATGGAGTTAGCAGTGGTCTTTGGAGAAGTTAGAAATCCAGGACGCCCCAGTTGCAGCCTCTCAGATGGAAGGTGGTGACACAGTCTGCACCCAGCCCTCTTTGCCCCACACCCACCTTGTGCCAGGCTCAGCGTGGGCCTGTCTTGCTTCACTGCATACCTCTCATTCCACAGCCAAGCCAGCCTAGCTGGGGGATTGGGGAGGCCCCTAAGGGGAGCATGGAGGAGCCTGACACGGAAAAGAGGGAAATGGGTGCTTATACTCCAGTAATGTCCTGTGTGATTGCCTACGTGTCAAATTGGCCCCTTGGAGACCGAGCCCCAGCTGCATTTGCCAGAAGAGTACCAGGGCTGTCCCCCTGTAGCCTTGGAGCAGGAAGTGAGACCATCTATGCCAGGACAGGTGCTCAGTCTTGGCTTGGGTGGGGACACAGAGGTTTCTAATCCATCATAATTAATAGAACTGGTGACAGTTCTGATAACTGAGTTGCTTAGATTAGCCACGGGATCACCTGGGCCTGTGATTTATCCCCCTCAGGGACCCTTGGCAGCAAGGTCAAGCTGGTGGCTGAGGGTCAAAGATCAGCTCACCAAGGGGGAAATTTAAGTTCAGAAAGTTGAAGTTTGGTGGAAAGCAATACCTGATGGCCTCATCCTGGCCTTGTGGCACCAAGACCCAGGAAAGTCACCAAGTACTCAGCAGTTCATACATGTGGGGAGCTTTGATCTGCAATCACAATTCTTATTACTACCTGTGAGATGAGTAATAGTAGTTCCAATTCTTAGAAGAAGAAATGAGCTCTTGGGGCTCAAACTTCATGCCTGTGTCACTTCGGTAAATGATGGTGGTCTGGTTTGAATCTAGGTTGGTTGGATTCCAGACCCATGGTTTCCCCCCACAGACCTTGTACCTTTCTTCAACCTTAATCTTACTGGGAGACACAACGCCCCAACTCCCAGGTCTTTGAGTTTCTTGAACTGTTCTTACCAACAAGAGGCAGTGCCTCTGAGCCCTAGTTCCTCCCCACTGAAGGCTACGATAGCCTGTCTATGGTCATTCTCTGTCCCTGTCTCTTATTGTCCCTTTTATTCCATTCTCTAACCCCCAATGAAAGCTGAGTGGGAGACAGACACTTCCCTTTGGCTCCCACTGCCTCCCATGGGGGCCCCTCCTTGGCTGCATCCGTTAGTCACTCCCCAGTAAGTCCCCCGCACCCCACCCTCGTGGGGCGGGGAGACCAGGGCAGCCTGGAGGCAGTGGACTTTTGGCCCGTTTAGTTTATTCCCTCCATCTCCTTGTCAACATCTGCCTCAGGCTCTTGGCTCATTCGTCTGACCGACCGTCGGACCGGACCTTCGTCGGACCGGACCTTCGGGGAAGCAGAGACCCAGAGAAGGGGAAGGAGGCAGAAACCAGGATACGGACAAGAAACTGAGGCTGCAGCTGGTCTGCTCTCTCGACCCTGCCTTAACACCTCTTCTTAGCCAAAGTACCTCAAGGTTCCCTGGGGCTCAGCCCCTCCCCCTCTGGGGCCTCAGGTGCCCCTCAGAGCCTGCATCCCACCATGTCAGAGGCTGTGGAGAACTTTGGCTTCTTCATGGCAGCCCTGGGGCTGCTGATGCTGGGGGTGACCCTGCCACACAGCTACTGGCGAGTGTCCACTGTGCACGGGAACGTCATCACCACCAACACCATCTTCGAGAACCTCTGGCACAGCTGCGCGACCGACTCCCTGGGAGTCTACAACTGCTGGGAGTTCCCATCCATGCTGGCTCTCTCCGGTACATGGTGGAGGGTGAAGAGAGCAGAGGGAGGTGGAAGGTTGGAGAGAGCCCTGGGAAATGCGGGTGCTCCCTGTGGTCTGACCTTGGGCACCATACAGATAAGGGAGGCCTGATCAAGCTCTGGGATCTGGGCTCCTGCAGCTGGGAGTGCTGGAGAAAGCTCCCTTTCTGGAACTGTAGTAGCAATCTGGTCACACGTGGCCCCCTGCCCTAATGTGACATTCTTAGTGGTTATGAGTACAGGCATCTGGGTCAGACTGTCAGGCCCAGCACCTACTGTTTCCTAGCTCTGTGCCTGGGGCAGGTGGTAAAATGAGCTTCATGTGACCCATCTGTAAAATTAGTTGCATAATAGCACCCATTTACAGGGTGGCTGTGGGGATTATGTGAAATAAAAGGTGCAAAATGTTAATATATCAGCATCTATAAGCCCTCAAACAATTTTAGCATTTTAGTTGTGGGGTGGGAATGCTGGGGTTTGTGGGGTAAAGAGGAGGCTTCACCTTGGATTCTTGGAGGTTGAGACAGTCCCACGAGGCTTCCAGTGGGGTACCATTGCCATGGAGAATTCTAAAGGGCTGTTTTAGGAGAGTCTGAGTTTCCACTATAAGCAGATGAAGATGTGCCTGTGTGTTCAGGATTCTCAGGGCAGTGTATTTTTGTGGTTCTTGGTGAGCTAGAGCCGACAGCTATTTTGGCCCAGAAAGGTTATCTCTGGTGGCTGTAGTATCTTCCTGCTTTCTGCTCACCCTGTGAGTAGCCCCCTGACCATTCCCCTTAATTAACTTCATGCTAGAGACTAAGAGGGGATGACTGGGAATTCCCTGTGGTGCTACTCCAGTGCCCTTGCCTTCATTAGGCCCTCTCGGAGCCATCTTGCTCTTCTAAGTCCTCTTCTGCAGATGCCAGGGGTAGGGAACTAAGGCCAACAATGGACTGGCCTAAGCAATGTCAAATATGCTCTGAGCAGTTAGGGGGGCCCAATGGTGCCCCCACTATTCTAAGAATCTCCTGAGGCAGCAGCAGGGGCTTCATACTTCCATCCCTCTCTCTGGGACTTATAAGGCAAGTGCTCCCCACCCACAAACCCTATAAAAGCTGAGTACAAACTGGGACAGTAGTCCAGAATGCTGGGTGACCAGAAGGGACATTGGAGGCGGCCACCTCAACATCCCTGGCCATCCCTACCTCACTGACCCCTCAACCACACTGTGGTTCAAGAAGGGATCTTTGCTGTGAGCCTGTCTACCTGAGAGGTGCCCCACTTGGAACTACTGTTCTTGGCCTGAGAGAGGACATGAATGCACATGAAAGACAGAGGGGCAAGAGCAGGCTTGGGGGAAGGGCATCTGGGTTTCCAGGTGTGTTGCTGAGTACTTCACATACACCATTTCAGAGCTGTTCACAATAGCCCTGCTCTTGTGGGCATTAATAACCTCATTTTACAGAAGCTGGAAAATTGTAGGGATAAGCGTTAACCTGCCCAGAATCATACAGGTAGTAGAGGAGTTGGAATCCTGACTAGTGTGTTTCTGAGTCCAGAGCCGGCTGACTTCCAAGGCCAGTTCCAGCCCTGAGTAGGGTCCTGACTGTCATTTAGTCACCTCGCAGCTGTGCATCCCCCACCTCACATCCACTCAGTCTGTGCTTTTACCCTTTGTCTAGCAGAGGTAGTCTGCCCCAGGTAGAGATGAGTGGATGGGGAAAAGAATTGGGGTAGGGGGAGAGGGTGGGAACTCCAGAGGGAGTGGCTGGGAGTGAGAACGTGCTCCTAGAGAACTTTGTTCATCCTTCCTACCCTCCAACTCCAGGCCACTTCACATCCTCTTGGCAGAGACCCAGCCTTTCCCTTTCAGTACTGATGGCACTGCCCCACCCGAGAAAGGGGTGCAAGGTCCTTGGAGTGCTTGGAAACTATTAAAGACAGAGAATGGGGAAAGGGCTAGGAAGGGAGCCAGCCATTTCCTTCAGTTTTGAGAAAGGGGAAACCGAGGCACTGAAAGCATATGTGCAAGACTGACTTGGATTGGTCCTGGGCCCAGGTATCCCACCTTCAGATCAGAAACTGTCCTTGACTCAGTGACTCATAGGCTACTGCTTCTCCCTACCAGTCTCTCCAGGAAGAAGCTCAGTTCAGGATGTCCAGCACTGAGCTAGACACGAGGTGGGACCTGGAGAGAAGCGGTTGTGGAGAAGGGGCTGGCAGTACGTGCCAGGTGCAGTTTCTGTAATACATGGCAGAACATGTTGGTGCTCTAACAGAGCAGTGGTTCTCAACCAGGCTATTTTGCCCCCCAGGGATCATTTGACAGTCTACACATTTTGATTTTCCCGCTTGAGGGGATTACTACTGACATCTAGTGGCAGAGGCCAAGGATGCTCCTAAACATCCTACAATGCGTGGGGATGCCGCTGCCCCCCTCCCCCACCCAGAACAAAGCATTATCTGACAAACGTCAGTAGTGCCAAGAGAGGCCCTGTGATGGAGGTATAGGTGAAGTGTACGGGTGCAGATGGCGGAACAGGAGGGGCTGAGACTCCTTGGGACTAAATTAAGGTCCTGTAGGCTCAATGGGCCAGAGGGGGAAGGAGGATCTGAAGACTTCTAAGGACTGAGGTCTGAACAGGGCCTGTAAGGGGATGGCTGTCACAATGGAGGAGATGGAGGGGGAAGAGGCTGGCTCAGAGACCTATGACTGCACTCCATCTCCCCAGGATACATCCAGGCCTGCCGGGCACTCATGATCACCGCCATCCTCCTGGGCTTCCTGGGTGTCTTCCTGGGCATAGTGGGGCTGCGCTGTACAACCATTGGGGGCATGGATCTCTCCAGGAAGGCTAAGTTGGCAGCCACTGCAGGGGCCCTACACATACTGGCAGGTAATTGAGGGTAGGTGATGGGTGGGCCCTATGCTGTGGGGAGGGGTAAGGGACAGACTCCAGGGTTCTCTGTCATCTCCAGCTCCCACTCCTGGCACTTGCCTCACTTCTCCCTTTGCATTGATACTTGCCTACCTGGGCTTAACTCTTCCTTTTCTTACTGTTCACCCCAGCTCCACCTGTGCTCACCAAATCCCTTGGCTACTAATCAGTCCATCGGCAATGTTTCTTGAGTCCATATAGGAGCCAGGCATGAGCGATGTATGGGAGGGACTCCAAAGGTGAGAGTGAGGGTCTGTCTGCTCTCTAGAGAATACAACCTGGCTTAGAAGACCATACACACACGTACACACACACTGCGCACAAAAACAATACCGTACAACTGGCCATCCCTCGTTGGTTGTAGAACAGCTCACACATCACCTCACAAGCCTGTGAGGTAGGGAGAGTTTCATCCTATTTTTTAGATATGGAAACTTACTGGAAAACAAACTCTCAGCCAGTGATAAGGCTGGTCTGATAGACCTGAGTCTTGATGGCTTCAGGCCTTCACTGCACTGAGTGGTAAAGGCATGTCACAGGCTCTGAGGGCTTTGGGGATGCCAAAGGACAGGGGTGTCAGGACAGGCAGGGCTGATTGGGGAAGACTGCTTGGGGAAGCTGGCCTTTAAGGATGGATAGGGTACAATCCAAGTGAGGACACTAAATGACCAAGCAGCTGGAGGGCAGGGATGAACAAGGCAGGTCAGGAGTACAGAGGGGTGACAAGGGCAGGCTGAGGAGCAGACTATGGAAGATGAAACAAGTGAGGTGGGCTGGGTTTGGGTCCTGGGTGCTGGATCCAGAATCTTATAAATGACCCTAAGAAACAAAAGAATCATGAGCTGTAGGGGCAAGGGGAGAGAGAATGAAACTTGCTCTTGGACTTGAGGCCCCATATCCTTCTCTCTGGGCTGTCCCTGCCTAGCCCTTGCCCTAGCTCCTTAGGGGTACAGAGTACTAATGCAGTTCTCTCCCTGCCCTAGGTTGCTGTGGGATGGTGGCCATCACCTGGTATGCAGTCAACATCACCCGGGACTTCTTTGACCCTTTATATGTCGGAACCAAGTGAGTGTGGGAGCCCCACCCACGGGGGCAGGAGGTGGGACTCGACCCTTTCTGCGAGCTAGCACCGCCCCACCTTGTCCTCCTCAGGTACGAGCTGGGCCCTGCGCTCTACCTGGGCTGGAGCGCCTCCCTGCTGGCCATCCTGGGCGGTGTCTGCCTCTGCTCCAACTGTTGCTGTCCTCCGGGCCGGGACTCCGCCCCCAGGTAAGGGAGGACGAGTGTCAGGGAGGGGCGTGAGGAGCTGGGGGCGAGGGCGGCGAGGCCCGCACTTTCCTTTGACCCAGGCTGACCCAGGCCCCCTCCTCCGCCAGCAGCCGACTGCCCTACAAGGCCTCCACAGTGCGGTCCACCGGCCCCTCTGCCCGCCTGGCCCGCACGGCCTCGAACGAAGGCGACAGCAGCTTTGGCCAATACGGGAAAAACGCTTACGTGTAGGAGTCCTGGCCTGTGGACCCCACTCCTTTCGCACTGGCCCTCAGCGCAGAGGGGTTCTCACAACCCCGGAGCTGCAGGGGCAGGCCCGAGGCATCACAACCCTAGGGGCAAGCCACAAGGGGCTTTACCCTGGGCTTAGAAGCGGTGCGTGGCCAGGCCCCGCCTCTCCGGCCCGAGCCCCGCCCCACCCCCGCCCCCTTCTCTTGGCCTAGAACCTGCCTCCTAAGAACTCATTTCAGCCTCCTGAGAGGTTGGACCCACCCCTCTTTATCTTGAGTCTGGGCTCTCGGCTGTTAGGGGGGTGGAGGTGTCCCCAAGTGTTTGCATTCTGTATAAATACATGCATAAATAAATTTGTATTGTGAACTGTCAGGGTCTGAGAGTGTCATGAAGCAGCTGGCCAAGCAAGGGGTGGCGGGGGCAGTACCCAGGCTCATCTCCGTTCTCTGACAGACTGTCACTTGTCTTCCTCTCCACTGCCTTTGAACTATCTCATCCAGCAAAAGAGGCAGGGTACCAAGTGATTTCAATAGTGTAGCACTCATAATCACTGATAAAGAGTAATCAAGGAGCAGATCCAGAGAGACCCAGCTTTAGGAGACTGAAAACAGCAGATGCACCCCCTGACCAGCCTGAGGTGACAAGTCACTCGTTTTACTCTCAACCTTTCACAGCTGTACAGGAGGCAGGTAGTCTAGAGCAGAGTTCCTTTACCTGGGCCTGACAGTGGATATCAGAAATTGACAAGCCCTTTGAAATTGTGTTCAACCAAGGCTCTCGTACAGGTACATTTTTCTGGGGAAGGTTCAGCAACTTCCAGAAAAGGCTCTAAATGTCTGTTCAGAGGCTTGCGTATCAGCGGCATGTGACTCAATGGTGTCCTGCTCAGATACAATACTAGGTCATGGCAGGCTTGGCACAGGCCCAGTGGATACTGAGCAGAGTTGGTACCCACTTAAGACAGGAAAATGAGGCGACAAAAAAAGCCTGGCATCCAGTAAAAGGTGATAGGGGCCTATCCTGGTACTTTCCCCAGCAGCACTAACTATGGTGACCAGTCACTTGGGATAGCCTGTGTTCTGACCTCGGCCCCTTTTCCTTTCCTTTTCTTCCCATCTGCTCATCTGCACTGACTCTCTTCCGAGATGTAAAGGTACTCACGTCTGCATTCTAACTCGGCCCTCTCTCCAAGCTTCAGTACATTCTCTGTGTGTTTTCACCAGGCTGGGCAAATTTATAACTTTTTCCCAAAGCCACTGTTTCTGTCATTCCTATTACCAGCATCATTAATCTCTCAGGCACATAGACCGACAGCCTCAATCATCTCTGGCTTCTCCCTTCGCTTGCCCTCTGACCCCCTCCCCCCTCAGCTGCCAAATCCCATTGGTTCTCCCTCCACAGAGTTTTCACATCCACCTGCTTCTCTGCTTTCACTGCCTGGTCCTGGGTCATGCCCTCATCCTCCCTTGCCCAGACTTGTCACAGGATTCCCCTGAGTTTCTTGTCCATATTCTTCTACTGGGGTATTATTTATTGTCCTGCCCTGGCAGCTCCCTGGTGCTGAGGAAAAAAAAAAAAAAGACAACCAGGGACAATTAAGACTGACACACTGCCCGGCCCTAGACCACTTCTTACTATTCCTCTGTACCACTGTGCTCTCTCAGCAAGCTGGACTACTCACTGGCATTGGAAACACATTCGAATCAAGGCTTCTCACTGGACTCTACCCAGAAACACTGGTGTTTTTTGAGCTGTTCTCTACATAAAGGGTTCTGTGGTCAAGAAGTCTGCAAAAATATGTATACCCTACCCCTTTCATACTCTGCTGTTAGACATTTTGTGGATGCCCCATGGCCAGGCCAGTCCCCTGGCCAAGTCGAAAGTCCATGTGGAGGGATGCACAGAGCAGAATACTCAGACATGTTTCATGGGGTCACTTAGTGTAACAATCTACCATGGCAAGTACTGGGTCATGTGACTTGCTTTGTTAGCAAACCAATAGGTTTCTGTCCCAGGATGAGACATACCTTAAAATGGGTCTTACAATCCTGAAAGGCCATGAAAGCACCATGGGGATGACTGTGTCCTCCAAAGAAAAGAACAAAAATCAACAACTCCTGATGTCACCCAGGCACCTCCAAACCAAATTCTTCTTATGCCCTACATAACAACTTCTACCTCCTTTCCCAAACTCCACACTGCCTGATCTCCTCCCGCTTTTGGGGAAACTAACCTGAGCCAGGTCTCACAGAGCATTTAAATATGTGCCTTAACACCATCACTTGGTTAAGGTTCAATTTCTTTGTCCATCGGCCATGGTCACATGGCTCTAAAGGACTATTGACAGTCTTTTTAACACGTATTTTCTTATTTTCTAGAAGTTAAGAGCACCAAGACATGGCGCCTGCCCTCAAAAATACTCAAGCTAGGAGCAAAGAGATGTAAACAGATAGTTACCATATAATGGGCAAGATGCCAGGGCTACTCTGAGGAATCCTGCTTTTGAGAGAACTCACTGTGAAAAAGATCCACAACAAACTGCTTTAGGTCTTGGGCAATAAGGTCAACAGCTATTGTTCACTACTTCCCAGATGCCAGGCACTGGGCTAGGTGCACTGCCTCATTTAATCCTCACAATATCTGGGAAGTGGCTATACAGAGTCAGAGAGGTAATAACCTGTCCAAGCTACAAAATTGGTAAGTAGCGGGACCAGGATTTGTCCAAGACTAAAGACAATTGGCATGCTCCCCAGAATTCCTGGCTCTCAAACTAACTCACATCAATTAAAATCAGTGCTCACTGATATCCTTAGCTGTGAGCCCCCATCTCTAGCCTTTCAGACTCCAGCATTAACTTCTTCTGTTCCTGTGTGCCCAGGAAGGAGCTGTGGTGCCACATTATGACTGCCCTCTAGAAGCTTTTGGCATAGTGTAGATTTCCCAAAGGCCTGGGTGACTCCCAAGGTAGGGACCAAGTCTCCACTAGTACACAGAAGGCTGGCAAAAAATAGGTCAAGGGTTTCCTTGAGGAATTATGGTTTTAAATAGGGATCTTTCCTAGAGAATGTCAATGGATAACTTGTGGAGATAGCATTAGAGCAAAGGGAGACCCCTGGGGTCTGACTCTTGTCCTATCAAGGACAGTTAGGGAAGGCCGAGTATGTCATTGAGTAGACAAATCTTACATCGAGCATAATCTACATGATTCTTTTTATAACAACAAAATCATGAAATCAAGTCAGTGAGCTTAAGAAATAAACCAAAGAGATATCCACTGACTTAGTGGATATCTGACAGGAACTCCAATGCAGGTAGATCACAGTGAAGCACAGATGGTGTTTCTCTGCAAGAAAATCATCTTTTCTTCTAGTCTTTTTCTTGAGTGTACTTCTTGGTGGAGAGGAAAACAGAAAGCTTAGGACCCAGGAAAGTTTCCCTTCCTGAGGGACAATAAACCTAGGGCAGGAGTTAGCATCCAGCAAGCTGGATTCCTGATGTTCCAGTTACTACTGCTGTATAAAAAATGATCCTAAGACTCACTGGCATTAACCTTTTTATTATACACATAGATTCTGAAGGTCAGGAATTTAAACAGGGTACAGCAGAGATAGTTTGTGTCTGCTCCATGATGTTGAGGACACAGCTAGGAAGACTCAAATGGCTGAGGGTGACTTGGTGCCTGTGGGCTAGAATCATCAGGAGCATCTTTACTCCTACGATGGAAGCCTGGGGTGGGATGACTTGAAGGCTTGGACCTGTCACCTGCATGTAGCCCCTCCAAGCAGCCTGGGCTTCCTCACAGCATGGCAGCTTCGGGACAGTTGGATTTCTGTGAGCTCCAAAAGCAAGTGTCCTAGGGACAAGGCAGAAGTTGCACTCCCTTTACCACCTAGCCTTGAATGTCATATGGTCTCACTTCTGCCACTCTCCTGATCAAAGTAGTTATAAGCCTGCCCAGATCCCAGAGGAAGGAGACAAAGACCCACCTTCAATAGAAGAATAGTCAAAAACATTACAGCCATCTTTTAAAACCACCACACTTAGGGCTGTCTCTAACCCTGTCCTCACCACCATTCAACACAAAGCTGTCACCAACACCACTTGCCCAACTGCAAGTCTCCCGAGAAAGAGTAAACAGTTCCTCCAGAAGGAGGACATTTGAGCCAGCCCTAAGGAAGTCACCCAAAGTGGGAAAAAGAGCCTAAGAAGGTGCCTGACACTGACTTTGCTGGATATGATTAATATCCTACTGGAATCGTCTAATCAACAAATACTTCCTAAGCACCTGCTTGGCTATGTTCTAACAGGGTACTCGGCAACTAGGACAGCAACTCCAATGAGCTTATGTGCTTATTGCTCACAACCCGCTTAGAAAAGGTGTGGGTGTAAGATCTAGTATCACACAAGAGTTACAGCATGCAGGGCCACCAAGAACAGGAGCCTCTACACCATGAATTCCCCCATGCTTCCCAGAAACTTCTGAGTTTTCTCTGCTAATAATTTCACATACCACGGACCCTAATAAAAAAAAGCTTCCCCAGGACAACTGTTCCCTCAGACTGGTCATACCAAGGATAAGAACCCAATCAATCTCATTTGGTTGAGTACTAGAGGATGAAAATAGGGCTGGCTCCTTCCACAGTATCAATCTGTACCCCCGTCCCCAACCCTCACTCTACTTCTCTGTCACCAGTCCTGGGACCTAGCTGTACTCAAAATATACTGAGGAACTAGAGAACCAAAAAGCAAAAACAGATAAACTAAATCAATAACAAAAAAGGTGGTATAAAGGAGCCAAGAAATGTAGGTATGTGGCAGTGGCAGGAGAATGGGACAAAATCTTTTGTGGTCAAGGACCCAGAGGGGCAGAGAGTGAGAGGGGTGAATGACAAGTAAGAAGACACAGAGCAGTGAACAAGAGAAACAAGTGACCCAACACCCTCACCCCAAACACCATGTGACCAAACAGGTGATTGCCTCCTCATGACAGCATCCAGAGGGCTGGCCTACATCCCTGGGGGTAACACTGAGCTTTACTGGGCCAGTGAACAGCTCCTCTCTTGGTCCAGGGGAGCACCTTTCTTTTTGGTGATGTCCTCTCCAAGGCCAGGGCGATGCACAGAGGATCTTCCTCTCCAGGGACACCCCCAGGCTCACACAGTCCACTTTAGGCACCTGAGGACACAGGAAACCCAGGATGAGAAGAGAGTCTGGGAAGTTATGGAGTGTGGGAGGAAGAGGGTATGGACCCAGGAGACATTCCAAGCTTACCTGGTCTCCTGGTGGGTGCCAAGACAGCGCACAGTGCAGTACCGGGCACCACAGCTAACACAGGTGTATGGGGAGGGGAAGCCGCAGACAGCACAGAAAGGGCGCTGGGGTCGAGATGGCGGTCCCGCACATGCTGTCAGGTAGTTGGGGCCCTCAGCCACACTCAGGTTCTGCAAAGACAAGGGGGCAGGCTCCAGGACTCCTCCGCTCATGTGGCAAACACCCTCTGGGGACAAGCATCTCTGCCGGCTTATCCCTTGTGGGGGTTTTTTCTCACCAGCTCCTCTCTCACCTGTTCCTCCAGCAAGGCCTGGAAGTTTTTTCGGAAGCGAAGTTTAAAATGATCACCTCGGGTTTTCTTCTTTTTCTTTCCTAGAGGAAAGAACTGAGTTATTGGCATGTGCCAAAAAAGACACCATCTTTCTCTCCCCCATCATTCCCCACACCCTTGTGTCCATTCTCTGACCACATAATCACCTGAGCTCTAAGTTGGCATCTACCACCCTTTTTCCTTCTCCAATCCCAGCCTTCCTTTTTCTTCACACTTCCTAATCTAAGGTTTTACATCAGAACTGGAAGGGATATCAGAGCTCATTGGCTCCATCTTCTTTATTCTACATACATGAGGAAACTAAGGCACAAAAAGGGGAGAGCAACTGGCTCAAAGTTACAGGACACAGTCCCTGGCAGAACCAGGAGTTTCTGGGTCATATGCCCTCAGCCTGATGTCCTTCCAAACCCTGACCAAGGCAGACTCTTTCCCGTTCCTTCAGCCTTGTCCCTGTGGCCCCACTCCTTCCTTCCTCTTCTACCCGCCTCACCAGTGTCTGCATCATCATCAAATTGAGGCAGTCTCTTGCCGAGCTGGGGAAGTCCTGCATGGGGGTCATCCTGGAAGTTGTCATTCTCCAAGGCCTCAAGCTGCCTGTTGATGCGGCGCTGTCGGGCCGCCCTGTCCAGCACTCGCCGCTGTCCAGGATCCTGGGAGCGAACTAGATGGGGCAGGGCCAGAAGAGTTAAGGGGGGCACAGAGAAGAGAGAAGCTGGGGTGACCTCAGCTCTGGGCAGTGTATGGATGATGTCCATTGTGTGTGGAGCTGTGGATCTCTGATCTCATCCCAGTCACCAAACCCTTGGCCCCTATTATCTTCTACCAATACAGTAGTTGCTCCTTATCTGGTATTTTGCTTTCTACAGTTTCAGTGACCTGTGGTTAACCATCACCTAAAAATATTAAATGGAAAATTCCAGACATGAACAATTCATAAGTTTTAAATTGTGCACTGTTCTTAGTATAATGATGAAATCTCACGCCAGCCCACTCCATCCTCCCTGGGACTTGAAACATCCCTTTGTCCAAGTATCCAGGCAGTGTACACTACCCACCCATTAACCATTTAGTAACCATCTCAGTTATCAGACCTACTATCGTGGTATCATAGTGTTTGTGTTCAAGTAACCCTATTTCTCAATAATGGCCCCAAAGTGCAAGAGCAGTGATGCTGGCAATTCAGGTATGACAAAAAGCTGTAAAATATATGTAAGTATAGAAAAAACAGTGTGTATAAGGTTCAGTGCTATCTGAGATTTCAGGCCCCACTGGGGGACTTGGAACTTACCCCATGCAGGTAAGAAGGGGTCTGCCATGTATCAGCTCCTCTGGTTTGCTTCCTTCACAGCTAACTAAGACTACTATTTTGGTCACTCATATCTGTTTTCCATCCCTTTGTCCCCAACCTTTTCTCCCAATCCCAGACCCAACCAATGAAATGTTGCCTGGAGACTTCTCACTGCTGGCAGAATCACACAACCATGCTAATGGAAATCACTGTACACTCAGGGCTTCCAGGCTCCATCTGGACCTTAATGCATTTTGCTTTCATGCTCAGCCATCTTATTTCCTACCTCAAAGACAGTGGACCACTGACATGTGCAGATGCTCATCTTTCAGTCCTACTTCAATCATAAGTGCACAGGCACCTCCCCTCCCCCCACACACACACTAAGTTCCACTGCTAAACCTAACTCTTCACCTTCAAGTTGAATCTTCTCCTCCTTTTTGCATCTTCAATCTCTCTTCCTCAACTGGTACTTTCCCTTCAGTTGAAAAACCTGCTAAACTCTCTTGTGTCTACCCAACTTCACAGTTATTCTTCCGTGACAGTGTGGTCCATGTGATGTTTCCTTTCCTCATCTCCATCCATTCCTCAACCCTCAGCAAACTGAGTACCCTTCGATGGGAACCACTCACACTCAGGACGCCAGTGCCCAACTAGGGCCAAGTCCAGTGTGCATTTTACTTGAGTTCTCTACCCTCTGAGAATGTGCTAACTATATCCCTTGGGTTGAAAAAGTTCCTTCATCTGCTTCCCTGACATAACTCCAGGTTTTCCTTCCCCATCTCTGGCTATGCTTCTGCCTCCCACCTTGCCTTTTCTCTCTGCCACTAAGGAGATAGCTGTCCCTGTTCTCTTTCTTGGTTTATAAACTCTTCCTGATATTTCAAATTTAAACACAGTGGGCTCTCTCACCCACAAGCAAATAATTCCAAAAGTGATCCTTTCAATCCAGAACCTTCTCCTGAGCTCCAAAATTGACTATCCGACTGGCTGCAGGAAACTACCTGCTGACTCCATTGACACTGCAACTCCAAATTATAAATCTTCCCACCCAAGTCTGCTTTTCCTCCTGGAGACTTTCTTTAACTGGCTGGAACCATCTATGCGGACATCCAAACTAAAAATCTAGGAGTTATTTTAAACCTCTGTTACCATATCAGCTGTTCACCAGGTTATGACAATTCTACACAAAATATCTCTCTATTCATTAAAAAATATTTGTTGAGTGCTTGTAACCATACTAATAACATCAGTACCAGTGATTAACACTTACTGGGCATGAACTAGGAGCCAGGCACTATACAAAGCAATTGGCGTAAATGGACTCCTTTAACCCTTACAATAAATAACCCTATGAGACAGGTATCATTACCATCCTCAGATTACTGAAGTTCGCACAGCTAGTACATAGCTGGATCAGAATTCAAACTGCAAACTTCCCAGCATCAAAAAACATGCTCTTAATCACTGCACTATACGGCCTCTTTTCCAAGAACCTAGGCTCTGGGAATACAACTAGGGCCTACCATCTAGCAAGGAATACAAATGATCAAACAAACAAGCATGGTATAGCATAGTATATGCTAGTATAGGGAAGTTCAGAGTGCCACAGAGCACACGACAGAAATACCTAGCCCAGCCTTAGGGAGTCAGAAGGATTTTCCAGAGGAAAATAAGTCCAGGTTGAGGCCTGACTGATGACTAGAAGTTAACCTGGTTGGGGGAGAGGGAAGGGTGTCTCAGGCCTTGGTACTAGTATGAGAGGTCTGGATAGGAGACCATGGTGCCTTCATTAAATTAAATGAAGTTCTGTATGGCTGGTACATAGAGTATCTTAGTGTGGGAGTGGGGGTGGGATATGAAGTCAGTCAGACCCTTAAGAGTCTTTATGTATCTAAAGGAATTTAGATTTGGGGATTTTATAGTGAAGGTGACAGAAATCCAGTGAGGGGTTTTAAGAAAGTGGCATGGCTGGATTTATATTACAAGACAATCTGGAAGTGTTCCGACCCTCATCTCTTTTTATCTGGACTACTAAATAGCTTTCTAACTGGCCTTCCAGCCTCTAGACCCGTACTATCCAATAAAGTAGCCACTAGTCACATGTGCTTATTTAAATTTAGATGTAGGTAAGTTAGAACAAAAAATTTTTTTTCGTTTTCATTTAAAATAAATGAAACAAATAAAATTATAATTGTTCCTTGTTGCACAAGCCACATTTCAAATGCACAACAGCCACCTGTGGCTAATGGCTGCCGTACTGAACAGTGCTGATTAGGAACATTTTCCACCATCCCACAGAGTTACACTGGACAGAGCTGCCATCTATCCTCTGCACTGAAGCCAGAACTGCTTTCCTAAAAGATAAATTTGTTTCGGTCACTCCCCTGGCCTCAAAAACCCTTAATGGCTCTCCACTACCCTCAGAGTTCAAACTCTTCGGTAGTGTACTTAATACCGTTCAAGTGTGCCTTTCTCCAGCCCGCCAGCCTCTTTTACTACTCCTCCGCGAGTCCAGAACTGTGAACTTGGCTTCCTAAACGACTTGCTTTTTCTTGATTTCCTGCCCTCGCAAGTGCGGTCGCTGATGCCCGAAATGAGTCCCGGCGCACCTGCACTGAGTGAGACCAAACTCGACTTTCAAGCCTCCATCCAAGCGTTCCCTTCCCTTCCAAGCTTCCACGGTTCCCCCCTTCCCAGAAGCTGGGTTGGATGCCACTCCTCCCTGCGCCCAGGCGCTGTGCACCCCTCGGCCATGGTACGTGTCATTCTGAAACGCAACGGTAGGTCTGCATGTCTGTCCCCCTCCCAGAGAGCCAGTTTAGGAAGAGAAAGATCTTTTTTCCTTTCTCTATCCCCAGCGCCCGGCTTGGAGCAGACATCAATAAAACGAGAACAGACGGTATGGGGGGGTCCCTCAAGGCCAGGCCCCGAGGGCTGGAAAGAGGATTCGAGACTAATAACTGAGTGAGGAAATCCTAGGCCGGGTTCAGGTTTGAGAGGAGGAGGGGGGCCAACACCCGGGGACGCAGCTACCTGAAGTCTTCTTCTCCACCATTTCCACAGCACAGCGGACGGAAGAGCCTGTTGCGCACGCGCCCTGACCCACGCGCTTTAATGAGGGGACGTCACTTCCGGCGGCGTGTGCGTCGACGCGTGCGCAGCATCATTCCGATGCCCTCACGCATGACGGGATGTTCCCTTGGAGACCAGAACGCTTTCCGCCATATTTGATAGGGGCAGAAATCCTTCCGGCCTCAGGGTCGTTGTATATTTTGTGCGATCCCTGAAACGGGTCATTTTTGAAGAGGCGGTGCCCGTGGTCTTTTGAGAAATGTCATTTTCCTTTGGACCTTCTATAGATGCCATCATGACAAAGGCATCTGGAGCTCCTGCCCGGGGCAGTGGAGATGATGGTCTGGGCTTTCACAGAAAGTGGGCAGCTGGAGTGGGCAATCCGAGAGGTGCCCGGCGACCCCCTCCCGAAACTCCAACCCCTAGCTCCCCCAGGGTCTCAGACTCCTCGACCTTCTCCCTCCCTGCCCCCCGCTCCTCCACCTGTCCCTGCTCCGCGCGCCCGAACGCCTCGCTCTGCAATCTTCCTCCCGGCGGCCCCGGCAGGGCTGTCGCAAAGACCCGCCTCCAAGCCCCGTCGGACCCGCAAGGGGTCACTTCCCCTCTCCCCGCGGGTTTCAGTTTCCTCCTGTGTCAGGCGGGCCGTGGGCCGGACTGGCTCTGACCGACATCCTCCGCTGGCGCCCGCCGGCCCGAGCCCCCGCCCCTCCCCGCCGCCGCCCCGGCGTCCCCCCGGCTGGCCCCGCGCAGCCCTCGCGTCCCGGGACAATTCTCGCCTTGTGTGAGGCGCCGGCGTCGAGTTCTCTGTAGCCTCCGGCTACGCACTTTTTCCAGGGCGGTGCCCCAGCCCCGCTCCCTCTCGCCGTGGGCCGCACAGCGGACCGCGTGCGCTTCCCAGAGCCCGCTCGGCAGCTGTGATCCAGGCGCGCGGCCGGAGCCCGGTGCGGGCCTGGGCGCTGTCCCCGCGCGCTGCCCGCCATGGCCTCCTGGGGCCTAAGACTCCAGCTCCTGCTCCTGCTGCTCCTGCTGCTCCTGCTGCTGCTGCCGCCGCCGCCTTCTGCGGCCTCCGCCCCCGACCGTCCCCGGGGCGGCAACCCTGTCAACCCAGGTAAGACCCCCGGGAGGGCCGAGTGGGCTCCGGGGTAACGTGCCGGTCGGCTCTTGGAGGGGGGACGGCCGACCTCTTCCACGCCCAGCGCACTCCTAGGGTGCGGACTGCTCACCCCCCACCCTGAACTAAGGTTTCCAGCCTTTTCGTGCGAACTGACTGGAATTCCTGGGTGTCACTTCTATCCAGCTCTCATTGGGGTCGAAGTTTCCCGGGGGGAAGGGCTTAAGAGGGAGTGAGAAAAACGAAGTCACGGTAGCAGCATTTGAGGGAGGGAAAGGGGGGGCCTGCGGTGAGTGGAGCTCGTGGGGGCAGGGAGCTGGGTGAGTGGGTGGGTCCCCAGTGCCAATTCCCGACTGGTGACAGAGAAGCTGCTGGTGATCACCGTGGCTACAGCCCAGACGGAGGGGTACCGGCGTTTCCTGCGATCCGCTGAGTTCTTCAACTACACAGTGCGGGTGAGGAAAGGAATGCCCTCAAGGCCGCTATAGCCGAGTGGGCGTTTCCAGAAGGAGTGGGCTGAGAGCTGGATGCCTGGGGGCCCGCGGTGAGCCTGGCCACCTGAATTTCTTCCGTGGCATGGTGATCTCCCCGACAGACCCTGGGCCTAGGAAAGGAGTGGAGAGGGGGTGATGTGGCCCGAACAGTCGGTGGAGGACAGAAGGTCAGGTGGCTAAAGAAGGAGATGGAAAAATATGCAGACCAGGAGGATATGGTCATCATGTTTGTGGACAGGTAAAAGGAAAAAATGGGAGAGGTGAACAGGAGGAGGAGGTGAAGATACTTAGATTCCTAGTGGCTGTCTTATTCATCTTTACCTTCCTTGCCAGCTACGATGTGATTCTGGCTGGCAGCCCCTCAGAGCTGCTGAAGAAGTTCGTCCAGAGTGGCAGCCGCCTGCTCTTCTCTGCAGAGGGTTTCTGCTGGCCTGAGTGGGGGCTGGCAGAGCAGTACCCTGAGGTGGGCACGGGGAAGCGCTTCCTCAACTCTGGTGGTGAGTGGCAGAGAGCCCAAGGCAGAGGGACCGAGAGGTGTGGGGTATGGCTTGTTCCAGGTGCCCGAGGGCCAGAGAGGGAGTGGGGAGAGGTCTGTGGGACTCTGGCAGTCTTGACGTCAACACTTCCACTCCCCCGACAGGATTCATTGGCTTTGCGCCCACCATCCACCAAATCGTCCACCAGTGGAAGTACAAGGATGATGATGATGATCAGCTGTTCTACACTCGACTCTACCTGGACCCAGGACTGAGAGTAGGGAAGGAAAGAGGGGGGGGCACCTACAACTATGGGGATGTCAGGCCTCAGGTTGAATGGGAGAGAAGGGGTATAGGGGCTTTGGGGGAAGATGTGAAGAGAAAAGAGTGAGAAATGATCTCCCACTCTCTCTTGAATTAACTGCCTCCTCTCCTCCCATCCAGGAGAAACTCAGCCTTAACCTGGATCATAAATCTCGGATCTTTCAGAATCTTAATGGGGCTTTAGGTGAGAAGAAAGGCAACCAGAAGGGGCAATGACAGTGGCTGCTGGGGGTACTGAAGTAGAGAGGGGCTTCTAGTGGAACTGGGGTGATCTTCAACTCACTTTTGTGTTAACTTCATCAGACATCTAAATAGATGATGAATAAGGTTGCACTGTGCTAACAGTAGTAGTAAAAGCAGTGGCAGTCATACCTAACATCTATGGAACATACTGTGTGCCAAGGCCCTGGGCCAGCAGCTTTACTTCTGTAATTTCATTTAATGCAACAATTCTACAAAGTGGGGGCATCTGTGGTTATCCTTCTGTTACAGATTAGAAAACTGCCTCTCCCAGGGGCTGGTGACTTGCCCGGTTCACACAGGTAGTAAGTGGAGGACCTCTCCAGTGTGGCAGCAGAGAAGCTGGATTCCTCCATATTTAGAAGCACCTGCTGTTTGGCAGCTTTGAGAGGAGTGGAGTCTAAAGCCTGGCATTTCTTCCCCAGATGAGGTGGTTTTAAAGTTTGATCGGAATCGTGTGCGTATCCGGAATGTGGCCTATGACACGCTTCCTGTTGTGGTCCATGGGAATGGTCCCACTAAGGTACTCCAGTGGCTCATACTCTCAGCCCCAGCCCCTGCCCCAGTCAATCCTGGCCTCAGGCCTGGCCCCAATCCCTGTCCCATATGTGGCTCCAGCTCCAGCACCTTACCCTTGTCCCAGACCTGGCCCTTTAGTCCCTGCCCAAGGCCTGGCCCCGTAGCCCATGCCCCAGTCAGTCCCAGCACTTGTCCCTGCCCCAGACCTAGCTGATCCCCTGGCTACCTCCAGCCCTCTGAGCAGTCCTCTCCAGCCCCAGCAAGAGAGGTGTTAGGAGAGGTTCTAAGTATCCACTGCTCCCACTCTTGCCCTTTCCCTGTCTGTCTACCTGACCTTCCTCACTTCCGGCCCTAAACTCCTCTGCCTCAGCCTCTCCCCATCTCTCCCAACAGCTCCAGCTGAATTACCTGGGAAACTATGTCCCCAATGGCTGGACTCCTGAGGGAGGCTGTGGGTTCTGTGACCTGGACCGGAGGACACTCCCGGGGGGGAAGGTGAGGTAGGGCGCCAGGGTCGGGCAGGAGAGCACACTGAAGCAAGGGTTGCAGGGAGAGCATGCTGGGCAGCAGTGTTGGGCAAAGCTCCTGAGGCCCCCTAAACCTGGCAGGCTTGTAGAAGACAGACCAGGTAGGGGTCTGGGCTTTCCTCTGAGCCCTGTCATGTATCTTCCAGCCTCCCCCCCGGGTGCTTCTGGCCGTGTTTGTGGAACAGCCTACCCCATTCCTGCCCCGCTTCCTGCAGCGGCTGATGCTTCTGGACTATCCCCCCAACAGAATCACCCTTTTTCTGCATAACAATGTGAGATGCCCTGGCAGCCTCTCCCTGTGGGCCCTCCCAAGAGACCCTGCCCCTGCCCTGATCAGAACTCCTGCCTCCTCACCCAGACGGCTTCTTACACCCTGTTCACTTACCACCTTCCCTCTCCCATTCCTCAGGCATCATCTTTTCTGCCCTCTCAGCACCTCCCATATTTCCCCCCATCCCCAGGAGGTGTACCATGAGCCCCACATTGCAGACTCGTGGCCCCAGCTCCAGAGCCACTTCTCAGCTGTGAAGCTGGTGGGCCCAGAGGAGGCCCTGACCGCAGGAGAGGCCAGGGACATGGCCATGTGAGTGAGCCCTGGGTGGGAAGGACAAGTTTGGGTGAGGGGCTAGGAGGTAGTGAGGCTGCCTCTCACTGTACCACCCTTCCATCTACCATCTACCATCCAGCTTTTCCAGGACCTCCATTGTGCTGGCCTTTCAGCCACCAAATGTGTTGTTCCTCCCCTTCCCCTCTTACGCAGACTGGAGAACCTGTGGGTCCTAAAGTAAGGGGGAATTCCACTCTCTCTGCAGTTCCCTCCTCCACCTACCTGCTCCAGCTTCAGCTGCTTTGTCTTTTGGTCTTTCACCTCCAGGGACAGTTGTCGGCAGGACCCTGAGTGTGAATTCTACTTCAGCCTGGACGCCGATGCTGTCATCACCAACCCCAAGACCCTGCGCATTCTTATTGAACAGAACAGGTCATTTGCCTGGCTCAGCCAGAGGGCCCCAAAGTAGCTCCTCAGGAACCTCCAGCTCCTTCCATGGGCATAGGGGTCCCTTTTACGCAGTCTTCATCTCCACTTGTTCACAGGAAGGTCATAGCACCCATGTTATCCCGCCACGGGAAGCTGTGGTCCAACTTCTGGGGAGCCCTGAGCCCCGATGAGTACTATGCGCGCTCTGAGGACTACGTGGAGCTGGTGCAGCGGAAGCGAGTGTGAGTCTTCCTGGGGCTGTAGCCACTTCTTTCTCCCACCCTCTCCCAAAGCCCCAGTCTCAGGGGTCTGGTGCATCTGTGGGGTAGTAGCTGACTGTGGAGCAGGACATGAGAGGGTTATGAGCCACGGTGCTTAACAGGGGAAGTGAGAGGGCCTCTTGAGGCTAAGAGAGTAGGGTGCCCTGAAGGAAGGGGCTACTGGGATGAACTGGGCAGAATTACCAGGGCCACCCACACAGCTGATCCTAGTGTGGGTACCTCCAGGGGCGTGTGGAATGTGCCCTACATTTCCCAGGCATATGTGATCCAGGGGGAGACCCTGAGGAAAGAGCTGCCCCAGAGGGAGGTATTCTCAGGCAGCGACACTGACCCAGACATGGCCTTCTGTAAGACATGGCGGGACAAGGTGAGTAGGGCAGCTGGACGCAATGCTGGGAGGGGTGCTGGGAGGCAGCCACCTCTTATCTCCTCCTCACACCCTACCCCCACTCCAGGGCATTTTCCTCCACCTCAGCAATCAGCATGAATTCGGCCGCCTCCTGGCCACTTCCCGGTATGACACAGACCACCTGCATCCAGACCTCTGGCAGATCTTTGACAACCCCCTGGTGAGCAGGGGGACCCCTTGCTCAGAGAACATGAATGCACTTCACTGTAGGAGGACAAACAAGGGCCAGCACACACTTGCAGGATGTGCTACTGCCAAGGAGTGGGTGGTCCAGGGCCTGGGGCTTTCTGGGTGGAACCAGGTAAAGTGAAGAGGACATACATCAAGGTATGTCCCTCTTCCCCTCCAGGACTGGAAAGAGCAGTACATTCATGAGAACTACAGCCTGGCACTTGAAGGAGAGGGACTTGTGGAACAGGTGAGCCCTGCTTAGGATCCCTGACCACCCTGATGGCCATTACTGCTTGGGTCCACTGCCTGGATTAGTGGTTTCCAAACTAACTTCTTCCAGGTGCCTTAGGGTTTTCTGCTTGGGCAAGACGAAGGCAAAGGCTGATAAGAGAGGCCTTCAGTCCTCATCCTAAATTAGTCAGTGAGCCTCTCTTGTCTATTAGATATATTGGTGTTGTAGGCAAAATGGCATTTTTATAAACAAGTTTGAAAGCACTGTCCCAGAACCTGGGGCTCCAGGATCCTATGTCCTCCTATGTTCTCAGCCACTCTCTGTGGCCCAGGCCTTGCTGTGGCCCATCCCCACACTCACATCCTCACTACCTGAGCTTCTCTCATCTCCTGGCTTCCATTTCTGCTCCTGGCTTTTTCTCACTTCCGCTGGTTGCCAGTTCCTTCCTGAGTGTCACCAGCCCTGTTATTCTTCCCTGCACTGTCCTTAGCCATGCCCAGATGTGTACTGGTTCCCTCTGCTGTCAGACCAAATGTGTGATGAGCTGGTGGAGGAAATGGAGCACTATGGCCAGTGGTCAGGAGGCCGACATGAGGTAAGAAGGACTGGGACAGAGGAGGAGGGAGAGCCTCCAGGAGGAGGGTGGTGCTTGGTCTGATGGAAGGAAAATGGTACCAGGAGAATGAGAACAGAGAGGAATCCCCAAGAAGGATGGGGCTCACAAGGGGTACAGCTACATTCATTTATTCACTCATTCATTTAAGAAATCCTTACTGAGCAAGTCTTAGATGCCAGCCATTGACCTAGGTGGTAGAGTGCATTGATGGGTTGTGCAGGGTAAACTCTGCCCTCTCACTTTGTGGCTGTCAGTAGCAGCAACAACCTGAGTGCTATGGGAGCCACAGGGGTGGCTGTTGGCCCAGACATGGAGGGATCAAAGAGCTTTACAAAAGAGATGATATCTCAGCTGAGACTTGAAGAGTCAACAGGAGTCAAGCTAAGAAGTGGGAGAGACTGTTCTAGATGAGGGAACACAGGCTTTAAGGCCCAGGAGCAAGAGGAGGAAAGAGGCTGGCGTTGACCTGTCAGGGTCTCAGTGCCCACTGCCCACAGGACTCAAGGCTGGCTGGGGGCTATGAGAATGTGCCTACCGTGGACATCCACATGAAGCAGGTTGGCTATGAGGACCAGTGGCTGCAGCTGCTGAGGACATATGTGGGACCCATGACCGAGAGTCTGTTCCCAGGTTACCATACCAAGGTGGGCCACTGCTCCTGCCACCCCTCCCCCTTCATCATCTTACACCCCAGTCCCAACTGGTAGTCTCCATGCAGTGTTCTTTCAATCCCTGTAACATTTGGGGCCCAATGGAAAGAGATACTACAGGAGGGCAACCCTGGGGGGACCCTGCTTGACCCCTGCAGCCACTCCCTTACTGGACAGGGGCTATCACCTCCTTAGAAGGCCCCCTGCACCCGAGGGCCATCTCTTCAGCCTCTTTCATCATGTCCCCATAGACCCGGGCAGTGATGAACTTTGTGGTCCGCTACCGGCCCGATGAACAGCCCTCTCTGCGGCCACATCACGACTCATCCACCTTCACTCTCAATGTTGCCCTCAACCACAAGGGCCTGGATTATGAGGTGAGCCCCTAGGACCCTCCCACTTCAGTGTGCTGCCACACTTTCCTTGGAACCCTGCATCCCTTCCCCTTACATAAGGCCCTGCATGCAGCCCTCAGTTGCCCTCCCTGCCCCTGGCCTGCCCTCTGCACATTTCCCAGTTACTTTGCTGGTATACTCTCCCCAGTTGATTGCAGTCTGGCTGCCTCCCCCTTCCTCCTGCATCTCCCTGTCTGCCAATACCCCAGGCCAACAGGGTGTTATCCCTCTGGTCTGCCTCTCACACCCTTGTATCTGCTTGTCCACAAACCCCATGTCTGCTCACTCTCTCCTTCTGTCCCCCTCTTCCCTTCACAGGGAGGTGGCTGCCGCTTCCTACGCTATGACTGCGTGGTCTCAGCCCCGCGGAAGGGCTGGGGGCTCCTGCACCCTGGCCGTCTCACCCACTACCACGAAGGGCTGCCCACCACCAGGGGTACTCGCTACATTATGGTGTCCTTCGTCGACCCCTGACACTCAACCACTCTGTCAAACCTCTCCTGCCATTGTGCCTTCTTGTGTCCCCCTCGTTGGAGGGGGTCTGTCTAGCTCCTCGCTTCCTAAGTGTAGTTTGGTGTGTCTGGGACTGAATGTGTCACCTCCCACCCCCATACACACGCAGCTCTCTCAGGAAGCTCCCAGAGCCCCCTTGTTCCTCCCCTCAGCTCCCAAGGGTTTGCAGGGAGGGGGCTTGTATAGGGTTCCCTGTGTGATAACTTATTGTTTCTCAGCCTCCCTCCCAATAAAGGAGGATTTGTAACTCTTGAGTCCATTTATTGTCTTTCATCTACTTAATGACCCTGTACCCTCCTGCCATCTATGGCAGAGGGAGAACTGGAGTTACTCCAAAGAAAAAGAACAGAGAAGAAAAGGCAGAAGCAAAATGTTAGAACAGTATGGGAACCTGGAAGTTTCCCTGGATCTCATTTCTCAATGCCCTTTCTTGCCTGAGCTGGGGAAGTGCTTGAGAAGGGCCAAACCAAACGGACTTTGCTACCAGGTTCAGATGAAAGCCAGCCCCCACACTCTTCTCCCTGATTCATCATTTAATAGCATCTTCTCCTTTACATTAAGGCGGCAAAGCCCTGAGCTGGGCTTTGGGAAGGAAGGCTGCCTGGAGCCATGTGTCCTATGAGGGAAGGCAGCTGAGACCTTACTGTGGCTTCTGGGACCTAAGCTTTTAGTTGGGTGGTATCAGGAAAGGGGAAGCCCTAGTGAGTCACTGTAAGAAAGCTTCCTGGAAGAGGAATATGAAGCAAGATTGGAAAAGAGGAGAGGGACCTCCTGAGAGCCGGTCTTGCTTCCAACATCTAGGAGGCCATCAGCCCTTGCTGGGATCCCTTGAGGAGCCCCAAGGATAGCCCCTCCAGTTTGATCTTTCCCAGCCTTGCACCAGCCTGCCTTCCTGAATTTATCTTCCAACTGTTCTCTTGCAGAAGCCTTTTAAAATCCAAACAGACCTTTTCATCTGTCCCAGGACATTTTCTGCCTCCAGCACCTCACTCACAACACACGCCTTATTCCTGCCTCCCACCCACACTCTTAGGAAAACTTCGTGCATGAAGTCTTTCTTCGTGAGGAGCAGGGTGAATCACCTAAGTGGGTGGGTCACCTTACCATGAGCATCTCTCTGGCCAGGCTTTTAAGTCCATCTCACCCTGGTCCCCACCACCTTCATTACATGCCCTGTGGATGGAAGTGGGCTGAGCAGGGACAGAAGAAAATATCTGCTTGTAAAGTCCCTGTGTGAGGAAGCCTGCATGAGAGTGGGACATGAAGGGCGTACCAGCCTGAGCAGTGGGTCCTAGGCATGGAAGCTTGGTTATCCTGTCTCCCACAGTGGGTCCATTCATTTACAAAGCATCTCCCATCTGTTCTTTATAAAACATCTCCCATCTGCCAGGCACCCGTCACTAGGGCTGCAGTGATAAGCACATTACCTGCCTTCTTGTTGCTTACAGCTTAGCAGAGACCTTAATCAGAAAACTACTGTGATCTCTGAGAAATAAAGTTTTGTTCTTTAAGCCAGAAGGAAAATTTTTCATGATAGAGAGAAAGTATTTTATGCTGGAAGAGTATGTGACAAAGGCACCCAATGGGATGTCTGTCAGACTTTCCTAAAGAGGTGGCATTCTCTGACCTGGCTGGAGAAGGTGCCAGCTCCCACAAGCCTCTGGTCACAGTTGGGAGGGCCGTGGTGACAGTAAGGACTGGCCCTAGCCCACTTGGAGGATATGCCCACAGCACATTGGGCCTTCTCTTGAGCGGCTTACCAATCCCTAGCTTTCCCTACAAAGCCCTTCCCTCTAGAGCAGCTCCCCAAAAGTTGTAAGCTGCTCCTTAGGGGCCAGGCCTAGTGACTGAGGTGTATCCAAACTGTTCTCGCTCATGTCTGGGACCCCTGCCATTCATGGTACACACCGCTCTGGCAAAACCCCACTTTCCCAGACCTCTGCCAGTGGGCTTCTCACACAGGCCAAACATCTTACTCACCTCCAAACTATTTGGCCACACCCCTGCTCACTTCGAAGAGCTCAGTTAGTTGTTAGTTCTTCCTTGCTGGGGCTCATTGAAGTCTAGTGTGCAAGACAGCAAAGGGGCCAGAAACTGGATGGAACCAGAGCCAGGGGTCAGGGCCTAAAAAGGGATGTGCTTAAGAGCCTATGGTGGCTGCCTATGTAACTTCCCTCTACAGAACGCCAGCCTCTTCCAGCCACCTCTGCCAATGTCTTCAAGTGTTTGCTGTCCTGCAATGGGTCTTCTTCTTTGAGGTAGGTGAGTCCCTGAAGCCCTGGACCTGACCTCATCCATGCACCTGGGGTTCTGCTTCTCCATTACTGCAAGGGAAGGAGGTGGGGCAGGGATCTCCAGGGTCCAAGAAGGAGTGAAAAGTAATTAGTTGGGACAGGGAAGAGGGGAACAATGAGGAGATCCCTGGGTCATGAAACACCCCTTCTTCATTCCCCATTCTTCAGCCCAGGTGTGCCTGGCAGTGCTGCTCCTTGCATTTCTAGGCCACACCTGGATCCTTGTGGTCCTCTACCTGGTCTGTCTCTATGGAGATGAGGACACACCATAAGCAGGAGACCGCCAGTCTACCAGGGTCTGCAACTGGGTCATCTGAAGACATTTCTTGGACTACTTCTTTGCCTTGGTGAGCGCCACCAGGAATTAGGAACAGGGCTTCAGAACAGACTCTTTCGAAAGTCATCCCCAAACGTCTAAACTCACTGCCAGGGTTAGGGTGCACCCTCTGCCTCTCAGCTGGTTAAAACCACAGAGTTGGATCCTTCCTACAACTAATTCTTTGGCTTCCACTCTCACAGCATCCTGGTTGCCGGAGCCTTTGGCAACTTGTACACAGAGGCCACTGGCTTCTCCAGCCTCTTCCCTGACCTCCAACCCCACCTGCTCATGCTGCCCTGTCGGTTTCACTTCCCTCTCTTCTGGGACTACATCATGTGTAGTGGTGAGGAAGGAGGAACCCCGCCACAAGACCCCCCGTTTTTGCTGTTACTTCTCACTCCCATCTGAGGGTTCCTGGTCCCAGCTCTACCTAACTGGTGCCCTCCTCCCTCTCTCTTCTCAAGACCCAGGCCCCAGGTTCCCCAGCTTCTGCCTTGCCCTCCCTCCCAAGTTTGGTGTCCTCTAACAAGGCCAGCACCACCTACCTGTTGTTTCTGCCTAGGGGTGTCTTGGTGGCCGTCCTAGTTGTGGGAGGGCCCCTGGAGGCTCTGGAGGCTAAGCCTGGAGTTTTGAGCTTGCAGATCCAGAATCAGAAGGGATTTGTCAAGCTGGCACTGAAACACAGGTGAGAAAGTGGCTAGTGGCCAGAAGAGATCTCCTAGGCTGCTCTGTGCCACTGGGGACCAGAATCAGGCACACCTCTACTCCCATAGGGCCTCCCTGATGACTGTCTTCTCTTTTGGGGAGAACGAGCTCTTCCAATAGTTCCCGAATCCGCTGGGCTGCTGAGTGTGGAGGGCACAGGAAGCCCTGCAGCTTCTGCTGAGTGTGGCCCTACGCTGTTCCAAGGCCACTGTTCCAAGGCTGCCCCAGCCTCCTCTTGACCTTCTGCATGCCCATCTGCACCATGGATGAGCCTGACCTGGCTTCCATTCACACCTCCGGAGCTCAGGCCCTCTCACGTTCCCTAGGCCAGGTGGTAAAGGTCGCTGGTTGGGGCCTGAAATCCTGGCTGCGGGCAGTGCACCTCTGGCTGGCCTTTGACAACCTTCAGGGCTCTGACTTCTGACCCCAACAATCACAGTGAGTAGGCTGGAAGGGGACAGGGAGTCTGGTTGGGTGTGGGGGTGTATTGCAGTGACCATCCTCTTGCCTCCTGTTCTGCCCACAGTGGGGACCCCAATCTGGGTGCAGCTAGGTGCAGGTGGAGGTGCTGCAATGCCCTCTACATGGAATGTGGAATGGCTAATGGGGTTGTTCCAAGAGCACAAGACACACTATGGGGCCCCTGTCAACAAGTACCTTGTGCTTGTGCCTCTGAGCCCCTCCCTAGCCCCCTAGGTGACTGAGGTTGGGAGAGTGGAATTAAAGGCAGAAACAGACCTGTGTTTGTTTGTGCAAGGCGTTGGGAGGTCCACCTGCCTCACAGCACCACCCCCTTCCCATCCCACTCTGGCCTTGACACTCCCGGAGACCTGTGAACAGATTCCAGGTACACATCGGGGGTCTGCTGGGTCTTGATTGATATCAGACAGTGTCATTTGGGCTTCTGGACCCCACCAGAGGCTGGGGCTCAGAGAACGGGCTCTCCGGCCTCTGTTCATCAGTTTCCACACCTTCACACACACCCTTCGCCCCTGCCAGATGGGTCCCACAATGAGTTCAGACCCACTGACTCAGGAAGTTCAAAGAGCAGTCTGAGAACAGCCTGGAGAAGTCAGGATCCAGAGATCTCCCCGTTCACACCCCTCAGGCCCATGCAATCCCAGTCCTGGGAGGTCCCAAAGGCTTGGTCCCTTGGGCTAGGAAGCCTTCTAGACAGATACTGAAAACGTCCTCATTTGTCATCTGGGTCCTGGAGCCCTGCTGGAGGAGGGATACTGCTGGGATAGGAATCTCCACGTTCCTCTTGCTCTCCTGTGCCATGAAAACCCTGCAGAAGCAGTTGCTAGAAGCCTTGGGTGCTTACCAATACATGCTCACTTTCCACTTCACAGGTGGGAGGAGTAGGAGAGGCATGGGTGCTGGGGTCTGAAAGGGGAGGAAAGACTTAGGGAGAAAGGCTGCAGCTCCACTTGCCTGGATATCCAAGTGAAAAGGGAAGGGGGAAAGGGCCAGATGTGGGGCTGGGAGCTGGCGGGAGGATATGATCCTCAGGTGGAGGAGAGGAACCATGGATGGAATGATTGGAGTTTCAAAAACTAATTCACTTTTCTTTCTCAAATTTCACCCAGGCCCTTTCTTATCCCTCCTTGTCTTATCCCTCCTCTTCATGCCTCTTTGGTTATTTTGTTCTCTACCTGGTGTGGCCCTTCCTGGACTGGGATACACCCAACCGAGGTGAGCAGTGGACAGAGGTCCAGGTAGTGAGAGATGGCAGCTGGGTGCCTCCAGGGCTTCCACTCATATATCTCTGCCCTAAGGTGGAAGGTGGTGTGAGTGGATTAGGAACTGGACCATTTAGAAACACCTAAGGGATTATCATTCTATCAAGGTAACAGGTTACCCAAAGATTCTCAGCCCCCTCCTACTCCCCCACCTCCCCTACCTATTCACCCCTTCCTGTGTTGGAGCCTGAGCTCTGGCAGCCTAAGCTCAGGCAATGGGGCAGGTGTTCAAGAGTAGGTCCCCCCATACCTTTGACCTCATCCTAGGACCTTGAATTCTGAAGTCTGTTGGGGTGGAGGGCAACAAATTTTCAGCTGGTGTCCTGCCTTCTGCGCCCTCTTCCCCTCATCTTGCCCAACACCCTAAAACTGGTAAAAACAGTAGAGCTGCCCCCAGACCAGAACTGTGTTTGACTTTCACACACATGGAATCATGTGCATCAGAACCTTCTGTAATTTTTCCACTGAGAGCAATGGCTTCTCTCAGCAGGCCTTGGACTTCAGCTTACTCCAACTGGCCAAACTCTACTATGTCCCAATCTATTGAGACTACATCATGTTCTGTGGTGAGTTTCTAGCTGAGTGGGAGGAGGCGCCCTCTGGCCAAGGTGACTCCCAGCTCAGAGACCTGGCCTGAATACCAGCCAGGCTCCCAGTGGACATCAGTGAATAGCTTTGGAGCAAGTGTTCTGCAATGTACTTGTTGGGACAAGCACCATAGGGCACACAGGCATAGGCATGGTGGGTATAGGATGTGGGGCTCACACTTCAGGTACTAAAGGGTGGAGTGAGAGGCTAGGGAGCTGAGGAGGGGGTGATGACTGCTCCTTTCCTCCTCATGCTTATAGAAGTGTGTTCCATTAACCAGCAGAGCCTGGACTTTATTCTGTCACAGTCCCAGCTTGGGCAGGTTGTGGCCATTGTGGTTGGGGGTGCCCTTGAGTCCCTGTGTGCAGTCCCAGGGGAATATCATCTCATTCTCCAGAATCACAAAGGCTTTGTATACCTGGCACTGAGGTATGGGTGAGTGGCGTGCAGGTGCTCACTCCAGGGCTGCTCTTAATGGTCAAACTTCCCAGTGTGCCTGAGCGTGTGCACTCTCCATCTCTACACATCCATGTTTCTATAGGTGGAACTGTGTATTCCCAGAGCCCACTGTACCCTGTACCTGGAGAGCACTGCTTACTCTGTGCCAAGCACTGTGATAATTTTCCAGGTTTCCTCCCACTCGAAGAGAGGCAAGTTCATAATGCAAATAGCAGGACCCTTTGGTTCAGAAGTGTGGAGTTCAAATTCCTCTCTGACACTGTCTCAAAGGCAAGACCTTGGACATGTTTCTTAAGCTGTGGAGTAGATAATACTTGCCTTGCAATGATATAGTTGCAAAGACTGGGCGAGGAAATGTATGTATGAATGCCTAGTACACAACTGTTTCTCAGTAAGTACGCTTTCTTCCAGATTTTTCTTTATAGCCATCATTGTTTGCTTTAAAGGCCTTGAGGAGTAGAATTGTGAAGTGTGGGAAGGGATTTGCTGCTCTCTGGGTCTTCCATTTTGGGGTACTTTAAGAGCCACTAGCCTGACCACCCTCTTCTTTATTTCTGTCCCTTCCTAGGGCCTCCATTGTGCCTGTGTACTCCTTTGGGAAGAATGATATCTTCAGACTTAAGGTTTTTAAAAGGCTCCTGGCAGGATCTGTACCAAACCACCTGCTTTTCTCCTTGCCTCTTCTGGGACCATGGTCTATTCTTGACCAATTACTGGGGCCTGATGCCCTTCCCTGTTCCTATCACCACTGTGGGTGAGTTCCCATCTCCAGGGAAGAAAGCTACCACCAGCTGAGTAGCAGAGGCCTCTCACCTCATTTGTCACCCCTCTCACTATAGTGGGCTGCCCCAACCTGGTGCCTCAGTGCCTCCATATGTGGTAGTGTAGACCACTACCACAGGCTCTATGTGAAGGCTCTGGAGCAACTGTTTGAGGAACACATGGAAAGCTGTTGTGTCCCTGCTTCTACTCACCTCACCTTCATGTAGCCCTGGCCTTGCCCCTGCTCCCCAGCCCCTGAGCCACTTATCTCAGTACACTGACACTCCTACCTACTTTTGTGTTCTAGCCTTTCAATAAAATCTAGTTCTCTCCTACTTTCTTACTTTGTGGAATTGGATGCTTGCAGCACTCATACTCTCCTTTCGTGCATGAGCATGCTGGGGCATAATCTTTCCTATCTTAACATGCTATCAAGTTGCTGCATTAGATTGGGTATCAGGACCCTGAATTCTCCTTCCAGTGAAACTTAATTCTGCTACGTGACCTTGCATAAATCTCTTTCCTTTGCTGGGCCCTTTCTCCCTCTGTAAATGAAGGCATCTGCTTAGCTAACAGCTGTACAGTATTCAGACTGAGCTGTGGAAGGGTAGCTGCAAGGAGAGCTAGGCTTAGAAGGGTGAGAAAAATTTAGGTGGTTGGAGAAGATAGGGTGGATGGTGGAATACAATGAGCAAAGGCTGAGCGTGATCAAGGGTACCTGACAATATAGAGAATGGAATGATCCCCAGTGGTAGAAAAGACAGGTAAGTATATAGCTTGCCTTTGCACCCCATCCCCATCCTTTAAGTTTCCTTGGGTCTGGGAGATCAGTGAAGCAAAGATTGTTTTACCAACATTAAGTCCTACTGCAAGCCCAGCATTAGGTCACCGCTAACTCATTTGCTCAATAAGCAAAGGACTATTGTAAAGATTAAAGAATTAAGATTTAGGGGCTTAGAACAGAGATTGACAAAGTATGAGCCAATGAGAGTTTGCTATCATTATCACCATCATCATCGTTGTTATAGGCATAACATTGGTCAAACAAGAGGGTTAGATTAAATAGTGTAAGGGTCTTAATCTGGTCATAGCATCCTCTGATTTCACCAGTCCTATTCGTTGACTGACTTTGTGTCTGTATCCAGGACTTAAACAAGAATTATTTGTTGAAATGTAATTGGAATGCAATTATATTTGTCTTCCACTTTCCTATAAAATTTATTCAGTGGAAGCATTTTCTCTCATTTCTGGATGAAATTTTGAACAATCCTATGACTTATGTGGGTCATTCTCAAGTAATAAGTTCTACATCCATTTTATGTTAGTGCATAGAAATGTTTAGTTCGTGTGATAATCAACACTTAGATCTTCATCCAGGGGTAGGAACTTTCCCCTCTCCAGCAAGGGTGGGATGCTTCCTGCTTACCCAGGAGCAGCAGCTGTGGAAGGTGAAGTGGAAAGGGGTAGGGATGACTTCTTTCCTACCCCTCCCATGCTAGTTATTGTTACTGATCTTTTTGGGGTTGAAGTGTGGGGCAGCCCAAACAATCTTGACTACACTGCCATTGAGATATAATGTGTTCTCTGGGCCTTCAGGTCTTCAAAACCTTTTCCTCTTGGCTGTCCTCCATGTAGCCACTTGTCCTTCCTTCTGTCTTAAGTAGAATGTCCCGTCAGCCACAATCTAGCCACTTGATTTCTCTGGAGATTACATCCCCAAATGCTGGGACATGCCAAGCTCTTTGTGTCTTAAAACCTTTTGTCACTGATCTTGTCAAGTAAACCTTGCCTTCTGGGAATAGGGTTTCTACGACGTTAAAAGTCCTCCCCAACCCCCTCTCCTTCATCTCCAAACTCTGATCCT
Organism: Cynopterus sphinx; assembly: GCA_030015415.1. NCBI lineage: Eukaryota > Metazoa > Chordata > Mammalia > Chiroptera > Pteropodidae > Cynopterus > Cynopterus sphinx. The sequence goes on along the minus strand of CM057379.1, from coordinate 80,649,748 downwards.
TGTCATGAGTGAGAGGCTCAAGAGTCACTTTTTAACCATTTGCTTGGAAAATGTGGTGTGTGGTTTGGTCTGGCCACTTTTGGAATGGAGGACCTATTTATTGTATCTTCATACCTAAGCCCAAACTTCAGTGTTAGTATTATGTACATTTTTGTCTGTGTTCTTTCCCTGAAGGACAAATGCACCAACTGGCTGCCAAGAACTGGGGTTATAGAGATTAGACCACTTTGGGTCTTCCTCCAAGAATCTCCCTGCTCCTCTGCTTCCCTGTGAGTGGTGGTTGCCTCTCTCTAGTGATATGGGTATGAGGAATAAGACCTTTATATGGGACTGGGGGACAGGGACGAGGGGACTTTATTTCCCATAAAGCCCCTGTCTGAAATCCAAGACCGAAGTTATGGAAAGGATGATGGTTGGGAGCAGATTGCCTGAGGCTGGAGAGAAATAGGAGAAGCCACAAATCCAGTTAAGAGATATGGTTGGCCCAAGAGGCAGAGATACAATCAAAAGGACAAAATGCCCTCAGTGCCTGCAAAGTCAGTAGGGCAAGGTTTTCAGAAAAGGTGCCAGGTCTGACCTTGGAGAGAGGAAGAATTAAAAGGGGATATTATCCTCCAAGTGGACACATCTGGACTTGGGGGAAGCCACAGCACAAGCCAGAAAGGTACAGGAGGTCAAGATCAGGTTTCCATCCCTGGAAGGAGAGATGTGGCATCTATACATGAGTGTTGGGAATGGGGCGTGGCAATTAGAATGTGTTGTTACTCCTGAGGATCGTGGGAAGACTGTGCTGGGCAGAGGGAGATAGATGACACCCTTGGACAATGGCAGGTAGGCATCCCATTTATTATCCCTCCAGGACCCACCTGAGCGAGATGAGTGCCACTTCCCTCTTCATCATGCCAGCTTGACATCCTTCCTATCCACTGTGACAGGCCATGGGGAGCCTCTCTTCACTACCACCACCCACCTCCTCCTGAGTGTGCAGTCTTCTCCAGGAAACCAGCCAAGACTGGGAGGAAGCCATAGAGTTCAGGGGTCCCTGCCATAACTCCTACTCTTTCCTGAGCCTCTCCAAGCAACCTCTGCTGTCAAGCTCTGATCCTAGCCTCACTGAGGCAAAGGTCCTCTCGTCCAGTTTCCTCCTGTCATTTGACTTTCTAGCCCTCCCTTATCAAGCATTAGTCTTAACTCGAACTTAGTCTAAGAGGCTGGAGCCTTGTATGGAGAAGAGTGGAGAGTCCAGGTGCCAGGTCCATGTCACACACCTCCCACCAATCTGTGCAGACCCAAGACCACAATGTCCAGACAAGAGGTACAGCCTGCTAGACTGAGATACCAGAAGAGAAACTCAAAATGGCCTTTCACACAGCAGTCAACTATTTCCCAGCAGCTGCTCTCATACAGTTTCCAACTAAATCCCATATTTGAACTAAATCCCTGAAATTCAACTGTCAGCTTGGCCATTGGGCTGATGGTGATCAGGGTCAGCTCCTGATCAACCCTTAGTATGAATCAATATTCTAAACAGAATGAGCTTGAGCCCAGGCCACAGAGAAAGGGGACTGTCCCTTCCAATCCCATCCCTCAGGACCTAGGTCCTCACTGAGAAATGTTCCATGTGGCTGTCCTGGTGCTATGATAATGGCCACTTATTTGGAACAAAAATAGGACAGTTATAAGGCACATATTTCAAGGGGAGGCTTGACACAAAACCTGTGTTTGAGGACCCAAAGTGGTCTGTGGCCATTTTAGCCCTGTGAGGGAGCAGAAGAGAAAAGGGTCCACTGAGTGATCACAGAGGAAAGGGCACCCATCTCTGAGTCCGACAGACCTGGCTTTGAATATCAGCTCCCAACCCCAACCTTGACAAGTTGCTTAACCTTTCCAGGCCTCAGTTTCCCCCTCGTAACATGGGGCTACCTACTTCAGAGTTGTGAGATTTTTTTTCTAACTTTTCATTGAAACACAATACAGAAAAGGGCACAAATCACAAGGTTCAGCTCAAATTTTTGCCAACTGAACATACATGGGTTATTTTGAAAAGTGAATGAGGTGCACAGATGTCTGTGTGTTTAGGTTTAAGAAAATTGTCATCCACTGGCTTCCCGCCACACTACTCTTGAATTTTTCTCCTGTGTGGGTGCTCACTCACCCACGATGCAGCCTAGAGGAAACATTTAGAAGACTTTTTTGGAGAAAAGAGGAGAAAAGCCATCATTGCAGAGGGCCGGGACAGGGAGGAGCCCTTAGAACTGGCAGAAGAGGTTAGGGCAGCTTAGGCATTGTTGCAACTGTTTTGGAAGCTCCAGACCATGTAGTGAGAATCCTGTTACAGTCAGACTTGAGCTCTGTGCCATCCCATTCACCTGCCACCTATGCAGACCCTAATGTGCTTTGGGACTACTGCTGTCACTTCTCAGAGGTAGGCTCCTCTCTAATCCTTCTGCTGGTCCTTCCTCCTGAGCTCTACCTCTGTGGGTCCTGCCCACCTGCTCATCTCTATGGCTCTGAAAAGTCAACCTACTTACAGGCAGAACATGGCATCTGTGTATCCAATGAGCCGTTTATATCCTGTACTGCCTGCTTCCAACAGATGTTATTGCGCAGTTGCACACTGGAGTGCCAGAATCGCCTTTGCTTCTTACCTCTCTGCACACCTTCCAGAACCCCAGTCAGACTTCCTGGCCTCTTCTGTTTTCCTTCTTAGTGTTTTTTTTATCTTCCCTTACTCTATACCCTCATTCCTCCCATGGCCTCCCTCTGGGACCACTTCTCAGCAATCAGAGGTCCTGCCTCTCGTCTTCCATCAAATGCCTTCTCATGCTGTCAAAATGCTCTTAAAACTATTTTCATCATTTTGTTTTTCCTACTCACTGACCCTCATTGTTAGAAGGTGTGAACTCCTCAGCACAGCATTTGAGGAAGCCCACAACCAGAGCCTAGCTCAGTTTCTCACCTACCTTTAACTTGCTTTTCTTCTTAACTGGAGTTCTTCCCACCATCCTTGAAACCTCTGCCATCAAGTTGTAGCTCAGCTCCAATATCTAACACTTAATAGGTATAGACCTTCCTTGGCGGACTTACATGACTTCTCTAAGCCTTAGTCACCTACACCAAGGTCACCAATATGAGCTTTAAATGAAATGTGTACATAAAGTGTTTAGCACAGTGCCTGATAGGATGCTCAATAAATGTTAACCATTGTCACTATTACATTGCCCACTTTTTCCCCACAAAATCTTTTCCTAACCACAACCACATCACAAGATGGCATCTTGTGAACATCATGTCATGCAAACCATTGTTTTGCTACACCAACATATGGCTTGTTTATTATCATCTTTCCCATATTATTAAATGCCAATGTTAAGTGCGGGGAGTTTGTCTTGTTCATTTTTACGTTTTGTCATGATACCTGGTACATGGTGAGTGCTGAACAAATGGAGCAAATCCAAGAGGAAATCAGCCTCATAGTTTGTAGTTCATACCCTGTACCAAATGCCCAGGTGGGGGTGGGAGTAAATAGGGGTTTTCATCACAAAGCTGGAAATGGGGCTGCACCCATCTTGGGAAGAAAAGATGCTAAATTAGTTTCCTAAGGCTGCCATAATAAAGTACCACTCATGTGGAGATTTAAAACAACAAAAATTTATTGTCACATAATTCTGAAGGTCAAAAATCAAGGTGTTGGCAGAGCTATGTTCCCACCAAAATCTGTAGGAGAGATATCCTTCCTCCCCTCTTCCCTCTTGGCCATCAATCCCTGACTTGCAGCTGCATCATCCCAATCTCTGCTTTTGTTATTGCATGGCATGGCATTCTCCCTCTGTGCCTTTGTCCTTCCTTTTCATATAGTATCCCTGTCGTATTTGATTAGGCCCACACTTATTCAGTATGACCTAATCTCAACTTGATTACATCTGCAAAGAACCTATTTTGAAATAAGGTCACTTTCACAGGTATTAGGGGTTAGGACTTGGACATATCTTTTGGGGGGACTCAATTCAACCTGCAACAGGTATTTTTTAAAAAATTCACACAAAAGTACTGTCTGCTTATGCCTGGGGGCTGCAGCCACCAAGAGGTAGTTTTTGTGCAAATTAGACAAGCAATGTTCCATGTTGGGTAGTGGCAAGCATTTGCCATGGGATCTTCATTTTGGAAAAGTGCATGTGCCAGGTGCACAGAGAGAAGATGGATCACTGCACCGTTCTGAAAAGTCCATTTTATTTTCAAGAGGCCTGGCCCTCAGAGTAAAGAGCCATTAAGGAGCTTCCCTATAGCATTTCTCTTCCCAAATAGCTGCATAATAATCCCCAACACTGTGATTTCTGCTCATGATCTGGAAGAGTCTAATTTATGTATATGTAATGAACTAAAGAAGCCTTATGAGCTCAGCTTGTCCCCTCTTCCCTGGGTTTTTCCCTCCTTGCCATCCTCCATGTGGCCACCAGAGAGCGGTCTCCACTCCCAAGGCAAATCTCTTCTTAAAGCCCTCCCATGGCCAGCCCCTGCCTAAAGGATGGGTGCAGCCCAGAACTGCTTGGGTGCAGCCCAGAACTGCTAGTTCTTGCTTGTGCTCAGCTTTGGGCTTTGCTCAGGCTGTCCACTCCCACTGGAAAGACCCTGCTTTTCTTTATCATCTGGTAAAGGTGTCCCTTTACCAGAGGACACCTTTCTTCACCTGCCCTCTTGTCAGGTTGGTTCAGGGCATCCTTTTTTCTGCATCCCCATAGCTCTTCCTAAAGATCTACTGTGATCCTTCCGAGTCATTTAAAAACAGCAATTTACCCCAAAAGCTGAATAACTTGAGTATCTAAAAGACAGAAAATGCATTAAATAGCGCCACATTAAACAGGTTTAAAATCCATGAGTTCTAAATGGCTCTTAAAATAATAATTGATCTCCACTGAACCATGCTGAGAACCAACTCATTGTTTTGAAAATTAACAAATAATAGGGAATTTTTAGGCATTTATCTTATCTTTCCTTCACAAACTATGCCTCGTGTTTATCTTAGTAGAGGAGAACACAGTTCCTTTTATTCCAGCAAGTGAAAAACAAAAACAAAAACAACCCAGAATTATAGAATAAGAATATCAACATTTTGCAAACTCTGATAACTGATTAGATTTAAGTCTTGAGCATCAATATCGGATAAGATTTCAATAAGACAACCAGATTTGAGCCTTTGGTGGAAGAACGCAACACCACCTATGAAATAATCTTTTTAAAAAAGGGCAATCTGACCCTTAGCAAGAAATCTAATGTGAGCCACGTTATAATTTAAACTTGTTTAGTAGTAACCACTTTTAAGAGGTTAAAAAAAAGTGTTATTAATTTTAATGTTTATTTATCCCAATGTGTCCAAAATATTATTTCAATATATAATCAATATATACATAGCAAGTAGATATTTTACAGACTTTCTATAAATCTTTGAAATCTGGTAAATCTGGTAAGACACTAAACATCCATTGGAAATGCTTGATCTGTATTTGGAGTTTATAAAATTCACAAGTGAAAAAATAGATTTATAATTTAAAAAGTTGTTCTGAACCTACTTAAAAATTTTCCAATAACTGGTCAATTATTCATTTTGAAATTTAAATTATTTTAATTCAAACTAAGTGAAATAACAAGCTCAGTTCCTCAGTTATACCACCACATTTCAGGTGCCTGATAGCTACACATAGCTAATGGCTACCATATGGGACAAGGAGGATCTACACCTTCAGGACAAACAGAGTAGAGAGAAATAAGGTAAACAATATCATGGAGGTGTAATCAGCAGAAGACAGATGGTGGGGACATTTACAGGACAAACATTCATTCTTTTCAACAAATGAGCTGCAAAAGAGAGAGATAAAGGGGAAACCTGTAGATTAAAAGAAACCTAAAATACATATGAAGTGTATCAGTTATCTGTTACTTCATGTATTCCAAATTATCCCAAAACCGACCAGCTTACAACAACAAACATTTATTAAGACATAGTTTCTGAGAGGCTTACTAGAAGATTCTGGCCTATGGTTATTAGATTGCAGTCAAGCTGTTGACTAGGACTACAGTATCTGAAGGCTCCAATGGGGTTAAAAGATCTACTTCTAAGTTTACTCACGTGGTTGTTGACAGGCCTCCATTCCTTATGGTTGGATTGAGGCCTCAGTTCTTTGTCAAGTGTGTCTCTCCACAGGGCTCAGTTTCTCAAGACAAGGCAGCTGGCTTGCCCTGCAGCAAGTGAGCAGAGAGAGAGAGAGAGAGAGAGAGAAAGGAGAAAGAGAGAAAGAGCAGGGGAGGGGGAGAGACAGACAGAGATAAAGAGACAGATTATTTTAGGTATGTGTTTTCGTCTGCTCATTTCATCTGCTCCCATTTCTAAAGGCCAAAAGTCCATGATCAAAGTGCCAACAGTTTCTGGTGAGAATTGTCCTGGCTTGTAGACAGCTGCCTTCTCTCTGCCTCCTCACAAAGCCTTTCTTCTGTGTATGCTTGGAGAGTAGGGATATTTTGTGTCTCTTCTCCTATAAGGACACTAATCCTATTGGATTTGGGTCCCACTCTTATAATCTCATTTAACCTTAATTACCTTCCTAAAGGCCCTGTCTCCAAATACAGTCATATTAGGGGTTAGGGCTTCAACATTTGAATTAGGAGGAAGGCACAGTTGTGTTTATATCAATTTAATAATGATATTTAAATGACTTACTGAAATACTAGTAAAATAATATGATGTCTAAAATTTGTTTAAAAATTTTGTTTCGAATTATTAGGAGAGGTAAGAAGTAGCTTGTGGTATAGAACAACATTAGTTATGAATGGATAAGTGTTGAAGCTGATGATAGGCTAGTGGGGCCTCCTTATACTATACTGTTCTCTCTTTTTTTTTGTTAGCTATTCTCCAGAATAAAAGTGTTTTATTTTGTTTTTATGGCCAGCTAAATTGAGAGCAGACATGAAATCAAACAGGCCCACAAAATATGACACTAATTCTTGCTGAATAAATAAATGGAAATTACATTCAGTGCTGATTTATGTGGATTGGAGAGAGGAATCTGTTGATTGGAGGAGAGAAAATATGAAATTTCAGGTACTTTTAAGCACAGTAGTCACACCTAACCTTTAGCAATGTAATTAAGTCTGGGCTGCATATCGGTTTAGGGTTAGTATACCAGGAGTCTGGTTTGGCCTCTACCCAGCTGGGTGACCTTTGATAAATAATCAGTCTAGTCTCATTCTCCCCAACTGCTGAAATAGATTGAGACCATTCATTCATTCATTCATTCATTCATAACACATTTAGTAAGCACATACTATGTGCCAAGACCTGAACTAAGCACCAGAGGTATAAAGATAACTGTGGTATCAACCCTGTCCTAAAAAGTTCATGGTCAAGCTCAATGGTTTCTATTTCCTGACTCATGAAGTTTAGTCTGACAGTCCTAGCAGAAGAATAAACAAGAGAGGCTTCAGTTGTGTCTGAATTCCAGTGTATCAGCTGTAATGCACCCCACTGGAGAACTGTTGCTCCAGTTGGCTAGACCATACATAATACCTAGCATTAATTGAATTTTTATGCTGTCAGTCACCTTACAAACATGATCTTATTCAATTCTTACTGGAAGTTAGGTACATGCTCTCTTTACAGATAAGGGAAACCATGAGTCACAAGTGAGTGTGTGGCATTGTGATACCTTGCCTTCTGGGTGATTTAGATGATTCTTTTCAGTGCCATAATCTGAGTAAGGTTTTTAGGCACTCACTGGCTCTGTGACTTTGGACCAATTACTCAGCTCTTTTTTCTTTCCTCTCCTTTTTATCTCAAAAGTGAACTTAACATGAAGGTTGTACAACATAAAGCAGTGAGGTATCCATAAAACACTCAGTTCCTATAAAACACTCACATCTTTTATTTCACTGCTTTCATCCAAGTGTAGATGTTCCATAGGTAGCTGGAAACATCCTGGTAAGTCAAGCCCTGACTCATAGATTAGGGAATTGCCCAGATAGAGGAGGGGTCACAGGGGGAGGGTAGAGGACTAGGCCTTGGAAGGAGAGAGGTCAGAGAGAACACTCAAAACTCACAAATCTGGAAGAGGAACTCCTAGTCACCAGAATCTTGGGATATAGAGGTGTCCAGAAGGCCTGGAAAGATGATTTAATGTGGTTCATTGTAGAGGAGGGAGGAGAGATAGAGAGGTATGGGAAGGGCCCTGCAGTAGAGGGCAGGCCCAACTAAAATGACAGGGATCAAGAGTATCACCACCCTGCTGACAGTAAGGCATACCTGACCCAGAAAGAAGACAAATTGGCTTGCCCAAATAAAAGGCCAAAGTATGAGTGGCAAAGCCAATACTCAAGACCCCAAAGTATAAGACAGCATTTACAAAATTCAGAAGGACTAATGGAAATCTCTGGCATTAATAGTACTGACATTTGATTCATGCTTTATAGTTTTCAAAGTGCTTTCACAAGGTGGTATGTTTGACCTCTGAGAGGTGAGTAGTCAATAGGGTCTGAGTTTGTAGTCAAAGGACCTGATAGTGTCCCTTGTTATGGGACCTGTCCCAAATCGTAGAACCTCTTAGGATCCACTTTGTTCATTTGTAAAGTGACTAAACTATTTCACTCATCCCACAGTATTGTGAGGACTAAGCCACAGTGCTTTATTAACAAACATTCTAGGTGGCTCTGTGATCCACCATATATCACTACCAGTAGAGGGTACAGAGTGGCCCTGGAACCCAGGTCTGAGAAGCCAGGGCTTTCATCTTTCAACTGTCAGATTACTCTTTCATCTCCCAATGGCCTTAACCTTGGTCAATTTCAAAGGATGTAGCACAGGGTGATGGCCTACCTCCCTGCAGCCTCTGAGCACTTAAGGATGCTAAATGCCTCTTGCTCTTTCTGCTGGGAAGGGTAGTCAGGAGATAGTCATCTTTCAACTTCTTACCACCACTGCTCCCCATCCTCCAGGAGAGTCACGATGGAGAAGTCTGAGCATGGTGGTTTAAGAATCAGATGGCTTTTGACTGGCCCAATGAGTAGTGACATCTTGCTCTGAGCAACTTGGACATGAGGGGATTGAAACTTGGGGAAATTTTTAAGTCTGAGTGAGTGAATGTTGGACCAACCCAAGAGTTTCTGATGGGAGAATGTGCAGCTTCTGGTGAAAGGGGAGGGATTTGGATGTGATTGCATCCCCCTTCTGCCATTAGTGAATTCTCCCTCCAACATCTTTAAATTTTTTTAGCTGCTTTCCCACAATTGAGCATATTCCACTTCAATTGCAGCTTTATGAGATGCATTCTGCATTAGTGGTTTCAAAACTCAGAGATGGGGAGGAAGTTCTCTTTTAAAAAAAGATTGAGCGACTTGTCAGTTAGTTATTGGCCTAGGTGGGCCTAGAATTCAAGAGATGACTTTCATCCCTTTACCCACTTGAGTGTGAGTCCAGGAACATGATCCTCCATTTTACCACATTAGTACAACCAATGGGATCAGTTTACTGGGTTATAAAGTTATCGCCTTGGAAAGTATAAAAATGGAATGAGATAGGTGAGGGATCAACTTTGGTGGGAAGTGGGGAGCATGAATTCTGAACAGGCTCTGAAAAGAGGACAGGGAGGCGTCTCATCCTCAGCAGACCTTAATATTCCCTGCAGTTCTTTACAGTTTCTAAAGGCCTTTCACACCCATTACTTTCCTGGCTCTTTACAGGGTTGAACTGTGGGCGTATTTATCACACTTCACGTGGTGAGGCTGGGGAAGCCCTCAGGAGTTAAGAGGCCGGAGCCACCAGCTTATTAGAGTATCAGGGGCAGTGCTCACCCACTTGGGTTCTGGGTCCACACTTTGCTTTTCCTCCCACCCTTCCTTCACCCACCCGGGTCAGCACATGGTGTGGAGTCCCCTGTGCAAAGATCCACAGCGCGTGTATGTGTACCTGGAGGTCTTTCTGCGCGCTGCCCTGAGCGGGGGCTTGCTGTCTAGGAAGGAGGAGCGGTCGAGAGAGAGCTGAGCTGGTCCGTGCACCCGGGGCAGTGGGCGGCTCTGCGACCCGGCTCGGTCTCACTCCTCTCCTTCCAGCCTCTCAGCCTCTGTCTCGATATTCTCGATATTCTAAGCCGCTTCCCGATATTCCCGGGTTTCCAATTTCCTCTCCCATCGGGTCCCCAGGGCCGTCGGCTCGGCGTCCGTTTCTAGCCTCCTGCTTGCTGGTCCACGGGAGGATGGAGATGGGGGATTACGTTCAAGGGGGGGATGGCTCTGGAGGAGGGGGACTGCCGGGCGGTAGGCACTCCCAGGCCGAGCATAGAAGTGCCGCGGGCCAGGGGCGGTAACCAAGCCGGCATCGGCCCCTCCACGGAACTCGACTCTTGCAGACCCTCCGTGCCCCTCCCACGCAGGGACAGGGGGCGGAGTCTCGCCTGCTGGGCTGCGCCGCCCGCCGGGACCGCACCGCCCGGGCCACGGCGGGTCTTCACCAGGCCCGCGACCCCCGCCCCCGCCGGCCCCGCCGGCCCCCAGCCCGACCCCCGTCCGCGCCCAATCCCAGCCAGGTTTCCTTCGCGTCGCTGGGGTCTCCGCCCCTCCGAGCCGCCCGCCTGGGTCGAGACGAGCGTCGCCGCGCGAACCCCGACCCGCTGGGCGCCGGAGCCCGCAGGCCGAGCCGGGCAGCCACGCAGATCGCGCCTCCGCGTTCAGACTCCGCGTCTGGACCGGTGCGGCCCCGGCGCGTCAGCCGAATGTGACCCTCGGGGCTCCGAAGTAACCCCTTCTCGGCGCTGCTGACTGTCTGCGCTGCCGCTCCGCCCCGCTTCTCGGCACCCCGGCCCCAGTCCGGACCCCGGCGAGGTAGGGGGACCGCGAGGAGTGGGGCCCGGGGACTGGCGTGCTCCTCCGCGGCGGAATGGGGCCAGCACAGTCCCCCGTCCCCCGGGGGGAGAAGGCCAAGCCCCTTCCTAGCGCCATGACCTAGATTACAGCCCGTGGCTTCGCCTCAGGTGTTCACAGACGCTCTTCCATCATCCCGCCTCCACCCCATCGTCATTTCGCTCCCACTCGTCCCCAGGACCTGGTGCCTAGGGGAACCCCTGCCACAGTAGACAGCTTCCTTCGGAATCTCCCTCCCGCCTGCTTCCCCCACCCCCACTCCGGGAAGGGAGCAGCTGAGGGAAGACCCTCCAGCACAGCCTTCGTCCTCTGTGGTTGTGGTTCTCTGGGGCACTCCCCCCACCCCACCTTGGTCTGTCTTCTTCCTCCCTTTGCTCTGCCCCGCTTCATCCTGTCTCCCCTACTACCTCTGTTTTCCAGATCTCTGTCGTCTCCCAGCCTCTTTTCTGGCTTTCTCCTTGCCTTGACCCTTTCCCTTACTAAACACTCGGGGAGAAGGGGGTGTGTCACGCTGCTTTCTATTTATGGTCTCCCTGGGGAGGGCGTGCAGTGGTGGAACTTTATTGGCATCAGCTGAGCCCTAAGTCACAAGGTGTCATGTCTGTAATTCAGTATCCGTGCCTCCTCGCGCTCCCCTCTCCCATCCTCCCGCCAGGAATCTCCCTATCCGCCTTTGTCTCCTTTCTGCCTTCATTCTTGTATTTGCTCTCCTCTTTGGGCGCTTTGTGTAGCTGCCGTCTCTTTGTCTCCGCCTCTCTGCTCCCTCTCCTCCCTCTTTCAGCTCGGAAATACTACGACCTCAAGGGCATCAGTGTTTCAGGTGTGTGGGGTAAGGTAGAGGTGGGGGTGGTGTAGGCTCCCAGTATGCCCAGCAATGACTCCAACCATGCCCCTCTCCCTAGAGTGATTGTTCATGTTGATGAGATTGAAAGAACAAATACAAGGATGTGGGGATATGAATGGCAAGGGAAATGCTGCCCCTCTTCCCGGAGCTACATCTCTTCCTGGAGATGCCTGAACTACATTTCCCACAGTGCCCTGGAGGCACAAGGCTGCTTCTGCCTAGACACTTTATGAAAGTTATAGTTCAAAGAGCCAGGTTGGAGGTCGTCATACTGGAGAGTGGGAAGTGGTCAGATTGTGCTGCAAGAGTTGGGGGACTGGCTGGTAGCTTTGGATTGGCCTGAAACCCCTAACCTGCTTTGTTCCCAGCACTCATCTCCCCCAGGGTTTAAGGACTTTGGAAACTTTGTGTCCCCCCAAAAGGGAACAGGAGTAGAGGAGTGCCTGAGAAGAAAAATGAGAGATGAATTAGCAACATCTTCCTTCTTCCCTGTGACCCTCCCCTTACAAACAACCTTATCTGAGATGTTGTAGAGACACCATTGGAAATAGTCTCCCCATCTTGAAAACAAGGGGGTGGGGGGAAACAAAGAGCCTAATGTCTTAGATTAGCTGGATGTGTTCCAGTCTACAATTTGCAAATATTCTACCCCCTTTGGTGGGCAGTGGAGAATTGTTGAAGTTACCATCCAACTACTAGCTTGTATTTTCCAGGGACCCATGAACAGCTGGTAAGGTTGCCTGGAGATACAGGTAGGAGCAACAAGTTAACCTGCTCATCTCTAGGACCTGTTATCATCTCCTGGAGCAAAAAGTCTGATGCTTGAGCTTGTAGTTGGCCTAGAAATTGCTGACAGTGGGGTAAGGGCAGTGGGGGTTCCACCTGAAATTCCATCTCTGATTCTGGGTCAGTTCAGCCCTTAGCTCTTGGAACCTCTGACTCCAGCCAAGGACCCAGTAATTCCTATCCTTGCTCTTCAGGCTGGGTTTGGAGATACAGATACACCAAAAACAGGTCTTCCCCACTGGCCTGGGAGCCAGGAAAACTTAAATTTTAGCCTCGCCCTGCCCAGGCTGAATCTCCTTAGGCAAGATCTTATCCGTCACAGGCCTTGATTTTTTTCCCCCTTTAGCTTTATTGAAATATAATAGACAATTAGTTACTTGTATTTATATTATACAATGATTTTTTTTTCAATTTCAGTTGGCATACAACAATGTACTAGTTTCAGTTGTATAGTGATCAGAGATCCACATAACTCGCAAAGCGAGTTATCTAATGCCCTTCTTCTCCCTTACATATATGGTCCTTGATTTCTTTACTGTAAAAGGTTTGAACTTGGTTGTCTCTAATGGCCTTAATAGGGGCTCTAAGATCCTCTGAGTCTGTGCCTCTGATGATACTGGCCCCAGTTTATCTCACCCTGGTTTAGCTGGGAGAGCCTTAGGCATGAGTATCAGATTAAAAAGAATGAGGAAGATGGTGCTCATGCTTTGAAAATTTTTTGTACAATAAACACTGTTTTTCCATAGGCTATGTTTATGGTGTGGAAGGTAAAATCATCCCTAAACTACCCCTTTGGTGCCCCTCCCAAGCCTAAGTCATGTTCTTGTCAAAAAAGAAAAATCCAACTTAGCCAATATCACCCTACACAAAGTATCTAGTATGTGTGTTCCCTGGGATGTTGGTTAATGAGGCTTAATGTAGGTTATGTGAGGGGAGAATTATAATTGGCTGAAAGAGAAAGGAGTGGAATTTAATTGGTTGATTTGGTTGATCTGGAAGAGGGAGGTCTGGAAATAAGGAGTCATCAGGACTTGGGGAGGGGCTTTCTCTTTGGCCCTGTATCTCATTAGGGAAAAGAGAAAAACCAGAGCCAAAGGGGTAACAGATCCACAGGGGATTTACTTTATAAAAAGAGACTTTGAGAAATGGAACGGGAAGGGAAAGTCCTATGTGGGAGATGGAGCAAGGATTTCAGGAACAAATTTTAAAAGAAGGAAGAGGGGGAGGAGGGAGAAGAGGAGAAACTTCATCTTTGGAGGAGAGGAAAATGGTAAGGGGACATGGGTGGTTTTGGTGGACATTTTCTTTGCTAGAGCTCCAACGGAACCCCTTTCAAAGTGATCACCCAGCTCTGTAGTAAGCCCAAGTCTCCCTAAGGAAAAAAGAAACAGATTTGAGGACGGAAAGGGCTATTTTGATGAGCCTGGAAGGGTTGCTTGAAATTATCTAATAGAGTCATCCATCTGTCCACTCCTTTGGTTTTTGTTTGAATATGCATGCCAGGGGTGGAGGGCGCTGGGGAAGCAGTAAGAAGGAGATCTGAGGTCTACATCCCCCTCCTTTTGCCCTGGGATGATAACTGACAGTGGCAGGAAAGAAGAAGAAGAAGAAGGGAGTTAAACCCTCTACTTTCCCTGGAAACCCTGCTGTAGGTAGAGTAGAGGTGATGAGAATTTCATTCTCCTGTTGTTCTTGCAGAGGGGCCTTTCAAAGGATGTCCCTCCATTATTTACCCCCACTCCCCCATAAATACACACACCTTGTTTCCTTCGAGTCCTTGGGCTGACTGGGGATGGAGGGGGTCCCGAGTTTGAGTGTTGAGCAGCATCCCAGTAGGGTGGGATTGGGAGCTCTGGGAGCTGGTGGGAGATGGGGAGCTGGAGGCCTTCTATTCCCAAGATCTGAGTGGACAGCAGAAGAGAAGCAGTGTTTGTGCAGGAAGGGGTCATAGGGACTTTTTATAAATGGGGCCAGATGTGTAAACAGTAGGCTCTGACCCCAATGCTGTGTTCTTTCTTTTCTGCAGGGTAATAAAGCTGGAAGCTGGCTGTGGTATAGCCACCTCAGAGGTTCCTAAGGCCGAAAAAGAGACTCAGCCAGATTCTGAGCCATGCTCAGAGACTCGGCCACAGGAGGCCAGAGCCAGTCCAAGTCTGGTTCAGGGCTTGAGACTGAGGACAAGCTCCTGGGGGCCGAGTCAGGGCCTGAGGCCAAGGCTAAATCTTTGGGAGTAGCACCCAGGTCTGGATCTGGGCCTGAGGATGAGGCATTGGACTTCGCGGTGACCACAGAACAGGAGTTTGAGGAGGTTTTGGCTATCTCCGGGGACATCTACAGTGGCCTTGACTACCTTCCTAGCCGCTACCATAGCTGGCTCCAAGATCCCAACCGCACTGTGGTGCTGGCCAAGCGCAACGGAGGACTGGTGAGAACCGAGGGGCGGGGCCCAGGTGAAAAGGGGGTAAAGGCACATTTGGGTCCCTGGATCTTAGAAAGGAGAGGAAGCGACCCTCTCTCTTCTAGCCCTTGTCAGATTGCTGAGTATATAGAGTTGGCTTTGGAACCAAAGAATAGAGCATGCAGACCCAGAGTCCCGGCTAGTGAGGGTGGGATGAGGGACTTGTAGAACTCAGAATAGCAGAAGAACTGGAGGGACTGGTGAGAGCCTTGGTATTTCAGGATTTGTTTATGGAGTTTCTGGGGGCAGGAGCACAAAAAGAGGGGAGCAGGTAAGTGGGGGTAGGCAGGTAAGTGGGGGTAGAGTGGGGCCAGGATCCCTG
Organism: Cynopterus sphinx; assembly: GCA_030015415.1. Taxonomy (NCBI): domain Eukaryota; kingdom Metazoa; phylum Chordata; class Mammalia; order Chiroptera; family Pteropodidae; genus Cynopterus; species Cynopterus sphinx. Next base: position 80,634,439 of record CM057379.1, on the reverse strand, counting down.
AGTGGACTAAATTCCCCCACAAAGAGGGCCTGGATATACGGTGAGCAGGATCAGGTTAGAGATAGGCTCTGGGGAGGGGCTAAGAGAAAGGGGGCGTGGCGAGCGATCGGGGACTCGGTGCTCGCAGAGCTGCAGCATCTCAAGAGGTGGACGTGACCTCGGCGAATGACAGTTCAGCCAGCTCTGGAACACGAGACCCAGGTGCCGAAGAGAGCTCCCTGGGCAGGCCCCAGGTCTTGACCAGGGTGGTGACGAAGGAGCGCTCAGCGTATGGGAAGAGGCAAGCCCTGCGAGCCGAAAGGGGCAGAGTCAGGGAAGGGGTCCCCTAACGGCCTCGGTCCGCAGATCGCGCTGGAGTCGGTGCAGGTGATTGTTGCCAGGGAGACAGCGCTGGTGGAGGGGCTGCGCGTGGCGCCCTGGGAGCGCGGCAGGGGTGTGGCCGGGCTGCTGCAGCTGGTCAAGCGACAGTGCCCAGGGGTCAAGGTGGTACGGCTCACCCGGGATGACCAGCTGGGCCCCCGGGAGCTGAAGAAATGCCGCCTAATCCCCAAGCAGGTGAGAAGGACAAGGGGCTTCAGATGGCCGGGCCTCTCTCCTGGGGCCTCCGGGCGTCCCCCCCGCCAGCCCCTGGCACTGGTTTTCTTTCTCTCACGGCTCTATCGATTAGGGGCGCCCTGAGCCCTGCCCTGGGACTTCCCGTCCTTACCCAGCCCTTTGCCCAAGGGAAGTCAAGCAGCTCCTGACTCCTAGGCGTCAAACCCTCAGTCCTTACTCCAGAAGGTGGGACTGCCCTGACGCTGCCTCCCCTACATTGGTTCTGTCTCCCTGTAAGGACCCAGACATGTTAATCTGAGTCTTCATTCAGCCTTTCTCCTCCTCATCCGACCAACTCATCCGCTTCTCTCCCTTCTACTTCCCTTGGAGACGCAGGGGCCCGCATGCCCAGTTCCTTGCTACTCCACAGTAACCCGCCTTCCCTGTTCCGAGGCTTTGCTCCCCAGTTCCTTCACGCTGCTCTCAGGGACCCAGGCTTTCACACACCACACGCCACCGGTGCCGCACTATCTGCCCTGTGGGGCCCGCGCGTGTGAATGGGGAGTGAAGATACCTTGAGGCGCCGGGCTCGCCAGCCTTCCCGCCGCCAGCCCCCCACAGGGCATCCTTTTGGTTCGATTCAACGCGTTGGCGCTGCTTGCCAGGCTGGGCGCGCGGCTGGCGGCGCTGCGGGCCTCTGGCACCTTCTCGCCGCTGCCCACCGAGGCCCTGTCGGAAGCCGGCGGCGACGTGGCACGCCTCCTGCTGTCACCCTCCGTGCAGCACGACGTGCTTCCGGGAGGGACCATCATCCAGGACTGGCAGCCCTACCAGCCGAGCGAGAGCAACCTGCGCCTGCTGGCGGCCAGAGACCTAGAGTGGCTCGTGGACAGTCGCGCGCGCCCGCGCGTTCTCACGCTGTGCACACGCCCCTTCCCCATCCCGCATGGCGGCGACGGCACTTGGCGCTACCTCAACATCGACGCCTTCGGCTGCGACAGCGCGCAGGTGCAAAGCCAGCTTCTGTGGCATCTGCAGCGCCAGGCCCCGCGCCTCGCCGGCCTCAACGTCATGTGCCAGATCTTTCTGGTGCCCCAATTATGGTCACAGCTGGCTGATTTCTGCCAGGCCGGCTTGGGGCTCGAGTTGGTCAAGGGTTACACTGAACAGTACCTGCTGGAGGCCGACATTTGAGAATCGCACTTTAGGCCTGCCCCCTTCCCCAGGTCCCCAGAAAGCCCCGCTCCTATTTGCAAACGCTACTGGGACCCCCTGCCCTCTATCCTGCTACCTACCCTTACCCTAAGCCGGTCCTTCCCTTTTCCCCTTACTACTCTGTCTACCATTACCATCTTGCTTCTAGCTCCCCCAAATGCCGTGCTATTTCTTTCGTTGCTATTGTCCACTCTTTCCGGCCAAAGAACCGGTCTTTCTCACACACATACACACACACACACGGCCAAAGAACTGGTTCCTGCACAGGCTTCAGAGCCTTTCCCTATCCGTTGCCCTTTCTTGCTTCTCCCTTCTGCCTCCTCGTGGGTAGAAACCAGCAGAGGTGTGTGCAATGCCCAGCATCTGGTCAGGAACACAGCTGCTCAATACGTATTACTTTTTTTCCCCTCCTTTCTGAAGCCCTGGGAACTTGCCCGGTGCTCCCCTCCTCACTGCGATCTCAGCCTCCTGTTCCTCTAGATCAGTGTCCTCTCCCTCCTCTCTGTCCCCCAATCCACCGCTTCCCTAGACCTCCCAGACACTTAGCTACTCATTGCCCATCTTTCTGCCTCACTATTTCTCTTCCCCATGACCTCTCTATCACCTGCCCTGTGTGAAGTACTGAAAGAGACCTGTAAATGAAACAGATTTATAATGCCCCCTACTTTGGCCCTCCATTTACACTTTGGCGATGTACCTTTTTGAGCTGCTCTCTCTGACTGTGGTTTCCTCTAAATTCACAGATGTTGCTGTTTTGCAGACCCCTTCCCAATTCCCCAAAAAGGGTGGCATGAACCAGAGGGTTTGGGCTAGAGAGTTTGGTGTAGTGGGAGGTTGGTCCTTCAGCCCATGTGGGGCTGTTTCCTGATTCTAACCAGGCTACCTTCTAGTGAATCCCTACCTCCAGATATTTCTGGACAGTCTTCCTCTGGTTCCTTAATGCCTTTTGGATTCTGACAGTCTATTTAAATGCAAGTAGTAACAGCTGCATTTGCACAGAGCTATCTCCTACACTAGATCTTCACTTCTACCACAGAGGGAGGAATCAGAGGCTCAGAAAGATCAAAGTGACTTCCCAGTCATGCAGTAGCTGGGAACCTCACAGGACTAAAACCCAGGTGTCCTGAGCCCAAAGCATGCCTCAGAACCTCACTCAGTGTGACAGTTGTAGCTTGAACCTCTTGTTGGACAATGGGCAGTTGCTAAAGATTCTTTGACAGCAAGCACAGGGTTCTCTGGGGATAGAATCCAAGATGCGGGCAGAGGAAAGGAGCCAGGAGGCGGAAGACAGAAAAAGAGGACCGCTGCTGCTTCACCACTGACCCCACCTTTGCAGATGTGCTGCTCTGCCTCTTCTGCCTCCAGTGCCTGGCCATTTTTCCACTCTCCCAACGATGGTTGTCTTACAATAAAACGGACCTTAAGCCTACTCTGTGTCGGTCTCAGTTCTCAGTGGGGAGGCAGGAGACGCATTATCCTCCCTCTTCCCCAGCAGCCTGTATTACAGAGGATCTCTAAGCCCTGTGGCAATGGGGCTAATGACTTCCTTGAAGGGAGCTGGGAAGGCTGCTGGCCCTAGCGCGCTCCCACCCCCACCCCTGCCAACCAGCAGAAAGAAGCGATTGCTCAGAAGCGAGGCGGGCAGCAGCGCGGCGCCTGGACGAGGCCCCAGTCTCCCTTTCCCCTGGACCTGAGAGTAAGCTGCTGTCCCAATTCTATGGGCTCTTCCCTCGAGTTCCCCTTGGTGTCCAGGATCAGCCTCCCTCAGCCCTGCGATCCACTCTCGACTCCCTCGAGGCCAGCGCGCTCGCCTTCCCGATTCCTGGGTGGGCGCTGCTCAGAAGGGGGCGGAGGTGGAGGTAGCCTGGGCGCCGCCCTGCGGGAGCCGCGCTTCAGAGCCGCAGAGGCTGCAATCCCGAAAAGGTACACGCGGGGGCGCCAGGACGTGCGCCGACGCGGGCGAGGCAGCGCAAGGTGGTTTCTGTCCATGTGAGTGCGCCCATGGGCGTCTTTGTGTGTCTGCGCTTCCGTACATGTGTGTACGAGTCAGGGGGTGTCTAGGTGAGATGTGTTCGGAACAACATGGCTGGTGTACCCCAGAATCAGGTACTCCAAGTGTCTTTTTGATGAGGACGATGCTTGATATGTTGCTATGTGTGAGGATGGGGAGGCAGGAGAACGTGTGTGTCGTCGTGTGTGCAAGGCGTAGCCTCTGAGTCCCTGATCCGCGTCTTGGATTTTTGAAGTCACATTCCTTCTGGCTTTTTACTCCCTTCCAGCATCCTGTGTAAAAGGAATGAGGACTCTCAACGCAAATTTACACTACCCTAGTCACTTCTTCAGCATGGTTCTGGGTGACCCTGTTGGGCTAGATGTGACATTGCATTTGTGAAAATGGGTGTGCCTCAGAATATCAGTGTCACTCTGAGTTATAATGTGCTGTGTGTTGTGTGTGTGACAGGTGGATGTTGGAGGAGACTAGTTCAGGATTATGGAAGTAAAAAATTTCCATTCTCTTGTTGGTTTGTGGATCCCACCTTCATAGCGTGCGCAAGCGCTGTGTGTGTGTGTGTGTGTGTGTGTGTGTGTGTGTGTGTGTGTGTTCCTTTCTCGGTCTCTCCTGTAGCAGTCTCTCTTTGTATCTCTCCTCATCTCTGTCTCTCTCTTCCTTTCTCTGTGACTCATCTCTGCGGTTTTGCCCTCCCCAGCTATCCCATCCCCCACCCAGGAGTGGGTGGGAGTATGAGGGGATGGGACCAAGGGACTGAAAATCAGGGTGAGCACCCTGTTCCTTTTACTTATAATTCCCAGACACACCAGTGGCCCCCAGCCCTATCCCAGTCCCCTTCCCAGGTCTCCCTATCCTACTGAATTGGAGTGAGCTGGGGATAGAGCAATAAGGCTTTCCAATGGGGTCTTTTTAGAGGGGCCCTCAGCACCTTCTTTCATTTCAAAGTGGAGACCCCTGCCCCTCTCATAAAATGCTCCTTCCCTGCCTGTCCCCCACTCCCAAGGCTGACGCAATGAAAAACTGCAGAGGTGAGTCACTGGTTGGGGGGAAGGGAGGAAAGGGGTGGATGGCAAGCTGCAGGGGGGCCTTAAGCCCCTGCTTTCTCTTTCTTTTCCAAACTTTCTCAGGGAAAAGACCCAATGCTCTGCCCCCTCCCCTGGTTTTCCAAATCTTCAGCTTGGATCACTACACTGCTGGACCCCATCATCTACTCCTACCCTACTGGAGAGTATGGGAGATTCAGAAACAAAGAGATAGATTTATATAAACAACTCAGAGCAAACATTGGGGTTTTTCTTAGGTCCCCATCTCAGCTTTGCCTTTTCCAGCTCTGTCTCTCCATTTCTCTTTCTTTCCTGCCATCTTCTTCTCTCCCCATCCCCAGGAACCTGACCAACTTTTTTTCAGATGCCCCTAGAGGTAGCAGGATATGAAGGGTAGCAGTACATCTTCAAGAGGTAGAGTGTGTGTGAATAAACTGACCCAAGTAGGGAACTGGAAAGGAGGGAGGCAGAACAGACCCAGAGATTCAGAGACCATGGAGGGGGGCGGGGGAGAGAGAGAATGTGTGTGGATCCAGCCTGTGGAATCACCAAGACTATTACTGTTCCTGCCAGGGGCTTCCATCTTGCTGCTCTCTCCCCCACCCAATGATGACTTAGTCTCTTGAGATGTCAATTTCTGAGACACTCCCCTAGGCTGCTGGACTAGAATGGAGAAAGAAGAGTGGGGAGTAGGGGAAGAATGGAGAAAGGGAGAAACACTCTGAAAACAAGGAGCAAAGACCTGAATTTAGGGGCTGTAGATGAGTGGCTTGGATACTGAGACTTCATGGCATAGAAATCTAGAGAAAAAGAGTGAAAGTGGGGGAGAGGCCGGAAAGATCAAAGGCACATAGAAATCCACATAACTTCTAACATATACCATTAGACATGGAAGGACCCAGAGAAATTCACAAAGACATGTGTACACCCACCCATGCACACATTATTGACACACCAAGCCAGACACACTTTTCAGACACCAGCAGATGCCCAGACTGGATACGTGCAAAGACTCTTAACTACACAGGTATATGGGCTCTCAAAAAGGATTAGAATGCACACACACTTATACACAGATACCTGGAAACAGGCAAAAACACAGACACACAGATTGGAAAAGACTACATATTTAAGATGGAACACTACTATGCCCATCCACTCTGATTAAATATACAGTTGGTCCCTCAATTCCCTTTCTTTTTCTTTCCTTCCATATTTTATTAATTTCTGTACACACACATATGACATGCACACATAGGTCCTGTGCACATACACAAGCTCACAAGGACAGTTTCTCTACATGCCTGTCTCTCCTCATCTCACACTCGGTCCCTTAGCCCCATCAGCCTCTCAGTCTCCCCTCTTGCTCCTTCTCTCCTTCCTTCTCTCTTGGATGGCATCCCCTCCCCCTCTCCAGATGTCTGAGCCATCTCTCTCTGATTCATCCTCCTCAGGAAGGTAACGTGACCCCCTCCCCATCCACTGCTCTCAGTAACTAGGCTGGAAAGATAAAAAGGAGATGAGAAGAGGAAGGAAGAGGAATAAAGGGAGCCCACAGGGGTAGGGGGGAGGTCCTAGATTGTTGCCTGTGGGGTCTGCTCGCCCCCCTTTCCTTGGCATCTCCACAGTCACCTTAGCTGTTGGTATTTTTTCTCCTTCAGCCTGTTTCTTCTATTTGTTCCAGATTCTTTTCTTCCTTCCTCCCTCTCCTGCCGCCTTCTCTCCTCTCTTTCCTCTCTCTACTCCTCCCCACCTCTTTCCCCGCAGAGCTGATGGGCTTTCTTCTGGGAAAGTCGAGCCACTGATGGAACAGAGAAGCTACTGTTGGCTATAGAGGGAAAACACGTGAGTGAATGAGTGTGTGTGTGTTAGAGGAAAATGAGGGTCAATGCTAGGAAGAGATGAGGAGGGGGTTAAACACTAGCTCTGAGTCTCTGAGCCTCTGACAGTCAACTCTGATCCTGGTTTACAGAGTCTTAGGGCACCGGTGCCCTTTGTGTGCCTATGGGCATCCCTGTGTCTGCAGTTCTTGTGTGTCTGTTGTGTGTCATTGTCACTCCCCCCTTTCCTTGCCCACGCCCCCGCATAGTTCTGTCTGCACCGCAGACCCCCTCTCCTTCCCTCCCCTTCATTCCTGCAGTGGCCGCTCCCCTTGGCTCCCTCCTGTCTCCCTGCCCCCTCCCCATTTCCGTCCCCTCCCACCCCCGCCCACGGCTGGTCTCCCTTCACTGGACCTGGCTCGCTGATGGATTCTCTGCGCAATCTGTGCGTCATTGCCCCCCACCCCCCGGAACCTCTAGCTGTCCAAACCCCCAGCCCCAACCCCTCTGGCAGGAGACACGGACGAGGGGTCTGGTGGCAATAAGGGGCAATTTCTGACCTTGCGCACTCCCCCGCCCCGCATCCCGTTTAAATCTTCCCTTTAAGCCATGGAAAGACCTGGAGTTGAGTCACCCCCCCACCTGCGCAACCCCCTCCCCACCTGGTCTGCTCTTGCCCTCCAAACGTCCTTTAGGGGAAAGCAACGGGAGGAAAAGAAGCAGAAGGAGCGTGGGGAGAGGTGGGCTGAAAGGGGGCACAGCAGAGGCGCCAACATGCGCTACATACAGTCAGCTGGACAGAAGGACAGACACACCTTTTTCTTCAGACATGCACCGACCGTGAACAGATAAGATACAGTGGCACACACATCCTGTATTTCCCCTTTCTCTTCCGACTTAGATCCTTTTCGGTGGGATTCCCAAAACCGCAAGAGGCACCCATTTGCCCTGGCCCAGGGCCGGAACCCCGCACCGCGGATCCGCGGACAGCGCCTACAGGAACGCAAACCATCCCTCTTTTCTCAGGTTCATGCCGTCCTTGGGCGTGTTCCCCACGGTCCATGAGGTCGGGAGATGGGGAGCCTGCCCCTTCCTCCACAACTTTGGAATTCTTATCTCCCCCGCCCCATTATGGATATCCTACTGGTGCCCAGTCAGACCTGGGAGTGTCCCCATCCTATTCCGTTCCGCGACATGGGATCCCACCGCTGCAAGTTGCTCTGTAACCCATGCTCCTGCTTTCCAGCACCTCTGCATCCATCTTTCCATTCATTCTCCCATTGGTTCATTCATTCATTTCTCCTTGTCCCTCCTTCATTCATTCATTGCGCCCAACACCCCCGTCTCGGCATTTCATTCATTCATTCATTCATTCATTTTCCCTGTGCTCTTGTTAGCGCACACCCCTCTAGCCAAGGTCCCCAGTGCGCAGGCGCAAGCCGCATCCTCCAATCGCTGGGGATCCTCCCGCCTCTAGGCGCCCGCCCGCTTCCCCATGAATGAACATTGACGTCAGTGGGGCGGGGAGAGGCCACGTGACCCCGCGCGCTCTCCTTTATAAAGCGGCAGCGGCGCGGGCGCTGTCCAGCGTGCTGAAGCCGGAGGGAGCGAGCCGCCCGGGGCCGCGCGGACTCCGCGGAGCCCAGCCCACTGGACGCCAGACCTTGACCGTCGCTCGTATCCCAGCCACAGCTCGGAGCCGAGGCGGACGCGTCCCGATCTTCCCCTATCCCCACCCCGCCTTGACCCTCTTCTCCACCTCAAACTGGTAAATACGCCCTCGTCTGTCTCTACAACCCCAGGCAGCCGTGGGCGTGAGGGAGGGTTTTCTCTCTTCCCGGATGGGGGTGTTGAAAACACAGCGGGGAGCCCCCCGAAGGGTCCTTGGTAAACGAGGAAGTCGCCTCTTTTTGCTTGAGGCTGGTCGCCCACGCACCATCCGGGGAGTCCTGTGGGGAGGGAGCAGAGATTTCCCCCTTATTCTTGCTGCTTAGTACGTGGGCGCTGGCAATGAGATGGCTCAGATAAGGGGGCGAAAGGCACCGTGGGTGCAGGGGCTGGCGCATCTTTTCATTTACACGACTCCAAAGATCGGCACATCTTCCTCCTTTGCTCCTAAACGTCCTTCTTCTGGGTAAGATTAGGGGAATCAGGGAAGCCCAGATTTCCTGGTTGAAGGTGGGGGAAGAAAATATTGAATCAGAGTGGGAAAATCTTACAGAAATTCTTTCTTTTGCTCCTTCCAATTTTCACAGTCTCCGACAGTCTCTCGATCATGAAATCGCTCAGCTTGCCGGCTTCTGCCCTCTTCTGCTTCCTTCTCCTGATTAAGGGGCTGGGAGCAGTACCCCCGGGGCGCCCAGAGGCGCAGCCATCTCCCCTCAGCTCTCAGCATAAAGAGCCGGTAGCTGGGGACTTAGCGCCCCGGCAGAAGGATGGTAGCACCCCAGATACCCGAGCTACTCGAAATTCAGAGCCGCAGGACGAAGGAGAGCTTTTCCAGGGCGTGGATCCCCGGGCGCTGGCCGCGGTGCTGGTGCAGGCACTCGACCGCCCCGCCTCGCCACCCGTGCCGGGCGGCTCTCAGCAGGGGCCAGCAGAAGAAGCAGCAGAAGCTCTGTTGACCGAGACCGTGCGCAGCCAGACCCACAGCCTCCCGGCGCCAGAGAACCAAGCACCGGCGGCTCCGCCTCGTCATCAGACTCAGGAGAATGGTCCCGAGGCAAGCGACCCCTCTGAGGAGCTCGAGGCGCTAGCTGCCCTGCTCCAGGAACTGCGAGATTTCAGTCCGAGCAGCGCCAAGCGCCAGCAAGAGACAGCGGCAGCAGAGACGGAAACTCGCACGCACACGCTGACCCGAGTCAATCTGGAGAGCCCCGGGCCAGAGCGCGTATGGCGCGCTTCCTGGGGAGAGTTCCAGGCGCGTGTGCCCGAGCGCGCGCCCCTACCGCCCCCGGTGCCTCCGCAATTCCAAGCTCATATACCCGAGAGCGGCCCCCTTCCCGAAGCCAACCAGTTCGGGGAAAAGGTGCCTTCTCCCAAAACACACCTAGGTGAGGCATTGGCACCCCTGTCCAAGGCGTACCAAGGCCTGAGCGCGCCCTTCCCCAAGGCGCGCCGGCCGGAGAGCTCACTCCTGAGCGGCTCCGAGGCGGGGGAGCGCCTTCTCCAGCAAGGGCTGGCACAGGTGGAGGCCGGGCGGCGGCAGGCGGAAGCCACGAGGCAGGCCGCGGCTCAAGAGGAGCGGCTGGCTGACCTCGCCTCCGACCTGCTGCTCCAGTATTTGCTGCAGGGCGGGGCACGGCAGCGCGGCCTGGGGGGTCGGGGGCTGCAGCAGGAGGAGGCGGAGCGAGAGGACGAGAGGGAGGAGGAGGAGGCGGGGCAGGAGAGACGCGGCGGGGAGGAGAGGGTGGGGGAAGAGGACGAGGAGGCGGCGGAGGCGGAGGCGGAGGCGGAGGAGGCGGAGAGGGCGCGGCAGAACGCGCTCCTTTTCGCTGAGGAGGAGGACGGGGAAGCTGGAGCCGAGGACAAGCGCTCCCAGGAGGAGACGCCTGGCCACCGTCGGAAGGAGACTGAGGGGGTAGAGGAGGGCGGGGAGGAGGAGGACGACGATGAAGAGATGGATCCGCAGACGATCGATAGCCTCATTGAGCTGTCCACCAAACTCCACCTGCCAGCGGACGACGTGGTCAGCATCATCGAGGAGGTGGAGGAGAAGCGGAAGCGGAAGAAGAACGCCCCTCCTGAGCCTGTGCCACCCCCGCCGCGGGTCGCCCCCGCCCCCACTCACGTCCGCTCCCCGCAGGCCCCACCCCCCGTCCCCGCCCCCGCTCGGGAAGAGCTGCCCGACTGGAACGAGGTGCTGCCTCCCTGGGATAGGGAGGACGAGGTGTTTCCCCCCGGGCCCTACCACCCTTTTCCCAATTACATCCGGCCGCGGACCCTGCAGCCTCCGGCTGCCTCGCGGCGCCGCCACTACCATCACGCCCTGCCACCTTCGCGCCACTATCCTGGCGGGGAGGCCCAGGCGCAGCGCGCACAGGAGGCGGCGGAAGCGGAGGAGCGCCGGCTGCAGGAGCAGGAGGAGCTGGAGAATTACATCGAGCACGTGCTGCTCCGGCGCCCGTGACCAGCCCCGCCCCCGCCACTGCCACCTCCCCCTCCGTGTTGCTTCCCTCCCATCCCCTCCCCTCCGGGTGTTTGCATGCGCCCGGCCCCCGCCCTTGCCCTGCCTCAGCTCCGCCCCCGCTCGCCTGCCTCCGGGCCGTCAGGCTGTGCTGGGACCTGTCAGACCTCTTGGGTTCAAAGCCCGAACTCCCCAAACTCACAGGTGTCCCGAGCCAGCCCAGGCGGGTCGGTGGTTTGTGCGAGTTCCCTCCTCCCGCTGTCCCCAGCTAGTCTCTCTTGGGATAGCCCCGTCCGAAACTGGAAAGTTCCAGTTGTGTCTGTCTCCCGCCCTTTGGGCCTCCCACAAGCCTCTACACTCTCTCCCTATCGCTGTGAATTTACCCCTTCTTTTTCCTTCTCTGTTGTAAATACCCCTCACGGAGGAAATAGTTTTGCTAAGAAATAAAAGTGACTATTTTATTAGGACTTTGTTCTCGGTTATTCACCCGTCCCCTTGGGCCTGCGTGGTCCTATCCAAGGGGCGGTGAGGAAAATGCCAGCCACAGTACCCATCTCTTGCTTAAATGTGAGGGTTGAGTGGCGGAACCACTTTAAACTATTTGGGGGGTAGAACAGGCTCACATCCAATAGGAAACCCTAAATTCCACTTAGCTTATGGGTGGTGGTGTTTAAAATCAATGTTTCCCAGGGCCTGGCAGAGAGATGCAAAGTAGATAAGCCAAAGTAGATAGGGCCACGAGGAAGGCTCTTCTCTGTGATTCTGGCCACACACAAAGGGCTGGTGGCTCCCCACAGCCCTTAACTGTCCCCTAAATTCCATGGTCCTACATACTTCACAAGAAATATGGGGAGGGAGGTTGGCAACCACAGAAACATCCTGGTTTTAGCCACTTCTCAAATACAACTGAACCATGTTCCACAAAGAAACCTTAGAGAAGTAAAACCAGATCTCCAAAAATTTCTCCTCCCTGGATGAAGGCAGCCCAGGGGAATTTGTTTGGGGTAGGGGTGTCAGATAAAATACTAAACACCCAGTTAAATCTGCATTTCAGATAAACATTGGGTACATTTACATAGAGCACATTTATTCTTTAAAAAAAGATACATTATCATATAAATTAAACTGGGTATCCACTTTTTTTTTTTGGCCCCTAAATCTGGCAACCCCAGTCCTGGGGAAGAGTCAAATGCGTGGTGTTCTCTTCCCCTCCTGAATGATCCCAGCAGCCCTGCCTTCCTTCACAGAGCCCAAGACAGGCAAAGTCCAGAAACGTTTTTCCTTTTATTTTAGAGGAAATGAAATAAAGTCAGACACTTCCCTACCCCACCTCCTTAGCTCCTGCCTCACCCAGAAGAACATAGAGTGAAGGAGGGACAGGGCCCGATATCCCATGAAGCCTGCCCTTCCCTCAATCCTCCCATCCCTCAAAGTAGACAAGGTTAGAAAAAAACTGTTATTCCTCACTGGGCACCGTGTAGAGGCCCTACTGTAGCCAAGAAGGAAGGGAGGGGGGCAGATGAGGGGAAAGGGCAGCCTTCTCACTACACAGATGCCCCCCTCCCAGGCAGAGAAGCTGCCCTGGCTGGCTGTAGGGAGGGGTGGAGGTAGGTTATGGGGCAGGGAGAAGAGAAGAGCCCTGAAAACCTTTTCCCTTTAACCTGATGTATTTATATATTTACAGTTAAAAGAGAGGGAAGAAAATTTGGGGTGACATTAGTTCTTCAAAGGCAGGGAATGAAAGCCAAATAGCACCCCCATCTTGGTCACCTTTTCCTGCCTCCTAGCTCCAAAAACCTTCAGTGGGAAAAGGGGAAACAGGAGGTAGGGGGTGGAAGAAGGGAATGTTTGAGGGTCCTGAGCCCACAGCTCACTCCAAAAGAAGGTGAGGCAGCAGAGGAGGGGCAGCTGAGTCCTACCCAGGAAAGGGCCACTCATGCCCCGCCTCTCCACCAGCTCCCAACATCTCCATGCGGCCCAGGCGGGGGCTATGCCAGACCCATCTCCTCCAGCACACTGCGAGGCGATTCATCCTCCTAAGGCAAAGAGGGTGACGCAGAGACACCAGAAGAGGCAGACAGGGAATGAGGGAAGTGGGTGGGCAAGACAACAGCATCACGAGGACAGAGGCAGAGAAGGGGGAAGCACACAGAGAAACAGGGAGGGGAGAGAGAAGCCAATGTGAGCCCAAGGCCAGAACAGCTGGGGACCCTTCATGGGAGCTCCCCAGCTTCCTGGGACCCCCCCACCAGAGCCAACTATGGCTAGGAGGGGGTCCAGGTTGAATCTACCGCCACCCAGAGAATCCAAAGCCAAGAGGTCGGTGAGCAGGGGGGCTCAGCCTTAGTATCTGAGGGGGATGGGAAACCTGTTTTCCAGGGTTGGGGGGTAGATGATTGAGTCCTTTTTTCAGGGGTGGGTGGGGGTAGTAAGAGGTTGACATCAGGCCCCTGAGGAAAGGTGAACCATACTGCAGAGAGATGAGTCATTAGGGTCTGAGCAGAGCATTAGTAAAGGTTTTGTGTGCCAGGGCGTGCATGTGCATGCGCATGTGTGTGTGTGTCTGTGTGTGTGTATGTGTGTCTGTGTGTGAAAGGGAACCTGGCCTAGTGAGGTGACAAGTTCAATTCTGCTCTTTCTTCTACTGCAGAGATGAGCCCCCTGTCTCTCCCCCTCCTCAGAGCCAGCTCAGGCCAGCTTGCTCATCTGCAGATTCCGGTGACTCATCTTCCTGCACCAAGTCTCAGCAGTGGCACAACAGAGAGGGGGCAGGCGGTAATGGAGTGAGGGCAGGGGTGCCAAATAGCAGGGTGAACCAACAGCTAGGTGTCCTCTACCCCAACCCCCAAATCCATATAACCTTCTCAGAAGCAAATTCTGAGAAGGAGAGGCTCATTTTAAATGTGTGTATGTTAAAAAAAAAAAAAAAAAAAAAAAAAAAAAAAAAGGTAGAAGACACCAGGGAAGAAAAGAATTATGTACCATGTGCACCTTCTCAAATTTTCTAAGTAACCCCTAAATGCCAAGGGAAGTGGGACAAAAGAGACTTGGCTAGGTCAAAACACCCTGGGTCTTGGGGGAAAGGAGGGAAGAATTGGCACAGGCAGGCTATCTGTTACCCCCACCTCCCACCCCAAGCAGTCAGGGCTTGAAGGCAAGCTGGCCAACCGGGCGCTGTGGTGGCCAGACGCCACAGGGAAGAGGGCCCCCTCGGCGGAAGTGGGAAGGTGGCAGCTGTGGCCAGCAGGAAGGGTGTCCAGGGGAGGAATGGCAACCTCCACCACGGTACTCTTCCTCCTCCTCACTGTCCCAGGCTCGTACCTCCTGCAGCAGGTCAGCCTGCTCAATAGCCTTCAGCACACTCTTCTTGGACGTGTCCTGGACATCACCCCCCATCAAAAACTCATCCAAGATGAAGTAGGCCTTCTCAAAGTTAAAGATGATGTCCAGCTCACACACCTGGGAGGGTGAGAAGGCAGAGTTAAATACTGAGGTGCATTCTCACTCCACCTGCTCCACCGATTTTCTTAACATGGCCCCACACCTTCCTCATGACCACTCCTCCCACCTTGAGTTCTTGTCCCAGGTCTATGTCCTTTCAACCCCAAGCCTTAGTACTTGGTTCAGCTTTTCCTTCTCCTCTTGACTTTCTTGTGTGATCATAAAATATTAGCTGCCCTTGACTATGGCTCCTGTTGCCATCTCCCCAAAATCTGTGACACTGTTGCCACCAGCAGCTGGGCTAGCCTCCTTCCTTAGGTACTGTGAGGCAGGGAAGGAGGAGATTCTGGACCAGGAGCAGGGCTCTGCTACTGACCAGCTAGCTGTATGCGTCATTTAATTTATCTGAGCTTCAGTTTTCTCATCTGAAAAGGAGGCATTAACATCTACTTGGAGGATGTAATGAGAAGTAAACAAAAGAACCTAAAAGCACGTAAATTATTAAGTGGAATACAAATTATAGAGTTATTACTATTCTCCATCTAAAATCTACACTGACCGCCAATGCCCAGGCTATATCCCAGATCAGTTCATTCAGAATTTCTGAGGGTAGGACCCAGGCATTACTATTTTTAAAAACTCTCCAGAAGTTTCCAGCAGGAAGTCAAGGTCAAGAACCACTGATAAAATCTGAACATGGCTTCTGTCCTTTTGTGAGAAGTCTGAGCTGAGCTGGATTGATTAAGTGGCTGATTCTGGTCCCCACCCCCACCCCTGGACTGATTAAGGGGCATGGCTAATAGGTTTAAAACTTAAAGAGGGGGATTAAATACTGTTCTCACTGCTCAAATTTCACCTCTCTCTCCAGAGTCCCAGGACAGAGAGTAGAAGGGCCCCAGAGTTTGGAAGAAAGAGAGGACTGCTGAGTATGGAAACCGGGGAGACTTACACTGCCAAAGTATTTGTCCAGGAGTTCTACATATCGGTGGATCAGCTCTAGTGTGATGAGCTCATTGTCTTGGCCCTCGATGGCGCAGCAGAAGTAGAGGCTGGCATATCTGAGGATAGGGGTACATGAGAAATAGCTGGGACAGCTACTGGGCATGCTTCAGGACCCAGGCATTCTGGGCTCAAACCTTCCATTTTTCTTAATTCCCAGCCTAGGGTCTGTGTGGCTACTGGACATAGATGGGGTGGCCCCAGGGCATGCAAATAGTAACTGGCTTGGCCTCTTTGTCTCTCAAAAACAGGGAAGGACCAAGCTCTTTCCTCATACCCTCTGACCTATTCAGTTTGACTTAGCAAAAAACGAGCCAACAAACTCACCTGCTCAGAGAAGGAAATGGAAAGGGTGTGGTGTGTGTGTGTGTGTGTGTGTGTGTGTGTGTTGGGAAAAGTGGTGCAGGATTTATGACTGTTGAATGAGACAGCAAGAGACATGTGTAATGGCAAAACGAGCTTTGAGGCAGAGGTATGCACATGAAGTAGGTGTCAAACTTGAGAAAAATCAAGTGGGGAACAAGAATTTCTTCAAGGCGAGTTTGGAAAGGAAAAGAAGCTGGGGTTCATCACTGTCCTCCGAATGTCCTTAGCTCCCAGGTCTCCCTGACCTAGGGACTACTTATTACTCAGCCATTTAAACTCATTGCCAGACCCCAATCAAGCAGATCCAGGCAGGTCAGAAAGTAGGTGGTGAGTCACCTCTTATAGACTACTTTGAGGTCCCTCCACTCCAGGAAGCTGCACATCTTGGGCTTGCGAGCCAAAACAACCTGCATAAGTTCTCGAACCATCTTCTTTCTCTCCTTGTCTGAGGTGGCCAGGTACCATTTTTGCAGCCTCAGCTTTCCCTGTCGGCTGAACAGCAGCATGAATCGCATCTGGAATGGAGGAGAAAGGGAGAGGCAGAGCTGAGGGTCAGATATTTTGTTCTCTGAGTTTCTTTTCTCCATAAACACATAGTCCCTAGCACATCCCATCTCTCTTCCACTCACAGCTTCCATTTTCTTCCAAATATCAGCCCTTGATCTCAACTCTGGGTATTCTCACCAGCTGGTGCCTTTTGTTCTGGGGGGTGGGGAGATGGCAGAGCTTCTGAGTCTGTCTGTCATTTGGATTCAAATCCTGGCTCTACTAGTTAAATAATTTGCCTTGGACAATTGCTTTGTCTATAGGCTCAGTTACCTGGTCTGTAATGATGGAGATAATAAAAGTACCTACCTTATAGAGTTGTTAGGAGGGATTAAATGAGTTGATATGTGCAACAATGTCTGGTGCATGGTAAGCACCGTAACATATTAGGTGTCACTATTGTTATTCCCTGACCTCTTGCTTCCTAATTGTTTTCCAAAGGTAAGTAAAATGCCTAGCACAGTAACAAGCAGCCCATAGATGACGTCAAAGGGATGTCTGCTTTCTTCCATGTTCCTTCTATCTACCGCCACACTGAAATCGGGTATTTTGTCCCTGGACAAGCTACCTCAATCCTCCACCCCATCCTAGCCATATGTCCCTGCTGATGTCTTCAATACACTGCCCTCATGTGCCAGTTTATAATGCCAGGGAGTATCCTTCACATGCTACTGGGACTCCCAAATTCTATTCTCCTCTCTTAGCCATTCCGGCATTTGGCCATTGATACTTCTCTCTCTTCTTCCTTTTATGGTGCCTCCTGCCAAAGTTCACTCCCCCCCCCCCCATACTCGGTGACCAATTTTCCCCTCAGTTCCTAGGTGGCTCTCCTAGGGAATGTCTGTGGAACAAAGCGCAAGCTGGGTAGTGGGGAGGAATGCAGAACCCTCAATATATATCCTGAGTGCCTCCAGCTATCCAGTTCCAGGGGGTCCAGGCCAATTTCTGGAGTTATTGCCTTCTCCATGCAGCTCTCCTCTCCATGGACATTCCCAGGGCTGGATCACGGGGTGTGGGGGACAGCACTAGTTTAGTAGGCTAAAGATCAGAATTCACGGTTTTTTGGAGGTGAGGAAGGGGGAAGCACAGTCAGCAGGTGAGAGGGCGACAGAGAGGCGCCCGGGAGCCGCGCGCGACGAGGCTGGCGGAGGGGGCGAGCAGGAAGCCGGAAGGCCCGGGTTCCGGAAAGAGAATGGGGTGAAGGGTGGAGAGCGAAGCGCGCTGGAGCCAGAGTTCCAGAGCCGGGGCCCCCGGAGCACGACCTCAAGGCCGCCTGGCTCCCCCACCTCGCCCAGCCTCCAGGCGCGCCCGGCAAGCAGCCCCAGACCCGGGCACGCTCCGTCCCCGCGCGGCGCCGACCCCGCGGGCCGTTCCTCTCCTCCGGGCTGCGCAGGGACAGCTGCCCGCGGGCCCTCGCGCCCCTCTGCCTCCGGCCCGTCTCGGTGGCAGCGGTCGAGACGCCCCGGATCGCGCCCTGCGCGCCGCCCCTTAAAGCAGCCCCCTGTCGCCCCGCTCCCGCGCTGTCTCCCGCCCCTTCGCCCCAAAGCCGGGTCCAGCGGCTCTTCCGTGCGAGGCCGGGCCGCCCGCCCAGCAGAGCGGGGGCTCTGGGGACCCGAGGAGGAGAGAGCGGCGCCCGCAGGGGGCGGCCCCCAGGGCCCCCCGCAGGTGCGGCCCACGCCCCTCGCTTCCCCCTCCCCTCCCTCCCCGCACAGCCTACCATCCTGCGGCCTCCGGCGCGGCGCGTCCCTCTCCGGCCACCGTAGGCTCCACGCCCTCTCGTACCCCCTTTCCTCCTGCCCCGGTTCGGGCTTGAGGCTCCGCCCCCTGCCGCCCTGTCACACGGAGCCCTGCGCAGGCGCCAGCGCCGCGGGGCGCGCGCGCGGCCCCGGAGGCGGGTGCGGGAGCCATGGCAACCGGGTCCTTGACTTTAGCGTTGAGTGGCTCTGTCGTCATGGTAACGAGCCCGTCCGGCGGGCTGGTGGAAGGATGGGGGAGGACAGTGAGGACCTCGCGCTCGGGCAGCTTGGGGGGCGGGAAAAGGCGGGAAGAGGAGTGTGAAATGGATGGGAGGACCATTGTGGTTTGTAAGGAAGCAGGGGTGCGGGCAATTGAAAGGGAGAGCGTGGGAACTGAACGTAGGGAAGGAGGACTAAAGCGAGGAAGACTGGAAGACAAAGGGTGGGGGGGGTACACAGGAGGAGAGTATAGATCTCAAAATAGATACCTACTTAGAATCTGCTAGAGGAACACCGTCTTAGAGTAAGAGAAATGTATAGGCAACGAGGGACGAGAAAATAAAAAAGAAAGGGCCGATGTAAAACTGATGTAAAGAAAGGAGGGAGAAACATGAATTACGGTGAAAGGGGAGAAATAAAGAGAATGCTAAAAGGTTAGCATGGGTCAAAACTAAAAAAGAACATATATAACCCAGACACGAGTGTGAAGATCAGAAGGATGTAAACTGTAGTAGGAGCTTTTTAGCTGAGGATGTGTGTATATAAGGGTATGCTAGTGTGTGTCTCTGTAGTAAAGTGGTTTGCATATAAAGATGTTAAATTGTCACGCTGAAAAATTAATGGCTATTTCTAGATAATTGCTGGTAACTAATGGGGCTTTTATTTTTTAGTAGCACTTGAAACAATTGTTGGTAAGGTCTTACCTGTCCCAGTTTATGTCCTTTTATTACTCTTTGTTATGGAAGTAATACGCTCTAGTTGCAAGAGGATGGGCTTAATTCACCTGGGATGCAATCTGGTCTCTGACCCTTACTAGCCTCAGGTGAGTCATTTAACTCTCCATTTCCTCATTTTAAATATGAGGATAGGATTACCTACCTTGCAAGATCGTTCTGAGGATGTATAGAAAGTATTTGGCACACCGTAAACACTTAATAATTGGCAGGGTTATCGTTATTTCCCTTTTCCAGCTTCTTCTACTACTTTTCTCCTTCCTTTCTTTTTCACTTCCCTTTCTCTTCTGCCTGTACCTTAGGTTTGCCAATGGCATAGACACTGGCTGAACTATCTTGGTGTTGTTTTTTAGGTCAAGAATAATATCAAAAAAGTAAGTTGTTAGATTTAGAAAGGATAAACCATTATGGAGTGAAAAGAAGGAATAGGTCTGTGTAAGAAGGGCAGAAGGCATAACAAGTGAAAAAAGACATGTCCTCTCTCATGGTAGAGAGGAGAAGGTTCTATATAAGGAAGTAGGGAACTGTGAGGTAAGTACTAAAGTAGAGAGTGAGGCAACACCCTGTGGAAGTTTGGAAGCTCTAGAGGTATAAATTCCTGCACTCTTTGGAAAGCCGACACTTTCTAGAACTCCTTGTCTTAATGTGGTATGCCTAGCTGCAGAAAAAAAATCTCATGAGAGCATTGTTAGAAATATCAGTTTTGCTCACATTGAATCATAGAATTCAAGTGGTTTAAATTAGTTAGAAGACTTTGGACCAGATTTCTTTATTGTTCGTGAACAATGAATGTAGAGGATCTATGAGTTAGTGCATCCAATACAGCTGTGTCTGCAGATGAGTTCAGATTTGAGGCAGTGGCAATTGGGAGCCGTTAGGATTGTCTGAACAAGTGAACAACTTGGTGAAAACAGTTTTAAGAAAATTAATCTTAAACTAATGTAGAGGACACTTTGGAAGGACAAATCAGAGAAGGAAGGCAACAGTCTGAAAACCAACCTGGCAATGTGAGATTTCATCCTCAGGTGTGTTCCTTGAAACTGACTTGCTATTATTTTTACTTTGTGATTTTGTTCATTGTTTTCTGGAATGCCCTGCCATTCCCTCCCCACGGACCTAAATTCATCTTATTTGTCCTTTAAGTTTCATTCAAGCAGCCGCTCCTGATGAGTCTAATAGATGCTCTAGTTTAGATTATGGCGATCACAACGTTGCCTTCAATCATTTTTTTCAGTGACTCGCATAGTGTTTCTTTTAGATTTTTGGTGTTTGTTCTCCTTAGGTACTTGGTGGTCAGAAACATTACTTACAATTTTTTATAAGTGCTTCACAACACCCAGTATAAAGTTAAGCTTTTAAATAAATGCTTGTTAAATTGAATGGAGTTCGAACCTTGGCAAGATTTTGGTTGAAGCCACCACATCTGCTTTGCTCCAAAGAAGAGCTTTCCACTGGAGTCAAAGCGACATCTGGTGGCTAGGGGATCAAAGGCTACATTCAGGACACTGGTGTTCAGGTTGGTAAGGCAAAGATGTAAATGCAAGTGACTGGCATGTGAGGGCAGCACCTTTGCTCCCGACTATGACTGAGCTCTGCTCTGTGTTCACAGAGGCCTGTTCACAGATGCCATCGAGAAGGCGTACAGGTACAGTGTAGTGGCGAGGAACACAGACATGCATAACTGTGTGAGGCTAAGTAACAACAACCACAGCAAGTTACTCAACCTCTCTCTTAGTTTCCTAATCTCTACATAAATGTTTACTGCTGTTAGTACAACAAAACTTACTTGAAAAATCACCTTAAAAATAATTTGGAAAGTGGATGGTATCTCCTTGACAAGGAGATAGAATATATGCATATATTTTAGCATTGAGATTACAAACGTCATACCCATTGCTCACACATAGGCAATACAAATAAATAATTCCGCTGTGTGAGGTTTACAAGAAATCTGCAGTAATGATGTTAGAAGCAGATCTTGTTGGTTTTTCACCTCTAAAGAAATAGAGAGAGGGAGAAAGACTTGGAATAGCCAAGAAGGGAGCCCCAGTAAAGCCAAGCAAGTCTGGGTGGGCTTCGCACTGTGAGGCTGCATCATTATCTTTATCCTCAAATATCTGAGAAAAGCAGAGGGCACTGTTAAATGGAACACTTTCTGGAGCAAATGTCCTCTGCAGTGATGAGGGCATTTGAAGAATTCTTTTCTTCTGAGTCTTCTCAGCATGTATGGACAGTTTTTGAACTGTAAACTGCAGAATTGAGGCTAACTTGTTCTGCTTTTTAAAGCATCTTGTGAGAAAAAGTGGCTCTTTCAGTTTCTAAGCAAATACAGATAGGTTAACTCCTCAACAACTAGCCCGGTGCATGGAATGGGTCATATTTTCAAGATTAAGGAAGATGAAAGATTTATCTGGGTCCCGGTGTCCCTGTATTTTTTACTGTTGCCTCCATGACTCCAGCAACCCCTATGAGCCGAAAGAGAATCTGTAGAGGAGGAAGAAATTATTTCTGCAGGAAGATTACTTTAGCACCAGCTGAAGTTCTGGCCACAAATCTCAGTGTAGAAGTATCTCGTGAACTGGATTAGGCCACATCAAGTTTTTGTGTCTATGGTCTAAGCCAGCTAGAAGCAGACCAAATGGCCTCTATGGGTTTTTATCTCTAGTTCTACAACTGTATCTTTGTCCTACAAAGCTTGCCATTTGAATGGGAAGATGAAAAACTCACTGAGGTTAAGAGAATATCCCTCTCTAAAGCTGAGAGCAGATTTGGTGACCACCCATTCTGGGCTTCCTTTCCTCTGGTTCTTGCCTTGGTTCTCACTGGCCTTCTAAGGAGAGAGGAAGACAACCCTTCCAGGCTTGAATGGGCTTTGGGACCCCTCTGATTATATCAGCTTCATGAGTGGAGAGAAAGCTTGAAGAAGGCAAACCTAAAGAGAGGAATTCATTAGGAGGCATCAAACAACCACATCTTTGAACATCTTAGTGCATCATGTTGGAGGTACCCAAGAATGCCCCTGATGAACCCTGAGAGAGAAACGGGAATGGAAAAGGTGGTGAGACGGCCCTTAGTACATGTCGAATGAATGGGGAGTAAGTAAACAAAATCCCTTTCTGGATTTATATCATGATCAAAATTTGTTCCAAGGAAGTCTAACACAAATTAGAGAGAATGATAATGTGAAGGTTCTTTTTAGTTCAAGGTCTGGAATCTATATTTATTCAGGGAGTGGGCTTATTTAGGAAAGTTGTGAAGGCTTATTTAAGCTTAAGTTAAGATTCTAGCCAGGCAAATTATCACTTTTGATTGTTTGTCACCATTTGAAAATGTTTGTATTACTGGAATCACAAAATTGAAGGATTGGGAGCTTCTTAACAGATACTTAGAACCATCACTAGGAAGTTCTCCCACGGATACACGAGCACATGTGCACTGGGATAAGTGTGCAGAGATGTTCATCTCAGCATTGTTGATATCACAATGATGATTTTAAAAAGCCATGAAAAACCAAAATATTCATCTTCAGTACTTAGGGAATTATAGTACATCTCTACATGCAGCTGGTAAAAGAAATAGGGACAAGTGTGTAGACTGTATCATTAGGTAAATAAAGTAGGCTTGATCTTATTAATGTGAAAATAGCGAATCATTTAAATATGCTTATAAATACTTAGCAAAACTCTAAGAGAACACCCAAGAAACTGGGGCCTGTTAAGTTCACACTTTTACCCTTTCTCCCTGTTTGAATTTCTTACTATGAGCATGTGTTCTTTATCACTTAAAAAAGTCAGCATGTCTTATATCTTGACTGCTGAAGCAGTCATCCTGGCTGTCCTTAAACACTTCCAGTGATGGAGAGAACTCACTATTAACTATCAGATGTTTTGACCAAGACCTTCGAGATGGTAATTACTTCCAATTAAGATATGACCTAGATTTCTAGGGGCTAGATCTGTCTGTCAATCCTGTCTTGAGGGTCCTGGAGCTGGATGGCACACAATTTTGACAGACAGTTCTTGGTATTATTTCAGTTTAAAAAATTATTTTTGAATATATGGACAGAAACTAATTGGGGGACATATATCTTCTGGGAAGAGCCTTCAAGATATTAAAGGAAGAGAATAAAAGCTTTTTAGAATGCCATTTTAAGGAAGATATGAAGAGTGTGTATAACAAAAGAACCTTGTTTTCAAGGAAGCTGATATGTTGATGGGGGTAGAGAGTAACATACACACTCAAAGTTAAAGAGTATGCATGAATGCAGGCACTGTTACATACTAGAAGAAGGAAAAATTGGTAAATGCCAAGTGAACAACGATCTTGACTGGATCCATGGGAATATGCTAGGTGGAAGAAATGGTCTTAGTTTGAGTTTTGAGAAATGGGGAGTGAGGGCAGGTTCAGGGAATGGGTGCATTTGGCGTGGAAGGAAATGGCATGAATGGTGATAGGCACTCACAGGGACAGTGGGAATGAGCAGGCCTGTCTGGGCAAATGGAGGATGTTTGGTGGAACCCTCTTTCTTTTTTGAGGATGATGCCCAGGGGGAGAATCATGCCCACACAACATGGCATTCTCGCAGAGCCCCAGCAGCCAGTCCCTGTGGACTCACCTGTGGTAGGTCAGCATTCCTGGTTCCATACATGTATGTTTCCTAATGATCCCTTTCACCCAAAAGAGCTATGAACTGACAGAATTTTTGTTTTGCATTGTGTGAAATGTGGAAAGTAAAGGCAGGAACTGTTTTGGGATATTCTTTTTTATTTACTTTATTTCAAAAACATTTTTACTTCTTTATATATCATAAATGAAAAAGCATATAGTTCAACACAATTTCAAGAACATTGGACTCCACATTTGGGTATCCTTGTGAATACTGTGTGTGGCTATCACTGTCCAGTGCATAATGAAAAAAGAAAAAAAAAAGAACAAAGATTCTTCACTGAAGACACGGTGGGATGATGAGAGTTCTATTAAATTGCATTCATTCGACATCTATGTGCAATTCTTCAATAAATTGGTCTTCATGCCATACCCTTTATCTAGTTGGTTTTCAGAAAGATTAACCTTTAGGATAGTTGAGCCCAAGTTCACTGTCTTGCTCATTCTCATTCTCTCATTCTCTCACTCTCTCACTCTCTCTCTCTCTCTCTCTCTCTCTCTCTCTCTCTCTCTCTCTCTCTCTCTCTCTCATCCATTGTTCACACACAGCATCCGGAAATGACACACTGAAGTGAGTCACCAATATGGCTATGAGTCACCCTATAATTGGGGAAAATTCTGTCCTTCTGGGTCGTGCAGCCCCTGTACTCCTCCTAAATATATTGGAAAAACTTGAAACCGCTCTGTCTTCATACTGGTCTCTCTTACCCACTACATCTTTTTGGTCTTTAAAGTGGGCTGAAGTTGTAAAATCTTGGCAGGGGTTCTAATCCAAGTGGAAAGGCAAGGAAAGAAGAGAGATGGAGTTTGGGTAGCCACAAGGTGGCAGTATGAGCCCCTTATGCTTGCCACCCAGAGGGTTATGGCTGTTAAGTGTCCAGACAGACTCCTGAGATGCAATGACACAGACCACAAAGGAACACTATAGCAAGTTTAAATAATATGCTTTTCTTGATAATCTTTTTCTCTAACAAGCACACAATGATGTGATAAATATTCAAACACACCCCTGGCATCCCATCCCATCCTCCCCATCAGGAGATTGGAACCAAGAGCCAGGCACACATCTCCTTTCTTCCCCATTCCTGCAAAATAAAGTTTGTTGGAAGCAGAAATCTGCTTCTATAAGTAAACAAGTCACCTACACTCCAAAATAATATATGCTCACTGATTCTGGGGAGGGAGACAGTCAGGCCAGGGTAGGTCTTGGTAATGAGCGGGCAGTTGCTCTGCCAGTCCGTAGTACCTCTGAGCTGGGGGAAGACAGACCTTGTAATGAAAGGGTGTTTCTTCCATTGGCCTCTGGCCTGCTGCCAGCCTCCTCAGCAGTGGCAGACAGTGCAAGAGTGACGGCAACGTGACTGGAACACAAATAGCTTCTACCAAGTACACAAAAGCTCCTGTAAGTCTTGTAGTGCCATCCTGCCAGTGCCTCAGTGGGATACAGGTCTGAAGACCTGAACAAGCAGAGCAATGAGCAGAAGCAGCTGCACAAGTGACTCTGCAACTTTTACAGTCTAGTGTAGAGACCTTCAGGGAGTTGTGCTTCGGAGGTCTCTTCCAGGATTTCCACTGAGTAGTTTCACTGAAAAGTCCTCTTTCCCACCTTGGGAAAGGCTGAGGTCTAGGAGGCGGATTTACCATTAAAAAAAAAAAAAAGGCAAATAAATGTCTTCTCTTTCCCTAGAATGATTAATTAAAATAAGTTCTTTTCGTCAGAGTTTCCTCTTCTCTGATACATCTCCAGTTCTGTCCCAGATGAAGGATGCTTTTTCCATGGTCAGGGTTCCATCACTTGGCCCATGAAAAGGACTGTTCCTGAGGATGGAAGAATCATGGAAGATGAGAATTCAAAGGAATGGCAAAGCTCACCAAACTCAAACTTTACAGATGATCTAAGATCTGAGAAGATTAGTGAGATGTCTTGGAGTCACAGCTGCTTTAGTGACTAAGCTAGGACTGGGGTCCTGGCACAACACTATCTGTGATTGAGCACTGCTTCTGAGGAGAGGAAGTGGGACAGTGTTACAGATTCCTTGCCTAGAGTCCTGGGGTCAGAGGGGGTGTCCACACCTGTCTGGTCTGGCACCTGAATTGAGGAAATGGAAGGGGGAGGGTGGTAGAGCACTATGGGTCTTGGGCTTACCTGTGGGGTTGTGCCGCACCACGAAGAGGAAGGGTCTGTCCATAATGATCTCCTCGGGGGCCATTCGGGCTGAGACGGTAATGGCTGGAAGAGATGGGGCAACGTCTTAGAACAGAGGGACATCGCACTGGTCACAAATGATCTGTTGACATCAGTCTTTCGTCTGGCTGTCACACTGGGGGGTGATTTTTAGGATCTGCTGTTCTGCTGGACGTGAACCTTAAATCAGGCCCTCTAAGGCCTGATGTCCTCCAGAAGTTTGATAGGCATCTATCAGCTACCCTCACACAGACACATTTATCTAAACATTTTTGGGGTTTATTGATAAGCAGATTCCTTAAGTTGACTAGCCACGTAGGAACAACCTGGGCTTTCCTGTGGGAGGCCTTTCACATTCAAAGGATCTCAGGAGCCATTGAATGATTGATCCAGGTCCCAGGGAATATAAGCCCATTTTCAAGGCTGAGAAACAAGAGTGGGAAAAGTGCTAAAAAAAAAAAAAAAAAAAAGGAAAGGGTGATGCTTCCCACACAGGAAGAGCTGCTATTCTAGGAGAGGCCTGGTGGAACAGGACAGAGAGGGGTTTGGGTGCCATAGTAGCCCTTCCTGGAAGCCTTGGGCTGAGACTCACCAGGCCTCACTTGAGCCTGACTTACCCGTAGAGGAGGATGCCACTGTGCCTTTCTCATTCACCTTGATCTTCACTTTTTGCAGCGCCTGTGATACGTAGAGAGACTCTTGATCTAAAACGGGTGGATACAAGAGTAGATCAGCCATAGTTCTCAAGGAAAAGCTCCTTTGTCTTAGGGACTCCACGGTCAACCAGGATATGAAAATGAAAGAAAAATCTCTTACCTGAAAAACTTGAGAAGTCCGCCTGGCTTGGACTAAACATGTCTGTCATCCCCAAGTTCTCTAGGGGCTGTCTGAGGTCAACTTCACTCTCCAGAGAGAATCTGTAGGCAGGAGCAGGAAACAGCTTAAGCTCAGGCTGCCTCTGGCCACCAGCACCACTTCTCCTAGTTCCCTACCAGGTATCACCCTGGCAGCCTGACAGGATGTGGACCAATGTGAAAATAGAAGAAGGAGGGCTTGTTTCAAATCTGTTTGCAAGGTCTATCTCCTTGCTGGAGGTTCTATTATTAATGAACATTCTTCTGCAGTCCCCCAAACCCCTCAAACCTATGACTAATTACTTTCCTCAAGACAATAGTTTATTCAGTCTGGCTGGGGTGCCAAGGGCAAATTCTTTGGTAAGGCTATTTGAACAAAAATCTGGTCTGTTGATTGTGTTTCTGAGAGCTAACCCTGAAGAGGACTCAAACAGCTAGGCTTTGAGGTGCTCTCTGTATCCCATCAAAGCATAACCAATTACTTCAATTTTTAAGAGAGAGAGACAGAGAGAGACACAGAGACAGAGACAAACAGCTAACCATCTAAATTCTCCTCTTTTCTAGAGCTTGGTATCATAGTATCTGAAAATTTGGGGTAAGTGTGGTGGGAGGCTTCCCTAAAATTCTGGAATTACTCAGTCTCAACCTTCTCCACCTTCTTTGCTTCTGCAGAAGAATTTTTAAAAATTGCTTTGTTTGAATCTAGCTAGAAGCTGTAGTTCTGGCTGCTCCATCTGCAGAAATGATTTCTTTTGTCTCCATTGTTTGGATGTTGACTTGAGGAGTTGGGGGCGGGAGTGAGAGGCATTCATAAAAGGATGAAGGCAGATTTAGCCCGCCACCTCTATCATTTCTCTAGCCCTTCCTTTGGCTGGCTTTTGCCAGATACTCAAAGGGTGGTATGTGTGGGAGCATGTCTAGAAAACTCCACCTTGCCCTCCAGCAGAAATGGGAGGAGGGATGATCAGAAGAATCTTAATCAAACCCAGGCCAGAGTATTTCCCATCAGCCTCCCACACATGCCTCTGCCCTGAAAACATCATGTTTGGGAAACTCAACACAGGGATGGTGTTTTTAGGAGAGACAAGAGGCAGGAGACAGAAGGGATTAAAGCATTGGTAAATTCAGGGAGAGCAAGGGGCGGCTTACTTGGGCAGAACCAGGAGGCGGGGCAGTCGGGTCATATTCCCTTTCCACTGGCTGATGAGCTGATCATCCAGAATGTTGGTGAGGGCAGAAAGGGGCACCTCTTTTTCATAGGGAGCAGCAATGAACATGCTGAGAGTGTCCCCATGGTAGGGCAATTCCAGGATGTCGTAGTAATGGCCATCAGGGGTAGAAAACTCAGCTGTGAAGACACCAAGATGGTGCATTGAAAATGGCTCAGCTCTTGTTGATTCTAACCCAGCACTGGTTTTTCAACCAGTTTTCCTGTTCCTTTCACTCTTTCTGGAAGCTAGCTCTCCATCCTGGCTTTGGAAGTTCCCACACCTACCACTCTCCTAGTCTGTGTTTTCATTCCTGTTTCCCTTCTGTTCTGCCAGTTCAGTGTCTTCTGGTATTTATTTCTGACTTTTTTTAACCTTCATTCCCCTCTTCCCCATACCCAGCTACTCATTCATTCCAATACTCATCTCTTTAATCTCAACTTCCACATAGCCCTTCCTCCAACAGGGTTTGTGAGCCCCAGGTAATCACACTAGAAACACATGAGGATGAGATACAAGGGTCAAGTGC
The DNA here is from genome assembly GCA_030015415.1 of Cynopterus sphinx. NCBI lineage: Eukaryota > Metazoa > Chordata > Mammalia > Chiroptera > Pteropodidae > Cynopterus > Cynopterus sphinx. The sequence goes on along the minus strand of CM057379.1, from coordinate 80,606,208 downwards.
TCAAATGTGAGCCTGAGAGAGTTGCTGGATTTCAGCTTCATCTTGCATGAGATAAAGCTACTTTCTGCTGCTCCTAGTGTTTCCTACTTGGGAAGTCTGTTAATGCTAGAGTATATTCTATGGTTTCTCCTTCCTTGGAGGGGAACACCCAGGGATGAGGTCCAATAGGTGTGGGACTTGGGGAAGGGAGTCTTGTACTTACTGTAGTTGAACTTGTTGGTCTGAGCCATCATGGGCACTGAGATGGTGCTGCCATCAGACTTGTGGAAGAGGCGGTGGTGGGTGCCTGATTCTGGGAAGGGTGTCTTCCAGTGCCCATTGAAATAGAGGGCATTCACCAGCACCAGGCGTGTCAGCTGGTCCACCATTCCTTCACCAAGTAAGTCGCTGATCATGCCTATGGGAAAACCAGGTGATCATGAGATAAGCATTTTTTAAAATTCTGAGATGGTTCCCTTCAGCTCCCAGGGCTCTCATAGATGTGTGTCTGTTGAAGTCATCCAGTCAGAAGATAGCCTGGAGGTTTAGATAAAAGAAACTGGCTGTTTTCAATCTGTTTCATCTTCCTAAGGGGTCTCAGAAAACCTCCCAGATCACCGCACTTCCTTGGGCCTGGGATCCTGTCTGGGATCAGATCTGGAAACTTAAGTCTTCCTTTACTTTGCCCCTTAAGCTGTCATCTGAAGGATTGTGTGTGCTCCTCATCATGGCTATTACTGTTCTAATGAAATCTCACAGCACTTTTTAGGGATGCCTTTAGAGTTGGTTCATGATAAGGCCTATTTATGAAAAATATGACACTTTGATTCTTAAAGCACTTGGTTTTCTGTCTACAGAGAAGAGAATGCCAAAAGGGAGAGGTTGGATATTTGGGATTTGTTTCCAAATCCCCTTTTTTGACAGGCTTTTGGGTGGGCCTCCTTTCCCTGCCTACTCACCTTTTGTGTGTCTCTTCACCCAGTCATTGACAATGAACCTGGCTCTCTTTATCTCTGAAAAGTCCACCTGCTTGACTGTGGTATGGAATAGCCTGAAGAAATAAGGCATGAAGCCTTGGATCAGCTTCAGATCTCGCTGGACGAAGATGGCATCGGCAATGCTGATCTCATCCTTGTTCCACGGCCCCATGAGTTCCTTGTACAGTTGACGGAGGGCAGGGGCTATGCCCTTCCCTATGCCAAGAAAGGAAAGGATACATCAAGCTCCTGTTCAGCCAGCTCTCCCAGCTGGGCCAACTTTCTCCATGAGGGGCTTACCCTGCCCTTAGGGATGGAACTCTTTTGCTCCTCAAATTGTCTCTGGTGAGAGATTTCATTCCAGACCTTAATCTCTTCTGCATCTCCCTCTTCTCCTTAAAAATCTCAGGCCCTAACCCATTCTTTGGGTTAAAATATTTTTTTTTGTTTTTATGTTATGAACCCTAAATTTTTTTCTTATAATAATAATAATAATAATAATAATAATAATAATAATAATAATAAAATAAAATAGCAGCTGTGCTAAGCATTTCATATGCACAGTTCTATTTAATCCTTACAGCAGCCTTCTGTAGTAGATACTTTGATTATCCCCATTTTGTAGATGAGGAAACTGAGCTTCAGAGGGGTTAAAGTTATGCAGTTTGTTAATACTGGTGAGGAAAGGCTGTTTTATCCCAAATCCACTGGCCTGTATATCCTTTGACTAGCCAAGGGCCACCTGACACAGGTATGGTAGGAAGAAGATGTGATGCTCTCTATGGCATAGCAGTACAGGCATTGGGTTGGCTAAGCTGGAGTCAGCCTTTTTTCTGCTTCTGGTTGGTTACATCCCAGTTCTGTGATGCCTGCATGAATGCTTGGTTCCTACTTTTCCTCATCTCTTACCTTCAATCTCGAATTGCATTGCCTCTTGGATCTGCTGCCTGGTTTCTCCTCCTGTTGTCAGCTGCAACATGGCCAGGACCGAGGCCACCCCATAGGGGGAGAAAACCACATTGCGGTCTTTGGAAGCCTGTGCCACCTGCTGAAACACCTTCACTCCAAAGTCTGTGGCCAGATGGGCTGCTGGAGACTGGTGATGGTATGAGGTGGACACTTCACCAAAGATGAGGGCTAGGCCCAGGGCTAAGCAGGCAAAGACTGGAGACATCTGCATCCTAGAGCACATGGGAAAGGACTTGATGAGGGAGTAGTTCTTGAAGAATTGTGAGTGGGGAGGGAAGATGACACCCAAGCCATGGGCCATGCTTCCTATGTTTGCTTCTGGCACATGTTAAATGAACATGAGGCCAAGATCCATTAAGGAACCACGATGGGTTCAGATTCTGCAATCGTTGCTTTGGCAGGGTCAACTTAGGGCTGGTGTCTGGCAGGGTGGGAATAAACAGAAGGAAAGTGGGGATCTTGGACAGAGGAGATTCTGCGGAGGGATGTTCTCCACTTTGACCCAAGGTAAGAGGTGGAGAGTTTGTTTTTCTCTTACCTGAAGTTCTCAAGGTGCCTTGTGACTGGTGGTTTGTCCTGCTGCTGCTGCTGATTGTGGCGATTTTGCTGCTGGAGAAGGGGTATATCTTGACAGTGCCTTGGCCCTGTAGCCAGATGCAGCTGTGCTGTTAAGGAGACTGTGCCTCCCTTTATACCAGAAGTAGACAGGAAATAGATTAACTCATGGCTCAGCCCCCACCCACTTTCTGGCTCTGGAAGTCTGACTTGCTGAGGCATGTGTGTGCGTGCTGTTGTGTGTGTACGTGTGTGAGAGGGCTCAGGAACAATTGAGCAAACCCAAACTGCCTTGGTCCAAGGACTTTCCCTGATTTTGCCGCCCTCTGCCTGTGTCCTTCTTTCATTGAATGTTATGCCATCCTAACCCCTGGCAAGCACCAGATGACCCCAGATGCCCAGTGTTTGAGATCACCTTCCCTAGTGCTCAGCTTGGGGAAGAACAGTTCACATTTCCTCCTTTTCCTTTGGAGAAATGGTTCACCACAAGTTATAAAAGAAGCTAACAATCCTGTGGACTTTTGTCTGCCAGCCCTGTCTATCCCATGTGCCGAGCGACCTGGGAAGAATGCCCCTCCCTCCTCTTGGCCACATCCCAGCAGCCACAGGGCACGGAGTGTGCCATGTGATTGTCTGGGTTTTGACTGTTTAGGACATGAACCTGGCAAAAGACTCCCTCCTGTCTTTCCCTCTTCCCTTCCGAGTGTTGTATGATGCATGGCTGACTCCCCCGTGTGTCCAGACTATTTAGATGCCCCTGAGGGCTCTCTTTTATGTCAACAGCCCTGTCTGGCAGGGTTTTGAGGTGTGCTGGGTGGGTGGTGGAGCCTGAAAGGGACCAGAGGTTACTGAGGTAAATTCTTGCCAAGGAATTAAGAGCTCAATGTTGTAAGTTTCATTTCTCTGAGCTGCCAGCTGTGACTGGGGAGAATTAAACCTTATCCTTTTCCTCCAGATGCAGACACATGGAGGGTTGGAGCAGTGGGAGGAGGGATAGAAGTGAGGGCATCAATTCCTGGTGGGTTTGTGGGTATGCTCTTAGGGCGTTGGTTAAAACTGGAAGAGTGACCCAAGAATTCTGTAGAGGGACTAGTACATTTGGGGGCCTGGTGGGGTCAGGTACCCTTGTCTGGGTGCCAAGAAGTCTTGCACTTGACCTGAGGGTCCACACACTGTCATGCTTTGTGCAGGTGGTGGTGTTCATCTGGGAAGTATCCATGGAGACAGCCGATAGCAGATTCACAGGAAATTAAAGTGGGTGGAAGCGTCAGGATATTTGTTTTGGATTTTTTCAGTAAACGGATACCAAGAACAACCACAGCTGGATGGCTTTTCCTAGTTTACTCTGCTTCTGCCTTTGTTTTCTCCGTTGCCCCTGGGAGTCAGGTGGGGATGTAGGGTGGCAGAGAAAAAGGGGCAACCTTGGTTGGAAAGTAAGGATTGCTGACCAGTGTTACAGGACTGTTCCCATTTAGCTGGTTCTTGTTGATACCTTTTCTTTTTCTTAGTTGTGGTTCGGAGTCCCTGAAGGAATAATTAGCCAGGAGGTAGAAGCAGTTATCTCTGACCTCTCTTGGGTGGAGAGGACAGAAGTCCAACCCCCCCCACTCATCCTCTACCCCCAGAAATGCCCGCATCATATCGCCTTCCACTTTGGGGGGTAAAAGGGAGACAGGGACATGGGAGTCTGGACTGGGAGTGCCAAGTCCCGAGCTGGAAGAGCAGAGGGTCGAGACATTGCCTGAAGCAGCTGCTTTGAGGCACTTCACTGCCTAGTCTCTCCAGTCACTTCAGCTGAGCCTCCTTTTCTTGCTCCCTCTGTTATTCCAGGAGCCCTTGTCCCTTGCCTTGCCAGGCCTCAGGCATATAAGCCCCTCCTGTTTTCTGTGGATGGCCTGGGACCTGCCAAGGCAACGACCAACTCTGTCCCTGCTCTTGGACCTGATGGATTATCCTGATGCCCTTCTAGAAAAGACATTTTGTTCTCAGGCACAGAAGCCTGGGGAGAGGGGAAGGGCAGGGCAGCTTTGTGTACTATTGGGGAAGGAGTGGGCATTATACTTTGGAAATAGAAAGGGTGGACTAACTAAAGGTCTTTCCCCCAACTCAAAGGGACTTGTAGCCATCTGGTGGATGCATATTAGAAACTGAGGCAAATCCTGGGTCCCATGCCAAAGTTTCTGATGAACTGTGGCCACTAGATGATCTAAACACAGACTTGACCTCGATCCCTGCCAGTTGTCTCTGTAAAACGGCCTTGCATGACTTCTGGAGAACTTCCACAAATCAAGGTGCTACCCGCCCACCCACTGCCCCCCAGGAGACCTTCTTGCAATGCCTTTCTCAGAATCTATCCTGACTCAGTGGCTGTCACTTTCTCTCATTTCCCTGAACCCCAAACTAACAGCCTCAACCCAATCACCAATTTCAAACTTTGACTCTTTTGTAAGGGGTCAAATGGACAGAGTGAGAAAAGTCCCTGCTGTTGAAATAGCTGGATCTCTGATTCCCGGAGAGTCAGAGATAAGAGAGTAAGTTACAGGGTTGTGGATTTCTGGGGGAAGTTCCAGTTCCAGCCAACTAAGAAACATGTTTTCATCTGGCCCTCAGCAGGTGACTAGACCAGACTCACACTTTCCATGACTGTCATTTTCCAACCCCTATACCCCACAAGCCCAGGTTCAGTTTGGGCCTCGGATGCCACTGGTCTCTACCTCTGACCCTTCACCTTTTTCCCTCCAGCTGCCCTCTTGCCTGATCTTGGCTCTTCCCCTCTGCTTCTCTGTCGCTCTCCCAACACTAGCCACCCTTCCTCTTTTTCACTTTCCCTTTCTCGATCTCTTCTCTTCAACCCACCATCTATGAGGTTATCTCCCATTCCTTCCCCAGGTCTCCTCAAGTCTTGGCCACATGAGCTCTCTTCCCCTTTTCCCACTGTCTCTTTTCTGCTCTCTATGACTCAATCCATTTTTTCCTCTCCTCTCCTCTTCCAGAATCCCTTTTACAGTCAACTGTTCTGTTCCAAGCCTTCCTGTGGGAAGGAGAGTGCTGCCTGCTATCAGTTACACAGGCTCCCTGGAATGTTGGAGCAGGCCTCCTGATTCTTGGTGATTTCACTGGGAGAGCTGGGGGTGGGAGAAGGACAGGATCTTTCTAACTCACAGCACTATTTCTGGCCTGGTTGCTCTCCAAACAACACAACACCAAAAATAGCCTGTGTTTGGTCTGGGCTTACTCTGTCCCTTTCATAGGAGTGAGCTGGGGCAAGGCCTGTGTGTCTCAGCCTCTTAAGATCATGACTATGGGACAGCCTGACAGAAAGGGGTCTGCCTTGGCCTTTCCAGGGTCTTTCCTCACTCTGACACCATGCCTTACTTACCTTTCTTCTGCCTCCATTACCCTTTCCCTTTCCATCTTCTCTAGCCCCCACCAGCTATCTCTCTTTAAACTCCCATAACATTAAAACCTGCCTCTCTCTAACGTAGCCCCTGCTTTCCACAGTTGCTTTTTTCTCCATTTATATCTAGTTTCAGGGGCAGAGAGGGCTCTAAGAACTACTTAACCCGGTCCTCTGAATCTGCAGCTGTGGGCCCTGAGGTCCAGAGAAGCTGAATTATGTGTTTGAGGCCACATAGTGGGGGAACAGTGCTCACTGATACAGACAGACCCAGCCTAGTCACAGGTCTGGCACTTAGCTGGTTGTGTGTCTTTAGGGAAAACTTCTGTGACCCTCAGTTTTCTTATTTGTAGATGGGTATATAGATAGGGATTTATAGATAGGTAAATAACGACTTCCATCCTTCAGGGTTGTTGTGAGGAGTAAATGAAGGATTGCCTGTCAATGTCCAACATATTCTAGGCTCTCACTAAATGGTAGCCTCTATTGGTTGGGCAGAGCCAGGACAGGAACCTGGACAGCTTGAGCTGTTAATTTGGTACAATGCAAGCTCCTTGTTTCAGGCATTCTCTTTCACTTCTCTCAGCAATTAGTGGAGTGGATTGAATGCCTGAGAAGTGGATTAGCTGGTTATTTGAGAGAATGGCTGCCAGCCCCTCTTGTCCATTTCAGTCCAGATCTTTCTGTTTCAACCCCAGTCCTGACTGCTCCCACTGGCCAAACTTTGCAGGTTTTAGATCACAAGAAGATTTTCCTCTCTGGTGGAAAGGTCACAGAGGAACCCCTACTGACATTTGACACATGTCCTGAGCCCGTCAGCATACCAGAAATTGGCTGGGGGCTTGTTATACCAACAGGTAGAAATAGAGTTGAGCTTGGCCTGCACTTCTAGTCTTAGTCCTCTTGATCTATTCTCTGCCACCATGCCTCCTATCTCTTGTTGATTCCCCTATAACACCCCATAACACTTTAACCACTTTTATGTACATCTCTTTGTCTTACGGTCATTTCTGTACTCATCCTTAAATTTACTGTGGCCATTGCCATGTCTTAGTTTTCCTTATTTCCAAGAGAGAGGTAAGGGGGCAGTATCCTCTGGCGGGGGTGAAGGGGGTGGCGGGGGGGGGGCTCTCATGTCAGTGTTCAGTAAGCACCAGAGACTTACAGACCTTCTCTCCACCCCCAGGAAAGAATGAGCCTCCTCTCTTGGGATAAAGAGACAGAGGCAGTGAATGGGGCCCAATATGGCCACAAGGGGAAGTTTGGGGTGGGAAAGGGTGGAGTGTATGGTTTCTGGGGTCAATATGACCACAGAGCTTGATGGTGTCAGCCAGAATGGGGCAATGCAAGCCTCAGGGCACCCGGAGGCCACCCTGCTCGGATTCTGTCTCTTATTTCACTTTTCTTCACCTATGTCTGTGATTCTAACTCTATTTCACTTCTCTCCTGTTTATCAGAACTTATTCCTCATTCTCTACATTCCTGAATCTTCTTTTATAACTTTGTTTTATCTTACCCTGGCTGTTATGTGAATCTTGGTTTTCTCAAAATGGCAAAATATTTATTGATAATTAACACTCAGAGGTGTGATTCAGAGAAATATAAACTTTTTTCCCCTTGAACATACACACTTACTGAGACAGAAGAGTATGTACATGTAATAATTAGATAAAAACATGAAACTGTATGCTTCATTGTAAGACTTAGGCTATCAGGGTATAGGTAGAGGAAAGTCTTCCTGGAGGAAGAGGGACTAATGCTGGGTTAGGAGGAAGAGCCAGGGTGGTCTCAGCAGAGAAGTAGAGGGCAATATGGAGGAGGTCGATGGGGGAGGCACAGAGCCCAGGAGGGGAAGGGATTGAAAAAGGCATTCCTATCCTCTCTCCACCTGTCTTCATCTCTAGGGAGAAATCTTTCCCCTTTTGCCTAAAGCATCCCATCTCCATCTTGCTCTCTTCATGGGTTTTTGTGTTACAGGTCTCTGTACTTTCTCTATTCTCTTCCCATCTCCTTGAAATGCATATTCTTGTTCTAGTCTGGATCCTGACTCTGGACACCACCAGTGTACTGAACTGGGCAGAAGCCCAGAAAGACAATGACCCTGGGTCAGTGAGGGACCTGTGGAGGGACTGTGGGTGGTGGAGGTCCCAGGGATGAAGCAGCCTGGTGATGCAGCTCAGATGGAATTTGCCACTGGAGAGCCAGGGACCATTTCTTCTTCCTTACTTCCTCACCATAAGGAAGTAGGCCCTCTCTGCATGTCTCTCCATCTGAATCACCCTGACATATCTCAGCTGGCTTGGCTGGCCGTAACACAGTTGGGCTGCTGGCTTGCTGTGATCGACTGTTTCACTCATGTAGTTTTAGGCTGTAAGGGCTGGGGAGGTTGGGTATAAGGTACAAGAGAAAGGGAGCAGGAGGACCTTAGCCTGGTCAGGGAGGTCATGGGGACAGCTGTCTTCCCCTCATCCTCCAACACAGTTGTTCCTGGAGCAGCTTCTTTGGGGGCTCTTCTGGGCTGGGATTGATGGGACGTTCAGAGAAGTGGAGGGTGGGCACTGTCTCATCTTCAAGGAACTTGCACTCTAGTCACTGTCCTAAGCAGACCCTGTACCCCTATGCAGGCTGGAGGCCACATGTAAGGACTTTCCCAACTCTGCCCACTCCCACTTCCTCATCTCCTGTTTCCTGTGCCCACTTCTTTCTCCAGAAGAACCAGATCATCCTCGTCACTTCCTTCAGCCTCTTGTGTCCCCACTGTTGCCTCCTTCTCCGGACCTCAGAGAGCCCACCCTATTAGGAAAGGCAGACAAGGAGACCCACCTCCACAGAAGTTCGCCTTTCCCTTCCTGCCAAATATTCAATCAGACCTGCTTGCTGAGCTGGATGGGTTTGCTCTCAACACAGGATCCTCTGGTGGTCATCCCTGTGACCAGGCAGTCCTGGCTCTGTTACCAGGGTGGCTGTGAGCAAATCACTTTACCTTCCTAGAGCCTCAGTCTCCTCAGACAGAGGCTGCAGGTCTGATTAAGAGGTTTACTGTAGAAAGAGGCAGACGTGGCCTGAGGACTAGCAGGAAACTCTGGGCGACTTCCTTTATAACCCTGAGCCTCAGTTTTCTCTTCTGCAAAACGAGGGAAATGATGCTATGTCCATAGCAATGTTAGGATTTCAAAGGAGAGCATGAATGAAATGAACAACTGTATGTATCTACAGAAAGAAAGTGATCATAAAATTCAGTTGACTTAAAAAAAATTTTTTTTTCCTTATGTGTCTTCTCTTGAGCCGCTTGGTTTCTTGAGGGTAGAGGTAGGGACTCCTGTCCTAGAGAAGGGTTAGCTAATCAGGTCATCAGGTAAGGAACCCCAGACACTCATCAGATGGGGCTGGGCAGGGTCCACACTGGGGTAAGGAAGGCCATCACAGGCTCTGCCTCATGTAGTACTATGGATGCCTGGCAAAAGCTTTATCACCATGTTAAAACTTTGAACTAAAGCGGATGCTCAAGTCTAGCAATGCCTACTGCCTCTCCTATTCCCAGGACCCAGAATTACAACATGTCCCCCTCCTGAGTCCCTTGCTTGAGAGGGGGTCTTGCTGTGTCCCCCTCCCCCCTCAATCTGTGTCAGGAACTAATAGAGCTGTATGAGTAAAGGCTGATGCAGGCAGAAGAGTGTCTATTAATCACATTGCAGTTCTGCCTCGAGGGGCTACTGGGGGAGGGAGCTGGGGCTTTTGGGGTGAGGGAAGCTGAGGTGGCAGATATGAGGCAGCTCACACCCGACAAAGGGCTCTGGGGCTGGAAGGGCAGGCTGACCTGGGGTGCATTTACAATTCAGAAATGAGACTTGGGCTCTCTCCTGGAGCTGGCGTGTGGGCTAGGGTCTAGTACAGGAGAGGGAAGCCAACCCCCTTCACACTTGTCCCTTCTTCCCACCTTGCTCAAAGCCCCGGGAAGTGCCATGGGCAGGGAAGTTGGTACAGGGTGAGCAGTCCTGCCCACCATCCCCTGCCCTGTGACCACGTTAGTGAATGGCCTTAATCTTAGCTTGTCTGTCTGGGCTCCTTGCCTTCCTTAGCACCAAGTGGGTCTTGCACAAATCTAGGAAGAAATTGATTGAAGGGTGTGAAGTCCAAAGTTGTGGGGTGTGTCTCCATTCAAGTGGATTTTCCTCACATGTCCACCGTGGGCTGGCTCTCTGAGCTCACACTGCCCCACTGCGCATACTGCAGGCCCATAGAGAAGACCTGAAGGTTCTGACCAAAGAGGAATATTAGCGTCCCATTTCCTGCTTCTACCCTTTGCTGTCTTCAGCCCCTGTCTCTCCATGAATAGTCGAGGTCCTGGCTAGTGGCCAGCACTGTCTGGACAGGAGGAAACCGGGATATGAGGAATGGCAGTGGCGGCAATGGTAGGAGTTACAGAGTACACTGAGTCCTCAAGAGCAGAAATTCCACCGGAAAGAAAACAATGCTCAGGGGATAGAGTCACCGTCCAGGGAGTAAGGGGGCAAAGAGAAGGACAGGGCTTTCCTGTCCCAAGCAGATAAACAACCCTAGCTTGGGGAAACTCCATCATGAACTATCTTCCAGATATGAACACTACAATAGCAAGGTGGGGGTCTAGGCACCACTTGGGAACAACTGGGAGAAATGGTCCCATGCACCCTTTCTGGCCTCCTAAGGCAGATGAGATTGTAGGAGAGAAAAACAAGGTCTTCTGCCAAGTTCAGGAGGATCACAGAGAGGATAAGGGCAGAACCAAAGGAATATCTGGCAAAGAAGTCTAGCTATGCTGAGGCTGGTACAGACACAGGCCCCAGATGGCCAGTTGGCTGCCAAAAACAAGTAAGACAACTCTAGGTTCTAGCGCAGGATTTTCAGAAGCTGAAGCCTGTGGGAACCAGGTCAGAGTAGAGGCCTGCCCAGGGTCCCCAACTATGCCTGGTGCCAGTGGGAAAGTTTTTTCTCCTTTCAAGGTTCCAGAAGAAGTCTCCATCTGGAAGGGACAGAAAGAAACACCCCGACAGGGCTGTAGTGCCCCTAGGATCCCTTCCAGCCTCCCAGGCTGGTAATGCTGAAGGAAGGATGGATGCTGAGTGTCTGAAAACCCGTGCTGGGCAGTCTGGATCTGTGTTGTCCCTGTTAATATAACTTATTTAGGCACTTTTTGATCTGCATATTTATTCATTTCTAAGGTGCTGGGGTCTGCATTTCTAAGGTGAAAACTCTAAACTTTTCTTTAGAGTTTTAGGTAAAGCTTCCTTCCCAAACTTTCCAAGATATATGGAGCAGTTGCTGCCTGCCAGGCCGTGTAAGGATAATATACTCATGATCTCAGTTCATTCTCCTACAGCTCAGAGACATGGAGTAGCACTGTCCCCATTCTACAGATTATGAAACAGGCACACAGATGAGTTGAGATTCATGCTCAAGATCACTCAGCTAATGAGAGAGGCTGGCTCCAGGGCCACCAGCTCTTAACCAGCCTCCACTCTGTTTTTCAGTGCCTTGCTTTCCTCTGAATGCCTGTCCCCCTAACCGCCCAACTCAGGAGAGGTCCAGGTCCCTTTTCCACTGTGTGTCCCACGACTCCCCTTCCCATGCTGACTCATTCTGTCAGAACTCTTTTGATCAAAGTCTTGTCCCCTCCGTACCTCCAAATCCACTGCTAAGCAAGGCATGAATTCCAACTCAGTCCTTAACGATTTACTGTTTTAAAGCCTCTCAAGTCATGCTCACTTTAGAATTGTGACATTCTGTGCCTTGCTTCTGTGGTTTTCAGCCCAACTTCACACTAGACTCACACAAACGCTTTTGAAAAATCCTGAGACTCAGGCCCACCTCTAATGACTTGAATCTTGAATCGGAATTCTGGAATACTGGTTTGATTTTGTTTTAACTCGCTCTTCTGAGATTAGGTAGGTCCTTAGGCCAGTTGAGCAAGCGATGTGGACTTTCAAGCACCTGCCTGTCATGGGGCTGCTATTGGAGTCAGGGATTCTCTTATCTCACTAGGAATCTACCTGACCAGCTGAGACTGGCCAGTGGTTCCCTGAGGCCTTGAGCCTGGGTCACCTGCTGACAGGGAGCTATAGTCTCTGAAGGTGGGTGGAGTAGGAGGACATGCCCAGCTGCCCTTTGACCCATTTGCTCAATGCGTGGTTTTTATGCACGGCTCATGTTTGTGGGTTGGGTTTCTGCTGACTTTGGACTTCAGACCGGGTTCTGAGATGGTTAGAAACGGTTTGGAGGAACTGTTTTCACCTTCAGGGTGGGAGGAGCCAGAACATGCCTTGAATGCCTCAAAAGAGCTGCAGGTGAAACACTCAGGAAGGCTCCCTGTGGGAGCTGGCCCATGAGAGAGACCGGGAAGAATGATGGTCTTATCAAAATTGTCATCTGCAAGCATTCCTGGAGAGCTGCTTTGATTGCGTTTTTTGCCAGTGGGCACATAGAGATGCTCAGGCCAGAGATAATGGCTCTGGCCCTGGAGGGACTTAGGGTTCTGTTCCAGAGAAAGACAGAGGTTTATAAGAATAAGAAGTTCCAAAGAAGGTTGTGCCAAATGCCTCTTGAGTGACACATGAGATCAGGCGTCCAGCCAAGAAATGTTTGAGGCATGAGTCAGGTGGAGAAAAGTCTAGAGACCTGGCTTTTGAGATGGGGCAAAGGGGTGGGGGGTGGGGGTGACGGCAGGGGAGGACATGACAGCCTGGAGAAGCAGAGTGGTGTAGGGAGAAGTTGTGTGGGGAGAAAGGCCTGGAAATGCAGAACACTGAAAGGCAGGCCCAGGGATTTTCTCTGTGTGTGGGAGCCTGGAGGAGCTTCCTAGCTCATCACGCATTCGCCTGGACCTGCTCTCTTAGTCAGTCCCTGTGCCGGGTGCTCCTGCCCCTGCAGCTTGGGGGTGGTGATGAGGTCCCCGTTATTCACAGCCTGAACCGACAGCTGGCTCCCTCAGGCCCACTCCCTCTTTCCTAGGGTACAGCCTGGCCTGCCAGCTCACCACTCTATAGGGCTAGGCTTAGAACCAGACAGCCTTGGTCAAGCCAAGGTCAGCAGCAGCTCCCTCCCCCGGAGTCCTCAGTCCCGCAGTGATCAGCTCTGTCAAAGGATCAGGCAGTTTCAGGAAGCAGAAGGGCAGCTTGTCTTATTTTCAAGGTGTAGTTCCTGCAGAAAAGACACCAGTGGCTTTGGAGTCTTAGAAATCTGGGAGCTCCCTTCTCATTCTGAGCTCCTACTTTAGACTAGTGCTGGTGGATGCCATTCTGTTTTGGCAGCATCTAGTGTTTGGTCCCCAAACTAAACTCCCAGAATGTGCTCAGGGGACATTTGTCTTCAAGTCCTCATTTTTTCAGGAACTGGCATGCCAAATTCCATTTGGTTCTTGTTTGCTGGTGGTGGTAGCTTACTTAGGAAAATGGGGGTGGAGGTGAGAGGCAGCATCTGAGCCAAGATGGAAAGCCCCTGACTCGGGAACTCCCTGTTATTACTTCTGAGAAATCTCGAGGGGCTTGGAGGTGAGGAGAAGAGGTCGTTGAGTCTAGCACACCAGGCTGGTTACCAAGCTGAATCAGGCATGTGATCAGCACAGCAGGTGGAAGGTCTAGACCTATCCCTCCTGGTCTGGGCGGGAGTCTTCCTGTCCTCCCTCTCTGACAGGGCTTTCCTGTCTGGTTGACTGTTAGCTCTGCTGTGGAACAAGAGTGTGTGTTTGTATATGTGTTTGTGGGGAGTGGAGCAAGATGCCACTGGTTTCTTGACAAGCCCCATTTATTTATGTGTGAGAAGATCAGCAGATGCAGTGTAAGTGAAAGAGTGAACTTCCCATATGAACTGGGAAGGTGTTCTTATGGGACTGGGTTCTTGATCTGGCATATCTGTCCTTCCTCCAGCTACACTAATTTGATTTTTGGTTTTCCTACTCATCTCTCGCCCTTGGAATGTGCCACCACCCCTGCTTTTCTTATGTCAATCAACTGTTCACGGAGCTTCATAGGGTGACTTAGATTCCACCTTTCGCCCAAAGCCTTCCCAGACTCCTTTAGGGCCCCTAAGCAGTCTCTTCTCTGAATCTGAACACTCTCACAATCAGACCCACACAGACACACCGTTTAATCCTGGATTGTCTTTTGACTGTTTGTTTTGTTTTCCCTGTGGGTTTGTATGCCATTTAGCAGTAGGAACTGTTTGGGTCTACACTTTCCTCCTGTGTTCCCTAATACTGCCCCACGTGGATGGGACTCGGGCCTGATAGCTATGTGCTTTGAAGTTAACATCACCTTCTGAGAATTCAATTAAGAAGAAACCCAGTTTAGGAGAGGATATCAGCCCTCTGTAGAAATTACCTAGGAGATTGTCTGTCTGTGAATATCCCCAATCCAATTAAGGAGACCTGGGTGAAACCACAGAAGGAAAGTTAAGTTTGTGATTGCATTTTATCAAAGCGACTGCATCGTCTTCTGCCTGAGGGAAAACGCTAGCACAAGGGAAATCTCCTCCTCATTATAAAGGGGGCATCCTGGAAGACCCAACTTGGTGCTATGCCGGAGAGTTGGTGCCCTGTCCTGGAAACATCAGAGGCAGGGCTACAGAACAGGTGTGTGTGTCCCAAGGTGGCACGGATGCCTCAGGCTGTCATCCAGCCGTTAGATCATTCAAGGCCCTGGCCGTGTTCTGATTCTACACTTGATAATTACATTCTGAAGTCCCCAGGAGAGTTTGTTTCTGTGCCTAGAGACTGTGGCTCTGTAAATTACTAAACTGGCATTATGGTTTAGTACACTATTATTTGTGTGTCCAGTTCATGTTAGGCCATCCTGAAATCGATTTGTCCATGGTGTGCACATTAGTCAAGAACCAGGTGCCAGGCTGTGATGAAGCACTACAATAAAGCCACTTCATCTGGGTGACCAGCCACCTTCCCCAGCTGGCCATGTCATTTCTTCTCACTTTTATACTTGCTATTTGCATTGATTACTTAAAGATGGTCAAATAAATACTTTCTGCATGGTGGACTGATAGATTGGTGCACAGGGCAGAGGGAAACAGCCCAACTCAGGTGTGTAGTCTCCAGAAGGCATGGGGAGAAGGCTCATGGTCCCAGGGGCAAGGGGAGGAATGAATGAGTAGATGTTGACTGTATTCTCCAGTGTGCCAAGCGCTGAGTACATATGCATTCTTTATCTCATTTATTTATCCCAGAAGCCTGTGGTGTATCTTACTGTGTCCATTTTACAGATGAGGAACAGAGGTTCAGAGAGGTTAAGTAACGTATGCAGAGGTCACCTGGTGAGTGAGTGGTGGAGCTGGGATTAAATGCAGCTCTCCTCACCCTGAATCCCTTTCTTAGGGATATTGTATCTATGTATATTTTCCCCCTCACCCCTCCCTTCTGGTCATATATGCCTTCTGTGTTAGAAAAGGGGCTTTTGAGTGGAGAGATGGACAGGGCATGGAGGCCCTCCTGGAGGGAGCTCTGCTCCTAGCCCATGCCCAGCATTTTCCCTTCAGGGACAAACTTGGCAGTTGGTCCTTGGTTTAGGATTAACTGGTAGGAAATGAGCTTTAGGGAAATTCCAATCTTTGTTCTTCAATGAAGTGAAGGCTGGCATGATGCCCTGCCTAAGAACACCCTTATGGCATATCTCCCGCCCCCATGTGCTTACAGATCACAGAGATACTCCCCTCATCTAAACACCAGTGCAGATGCCCAGCCCTAGCCACGGGCAGAAACCCTGTGAGTGAGGAGTGGCACTGCTTCTCCAGCATCTGGGTGCAGATTCTCCCTGACAAACCCCAGGAAAGACTTCCGCCTCTCCTGACAACACACAGCTGTTGCTCAGACATCCCGGCTTCCTTGTCTGCCTCTCTCACTGCCTCCCCAAGCTCTTGGATGGAGACATATGGCACTGTGTGTCCTGAGCATGGACATGTGTGCCTCAAGTCTCTCTAGCCCTCCCTCTGCTCCTGATGTTCTTGGGTCTCCATTCTTTTCTCCAGGGATCGTATAGGAGCAAAGGCCTGGAGAGGTGTCAGCGCCAGCTGTTGCCAGCCTGAGACCACCTCTTCACCACTCCCTGGCCAGGCGCTGTACAAGAGGCTTTATGGGGAAGACACACCCCACGTCATTTTGGTGATAATACTTTTTATTTTTTTATTTTTTATCTCCTTTCCTCCCAACTTCCCGCATAACCCCATTTCACCCTCCAAAAAATATCTCTTCCCTGAAATGCAGCATTTCTTCAGCTGGAAAGACTTTTCCTGGGAGGAAGACTTTGGAAGCCTGGGGGCAGAGAAGCGGGTAGGGCTCTCCTTCCCTGGCCCTACTGAGCCAGCCTGGCAAGGAGACAGTGTCTTGAAGCTCTCGTGCCTTGCAGTGGGCGGGGCCCTTTTTATGTTCTAGCTCAGCTCCAGGCAGCAGGAAACCCACATAAAAGTGATCTGGGGAGTTCAGCCTTCCCCTGGTTTGGCCCTGGCAGCCCCTCCCCACCCCACTCCACGCAGTCTGTAGGGTGGCAGGGAGAGAATGGTGTGGCTTCTGCCTGGCTCTACAAGGCCCAGGCAAGGAGAACCAGGCCCTGGCTCCTGGACCCCTTTCTTTGCCCCCAGGCCTCCAAAATTCTCCCACCAGGAAACATCTTTCCAGTTGAGGAGAAGCTTCACTTGGGGGCAGAGGTAACTTTTGGGAGTATAATGGGTCATGTGGGAAGACGGTAGGGAAGGAGATCAAGAAAAACATCAACGAACAAAGATGACATTGGGTATGGCTTCCTCAGAGGGCCTCATGGGCAGTGCCTAGGCAGGGAGTGGTGAAGAGCTGGCCCCAGGCGGGTGCCAGCTAGTGCTGACCTCTGTCCAGCCATTTGCTCAGCTCCTGGCAATCTTGCTCATGTTACATAATCTCTCTAATCTCACCTTCCTCACCTTTAAACCAGGGATGATAGTAGTATCTGCCTCTTAGAACTGTTGAGTGCACTAATTAAGATGATACATGGAAAGTCCATAGCAGGTAGAAAGGGGCCTGGCTCAGAGTAAATGCTCCACAGATACTGCTTACTCACTCATTCATTTATTCACTCCTTCATTCAATATGTACTTTTTCCTAAGCACTATTCTAAGGGTGTATGAAAACAGGCCAAGTGTCCTGTCCCTCTGGGCTTGCATTCTACCTAGGGTGGATAATAAGGGAGGACGTAAGTAACAAACAGCATAAATAGTTAAATAAAATAGTATGTTAGAAGCTTAAAGTCTTATGGAAAAGATAAAAAGTACAGTAGAGTGAGATTACTACCTTTTTTCCAGAATTTGGGTAACTTCACTCTTATTCATGTCTCCCTACTAAGGAAAAGGATTAACCTCTTTGCCTCAGGCCGCACTGGTGACAGAGCTGCCAACTCCTTCCCATGCTGGGTCCGACAGGAACTATAGTGACTAGGTTTTAGCACAGATTCACTCATTTGTTCCTTCAACCAACAGATTATTTATGGAACACCTGATTATGGAATGCTCAACGTGAATCAGAAGTTCTTGTCCTGAAGGGTTTTGCAGGTGAGGAAAGAGCTACGCGTGAATGATCTAAGTGAGAAAGTGATCAGGCCTTGGAGAAGGCCAGGCAGGTGCTGCTACAGAGAAGCAAGTGTGCGCCCTGCATGTTGACCCACAGGGCCGGTCCCACCCTGGACTCGGGGCTATTCCACCACAGCTTACTTTGGCTGCTTCTTCTGGTAAGTTAGTAGACTGTCCCTAACTTAGTGTCACAGGGAAGGAAAATACACATTGTTTTTTCCTAGGGGACAGAGATATTTTCTGGGTTGGCCTTTGAACAATATCAAGACCTGAGATCCCCATCCCATCCCACCCATCCAGCAATGAAGACGAATGTTGTGACCGTCTGTCCAGTCGTGTGCCCAGCCTATGACATGTCCCTGTCTCTCCACCCCTACAGTGTGGCCTCTGCTGCCCTTATTTAAGGGCTCATCTGACCCTGGCAGAGCAGTGAGGGGGAGAGAGGCCCATATTGTCTACAGATGTGGCATCTTGTTGCAGACCCCAAGGCTGTGGGAAAAGGTGGCCCTGAGAGCTCTCTGGGACTGTGATTTCTTGAATGCAAAGGAGGAGAGACCCAGGTCTGAGGGAGGAGGCTCGGTCATATGGCTAGGAAACCGAGGCCGTGTGTGTTTCTGACCACAGAAGCAGACGTTCCGCCTTGGGGTTTAGAGCTGGGAACAGGCCGTTCTCCCCACAGTCACCACTCACATGGACCAAGGCGATCGCTCCTGTGCTCGGCCCCCTCAGCTGCTGAGTCATGCTCCCTGGGGTTCGCAGAGGCGCCGCTCCAAAGCCAGGCTGAGTCATTAGATGATGAATTGTGGAATTCTTATTCAGGCTGTCACCACAGCAGCAGTGGGCTCTGATCCCCCACCCCCTGCTCCCCCACCAAGCCTCAAAATATTCTCCTCTCTCTTGTCATTTATTTTTCATCTTGGGGTGGGGGTGGGGTGGGGGTGGGGCTGACAGTAAGCACGAGACTGCAGTGGCTTGCATGGGCTATCTCTGAGCTTCCCTTCCTGTATTTGGATTCTGGACCTGTTGTAGGGACTGGAGCCTGGTCTGTTAGCGCAGGAAAGAATTTCAGATCTCATTTTGTTTAAATCTCTCATCCACAAATGAGGAAACAGAGACATAAGCTCAGGACTTAGAGCTGACTGGAAGGGCAGCTTTGGAGTCCGAATCTAAAGCTACTTACCATGCTCAAGCTTCATCAGGCCACGGTGTCCTTGTCTGTCAAATAATGCTAATGTTTCTACTTTGTAGGGGTTAAGGCTGCTGGAGGTCAGGGGTGAGAAGCACAGGGAGGTGGGCACTCAATAGCTGCTCTCTGATCTGTATTTGATAGGGAGCCAGAGGCTGTGCAAATTAGAAATAAGGACCTGAGATCTTTCCTCTTCCTGCTCAAGACACTCAGTAGGGGCAGGAAGTCCTGGAGGTGCTTTGGAGATAGAACAGAGGGGAGATAGATCAGGCTGGGCCAATAGGCAGAAATTCTTATAGCCCAGATATCTCTCAGTCTTGCAGGGGCTACTGTGGGCTCACAGATGCAGCATGCTAGAAGGTGTCCATAGATGTTCACTTGGTTCCCCAAAACCAGAAAACAAACAGAGACCAGTGGTGGGCACAGCCACCCTGACCTGGCCTCTTCATCCACACAGTCATAGCCCACCTGAGTGTGCATGTGTGCAGTCCTGCCATGCCAGATCACCTGCTGGCTCCTACCAAGGGTTAGCCTGGAAGGTATGCATCACTGCCTAGAGGACCCCTCTGTCCTATAAGTGGGAGTGGCCCGGGGCAAAGATGGGACCACGGATGGTGACTATACTACTCACTCTGCTCTGCAGTGTCCCCAAGGCCTTCATGTTGGCATCTTTGGAGCTATAACAGGGGTGGGCATAATATCTTGTTCTTTCTGGGCCTGGGGGTTGACTGTCCCCCATACCCATGAACAACCTGAGAAAAAGTTCAAATTTTTAAAAAGAATTTATTAAGAAACAGAAGAAAGATATAAAGTATACAATCAAAGAAATGAAAGCGTTTACAACACAGATTTTTCAGCCCATTGCAACTAAGAGAAATCTGCTGGGCTGACACCATGGGACCGAGGCCCCAATTCTGTTTCAACCCTGTCTCTCTTGGCTGCTAATCCAGCCGGTTCAAACTTTCTCTGGAGATAAGTCAGGCCACCTTCAAAAACCTCCCCAAACCTACTTCCTATTTGCCTCTTTATATATAGGCCGTACTCTATTTGGTTCCAAAGATTCCTCACCTGGGCCTTCAGGTGAGGTCCAGCTTGACCCTAATGCACCTTCTCTACTTCTCCAACCAAAGGCATCTGTGGTCCCTTGAAGATCTATTTTTGCTTTTATCCTGATCCATTTAATTACACTATGTTCATGAACCAGCTGGGTAGGCTGGTTCTGTTACTTCTGGTCAAGTTACCAATCCTCCTAAACCTGCATCGGAACTTGGTCTTTCTCTTGCTAGGAACATCTTTCTGAGTGCTCTTTCTGGCAGCTTTCTGCCCCAGCTAGTCCAAGACCACATTCTCCCCAAAACAGAACTCTGTGTCCCTGTCCAAACTCCTGCTTACCTTATGGGATAGCTCTAGTTCCCAGACAACCTGCCAAAGAGAGATGGTCGAACACCTTGATGGTCAGACACTCACCTCAACCCTACCCAGCTCAGGTCACCAACCTCACCAGTTTTCTTGGAAGATTTCCGACTTCTCCCTTGGGCTTCTTGCCCCTGTGGAATTTTATCTCTGTAGATTTATTATATGACATGGCTTTATAGACACAGTAATAATAAGACTAGTAAAAGGAGAGCTATTCCCTCCCAAATTATATTTTCCCTAAATTATCAAGAGACTTGATGACTCTCACCATTTTGAACTCTTCTAAAAGTCTATGGTTATCAATTCTTCATTAGTACCTTCTGATTCTCAGCTGGCTTTTAAGAATAGCGCTGAGTCTTAGCGAGCTGGCCATTGGTCCCTTCAGTTCCTACAGTCTCAGTTGTGTCTTAGCATATGGCTTCTTCAAATTACTGCTGGAATGAGAAATAAAACAGCCTTCTGCAAAGGAGAAGCTGGTAACAGCTCTACCCAGATGTTCTTGAGCTTTTACCTCACCACATGTGCATATAACATCCCATTCAAACTTACACTGATGGAAGAATATTAGGTTAGTATGAGTCAGTTGAACTTTTCGCCAACCAATACCTCAGATTTGAACTTATGGTATGCAGAATACAAAATACTTCTCTACGCTTCTCACCCAGTCCTCACAGCAACCCTGTGAAGTAGGCATGGTGGATCTCATTATCCCCATTTTACTGATGTAGAAACTGAAGTTCAAAGAGGTTAGGGAGCTAGACCAAGATCACACAGCTATTTAGTGGAAGAGCCAACACTCAACCCAGGTTTCTTCTTCCTCATTCACTTTTTAGGCGCTAAGAATACGAAAGAGGTTTTCTACTCCCTTTTCTCCTACCCAGATGAACAGCACTCTCCTTCCACCCATATATGCACAACCTAGAAAGTTCCAAACAGGGAAAAGAACGGTTAATCAAGCTAATTGTCATAGTCCAATAGGAAGTGGGGGATGGTGGTTGTATCTTTCACAGTGTTCCTGATTTTTTAAGATCTGTAGTTAATCAAGAACCCTTTCTCTCAGTGTTGAGTGGCACTTTCTGCGGGATTCATTAGGTTTCTCGGGTCACAGTTATGGTGCTGGGGATTTTACCTCTAAATTAGCTCTATATTATACTTCCCATTTGTTGCATATTTTGCCAGTGTTCTGTGCCTTTCCACCCCTACCCCTTAATGAGGAAAATTTTGTATTTCTGTCAGTCTTCCAATGCCTGGCTTCCCAGGATGCTCACAGCTTCCTGGGAAGCCTCACGGCTCCTGTATGTCTGGAAGATCCATGAGATTCTCTCCTTGCATCCAGGAGACATTTCCTTTCTGAAGGTCTATTTTCCTGCTTTCCCTCCAGGGCGAGCCACATGGCTGGAGCCATATCACCAGCCGGGACTGCAGCATATGGTTTCTGTGTAGCTTTACAAGGCTATTGTTTCAAGCTAGAGGTATATGATCCCCCAGATCCTCCTTCACACACATAAGCAGGACACCCCAATCTCATCTCTTTTGTGACTGGATGCTGCACCACCCCCCGAGAAGCGTGTGGTGGACTGTGTCCACAGTGCCCCCTGCTGGAGATTTTCCATAAGCCAAGGTTTTGGACAACTTGGTTGGCTTTTAAGGTAGCAAATCTCTGGAGGATTAGCACCGTCCCTTCTCTAGGTATTAATTCATTTCACACACGTTTACCGAACACCAACTATGAGCCATCACTGTGTTAACTCTGTAGATAGAACTGCAAAGAAGACAGACCCTCCTCACCAATGCAACTCATCCCATACTATTTGGTTCCTTAGAACCACCACTTGGTTTCCAGTTGGTCTGAATTAGTTGGTGAACTCAACAAGACCTTCTCCTCCAGTGTGATCCCATCACCCAAGGAGACAACCTGATCTCTGCAGACCTTCCCAGGGTGAGTTCCTGTATCAGTCACCAGACAGGCCCCTGCTCTGACAGCTAGCCCTTCCTCCCTGTCATGCCCCAGCGAACTGGTACTCTCCCCCTGACTCCTGCCCCTCCTATAACAGGACAGTCTCATTTGTGCTGAGTGACACATTCACTTGCAAATCCAGTAGCTACTCTTGAATATCATTTATAGAAGTGTGTTTCTTAAAAGTAAGTATTCAAGCATAAATGTTACTTAATGGATACTAATAACTGAAGTAGAAATGTGCATATATGAATAACAGCACAAAATAACTCAAAAAGAACCCAATATCCCAAATTACTAATTACTTACACATTTTGAACCTATTTCTACTCAGTAATGATTCAGACATACTTTCACTTGTTGCTACCATTATGTGATCATAATTCCAAATTCTCTCTCTTTTTTTTGCTTATGATTGCATCATATAACATCATATTTTTAAAAATAGTTTTCATAGTTGCCATACGTGAAAGCAGTAGCTCATTGTCCTAATAGACCACAATCTGCTTAGCTGTCCCCACAGCTGAGCAGTTTACAGTCAATGACTATAATTTATAGGGCGACCACAAATATCTCTGTGCCAATACTGTTTTTCTTTTGAGTTATTTTCTCAGAATGTATTCCCCAAAGTGAGATAACTGAGTATCATAGTCTTTTTTTTTTTTTTTACCCTTGACAAGTATTGCCAAATTGCCTTCCAGGAAGCATCATTTTATAGTACCAGGAGTCTATTTCAACCATGACATATTTTTTAAATGTCTTTTTGCTGCATGCAGTGGTTAACTTTTTGTTTAATCTTTTTGTTTACTAGTCCTGGCCTGTGTGTTTTTCCTCCTGAGTATATAGCCTATTTGGTCCTTTAACCAAGTAAGATCTCTTGGCTCAGCTCTTACTCAGATCAATTCTACGTATGTATTTTTCTCACCTGATTGGTTTTCTTTTAATCTTCATTATTCTTTGCTGTGTATATATTTCAAATTTTTATAAGATTGAATTTGACTACTTGACATTGATAATTTCCTCTATCACTTCGATTATAAAACATCAACCTCCCCAGAAAAAGATTTTCTTTTTTCTCACTCTATGCTTTCCGTCTGGACTTGTCCAAAATCCTTCTGGTTCCCATAAATATCCCATTGTCCATGATTCCTACATTAAGATTCCATTAGGTCATTTCTCAACAGCCCCTGGCTACATATGTCTACTTAAGCTCCACCTTTGCTATGGCCTGTGCAAAGGACCAGTGGTTGTGGCTCACCTCTGACTAGACCCTTCCCTCAAGTTTTCACTCCTCCACCATCCCAGTTCCACTGACAACTTCTCAGTCTTTCTGCCTGGTTTGTCTCCCCAATCCCACCCTGACCTCCAGGGTTGGATTGTTTTTCCTAGCAGTAGTTGCCTACTGAAGGACAAATTCCTTCACCCCTTAGTTCCGCCAAACGAAGGCCAAAATTTCTCAAGGGGAATTTTGCTGGAAAACTAAGGGGAAACTAAAAATAGTCTCCAGAAAACGTAACGATATCAATACAGAAGAAATTGAACATCCTATGTAGTTCTTGGCTTGGTGGTGGCAGGGGTACCTGAGGGTCCCCCTTCTCATACTCAGAACCTTGTGTATTAGATTGCAGCCCTATCAGATTCAACGTTCTAGCAGCACATTTTCTTCACAGACTTTGAGGTAAACACCAATTGGCCTTAACTGGCATCAGTACTTGGTTCCCCATGAAACTCACCCAGTACTGCACTTAGAGACACAATTATAAGAGAAGCCTCTACTTCCTGGCCGTAGATGGTGACAGATGCCATTACCTGCCATTTGAAATCCCAGGCCTCTTCTGACCTGGCTTGTTCCTGTTCTAGTCTGAGGGGAACCCGTTCTCAGCTCTTCCAGAAGGCATGCTCCTGACATACTCTTCTGCTCACCTTCCTAAGACTCTTGCTGGGCTCCTCCACCAGAAATGGTTTTGAAGAATGTGAATCAGGACAAGCTTACAAATCTTAGAAACTTAAACTATAATGACAGTGGCAGAGGGGGTGATGATGACAGGGTGGGGTTGTCACCACAAAACCAAGAGGCACATTTGACTCTTATCACCCTGTCAACCCTCCTCCTCTGCTTCTAAGAGGTATGGTCACGCTACCACCCTTGGTCCCTATCCTTGCCCATCCAAAGAGGGGTTGGCAGTGTGGCAATTCACATTGGAAGGTTGCTAATACCTGTCCTCTGGAATGATCTCAGCTGTTATATCCCATGGCAGCCCTGCCTCTGTCCGCCCTCCCTCTCCCTCCCTAGTCCCACCCAGTTCCATCCCATCCCCAGCCCTTTAACTGTCGGGAGAGCGAACCCGAAAGATGTGGATGGTCCCGTTACTGAGGGACACAACCAGGTACCTGCCATCTACCATGGTGGTCACCCGGGGCTTTTCCAGGCCATGATAGGCTGTCAGGAAGTCTCCGAGCAGTGACCCCTTTGGGTCCAGGATCACTACCTTGTTGACCTCTCGAAGGGTCAGAAAGATGTAGCCCTTTTTATCCACAGATACGGAGCCTGGCTGGCAGCCATGCAGGCCTGGTCCCCCATACTCTCCAATCACTTGACCCAGCCCATCACAGACCACCACACTATTCTGTTGCCAGTCTGACCCCACAAAATTGCCCTGGGGGCTAGTGGTCAGAAACACCAGTGCTCGCAGGCCCCGGCTGGCCTTGCCCCCAGGGATAAACCGGGTAGCCAGGCTGCCTTCCATATTGTATACCTCTACGTGGCCTGACACGCTGACGGCCACCCGGTCACCACTTGGCATTGCAGCCACAGCGTGGCTCGCTTGGGAGAGGCTCAGAGCCCGGCGCCACTGCACCTCACCATCAGGGCTGATGAGATAGAGCCGAGCACCAGCTGAGAAGGCCACTGCACCCTGCAGGGCGGCCACGCTGCATGGGGAACAGCCCTCAGGGACGGGCACGGCTCCCTTGTAGTCACCATTGAGAGAGAAACGCTTCAGAGCCCTGTTCTGCTCATCTGCTACCAGGATCTCCCGGGGGCCAAAGGGACAGAGCCCAGTGATCCGGGGAGACCGCTTGTCTCCAGGCATCCGCGTGGGGAAACTGCAGGAAAATATGGGCCTGGGGAGGAGGCCAGAGCCCTCTAGGTTTGGCCCAGGTGCTGGGCTGGGCTCCCGGGAAATTGATTTGAGCCTGCCTTTGAACTTCCTCTTCTTGTTGGTTCGGCCACCCCTTGGGGTCTGGGCTCCTCCATCTTCTTGGGGAGTCTGGGATCTGTCCTCTTTTGGGGTTTGGGCTCTCTCCACCTTTGGAGTCTGGGCTCCATCTTCCTGGGGTAGCTGGACTCTGTCCTCCTTTGGGGTCTGGGCTCCATCTCTACTCTGGGGCTGGACTATACCTTGTCTCTCTGTCTTGGCTCCATCCTCCCTCTGGCCCAGGGTTTCTTCACCTCCCTGGTTTCCAGCTCCATCTTTCTCACTGTCCTTCTGGGGCTGCTGCTTCTCAAAGGAGAGCCATAGCAGGTGACAGTTCTTGTCCAGGAGCCCAGGATGGAGCTCCAGCTGGGGCAGCAGAAAGGGGGGTAGTCCAGGCATCCAAGGACAACCTTGCAGCTGCCGGAGCCTCTGGGCAATCGCCCCCTCCAGCGAGAGTATCTCGGCCTCACGACCCAGGCTGAGCACCCTACGAGCAAAGGCAGCCGCTGCCCTGGCCACTTGCTCCCGGCCCTCCAGCTCCCCCAGCCTATCCCGAGCAGCCTCCTCGGCAGCCTCCACATGGGCCCGGAGCTGCCCCAGCACTTCCTTCTTCTGGGCCAGGAGGGCCCGGAGGACTCCCTCAGTGGCCTCTTCCACCTGTGTCCCTACCTTGGCTGCATGCTCCCGCAGCCCGGCCAGGGCTTCCTTTTCCACCGTTCGGGCAGCCTCTAGCTCAGCCAGGTTCTTATCTACACCTGACAGTAGCTCTTCAAGGCCTGGCCTCCGGGCACGCACAGCCTCAGCCAGAGGCAGGCAGGGATGGTCCAGGTGGGGGTCCAGGCGGCACTCACGGCACAGCAGCTGGGAGCAGGGCTGGCAAAGGAAGCGTAGGGCCTCCCCTGGGTGCTGGGGACACTGGGCCGCCTGGCGCTCCCGGGCCTCCTCGTCATACCACCCTGCCCTGTAGCCCACCAGATCCACCACTCGATGGGTGTGAGTCTGTCGGGTGCAGCGGTGCCCATCGGCACAGGCCTGGCACAAGTCATCAGCACAGTCCAGGCACCGGGCCGTGGCAGGCCCCCCGGCACTCGCACCCCCCATCAGAGGGCACAGTGCACAGGCAGGCTTCCCCGCACGCAGGTCTCCACCTGCCCGGGCCCTCACCAAATCCAGGAGCCCGTTGACAAAGAAGTTGGTCTTGAAAGCAGCCACTCCTGCTGGCGGCACGGGCACATTTTCTCGGCACTCGGGGCATCGGAGGTGGCCGCCCTCAGCCAGCTGGGCCAGGCAGTCCTGGCAGTAGGTGTGCAGGCAGGGCAAGGTTTTGGGCACCCGCAGCTGCTCTAGGCAGATTTTGCAAGCCAGGAAGTCGCTGCTCAGGGCCTCCAGCAGCGAGGGTGAGGATCCCTGGGACACCATGCTGCAAATGAGGGGTCAGGGTCAGAGAGCAGAGGGCACTTCCACAGTGCCTCCAGCCTGCCCTCCTGCCTCTCCCACTCTCCTCAAGCCCCAACTGGTCCAGAGTCTCACCTGAAGGGCCAGGATTTTTCTTCTGGTCTTCTGGGGCCTCTGGCCACTTGCTCTTGAGCTAGGGAGTTGCCCTCCTCCTTGCATACATTCAGCAAATGTGAAAAGTCAGTGCTGCTTCAGTGTGTCAAGAGATGCAAGAAACGACAAGACCAAGACCCTGGCCTTAGAGAGCTGATAGTGTAATTAGTGCCCTCATCTGACAGGCCTTGTGGCAAATGTGGTCCAAGCCCCTGTGTGAATAGGTCCGGGGGGTCCTGCTGGGGCAGGGGTGATGTGCTGGGAATACAACAGAGGATCCAGGTGGGCAGAGTCGTCTTAACTCCTGGCAGTTGGGGCAGTATAGGGGCCCCAATTTCCCCAGCCTGTACACCTGTCTTCTTCTAGACCCTGAGAGCAGCATCTGAGAGCTGCCCTGACTTTCCTGAAATGGGTTCTGGAGCAGGAGGCAGGAAGGCTCAGGGGAAGGGACTGCTCGAATTTGGGGTCACTGTAGCCTCTGCTTCAACTCCCAGAGTCCTTTTCTTTCAGCCTTTACTGTTGCAAGAAGCCCTTTGCTCTCCTAGAAATCTTTGAAGGGTCTGCGTTGTGTGAGGTTCATCTGTAAATCCCCCCAGCTCCCAACACAGTGGCTATGAAACACTTGATGAAGGGATTTGGGGAATTTCCCCAAACTTCCGGAAAGTGGGGGCTGGGAGGAGAGCTCATAGTGGGAGGGAGTCTTTCCCAGGGAAGCCTCAGACTTCCCCATGGGGTGAGGTGGAGGTGGCGCCGGCCCAGACTCCCCTCTCCTCCTGCCTTCCGGGTCCCTCTCTCCACCTCCCCCGCCCTTCCTCTTCCTCCCGCGCTCTGCCTCCCTTCCCCCACTCCCCCCAGTTCAGCTCTTCCTTTACTTGCCCTCCCTGTCCCCCTCCTTACCTGTCCTGGGCTGACCTTGGGCTCCAGGACCGGGAGTGGGGGGCCAAGGCCTGGAAGCGGCTGTTGCCCAGTGCCTGAAAGAGAAACAAAACTGAAACTAATTACACTTGTGCAACTTCCGTCCCAGCCCCGGGACAGCGACTTGCACAGCCTCAGGCCCCGCCTTCTTCCCCACCCCAGCCTGGACCTCTTCCTGGGGGGGCCCCCATCCCAGCAGGGACTGGCTTCCTCCAGCAGACTCCAGGGTCGCCTGTCAGTTTTGGCCTCAGGACTTGTTCAGCCAGCTAAGTGCGTGTGTCGCAAACGCAGGGAACTGCCTGAGGATGCAGTTCTGAGATCATCTGTGATTCAGAGCCCAGTCCTCAGGCCAGGTTTCCAGCACTTGCAGCTTATCTGCAAACCCAGTCCCAGGTGAGGCCTTTTGGTGCCTGTAACCCTTTGCTGAGCTACGGGAGAGGCTGTGGGAACCAGATAAGGGGCTCCTTCTGAGGAAGGCAGCAAAGGCTTCCTGGAGGCCCCCCTTGAGATGAATTTGAAGCGTGAGCACAGTTTGGGAGATAGATGGAGAAGAGCACAGGGAAGAGTGTTCTGGGAATCAATAACATCAAGTATATAGGCACAGATGAATGAAAGACAACTTTCTAGGTGGCTCCACCTAGGAGATGCTTTGTGGGAAGGGGACATGTGAGTGGTTGCAGATGAGGCTATACAGAGAGGCAGCATGGACAGATCAAAAAGGGCCTTATGTGCTACATGCAGGAGTCTGAGTTTTATCCAAAAAGCCAAAAGAAATCACTGAAGGGTATTTTCCTCAACATCTTTTGAAATTTGGAAGCACAAAGAAGATGAAAGAATTGCAATAAACATTCATACAACTCACCTATTCGATTCTACAGTTAACATTTTACTATAGTTGATTTATCATATATCTATCCATGTATGCATCTCTTTATCCGCAGTGATGGGATTTTAGCAGGAAACTGAACTGAGGAGAGCTCACTCTGGCAGCAGCTGAGAGAATGGCCAGGAATCTGACTGCAGGGTCCAGATGAGAAGTAGAGGATAGAGGTCTGAGCTGACAGTGGCAGTAGGGACAGAGATGGAAGCCACACATGTGAGCTATTGTTGAAGGCAAAAGAAGCAATTGGACTTGTGATTGGCCCTGGGAAGGAGGTGAAGGAAGGAGAGCAAGATGCCCCTCAGGCTTTAAAGTTTTAGAGGTCAGGAGAAAGGGCTAGGCTGGCATACTCACAGGCTTGTGACTTTTCCATAGTTTTCCATTATATCTGTGGTTTTGAGGAGATGACTCAACAGTGTCCAAAGTGAGATGGGTCCGGGGCTGAAATGACACTATGGAGAACACAGACATTTAAGGGTAAGTGGGAGATGAGCGGGGGCAAGAAGGAGGCTGAGAAGTAGTTGCCAGAAGGGTAGGTGGAAATCCAAGAGAGAGCGGTCACAGAAGTCATCGCTGGAGAACGCTGTATTTCCAGAAGGAGGAGGTGGCTACAGACCAGGTGTTCAGCCAAAATGAGGACAGAAAAATGTGTTGGTGCATGCGTGCCCCTAAGTATGCATATACCTGCACATGCGTATGGCCTCTGTGTGTGCTTTTCGTGCACATTCAATAATTATTTGTTGAGTGACTACTGTGGCCAGACAGCATGCCATGCACTGTGGAATATACAAAGGTAAACGAGATGTGTTCCCTGCTCACAGGGAGTTTACAATCTAATAGGGGAGGTAAAATATATACATTGTGTTATATGAGACAGTAAGACAAATATCATATTAAGGTGTCAAAATAATCATAACAATGGCTTGATTTTAATGGGTTTTTACCATGAACATCACATAGGTTGTTGTAAATATAACTTGATTTAATCCTCACCTGGTGAGATAGATGTCATTATTGCCTTCATTTTTCAGGTGAGGAAACTGAGTTATAAAGAGAAAAAGTCAGTCATTTGAGGCCAAATAAAGTACTATGACAACACAGAAGAGGAAGGGTTTGATTTCTCCCGGAATGGTGGTGTTGATGTTGGTGTGGGAATCAGGAAGTCTTCTTGAAAAAAGAGGCATTACAATGGCTGTCCTACCCCATCTCCTTTAACATTGAACAATTGCTTAAAGTGGCCAGACCCTAGGATGATAGTTTCTCAACCCTGAGAACAGGCTCCTAAACCAAGTGAAATTCAACTACAGCTAACTGACAGGTGTTACCATGGAGACGTGTACAAGGAGGAGGAGTGGGGTGGAGATAGTTCCTGGATGCTGGGGGCTCCTCAACATGATTCCAGGGAAGGTGTTTGTGCCTATAGGATTGGAATGCACATGGGTGGAGGGTAGTGGCAGGAAAAGGGAGATGGGAGGGTAGAACAAGCTAAAATTTCCTGTTTAGAATTCTATAAGGCCTTAAGGTAATAATGGCGGCCATTATAGGATTTTCATTAGGCAAGTTTGGACTTCATTCTGTAGGTATTTGGTGTGGAGTGGGGGGAGAGTGTGATCAAAGGTTTTCAATCTTAATTTATAAAAATAATGATAATTTAAAATAAAACTTAACATACTCATATCATCATAGTAACAAAATAACTATTTTTTTCCGTGTGTATTTTCTTTGTTCTCTGTCCATGTGAAATATATTTTACATAATTGCATTCATTGTATACATATGCTTTTTGTCTACTTACTAACTTAATGTTATATCAACATTTCCTACGTTTCTACATATTTTCGTAGTTATTATTGTTAATGACTGCATAATTATATACCCTAATTTACTTAGCTATTTAGAAATATGCTGGTAAGCTAGCTTCCCCACCTACCAGCTTCCATGATGTTAATAAGGTATAAATATTCCCACCAGGGCTCATTTCATGCTTCCAGTGATTTAACAGCCAGCTGCAAAATCACTAAAACTTAACAATGACCTCTCAGGAGCCAGTACTTTGGGAAGCTTTCAGAATCTTCTCTGTCTCCAAAGTTCTGAATTTCACAGAGAGCACATAGTGCTGGGCATTCAGTGGGCAACTTCACTCTAGAAACATGGTTTCCATTTGGGAGATTGATGATGATGATCCTCTCCCCTCTGTTTCCTGTTTCTTCATCTGGAGTGTCCATCAATCTGATGTGTGTATCTTAAATAATTCCTCTAACTTTATCTTTCTTTTATTGTTCATTTTTTCCTCTTTTTGTACCACTTTCAGGGAGATTTCTTCAACTTAAACTTTCCAACTCTTTTGCATTTTTCCAAATCTGCTGTCATGGTTGTAATTCGTGAGTTACTTTTTTTTGCACCCTATTTTTACTGCACGGAATCAATATCTTCTCCTAGCTCTCTGAGCATATGAATGATAGTGTTGTGTGTGTGGTTTTAGTTTTCTCCACCTTGTATAGTTTCTGTTACCTCCAAGTTGTTTTCCCTTCTTCCGTTTCTCTCTTTTTAGGTGACTGTGGTTTTTATTATTTTTTATTTTAAAATTAGCTTTCTGAGGTATAATTTACATGTAATAAAGTTACCAATTTAAGTCTATAGTTCACTGAGTTACTTATTTTTTTAAATTTTAAATTAAGTTTATTGGGGTAACATTAGTTAATACAATTATATAATTTTCAGGTGTACATTATCATTTGACATCTGTATATTCTGTTGTGTGTTTACCACCCAAAGTCTAGTTTCCTTCAGCTACCATATATCTGGTCCCCTTTACCCACTTCACCCTCCCCTTCCCCCCCATATGTGACCCCCTTTACCCTGTCTACCTCCCTCACCCCACTAGTAACCACTAGTCTATAGTCCATGTCAGTGAGTCTCTGTTTGTCCTGCTCACTTGTTGCTTTTAGGTTTATATCCCACTTATGAGTGATTTCGTGTGTTCTTCAACTTTTTCTATCTGGCTTATTTCACTTTGCACGATTATCTTGAAGTCCACCCATGTTGTCGCAAATGGCAGTATTTCATCTCTTCTTATGGCTGAGTAATATTCCATTGTATACATGTATCACAGCATCTTTAGCCAATCGTCTATCATAGGACACTCGGTTGCTTCCATGTCCTGGCCACTGTGGATAATGCTACTTTGAACATCGGTGTGCAGATATCTTTTCAGATACGGGTTTTTAAATCTTTGGGGTAAATATCCAGTAGAGGGATTGCTGGATCCTATGGTAGATCAATTCTTAATTTTTTGAGGAACCTTCATACTCTTTTCTATAGTGTCTGTACCAATTTGCAGTTCCATCAGCAGTGTATGAGGGTTCCTTTTTCTCCACATCCTCTCCAACTTTTGTTATTACTTGTTCTGTTGATTGTAGCTGTTCTAACAAGTGAGATGGTATCTCATTGTGGTTTTGATTTGCATTTCCCTAATAGCTAGTGATGTTGAGCATCTTTTCAAATATTTGTTGGCCATCTGTATGTCTTCTAGGGAGAACTGTCCAGGTCCTCTGCCCATTTTTTGATTGGATCGTTTGTTTCTTTGTTGTTATTGAGTTGTATGAGTTCTTTATATATTTTGGATATTAGGCCTTTATTGGAGGTGTTGCTTGCAAATGTATTTTCCCATTCAGATGATTGTCTCTTTACCTTGTTGATGATTTATTTTGCTGAGCAGAAGCTTTTTAGTTTGATGTAGTCCCATTCATTTATTTTTGCTTTTACTTCCCTTGCTTTTGAGTTCAAATTCATAAAATCCTCTTTAAGTCCAAGGTTCTTGAGTTTAGTTCCTATGTTTTCTTCTGTACATTTTATTGTTTCAGGTCTTATATTTAGGTGTTTAATCCATTTTGAGTTAATTTTGGTGTGTGGTGATAGACAACAGTCTAGTTTCATTCTTTTGCAGGTGGCTTTCCAGTTTTCCCAGCATCATTTATTGAAGAAGCTTTCCTTTCTCCACTGTACGCTTTTGGCTTTTTTGTTGAAAAATATTTGCCCATATAAATATGGGTTTACTTCTGGACTCTTGATTCTGTTCCACTGGTCCATGCGTCTGTTTTGCTGCCAATGCCGTGCCATTTTGATTTCTATTGCTTTGTAGTATAATTTGAAGTTGGGCAGAGTGATGCCTCCAGCCTCGTTCTTTTTTCTCAGGATGGCTTTGACAATTCAGTCTCTTTTGTGCTTCCATACAAATCTGATGATTTTTTTTGTTCTATTTCTTTAAAAAATGCTGATGGGATTTTGATGGGGATTGCATTAAATCTGTATGATGCTTTAGATAATATGGTCATTTTAACTATGTTGATTCTTCCAATCTAAGAACACGGAATATCTTTCCATTTCTTTATACCGCCTTCGATTTCTTTTAATAGGGTCTTGTAGTTTTCATTATATAGGTCCTTCACATGTTTCGTTAAATTTTTTTTCCTGTATATTTTATTCTTTTTGTTGCAATTGCAAAAGGAATTATTTTTTCCACTTCTTTTTCTGACACTTTATTATTAGAGTATAGGAACACTATGGTTTTTTTTTTTTTTTTTAGGCAAGGCAACCCTTGGTTGACCTCACAGATTGCAAGGACCTCGTCAGTTTACAATTCCTTATTTTTTAAATTTTTTACACCTACAGCACCTGGTCTTTCTAGGTGGTCTCCCATCCAAGTACTAACCAGGCCCAACCCTGCTTAGCTTCCAGGATCAGGCTTGTTCAGGGTAAAATGGCCAAGATGTTATGGATTTTTGACATTGATTTCGTATCCAGAAACTTTATTGTATTTGATTATTATTTCTAGTAGTGTTCTTGTGGAGTCTTTACGGTTTTCTATATAGAGAATCTTGTCATCTGAAAATAGTGACAATTTGACTTCTTCATTTCCTATTTGGATGCCTTTTACATATTTCTCTTGCCTGATTGTATTTGCTGGGACCTCCAATGTTATATCGAATAAGAGTGGCAATAGCGGACAGCCTTGCCTCGTTCCTAATCTTAGAGGGAAGGTTTTTAGTTTTTCACTATTAAGTATAATGTTGGCTGAGGGTTTGTCATATATGGCCTTTATTATGTTAAGTTACTTTCCTTCTATACCGGTTCTGTTAAGTGTTTTGATTGTAAATAGATGCTGTATCTTGACAAAGGCTTTTTCTGCATCTATCGATATGATTATATGATTCTTATTTTTAAATTTGTTTATGTGGTGTATCACATTAATCAATTTGCTTGTGTTGAACCATCCCTGTGCCCCTGGGATGAAGTCCAATTGATCATGGTATTTAATATTTTTGATATGTTGCTGTATTTGGATTGCTGGTATCTTATTTAGGATTTTTGCATCTGTATTTATGAGAGATATTGGTCTGTAGTTTTCTTTTTTTGTGTTTTCTTTGACAGGTTTTGGTATCAGAGTAATATTGACCGCATAAAATGATTTGGGAGGTATTGCCTCCTCTTCAAATTTTTGAAAGAGTTTGAAGAGAATAGGTATTAAATCTCCTTTGGTAGAATTTACTAGTAAAGTGATCTGGACTTGGACTTTTACTTTTTGGTAGGTTTTTGATAATTGTTTCAATTTCCCTACTGCTGATCGGTCTATTTAGATTTTCCAGATCTTCTTGATTTAGTCTAGGAAAATTGTATTTTTCTAAGTACTGGTCCATTTCTTCTTAATTATTAAATTTGTTATATATACTTTTTCATAGTATTCTTGTATGATCTTTTGTATTTCTTGATGTCAGTCTTAATTTCCTCTCTTTCATCTCTGATTTTGTTTATTTGTCCTTTCTCTTTTTTCTTTAGTAAGTCTAGCCAGGGGTTTGTCAATTTTATTAACCTTCTCAAAGAATCATCTCTTTGTTGCATTTATTTTTTGTTGTTGTTGTTTTTTGTTTTCAGTTTTATTTATTTATGCTCTAATTTTGATTATTTCTTCTCTTCTGCTGGCTTCAGGCTTCATTTGTTCTTCTTCCCTTTCTAGTTTTTTAAGATGAAGTGTTAGATTGTTTATTTGGGCTTGTTCTTGTTTTTGGAGATAGGCCTGTAACGATATGAACTTTCCTTTTATGACCGCTTTTGCTGTGTCCCAAAGTTTTGATATTTTGTACTATTATTATTATTCATTTCTATGTATCTCTTGATCTCTCTTTATTTCTTCCCTGACCCAGGTATTCTTCAGTAGCATGTTGTTTAATCTCTATGTATCTGTTATTCTTCCTGCTTTCTTTCTGAAATTGATTTCTAGTTTCAAAGCATTATGATCAGAGAATATGGTTGGTATAATTTCAACCCTCTTATATTTGTTGAGGCTATCTTTGTGTCCCAGTATGTGGTCGATTCTTGAGAATGTTCCATGTACACTAGAGAAGAATGTGAAAGCAGCTGTTTGGGGATGGAAGGCTCTATAAATGTCAATGATGTCCAGCTGGTCTAAAGTGTCATTTAAAGATGTTATTTCCTTATTGATTTTCTGTTTGGATGATCTGTCCATATTCAACAGTGGTGTGTTTAGGTCCCCTACTACGATAGTGTTTTGGTCTGTTTCTTCCTTTAGTTCTGTTAGTAATTGCTTTATATATTTTGGGGCTCCCTGATTGGGAGCATAGATATTAATAAGTGTTATGTCTTCTTGGTGCATGATTCTTTTTATCATTATGAAGTGTCCCTAGTATCTTTCTTTACCTTTTTTATTTTGAAGTCTATTTCGTCTGATATTAGTAACGCTATTCCCACTTTTCTCTGAATGCTATTTACTTGAAATATTATTTTCCACCCTTTCATTCTGAGTCTATATTTATCTCTGGAGCTGAGATGTGTCTCCTGGAGGCAGCATTATGATTGGGTTTTGTTTTTTGATCCAATCTTCAACTCTGTGCCTTTTTATTGGTGAGTTCAATCCATTTACATTTGGGGTGATTATTAAAATGTGAGGTCTTCTTAAAGCCATTTTATCTTTTGCTTTCTGGTAGGTTGGTGTTTCCATTGCTTCCTTGTCCTTGTGTTTCTGTTTTCTTTATTTTGGTTGGTTTTTGTGGGTTTTGCCTCTGGTCCTTCTTGTTTTATGTTATACACATCAGTTCTGAATCTTTGGTGTGTGGTTACCATTATGAATATGTAAAGGACAGTTTTATATATATACAGTTGTCCATTTTCTTCTGCGTGTGCCTCATCTCCATTTCCCTTTGTGAATGTGGGTCTTTGAATCCCCTCCTTTTCAGTCATTGTTATCTCAGTTTGTTCCTATGTATGCTGAACGTTCATTACTATCTTATTATATCAAATCTCTTCTTATTATTTAAGCTTATAATGCCCTGTTCCTAGTAAGGGTTGCACTCCTCTGCTTCATTTTGCCTGATAGTCACTTACTCCTAATTATGGTTTTTTTTTTTTTTTTTTTTTTTGTCATTTTGTTTTAGGTGAACTGACCCCTTTCAGTATTTCCTGTAGTGCAGGTCTTGTAGTAGAGAATTCCCTCAATTTTTGTATGTCTGGAAAAGTCTTTATTTCTCCTTCATATCTAAAGGAGAGCTAGCTGGATACATTATTCTAGGCTGGTATTTCCTTTCACTTAATAGTTTAAATATTTGATTCCATTCCTTCCTGGCTTGTAATCTAATGGGTTTTCCTTTGTAAGTTACCGTTTTCTTTTCCCTGGATGCCCTGGGAATTCTATCTTTGTTGTTGTCTTTTGATAACTTTAATACAGTGTGTCTTGGTGAAGGCCTTTTTGGGTTGAGATAATTGGGTGTTCTGTTGACTTCTTGAATTCCAAACTCTAGCTCATTCCTTAGAGTGTGTTCTTGCAGTGTGTTCTTTATCTCCATGAGGTCTATTAGGTTGTTTTTGAGGGTTTCAATCTCCTTGCTAAAGAACTCATTCTGCTCATCTAGTTGTTTTATTCAATTTCTGAATTTGTTGATTTGGATCCCATTGAGTTTTTTTCAGATGTACCATACTGAATTCTCTGTCATTTAAGTCACATATTTTTATGTCTGTAAGCTTATTTTCTGGAGATTTTTGTCTTTCTTTCTGAGATGCCTTGTCACCTTGGTTGTTCATGGTGTTTAATGGACTATTTCTCCGCCTGGGCGGAGAAATGTATTCTGCCTTTTTTTCCAGAAAGATTTATTATAGTGGTCCCAAGCCTGTTGCAAAGAAGGTGTTTTTCTTTTGGTTTCCAGTAGGTGGCGTCTAAGCCTTTTGGATCTCTGCTTTATATAAAGTCTTATAATGTCTTTTTTTCTTATAGATGCTTAATTGCTCTCGCTACCCTCAGTCTCAGTTCCTGTGAGTGTTAGCGACAATTTTGGTAGTGTTTGCTCAGATTCCCCTGGGGCTCCACGGTGTTCAGTCTCAGAGGGCATGGAGGCATAGGCCCTCTGAGTTGGGGGATGAGGGCTGTGGCTCAGCCTTGGTTTTGCAACTGTGGCTTGTAAAAATCAACTGTTGTTTCTCTGCTGTCCCCGCATTTCTGTCATCCCGTTTTTCTGCCTTCTGCCCTGATGACTGGCACTGCCACTGGCCGCAGGGAGCTCACAAATCTCCCAGGCAGGGCTGTTCAGGGAACTCACTGCATCTTCTCCCCTACCCCTCCTCCTACAGGGAGCACCAGAGTCTGTGAGAGACAGCTGTTTTATTTCTCCCAGTCACCACCCGATACCTGGGGTTCTGACCAGTGGTAGCTCTTATGCACAGATCCCATGCTCAGACGTGCTGGTGTGCAGTTTGGGTGTTTCTTGTTGAGTTTTAGATGTTCAACTTATTGTTGTTTCAAGGGGAGAGATCTAGGGATGTCTCTCACTCCACTTTGGCTCTGACGTCACTTCCTCATCTACTTCATAGTTTTAATTAGGCTCAGCTTTGGAATCTTTCTTTTGTCCAAGATCTCAGGATCTGTCTCCTCCATGAAGTATCCACCATTTTGGCCTCCCAGACTAGTTATCTTGTAGGGTTCTTGAGGAGATTTAATGGATTCTTTTTTTTTTTTTTTTTGAGACTCTGTACATTATGGTCTTTTTGAATTTCCAATTTTCTTAATCTTAGTTGTCAAAATAGATGGGATACTCTGTCCAGTATAGTAATTAGTAGAAGAGAGAGCTGTGTGAGAAATTCAGAAGTCACATAATGTGACATTTTGTTATTTTTAAAAAGTAGTTTGTTTCTCTGCTTAGATTTCCTATTTTTTGATTCACTGTCAACATGTTTTCCCTTAATTCTTTGCAAATATTCATAACAATTGCTTCAAAGTATCTGTTTGCTAATGTAACATCTAGGCCCACTCGGAATCAGTTACTGTTTACTCCTCCATTCTCCTAAGTGTGGGTCACACTTCCCTGTTCCCTGCATGTCTTAAGGGTATCTGGTGCTGAGAGTTGTTGCTGATATAGTTGTTGTTTAGCAACCTGGCTAGAGTTAACCTGTGGATGTTTCTACAGTGGTGTGTAACATCTCTACTTGGTTTTTCTGTTCTTATATACTTTTTTAGTTTGATTTCTTGGGACCCCCTCTTGTATCTTCATAGTTTAGTTGTCATTCAATGATTGAGCAGAAGTTTTGTTCAAATACCTGGAGACCTTAAGTGTTCCAACCTCTGCCAAGTGACCATGTGTAGGGGAACACTTGTGGAGTACAGCTATACTGAAGTCTCCCTCTGTTTTCCCTAAGAAAACTGGCGTGCAAATCTAACAAGATGTTTGGCAATATTTACACCTCCAGACAAGTGTCATTAAAAGAATCATTAAATTCTGAAGGTAGTGTTAACCAAAGAAGAGGCTTGGGTTGTGATAAAGAAGAAAAAAAGCATTTATTTGAGAAAAAAATTGCAATCCAGGTGGCACAGGTTCAAGTAGCAACCCCAACTGTGCTCTGAAGAGAACACAGAAAGGCAGGATCTTATAGAAGCAAAATCTACAAGTGTAGTTCCCATTTTGGTTCCCCATGCAAATGAAAGATTAACAGAAATTGGTTAGATCCAATATGTAAATAAGGAAAGCAAAAACTACAAGAAGGAGGTATAGTCCATATATGTCCATGCAGCACATGTTCCAGGACTTTTATGGTTTAGTCTTACTCTGGGTTTAGCAATGGGTTAGCAACTTAATAGCAGTTCTGAGAATTGAGGCATATGGTGTGCATAAGCCCCACTCCCCAGTGGTCTCCTTTACTCAGTTTTTAAGTGACTCTCTTAGCAATGCCTTTTCCATTTTATTTTCCCCTTTCCTAGTAGTTATGCTCCAAAGTAGTTTAAAATGAAGTTATTTTATAATATTCACTTAAAAGTCAAATTATCGTGTTAGACCCAGACTGTGGCCCTGGCATCTGTGCTTCTGCCATCCAGCACAGCTAACAAAGTGGGTTTGGTGTCTACTTATGTGTGCATCCTGCTTAGGTCTGCATATCCAAAATCCATTGAGCTGGAGGTGTTCACTCTTGCTGAGAAGTATGACTGATGCTTATCTCATGTTCCAAAGAAATCATTCCTACCTCCTGCTGTCCAGGTGAGACTAGCAGCAGTGTCCAACTTCCTGCTCACTTTCTGGATTACAGAGCTGCCAGACTCAGTCCCAATATTCTTGTTGACATGAAGTTAAAATTCAGTCAGTCTTACAGCAACCAAAATTGCTTTGAGTCACTCAAAATCCATCTGGTCCCCAGCCAGCCAGCCCTCATAGCCCAGCACCAGAGGCCCCAGTGACAGCAAATCCTGCATTGCAGCCCAAGTTTACAGCAGTCTCTTTGTAGCTTTTACCTTCCTTGACCTCTCTGACATTTTACTATGTTTTTTTTTTTTTAAGTCCCAGCTTCACAATGGTAAGGAAGTTCACTTCCCGGTAGTTGGAACCTCGTAAGTTCTTTACGGAAATTTTCTAATGAAGTCTTGGCTTGGACTTTTAAAAACCTCTATTATTTGCTCTTCTATCCTGAGACTAGGACCAAAGGCAAGAAACTCCTTTCACGACATTTCATCTGCAGTGCCTATAAGTCCGAGTGAAATCCTATCTCCTAGATATTCCCATTTTATGAGGTTGCAAAATACTTGAAGAGGTTTACATGTATTAATTTACACCTCTTGCTGCCGCTACGTAAATTAATCAGGCCAAAGGTAAATGAGGTCTCTCTGACATGTGAAACTGTTGATCGCTCCTTTCTCAAAATTCTCTCCTCTGTAGGGCTACACACCCCTTCTCTTTCTCCTCTGACAACTTTCCCGTTCTCTCGCACGCAGCTGAGCCCGCACCACCACCCACTTGGAGCTGTCTTTTCTACCTAGGCCCACCAGAGGGAGCTCTGACCCTGCTGAAGCTGGCTCCAAGACAGTACGTGGACAACCACCCGGCCTAACTAACAACCATCGATCCCTGTTTCTGGGCTGGGGAGGGGTAGGGTGGGGTGGGCGGTGCCTGTCAGCATGGAGACTGCCCTTGCCAATCATAAGAGTCCCTATGCCCCCTCTCTATTCTGACACATCCCAACACCCCCCACCCATCCCACGTCCATCCCAAGGGACATCAGGTGCAAATTACAAAGGAATTCCAAGAAAATTCATTAAACAACCTAAATAATACTTTAATGCAATATTCTTTAAAAATCAAAAGTAATGCAAAAAATCCACAGTGAACAAAATATCAAAACTGTAAGTAAAGATAGGATAGGTATAAGTAATTTTTCCTTTTGCTCAGGCCTCAGTACAGCTCTTCTCAGCACCGCTGGATTTTACCCCCTACCACTAACTCAAGGACTTCTCTTCTGTATTTGCCTCTTTCCTCTCTCCCCTGGATCCTTCTTTAGCATATTTCTCATCTTAAAACAAAAGAATACCAGTCCCCTGCTTGACCTCATATGCCCGGGCTATCATCGCATGTCTTGTTCTCCATTTTCTCTGGAAATGACTATAATTAGGCTTTTGTTCTCCACAATCCCTGGAAGTTGTTGTAGCCAATGTCACCCATGACCTCCACCTCGTCTGTGCTCCTCTTATTTGACCATGGTATCTGACAGAAGAGATTTCACCCCCTCTTTGAAACTCTTTTCTCTTGGTGTCTTGGTCTCCAAGCTCTTCTGGTTCGCTTCCTGCCTCCCTGCCCACACCTTCTCTGGGTTCTCCTATCTTCCTGACCCTAAACGGAGTACATTTGGACCTCTTCTCTGTCCACCCTCCCTCCTGGGATAACATCATTCAGTCCCACGGCTCTATAACCTTGATAGAATGGCAATTCCCACACCTTCATCTCCAGACTAGACCTTTCCCTTGACTTCCAGACTCATGCCTGTCTGCCCTACTGGACATTTCCACTTGTAATTTGAACAGGCACCTCATTCTTCTTTTGTTTGAAATTTTCTACATACCCAATCATGTCATTAATGAATAGAGATTGTTTTATTGTTTTCTTTTCTATCTGTATATCTTTTACTTCTTTTTCCTGCCTTATTGCCCTGGCCAGGACTCTCAGCACAATATTGATTAGGAGTGATGAAAGCAAACATTCTTTTCTTATTCATAATCTCAGGTGGAAAATATTCAGACTTTAAATATTGTATATCATTCTGTTAACAAGTTAAGGAACTTTGCCTCTCTACTCCTGGTTTGCTGAAATTAAAAAAAAAATTATAAACAGATGTTCAATTCTGTCAA
The DNA here is from genome assembly GCA_030015415.1 of Cynopterus sphinx. Taxonomy (NCBI): domain Eukaryota; kingdom Metazoa; phylum Chordata; class Mammalia; order Chiroptera; family Pteropodidae; genus Cynopterus; species Cynopterus sphinx. The sequence goes on along the minus strand of CM057379.1, from coordinate 80,564,997 downwards.
ATGTTTTTTTTTTTCTGCATCTATTGTGATGATCATGCAGTGTTTAATCTTTAGTCTTTTGATATTAGGATTTCATTGATTGCTTTTTGAATGTTAAATAAATCTTGTATTCCAAGGACAAACTCTACTTGCTCTCAAACACTGTCTTCCCTCATCCCAATCTGTCCTTCCATCCCCAACCTGAGGCATCTCTGTCTTTGTAATATAACTCCATCTTCCAATTGCTGAGGCCAAATGACTTGCAATCATCCTTGATTTCTCTTTTCTGTTTTATTCTGTAAACTGTCAGTTCTGCCTTCAAAATGAATCTGACCTCTTGCCTGAACTACTGCTATAATTTTCTCACAGGCTTCCTGTGTTCATCCTTGCCCATGAAGATATTTATAAATATATGTTTTATGGACAAGTATGTCATAGGTTTTTATACATGCCTCATGTGTGTTTGAAAAACTGTATGTTCTTTAAATTTCTGGAACCAAATTTTTATATGTATTTATTAGATCAAATTTATAACAGTCTTATTCAGCTCCTCTGTATTCTTAACATAATATATTTTTTCTGATGAAGGTATTGATCATCAGGTTATGCTTTTGTAAATATATCACAAAGGCTATGAATTTGTCTATTCTTGGAATTCTGCATAACTGATTTATGTGGTTTCTGTGGTATAAGTTATGTAGATATGTTAAATCTATACATATTTAGAATTGTTATATTTTTTCAATAGATTGAACATTTTTCCCATTATACTAATATCATGTTGATATCAATTGAGTCTTTGTATTATTATAATGCTTTTTGCCTTAAAGTCTTTTTGGCCTTCAAGACCTCAATTTCCCTTCCATATCTTTCTCCTAAGGAAATGGAATATTTGAATAAAATATTAATGAATGTGAACTAACAACAATTAGTTATGCATATGTATTTACTTGACGGTATATTTATACTCAAGAGACAGAGACTACCCATGCTTTGAAAGAACACATGGGCTATTCACAAACACCGACCATGCACTATGTAACAAAGGCACCTTAATAAATTCCAGACGTTCTGCATGACAGAGACTGTGGTCTCTGACAATAGTGAATAGCATTAAAAATCAATAGCAAAGGCTAACAAACACATCTAATTTGTCTGAGATTTAGTTTAGAAAATACTACATTTAGAATTACAGGTTGAAATCATGAGGGCAATTCTCTTTCCCTTTTCTATCTGTCCACCTGGTCTTCTAGGTTCCCCTATTCCTTTCCTGAATTTTCTTTCAAGGAAACTCTCTCCTCCATTGATCTCCCTATCATCCTCTATTTTGCTTTGACTTTTTCACTGCTCTTATTCTGAGAGTTTAACTTTCTTCCTTGTCATAAACTCATTTACATATTTACTTGTTGGTTTATTTATATAGTTTAGTTTTTATATTTAAGTCTTTTTAATTGAAGAAGAAATAATGAAGCAATGAGGTAACAACTTGTCAGCTGGAACAAAGGCGCCTATATGAAATGGTTTCTGTCTCTGGGTCCTCACCTCACAACAACCACTACAAATTCTGTTTCTTTGTTTTTATTTATTTTAATTGATAAGTTGTAACACATGTAAAGTGATTAAGTGCACCAATATGAAGTGCTGTTATGTCTGAATTGTGTCCCCCTTAAAATCATATGTTGAACACCCAGCACCTCAGAATGTAACTATATTTGGAGATGGGACTTTTAACAAAGCGGTGATTACATTAAAATGGAGTCCTTAGGGTGGGCCCTAGTCTAATATGACAGCTGTCCTTATAAGAAGAGGGACTTTGGACACACAGAAAGACATCAGACATGCCACACAGAGTAAAGACCATGTGAAGACACAGTGAGAAGGTGGCCATTTACAAACCAGAGAGAGGCCTGAGGAGTAAACAGCCTTGCTGACACATTGATATCAAACTTCTAGCCTCTGTAAATGTGAGGAAATAAATTTCTATTGGTTAAGCCATCCAGTCTGAAGTATTTTGTTATGGTAGCCCTAGCAAATGAATACAAGTTCATAGCTGAAGGGATATTTACATGTGTACATCCACGTAAACACTACTCACATTAAGATATAGACCATTTTCATCACCCCAGCTCAATCCCAGCCAGTTCTCACTCCTCAAAGGTCAGGACTATTTTGACTTCTATAAATATAACTTACTTTTGCCTGATTTTTAAGCTCATAAATGGAAAACACATGTACAAAATGTTCATAGCATCTTGATTCATAATAGCCAAATACTAGAAACAACTGTTATACAGTGAGAAGTGAGTGAATACACAAATTGTTGTATTTCATAGTGTGAAATATGACATAACAATAAAAAAGAACAAGCTACTAAACCTGAAACACTATAGAAGAATCTGAAAAAATATTCTGTTACATGAAAGAATACGTATTGTATGATTCCATTTACATGAACTCGTAGAACAGAAAAACTGTAATGACAGAAAGCAGACCAGTGGTTGTCTGGGGCTGGGAGAGGCATACAAGCCCAGGAAAAGCAGAGTCCTAAGCAAGATGAATCCAAATAGGCCCACACCAAGACACATTATGATCAAAATGCCAAAGATTGTTAAAAGCAGCAAGAGAAAAGCAGTTAGTTACCATGTACAAGGGAGTTCCCATAAGACTGTCACCTAATTTCTTAACAGAAACTTTGTAGGCCTGGGGAGATTGGCATGAAACATTGACAGTAATAAAAGTAAAGACCTACAGCCAAGATTACTCTACCCAGCAAGGCTATCATTTAGAATCAAAGGAGAAATAAGGAGCTTCCCAGACAATAAAAAGCTGAAGAATTTTATCACCACCAAACTAATATTACAAGAAATGTTAAAGGAACTTCTTTAAGAAGCAAAAAAATTAAAACTATGAATAAGAAAATATTACAAAGAAAAAAAATTCTTACTGACAAAGGCAAACACATAATAAAAGTAGTGGATCAACCAACACTATGCTAGTACAAAGGTTAAAAGTCAAAAATAGGATGATCATGTGTAATTGCAAAGGTAAATCAAAGGATATGCACAAACACAGACACATACACACAAAAGAAATAAAAAATAATGACAAAAACATAAATGTGAGGGGATGAATAAAAATGGTAGTGATTATGGAATGTGTTTGAACTTAAGCAAACATCAACTTAAAACAGACTGCTGTAAACATAGCTTGGTACCTATGAAGCACACGGTAACCACAAACCAAAAATATACAAGAGATATACAAGAAATAAAGAGAAAGGAACCCAAATAACACTATGATGTGTCAACAACACACAAGAGAAGAGAGCAAGAGAATAAGAAAGGAACAGAGAAGACCTACAAGAATAAAAAGAAAACAATTAATGAAGTGGCAATAACTACATACCTCTTAATAATTACTTTAAATATAAATGGATTAAATGCTCCAATCAAAAGATGAATGGATAAAGAAGTGACATACACACACACACATACAATGGAATATTACTCAACCATAGAGAGAAAATGAAGTCTTACCATTTGCAACAACATTGATGGACCTAGAGGATATTGCGCTAAGTGAAATATGTTGGACAGAGAAAGACAAATACCATATGATTTCATTTATATATGGACTCTAAAGAACAAAATAAAAGAACAAGCAAGACAGAAGCAAACTCATAGATGCAGAGAACTAAGTGATAGTTGCCAGATGAAAGTGGAGTTGGGGAGCTAAGTGAAAAAGGTGAAAGGATTAAAAAGTACAAATTGGCAGTTGCAAAATAGTTACAGAGATATAAAGTACAGCTTGGGGAATATAGTTGGTAATGTAATAGCTATACATGGAGTCAGGTGGGTGCAAGCCTTATTGGGGTAATCAATTTGTAAATTATATAAATGTCTAACCACTCTGCTGTACACCTTGAAATTTTTTTTAATTAAAAAAAATTTAGGAAGCTAATAATATCACTTGGTTTCTGATGAAGGCTAGCTTGAAGAATGTGGCTAAGATTTGTGATTAAACGAGTTTGTTAAAATTCTTTGACCCTTTACCCAGACCCAGCCTTGGGACAGCCCATCTGAGAAAGGGTCACGGACCAGAGACACTTACTCATGACTGTTGTCTCACACTGCCCAGAGCAGAGGGAGAAGAAAAAGAAATGTGAATCACAGTGGGTAAAGCCTTTTAATAGTTTGACAATTATTCAAGAGATTTAGATAAATCACTGTCATTTACCATTGCAAGTGTGGAAAAGGGGCAAGATCAATGAATGATACCTAGTGAAGATCTTGCCACAGGAGAACACAAGGATTGGGGAATGAATGTGACCTCCTGTGATACTGTTATTTATAATTACAATTACACACACACACACACAAACACACACACACACACACACACACACACACACACACATATATATATTTTATTTTTGTCTTGTACAGAGCTCCTAAAACACTTGGAATTATTTAAGTGTTAAAAGCATTAAAGGTACTTTTTTGTTAGGCTAATGAGTTGACTTTTGGAATCACCTAAGATTGGGGGCTGGTTTCCAGGAGAAACAATGTAATTAGAGAGCTGGAACTCAATCCTTCTACTCCCACCAGACACACACCTCCAGGGAAGGAAAAGGAGCTGGAAGTTGAATCAATAGCCAGTGGCCCATGATTTAATCAACCATGCCTATGCAATAAAGCCTCCATTAAAAAAAAAAAAAAAAAAAAGGTCAGGATTCAGAGAGCTTCTAAGTTGGCAAACCAGAACACTTCGGTGTTCCACCATGCCAAGCCCAAACTCCATGGAGACAGAAGCTCTTTTGTTTGAAACCCCACTTTATGTATCTCTTCATTTGGCTGTAGATTCATATCCTTTAATAAACTGGTAATCTAGTACGTAAATGAGTCTCCTGTGTTCTGTGAGCCACACTAGCTAATTAATGGAACATAAGGAGGGGGTCATGGGAACTTCTGATTTATAGCCAGTCAGTCAGAAGTACAGGTAACAACCTGGATTTGGGATTAGCATCTGAAGTGGTGGAAAGTCTTGTGAGACTGAACCTTTAACCTGTGGAATCTGAGGCTATCTCCTATCTCTGGGTAGATAGTGTAAGAATTGAGTTGAACTACAGAACACCCAGCTGGTATCAGAGCATTGCTGGTGTGGGGAAAAACTCACATATGCACATTGGAGATTGGTAATCAGAACACTTACCCCCTTGCAGAGAGAGTTTAAAATCCCTTGAAAGACTTTAAAGGGGACTTGAATAAAAGGAGAACTATACCATCTTCATAGAGTTACTCAGCACTGCACAGATGACAATTCTTTCCAAGTTATCTAATAAGTTTAATCTTAAATTTATAGAGCAGAATAAAAATCTTTACATAGCTGAAAAAAATATTGAAAATAGGAAAAGAAGACTCACTCTACCAGTTTTTAAATATTTTATAAAGCCAAGGTAATAAAAAAAAACAAAAACAAAAAAACAAAAAACCCCCACCAAACCAAATGGATACTTGTGCCGTAACAGAGAAATAGGGCAAGCGAGAGCTCAGAATCAGATCTGTGTGGATGCAGCTACCTGGCATAGGAAAGAGGTGACACCACAAATCATCAGGGAAAATGACCTGTTTGTAGATAACAGTTGGGAAAATTGTCTCACTATATGGAGGAAATATCATGCTAGATCCTGTGGGAGGCTGAATAATGGTCCCCCAAAGATGTCCATGTCAAACAGAACTTGTAAATATGTTACTTTACATGGCAAATGAAACTTTATAGATGGGATTAAGTTAGGGATTATAAAATGGGAAGAGTCTTCTGGATTATCCAGGTGGACCCAATCTAATCACATGAATTCTTCAAAGTGGAGAAACTCACCTGTGGTCAGAGAGAGAAAAGGTGATGTGATGACGGAAGCAGATGTTGTGTTGTGACTGGAATAACCAGACTCAACCTGAGTGCTTTGATATTAGAGGCAGTTTATTAGCCGGCGGCTGTCCTTCCAAAGGAGCAGCCTCAACCCATTTCCGGTCCACAGTTTTATACCCAAAAATCCATTAATCACTATATCCCAATCACAATGGATCTATATATACATCATCTATTCATTATCCGTCACCAAATGGTGGTCTGACATGATGAATAGCGGGGGGTACAGAAGCAGAAAGTGGAACGTTAAAGGGTCAGATTCCCATACCATGTTTCCCATAAATTCCTCCTCCTCTTTCTTGTGGGAACAGAGTTAAACAATAGCCTACCGATGTAATTGCCAGGTATTCAATCAGAAAATATGGCTGCTGTGGCGGTTGGCATAGAGGCTTCTAGTCTTAACCCTTTCTTTCATCTTTCTAGGGGCACATCATCACAGTTGGAGTGATGTACTTTAAAAATGGAAAAAGGGACCACAGGCTAAGAATGTGGACAGCCTCTAAAAGCTGGAAAATACAAGAAATCAAGTTCTCCCTGGTACCTCCAGAGGAGAACAGCCATGGTGATACCTCAATTTTGGACTTTTGACATCCAGAACTATAAAATAATAAATTAGTGTGGTTATAAGTCACTAGTTTGTGGTAACTTTTTACAGCAGCAATGGGAAATGAATATGGATACCTAAGTCATTGTATACAGAGGTGAACTCCCAATATATCCAGACCTAAATCTGAAAAATAAAACTACAAAACAGAAGATACTGTAAGAGAATATCTTTGAGATTGTATAGGGAAAGACTTTTTGAACTGGATCTGCAAAACACAAACCATGTATGGAAAAAATTTCTGTTCCACAAAGGGTATTGCAGAGACAAGGTAAGGGTGTCTAGCTGAAAAAAGACTTGCAATGTCTGAAATTCCAATGTCTGAAATCAATTTTTAAAAGACAAGTAACTCAAAGAAAAATAAGCAAAAATTATGAAGATGAATTGGCTAACAAACATTTCAGATGTCCTGGTAATTGGTAATTTTGCACCCACACAATGGCAGGACAGGGAAGGAGACATGGGAAGTGGTGGGAGTGGAGATGGGTGTTGCTATTCCGAGGAGCCAAGGCAAAGCAGTCAAACTGAGTTATGTGGAAACCTGATGACCCGCTAATTCAACTCCTAGAGAAACATTTCATGGAAAAGTCTTAAAAACCAAAAAAAAAAAAAAAAAAACCAAAACCAAACAAAAATAACAAGATCCACAGGACACATTTATACATATAATTTTTAAAACACTTGATAAAACAGAACAAAATAACTTTCAAGGCAACATTAATATATTAAGGTATAATTAATGTCTATTTAGCATACTAGAGTGGCCAGTGATGGAAATGGAGAGAAAAATAGGCATGGAAACAAAAGGACAAATCTAATGAGAGGTGACACTTGGCTGGACTGTTTGTTAACTGTGGGGTGATCTGAGATGTTTAACCAATTCAGACCACTGCACCTGAGGTCCAGTTAGAAGTCTTCCGCAAGAGCAGTCCTCACATTTTGGAGTATTAGAACCACTTAGGACCCATTCTGTGTCGAAGAGCTAGAGCTTTTGAGTTCTTTGATGATGATTCTGATTCTCACCCAAGTCTGAGAACATCTGTTCTGGGAGAAGAGCCATGCTACAGATTAAATTGTGTCTTCACTCCCCTAGCCCCTCCCCTGCCACTTCCAATACCACAATCCATGTCGAAGTCCTAACTTCCAGGATCCCAGCATGCGACCTTACTTGTAAATTAAGTTGTAGATGTAATTAGTTGAGATGAGGTCATACTGGAGTTAGAGTAGACCCCTTATCGAGTATGACTTGTGTCCTTATAAAAAGAAGAACTAAAATTTAGACATTGACAGGCACACAGGGAGAATACCACATGAAGATTAATGCATAGTTATTAACTAGGAAACACTAAAGATTGCTCACAAATTACCAGGAGCCAGGAAAGAGGCATGAAACAGATTCTTCCTCATGGCCCTCAGAAGGAACCAACAACTCCTGACTCCCTCATCTTGGACTTCTAATCTCCAGAACTGTTAAAAAAATAAATTTATGTTGTTTAAGCCACTTAGTTTGGGGTGCTTTATTACAGCAGCACTAGGAAACTATGATAGGAGTCAACCCCTTCTTGGGGTATGTTGGAGGCCTTGATCTGCTTCCTTGTGAGTGAATCTTTGAGGTATTGGCTAGGCCTGTGGGGCTGTTCCTGAGAATAGTTTACCTGTCTGGGTTCCTGGCTCAGCTGTGGGAGCATGGAATCAGGAGTCTATTGACTTCTTGCACCAAACCTAGATCTGAGTATTCTCAATACGGGTCTCTGCAGGGCAGATAGTGCCCGGAAAGAGAGGAAAATGAGGAAAAAACACCTTAATGCTTGAGTCCCCAACCTGCTCAACCCCCAACCCCTCCCCTTTGCCCCCCAGAAGGTTTTAGCTCAGCCCTGGGCGTGAGAGTACCCAGGAGCTTCTCTCTCTCTCTCTCTCTCTCTCTCTCTCTCGCGATCTGGTCTACCCTGTGGCATAGAAACAGACACCTCCAGTGCTGTTGAAAGAGGCCTCCACCCTACCTGGGCAGACAAACTCCATCCTCATGAATGTGTTGTGGGGGAAACTGGCTCTGCTGGTGGTGTTGGAGAGGAAGCAGTCTGCTTTCTTTAAGGCTTGTTCACATAGTGGCTTTCAAACTAAGCACTCCAGTGCAAACCTACCCTTTTCTAGCTGGGCAACTATAGGCAAGCCACTTAGCTCTTCAAGTCCTCAGTTTTCTCATTTTCAAATAAGGAAATAAAGGTACTTCCTCATGGGTTGTTGTAAAAATCTAATAAAATAAAATTGTGCTTTCAAGCTTTTCTTTACCTGTCATATGTGAAAATGATTGCATTGGTCATGCTGGAGGCCAGAGCTACCTGAAGATAGGGCAAGCCTGCTTTGTGGTTGGAAAAGTGGAATCTCCTCCCTCTACAGACTATAACCCTTTCAGGTACTCTGAGTTAAAGTGCCCAGGTTGGGAAGCTATGAATTAATGCATGTGCATGATTTGCACCAGGTGTGGCATACACCAAGGGCTCACAAATTGTTAAACTGTGACTGTGATTGGGACGATTTTAGAAGTCTGGAGATGCCACCTAACAGGGCCCTGTCAGCAGCCTGTAACAGTCACAGAGAGCAAAATCACTTATTCCTCATCAAGCGTTATCTCTTTCCCAAAGATTCAAAATTTTAGTCCTATAGAAATAAGGGTGGGAGGAGGGCAGAACCAGCAGGCTGAAGTCTATGCCACAAGCCAGAGCTCCAGGGGTTCCTGCAGCCACCCTGTAAGAATCTTGTGGCCTGCCACCAAAATCAGCACCACTGAGTTCTGCTCATGCCTGGCACACTCTTCAGAGGCTGGGTCTGAGAGGCCTGAGAGGAGGTTGCTGATGGCCATTCGTGATTTTTAAACCTAGTCAGTGCCTACCCTTCAGGCAGTACACAGTGAAGAGCACCCTAGCTCTGCCCACCATCATTCCCCTTGCTCCTGGCTTCCCTACCACCCATGCTCATGTTTCCTCACTCTTAGACTTTAGCCTGGTCACTCTGATCCACTCTAACTTCCATGGTTGGGCAACAGGGTGTTGGACTTGTTTTTTGGTGGTCTGCTTCTCTATAGACTTCTCGGGGCTCCAGTTGTTTTGATCTTAGCCGACCTCAGTCCCTGGGACTCCACCTTGATGCTGGCTGACCTCTTCCCCAACCCCCACCCTGCACTGCCTCCCACTCTTGGCTCTCTCCAGGAGGCACTGAGCTAATCAGGCTGATTATTGCCCAGGTCCAATTCCACTTTCCCTGGCTACAATTCACAGTAAATTTCCTTAGCTGCTTGGCTCCCTGTGAGCCCTGCCTCTTGTCAGGCAGCCTGACTTAGGAAGCTGCCAGCCCTCACCCCTCCCCACCTGCTGTATCATCACAGATGAATCAGGTCTCACCAATCCTAAGAGTGTCATCTAAACACCATCTCCAGAGCAGCAAAACACAATGGTCATGACTTTCCAGGTCTAGTAAAATCTCTGGAGTTCTAAATACTAAGACCCTTACTATTTTCCAAAAGACTATGTTCTAATCTGTCTGCGAGAGAGCTGAATTTTGAGGATGCTTTGGACAATGATTTCCTTTGTCCCTATACACTCTGATGGCTGGCTAGTGACGTCAGTCTTAGTTCATCACTAGAAAATGGTGCTTGAACTTCCAGACTCGTTTCATAGTTGCCCCATCTCCAGGGTCTCTGGGTAACTGTAAGTGACATGAACAGACCCAGAGAAGGAAAAGGAGGAAGGTCAGATGCCATGTTTACTCCAAAACCCAGGGCCTCCTGGGATGGAGAAAGAAGTTCTGCTGAGCATTTCTTTTGTCTTGATCTCTTCCAGAGAGAGAGAGAGGCTTGGCTGTGAAAGAAATGGAGAAAAGAGGAAGCCAGAATATAGAAGCATCTACGTCATGCATGCCCTGCACCAGATTCTGTGGCCCCAGAACAGGGTGCTTCCAAAGGATAGGAGATAAGCACATACGTAGCAATTAGCGAAAAAGTAAGAGTTCCATTATGTTGTATGACACAAGCCAAAAAGGCCAGAGAAAGATGGGATGAATATTAGAGATGCTTTTAAAAACTGTGGCAATGAGTCTTGATTCAATTAAATTTAACAAGCATTAATAGCATCCTCTATGCGCAAGGCACTGTGTTAGGCACTGTAGGGATACAGAGGGGAAAAGAGCCCCATGCTCATCTTGTGGGGATAGATATGTATGGAAAATTGTGAATGTGTCATAGGAAGTATATATAACAGTGTTAGGGAGTGGTCTGGCCTGAATGTTTATGTTCCCCCTCAAAGTCACAATTTGAAGCCCTAACTCCCAATGTGATGGCATTTGGAGACAGAGCCTTTGGAAGTAGGTGAGGTCATGAGGATGAGATTCTGGTATGAAGAGATTAGTATCCTTATAAGAAGAGACACCAGAGAGCTTGCTCCAACTTCCACCCTACCTCATGTGTGTGCAAAAAAACCCCAAAGCAGTCATGTGAGAAACTAGCCAGCTGTGTTTCATAACACAGTGAGAAAGTAGCCATCTGCAGGCCAAAAGAAGTGCCCTTACAAGAACACAATCTTGTTGACACCCTAATCTTGGACTTCCAGCCTCCAGAACTGTGAGAAAAAAAAAAAATCTGTTGTTCAACCCACTGTATGGTATTTTGTTATGGCAGCCTGAGTCGGCTAAGACAGAGAGACATAGATGACAGAGATTAATTGTGAAGGGTTGTATTAGAGAGGGCTTCCTGGAGGAAGTGGAATTGTAGTTGCAGTGATGAGTCAGGTTCTAGAGATTAAGGTGTGGGCTGAAGAAGCAGCTGAGGGAAAAGGGTGGCATTTCAGCAGACCATGCAATGGAGAGATGAGGGAGAGATGAAGCCAGGAGGCAAGGTGGACCCCTATTCCAGGATCCTCAAAGACCACTTTGAGGATTGCAGATCTTGCTTTAATAAGAGGGTAGAGGCATCAGTGTTTTGGAGCAGGTAAACTTCATAATTAGGAAGGATCCAGTGGCTGTGGCAGAAAGGAATAATGGACAAGAGGGCAGACCACAGGGAGAGCAGCCATGAGGCGGACAAGGCAAAGGGCTCGGCCAGAGGTGATGGCCCTAAACAGATTCGGGGTCCAGGAAGGAGCAGCACTGAAGAAGAAGTCACAGCACAAGGAAGTGCAGAACTGTGGGTGATGCAGGTGGCCAGAGGTGATCCTGGAGGCATGGTTTCCAAACTCTCCTTTTCCTTTAAGCCCTTGCCAGACCATCTTCTCTGTGCCTTGAAGAATCCACCTCCAGACTTCTTTTGTGCATCTCTGTGCATTTAAATTTCTCTGTTTCTATAAAGTGACACGGCCTTCCTTTCATCTTCCCTCCAGTCCAACCCATCATTTTTCTAGTGTTGGAGGAGAAAAATAAGAGATTTAAGAGAGAAGGGCTTATGGAGAGAGAATTGTGAGGAAGAAAGCTGATGTAACAATAACTAATGTTTCCTTCCTTCCTTCCTTCCTTCCTTCCTTCCTTCCTTCCTTCCTTCCTTCCTTCTTTCCTTCCTTCTTTCCTTTCTTTCTTTCTTTCTTTCATTCTTTCTTTCTAGAAGTTTCTAAATGCCAGGCTTTTCCCCAAGAACTTTACATGTATTAGCCCAGTTAATCTCCAGAGCGGCCCCACAGGGAAGGCACGTAACTGATGATCAGGAACACTGACATGACTGCTGGACTCCCTGATTTATAGTCCCAGCTTTACACCCACTGACTGCATGATCTTGGCCAAGTTACTAGATGTCTCTCCCTCAGTTCCCTTATCTGTATAAAGGGGATGATGATAGTTTCCACTCCACAGTGTTGTAAGGAATAAATAAGTGAGTTAAAATATACAACACTCAGAACAGTGCTTGGCACAGGTGAGTGGTCACTCAATATTCACAGATGAAGAAACTGAGGTCCAGAGCTCTTTCCTAAGCTCACCCAAGTAGCTGGGTAACAGAACCCAGTGTTGGACCTGAGCTGGCTATGCAGTTAGCCACTCTGCCTCTCCATGGAGCAGATGTGAGAGTGAGCAGGAAAGAGCTAGGGTGGGTAATGAAGTTTTAGACCAGATGTGGGTTCTATAGCCCTTTTATTTTTATTTATTTTTCCCCTCTTTAATTACCACCCCCCCAACACACACACACACACACACACACACACACACACACACACACACACACACTTTCAACCCTGACCCATGGATGTTGCTGTTTACACTTAAGAACTGGATCTCTGAAGGCAGGGCATCCCCTCCCACAGGCTTGGGGCATGTACCCCGGCCCTGGTACAACTGGGGTATGGTCCATGGCTCCACCTGGGGCATGAACCTAGGACCTTCTATATGCAAAGCAGACGTGCTAACCACTACACTATGGAGCCACGCTGCTACAGCCCCTTTAAATGCTCCTTCCATGGCCGCTAATGCCTGAGCCTGTGAGAAGCACTTCTTAAGTGAAGATGCCTGGATTCAGCCCATGCTATAGACTAAATGTTTGTGTTCCACCAAAATCATATGTTGAAACCTAATCCTGAATGTGATGGTGTTTGGAAGTAGGGCCTTTGAGGAGGTTATTAGGTCATGAGGGCACAGCCCTCCTGAATATTAAATGCCCTTATAAAAGACACCTAAGAGAGCTCTTTTGACCTTTTCACCATGTAAGGACAGAAAAAAAAGATAGCTGTTTGTGAACCAGGAAGCAGGGGCTCACCAAATCTGTCAACTCTGTGATCTTGGACTTCCAAGCTTCCAGAACTATGAGAAATGCCTGTTGTTTATAAGCCACCCAGACTATGGCATTCTGTTATAGAAGACTAATCAGACTAAGACACCACAGTTTTATGAACTGGAGATTTCGAAGGCAAATATGCAATGAACCAAGTGAAGGCTAAAGATCTCTAAAGATCTCTTTGAAGGCCAGGAGGGAAGGGCTCTGAGAAACTGAACGGTGCCTGCAGATGTTCTAAGTGTCCGTTAGGGGGCAGCAGAGCCTAGGCTGTTTCTTAGGTTAAGGTTTAAGGGGTTGGCCAGTGGATGAGACCTTGCAGAACAAATGCATCCTTAAAATGTTTAAAATAATAGCGATGAGGGGAACTTTAAAAACAAACTAGTCCCTTTTCAGCAGAAGACAAGGCTGAGTCCAAATAGTCAAAATAATTGTTCCAAATTTAATTCACGGAGTTAATGGGAAAGCTGGAAATAGAACCCAAGGCGCCATCACTTCAGATCTATGGAAAGAAACAGGAGCCCATTTTCAAAAGGAAAATTTGGTTCTATGTCAGAAGGAAGTGAGTCCCTGTGTCATGTGAGTAAGTAACTCTGTGTGGGTCCTGCCTCATGGCATCCTCAGTGGCCAGCAAGTGATGCCAAGGAAGGTCAGAGGATGGCACTCTCTCTGGCCGCAGATTTCTCTTTTGTCATTTTGAGGCCCAATTCACCAGACCCTACATCCTGAAGGAGAGGAGGAGAAAACCCAACAGGTAAGAAACAGGAGCTCGTATAGGGTGTTGACTGGGGAATGGCATGGGAACCATGAGAAATTTAATGAAATTTCTTTTGCTGTTTTTAGTTGTTAAAATACATATGATTATATTGACTAACTACAACAACAACAAAAAATAGAATCTGTAAGATAAAAATAAGAACTTTAAAAATATTTATAATTCTATATACTCAAATAAAAATGCTGTGTATTAAAAAAACACGCTTTTGATGAAGAGGGGATGCAATAAATCTTACAAGAGTGTTTTGTATAACGTAAATTGCAATCTGGTGTTGGACCCATCACTATTGTAAAACCGTTGATTAGGATGCTGTCCTTGGTGCTGAAGCTGGTCACGCAGGAGCCCGAACATCCCCAGAATAAGCGGTAGGGACACACTGAGATTATGACAAGCCCGTCAGAGCTCCCATGGTGTTTCCATCTTAGGGATTCTCAGAACTGTGGTCTCTTTCCTCTTCCTCCTTCTCTCTTATCAGGTTGTTGTGGAATGCTCTCAATGGGGAAATGTTCTGCCAAGCTCAGCTGAACAGAGTTCTCCTCATTCCCAAACTCTACAGGTCTATATGAAACTGTCTTTGCCTTCAAACGATGTCGTCATCACCTGAGGCCTCTGAATTTTGATCTGGAAAAAGAGACAAAACCAGGTGAGGGTTGGCCCATTAGGAACCTGGAATTTGGAAGCATAAGAGTCTTGGGACAGGGGAAGCACTCATCTTAGAACTTATTCTATTACTTGGAGTCTAGTGCAAATCAACTGTGTTCCTCTACCATGCCCCTCCCCTGAGTGAGGTATGTTTAAAAGGGTCCTGGTTTGGGATTTCATCTTTACAAAAAGATTCTCTCAAGGGAACATAGTTGCCTGAAGCCAACCACACTTTTTGTGAGATGTGAATACTTTGAGGATATTTCTTCTTCCTTCAAATATCCATTCTGTTAAAATAAAGTTAAAGTGCTAATCGAGGAGTGGCCACCCCTTACCAAAGTGACCTATCCTGATCTCAATCAGAGTGGGACAACCTGACATTATGTTCCTCTTGAGGTGATACAACACCACTACCTATGGTGTATACTTAACAAAAATGGTTAAGCTGGGCATAATCAAACCTCTAGACCTAACTGCCCATGTATAGAAAATACAGATGTTTGAAGGACAAGTTAAATCACACCATGAGAAAATAATTAGACAAATCAAGAATGTGAGACAACTTTTAAGGCAACCATCTGAGACTCTTACAAAAACCAATGTATTTTTTAAATGTAAGAGCAATTGTAGATTAAAAGACCAAAGAAATACAACAGGAGTCAGTGAGTGAAATTTTTAGTATTCACATTTAAGAAATTAATAATAAGAGATGTTTCTGAGTTCATTGGAAAGTAGACATTGGTGTTATTGTAAAATTATTATCAAGTTATTGGGTGTAATAATAGTATTTGAAGGTGTGAACTGATGTATTTAGCAATTGAGGGTCATGATATTTGAAACTGACTTCTAAATGGTTCAGCAAAATTGATGTGAATATAAATTATATGTCAACATATTAAATATTGTTGATCTAGATGAGGTATATAGATATTTACTGCACTATCGTTTCGAAATGTATGCGTGTTTGAAAATTGAAATAACTAAAAAAATTGGCCACCAAAGACATACTTAAAAGTGCAGAAGCAAAGCTCTGAGCCTGAAGCCTCAGAGGTCTAGAAAAGGTAGATCCCCCCTTGCTGCTTATCTCTCCTTCTTTCCCACCTGCTGCAACCCTGAATTATATCTATTTTCTAGTAGTATAGACCTGTATAATCACCTGGAATAACAAAACATAAACATGATTTTGCTTTCCTGAAGTTCCTATCATAGTAGGAGGGGAGATAGGGTCTCAGGGAAAGGGGAGGTGAGCATCTCATGCAGGCTGTTCTTACCTTTGTATTAGAGTCTATGTGGTCCAGGGAGGGCTGGAAGTTACTATAGATGGAGTCCAGTTGTTTGAGGTCCTCTTGTTCTAGTCAGAGAGAAAACCCACAGAAGCAGATGACTAAGAAGACAAGCTCCCATTTCTCCCTTTAATCCCAACCAGTGCAGGGTGAGCAGTGCATCCCCACTTCACAGAAAACTGAAAATTACTGCAAACATGAGAGGCTACCTAAATACCTGACCTAAGCAAATGGTTTAATTGCTTCTCAGAAAATGTGAAAAATCACATTTAAAAATTCAACAAAGAAAAACTGTAAGTGCTTTGCAAGCAGCTTCTCAAGTTCATGAAGTCCATTAAGATTTGGCCTGGACTGGGGCAACCTTTGAAGGCTTTAAGATATTGACTTTCCCAATTCATGAAGATATGGTTTTATTTCATGTAGGACTTCTATAATGTTTTTAAATTAAGTTTTATCATTTTCCACTGAAAAATTTTAAACATCCTTTGCTAGATATATTTCTAGGTGCTGTATGGAGGGTATTTTCAAATTAAGTTATCTATTTGTTGCTGTGCATAGAAATACAATTGATCCTATAAAATAGATCTTATATCAGGCAACCTTGCTAAATTCTATTAATTTTAGTGATTTAACATTATTTTGGGTTTTATGTAAGACAATCATATCATCAGCACATGAAAGATTTTATGTTTTTCTTTCCAATTCTTAAATATGTTAATTTTTTTATTATACTGATTGGGACACCCAGGACAATGATTAATAGAATAAATGATAGAAGGCATCTGTAACTTGCCCTGATTCAGTGCGGGAGTTGGTAAATTACTGCCTGCGAGGCAAATCCAGCCTGCCACATATTTTTACATGGCCTACAAGCTAAGATTTTTTTAAAGTGGTTGAAAAAGTTTTATTGGAACTCAATCACACTCATTCATTCATTTATATATTGTCAATGTTTGTTTTCATGCTACATCACCAAGAGTTGAGTAGCCATGACAGAGATTATATAGCCCACAAAGCCAAAATATGCTATCAAACCCTTTGTAGAAGAGTTTCTCAACCCCTGGTTTTAATTGAATGGCTTTTAATGTTCTTATCACTAAGAATGGTTTTTGGGTTTTTGTGTGGATACCAGGAAATGTAAATTCTATTCCTAATTGGATAAGTTTGTATGATGAGCAGTTATGAATTTTTATTAAATGTTTTATTTTGTATCCATTGAGGTGATCATATTTTTATTTTTATTCTGCTAATGTGGTGAATTTACAAATAAATTTTCTAATCTTGCACTAATTCTGTTTTCTAGAATAAATTCAACACTGTGATTTTAATAACTGCTGGATTTGGCATGCTACTTTTTTGTTTAGGATCTTTGTATTTATGTGCACAAGTCAGTTTGGTCTTTAAATTTACTTTATTGTACTGTCTTTGTCTGATTTTGTACATTTATGATGGGCTCATAACATGAATGGGAGAATTTCCCTTTTTTTTCCAGTCTCTGAATGAGTTTGTATCAGTCTCTGCTCTGTGAATGTTTGGTAGAATTCACTTGTAAAACCATCTGAGCCTGATTCATTAAAAAAAAAAACAGTTTTAGATGATTTTTAGAGTTTTGCCTAAGTTTATAGATTTTTTTGGTTGAAAGATGTTCATAATAGTCTCATCATTTAAATAGCTGCTGCAATCATAGTGATGTTTTCTTACTCATTCCTGATACTATTTGCATCTTCACCTTTTTCTCTTCATTGATTGTAAGCAGGAATTAGTCAATTTCATTATTTTCAAATAACTAACTTTTTATTTGTTGACTCTTTTTATTGCATTTCTACTTTCTAATTTATTGATTTCTGCTCTTATCTTCTTTAAACATACTATTTACATCTGCATTCTTTGAAGTTATTCTGTTGTTCTTTTCCTAACTTCTTAAGTTGAAAAGTTAGCTCAACAAGTTCCAATTTTATTTTCACCAATACAAGTGTTTTAAGAATTTATGTTTCCTTTTGAGTACGGCTGTAATGCATCCCACATGTTCTGATACCAAGTATTTTTATTATCATTTAGAGCCAAATATTTTCTAACTTCCATTATAATTTCTTATTTGGTCCATAAGTTATTTACAAACTTAAAATTTTCCAAAGGTATAGATTTTTGTTTCTGTTTTCTAGAAATATTTTTGTTATTGCTTTCTAACTCACTTGCATTGTGGTCTGATTTAAAATTTTTTTTTAAATTTTTTGACCTTTTCTGTTTTTGTGTTTGGTGATTTTTGCAAGTTTTCCATATGCTTTTGTAATAAATGTATACTCTCCAGTTGTTGAATCCAGTCTGTTTATGACAACTTTTATATTAAGGTTGTTATTTATTTTGCAAGAAAGTTCTATGTCCTTAATGATTTCTTATGCCTGCTTGATCAATTACTAAGAGCTGTTTTTTTAAATCTTCCACCATGTTGGTGGATTCATCAATTTTTTCCTTATAGTTTTGTCAATTTTTGCTTTATATATTTTGAATAGGGCACACAAATTATATTTGTTATATATTCTTGACAAAGTAAACTATTTCCCAGTAGATATCAATTATTTTTATCTCTACTAATTCTTTAAGTTTTATTTGCCCACAGAGTATAGTAACACATAGAACAATGGCTTTTTGATTAGTATTTCTATGTTTTGCCTTTTTTCGTACTTTGGTTTTCATCCTTTCTCTGCTTCTATTTTTTATGTGCCTTTCATTCACAATGAATAGATTTTTTAAAATCCACTCTTCTAATTGGAGTGTTTATCTCACTTATATTTATTGTAGTTATTGATCTAGTTGGATTATTTTCTATTTTATTTTGTGCTATTTTGTGCTTTTTCCTTCTTTTCTTGTATTTTTGTGGATTGACTAAAATGTTTTCCTCATTTCAATTTTCCCTTCCTTAGAATTTAAAGACAAATTTAAAAAATGTTCTCCTTTTATTTTTTCCTTCTTTAGAATTTAATGATTTAATTTCTAGACATTTTAACATGTAAATTTAAGCTAATACAATCTATAGTTAATCACTTTATGATCCATAACTCACCTATTAATGAGCTCACACCCTTCTAGGCATTTATTTGTTTTCACATAGGCATAGTTTAGTGCTCTGGAGAAATCTATGATCATCAGGTAAATGGTGACACCCTGCCCCCACCATGGTCTAGTTATGCTGTGCCCTTGCTTATGCCTCATTCAGGGACTTGCAGGGCCAGTGGTGGTTGCAGATGTGGAACCAAAAATTTTGGAGATAAAAATTATTTTCCTCTTTGCCCCTTCAAGCCCCTCCCACATGCCTCCTATGTGTGTCTCCACACTTTGAGATATTTCAAGTCCACCAAGGATTTCTAATACCTTCATAGATGTCAAAGTCAATGTTTTGAAAGGTCCCAGGAGCTGGTCTACCGTTCTCTTCATGCCACTTGTACAACTGAGCCACTTTGGACTTTTGCCTGTTGACAGAAACACCAGAGAGACCCCATTATGTGCGGAGAATGAATACAAGGACCTAGGGATTGATTTTGTAACTGCTTTCAGCTCCCCCACTGTCTACTTGGAGGGTGGAATGATTAAAGACAAAGATGGAATGTTTAAAGATCAGACAAGGAAGAGGTGGTGGCAGTGGCTCACCTTTTCACCTCTCTCTTGGAGAGGAACACAAACACCAGGAGGGTGATGAGGGCAACCAGCACCACTGCACCCACTGTCCCCAGGAGTCCAAAAACCAGGCTCTTCTTGATGCTGAACTCACAGGTTTCCCCACTGTACCAGTCAGTATCTGTGGTCAGGCAGCTGAGATGGAGAAAAAGAGTAGATGGGGGAGAGGGAGCCATCTAGAGTGAAGGCCAGCCAATGCCTGCAGTCCCTCAGCCTCAGAACTGGCCCTGAACCTCTGGGTGCTTAATGAGAAGAAGGTAAAGAAGAGATTGCTGTGGTGCAGAGCAAGAAGCCTTGAGGGGATGAATAGAGACAAAGTCTAGCTTCTATGTGTGGGCCTTAAATAGTCCCAATACCCAGCTTTAGGTCATTAGGTTTCAGAACCCAAGACCTAGAACAGTTGGCCCAACTCTGGAGCTTCCCTGGGCTGCACCCAGGAACTTGAGAGCCCAATAGAGACTCTTACCCACACATTAACCATCCTCATTTTCAGCCTCTCTCTTTATCATTAAGAACAACTCCCCGTGCCTGACCCAAAGCATGCACCCTACCTTTAAAGGAACTCCTCCTCCCTAGAGATGCCCTTTCTAACTAAACCTTGTTTCTTTCCTCCCCTCAAAAGCATACAAACTCTTTTTCCAGGAAGCCTTCCCAGGATAATTACTCAGGCCTTTGCATATGCATGCCTTCTTCCCTCATACCTGGTGCTCCAGCTAGTCTCTCTTTGGTTTAGTTTCAGTGGCTAATGCCTTTTTTTCTTGGCTTTTCTACTCCCATGACTCAGCTTTGATAGGCTTTTCATTCTCCTCATGTAGGCATGAGATCTTCTATCCCCATTTCACAAGCAGGAGATGTTCTCCTCTCCCTGGAAGCAAGGCTTTGCTCACCCTGTCTGACTAAGAGGTTTCTGAGGCTGAGGCCCTTCCTTCTGCTTCTTTATAGCTTGAAACTATCCTCAGCCTTGCTTAACACAAATCCCAGTGAAAAGAGGGCAGCTACTGAACCATTTTCAGCCCATTCTGGATCTGCCCCTGGGGCTCTGGCCACATGTGTCCTTTGTGGATGGCTGCATTCAGAAAAGTTCAGGATCCACTTCATGATGTTGACCTCCTATAAAGTCTTAAGGAAGTGGGGTCCCCACAGAGGGCAGAGAGGAGAGCAGCTGGGCTAGGGCAGGGTGGTGGTACACTCACTAGCATCGAGGGCCACTGCGCTCCAGCTTGCACATCCCAAAGTTGCAGTTCATGGAGGTATTGAATCCAGGCATGCAGCGGGTGATGCAGTGTGGTGTCTGGTTCTTGTACTCCACAAAGAAATACTCAGCAAAGTCTTTCCCAGCCTTCTCCCGGCATTCCTCTGAGGAGGCACAGAGACATGCCATAATTAGGAGGCTGGGAGCACTGTCTACCTATCATCCCCCTTCCCCAGAACACCTTGGGTCACTTACCTTCAGGGTTGTATGGTGTAACCGAAATGTTTTGCACCTTGGTGGCAGTTGCGTTGAAGCATAGTAAAGCTGTGAAGAAGACACATAAAGCTTGTACAGTAGGGGGCACAGGTGTATATGTGGGGAGGGCATGGGGCTGTGTGTGAGATGGTGGAAACCAATCCCTGCAAAAAGGAATGCCAGTCTCCCATCCAGCTCTCCAAAACCATGACTTTCCAAGTGTTCTTATTCTATACCTGCCTTGGCCAAGATCCCCATATTGCTCATTGTATTGAGAAACATCTACATTTGGTAATAAGCAGGCTCATCCTCATTTTCCTACAGGTTCGGGATTTAGTACACCTGCTTCTGCATCCTCCTTTCAGAGCATCTTGGCATCTGCCCATTAGAGTGACAAGTTTTGGGACTGCTTCCTGGGCTATTGATGTTCTCCTGCTCCCCTCATTATGTTTTTCCCCTCTACCACCTCAGACATGACGAAACTTAAAGATTCTTTGAAGGTTCTCTCTTGCCCCTCTCCAGAAACCTAGGAATTTACCTGTGCAATTTTTATCTCTCATTATTTGGTGCTGGGTTACATTCATGATTCTTTTCTCCACCTCCTCAATGGACTTATTGAAAACTTCCTTGTATCCTGGGGTGAATGCGGCCTTCAGGATGACATCATGCTCCACCACAACACTGCCAGAACTGAGGAGAGGGAAAAAGATGTCTTGGGACACCCTCCCAGGTGGTAATGGGGGCTAACCCTCCCCAGGCAGGCTTTGCCCTCTCTGCCCCCATGGGAAGGCAGAGCTAGGGGATGACAGTTGAAAATTAAAACCCAATGTCTACTGGATAAAGGTTTCATTCTAGGCACAGTGCTGGGTATTTCACTATAAAACTCATATTGCCTGTGCATAAGATCTACAAAGTGGAAGGCTGAGGGAAAGATCAGGGACAAAGATGAACAGAGGGATGGCACCATGGAAGAGGTCATTCTTAAGATGTTACTAGATGAATTTAAGTAGGAGACTGGGCAGCTGCTGGCAAGTTGTCTTTAGGGGCAAGAGGTTGCACCAGGGACTGGATTCATGAATTGCTACATGGTCAGTTGGCTGCAAGAGGTCTATGAGCCTCTTAAGCCTATGTGCAAAAATTTGAAGGTGCATATGTACATTTTTTCTACTCTCACAAATTTCTGTCAATTCTTAAAGGAGTCACGGACACCAAAAATGTTAAAATTCTACTCTAAATCTCTCCTTTCTCTTTTTTGAGGAATTAGAAGACTCAGACATGCTCGCCAATTCCTTTTGCCTTCTTTCTTTTTCTTTAGCTTCCAGTCCCCGACATTCTGAGCAAAAATGACTTTCATGTTGTGTGCTTTTCCAGAGCCCTCAGAGCCCAGCTCTCTACCGATGTACTGGAGGAGGTGGAGATAAAAACCCAGGATGCCTTAAGGCAAGATCTTCACGCAGGACCATAAAGATGCCACTCAGTGCCAACTCAGTGCCTCACCCATAGACACCAGTCTCCCTCTCTTGCCTGAGGCAGAGGTAAAGAAAAAGGTTGAGGACTGGCCCTGCAGAGCTCTCCCCAAACTACAGAAGAAAAAGAGAGAGCCCTATGGGGTCAACACATGCCAGTCCTGGAGAGGAGTTTTCAAGTCAGAGAGAAAAATGCTGTAGTCTTTCAAGGAAGCTGAGCTGCTGAAGAGCAGACATGCACTGCCCTGCCCTGAAGCTGCCCCAGCACCTGTTGTTCATGCAGCCTGGGTGAGGGGAGGTTAGTAACCCTGCATGGTTTTACCTGGGGTAGCTTTTCTTGAGAGAAAGCAATTTCATATTAGACAGAAATAAGGGAGGAAAAAAATGAAGGCTGGTAAAGATTTTTTTCTGTACTTTTTGTGCAATTGTTTTCCTATTGGTTATAAATTCCCTTTGAAAAGTATCAATGGTGACTCTATAAACCACGAGAAAGTGTTATCTTCCTCATGATCCAGGGGAGGTGGAGGTACCCTTGTGAGCTCCATTGGCAAGCACCATTCAAAGGAGTTCATGAAGTTGGGGTTGATAACAGGGTAAAGATTCTGTGGGGGCAGAATTCTACCCTAAGTGAGTAAAAGTGAATACAAGACAGTTGTAGACTTGGACACATTTCTCCTGGGGGTTTCCCTTTGCAAGCTAAGTTATTCAGCTTCATCAATGAAGACTAATGGGGTGTCTACTATGCAAAACTGTAGCCTCCAGGTTTTCTGGTATGTAGGTGTCTTGGCTCTACCACTCTATGAATGACCCTTCAGGAAACTCACTGCATCTCTCTCTAAGTTTCTTCACCTGTACAATGGGAATAGCCCTATTGGCCTCAGCCATAGGGTGGGTATGAGCTTTCAACTGGGAAATGTATGTGAAACTAATTGTTAGAGGGTATAATGAGCTGAATTGTGTTTCCCCAAATTCATATGTTGAAGCCCTAACCCCTCAGTACTGCAGAATGCGTCTGTATTTGGGTATAGGGTCTTTACAAAGATGATAAGATGAGGTCATTAGGGAGGACCCTAATACAATCTGACCTGTGTCCTTATAAGAAGAGGGAATTTGGTCACAAGAAGACACACCAGGGATGTACATGCACAGAGGAAAGGCCATGTGAGGACACAGCAAGAAGGTGGTTGTCTGCAATTTAAGGAGAGAACCCTCAGAAGAAACCAAGCCTGATGACACCTTGATCTTGATCTTACATCCTCCAGAATCAAGAGAAATAAATTTCTGTTGTTTAAGCTGCCCAATCTGGATATTTTGTTATGACAGCTCTAGCAGACTGATACAAGGGGGCATAGTTACTATTGCCTTCATAATTACAACTATTGCTTCCACTCCAAAGACCTCCTTCCTAGGAGTCCTGGATACTCACCTCAGTCTTGTGATGTTGACCTCTTGATACGTAGGGATTCCATAATAAACTATGTCCATCTGAAAAGTAAGGATGCCACTGTGTTATTCCAGAGACCCCCACCTGGGGGCCTACCAGGTTTTCATGTAGAATCTCAGGAGAGCAGAGGATGGATCTTCGGATCGCCCAGTCCCCATCCCCAGCTGACAGTGGCACACCGTTCAGAGTAGTCCCTTCTCAGAGAGCAATCCTACCCCCTGGGACTCTTGGGAACCCCTAGGTGGAACTCTATTTTATCTTTCCTCTCTCTCCCTGGCAACCCCTGAGGAAATGGTGAGCTAAGGAATTTGCACACCTCTAACATGGTTCTCATCTGCTTTCTTAACCCTTAGAGACTCCTCCCTGGGAAGAACTGAGTGGCCACGGGGACTTGCTCTTCCAGGGCTACCTGTTTTGTGAATGTCTCATTGAACTTCTGGAACTGTGGAGAAGACCAGTTTTGAAGCTCTTTGGTGAAATTCTCACTGGTCACTGTCACAGTCAGTTCCACCTGGGCAAAAACAGTCTCTGGTGCAGGACCTGAGGAGTTCAGACAACAGCAACGTTTACTGAAGGCAGCACCCTCAGAACTCATATCAAAGAGACTAACACCTTCAGCAATAATGCCTTGGGCTGGGCAGGGGAGTGGCTTGCCCCCCCCACCCCAGCCTCCACTCATCAGAGTGTCTCTGGAGAGATGCAGATACATTGTATTCCTCATGGCTTTGGGATGGAGCCCAAGGGATTTGGATCTTATACTCTATTAGGGAATCTATATACTTTTCTATTCTACTCCATCATATAATAATGTATTTTAACTGTATATTATGGTAAAATTCTATACCAAACTTGTGTTTTGTTCCAAAACTATACCTTCTTGACTTATTTATTTTTAATGTTTTAATTTTCTTACCACCAGGTAAAATGGTTGCCCCTGAAAGAACTCATATTCCTAGCCAAGAAGGAGCAGGAATGGGTGCCCATCATGGAGGCTGGGCCCAGGTGTTGGGAAGGGAGAGCCATGCAGTTTACTCACTCAACTCAATGCTCGAAACCACTTCCTCGCACTTCAGACCCTGGTAGAGGAGGGTGCACACACACTTGATCCCATCCCAGGAGCCTCCGTTCTGGCAAACTGGAACCTTGTACTGGCACCGATCTCCTCCAAAGCCAGAGGGGCATTCACAGATTTTTCCATTCCATGTCCCTCCATTGATGCAGGTCACTGAAAGGGACAAGGCCTTGCTTGACCACATGTATTTGCACAGCACTTTATAGTTTGCAACATTTTCACAGATATAGTCTAATTTTATATTCTTATGAGACCTTGGGGTGATCAGGACAGTTAGTATCATCCCTACTTTACAGATGGGAGAAATGAGGTAGAGAGAGGCTAAAAGACTTGTCCAAGTTTCCATGTGGAAGCAGACTTGACCTGGTTGTGGGTTCTATTTCCAACATGATTTACTTTAGCTCCAAAAAGCAAGGAAAGAGAAACCTGATATTTTGAGAGGTTGGGGCAACAGTTAAGGCTGAGGATGGGAAAGAGGGAGACAGAGACAGAGAACCCAGGGTGACTTGACCAATCTGGCATCCACCAAGCTTGGGAATAAGCATTTAATTATCCCTTCAAAGCCTGCGTCAGAAGAGCTTGTCCTGGAAATTATTGCTATTGTGACTGCTCATGATTCCTTTTTGTATTTGCTGAGACACGGAGTTTGAGGGATGCATGTAGACTTAGTGTAAATAGATAAAAAGTGGTTATGGACAGCTCTTGGATATCTAAGCCAACCAATCTGGAAAATCAAAAGCTCCATTCTCTTTGGCTATTCATTGAAAAGAGCTGTGCCTGTGCAGACCAATATTCGAGGTGTGGTTCATCTAGGGAGGCACATGAGGTGCACATATACACTACAAAGACCTGCCTCACCTCTGCCTCCTGGTCTAACCCCCTAAACTCAGAGAATAGAGGCCATGCCCATGAAAGTCACATCACACGGTCTCTGTTTACAGGCCTTTTGTCCAAGACATTTAGGAAGGATGAAAGAGATGACACAAGAGTTCTGGGCACATTGGAGACCCATCAATCAATCTCTCTCTCTCTCTCTCTCTCTCTCTCTCTCTCTCTCTCTCTCTCTGTCTCTCTGTATCTCTGTCTCTGTCTGTCTGTCTGTCTCTCTCTCTCTCTCTCATATTATTGAAGAATGTTCAAATCTGATCTAAGTGCCCAAGCCCAGGCTTCTGAGAAACAGCAAAAGCAGCTTCTGAGGTGTGTTCACCTATTGCTCAATAGTCTAAAGAGAAGGCCAACCTCTAGGGGTAATAGAAAGACAGAAAGGGGACCATCTGTCTTCAAGGAGGTGACCAACACCATCTGCAGGCTCAGCAGTCATGTAGCCACCTGTGGGGCTTCCTGGAAACATTAAGTCCAGACTTCCCTTCTGAAGATGCTCAGCTCTCTGCCTGAAAACCAGAGAGAACTTAACAAGACAAAAGCACATTGTAGGGAAACTAGAGAACAAAGCAACATAATAGAAAGGCCAGACAAAGCAGGACTCAACAGAAGAAGAATTCACAAAGCCCTAAGAAAATGCAGCAGCCAAAACCTGAAGAACTGTCTTTCATCTTTCAATTCAAGACAGATCTGGTAATTCCCTGAGTGTACACAGATCATATATCTGTGAGCATATCTATAGTTCCTTTAAATCAGGGAAGTTTTCAAGTATTTTAACTAGTATACAGTAAGTCCTCACTTAACACTGTCAATAGGTTCTGCAACTTTAAGCAAAATGATGTATAATGAAATCAACTTTACTATAAGCTGATTGACATAAATGAGAGTTATGTTTCTACAGCAACTTATCAACATTATAATGAAATGATGTTTAACAAAATATTATTCCAGGACCTGTTGTACTTTTTAAAATGCATGCTAAATATCCTTTCTCAATTTGAGAATAATACAGACAGGTGTAATGATATATCATAAAATACAGACCCTATATTATATGTAACATAATAACAGTATATTATAATAGTAGATATGGAGTGGAAAAGATACCATTATAACCACAGGAAAAAAGCTGAGTGAAAGCTCTAGAATAAGAGAGAGGAGACGGAAACCTTCAAGGACATGGCAGTGAATTTCAGAGCTGATAAAAGTGAATTTCCTTTTGCTTCTATAGTGGATGTTCAGAAGATAAGGTAAAACAAATTAAAAGTGACAGTTGCCAAGGGAATATGTGAGTTCTATTGGCAATACACTCCTGAAAAAAAAAAACTTTACACTTAAACATGTGCAAAATCAATGAGGAAAACCTCTTTAAAAAGATAAAAAATGCAAGTGAAAGATACAAAGTTAATGAGATTAGAGTATATAAAATGCAGTGGGGTAGACACTAGCAAAATACAAAAGGGAAGGAATGAATGTGCACTTTACTGGGGATTGAAGGTGTCCAGGCAAAGAGGGGTAAGTTATATTGCATAAAATAGTAGGATTTAATGCAAGAAACGAAAAGACATGCAGAGAAGTAAGTGATAGTGATAAGACGACAGAGGCTTTTACCTAATGACAAATAAGTGAGAGCAAAAGAAGTGAATAATGAGTAAAAGTTTAAGAAAAAAAAAACACAAAATGAGGAAATTGAAAAGAAATTTTCAAAAAAGAGTTTCAAAAAGTGTGACTTCAAAAAATTACTTACCTGGTAGGGTTGGTGAAGCACTAAGAGTTGAGGTAGAGGTGCTCTTCACTGTAATAGTGGACAAGCTAGTGGAGACTGTGATGGAGGTAGCATTTTGTGTGCTAGGTTTCATTCTAGCTGTTGAGGTGGAGGGAGTTGTGGTGGTGACAAACTTAGAGGTCACAGAAGTGGAAGAAGAAGAAGTTGCTGCAGGACTGGAGTGGCCAGTAGTAGATGTAGGTAAAGTAGTGTTAGAAGCAATTGTTGAAAATGTTCTGGCTACAGAGGAACTGGTCAGAGAAGAAATGGTGACAAAAGAAGATGTGGCATGTGTACTGGACTTAATAGGAATGAAGGCAGAAGTGGTGGAACCACTAACAGCTGTGACAGATGGGCTGGGTACAGCAGACATGGCAGCAGTTGTGGGGGTGTCAGCAATGGTTGTAGTTGTGCTGACGTCGATAGGACTTGTACCAGATGTGGTGAAACCACTTCTAGTTCTTGTGAGTATACTTGATTCACTAAAAATTGTCGCAGGAGTAGAGATGGAAGAAGTCATTGGAGTAGTGTGAGATGTAGTGAAAAGAGACACAGGAATGCTTGCTTCAGATACAGTTATTCCAGAACTGGCTCTTGGAGGAACTGAGAAAGATGTGCTGCCTTCAGAAGCTGTAACTGAAAGTGAAGTAGCCTCTGTGGTGGTAGATGGCACAGGGGTTTTGGTGGCACTAGATGTCTCCGGAGCTGTGCTACCTTCCGTAGAAGTGGCCAAAGGAGAGGTGCTGTGACTCGGAGCTCTTGCCGAGGCACTCGTCTCCGCCGCAGTTGTCTCGGTAGTCGCGCTGCCACTCGGACTTGTGGACGACGCGCTCGTGCCCACAGGTCCCGTCACAGACGTAATGCTGTCACGGGGAGGTGTTGAAGATGAAACAGATATTGTGGATACGGGCACAGCACTTGTAGTGTCAGCAGAAGATGTGGAAGAGGCGCCAGTCTGTGTCGACCGCTTGACAGAGGTGATGCTTCCAGTGGGAATGGTTGAAGTGACAGCAGCCTGGGTAGTAACGGTCCCAGGTGGGGTGCTGTCTGTGTTTGATGTGGACGACACAGGAGCTCCTGCAGAGGTTGTCAGACCAGATGTGCCCCCGGATGTGATCCTTGACCAAGACGTTGGCTCTGTTGTGGAGGTCACCGGGGTGTGGGTTTCACTGGGAGACTTTGGAGAGGTGCTGGCCTCTGTAGAAGTGGGCAGAGAAGAGGTGCTGTCCCTAGAGGGTGTGGAAGATGCGACTGTCCCTGGAGAAACTGTGACAGAGGGCGTGCTGTCATTAGGAGTTGTGGTAGAGGAAAAGGCCCCTATTGAGCGCGTCAAAGAGGTGACCCTGTCAGTCGCAGTGGTGGAGGATACATCACCCTCGGTAGATACTGTCACAAGGGTGGTGCTGTCAGTGGAAGATGTGGAAGAGAGAGGGGCCTCTGCAGAGGTGGTCAGACCGGTGGTGCCCGAGGATGTTGGTACGGAGAAAGAAGTAGAGTCGGTTGTAGGTGTGACAGGGCTCTGGGTTTCACCAGAAGCCGTTTGAGATGTCCTACCTTCTGCGAAGTGGCGAAGGAAGAGGTGCCGTCACGAGCAGGGGTGGAAGATGCACTCGTCCCCGGAGATCCTGTGACAGAGGGAGTGCTGTCCCGAGGCGGAAGATGAACGAGCCGCCGTTGACATGGTGACACGGTCAGTGGGGACTGTGGAGGATACGTCACCCTCAGTAGACACTGTCACATGTGTGGTGCTGTCTGGAGCAGATGTGGAAGTTGCAGCAGCTCCTGCCGACGTTGTCCGGGGAGTGGTGCCCTCGGAAGGTGTCACTGAAAGTGAAGTAGGCTCTGTGGCGGTAGATGGCACAGGGGTGTTGGTGGCACCAGATGTTTCCCGAGCTGTGCTACCTTCTGTAGAAGTGGCCAAAGGAGAGGTGCTGTGACTCGGAGCTCTTGCCGAGGCACTCGTCTCCGTCGCAGTTGTCGCAGTAGTCACGCTGCCACTCGGAGTTGCAGAAGATGCGCTCGTGCCTCCAGGTCCTGTCACAGAGGTAATGCTGTCACGGGGAGCTGTTGAAGATAAAAGAGATATTGTGGATACGGGCACAGCACTTGTAGTGTCAGCAGAAGATGTGGAAGACGGGCTAGTCTGTGTGGACCGCTTGACAGAGGTGATGCTTTCAGTGGGAATGGTTGAAGTGACAGCAGCCTGGGTAGTAACTGTGCCAGGTGGGGTGCTGCTTGTGGACGATGTGGAGGACAGTGGAGCTCGTGCAGAGGTTGTCAGACCAGTTGTGCCCCCGGAAGGTATCATGGACCAAGAAGTAAGATCTGTGGTGGATGTCACCGGCGTGTGGGTTTCCCTGGGAGTCTTTTGAGAGGTGCTGGCCTCTGTCGAAGTGCGCAGAGAAGAGGTGCTATACCTAGAAGGTGTGGAAGACGCGACTGTCCCTGGAGAAACTGTGACAGAGGGCGTGCTGTCATTAGGAGTTGTGGAAAAGGTAAAGGCCCCTGTTGAGCGCGTCAGAGAGGTGACCCTGTCAGTCGCAGTGGTGGAGGATACATCACCCTCGGTAGATACTGTCACAAGAGTGCTGCTGTCCGTGGAAGATGTGGAAGAGAGAGGGGCCTCTGCAGAGGTGGTCAGACCAGTGGTGCCCCCGGAAGTTGGTACGGAGAAAGAAATAGAGGCGGTTGTAGCTGTGACAGGGCTGTGGGTTTCAGTAGAAGCCTTGTGAGATGTGCTATTTTCTGCCGAAGTGGCGAAGGAAGAGGTGCCGTCACGAGAAGGGGTGGAAGATGCACTAGTCCCCGGAGATCCTGTGACAGAGGGAGTGCTTTCGTGAGAGGTGGAAGACCAACGAGCACGCCGTTGACCGCGTCATCAGGGTGACACGGTCCGAGGGGACTGTGGAGGATGCCTCACGATCAGTAGATACTGTCACAAGGGTGGTGCTGTGTGGAGCAGATGTGGAAGTTGCAGCAGCTCCTGCCGACGTTGTCCGGGAGTGGTGCCCTCGGAAGGTGTCACTGAAAGTGAAGTAGCCTCTGTGGTGGTAGATGGCACAGGGGTTTTGGTGGCACTAGATGTCTCCGGAGCTGTGCTACCTTCCGTAGAAGTGGCCAAAGGAGAGGTGCTGTGACTGGAGCTCTTGCCGAGGCACTCGCCTCCGCCGCAGTTGTCTCGGTAGTCGCGCTGCCACTGGAGTTGTGGACGACGCGCGGTGCCCACAGGTCCCTGGCCACAGACGTAATGCTGTCCCGGGAGGTGTTGAAGATGAAACAGATATTGTGGATACGGGCACAGCACTTGTAGTGTCAGCAGAAGATGTGGAAGAGGCGCCAGTCTGTGTCGACCGCTTGACAGAGGTGATGCTTCCAGTGGGAATGGTTGAAGTGACAGCAGCCTGGGTAGTAACGGTCCCAGGTGGGGTGCTGTCTGTGTTCGATGTGGACGACACAGGAGCTCCTGCAGAGGTTGTCAGACCAGATGTGCCCCCGGATGTGATCCTTGACCAAGACGTTGGCTCTGTTGTGGAGGTCACCGGGGTGTGGGTTTCACTGGGAGACTTTGGAGAGGTGCTGGCCTCTGTAGAAGTGGGCAGAGAAGAGGTGCTGTCCCTAGAGGGTGTGGAAGATGCGACTGTCCCTGGAGAAACTGTGACAGAGGGCGTGCTGTCATTAGGAGTTGTGGTAGAGGAAAAGGCCCCTATTGAGTGGCGTCAAAGAGGTGACCCTGTCAGTCGCAGTGGTGGAGGATACATCACCCTCGGTAGATACTGTCACAAGGGTGGTGCTGTCAGTGGAAGATGTGGAAGAGAGAGGGCCTCTGCAGAGGTGGTCAGACCGGTGGTGCCCGAGGATGTTGGTACGGAGAAAGAAGTAGAGTCGGTTGTAGGTGTGACAGGGCTCTGGGTTTCACCAGAAGCCGTTTGAGATGTCCTACCTTCTGCCGAAGTGGCGAAGGAAGAGGTGCCGTCACGAGCAGGGGTGGAAGATGCACTCGTCCCCGGAGATCCTGTGACAGAGGGAGTGCTGTCCCGAGGGGCGGAAGATGAACGAGCCGCCGTTGACATGGTGACACGGTCAGTGGGGACTGTGGAGGATACGTCACCCTCAGTAGACACTGTCACATGTGTGGTGCTGTCTGGAGCAGATGTGGAAGTTGCAGCAGCTCCTGCCGACGTTGTCCGGGAGTGGTGCCCTCGGAAGGTGTCACTGAAAGTGAAGTAGGCTCTGTGGCGGTAGATGGCACAGGGGTGTTGGTGGCACCAGATGTTTCCCGAGCTGTGCTACCTTCTGTAGAAGTGGCCAAAGGAGAGGTGCTGTGACTCGGAGCTCTTGCCGAGGCACTCGTCTCCGTCGCAGTTGTCGCAGTAGTCACGCTGCCACTCGGAGTTGCAGAAGATGCGCTCGTGCCTCCAGGTCCTGTCACAGAGGTAATGCTGTCACGGGGAGCTGTTGAAGATAAAAGAGATATTGTGGATACGGGCACAGCACTTGTAGTGTCAGCAGAAGATGTGGAAGACGGGCTAGTCTGTGTGGACCGCTTGACAGAGGTGATGCTTCCAGTGGGAATGGTTGAAGTGACAGCAGCCTGGGTAGTAACTGTGCCAGGTGGGGTGCTGCTTGTGGACGATGTGGAGGACAGTGGAGCTCGTGCAGAGGTTGTCAGACCAGTTGTGCCCCCGGAAGGTATCATGGACCAAGAAGTAAGATCTGTGGTGGATGTCACCGGCGTGTGGGTTTCCCTGGGAGTCTTTTGAGAGGTGCTGGCCTCTGTCGAAGTGCGCAGAGAAGAGGTGCTATACCTAGAAGGTGTGGAAGACGCGACTGTCCCTGGAGAAACTGTGACAGAGGGCGTGCTGTCATTAGGAGTTGTGGAAAAGGTAAAGGCCCCTGTTGAGCGTCAGAGAGGTGACCCTGTCAGTCGCAGTGGTGGAGGATACATCACCCTCGGTAGATACTGTCACAAGAGTGCTGCTGTCCGTGGAAGATGTGGAAGAGAGAGGGGCCTCTGCAGAGGTGGTCAGACCAGTGGTGCCCCCGGAAGTTGGTACGGAGAAAGAAATAGAGGCGGTTGTAGCTGTGACAGGGCTGTGGGTTTCAGTAGAAGCCTTGTGAGATGTGCTATTTTCTGCCGAAGTGGCGAAGGAAGAGGTGCCGTCACGAGAAGGGGTGGAAGATGCACTAGTCCCCGGAGATCCTGTGACAGAGGGAGTGCTTTCGTGAGAGGTGGAAGACCAACGAGCCGCCGTTGACCGCGTCATCAGGGTGACACGGTCCGAGGGGACTGTGGACGATGCCTCACGATCAGTAGATACTGTCACAAGGGTGGTGCTGTGTGGAGCAGATGTGGAAGTTGCAGCAGCTCCTGCCGACGTTGTCCGGGGAGTGGTGCCCTCGGAAGGTGTCACTGAAAGTGAAGTAGCCTCTGTGGTGGTAGATGGCACAGGGGTTTTGGTGGCACTAGATGTCTCCGGAGCTGTGCTACCTTCCGTAGAAGTGGCCAAAGGAGAGGTGCTGTGACTCGGAGCTCTTGCCGAGGCACCTGCCTCCGCCGCAGTTGTCTCGGTAGTCGCGCTGCCACTCGGACTTGTGGACGACGCGCTCGTGCCCACAGGTCCCGTCACAGACGTAATGCTGTCCCGGGAGGTGTTGAAGATGAAACAGATATTGTGGATACGGGCACAGCACTTGTAGTGTCAGCAGAAGATGTGGAAGAGGCGCCAGTCTGTGTCGACCGCTTGACAGAGGTGATGCTTCCAGTGGGAATGGTTGAAGTGACAGCAGCCTGGGTAGTAACGGTCCCAGGTGGGGTGCTGTCTGTGTTCGATGTGGACGACACAGGAGCTCCTGCAGAGGTTGTCAGACCAGATGTGCCCCCGGATGTGATCCTTGACCAAGACGTTGGCTCTGTTGTGGAGGTCACCGGGGTGTGGGTTTCACTGGGAGACTTTGGAGAGGTGCTGGCCTCTGTAGAAGTGGGCAGAGAAGAGGTGCTGTCCCTAGAGGGTGTGGAAGATGCGACTGTCCCTGGAGAAACTGTGACAGAGGGCGTGCTGTCATTAGGAGTTGTGGTAGAGGAAAAGGCCCCTATTGAGCGCTGCAATGAGGTGACCCGGTCCGTCGCAGTGGTGGAGGATACATCACCCTCGGTAGATACTGTCACAAGGGTGGTGCTGTCAGTGGAAGATGTGGAAGAGAGAGGGGCCTCTGCAGAGGTGGTCAGACCGGTGGTGCCCGAGGATGTTGGTACGGAGAAAGAAGTAGAGTCGGTTGTAGGTGTGACAGGGCTCTGGGTTTCACCAGAAGCCGTTTGAGATGTCCTACCTTCTGCCGAAGTGGCGAAGGAAGAGGTGCCGTCACGAGCAGGGGTGGAAGATGCACTCGTCCCCGGAGATCCTGTGACAGAGGGAGTGCTGTCCCGAGGGGCGGAAGATGAACGAGCCGCCGTTGACATGGTGACACGGTCAGTGGGGACTGTGGAGGATACGTCACCCTCAGTAGACACTGTCACATGTGTGGTGCTGTCTGGAGCAGATGTGGAAGTTGCAGCAGCTCCTGCCGACGTTGTCCGGGGAGTGGTGCCCTCGGAAGGTGTCACTGAAAGTGAAGTAGGCTCTGTGGCGGTAGATGGCACAGGGGTGTTGGTGGCACCAGATGTTTCCTGAGCTGTGCTACCTTCTGTAGAAGTGGCCAAAGGAGAGGTGCTGTGACTCGGAGCTCTTGCCGAGGCACTCGTCTCCGTCGCAGTTGTCGCAGTAGTCACGCTGCCACTCGGAGTTGCAGAAGATGCGCTCGTGCCTCCAGGTCCTGTCACAGAGGTAATGCTGTCACGGGGAGCTGTTGAAGATAAAAGAGATATTGTGGATACGGGCACAGCACTTGTAGTGTCAGCAGAAGATGTGGAAGACGGGCTAGTCTGTGTGGACCGCTTGACAGAGGTGATGCTTCCAGTGGGAATGGGTGAAGTGACAGCAGCCTGGGTAGTAACTGTGCCAGGTGGGGTGCTGCTTGTGGACGATGTGGAGGACAGTGGAGCTCGTGCAGAGGTTGTCAGACCAGTTGTGCCCCCGGAAGGTATCATGGACCAAGAAGTAAGATCTGTGGTGGATGTCACCGGCGTGTGGGTTTCCCTGGGAGTCTTTTGAGAGGTGCTGGCCTCTGTCGAAGTGCGCAGAGAAGAGGTGCTATACCTAGAAGGTGTGGAAGACGCGACTGTCCCTGGAGAAACTGTGACAGAGGGCGTGCTGTCATTAGGAGTTGTGGAAAAGGTAAAGGCCCCTGTTGAGCGTCAGAGAGGTGACCCTGTCAGTCGCAGTGGTGGAGGATACATCACCCTCGGTAGATACTGTCACAAGAGTGCTGCTGTCCGTGGAAGATGTGGAAGAGAGAGGGGCCTCTGCAGAGGTGGTCAGACCAGTGGTGCCCCCGGAAGTTGGTACGGAGAAAGAAATAGAGGCGGTTGTAGCTGTGACAGGGCTGTGGGTTTCAGTAGAAGCCTTGTGAGATGTGCTATTTTCTGCCGAAGTGGCGAAGGAAGAGGTGCCGTCACGAGAAGGGGTGGAAGATGCACTAGTCCCCGGAGATCCTGTGACAGAGGGAGTGCTTTCATGAGAGGTGGAAGACCAACGAGCCGCCGTTGACCGCGTCATCAGGGTGACACGGTCCGAGGGGACTGTGGAGGATGCCTCACGATCAGTAGATACTGTCACAAGGGTGGTGCTGTGTGGAGCAGATGTGGAAGTTGCAGCAGCTCCTGCCGACGTTGTCCGGGAGTGGTGCCTCGGAAGGTGTCACTGAAAGTGAAGTAGCCTCTGTGGTGGTAGATGGCACAGGGGTTTTGGTGGCACTAGATGTCTCCGGAGCTGTGCTACCTTCCGTAGAAGTGGCCAAAGGAGAGGTGCTGTGACTGGAGCTCTTGCCGAGGCACCTGCCTCCGCCGCAGTTGTCTCGGTAGTCGCGCTGCCACTCGGACTTGTGGACGACGCGCTCGTGCCCACAGGTCCCGTCACAGACGTAATGCTGTCCCGGGAGGTGTTGAAGATGAAACAGATATTGTGGATACGGGCACAGCACTTGTAGTGTCAGCAGAAGATGTGGAAGAGGCGCCAGTCTGTGTGGACCGCTTGACAGAGGTGATGCTTCCAGTGGGAATGGTTGAAGTGACAGCAGCCTGGGTAGTAACGGTCCCAGGTGGGGTGCTGTCTGTGTTCGATGTGGACGACACAGGAGCTCCTGCAGAGGTTGTCAGACCA
Organism: Cynopterus sphinx; assembly: GCA_030015415.1. Taxonomy (NCBI): domain Eukaryota; kingdom Metazoa; phylum Chordata; class Mammalia; order Chiroptera; family Pteropodidae; genus Cynopterus; species Cynopterus sphinx. The sequence goes on along the minus strand of CM057379.1, from coordinate 80,529,041 downwards.
GATGTGCCCCCGGATGTGATCCTTGACCAAGACGTTGGCTCTGTTGTGGAGGTCACCGGGGTGTGGGTTTCACTGGGAGACTTTGGAGAGGTGCTGGCCTCTGTAGAAGTGGGCAGAGAAGAGGTGCTGTCCCTAGAGGGTGTGGAAGATGCGACTGTCCCTGGAGAAACTGTGACAGAGGGCGTGCTGTCATTAGGAGTTGTGGTAGAGGAAAAGGCCCCTATTGAGCGATCAAAGAGGTGACCCTGTCAGTCGCAGTGGTGGAGGATACATCACCCTCGGTAGATACTGTCACAAGGGTGGTGCTGTCAGTGGAAGATGTGGAAGAGAGAGGGCCTCTGCAGAGGTGGTCAGACCGGTGGTGCCCGAGGATGTTGGTACGGAGAAAGAAGTAGAGTCGGTTGTAGGTGTGACAGGGCTCTGGGTTTCACCAGAAGCCGTTTGAGATGTCCTACCTTCTGCCGAAGTGGCGAAGGAAGAGGTGCCGTCACGAGCAGGGGTGGAAGATGCACTCGTCCCCGGAGATCCTGTGACAGAGGGAGTGCTGTCCCGAGGGGCGGAAGATGAACGAGCCGCCGTTGACATGGTGACACGGTCAGTGGGGACTGTGGAGGATACGTCACCCTCAGTAGACACTGTCACATGTGTGGTGCTGTCTGGAGCAGATGTGGAAGTTGCAGCAGCTCCTGCCGACGTTGTCCGGGAGTGGTGCCTCGGAAGGTGTCACTGAAAGTGAAGTAGGCTCTGTGGCGGTAGATGGCACAGGGGTGTTGGTGGCACCAGATGTTTCCTGAGCTGTGCTACCTTCTGTAGAAGTGGCCAAAGGAGAGGTGCTGTGACTCGGAGCTCTTGCCGAGGCACTCGTCTCCGTCGCAGTTGTCGCAGTAGTCACGCTGCCACTGGAGTTGCAGAAGATGCGCTCGTGCCTCCAGGTCCTGTCACAGAGGTAATGCTGTCACGGGGAGCTGTTGAAGATAAAAGAGATATTGTGGATACGGGCACAGCACTTGTAGTGTCAGCAGAAGATGTGGAAGACGGGCTAGTCTGTGTGGACCGCTTGACAGAGGTGATGCTTCCAGTGGGAATGGTTGAAGTGACAGCAGCCTGGGTAGTAACTGTGCCAGGTGGGGTGCTGCTTGTGGACGATGTGGAGGACAGTGGAGCTCGTGCAGAGGTTGTCAGACCAGTTGTGCCCCCGGAAGGTATCATGGACCAAGAAGTACGATGCGGTGGTCGCTGTCACCGGCCTGTGGGTTTCCTGGGAGTCTTTTGAGAGGTGCTGGCCTCTGTCGAAGTGCGCAGAGAAGAGGTGCTATACCTAGAAGGTGTGGAAGACGCGACTGTCCCTGGAGAAACTGTGACAGAGGGCGTGCTGTCATTAGGAGTTGTGGAAAAGGTAAAGGCCCCTGTTGAGCGCGTCAGAGAGGTGACCCTGTCAGTCGCAGTGGTGGAGGATACATCACCCTCGGTAGATACTGTCACAAGAGTGCTGCTGTCCGTGGAAGATGTGGAAGAGAGAGGGCCTCTGCAGAGGGGGTAAGACCAGTGGTGCCCCCGGAAGTTGGTACGGATAAAGAAATAGAGGCGGTTGTAGCTGTGACAGGGCTGTGGGTTTCAGTAGAAGCCTTGTGAGATGTGCTATTTTCTGTCAAGTGGCGAAGGAAGAGGTGCCGTCACGAGAAGGGGTGGAAGATGCACTAGTCCCCGGAGATCCTGTGACAGAGGGAGTGCTTTCATGAGAGGTGGAAGACCAACGAGCCGCCGTTGACCGCGTCATCAGGGTGACACGGTCCGAGGGGACTGTGGACGATGCCTCACGATCAGTAGATACTGTCACAAGGGTGGTGCTGTGTGGAGCAGATGTGGAAGTTGCAGCAGCTCCTGCCGACGTTGTCCGGGGAGTGGTGCCCTCGGAAGGTGTCACTGAAAGTGAAGTAGCCTCTGTGGTGGTAGATGGCACAGGGGTTTTGGTGGCACTAGATGTCTCCGGAGCTGTGCTACCTTCCGTAGAAGTGGCCAAAGGAGAGGTGCTGTGACTGGAGCTCTTGCCGAGGCACCTGCCTCCGCCGCAGTTGTCTCGGTAGTCGCGCTGCCACTCGGACTTGTGGACGACGCGCTCGTGCCCACACAGGTCCTGGCCACAGACGTAATGCTGTCCCGGGAGGTGTTGAAGATGAAACAGATATTGTGGATACGGGCACAGCACTTGTAGTGTCAGCAGAAGATGTGGAAGAGGCGCCAGTCTGTGTGGACCGCTTGACAGAGGTGATGCTTCCAGTGGGAATGGTTGAAGTGACAGCAGCCTGGGTAGTAACGGTCCCAGGTGGGGTGCTGTCTGTGTTCGATGTGGACGACACAGGAGCTCCTGCAGAGGTTGTCAGACCAGATGTGCCCCCGGATGTGATCCTTGACCAAGACGTTGGCTCTGTTGTGGAGGTCACCGGGGTGTGGGTTTCACTGGGAGACTTTGGAGAGGTGCTGGCCTCTGTAGAAGTGGGCAGAGAAGAGGTGCTGTCCCTAGAGGGTGTGGAAGATGCGACTGTCCCTGGAGAAACTGTGACAGAGGGCGTGCTGTCATTAGGAGGTGTGGTAGAGGAAAAGGCCCCTATTGAGCGCTGCCAAAGAGGTGACCCTGTCAGTCGCAGTGGTGGAGGATACATCACCCTCGGTAGATACTGTCACAAGGGTGGTGCTGTCAGTGGAAGATGTGGAAGAGAGAGGGGCCTCTGCAGAGGTGGTCAGACCGGTGGTGCCCGAGGATGTTGGTACGGAGAAAGAAGTAGAGTCGGTTGTAGGTGTGACAGGGCTCTGGGTTTCACCAGAAGCCGTTTGAGATGTCCTACCTTCTGCCGAAGTGGCGAAGGAAGAGGTGCCGCCACGAGCAGTGGTGGAAGATGCACTCGTCCCCGGAGATCCTGTGACAGAGGGAGTGCTGTCCCGAGGGGCGGAAGATGAACGAGCCGCCGTTGACATGGTGACACGGTCAGTGGGGACTGTGGAGGATACGTCACCCTCAGTAGACACTGTCACATGTGTGGTGCTGTCTGGAGCAGATGTGGAAGTTGCAGCAGCTCCTGCCGACGTTGTCCGGGAGTGGTGCCCTCGGAAGGTGTCACTGAAAGTGAAGTAGGCTCTGTGGCGGTAGATGGCACAGGGGTGTTGGTGGCACCAGATGTTTCCTGAGCTGTGCTACCTTCTGTAGAAGTGGCCAAAGGAGAGGTGCTGTGACTCGGAGCTCTTGCCGAGGCACTCGCCTCCGCCGCAGTTGTCGCAGTAGTCACGCTGCCACTCGGAGTTGCAGAAGATGCGCTCGTGCCTCCAGGTCCTGTCACAGAGGTAATGCTGTCACGGGGAGCTGTTGAAGATAAAAGAGATATTGTGGATACGGGCACAGCACTTGTAGTGTCAGCAGAAGATGTGGAAGACGGGCTAGTCTGTGTGGACCGCTTGACAGAGGTGATGCTTTCAGTGGGAATGGTTGAAGTGACAGCAGCCTGGGTAGTAACTGTGCCAGGTGGGGTGCTGCTTGTGGACGATGTGGAGGACAGTGGAGCTCGTGCAGAGGTTGTCAGACCAGTTGTGCCCCGGAAGGTATCATGGACCAAGAAGTAAGATCTGTGGTGGATGTCACCGGCGTGTGGGTTTCCCTGGGAGTCTTTTGAGAGGTGCTGGCCTCTGTCGAAGTGCAGAGAGAAGAGGTGCTATACCTAGAAGGTGTGGAAGACGCGACTGTCCCTGGAGAAACTGTGACAGAGGGCGTGCTGTCATTAGGAGTTGTGGAAAAGGTAAAGGCCCCTGTTGAGCGCTGGCCAGAGAGGTGACCCTGTCAGTCGCAGTGGTGGAGGATACATCACCCTCGGTAGATACTGTCACAAGAGTGCTGCTGTCCGTGGAAGATGTGGAAGAGAGAGGCCTCTGCAGAGGTGGTCAGACCAGTGGTGCCCCGGAAGTTGGTACGGAGAAAGAAATAGAGGCGGTTGTAGCTGTGACAGGGCGGTGGGTTTCAGTAGAAGCCTTGTGAGATGTGCTATTTTCTGCCGAAGTGGCGAAGGAAGTGGTGCCGCCACGAGAAGGGGTGGAAGATGCACTAGTCCCCGGAGATCCTGTGACAGAGGGAGTGCTTTCATGAGAGGTGGAAGACCAACGAGCCGCCGATGACCGCGTCATCAGGGTGACACGGTCCGAGGGGACTGTGTAGGATGCCTCACGATCAGTAGATACTGTCACAAGGGTGGTGCTGTGTGGAGCAGATGTGGAAGTTGCAGCAGCTCCTGCCGACGTTGTCCGGGAGTGGTGCCTCGGAAGGTGTCACTGAAAGTGAAGTAGCCTCTGTGGTGGTAGATGGCACAGGGGTTTTGGTGGCACTAGATGTCTCCGGAGCTGTGCTACCTTCCGTAGAAGTGGCCAAAGGAGAGGTGCTGTGACTGGAGCTCTTGCCGAGGCACCTGCCTCCGCCGCAGTTGTCTCGGTAGTCGCGCTGCCACTCGGACTTGTGGACGACGCGCTCGTGCCCACAGGTCCTGGCCACAGACGTAATGCTGTCCCGGGGAGGTGTTGAAGATGAAACAGATATTGTGGATACGGGCACAGCACTTGTAGTGTCAGCAGAAGATGTGGAAGAGGCGCCAGTCTGTGTCGACCGCTTGACAGAGGTGATGCTTCCAGTGGGAATGGTTGAAGTGACAGCAGCCTGGGTAGTAACGGTCCCAGGTGGGGTGCTGTCTGTGTTCGATGTGGACGACACAGGAGCTCCTGCAGAGGTTGTCAGACCAGATGTGCCCCCGGATGTGATCCTTGACCAAGACGTTGGCTCTGTTGTGGAGGTCACCGGGGTGTGGGTTTCACTGGGAGACTTTGGAGAGGTGCTGGCCTCTGTAGAAGTGGGCAGAGAAGAGGTGCTGTCCCTAGAGGGTGTGGAAGATGCGACTGTCCCTGGAGAAACTGTGACAGAGGGCGTGCTGTCATTAGGAGTTGTGGTAGAGGAAAAGGCCCCTATTGAGCGTGGCCAAAGAGGTGACCCTGTCAGTCGCAGTGGTGGAGGATACATCACCCTCGGTAGATACTGTCACAAGGGTGGTGCTGTCAGTGGAAGATGTGGAAGAGAGAGGGGCCTCTGCAGAGGTGGTCAGACCGGTGGTGCCCGAGGATGTTGGTACGGAGAAAGAAGTAGAGTCGGTTGTAGGTGTGACAGGGCTCTGGGTTTCACCAGAAGCCGTTTGAGATGTCCTACCTTCTGCCGAAGTGGCGAAGGAAGAGGTGCCGTCACGAGCAGGGGTGGAAGATGCACTCGTCCCCGGAGATCCTGTGACAGAGGGAGTGCTGTCCCGAGGGGCGGAAGATGAACGAGCCGCCGTTGACATGGTGACACGGTCAGTGGGGACTGTGGAGGATACGTCACCCTCAGTAGACACTGTCACATGTGTGGTGCTGTCTGGAGCAGATGTGGAAGTTGCAGCAGCTCCTGCCGACGTTGTCCGGGGAGTGGTGCCCTCGGAAGGTGTCACTGAAAGTGAAGTAGGCTCTGTGGCGGTAGATGGCACAGGGGTGTTGGTGGCACCAGATGTTTCCCGAGCTGTGCTACCTTCTGTAGAAGTGGCCAAAGGAGAGGTGCTGTGACTCGGAGCTCTTGCCGAGGCACTGCCTCCGCCGCAGTTGTCGCAGTAGTCACGCTGCCACTCGGAGTTGCAGAAGATGCGCTCGTGCCTCCAGGTCCTGTCACAGAGGTAATGCTGTCACGGGGAGCTGTTGAAGATAAAAGAGATATTGTGGATACGGGCACAGCACTTGTAGTGTCAGCAGAAGATGTGGAAGACGGGCTAGTCTGTGTGGACCGCTTGACAGAGGTGATGCTTTCAAGAGGAATGGGTGAAGTGACAGCAGCCTGGGTAGTAACTGTGCCAGGTGGGGTGCTGCTTGTGGACGATGTGGAGGACAGTGGAGCTCGTGCAGAGGTTGTCAGACCAGTTGTGCCCCCGGAAGGTATCATGGACCAAGAAGTAAGATCTGTGGTGGATGTCACCGGCGTGTGGGTTTCCCTGGGAGTCTTTTGAGAGGTGCTGGCCTCTGTCGAAGTGCGCAGAGAAGAGGTGCTATACCTAGAAGGTGTGGAAGACGCGACTGTCCCTGGAGAAACTGTGACAGAGGGCGTGCTGTCATTAGGAGTTGTGGAAAAGGTAAAGGCCCCTGTTGAGCGCTGGCCAGAGAGGTGACCCTGTCAGTCGCAGTGGTGGAGGATACATCACCCTCGGTAGATACTGTCACAAGAGTGCTGCTGTCCGTGGAAGATGTGGAAGAGAGAGGGGCCTCTGCAGAGGTGGTCAGACCAGTGGTGCCCCGGAAGTTGGTACGGAGAAAGAAATAGAGGCGGTTGTAGCTGTGACAGGGCTGTGGGTTTCAGTAGAAGCCTTGTGAGATGTGCTATTTTCTGCCGAAGTGGCGAAGGAAGAGGTGCCGTCACGAGAAGGGGTGGAAGATGCACTAGTCCCCGGAGATCCTGTGACAGAGGGAGTGCTTTCATGAGAGGTGGAAGACCAACGAGCCGCCGTTGACCGCGTCATCAGGGTGACACGGTCCGAGGGGACTGTGGAGGATGCCTCACGATCAGTAGATACTGTCACAAGGGTGGTGCTGTGTGGAGCAGATGTGGAAGTTGCAGCAGCTCCTGCCGACGTTGTCCGGGAGTGGTGCCCTCGGAAGGTGTCACTGAAAGTGAAGTAGCCTCTGTGTTGGTAGATTGCACAGGGGTTTTTTTGGCACTATATGTCTCCGTAGCTGTGCTACCTTCCGTAGAAGTGGCCAAAGGAGAGGTGCTGTGACTGGAGCTCTTGCCGAGGCACTCGTCTCCGCCGCAGTTGTCTCGGTAGTCGCGCTGCCACTCGGACTTGTGGACGACGCGCTCGTGCCCACAGGTCCCGTCACAGACGTAATGCTGTCCCGGGGAGGTGTTGAAGATGAAACAGATATTGTGGATACGGGCACAGCACTTGTAGTGTCAGCAGAAGATGTGGAAGAGGCGCCAGTCTGTGTCGACCGCTTGACAGAGGTGATGCTTCCAGTGGGAATGGTTGAAGTGACAGCAGCCTGGGTAGTAACGGTCCCAGGTGGGGTGCTGTCTGTGTTCGATGTGGACGACACAGGAGCTCCTGCAGAGGTTGTCAGACCAGATGTGCCCCCGGATGTGATCCTTGACCAAGACGTTGGCTCTGTTGTGGAGGTCACCGGGGTGTGGGTTTCACTGGGAGACTTTGGAGAGGTGCTGGCCTCTGTAGAAGTGGGCAGAGAAGAGGTGCTGTCCCTAGAGGGTGTGGAAGATGCGACTGTCCCTGGAGAAACTGTGACAGAGGGCGTGCTGTCATTAGGAGTTGTGGTAGAGGAAAAGGCCCCTATTGAGCGCGTCAAAGAGGTGACCCTGTCAGTCGCAGTGGTGGAGGATACATCACCCTCGGTAGATACTGTCACAAGGGTGGTGCTGTCAGTGGAAGATGTGGAAGAGAGAGGGGCCTCTGCAGAGGTGGTCAGACCGGTGGTGCCCGAGGATGTTGGTACGGAGAAAGAAGTAGAGTCGGTTGTAGGTGTGACAGGGCTCTGGGTTTCACCAGAAGCCGTTTGAGATGTCCTACCTTCTGCCGAAGTGGCGAAGGAAGAGGTGCCGTCACGAGCAGGGGTGGAAGATGCACTCGTCCCCGGAGATCCTGTGACAGAGGGAGTGCTGTCCCGAGGGGCGGAAGATGAACGAGCCGCCGTTGACATGGTGACACGGTCAGTGGGGACTGTGGAGGATACGTCACCCTCAGTAGACACTGTCACATGTGTGGTGCTGTCTGGAGCAGATGTGGAAGTTGCAGCAGCTCCTGCCGACGTTGTCCGGGAGTGGTGCCCTCGGAAGGTGTCACTGAAAGTGAAGTAGGCTCTGTGGCGGTAGATGGCACAGGGGTGTTGGTGGCACCAGATGTTTCCTGAGCTGTGCTACCTTCTGTAGAAGTGGCCAAAGGAGAGGTGCTGTGACTCGGAGCTCTTGCCGAGGCACTCGCCTCCGCCGCAGTTGTCGCAGTAGTCACGCTGCCACTCGGAGTTGCAGAAGATGCGCTCGTGCCTCCAGGTCCTGTCACAGAGGTAATGCTGTCACGGGGAGCTGTTGAAGATAAAAGAGATATTGTGGATACGGGCACAGCACTTGTAGTGTCAGCAGAAGATGTGGAAGACGGGCTAGTCTGTGTGGACCGCTTGACAGAGGTGATGCTTCCAGTGGGAATGGTTGAAGTGACAGCAGCCTGGGTAGTAACTGTGCCAGGTGGGGTGCTGCTTGTGGACGATGTGGAGGACAGTGGAGCTCGTGCAGAGGTTGTCAGACCAGTTGTGCCCCCGGAAGGTATCATGGACCAAGAAGTAAGATCTGTGGTGGATGTCACCGGCGTGTGGGTTTCCCTGGGAGTCTTTGAGAGGTGCTGGCCTCTGTCGAAGTGCGCAGAGAAGAGGTGCTATACCTAGAAGGTGTGGAAGACGCGACTGTCCCTGGAGAAACTGTGACAGAGGGCGTGCTGTCATTAGGAGTTGTGGAAAAGGTAAAGGCCCCTGTTGAGCGCGTCAGAGAGGTGACCCTGTCAGTCGCAGTGGTGGAGGATACATCACCCTCGGTAGATACTGTCACAAGAGTGCTGCTGTCCGTGGAAGATGTGGAAGAGAGAGGGGCCTCTGCAGAGGTGGTCAGACCAGTGGTGCCCCCGGAAGTTGGTACGGAGAAAGAAATAGAGGCGGTTGTAGCTGTGACAGGGCTGTGGGTTTCAGTAGAAGCCTTGTGAGATGTGCTATTTTCTGCCGAAGTGGCGAAGGAAGAGGTGCCGTCACGAGAAGGGGTGGAAGATGCACTAGTCCCCGGAGATCCTGTGACAGAGGGAGTGCTTTCGTGAGAGGTGGAAGACCAACGAGCCGCCGTTGACCGCGTCATCAGGGTGACACGGTCCGAGGGGACTGTGGACGATGCCTCACGATCAGTAGATACTGTCACAAGGGTGGTGCTGTGTGGAGCAGATGTGGAAGTTGCAGCAGCTCCTGCCGACGTTGTCCGGGGAGTGGTGCCCTCGGAAGGTGTCACTGAAAGTGAAGTAGCCTCTGTGGTGGTAGATGGCACAGGGGTTTTGGTGGCACTAGATGTCTCCGGAGCTGTGCTACCTTCCGTAGAAGTGGCCAAAGGAGAGGTGCTGTGACTCGGAGCTCTTGCCGAGGCACTCGTCTCCGCCGCAGTTGTCTCGGTAGTCGCGCTGCCACTCGGACTTGTGGACGACGCGCTCGTGCCCACAGGTCCCGTCACAGACGTAATGCTGTCCCGGGGAGGTGTTGAAGATGAAACAGATATTGTGGATACGGGCACAGCACTTGTAGTGTCAGCAGAAGATGTGGAAGAGGCGCCAGTCTGTGTCGACCGCTTGACAGAGGTGATGCTTCCAGTGGGAATGGTTGAAGTGACAGCAGCCTGGGTAGTAACGGTCCCAGGTGGGGTGCTGTCTGTGTTCGATGTGGACGACACAGGAGCTCCTGCAGAGGTTGTCAGACCAGATGTGCCCCCGGATGTGATCCTTGACCAAGACGTTGGCTCTGTTGTGGAGGTCACCGGGGTGTGGGTTTCACTGGGAGACTTTGGAGAGGTGCTGGCCTCTGTAGAAGTGGGCAGAGAAGAGGTGCTGTCCCTAGAGGGTGTGGAAGATGCGACTGTCCCTGGAGAAACTGTGACAGAGGGCGTGCTGTCATTAGGAGTTGTGGTAGAGGAAAAGGCCCCTATTGAGCGCGTCAAAGAGGTGACCCTGTCAGTCGCAGTGGTGGAGGATACATCACCCTCGGTAGATACTGTCACAAGGGTGGTGCTGTCAGTGGAAGATGTGGAAGAGAGAGGGGCCTCTGCAGAGGTGGTCAGACCGGTGGTGCCCGAGGATGTTGGTACGGAGAAAGAAGTAGAGTCGGTTGTAGGTGTGACAGGGCTCTGGGTTTCACCAGAAGCCGTTTGAGATGTCCTACCTTCTGCCGAAGTGGCGAAGGAAGAGGTGCCGTCACGAGCAGGGGTGGAAGATGCACTCGTCCCCGGAGATCCTGTGACAGAGGGAGTGCTGTCCCGAGGGGCGGAAGATGAACGAGCCGCCGTTGACATGGTGACACGGTCAGTGGGGACTGTGGAGGATACGTCACCCTCAGTAGACACTGTCACATGTGTGGTGCTGTCTGGAGCAGATGTGGAAGTTGCAGCAGCTCCTGCCGACGTTGTCCGGGGAGTGGTGCCCTCGGAAGGTGTCACTGAAAGTGAAGTAGGCTCTGTGGCGGTAGATGGCACAGGGGTGTTGGTGGCACCAGATGTTTCCCGAGCTGTGCTACCTTCTGTAGAAGTGGCCAAAGGAGAGGTGCTGTGACTCGGAGCTCTTGCCGAGGCACTCGTCTCCGTCGCAGTTGTCGCAGTAGTCACGCTGCCACTCGGAGTTGCAGAAGATGCGCTCGTGCCTCCAGGTCCTGTCACAGAGGTAATGCTGTCACGGGGAGCTGTTGAAGATAAAAGAGATATTGTGGATACGGGCACAGCACTTGTAGTGTCAGCAGAAGATGTGGAAGACGGGCTAGTCTGTGTGGACCGCTTGACAGAGGTGATGCTTCCAGTGGGAATGGTTGAAGTGACAGCAGCCTGGGTAGTAACTGTGCCAGGTGGGGTGCTGCTTGTGGACGATGTGGAGGACAGTGGAGCTCGTGCAGAGGTTGTCAGACCAGTTGTGCCCCCGGAAGGTATCATGGACCAAGAAGTAAGATCTGTGGTGGATGTCACCGGCGTGTGGGTTTCCCTGGGAGTCTTTTGAGAGGTGCTGGCCTCTGTCGAAGTGCAGAGAGAAGAGGTGCTATACCTAGAAGGTGTGGAAGACGCGACTGTCCCTGGAGAAACTGTGACAGAGGGCGTGCTGTCATTAGGAGTTGTGGAAAAGGTAAAGGCCCCTGTTGAGCGCGTCAGAGAGGTGACCCTGTCAGTCGCAGTGGTGGAGGATACATCACCCTCGGTAGATACTGTCACAAGAGTGCTGCTGTCCGTGGAAGATGTGGAAGAGAGAGGGGCCTCTGCAGAGGTGGTCAGACCAGTGGTGCCCCGGAAGTTGGTACGGAGAAAGAAATAGAGGCGGTTGTAGCTGTGACAGGGCTGTGGGTTTCAGTAGAAGCCTTGTGAGATGTGCTATTTTCTGCGAAGTGGCGAAGGAAGAGGTGCCGTCACGAGAAGGGGTGGAAGATGCACTAGTCCCCGGAGATCCTGTGACAGAGGGAGTGCTTTCATGAGAGGTGGAAGACCAACGAGCCGCCGTTGACCGCGTCATCAGGGTGACACGGTCCGAGGGGACTGTGGAGGATGCCTCACGATCAGTAGATACTGTCACAAGGGTGGTGCTGTGTGGAGCAGATGTGGAAGTTGCAGCAGCTCCTGCCGACGTTGTCCGGGGAGTGGTGCCCTCGGAAGGTGTCACTGAAAGTGAAGTAGCCTCTGTGGTGGTAGATGGCACAGGGGTTTTGGTGGCACTAGATGTCTCCGGAGCTGTGCTACCTTCCGTAGAAGTGGCCAAAGGAGAGGTGCTGTGACTCGGAGCTCTTGCCGAGGCACTCGTCTCCGCCGCAGTTGTCTCGGTAGTCGCGCTGCCACTCGGAGTTGTGGACGACGCGCTCGTGCCCACAGGTCCCGTCACAGACGTAATGCTGTCCCGGGAGGTGTTGAAGATGAAACAGATATTGTGGATACGGGCACAGCACTTGTAGTGTCAGCAGAAGATGTGGAAGAGGCGCCAGTCTGTGTGGACCGCTTGACAGAGGTGATGCTTCCAGTGGGAATGGTTGAAGTGACAGCAGCCTGGGTAGTAACGGTCCCAGGTGGGGTGCTGTCTGTGTTCGATGTGGACGACACAGGAGCTCCTGCAGAGGTTGTCAGACCAGATGTGCCCCCGGATGTGATCCTTGACCAAGACGTTGGCTCTGTTGTGGAGGTCACCGGGGTGTGGGTTTCACTGGGAGACTTTGGAGAGGTGCTGGCCTCTGTAGAAGTGGGCAGAGAAGAGGTGCTGTCCCTAGAGGGTGTGGAAGATGCGACTGTCCCTGGAGAAACTGTGACAGAGGGCGTGCTGTCATTAGGAGTTGTGGTAGAGGAAAAGGCCCCTATTGAGCGCGTCAAAGAGGTGACCCTGTCAGTCGCAGTGGTGGAGGATACATCACCCTCGGTAGATACTGTCACAAGGGTGGTGCTGTCAGTGGAAGATGTGGAAGAGAGGGGCCTCTGCAGAGGTGGTCAGACCGGTGGTGCCCGAGGATGTTGGTACGGAGAAAGAAGTAGAGTCGGTTGTAGGTGTGACAGGGCTCTGGGTTTCACCAGAAGCCGTTTGAGATGTCCTACCTTCTGCCGAAGTGGCGAAGGAAGAGGTGCCGTCACGAGCAGGGGTGGAAGATGCACTCGTCCCCGGAGATCCTGTGACAGAGGAGTGCTGTCCCGAGGGGCGGAAGATGAACGAGCCGCCGTTGACATGGTGACACGGTCAGTGGGGACTGTGGAGGATACGTCACCCTCAGTAGACACTGTCACATGTGTGGTGCTGTCTGGAGCAGATGTGGAAGTTGCAGCAGCTCCTGCCGACGTTGTCCGGGAGTGGTGCCCTCGGAAGGTGTCACTGAAAGTGAAGTAGGCTCTGTGGCGGTAGATGGCACAGGGGTGTTGGTGGCACCAGATGTTTCCCGAGCTGTGCTACCTTCTGTAGAAGTGGCCAAAGGAGAGGTGCTGTGACTCGGAGCTCTTGCCGAGGCACTCGTCTCCGTCGCAGTTGTCGCAGTAGTCACGCTGCCACTCGGAGTTGCAGAAGATGCGCTCGTGCCTCCAGGTCCTGTCACAGAGGTAATGCTGTCACGGGGAGCTGTTGAAGATAAAAGAGATATTGTGGATACGGGCACAGCACTTGTAGTGTCAGCAGAAGATGTGGAAGACGGGCTAGTCTGTGTGGACCGCTTGACAGAGGTGATGCTTCCAGTGGGAATGGTTGAAGTGACAGCAGCCTGGGTAGTAACTGTGCCAGGTGGGGTGCTGCTTGTGGACGATGTGGAGGACAGTGGAGCTCGTGCAGAGGTTGTCAGACCAGTTGTGCCCCCGGAAGGTATCATGGACCAAGAAGTAAGATCTGTGGTGGATGTCACCGGCGTGTGGGTTTCCCTGGGAGTCTTTTGAGAGGTGCTGGCCTCTGTCGAAGTGCGCAGAGAAGAGGTGCTATACCTAGAAGGTGTGGAAGACGCGACTGTCCCTGGAGAAACTGTGACAGAGGGCGTGCTGTCATTAGGAGTTGTGGAAAAGGTAAAGGCCCCTGTTGAGCGCGTCAGAGAGGTGACCCTGTCAGTCGCAGTGGTGGAGGATACATCACCCTCGGTAGATACTGTCACAAGAGTGCTGCTGTCCGTGGAAGATGTGGAAGAGAGAGGGGCCTCTGCAGAGGTGGTCAGACCAGTGGTGCCCCGGAAGTTGGTACGGAGAAAGAAATAGAGGCGGTTGTAGCTGTGACAGGGCTGTGGGTTTCAGTAGAAGCCTTGTGAGATGTGCTATTTTCTGTCAAGTGGCGAATGAAGAGGTGCCGTCACGAGAAGGGGTGGAAGATGCACTAGTCCCCGGAGATCCTGTGACAGAGGGAGTGCTTTCATGAGAGGTGGAAGACCAACGAGCCGCCGTTGACCGCGTCATCAGGGTGACACGGTCCGAGGGGACTGTGGAGGATGCCTCACGATCAGTAGATACTGTCACAAGGGTGGTGCTGTGTGGAGCAGATGTGGAAGTTGCAGCAGCTCCTGCCGACGTTGTCCGGGGAGTGGTGCCCTCGGAAGGTGTCACTGAAAGTGAAGTAGCCTCTGTGGTGGTAGATGGCACAGGGGTGTTGGTGGCACTAGATGTCTCCGGAGCTGTGCTACCTTCCGTAGAAGTGGCCAAAGGAGAGGTGCTGTGACTGGGTGCTATTGCCGAGGCACTCGTCTCCGCCGCAGTTGTCTCGGTAGTCGCGCTGCCACTCGGAGTTGTGGACGACGCGCTCGTGCCCACAGGTCCCGTCACAGACGTAATGCTGTCCCGGGGAGGTGTTGAAGATGAAACAGATATTGTGGATACGGGCACAGCACTTGTAGTGTCAGCAGAAGATGTGGAAGAGGCGCCAGTCTGTGTGGACCGCTTGACAGAGGTGATGCTTCCAGTGGGAATGGTTGAAGTGACAGCAGCCTGGGTAGTAACGGTCCCAGGTGGGGTGCTGTCTGTGTTCGATGTGGACGACACAGGAGCTCCTGCAGAGGTTGTCAGACCAGATGTGCCCCCGGATGTGATCCTTGACCAAGACGTTGGCTCTGTTGTGGAGGTCACCGGGGTGTGGGTTTCACTGGGAGACTTTGGAGAGGTGCTGGCCTCTGTAGAAGTGGGCAGAGAAGAGGTGCTGTCCCTAGAGGGTGTGGAAGATGCGACTGTCCCTGGAGAAACTGTGACAGAGGGCGTGCTGTCATTAGGAGTTGTGGTAGAGGAAAAGGCCCCTATTGAGCGTCAAAGAGGTGACCCTGTCAGTCGCAGTGGTGGAGGATACATCACCCTCGGTAGATACTGTCACAAGGGTGGTGCTGTCAGTGGAAGATGTGGAAGAGAGAGGGCCTCTGCAGAGGTGGTCAGACCGGTGGTGCCCGACGCTGTTGGTACGGAGAAAGAAGTAGAGTCGGTTGTAGGTGTGACAGGGCTCTGGGTTTCACCAGAAGCCGTTTGAGATGTCCTACCTTCTGCGAAGTGGCGAAGGAAGAGGTGCCGTCACGAGCAGGGGTGGAAGATGCACTCGTCCCCGGAGATCCTGTGACAGAGGGAGTGCTGTCCCGAGGGGCGGAAGATGAACGAGCCGCCGTTGACATGGTGACACGGTCAGTGGGGACTGTGGAGGATACGTCACCCTCAGTAGACACTGTCACATGTGTGGTGCTGTCTGGAGCAGATGTGGAAGTTGCAGCAGCTCCTGCCGACGTTGTCCGGGGAGTGGTGCCCTCGGAAGGTGTCACTGAAAGTGAAGTAGGCTCTGTGGCGGTAGATGGCACAGGGGTGTTGGTGGCACCAGATGTTTCCCGAGCTGTGCTACCTTCTGTAGAAGTGGCCAAAGGAGAGGTGCTGTGACTCGGAGCTCTTGCCGAGGCACTCGTCTCCGTCGCAGTTGTCGCAGTAGTCACGCTGCCACTCGGAGTTGCAGAAGATGCGCTCGTGCCTCCAGGTCCTGTCACAGAGGTAATGCTGTCACGGGGAGCTGTTGAAGATAAAAGAGATATTGTGGATACGGGCACAGCACTTGTAGTGTCAGCAGAAGATGTGGAAGACGGGCTAGTCTGTGTGGACCGCTTGACAGAGGTGATGCTTTCAAGAGGAATGGGTGAAGTGACAGCAGCCTGGGTAGTAACTGTGCCAGGTGGGGTGCTGCTTGTGGACGATGTGGAGGACAGTGGAGCTCGTGCAGAGGTTGTCAGACCAGTTGTGCCCCCGGAAGGTATCATGGACCAAGAAGTAAGATCTGTGGTGGATGTCACCGGCGTGTGGGTTTCCCTGGGAGTCTTTTGAGAGGTGCTGGCCTCTGTCGAAGTGCGCAGAGAAGAGGTGCTATACCTAGAAGGTGTGGAAGACGCGACTGTCCCTGGAGAAACTGTGACAGAGGGCGTGCTGTCATTAGGAGTTGTGGAAAAGGTAAAGGCCCCTGTTGAGCGCGTCAGAGAGGTGACCCTGTCAGTCGCAGTGGTGGAGGATACATCACCCTCGGTAGATACTGTCACAAGAGTGCTGCTGTCCGTGGAAGATGTGGAAGAGAGAGGGGCCTCTGCAGAGGTGGTCAGACCAGTGGTGCCCCCGGAAGTTGGTACGGAGAAAGAAATAGAGGCGGTTGTAGCTGTGACAGGGCTGTGGGTTTCAGTAGAAGCCTTGTGAGATGTGCTATTTTCTGCCGAAGTGGCGAAGGAAGAGGTGCCGTCACGAGAAGGGGTGGAAGATGCACTAGTCCCGGAGATCCTGTGACAGAGGGAGTGCTTTCATGAGAGGTGGAAGACCAACGAGCCGCCGTTGACCGCGTCATCAGGGTGACACGGTCCGAGGGGACTGTGGAGGATGCCTCACGATCAGTAGATACTGTCACAAGGGTGGTGCTGTGTGGAGCAGATGTGGAAGTTGCAGCAGCTCCTGCCGACGTTGTCCGGGGAGTGGTGCCCTCGGAAGGTGTCACTGAAAGTGAAGTAGCCTCTGTGGTGGTAGATGGCACAGGGGTGTTGGTGGCACTAGATGTCTCGGAGCTGTGCTACCTTCCGTAGAAGTGGCCAAAGGAGAGGTGCTGTGACTGGAGCTCTTGCCGAGGCACTCGTCTCCGCCGCAGTTGTCTCGGTAGTCGCGCTGCCACTCGGAGTTGTGGACGACGCGCTCGTGCCTCAGGTCCCGTCACAGACGTAATGCTGTCCCGGGAGGTGTTGAAGATGAAACAGATATTGTGGATACGGGCACAGCACTTGTAGTGTCAGCAGAAGATGTGGAAGAGGCGCCAGTCTGTGTGGACCGCTTGACAGAGGTGATGCTTCCAGTGGGAATGGTTGAAGTGACAGCAGCCTGGGTAGTAACGGTCCCAGGTGGGGTGCTGTCTGTGTTCGATGTGGACGACACAGGAGCTCCTGCAGAGGTTGTCAGACCAGATGTGCCCCCGGATGTGATCCTTGACCAAGACGTTGGCTCTGTTGTGGAGGTCACCGGGGTGTGGGTTTCACTGGGAGACTTTGGAGAGGTGCTGGCCTCTGTAGAAGTGGGCAGAGAAGAGGTGCTGTCCCTAGAGGGTGTGGAAGATGCGACTGTCCCTGGAGAAACTGTGACAGAGGGCGTGCTGTCATTAGGAGTTGTGGTAGAGGAAAAGGCCCCTATTGAGCGCGTCAAAGAGGTGACCCTGTCAGTCGCAGTGGTGGAGGATACATCACCCTC
Source organism: Cynopterus sphinx (assembly GCA_030015415.1). Lineage (NCBI taxonomy): Eukaryota > Metazoa > Chordata > Mammalia > Chiroptera > Pteropodidae > Cynopterus > Cynopterus sphinx. Next base: position 80,512,054 of record CM057379.1, on the reverse strand, counting down.
GGTAGATACTGTCACAAGGGTGGTGCTGTCAGTGGAAGATGTGGAAGAGAGAGGGGCCTCTGCAGAGGTGGTCAGACCGGTGGTGCCCGAGGATGTTGGTACGGAGAAAGAAGTAGAGTCGGTTGTAGGTGTGACAGGGCTCTGGGTTTCACCAGAAGCCGTTTGAGATGTCCTACCTTCTGCCGAAGTGGCGAAGGAAGAGGTTCCGTCACGAGCAGGGGTGGAAGATGCACACGTACCCGGAGATCCTGTTACAGAGGAGTGCTGTCGAGGGGCGGAAGATGAACGAGCCGCCGTTGACATGGTGACACGGTCAGTGGGGACTGTGGAGGATACGTCACCCTCAGTAGACACTGTCACATGTGTGGTGCTGTCTGGAGCAGATGTGGAAGTTGCAGCAGCTCCTGCCGACGTTGTCCGGGGAGTGGTGCCCTCGGAAGGTGTCACTGAAAGTGAAGTAGGCTCTGTGGCGGTAGATGGCACAGGGGTGTTGGTGGCACCAGATGTTTCCCGAGCTGTGCTACCTTCTGTAGAAGTGGCCAAAGGAGAGGTGCTGTGACTCGGAGCTCTTGCCGAGGCACTCGTCTCCGTCGCAGTTGTCGCAGTAGTCACGCTGCCACTCGGAGTTGCAGAAGATGCGCTCGTGCCTCCAGGTCCTGTCACAGAGGTAATGCTGTCACGGGGAGCTGTTGAAGATAAAAGAGATATTGTGGATACGGGCACAGCACTTGTAGTGTCAGCAGAAGATGTGGAAGACGGGCTAGTCTGTGTGGACCGCTTGACAGAGGTGATGCTTTCAAGAGTAATGGGTGAAGTGACAGCAGCCTGGGTAGTAACTGTGCCAGGTGGGGTGCTGCTTGTGGACGATGTGGAGGACAGTGGAGCTCGTGCAGAGGTTGTCAGACCAGTTGTGCCCCCGGAAGGTATCATGGACCAAGAAGTAAGATCTGTGGTGGATGTCACCGGCGTGTGGGTTTCCCTGGGAGTCTTTTGAGAGGTGCTGGCCTCTGTCGAAGTGCGCAGAGAAGAGGTGCTATACCTAGAAGGTGTGGAAGACGCGACTGTCCCTGGAGAAACTGTGACAGAGGGCGTGCTGTCATTAGGAGTTGTGGAACAGGTAAAGGCCCCTGTTGAGCGCGTCAGAGAGGTGACCCTGTCAGTCGCAGTGGTGGAGGATACATCACCCTCGGTAGATACTGTCACAAGAGTGCTGCTGTCCGTGGAAGATGTGGAAGAGAGAGGGCCTCTGCAGAGGTGGTCAGACCAGTGGTGCCCCGGAAGTTGGTACGGAGAAAGAAATAGAGGCGGTTGTAGCTGTGACAGGGCTGTGGGTTTCAGTAGAAGCCTTGTGAGATGTGCTATTTTCTGCGAAGTGGCGAAGGAAGAGGTGCCGTCACGAGAAGGGGTGGAAGATGCACTAGTCCCCGGAGATCCTGTGACAGAGGGAGTGCTTTCATGAGAGGTGGAAGACCAACGAGCCGCCGTTGACCGCGTCATCAGGGTGACACGGTCCGAGGGGACTGTGGAGGATGCCTCACGATCAGTAGATACTGTCACAAGGGTGGTGCTGTGTGGAGCAGATGTGGAAGTTGCAGCAGCTCCTGCCGACGTTGTCCGGGAGTGGTGCCCTCGGAAGGTGTCACTGAAAGTGAAGTAGCCTCTGTGGTGGTAGATGGCACAGGGGTGTTGGTGGCACTAGATGTCTCCGGAGCTGTGCTACCTTCCGTAGAAGTGGCCAAAGGAGAGGTGCTGTGACTCGGAGCTCTTGCCGAGGCACTCGTCTCCGCCGCAGTTGTCTCGGTAGTCGCGCTGCCACTCGGAGTTGTGGACGACGCGCTCGTGCCCACAGGTCCCGTCACAGACGTAATGCTGTCCCGGGGAGGTGTTGAAGATGAAACAGATATTGTGGATACGGGCACAGCACTTGTAGTGTCAGCAGAAGATGTGGAAGAGGCGCCAGTCTGTGTGGACCGCTTGACAGAGGTGATGCTTCCAGTGGGAATGGTTGAAGTGACAGCAGCCTGGGTAGTAACGGTCCCAGGTGGGGTGCTGTCTGTGTTCGATGTGGACGACACAGGAGCTCCTGCAGAGGTTGTCAGACCAGATGTGCCCCCGGATGTGATCCTTGACCAAGACGTTGGCTCTGTTGTGGAGGTCACCGGGGTGTGGGTTTCACTGGGAGACTTTGGAGAGGTGCTGGCCTCTGTAGAAGTGGGCAGAGAAGAGGTGCTGTCCCTAGAGGGTGTGGAAGATGCGACTGTCCCTGGAGAAACTGTGACAGAGGGCGTGCTGTCATTAGGAGTTGTGGTAGAGGAAAAGGCCCCTATTGAGCGCGTCAAAGAGGTGACCCTGTCAGTCGCAGTGGTGGAGGATACATCACCCTCGGTAGATACTGTCACAAGGGTGGTGCTGTCAGTGGAAGATGTGGAAGAGAGAGGGGCCTCTGCAGAGGTGGTCAGACCGGTGGTGCCCGAGGATGTTGGTACGGAGAAAGAAGTAGAGTCGGTTGTAGGTGTGACAGGGCTCTGGGTTTCACCAGAAGCCGTTTGAGATGTCCTACCTTCTGCGAAGTGGCGAAGGAAGAGGTGCCGTCACGAGCAGGGGTGGAAGATGCACTCGTCCCGGAGATCCTGTGACAGAGGGAGTGCTGTCGAGGGGCGAAAGATGAACGAGCCGCCGTTGACATGGTGACACGGTCAGTGGGGACTGTGGAGGATACGTCACCCTCAGTAGACACTGTCACATGTGTGGTGCTGTCTGGAGCAGATGTGGAAGTTGCAGCAGCTCCTGCCGACGTTGTCCGGGAGTGGTGCCCTCGGAAGGTGTCACTGAAAGTGAAGTAGGCTCTGTGGCGGTAGATGGCACAGGGGTGTTGGTGGCACCAGATGTTTCCAGAGCTGTGCTACCTTCTGTAGAAGTGGCCAAAGGAGAGGTGCTGTGACTCGGAGCTCTTGCCGAGGCACTCGTCTCCGTCGCAGTTGTCGCAGTAGTCACGCTGCCACTCGGAGTTGCAGAAGATGCGCTCGTGCCTCCAGGTCCTGTCACAGAGGTAATGCTGTCACGGGGAGCTGTTGAAGATAAAAGAGATATTGTGGATACGGGCACAGCACTTGTAGTGTCAGCAGAAGATGTGGAAGACGGGCTAGTCTGTGTGGACCGCTTGACAGAGGTGATGCTTCCAGTGGGAATGGTTGAAGTGACAGCAGCCTGGGTAGTAACTGTGCCAGGTGGGGTGCTGCTTGTGGACGATGTGGAGGACAGTGGAGCTCGTGCAGAGGTTGTCAGACCAGTTGTGCCCCCGGAAGGTATCATGGACCAAGAAGTAAGATCTGTGGTGGATGTCACCGGCGTGTGGGTTTCCTGGGAGTCTTTTGAGAGGTGCTGGCCTCTGTCGAAGTGCAGAGAAGAGGTGCTATACCTAGAAGGTGTGGAAGACGCGACTGTCCCTGGAGAAACTGTGACAGAGGGCGTGCTGTCATTAGGAGTTGTGGAAAAGGTAAAGGCCCCTGTTGAGCGCGTCAGAGAGGTGACCCTGTCAGTCGCAGTGGTGGAGGATACATCACCCTCGGTAGATACTGTCACAAGAGTGCTGCTGTCCGTGGAAGATGTGGAAGAGAGAGGGGCCTCTGCAGAGGTGGTCAGACCAGTGGTGCCCCCGGAAGTTGGTACGGAGAAAGAAATAGAGGCGGTTGTAGCTGTGACAGGGCTGTGGGTTTCAGTAGAAGCCTTGTGAGATGTGCTATTTTCTGCCGAAGTGGCGAAGGAAGAGGTGCCGTCACGAGAAGGGGTGGAAGATGCACTAGTCCCCGGAGATCCTGTGACAGAGGGAGTGCTTTCATGAGAGGTGGAAGACCAACGAGCCGCCGTTGACCGCGTCATCAGGGTGACACGGTCCGAGGGGACTGTGGACGATGCCTCACGATCAGTAGATACTGTCACAAGGGTGGTGCTGTGTGGAGCAGATGTGGAAGTTGCAGCAGCTCCTGCCGACGTTGTCCGGGGAGTGGTGCCCTCGGAAGGTGTCACTGAAAGTGAAGTAGCCTCTGTGGTGGTAGATGGCACAGGGGTGTTGGTGGCACTAGATGTCTCCGGAGCTGTGCTACCTTCCGTAGAAGTGGCCAAAGGAGAGGTGCTGTGACTCGGAGCTCTTGCCGAGGCACTCGTCTCCGCCGCAGTTGTCTCGGTAGTCGCGCTGCCACTTGGAGTTGTGGACGACGCGCTCGTGCCCACAGGTCCCGTCACAGACGTAATGCTGTCCCGGGGAGGTGTTGAAGATGAAACAGATATTGTGGATACGGGCACAGCACTTGTAGTGTCAGCAGAAGATGTGGAAGAGGCGCCAGTCTGTGTGGACCGCTTGACAGAGGTGATGCTTCCAGTGGGAATGGTTGAAGTGACAGCAGCCTGGGTAGTAACGGTCCCAGGTGGGGTGCTGTCTGTGTTCGATGTGGACGACACAGGAGCTCCTGCAGAGGTTGTCAGACCAGATGTGCCCCCGGATGTGATCCTTGACCAAGACGTTGGCTCTGTTGTGGAGGTCACCGGGGTGTGGGTTTCACTGGGAGACTTTGGAGAGGTGCTGGCCTCTGTAGAAGTGGGCAGAGAAGAGGTGCTGTCCCTAGAGGGTGTGGAAGATGCGACTGTCCCTGGAGAAACTGTGACAGAGGGCGTGCTGTCATTAGGAGTTGTGGTAGAGGAAAAGGCCCCTATTGAGCGCGTCAAAGAGGTGACCCTGTCAGTCGCAGTGGTGGAGGATACATCACCCTCGGTAGATACTGTCACAAGGGTGGTGCTGTCAGTGGAAGATGTGGAAGATACAGCGGCAGCTGCAGAGGTGGTCAGACCCGTGGTGCGCGTGGATTTTTGTACGGATAAAGAAGTAGAGTCTGTTGTAGGTGTGACATGGATCTGGTTTTCACCTGAAGCCTTTTTAGATTTCCTAACTTCTGCCTAAGTGGCTAAGGAAGAGGTGCCGTCACGAGAAGGTGTGGAAGATGCTCCCGTCCCCGGAGATCCTGTGACAGAGGGAGTGCTGTCCCGAGGCGGAAGATGAACGAGCCGCCGTTGACATGGTGACACGGTCAGTGGGGACTGTGGAGGATACGTCACCCTCAGTAGACACTGTCACATGTGTGGTGCTGTCTGGAGCAGATGTGGAAGTTGCAGCAGCTCCTGCCGACGTTGTCCGGGGAGTGGTGCCCTCGGAAGGTGTCACTGAAAGTGAAGTAGGCTCTGTGGCGGTAGATGGCACAGGGGTGTTGGTGGCACCAGATGTTTCCCGAGCTGTGCTACCTTCTGTAGAAGTGGCCAAAGGAGAGGTGCTGTGACTCGGAGCTCTTGCCGAGGCACTCGTCTCCGCCGCAGTTGTCGCAGTAGTCACGCTGCCACTCGGAGTTGCAGAAGATGCGCTCGTGCCTCCAGGTCCTGTCACAGAGGTAATGCTGTCACGGGGAGCTGTTGAAGATAAAAGAGATATTGTGGATACGGGCACAGCACTTGTAGTGTCAGCAGAAGATGTGGAAGACGGGCTAGTCTGTGTGGACCGCTTGACAGAGGTGATGCTTCCAGTGGGAATGGTTGAAGTGACAGCAGCCTGGGTAGTAACTGTGCCAGGTGGGGTGCTGCTTGTGGACGATGTGGAGGACAGTGGAGCTCGTGCAGAGGTTGTCAGACCAGTTGTGCCCCCGGAAGGTATCATGGACCAAGAAGTAAGATCTGTGGTGGATGTCACCGGCGTGTGGGTTTCCCTGGGAGTCTTTGAGAGGTGCTGGCCTCTGTCGAAGTGCGCAGAGAAGAGGTGCTATACCTAGAAGGTGTGGAAGACGCGACTGTCCCTGGAGAAACTGTGACAGAGGGCGTGCTGTCATTAGGAGTTGTGGAAAAGGTAAAGGCCCCTGTTGAGCGCGTCAGAGAGGTGACCCTGTCAGTCGCAGTGGTGGAGGATACATCACCCTCGGTAGATACTGTCACAAGAGTGCTGCTGTCCGTGGAAGATGTGGAAGAGAGAGGGGCCTCTGCAGAGGTGGTCAGACCAGTGGTGCCCCCGGAAGTTGGTACGGAGAAAGAAATAGAGGCGGTTGTAGCTGTGACAGGGCTGTGGGTTTCAGTAGAAGCCTTGTGAGATGTGCTATTTTCTGCCGAAGTGGCGAAGGAAGAGGTGCCGTCACGAGAAGGGGTGGAAGATGCACTAGTCCCCGGAGATCCTGTGACAGAGGGAGTGCTTTCATGAGAGGTGGAAGACCAACGAGCCGCCGTTGACCGCGTCATCAGGGTGACACGGTCCGAGGGGACTGTGGAGGATGCCTCACGATCAGTAGATACTGTCACAAGGGTGGTGCTGTGTGGAGCAGATGTGGAAGTTGCAGCAGCTCCTGCCGACGTTGTCCGGGGAGTGGTGCCCTCGGAAGGTGTCACTGAAAGTGAAGTAGCCTCTGTGGTGGTAGATGGCACAGGGGTTTTGGTGGCACTAGATGTCTCCGGAGCTGTGCTACCTTCCGTAGAAGTGGCCAAAGGAGAGGTGCTGTGACTCGGAGCTCTTGCCGAGGCACTCGTCTCCGCCGCAGTTGTCTCGGTAGTCGCGCTGCCACTCGGAGTTGTGGACGACGCGCTCGTGCCCACAGGTCCCGTCACAGACGTAATGCTGTCCCGGGGAGGTGTTGAAGATGAAACAGATATTGTGGATACGGGCACAGCACTTGTAGTGTCAGCAGAAGATGTGGAAGAGGCGCCAGTCTGTGTCGACCGCTTGACAGAGGTGATGCTTCCAGTGGGAATGGTTGAAGTGACAGCAGCCTGGGTAGTAACGGTCCCAGGTGGGGTGCTGTCTGTGTTCGATGTGGACGACACAGGAGCTCCTGCAGAGGTTGTCAGACCAGATGTGCCCCCGGATGTGATCCTTGACCAAGACGTTGGCTCTGTTGTGGAGGTCACCGGGTGTGGGTTTCACTGGGAGACTTTGGAGAGGTGCTGGCCTCTGTAGAAGTGGGCAGAGAAGAGGTGCTGTCCCTAGAGGGTGTGGAAGATGCGACTGTCCCTGGAGAAACTGTGACAGAGGGCGTGCTGTCATTAGGAGTTGTGGTAGAGGAAAAGGCCCCTATTGAGCGCGTCAAAGAGGTGACCCTGTCAGTCGCAGTGGTGGAGGATACATCACCCTCGGTAGATACTGTCACAAGGGTGGTGCTGTCAGTGGAAGATGTGGAAGAGAGAGGGGCCTCTGCAGAGGTGGTCAGACCGGTGGTGCCCGAGGATGTTGGTACGGAGAAAGAAGTAGAGTCGGTTGTAGGTGTGACAGGGCTCTGGGTTTCACCAGAAGCCGTTTGAGATGTCCTACCTTCTGCGAAGTGGCGAAGGAAGAGGTGCCGCCACGAGCAGGGGTGGAAGATGCACTCGTCCCCGGAGATCCTGTGACAGAGGGAGTGCTGTCCCGAGGCGGAAGATGAACGAGCCGCCCGTTGACATGGTGACACGGTCAGTGGGGACTGTGGAGGATACGTCACCCTCAGTAGACACTGTCACATGTGTGGTGCTGTCTGGAGCAGATGTGGAAGTTGCAGCAGCTCCTGCCGACGTTGTCCGGGGAGTGGTGCCCTCGGAAGGTGTCACTGAAAGTGAAGTAGGCTCTGTGGCGGTAGATGGCACAGGGGTGTTGGTGGCACCAGATGTTTCCCGAGCTGTGCTACCTTCTGTAGAAGTGGCCAAAGGAGAGGTGCTGTGACTCGGAGCTCTTGCCGAGGCACTCGTCTCCGCCGCAGTTGTCGCAGTAGTCACGCTGCCACTCGGAGTTGCAGAAGATGCGCTCGTGCCTCCAGGTCCTGTCACAGAGGTAATGCTGTCACGGGAGCTGTTGAAGATAAAAGAGATATTGTGGATACGGGCACAGCACTTGTAGTGTCAGCAGAAGATGTGGAAGACGGGCCAGTCTGTGTGGACCGCTTGACAGAGGTGATGCTTCCAGTGGAATGGTTGAAGTGACAGCAGCCTGGGTAGTAACTGTGCCAGGTGGGGTGCTGCTTGTGGACGATGTGGAGGACAGTGGAGCTCGTGCAGAGGTTGTCAGACCAGTTGTGCCCCGGAAGGTATCATGGACCAAGAAGTAAGATCTGTGGTGGATGTCACCGGCGTGTGGGTTTCCCTGGGAGTCTTTTGAGAGGTGCTGGCCTCTGTAGAAGTGGGCAGAGAAGATGTGCTTTCCCTAGAGGGTGTGGAAGATGCGACTGTCCCTGGAGAAACTGTGACAGAGGGCGTGCTGTCATTAGGAGTTGTGGAAAAGGTAAAGGCCCCTGTTGAGCGCGTCAGAGAGGTGACCCTGTCAGTCGCAGTGGTGGAGGATACATCACCCTCGGTAGATACTGTCACAAGAGTGCTGCTGTCCGTGGAAGATGTGGAAGAGAGAGGGGCCTCTGCAGAGGTGGTCAGACCAGTGGTGCCCCGGAAGTTGGTACGGAGAAAGAAATAGAGGCGGTTGTAGCTGTGACAGGGCTGTGGGTTTCAGTAGAAGCCTTGTGAGATGTGCTATTTTCTGCCGAAGTGGCGAAGGAAGAGGTGCCGTCACGAGAAGGGGTGGAAGATGCACTCGTCCCCGGAGATCCTGTGACAGAGGGAGTGCTTTCATGAGAGGTGGAAGACCAACGAGCCGCCGTTGACCGCGTCATCAGGGTGACACGGTCCGAGGGGACTGTGGACGATGCCTCACGATCAGTAGATACTGTCACAAGGGTGGTGCTGTGTGGAGCAGATGTGGAAGTTGCAGCAGCTCCTGCCGACGTTGTCCGGGGAGTGGTGCCCTCGGAAGGTGTCACTGAAAGTGAAGTAGCCTCTGTGGTGGTAGATGGCACAGGGGTTTTGGTGGCACTAGATGTCTCCGGAGCTGTGCTACCTTCCGTAGAAGTGGCCAAAGGAGAGGTGCTGTGACTCGGAGCTCTTGCCGAGGCACTCGTCTCCGCCGCAGTTGTCTCAGTAGTCGCGCTGCCACTCGGAGTTGTGGAAGACGCGCGCTCGTGCCCACAGGTCCCGTCACAGACGTAATGCTGTCCCGGGGAGGTGTTGAAGATGAAACAGATATTGTGGATACGGGCACAGCACTTGTAGTGTCAGCAGAAGATGTGGAAGAGGCGCCAGTCTGTGTGGACCGCTTGACAGAGGTGATGCTTCCAGTGGGAATGGTTGAAGTGACAGCAGCCTGGGTAGTAACGGTCCCAGGTGGGGTGCTGTCTGTGTTCGATGTGGACGACACAGGAGCTCCTGCAGAGGTTGTCAGACCAGATGTGCCCCCGGATGTGATCCTTGACCAAGACGTTGGCTCTGTTGTGGAGGTCACCGGGGTGTGGGTTTCACTGGGAGACTTTGGAGAGGTGCTGGCCTCTGTAGAAGTGGGCAGAGAAGAGGTGCTGTCCCTAGAGGGTGTGGAAGATGCGACTGTCCCTGGAGAAACTGTGACAGAGGGCGTGCTGTCATTAGGAGTTGTGGTAGAGGAAAAGGCCCCTATTGAGCGCGTCAAAGAGGTGACCCTGTCAGTCGCAGTGGTGGAGGATACATCACCCTCGGTAGATACTGTCACAAGGGTGGTGCTGTCAGTGGAAGATGTGGAAGAGAGAGGGGCCTCTGCAGAGGTGGTCAGACCGGTGGTGCCCGAGGATGTTGGTACGGAGAAAGAAGTAGAGTCGGTTGTAGGTGTGACAGGGCTCTGGGTTTCACCAGAAGCCGTTTGAGATGTCCTACCTTCTGCCGAAGTGGCGAAGGAAGAGGTGCCGTCACGAGCAGGGGTGGAAGATGCACTCGTCCCCGGAGATCCTGTGACAGAGGGAGTGCTGTCCCGAGGGGCGGAAGATGAACGAGCCGCTGACCGCGTCATCAGGGTGACACGGTCAGTGGGGACTGTGGAGGATACGTCACCCTCAGTAGACACTGTCACATGTGTGGTGCTGTCTGGAGCAGATGTGGAAGTTGCAGCAGCTCCTGCCGACGTTGTCCGGGGAGTGGTGCCCTCGGAAGGTGTCACTGAAAGTGAAGTAGCCTCTGTGGTGGTAGATGGCACAGGGGTTTTGGTGGCACTAGATGTCTCCGGAGCTGTGCTACCTTCCGTAGAAGTGGCCAAAGGAGAGGTGCTGTGACTCGGAGCTCTTGCCGAGGCACTCGTCTCCGCCGCAGTTGTCTCGGTAGTCGCGCTGCCACTCGGAGTTGTGGACGACGCGCTCGTGCCCACAGGTCCCGTCACAGACGTAATGCTGTCCCGGGGAGGTGTTGAAGATGAAACAGATATTGTGGATACGGGCACAGCACTTGTAGTGTCAGCAGAAGATGTGGAAGAGGCGCCAGTCTGTGTCGACCGCTTGACAGAGGTGATGCTTCCAGTGGGAATGGTTGAAGTGACAGCAGCCTGGGTAGTAACGGTCCCAGGTGGGGTGCTGTCTGTGTTCGATGTGGACGACACAGGAGCTCCTGCAGAGGTTGTCAGACCAGATGTGCCCCCGGATGTGATCCTTGACCAAGACGTTGGCTCTGTTGTGGAGGTCACCGGGGTGTGGGTTTCACTGGGAGACTTTGGAGAGGTGCTGGCCTCTGTAGAAGTGGGCAGAGAAGAGGTGCTGTCCCTAGAGGGTGTGGAAGATGCGACTGTCCCTGGAGAAACTGTGACAGAGGGCGTGCTGTCATTAGGAGTTGTGGTAGAGGAAAAGGCCCCTATTGAGCGCGTCAAAGAGGTGACCCTGTCAGTCGCAGTGGTGGAGGATACATCACCCTCGGTAGATACTGTCACAAGGGTGGTGCTGTCAGTGGAAGATGTGGAAGAGAGAGGGGCCTCTGCAGAGGTGGTCAGACCGGTGGTGCCCGAGGATGTTGGTACGGAGAAAGAAGTAGAGTCGGTTGTAGGTGTGACAGGGCTCTGGGTTTCACCAGAAGCCGTTTGAGATGTCCTACCTTCTGCCGAAGTGGCGAAGGAAGAGGTGCCGTCACGAGCAGGGGTGGAAGATGCACTCGTCCCCGGAGATCCTGTGACAGAGGGAGTGCTGTCCCGAGGGGCGGAAGATGAACGAGCTGCCGTTGACATGGTGACACGGTCAGTGGGGACTGTGGAGGATACGTCACCCTCAGTAGACACTGTCACATGTGTGGTGCTGTCTGGAGCAGATGTGGAAGTTGCAGCAGCTCCTGCCGACGTTGTCCGGGGAGTGGTGCCCTCGGAAGGTGTCACTGAAAGTGAAGTAGGCTCTGTGGCGGTAGATGGCACAGGGGTGTTGGTGGCACCAGATGTTTCCCGAGCTGTGCTACCTTCTGTAGAAGTGGCCAAAGGAGAGGTGCTGTGACTCGGAGCTCTTGCCGAGGCACTCGTCTCCGTCGCAGTTGTCGCAGTAGTCACGCTGCCACTCGGAGTTGCAGAAGATGCGCTCGTGCCTCCAGGTCCTGTCACAGAGGTAATGCTGTCACGGGGAGCTGTTGAAGATAAAAGAGATATTGTGGATACGGGCACAGCACTTGTAGTGTCAGCAGAAGATGTGGAAGACGGCTAGTCTGTGTGGACCGCTTGACAGAGGTGATGCTTCCAGTGGGAATGGTTGAAGTGACAGCAGCCTGGGTAGTAACTGTGCCAGGTGGGGTGCTGCTTGTGGACGATGTGGAGGACAGTGGAGCTCGTGCAGAGGTTGTCAGACCAGTTGTGCCCCCGGAAGGTATCATGGACCAAGAAGTAAGATCTGTGGTGGATGTCACCGGCGTGTGGGTTTCCCTGGGAGTCTTTTGAGAGGTGCTGGCCTCTGTCGAAGTGCGCAGAGAAGAGGTGCTATACCTAGAAGGTGTGGAAGACGCGACTGTCCCTGGAGAAACTGTGACAGAGGGCGTGCTGTCATTAGGAGTTGTGGAAAAGGTAAAGGCCCCTGTTGAGCGCGTCAGAGAGGTGACCCTGTCAGTCGCAGTGGTGGAGGATACATCACCCTCGGTAGATACTGTCACAAGAGTGCTGCTGTCCGTGGAAGATGTGGAAGAGAGAGGGGCCTCTGCAGAGGTGGTCAGACCAGTGGTGCCCCCGGAAGTTGGTACGGAGAAAGAAATAGAGGCGGTTGTAGCTGTGACAGGGCTGTGGGTTTCAGTAGAAGCCTTGTGAGATGTGCTATTTTCTGCCGAAGTGGCGAAGGAAGAGGTGCCGTCACGAGAAGGGGTGGAAGATGCACTAGTCCCCGGAGATCCTGTGACAGAGGGAGTGCTTTCATGAGAGGTGGAAGACCAACGAGCCGCCGTTGACCGCGTCATCAGGGTGACACGGTCCGAGGGGACTGTGGAGGATGCCTCACGATCAGTAGATACTGTCACAAGGGTGGTGCTGTGTGGAGCAGATGTGGAAGTTGCAGCAGCTCCTGCCGACGTTGTCCGGGAGTGGTGCCCTCGGAAGGTGTCACTGAAAGTGAAGTAGCCTCTGTGGTGGTAGATGGCACAGGGGTGTTGGTGGCACTAGATGTCTCCGGAGCTGTGCTACCTTCCGTAGAAGTGGCCAAAGGAGAGGTGCTGTGACTCGGAGCTCTTGCCGAGGCACTCGTCTCCGCCGCAGTTGTCTCGGTAGTCGCGCTGCCACTCGGAGTTGTGGACGACGCGCTCGTGCCCACAGGTCCCGTCACAGACGTAATGCTGTCCCGGGAGGTGTTGAAGATGAAACAGATATTGTGGATACGGGCACAGCACTTGTAGTGTCAGCAGAAGATGTGGAAGAGGCGCCAGTCTGTGTGGACCGCTTGACAGAGGTGATGCTTCCAGTGGGAATGGTTGAAGTGACAGCAGCCTGGGTAGTAACGGTCCCAGGTGGGGTGCTGTCTGTGTTCGATGTGGACGACACAGGAGCTCCTGCAGAGGTTGTCAGACCAGATGTGCCCCCGGATGTGATCCTTGACCAAGACGTTGGCTCTGTTGTGGAGGTCACCGGGGTGTGGGTTTCACTGGGAGACTTTGGAGAGGTGCTGGCCTCTGTAGAAGTGGGCAGAGAAGAGGTGCTGTCCCTAGAGGGTGTGGAAGATGCGACTGTCCCTGGAGAAACTGTGACAGAGGGCGTGCTGTCATTAGGAGTTGTGGTAGAGGAAAAGGCCCCTATTGAGCGCGTCAAAGAGGTGACCCTGTCAGTCGCAGTGGTGGAGGATACATCACCCTCGGTAGATACTGTCACAAGGGTGGTGCTGTCAGTGGAAGATGTGGAAGAGAGAGCGGCCTCTGCAGAGGTGGTCAGACCAGTGGTGCCCGAGGATGTTGGTACGGAGAAAGAAGTAGAGTCGGTTGTAGGTGTGTAAGGGCTATGGTTTTCACCATAAGACGTTTGATATGTCCTTCCTTCTGCCGAAGTGGCGAAGGAAGAGGTGCCGTCCACGAGCAGGGGTGGAAGATGCACTCGTCCCCGGAGATCCTGTGACAGAGGGAGTGCTGTCCCGAGGGGCGGAAGATGAACGAGCCGCCGTTGACATGGTGACACGGTCAGTGGGGACTGTGGAGGATACGTCACCCTCAGTAGACACTGTCACATGTGTGGTGCTGTCTGGAGCAGATGTGGAAGTTGCAGCAGCTCCTGCCGACGTTGTCCGTGGAGTGGTGCCCTCGGAAGGTGTAACTGAAAGTGAAGTAGCCTCTGTTGTGGTAGATGGCACAGGGGTGTTGGTGGCACCAGATGTTTCCCGAGCTGTGCTACCTTCTGTAGAAGTGGCCAAAGGAGAGGTGCTGTGACTCGGAGCTCTTGCCGAGGCACTGCCTCCGCCGCAGTTGTCGCAGTAGTCACGCTGCCACCGGAGTTGCAGAAGATGCGCTCGTGCCTCCAGGTCCTGTCACAGAGGTAATGCTGTCACGGGAGCTGTTGAAGATAAAAGAGATATTGTGGATACGGGCACAGCACTTGTAGTGTCAGCAGAAGATGTGGAAGACGGGCTAGTCTGTGTGGACCGCTTGACAGAGGTGATGCTTCCAGTGGGAATGGTTGAAGTGACAGCAGCCTGGGTAGTAACTGTGCCAGGTGGGGTGCTGCTTGTGGACGATGTGGAGGACAGTGGAGCTCTTGCATAGGTTGTCAGACCAGTTGTGCCCCGGAAGGTATCATGGACCAAGAAGTAAGATCTGTGGTGGATGTCACCGGGTGTGGGTTTCACTGGGAGTCTTTGAGAGGTGCTGGCCTCTGTCGAAGTGTGCAGAGAAGAGGTGCTATACCTAGAAGGTGTGGAAGACGCGACTGTCCCTGGAGAAACTGTGACAGAGGGCGTGCTGTCATTAGGAGTTGTGGAAAAGGTAAAGGCCCCTGTTGAGCGCGTCAGAGAGGTGACCCTGTCAGTCGCAGTGGTGGAGGATACATCACCCTCGGTAGATACTGTCACAAGAGTGCTGCTGTCCGTGGAAGATGTGGAAGAGAGAGGGGCCTCTGCAGAGGTGGTCAGACCAGTGGTGCCCCGGAAGTTGGTACGGAGAAAGAAATAGAGGCGGTTGTAGCTGTGACAGGGCTGTGGGTTTCAGTAGAAGCCTTGTGAGATGTGCTATTTTCTGCGAAGTGGCGAAGGAAGAGGTGCCGTCACGAGAAGGGGTGGAAGATGCACTAGTCCCCGGAGATCCTGTGACAGAGGGAGTGCTGTCCGGAGAGGTGGAAGACCAACGAGCCGCCGTTGACCGCGTCATCAGGGTGACACGGTCCGAGGGGACTGTGGACGATGCCTCACGATCAGTAGATACTGTCACAAGGGTGGTGCTGTGTGGAGCAGATGTGGAAGTTGCAGCAGCTCCTGCCGACGTTGTCCGGGGCGTGGTGCCTCGGAAGGTGTCACTGAAAGTGAAGTAGCCTCTGTGGTGGTAGATGGCACAGGGGTTTTGGTGGCACTAGATGTCTCCGGAGCTGTGCTACCTTCCGTAGAAGTGGCCAAAGGAGAGGTGCTGTGACTCGGAGCTCTTGCCGAGGCACTCGTCTCCGCCGCAGTTGTCTCAGTAGTCGCGCTGCCACTCGGAGTTGTGGACGACGCGCTCGTGCCTCACAGGTCCTGTCACAGACGTAATGCTGTCCCGGGAGGTGTTGAAGATGAAACAGATATTGTGGATACGGGCACAGCACTTGTAGTGTCAGCAGAAGATGTGGAAGAGGCGCCAGTCTGTGTGGACCGCTTGACAGAGGTGATGCTTCCAGTGGGAATGGTTGAAGTGACAGCAGCCTGGGTAGTAACGGTCCCAGGTGGGGTGCTGTCTGTGTTCGATGTGGACGACACAGGAGCTCCTGCAGAGGTTGTCAGACCAGATGTGCCCCCGGATGTGATCCTTGACCAAGACGTTGGCTCTGTTGTGGAGGTCACCGGGGTGTGGGTTTCACTGGGAGACTTTGGAGAGGTGCTGGCCTCTGTAGAAGTGGGCAGAGAAGAGGTGCTGTCCCTAGAGGGTGTGGAAGATGCGACTGTCCCTGGAGAAACTGTGACAGAGGGCGTGCTGTCATTAGGAGTTGTGGTAGAGGAAAAGGCCCCTATTGAGCGCTGGCCAAAGAGGTGACCCTGTCAGTCGCAGTGGTGGAGGATACATCACCCTCGGTAGATACTGTCACAAGGGTGGTGCTGTCAGTGGAAGATGTGGAAGAGAGAGGGGCCTCTGCAGAGGTGGTCAGACCGGTGGTGCCCGAGGATGTTGGTACGGAGAAAGAAGTAGAGTCGGTTGTAGGTGTGACAGGGCTCTGGGTTTCACCAGAAGCCGTTTGAGATGTCCTACCTTCTGCGAAGTGGCGAAGGAAGAGGTGCCGCCACGAGCAGGGGTGGAAGATGCACTAGTCCCGGAGATCCTGTGACAGAGGGAGTGCTGTCCCGAGGGGTGGAAGATGAACGAGCCGCCGTTGACATGGTGACACGGTCAGTGGGGACTGTGGAGGATACGTCACCCTCAGTAGACACTGTCACATGTGTGGTGCTGTCTGGAGCAGATGTGGAAGTTGCAGCAGCTCCTGCCGACGTTGTCCGGGGAGTGGTGCCCTCGGAAGGTGTCACTGAAAGTGAAGTAGGCTCTGTGGCGGTAGATGGCACAGGGGTGTTGGTGGCACCAGATGTTTCCCGAGCTGTGCTACCTTCTGTAGAAGTGGCCAAAGGAGAGGTGCTGTGACTCGGAGCTCTTGCCGAGGCACCTCGCCTCCGCCGCAGTTGTCGCAGTAGTCACGCTGCCACTCGGAGTTGCAGAAGAAGAGCACGTGCCTCCCGGTCCTCTCACAGTGGTAATGCTGTCACGGGAGCTGTTGAAGATAAAAGAGATATTGTGGATACGGGCACAGCACTTGTAGTGTCAGCAGAAGATGTGGAAGACGGCTAGTCTGTGTGGACCGATTGAAAGAGGTGATGCTTCCAGTGGGAATGGTTGAAGTGACAGCAGCCTGGGTAGTAACTGTGCCAGGTGGGGTGCTGCTTGTGGACGATGTGGAGGACAGTGGAGCTCGTGCAGAGGTTGTCAGACCAGTTGTGCCCCCGGAAGGTATCATGGACCAAGAAGTAAGATCTGTGGTGGATGTCACCGGCGTGTGGGTTTCCCTGGGAGTCTTTTGAGAGGTGCTGGCCTCTGTCGAAGTGCGCAGAGAAGAGGTGCTATACCTAGAAGGTGTGGAAGACGCGACTGTCCCTGGAGAAACTGTGACAGAGGGCGTGCTGTCATTAGGAGTTGTGGAAAAGGTAAAGGCCCCTGTTGAGCGCGTCAGAGAGGTGACCCTGTCAGTCGCAGTGGTGGAGGATACATCACCCTCGGTAGATACTGTCACAAGAGTGCTGCTGTCCGTGGAAGATGTGGAAGAGAGAGGGCCTCTGCAGAGGTGGTCAGACCAGTGGTGCCCCCGGAAGTTGGTACGGAGAAAGAAATAGAGGCGGTTGTAGCTGTGACAGGGCTGTGGGTTTCAGTAGAAGCCTTGTGAGATGTGCTATTTTCTGCCGAAGTGGCGAAGGAAGAGGTGCCGTCACGAGAAGGGGTGGAAGATGCACTAGTCCCGGAGATCCTGTGACAGAGGGAGTGCTTTCATGAGAGGTGGAAGACCAACGAGCCGCTGCTGACCGCGTCATCTGGGTGACACGGTCCGAGGGGACTGTGGACGATGCCTCACGATCAGTAGATACTGTCACAAGGGTGGTGCTGTGTGGAGCAGATGTGGAAGTTGCAGCAGCTCCTGCCGACGTTGTCCGGGGAGTGGTGCCCTCGGAAGGTGTCACTGAAAGTGAAGTAGCCTCTGTGGTGGTAGATGGCACAGGGGTTTGGTGGCACTAGATGTCTCCGGAGCTGTGCTACCTTCCGTAGAAGTGGCCAAAGGAGAGGTGCTGTGACTGGAGCTCTTGCCGAGGCACCTGCCTCCGCCGCAGTTGTCTCGGTAGTCGCGCTGCCACTCGGAGTTGTGGACGACGCGCTCGTGCCCACAGGTCCTGTCACAGACGTAATGCTGTCCCGGGAGGTGTTGAAGATGAAACAGATATTGTGGATACGGGCACAGCACTTGTAGTGTCAGCAGAAGATGTGGAAGAGGCGCCAGTCTGTGTCGACCGCTTGACAGAGGTGATGCTTCCAGTGGGAATGGTTGAAGTGACAGCAGCCTGGGTAGTAACGGTCCCAGGTGGGGTGCTGTCTGTGTTCGATGTGGACGACACAGGAGCTCCTGCAGAGGTTGTCAGACCAGATGTGCCCCCGGATGTGATCCTTGACCAAGACGTTGGCTCTGTTGTGGAGGTCACCGGGTGTGGGTTTCACTGGGAGACTTTGGAGAGGTGCTGGCCTCTGTAGAAGTGGGCAGAGAAGAGGTGCTGTCCCTAGAGGGTGTGGAAGATGCGACTGTCCCTGGAGAAACTGTGACAGAGGGCGTGCTGTCATTAGGAGTTGTGGTAGAGGAAAAGGCCCCTATTGAGCGCGTCAAAGAGGTGACCCTGTCAGTCGCAGTGGTGGAGGATACATCACCCTCGGTAGATACTGTCACAAGGGTGGTGCTGTCAGTGGAAGATGTGGAAGAGAGAGGGGCCTCTGCAGAGGTGGTCAGACCGGTGGTGCCCGAGGATGTTGGTACGGAGAAAGAAGTAGAGTCGGTTGTAGGTGTGACAGGGCTCTGGGTTTCACCAGAAGCCGTTTGAGATGTCCTACCTTCTGCGAAGTGGCGAAGGAAGAGGTGCCGTCACGAGCAGGGGTGGAAGATGCACTCGTCCCCGGAGATCCTGTGACAGAGGGAGTGCTGTCCCGAGGGGCGGAAGATGAACGAGCCGCCGTTGACATGGTGACACGGTCAGTGGGGACTGTGGAGGATACGTCACCCTCAGTAGACACTGTCACATGTGTGGTGCTGTCTGGAGCAGATGTGGAAGTTGCAGCAGCTCCTGCCGACGTTGTCCGGGAGTGGTGCCTCGGAAGGTGTCACTGAAAGTGAAGTAGGCTCTGTGGCGGTAGATGGCACAGGGGTGTTGGTGGCACCAGATGTTTCCCGAGCTGTGCTACCTTCTGTAGAAGTGGCCAAAGGAGAGGTGCTGTGACTCGGAGCTCTTGCCGAGGCACTCGTCTCCGCCGCAGTTGTCGCAGTAGTCACGCTGCCACCGGAGTTGCAGAAGATGCGCGTGCCTCCAGGTCCTGTCACAGAGGTAATGCTGTCACGGGAGCTGTTGAAGATAAAAGAGATATTGTGGATACGGGCACAGCACTTGTAGTGTCAGCAGAAGATGTGGAAGACGGGCTAGTCTGTGTGGACCGCTTGACAGAGGTGATGCTTCCAGTGGGAATGGTTGAAGTGACAGCAGCCTGGGTAGTAACTGTGCCAGGTGGGGTGCTGCTTGTGGACGATGTGGAGGACAGTGGAGCTCGTGCAGAGGTTGTCAGACCAGTTGTGCCCCGGAAGGTATCATGGACCAAGAAGTAAGATCTGTGGTGGATGTCACCGCGTGTGGGTTTCCTGGGAGTCTTTTGAGAGGTGCTGGCCTCTGTCGAAGTGCGCAGAGAAGAGGTGCTATACCTAGAAGGTGTGGAAGACGCGACTGTCCCTGGAGAAACTGTGACAGAGGGCGTGCTGTCATTAGGAGTTGTGGAAAAGGTAAAGGCCCCTGTTGAGCGCGTCAGAGAGGTGACCCTGTCAGTCGCAGTGGTGGAGGATACATCACCCTCGGTAGATACTGTCACAAGAGTGCTGCTGTCCGTGGAAGATGTGGAAGAGAGAGGGGCCTCTGCAGAGGTGGTCAGACCAGTGGTGCCCCGGAAGTTGGTACGGAGAAAGAAATAGAGGCGGTTGTAGCTGTGACAGGGCTGTGGGTTTCAGTAGAAGCCTTGTGAGATGTGCTATTTTCTGCCGAAGTGGCGAAGGAAGAGGTGCCGTCACGAGAAGGGGTGGAAGATGCACTAGTCCCCGGAGATCCTGTGACAGAGGGAGTGCTTTCATGAGAGGTGGAAGACCAACGAGCCGCCGTTGACCGCGTCATCAGGGTGACAAGGTCCGAGGGGACTGTGGAGGATGCCTCACGATCAGTAGATACTGTCACAAGGGTGGTGCTGTGTGGAGCAGATGTGGAAGTTGCAGCAGCTCCTGCCGACGTTGTCCGGGAGTGGTGCCTCGGAAGGTGTCACTGAAAGTGAAGTAGCCTCTGTGGTGGTAGATGGCACAGGGGTGTTGGTGGCACTAGATGTCTCCGGAGCTGTGCTACCTTCCGTAGAAGTGGCCAAAGGAGAGGTGCTGTGACTCGGAGCTCTTGCCGAGGCACTCGTCTCCGCCGCAGTTGTCTCGGTAGTCGCGCTGCCACTCGGAGTTGTGGACGACGCGCTCGTGCCCACAGGTCCCGTCACAGACGTAATGCTGTCCCGGGGAGGTGTTGAAGATGAAACAGATATTGTGGATACGGGCACAGCACTTGTAGTGTCAGCAGAAGATGTGGAAGAGGCGCCAGTCTGTGTCGACCGCTTGACAGAGGTGATGCTTCCAGTGGGAATGGTTGAAGTGACAGCAGCCTGGGTAGTAACGGTCCCAGGTGGGGTGCTGTCTGTGTTCGATGTGGACGACACAGGAGCTCCTGCAGAGGTTGTCAGACCAGATGTGCCCCCGGATGTGATCCTTGACCAAGACGTTGGCTCTGTTGTGGAGGTCACCGGGGAGTGGGTTTCACTGGGAGACTTTGGAGAGGTGCTGGCCTCTGTAGAAGTGGGCAGAGAAGAGGTGCTGTCCCTAGAGGGTGTGGAAGATGCGACTGTCCCTGGAGAAACTGTGACAGAGGGCGTGCTGTCATTAGGAGTTGTGGTAGAGGAAAAGGCCCCTATTGAGCGCGTCAAAGAGGTGACCCTGTCAGTCGCAGTGGTGGAGGATACATCACCCTCGGTAGATACTGTCACAAGGGTGGTGCTGTCAGTGGAAGATGTGGAAGAGAGAGGGCCTCTGCAGAGGTGGTCAGACCGGTGGTGCCCGAGGATGTTGGTACGGAGAAAGAAGTAGAGTCGGTTGTAGGTGTGACAGGGCTCTGGGTTTCACCAGAAGCCGTTTGAGATGTCCTACCTTCTGCCGAAGTGGCGAAGGAAGAGGTGCCGTCACGAGCAGGGGTGGAAGATGCACTCGTCCCCGGAGATCCTGTGACAGAGGGAGTGCTGTCCCGAGGGGCGGAAGATGAACGAGCCGCCGTTGACATGGTGACACGGTCAGTGGGGACTGTGGAGGATACGTCACCCTCAGTAGACACTGTCACATGTGTGGTGCTGTCTGGAGCAGATGTGGAAGTTGCAGCATCTCCTGCCGACGTTGTCCGGGAGTGGTGCCTCGGAAGGTGTCACTGAAAGTGAAGTAGGCTCTGTGGCGGTAGATGGCACAGGGGTGTTGGTGGCACCAGATGTTTCCTGAGCTGTGCTACCTTCTGTAGAAGTGGCCAAAGGAGAGGTGCTGTGACTCGGAGCTCTTGCCGAGGCACTCGCCTCCGTCGCAGTTGTCGCAGTAGTCACGCTGCCACTCGGAGTTGCAGAAGATGCGCTCGTGCCTCCAGGTCCTGTCACAGAGGTAATGCTGTCACGGGAGCTGTTGAAGATAAAAGAGATATTGTGGATACGGGCACAGCACTTGTAGTGTCAGCAGAAGATGTGGAAGACGGGCTAGTCTGTGTGGACCGCTTGACAGAGGTGATGCTTCCAGTGGGAATGGTTGAAGTGACAGCAGCCTGGGTAGTAACTGTGCCAGGTGGGGTGCTGCTTGTGGACGATGTGGAGGACAGTGGAGCTCGTGCAGAGGTTGTCAGACCAGTTGTGCCCCCGGAAGGTATCATGGACCAAGAAGTAAGATCTGTGGTGGATGTCACCGGCGTGTGGGTTTCCCTGGGAGTCTTTGAGAGGTGCTGGCCTCTGTCGAAGTGTGCAGAGAAGAGGTGCTATACCTAGAAGGTGTGGAAGACGCGACTGTCCCTGGAGAAACTGTGACAGAGGGCGTGCTGTCATTAGGAGTTGTGGAAAAGGTAAAGGCCCCTGTTGAGCGTCACAGAGAGGTGACCCTGTCAGTCGCAGTGGTGGAGGATACATCACCCTCGGTAGATACTGTCACAAGAGTGCTGCTGTCCGTGGAAGATGTGGAAGAGAGAGGGGCCTCTGCAGAGGTGGTCAGACCAGTGGTGCCCCGGAAGTTGGTACGGAGAAAGAAATAGAGGCGGTTGTAGCTGTGACAGGGCTGTGGGTTTCAGTAGAAGCCTTGTGAGATGTGCTATTTTCTGTCAAGTGGCGAAGGAAGAGGTGCCGCCACGAGAAGGGGTGGAAGATGCACTAGTCCCCGGAGATCCTGTGACAGAGGGAGTGCTTTCATGAGAGGTGGAAGACCAACGAGCCGCCGTTGACCGCGTCATCAGGGTGACACGGTCCGAGGGGACTGTGGAGGATGCCTCACGATCAGTAGATACTGTCACAAGGGTGGTGCTGTGTGGAGCAGATGTGGAAGTTGCAGCAGCTCCTGCCGACGTTGTCCGGGAGTGGTGCCTCGGAAGGTGTCACTGAAAGTGAAGTAGCCTCTGTGGTGGTAGATGGCACAGGGGTTTTGGTGGCACTAGATGTCTCCGAGCTGTGCTACCTTCCGTAGAAGTGGCCAAAGGAGAGGTGCTGTGACTGGAGCTCTTGCCGAGGCACCTGCCTCCGCCGCAGTTGTCTCGGTAGTCGCGCTGCCACTCGGAGTTGTGGACGACGCGCTCGTGCCCTCAGGTCCCGTCACAGACGTAATGCTGTCCCGGGGAGGTGTTGAAGATGAAACAGATATTGTGGATACGGGCACAGCACTTGTAGTGTCAGCAGAAGATGTGGAAGAGGCGCCAGTCTGTGTCGACCGCTTGACAGAGGTGATGCTTCCAGTGGGAATGGTTGAAGTGACAGCAGCCTGGGTAGTAACGGTCCCAGGTGGGGTGCTGTCTGTGTTCGATGTGGACGACACAGGAGCTCCTGCAGAGGTTGTCAGACCAGATGTGCCCCCGGATGTGATCCTTGACCAAGACGTTGGCTCTGTTGTGGAGGTCACCGGGTGTGGGTTTCACTGGGAGACTTTGAGAGGTGCTGGCCTCTGTAGAAGTGGGCAGAGAAGAGGTGCTGTCCCTAGAGGGTGTGGAAGATGCGACTGTCCCTGGAGAAACTGTGACAGAGGGCGTGCTGTCATTAGGAGTTGTGGTAGAGGAAAAGGCCCCTATTGAGCGCGTCAAAGAGGTGACCCTGTCAGTCGCAGTGGTGGAGGATACATCACCCTCGGTAGATACTGTCACAAGGGTGGTGCTGTCAGTGGAAGATGTGGAAGAGAGAGGGCCTCTGCAGAGGTGGTCAGACCGGTGGTGCCCGAGGATGTTGGTACGGAGAAAGAAGTAGAGTCGGTTGTAGGTGTGACAGGGCTCTGGGTTTCACCAGAAGCCGTTTGAGATGTCCTACCTTCTGCCGAAGTGGCGAAGGAAGAGGTGCCGTCACGAGCAGGGGTGGAAGATGCACTCGTCCCCGGAGATCCTGTGACAGAGGGAGTGCTGTCCCGAGGGGCGGAAGATGAACGAGCCGCCGTTGACATGGTGACACGGTCAGTGGGGACTGTGGAGGATACGTCACCCTCAGTAGACACTGTCACATGTGTGGTGCTGTCTGGAGCAGATGTGGAAGTTGCAGCAGCTCCTGCCGACGTTGTCCGGGGAGTGGTGCCCTCGGAAGGTGTCACTGAAAGTGAAGTAGGCTCTGTGGCGGTAGATGGCACAGGGGTGTTGGTGGCACCAGATGTTTCCCGAGCTGTGCTACCTTCTGTAGAAGTGGCCAAAGGAGAGGTGCTGTGACTCGGAGCTCTTGCCGAGGCACTCTGCCTCCGCCGCAGTTGTCGCAGTAGTCACGCTGCCACTCGGAGTTGCAGAAGATGCGCTCGTGCCTCCAGGTCCTGTCACAGAGGTAATGCTGTCACGGGGAGCTGTTGAAGATAAAAGAGATATTGTGGATACGGGCACAGCACTTGTAGTGTCAGCAGAAGATGTGGAAGACGGGCTAGTCTGTGTGGACCGCTTGACAGAGGTGATGCTTCCAGTGGGAATGGTTGAAGTGACAGCAGCCTGGGTAGTAACTGTGCCAGGTGGGGTGCTGCTTGTGGACGATGTGGAGGACAGTGGAGCTCGTGCAGAGGTTGTCAGACCAGTTGTGCCCCCGGAAGGTATCATGGACCAAGAAGTAAGATCTGTGGTGGATGTCACCGGCGTGTGGGTTTCCCTGGGAGTCTTTTGAGAGGTGCTGGCCTCTGTCGAAGTGCGCAGAGAAGAGGTGCTATACCTAGAAGGTGTGGAAGACGCGACTGTCCCTGGAGAAACTGTGACAGAGGGCGTGCTGTCATTAGGAGTTGTGGAAATGGTAAAGGCCCCTGTTGAGCGTCAGAGAGGTGACCCCGTCAGTCGCAGTGGTGGAGGCTACATCCCCCTCGTTAGATACAGTCACAAGAGTGCAGCTGCCCGTGGAAGTTGCGTTATAGAGTGGTGCTCGTGCAGAGGTGGTCAGACCAGTGGTGCCCCCGGAAGTTGGTACGGAGAAAGAAATAGAGGCGGTTGTAGCTGTGACAGGGCTGTGGGTTTCAGTAGAAGCCTTGTGAGATGTGCTATTTTCTGCCGAAGTGGCGAAGGAAGAGGTGCCGTCACGAGAAGGGGTGGAAGATGCACTAGTCCCCGGAGATCCTGTGACAGAGGGAGTGCTTTCATGAGAGGTGGAAGACCAACGAGTCAGCCGCTGACCGCGTCATCAGGGTGACACGGTCCGAGGGGACTGTGGAGGATGCCTCACGATCAGTAGATACTGTCACAAGGGTGGTGCTGTGTGGAGCAGATGTGGAAGTTGCAGCAGCTCCTGCCGACGTTGTCCGGGAGTGGTGCCCTCGGAAGGTGTCACTGAAAGTGAAGTAGCCTCTGTGGTGGTAGATGGCACAGGGGTTTGGTGGCACTAGATGTCTCCGAGCTGTGCTACCTTCCGTAGAAGTGGCCAAAGGAGAGGTGCTGTGACTGGAGCTCTTGCCGAGGCACCTGCCTCCGCTGCAGTTGTCTCGGTAGTCGCGCTGCCACTCGGAGTTGTGGACGACGCGCTCGTGCCCTCAGGTCCCGTCACAGACGTAATGCTGTCCCGGGGAGGTGTTGAAGATGAAACAGATATTGTGGATACGGGCACAGCACTTGTAGTGTCAGCAGAAGATGTGGAAGAGGCGCCAGTCTGTGTCGACCGCTTGACAGAGGTGATGCTTCCAGTGGGAATGGTTGAAGTGACAGCAGCCTGGGTAGTAACGGTCCCAGGTGGGGTGCTGTCTGTGTTCGATGTGGACGACACAGGAGCTCCTGCAGAGGTTGTCAGACCAGATGTGCCCCCGGATGTGATCGATCCTTGACCAAGACGTTGGCTCTGTTGTGGAGGTCACCGGGGTGTGGGTTTCACTGGGAGACTTTGGAGAGGTGCTGGCCTCTGTAGAAGTGGGCAGAGAAGAGGTGCTGTCCCTAGAGGGTGTGGAAGATGCGACTGTCCCTGGAGAAACTGTGACAGAGGGCGTGCTGTCATTAGGAGTTGTGGTAGAGGAAAAGGCCCCTATTGAGCGCGTCAAAGAGGTGACCCTGTCAGTCGCAGTGGTGGAGGATACATCACCCTCGGTAGATACTGTCACAAGGGTGGTGCTGTCAGTGGAAGATGTGGAAGAGAGAGGGGCCTCTGCAGAGGTGGTCAGACCGGTGGTGCCCGAGGATGTTGGTACGGAGAAAGAAGTAGAGTCGGTTGTAGGTGTGACAGGGCTCTGGGTTTCACCAGAAGCCGTTTGAGATGTCCTACCATCTGCCGAAGTGGCGAAGGAAGAGGTGCCGTCACGAGCAGGGGTGGAAGATGCACTCGTCCCCCGAGATCCAGTGACAGAGGGAGTGCTGTCCCGAGGGGCGGAAGATGAACGAGCCGCCGTTGACATGGTGACACGGTCAGTGGGGACTGTGGAGGATACGTCACCCTCAGTAGACACTGTCACATGTGTGGTGCTGTCTGGAGCAGATGTGGAAGTTGCAGCAGCTCCTGCCGACGTTGTCCGGGGAGTGGTGCCCTCGGAAGGTGTCACTGAAAGTGAAGTAGGCTCTGTGGCGGTAGATGGCACAGGGGTGTTGGTGGCACCAGATGTTTCCCGAGCTGTGCTACCTTCTGTAGAAGTGGCCAAAGGAGAGGTGCTGTGACTCGGAGCTCTTGCCGAGGCACCTGCCTCCGCCGCAGTTGTCTCGGTAGTCACGCTGCCACTCGGAGTTGTGGACGACGCGCTCGTGCCCACAGGTCCCGTCACAGACGTAATGCTGTCCCGGGGAGGTGTTGAAGATGAAACAGATATTGTGGATACGGGCACAGCACTTGTAGTGTCAGCAGAAGATGTGGAAGAGGCGCCAGTCTGTGTGGACCGCTTGACAGAGGTGATGCTTCCAGTGGGAATGGTTGAAGTGACAGCAGCCTGGGTAGTAACGGTCCCAGGTGGGGTGCTGTCTGTGTTCGATGTGGAGGACACAGGAGCTCCTGCAGAGGTTGTCAGACCAGATGTGCCCCGGATGTGATCATGGACCAAGACGTTGGCTCTGTTGTGGAGGTCACCGGGGTGTGGGTTTCACTGGGAGACTTTGGAGAGGTGCTGGCCTCTGTAGAAGTGGGCAGAGAAGAGGTGCTGTCCCTAGAGGGTGTGGAAGATGCGACTGTCCCTGGAGAAACTGTGACAGAGGGCGTGCTGTCATTAGGAGTTGTGGTAGAGGAAAAGGCCCCTATTGAGCGCTGGCCAAAGAGGTGACCCTGTCAGTCGGAGTGGTGGATGAGACATCAGCCTGGGTAGTTACTGTGACATGTGTGGTGCTGTGTGTGGAAGATGTGGATGAGAGAGGGGCCTCTGCAGAGGTTGTCAGACCAGTTGTGCCCGAGGATGTTGGTACGGAGAAAGAAGTAGAGTCGGTTGTAGCTGTGACAGGGCTGTGGGTTTCAGTAGAAGCCTTGTGAGATGTGCTATTTTCTGCCGAAGTGGCGAAGGAAGAGGTGCCGTCACGAGAAGGGGTGGAAGATGCACTAGTCCCCGGAGATCGATCCTGTGACAGAGGGAGTGCTGTCCCGAGGGGCGGAAGATGAACGAGCCGCCGTTGACATGGTGACACGGTCAGTGGGGACTGTGGAGGATACGTCACCCTCAGTAGACACTGTCACATGTGTGGTGCTGTCTGGAGCAGATGTGGAAGTTGCAGCAGCTCCTGCCGACGTTGTCCGGGGAGTGGTGCCCTCGGAAGGTGTCACTGAAAGTGAAGTAGGCTCTGTGGCGGTAGATGGCACAGGGGTGTTGGTGGCACCAGATGTTTCCCGAGCTGTGCTACCTTCTGTAGAAGTGGCCAAAGGAGAGGTGCTGTGACTCGGAGCTCTTGCCGAGGCACTCGTCTCCGCCGCAGTTGTCTCGGTAGTCACGCTGCCACTCGGAGTTGTGGACGACGCGCTCGTGCCCCCAGGTCCCGGCACAGACGTAATGCTGTCCCGGGAGGTGTTGAAGATGAAACAGATATTGTGGATACGGGCACAGCACTTGTAGTGTCAGCAGAAGATGTGGAAGAGGCGCCAGTCTGTGTCGACCGCTTGACAGAGGTGATGCTTCCAGTGGGAATGGTTGAAGTGACAGCAGCCTGGGTAGTAACGGTCCCAGGTGGGGTGCTGTCTGTGTTCGATGTGGACGACACAGGAGCTCCTGCAGAGGTTGTCAGACCAGATGTGCCCCCGGATGTGATCCTTGACCAAGACGTTGGCTCTGTTGTGGAGGTCACCGGGGTGTGGGTTTCACTGGGAGACTTTGGAGAGGTGCTGGCCTCTGTAGAAGTGGGCAGAGAAGAGGTGCTGTCCCTAGAGGGTGTGGAAGATGCGACTGTCCCTGGAGAAACTGTGACAGAGGGCGTGCTGTCATTAGGAGTTGTGGTAGAGGAAAAGGCCCCTATTGAGCGCGTCAAAGAGGTGACCCTGTCAGTCGCAGTGGTGGAGGATACATCACCCTCGGTAGATACTGTCACAAGGGTGGTGCTGTCAGTGGAAGATGTGGAAGAGAGAGGGGCCTCTGCAGAGGTGGTCAGACCGGTGGTGCCCGAGGATGTTGGTACGGAGAAAGAAGTAGAGTCGGTTGTAGGTGTGACAGGGCTCTGGGTTTCACCAGAAGCCGTTTGAGATGTCCTACCTTCTGCCGAAGTGGCGAAGGAAGAGGTGCCGTCACGAGCAGGGGTGGAAGATGCACTCGTCCCCGGAGATCCTGTGACAGAGGGAGTGCTGTCCCGAGGGGCGGAAGATGAACGAGCCGCCGTTGACATGGTGACACGGTCAGTGGGGACTGTGGAGGATACGTCACCCTCAGTAGACACTGTCACATGTGTGGTGCTGTCTGGAGCAGATGTGGAAGTTGCAGCAGCTCCTGCCGACGTTGTCCGGGGAGTGGTGCCCTCGGAAGGTGTCACTGAAAGTGAAGTAGGCTCTGTGGCGGTAGATGGCACAGGGGTGTTGGTGGCACCAGATGTTTCCCGAGCTGTGCTACCTTCTGTAGAAGTGGCCAAAGGAGAGGTGCTGTGACTCGGAGCTCTTGCCGAGGCACTCGTCTCCGCCGCAGTTGTCTCGGTAGTCACGCTGCCACTCGGAGTTGTGGACGACGCGCTCGTGCCCACAGGTCCCGTCACAGACGTAATGCTGTCCCGGGGAGGTGTTGAAGATGAAACAGATATTGTGGATACGGGCACAGCACTTGTAGTGTCAGCAGAAGATGTGGAAGAGGCGCCAGTCTGTGTGGACCGCTTGACAGAGGTGATGCTTCCAGTGGGAATGGTTGAAGTGACAGCAGCCTGGGTAGTAACGGTCCCAGGTGGGGTGCTGTCTGTGTTCGATGTGGACGACACAGGAGCTCCTGCAGAGGTTGTCAGACCAGATGTGCCCCCGGATGTGATCGATCTGTGGTGGATGTCACCGGCGTGTGGGTTTCACTGGGAGACTTTGGAGAGGTGCTGGCCTCTGTAGAAGTGGGCAGAGAAGAGGTGCTGTCCCTAGAGGGTGTGGAAGATGCGACTGTCCCTGGAGAAACTGTGACAGAGGGCGTGCTGTCATTAGGAGTTGTGGTAGAGGAAAAGGCCCCTATTGAGCGCGTCAAAGAGGTGACCCTGTCAGTCGCAGTGGTGGAGGATACATCACCCTCGGTAGATACTGTCACAAGGGTGGTGCTGTCAGTGGAAGATGTGGAAGAGAGGGGCCTCTGCAGAGGTGGTCAGACCGGTGGTGCCCGAGGATGTTGGTACGGAGAAAGAAGTAGAGTCGGGTGTATGTTTGACAGGGCTCTGGGTTTAACCATAATCCGTTTGAGATGTGCTATTTTCTGCGAAGTGGCGAAGGAAGAGGTGCCGTCACGAGCAGGGGTGGAAGATGCACTAGTCCCGGAGATCCTGTGACAGAGGGAGTGCTGTCCCGAGGGGCGGAAGATGAACGAGCCGCCGTTGACATGGTGACACGGTCAGTGGGGACTGTGGAGGATACGTCACCCTCAGTAGATACTGTCACATGTGTGGTGCTGTCTGGAGCAGATGTGGAAGTTGCAGCAGCTCCTGCCGACGTTGTCCGGGGAGTGGTGCCCTTGGAAGGTGTCACTGAAAGTGAAGTAGGCTCTGTGGCGGTAGATGGCACAGGGGTGTTGGTGGCACCAGATGTTTCCCGAGCTGTGCTACCTTCTGTAGAAGTGGCCAAAGGAGAGGTGCTGTGACTCGGAGCTCTTGCCGAGGCACTCGTCTCCGTCGCAGTTGTCGCAGTAGTCACGCTGCCACTCGGAGTTGCAGAAGATGCGCTCGTGCCTCCAGGTCCTGTCACAGAGGTAATGCTGTCACGGGGAGCTGTTGAAGATAAAAGAGATATTGTGGATACGGGCACAGCACTTGTAGTGTCAGCAGAAGATGTGGAAGACGGGCTAGTCTGTGTGGACCGCTTGACAGAGGTGATGCTTCCAGTGGGAATGGTTGAAGTGACAGCAGCCTGGGTAGTAACGGTCCCAAGTGGGGTGCTGTCTGTGTTCGATGTGGACGACACAGGAGCTCCTGCAGAGGTTGTCAGACCAGATGTGCCCCCGGATGTGATCCTTGACCAAGACGTTGGCTCTGTTGTGGAGGTCACCGGGGTGTGGGTTTCACTGGGAGTCTTTTGAGAGGTGCTGGCCTCTGTCGAAGTGCGCAGAGAAGAGGTGCTATACCTAGAAGGTGTGGAAGACGCGTCTGTCCCTGGAGAAACTGTGACAGAGGGCGTGCTGTCATTAGGAGTTGTGGAAAAGGTAAAGGCCCCTGTTGAGCGCGTCAAAGAGGTGACCCTGTCAGTCGCAGTGGTGGAGGATACATCACCCTCGGTAGATACTGTCACAAGGGTGGTGCTGTCCGTGGAAGATGTGGAAGAGAGAGGGGCCTCTGCAGAGGTGGTCAGACCAGTGGTGCCCCCGGAAGTTGGTACGGAAAAAGAAATAGAGGCGGTTGTAGCTGTGACAGGGCTGTGGGTTTCAGTAGAAGCCTTGTGAGATGTGCTATTTTCTGCCGAAGTGGCGAAGGAAGAGGTGCCGTCACGAGAAGTGGTGGAAGATGCACTAGTCCCCGGAGATCCTGTGACAGAGGGAGTGCTTTCATGAGAGGTGGAAGACCAACGAGCCGCCGTTGACCGCGTCATCAGGGTGACACGGTCCGAGGGGACTGTGGAGGATGCCTCACGATCAGTAGATACTGTCACAAGGGTGGTGCTGTGTGGAGCAGATGTGGAAGTTGCAGCAGCTCCTGCCGACGTTGTCCGGGGAGTGGTGCCCTCGGAAGGTGTCACTGAACGTGAAGTAGGCTCTGTGGCGGTAGATGGCACAGGGGTGTTGGTGGCACCAGATGTTTCCCGAGCTGTGCTACCTTCTGTAGAAGTGGCCAAAGGAGAGGTGCTGTGACTCGGAGCTCTTGCCGAGGCACTCGTCTCCGTCGCAGTTGTCGCAGTAGTCACGCTGCCACTCGGAGTTGCAGAAGATGCGCTCGTGCCTCCAGGTCCTGTCACAGAGGTAATGCTGTCACGGGGAGCTGTTGCCGATAACACAGACATTGTGGATATGGGCCCAGCGGTTGTAGTTTTAGCAGAAGTTGTGGAGGAGGTGCGAGTCTTTGTCGACCACTTCATAGGGGTCATGTTTGCATTTAGATTTTTTGAAGATAAACTCTCCTCAGTAGATACTGTCCATAATGTGGTGCTGCCTGTAGTACACATGGAAGACACATTAGTTCTATTATTGCTTGTCAGAGTTTTTTTTTTTTCCAGTTGGCATTATTGAGACCGACATGGACCCTGTGTTAGATGTCATTTTTTTTCAGTTTTACTAGTTACCTTTTTAGATAAGCTATCTTCTGCAATAGGGAGGTGAGAAGAGTTGTTGTTATTAGGCTTTGTGGATGATCCACTAATATTTTTATATTTAGCAATTTTTTTAATGTGTGACAGTTGACTGGTGCTCAGAGAAGGTGTTATAACGATAGTATTCTGTGTTGTTGATTTCTCAATGCTGCTATTTTCAGCAGATCTTATTGAAGATTTCCTGACATCTGTAGAAGTTTACCTAAAGAGGTTTTGTCACTAGATGTTACTGATGATTCACTGCCTCTGCAATACTTTTCATAGTGTGGTGTTGTCACTAAATGTTGTGGAAGAATCAGTCCCTCGAGGTACTCTCACAGAGGCAGTGCTATCACTATGAGTTATTCAAGATACATGTGCTCGTGCAGATGTAGAAGACACACTTGACTCTCTATTCATTTTTACAGTTTTGATAATGTAACCAGAATTTATTGATTATGCAATTATGTTTTTAGTTACTGGCATAGAGAGAAAAGGATTTTAGTCTCTTGGAGCTCTCGCACTCCTTTCCACACTGGTCATCTTTTACTCTTTAGAAACCTCTGTGATTTTCTCCACCCTCCCTGGAATGTTTCTTGGTTCCTCAACTACCTTTCTTGTTTCACAGTCTAGAAATCACTCATCAGGGCCTAGTTCACATAGAGGTGTACTAAGAAGATTAAGGTGTGGGATCAGGCCTCTCAGGTCTTTGGGGAGGTTCAGTCAATGTCAGATTCTGCATGTGTATAACAGGGAGCTTCTGCCCAACTCTGAAGTCACATTTTCAGAAAGCGATTGTGTATATGTGACTAAGTTTTTCCCAGTGGAGTGAGAATATAGTAGATGGATGCTACTTCTAGGCCTGATCCATAAACTTCTCTTATGATTCAGATTTCTCTGCCATGGATGCTGATGATGAGGAGACCAAAGAGAATAGTGAAGCCTCAGGAACTAAAAATATAGATCCCTAAATAAACACATGAAGGAAAGCTATGTTGCTACCAGGAACTCCTGCATTGTATTGTTACACAAGGAAGAAAAACACTTTCTGTTGTAGTTGAGCCATTATACTTTGGGGCATACTTGTTTCAACAGATATAAAAATATTTTAATAATCAAATGAAGAGCTTTATTTAACCTCAAGAACAGATACAATTACTGTCACCATCTTTGAGAAATTAAAACCTTTAGTATTAATACTTTTGTATCAAATAACCTTTTCACATTTGGGATTTCATGTATTTGTAATGTTCAGGAAAAGTTGGCCTATTGGAATAACCTTGTAGTTTTAATTTAATATATTATAACTAAGTGATTGATTTAGACTTGTCATTTTACATTAAAATCTTGCTAAGGTTGTAAACAGTATTAGAAAATTTAAGAGAACTTAAGATTCACCATATATGCTTAGTTTCTAAGTTGTGTAGCATTACTTAAGTTTGAGAAAAGCTTTTTTAAATATACATTTAATTTTTTAGATTTATGGAGCTTCTTGTGCATTTGAAAAAGTTTTGTTTATTAAACATTTGGTCTTTAAATAAAAAATGTAATGTACTCATTTACAAAATGAATACATTAAGCAACTTAAAATGCTTAAAGGGATTTAATGAGCCAAGTATATAAAATAAATCAAACACTAATAAAGACCCTAATCAAAGCTATTGAACTTCGCTTCTGGCCAAGATGGAATAATGGAGGTTGAATTTACCCTCCTACCTGAAACAACACCCAGTCCCCAAATAATCATATAACTATACAAAAGATATGAAATAATGATTTTCAATACACTGGATGCCAGGCAACAAAGGGCAGTAGTTCCTGAAAGACAGGAAACGAATGAGGAGAGCCCTGCAATTGCCCTAGCTTACTGACTTAAAAAGAGATTCCAGGTAGCAATGTAGGCAGGGAGAATGCAGGTGAAGCCCAGCAGATGTCCTGAGTTAAGAAGATGCAGATGAGAGTCTTAGGAGACCAGGAAGCTTGAGTTCATAGAACAGAATTACTGGAGAAGAAAGTGCTACACAGATAGGAGATTCATCAAGGGTCCTCCTTGAGTATTAAACACTGTACTCATCAGAACTTGCTTATGAAGAAACTGCCCAAGATCAGGGAAATACCACTGGGAAAGATTAGAAAGAACAGAAACCAGCTCTCATGTAGGGATAAAGTGCTGTTCTCACTAGCCAAGCTGGAAAGAAACTTATAATCCACAGGGCATTGGGTGGAATATTCAGAAAGATCATGCTTCAGTAATGGGAAATACAGCCCTAGCCTGAGATTTCTTAGGACTGACCTAAGAAATTATTTTTTAAAAAAAAGAGGAGAAGGAGGAGAAGGTAAGGAGGAAAAAGAAGATAGAAGAAGATGAGGGTTTGATTTTGGAATTACTGACTCATATACATGGTACAAAATTTGAACTACCTATTTTGCTATCTTACTAACTTACTAAGCAGAATTTTGGCCCCCATGATCTCCACTCCTTGGTGTTACTTCCAAGAATATGTTGTATGGCAAAAGGGACTTTGTAGGTATAATTAATGTTACTAATCAGTCAAAATGAGAAGATTATCCTGAATTATCAAGGCAGGTTCAATGTTATCACATGAACTCTTAAAAGCAGAAGGCAGGAGCAGAAGTAAAAACAGAGAAATTTAAAGCATTAAGACATGCCATTGCTGGCTTTGCAGAT
Source organism: Cynopterus sphinx (assembly GCA_030015415.1). Classification (NCBI taxonomy): domain Eukaryota; kingdom Metazoa; phylum Chordata; class Mammalia; order Chiroptera; family Pteropodidae; genus Cynopterus; species Cynopterus sphinx. The sequence goes on along the minus strand of CM057379.1, from coordinate 80,478,573 downwards.
GGAGGGGCCCTCATGGCAAACTAGATTCTGCCAACAACTGGAATCAGTTTGGAAATGGATTCCTATACAGGGCTCTGCTGACCCCTTGATTTCTGCCTGCCGAGATCCTAAGCAGAAAACCCAGCTGAACCACACCTGCCCATGAAACTGTGAAATAATCAAAGGGTATTGTTTTAAGTGACTAAGTTTTTGGTACTTTGTCACAGTAGCAATAGAAAACTAACAGGCAGTTCCTGTCAAGTGAATATGGATATCCTTAAACATGTTATTTTGTACAGGTGTGTGAGTATATTCATGGAGTAAATCCCTAAACAGGGAAATTGCCAGGTGAACGAGCAGAAGTGCTTGACATTGCATTACTTCTTTTTAAATGGCTTTGTAGAATTGTACCACCTGTACTTCCTTCATCTTTCTGTGGCAGTACCTGTTTCCACACCTTCGACCACCAATTATGCTATCTAACTTTTTGATTTTGTGTGATTATTATGAGTTGAATTGTGAAGATATACTAAAATTCTAATCCCCAGTATTTTGGAGATAGGGTTTTACAGAGTTAAAGTGAGGTCATTAGGGTGGTCTCTAATCCAGTATGATGTCTTTAGAAAAAGAGAAAGTTTGGACACAGAGAGAAGACAGTATTGAAGACACACAGAGATAAGACAGCCATGTGACTGAAGGATTCATCTGCAAGACATAGACCCCAAGAATGATCAGAAAACACCAGAAAGTAGAAGCAGCAAGGAAGGATATTCTCCCTAGAACCATTAGATGAAGCATGGCCCTGCTGACACTTTGATTTTAAATTTCTCATCTCCAGAACTGTGGGACAATACATTTTTGTTGTTTTAAGTCACCCAGTTTGTCATACTTTGTTATAGCCCTATGAAACTAATAGATTCCAGATGTGTAATGGGATAAAAATAGTAGTGTGGATTTTATCTTGCTCACACATTCTCCTTCTGGAAAGACTATCTTCTCTTGGCTTCTGGGTTACTGAACTCTCTTGGTTTTCCTCCCACCCCTTGGACCATCCTTCTAGATTTCCTTTTGGGAGTCTGAGTTTCTGGGGCTCTGCCCTGAGATATCTTCCTACTCTCCTTTCCAGGAAGAGCTCATGGCTTTACACACCATCTATATTCTGATAATTCCCATGTCTCTCTGGCTTTGGCCTTCCTTCTCAATGGCACACTCATGATTCCCACTTTCAACTTGGCATCTCCAGGTGATGTTAATTAGGCTCTTCACACTTGTTCAAAATACCTCCAATTTGTCTGCTAGACCCCTCTCAGAAAGCTTCCCAGGTCTTCAGAAGGCATTGTAATTCTCTTTCCCCCTTACCTACCACATATACTCTATCCTCCAGGCCTGCTGGTGTTTCCTACAGTGTGCATCCTGAATATGTCCTCTTCTTTCCATTTCTCCTACAACCACAGTGTCAGTGCCACCATGGATTCTTACCAAGATTATTGCCATGGACTCCTTCCCGCCTTGCCCACTATTTAGATCTCTACACCACAGCTAGTGGAATCTCTTCAGAACACATGTGTCAGGTTACTTCTATTCTCTAACCCCCGAGTGGCCTCTGTCATGGGTCGAATTGTGTCCCCTATATCCAATTCTCATAGTGAGATCCTAAGCTCTAGTGTCACACAATGTGATCTTATTTGGAAATAGGGTCATTGTAGGTACAATTAGCTAAGATAAGGTTACACTGGAGTACAGTAGGCCTTAATCCTTTATGACTGGTATTCTATAACATGAGAAGTTTCAACACAGAGACAAGTGTGCAGGGAAAGCAGCATATGAAGATATAGGCAGAGGTGGGTGATATATCTACAAGCCAGGGAATGATAAGACTGCCAGCAAACCACAAGAAGCCAAGGGGTAGCCCTGGAACAGATCTTTTTCCCTGCCACCTTCAGAAGGAGAAAGACCCTGCTGACACCCTGGTTTTGGACTTCTAGTCTCCAGAACCATAAGAGAAACACTATCTGTTACCCTAAGCCACCCAGGTTATGGTCATTTGTTATTGCAGCTTCAGGAAGCAAATACAATTTCTTTCTGGTAATCTGTGGTTGTAGGGATGGGTTCAAGGGGAAAAGTTAGTGGAGAAACCCAGGAAGGCTCCTCAGAGGAGCTGGATCTTGTTGACAGGGTGAAGTGGGAGAGTAGGGAGGACAGGCACTTGAGTATATCCCTTAGACTCCCTCAAGAGGAGGATGAAAGTAGAATGGTGGTGACAACAGAGGGTGGGTGAAAGGCCCCAGGACAGCTGTGGACAGATGGGGTGGGGTGGAAAGAGCAGAGACACATTAAAAACATATGACTGAGCTTCCAGACTTTGGTCCCTTTTCTGCTGGGTGTGGGAGGTGAGAAGACTCTTCCCAAGGCTGGACAGGGCTAGGCTGGGTGGAGAGGACATTGTGTTTTATTGACTTGTAATATAACCTGTATGTACTAGAATAAGGGGTGGGGCAACAGCAAAAGAATGTTTATGCCAGGAAAAGCTAGGTGGAGGCTACTAGGAGGCCCATGCTCCATCCTGGCATTCCAAGCCCAGTAGCCTAAGGAAGAATATGGTTCTGGGTCCCCAGAAAGGGGACATAGAAGAGTCAGATGTCACTGAAAGCTGTCCAGGGCTCTAGAGATCAGTCAATGCCAGGCCTAGAGAAGGGAACACAAAATCCTGAAGAGTAGGACAAAGAGTATGAAAAGCTCCATTTTACAGAGCGGGGTGCTAAAACTAGAGATATGATGAAGAACAGCATACAAAATATGAGGAGAGGCCATAGAGTTTGAGGGAGGTGGGGAGTAGAAGGAGGAAGAAGGGAAGGAGAGGGAGAGAGAAGGATAGAGTCCAGAGAGGAAAGGGAAAAGCAGCAAGAAAAAAAGGAGGGGGCAAAGGAGTGAAGGAATGAGAGGAAGCCAGAAAGATCCCTGACTAAAAGGCCACCATTAGGGATAAGTGACTAAGCGTCTGGAAGGCCTAGAAAGGGCCCTGGGAAGAGGCCCTCCAAACAATGTAACATTGGAGATCTGTGCCAAGTTATGGCAGGGTTCTGGTCAGTGAGCCAGGCTTTTAGAGTAAGCCAAGCCATTGGCCCACCTTGCCCTAGCCTACCTCATCCTGCCTCCATTTATCCTCTTCATCCCCCCAGTCAGCTCTCAGATGGGTCCCTTTCTCCCATGAAATGGCCCTTTCTCCCATGAGTGGTTTTGGGCCATGGAAGATACAGGTTTCAGGATTATGCTCAAATGTACTTTCTACTCCTCCCACACCCCTTTTCCTCCTTGGAGAATAGCTGGCCAGGATCCAGGGCCAGGGAGCCAGGAGCCCCTATCGCTCCTAGTGTCATGACCTCAGAGCAGGACAAAGTCCAGGACATGACAGTTTGAATGACATCTACAAGGCCTGGTTATAAGCCCTGCATTTCTGCCTCTGAACCCCCTTCTGTCCGTGCTCAGGCCACTCCAGGATGACATTTCAAGGGGCTAGGAGTCCTGAGGCCCACAGTTTTGTTTCTGCTTTGGTTCCACTCCCTTTCACTTAGGGCAGGGAGAGGCACAGGAAGCTCCTGAAAGGTCTAACAAGGACCCACTCTCATCCTCTACCAACCTGAGTATGGTCTCCACAGTCATGGAGCCCAGAGCAGCTGAGTTGTAAATACCCTAGAGGACCCACCCCTTGTTCTTTAGCAGGAGAAACAGGGCAGAAATGAACTAACTTGCCCCATGATGAAACAGCAGTTTCATAATAAAGAATCTGGAGCTCCTAAAACTCAGTCTTGGGCCCATTTGGCTATAGCAGTGGTTCCTTTCCTGTTTCTGGGACACCTGACAGGTCTGTGACATCCTCGAGACATGAGGCAGGCTGTGGTGATGCAGAAGTGGCCAGGACAAGAGTTAGAGAGAAAAGAGATTATAAGCATTTGTCTTGAGTTATGTAAGGAAAACCACAGGCTTCTGGTGCAGGGTGGGAGGTGAGAGAAGTTGGGAAGGGCACATTCATGGGGTGAGGACAGACCCTAACATTGGTTGAGCATTTGTAATGTGCCATGAATTGTGCCCAGGTGATTTCATTTAATCCTCTAATCATCTAAGTGTTGACAAGTCAGCATTCTTATTCTGGAGAGGAAACTGAGCCTGAGAGAGGCTAACTCTGAGATGAGCTCCAAAGCCCTGGCTCTTCCTCCAAATCTCACTGTGGAGGAGAGAAAAAGCAAGGGGCATGAAGCTGAGCTCTGGGAAGAGAGTACCCCCACTTCTGGCCCCATGAGGCAGCCCTCCCTCAGGCATGGACAGATCCCAGAGACACTGATGGGGCTGGAGCTATGTGGACTGTGGGACAGGGATCACTCACCCGTCTCAGCAGTATGACCAGGGAACAGGAGCAGGAAGACAAGGGGTACCAGGCAGAACATTGTTGTCACCGGTCTCGACATTGGATCTCGGAAGTCAGCACACCTGTCCTCCACCCTTGTGGGAATGAGCAAATTAAACGTCAGCCAAAGAACCTTGTATATAAATAGGCACCAGAGCCCTTTGATCCCTGAGACATTAGGGATCTGGGGGCAGGCCTGAATCTGAGTCAGGGAGCTTCACTCATGATAGGCCAAAGGGTAGAGAGAGGAGGGAGCCCCTCGCTGACCAGGTAGCACATAAGCACACCCCAATAGAGGGGTGGGTACAGAGTATGAAGCAGCCTAGGAGAACTGAGGAGACCCCTGGAGGGAGATAGGAGGTAGAGGAGAGGCGACTGGGCCTGAGTTCAAAAGGAAAAGGGCACCCTGCATTTGACTTCAACCCCCGGTGAGAAGACCCTCCATCCCCTCTGCTCAGCCCTCTTTACTGCACCAGTACCCCCAGGACAGGGGGTGCAGGTCATGGCCACACCACCTTGGATGGTTGAGAGTTCTTGGGTCTGAATATTTAATGATCTGTGGGTTGGCATGTGAGCACAGGTCCCCATGGCCATCTGGAGTGATCCTGGCACCCCCTCAAGGTCAGCAGAACCAAGTACTCACTCCTTTGCTCCCATCTTAGACTTTCTGGGCCAGGGGTCCACTTCCCTCCTCAGAACCCATACCTAGGCTTGTCTGTTGCAGGTACCTCAGACAAAGGAGGGCCTGGCCCTGCCTGTCCTGGAGCAGGAGAGGGGCTCTGTGTTCTGCATGTGGGCGCAAGAAAGAAGTCAAGAGCATTCTATGTATTGATTCAGCACCCAACTCAGGGAAGAGTAATCTCCCCAAGAAGGACCCTCCCATAAGGCCCCTGCAGGGGAGGAAGGAAACATACCATACTCTGCACTTTAGACTTATTTTTTTATTGGTAGGGAAATTCCAGAGTGGAGAGTCATTGCAGATGGAGCAGCCTTAGGACTCCTGAATGAAGGGCAAGGAAGGAGAGAGGGCCTCAGAGAATGGGTTGAGGCCAAGCCCACCAGCACTGAGCTGACCATCTTGGGCCCTGAAATCTGTTTTTTCTTTACATGTGGTGGGCTCTCTGCTGCTGTCTTGTCATCTATATTTGGGTGAGGGTTGGGAGCCCTTGTCCCACTCATTGAGCAGTTGTCACCACCCTGGGCCACTGAATGTGGAGCTGGTGAGTAAGAGAGAGGGGACCTACAGCAATGACTAGTGCCTCTGGGCTGAGTATGTCCTACCCTTCTCCAGAAGCTCCAGAGTGGCAGGGTTGGGGAAATGGGAGTAGCCCCTAGCTGAGTCACCTTCATGATGGGGTCAATGTCCTCCAGGGAAGGCTGAAAGTGGATGTAGGTGTTTTCAAGGCTGAATTTGTCATTCTTCAGATTATTCTGATCTGTGGGTAGAGATACTGGGATGAGAGTGAGCCTGGTGGAGGCTGGAGAGACATGAGGAGGGGGGATTTTTTTTTCAGTAAAAAGAAAAGGCTTGAAGAATCAGTCCCATATCTGCCCTAAACTGCATATCCCCCAGCCCATTCAACCTTCACCATTGCAACTTATCTATGAGGTGGATCTTGACAACTCTGGAGTCTGAGGAGCTGGCCCAGTGTAAGCAGAGACAGGAGGGAATCAGCAGCAGCTCCCTGACATGACTTGAGGTCAAAAGTCCTCAAGCATGAGCCATTGGTGGGTGCAGAGGTGACTGGGGTCAGGGTAGAGAAGGAGGAAGAAACTGCTCATAGGTCACCAGTGCACATTCACTCATAGCAACAGTAACCAGAGCAGGTAGAAACCAGCTGTGCCTGAAATCTTTAAGTTGGCCCATGTTAAGCACCCACTTCCCCAATCCTTCAGGTAACTTCCTCCTCTGCCTTCCTGAACATTCCTTCTCCACCTACTTCAAAGTCATCCCCAGAGCCTTGCCTGCATCCTCCTCTCTTCCCATGGTCACATTCTGCTCACAAGCCATAGGCCTCTCCTCAAGTTTCAGACAGGCTAGAGTTTGTGGCACCTCATCCTCTGCCAGCCTCTACTAGCCCTCGAACTGAGCATGCCACACATGCTGCTTCTACTTCTTGCCCTCTTCTCAGGCAATGCCCCTTCCATCCAGGCCTTCTCTTTCCCCTAGCCTGTAAGCAACAAACCCTGCCCAGCTCACTGGCATCTAATCTCCTCCCTGTCCCCACTGTTTTTGCTCAGCCTCATCATCACTCACCTCCTTTATATTCATGCTTTATTGTTCCCTCAAATCCACTTGAGTGAGCTGCATAAAATGCACATCTGGGCCCCTCTGTTAAAGCCCTTCCAGTAGGTACCTCCATCATGGCCCATAGAGGTCTCCATGACCTGGCTCTGCCAAGCTCATGTCCACTGGCCTGCCTATGTCTCCATACAAATCACACTCCTCACCTCCATGCCTTTTTTCAAGCAGTGACTCCTGCCTGGAAAACCCTTTCCTTGCTCCTCACTGGGCTCTTCGTTCATGAAAGCAAGAAGCACACAACTTACTCACCAGCTAGTAGGTAGTACTGTCCCAGGTCTTCAGTGAATCAGAGAACTGGGCAACACCCGCTCTGCCCAGGTTAGGTCAGACAGACCTCTGGGCACAACCCTATCAACCCACTCACTATGTGTGTCTGATGCCCTCACCAGAGATGGTCTCCAGTGAGCAGGAGCCAGCTCTCAGCCCTCCCTGCAGCCCTTCCATAGTGATTTTCAGGAAGAACTGAAGAGGCAGGATATGCTCAGGGGAGGAAATGGGGTGTGCAGATGTGACATGATGGTTTTCCACAGCAGCTGGGCCTGAGGCCTCCAGGGTCTCTGGGAGCCAGAGGAGGCTGAACACTTGGGAAGGTCTATGGAGGGGCAGTGTTTGAACATGATCTTGGAAACAGAGTGGGGTTGTGGGGCGCAGAGACTCCAGTAAGGGGAACCTTCCAGACAGCAAGCAGTGTAGTAGCATGAAGGCATGGAGGCAGGAAAAAGGTGAGTGTGGGCTGCATATGAACTGGAGGAGCCAAGAAAAGATGCAGACTGCCTGTGGGGGCTCCAGGTCGGGAAGCTGCAGAGGAACTGACTGTCGCAGCAGATGCGGGATGAGCCAACTGAATGTGTCACCCTCATCCACACCAGTCTGGCCACAGTGCCTTCTTGGCTTTTCTCCACCCTCCAGTTTTGCCCCCACCCTTGCACCAGACAGAAAGTACTTTCTCAGATGCCTGTGTTCTGGAAACTGCCAAGATGGCTTCTCTTTGCTACTCTTGAGACACATTATGCTCTTGCCTGCCAACAGAAATGTAGTGAACAGCTGGTGGCAGCTAGGTATGGGAGGGGCCTCAGTGAGACCTGACACTTGGTTTCCAGAAGGGCTGCCCATTGCCAAGCCCTGAGTCAGGAAGGGGCTGTCCAAAACAAAGAGTGTGCTCAGGGACATCACCGTGGCCTGCTCCCCACTTCATTGCCCTCAGTGGGCTTCAGTTTCCTTATCTGTGAGATGGAAGCATTGTACTAAAGTCAGAGCAGTTTCCTTTGCCAACCACTGGAAAAGGCCTGTGCTGGGTGGCATTTCATGACAACCTTCTCAGGTGGGTCTTATCTATTTTACAGCTGAGGAAAGTGATACCAGTACGATTGTTGCTCTTTGGCAGCCAAGGTAATTACAAACAACAAGTAATTTCATTACGTCATCCAGTTACAGTACATAAGTATTAGTTTCCATTTCTCTGCAAAACAGATATGCCCTATCAGATCAGCAGGCTGCCCTTTGTTTTACTCAGAGCTGGGAGGGGCTGGCACCCTGTTGGCCTTTGGCTGATATCCAGCTACCAGAAGGAGCAGAGCCACAGTACATTCTGACTGTGGTCCCCTCTCTGGGCCTGGCTCCAAAGCTCACCTGTGTAGTTTCCTTTGGGAATGGCCGAAGAAGATGGTCAGGACAACTATCACAACCACCAGCAGTACCAGTATGGCTCCCACACTCCTGTCTCCCATGTTCTTGCTGACACTCAGTTCACAGGTCTCTCCTCAGTACCAGTGTGTGCCTGAGGATGGACATCTGGGGACATACACACAAGCTCAGGCCAGCCCACCAGCATCCCTCATACCCTAGTCTCTAATAATAATAATAATAATAATAATAATAATAATAACAGTGTCAAAGCACAGAAAACCAGCTCTCCTTTTGAGAGCAGGCTCTGGGCACACTCCCTGACTCCCCATGCCTGGGGAGACCCTAGGATGCAGATCAGGAATTCAGAATCTGAGAGTGTCAAGTGTCTTGTTTTAGACATATTGTTCACCCATCTAACCTCTAGCTAGCTGGCACCTCGATGAACCTGTTATCATGTCTTGTATTTTGTACTTTAATTTATAGTCCTGAACTTACTGCCCAGCTATAACTAGAGGTGATAATGGCACTGTGGCTGGGATGACATAGGGAAATGAATGATAGACACAGACATATAAATATAGATTTAAAAATAACTGGAACTTTCTCAGGTAGGGGGTTCTCAGTCATAGGTTGCTCATGTCTAGAATCTGCTCCCCTCCCTCTACTGGGGGTGAGGGTGATGGGAGACCCAGGTATGGGAAAGAAGTATGCGGATGGGGGAGGTAGTGCCTTGCAAGCTCTGCCTTACTCCTCCCCCTTGGATGACTGTGCAGAAGGGGATGTCCCTACCACCAGAGAAGGTGGGCACTGGGCTTAGAGGGGCCAGGCACTCACAGCCAGCAGGGGCTACTTTGCTGTAACTGGCACTTGTCCTGGTGACAGTTCAGTTTTGACTTTGTCCACAAGGTGCACTCAGTCACACAATCCAGCTTCCTATCTACCTTATCCATAGCAAAATTGGGCATAGTCCTTTGCTGTATTCTGAGCATATTGCTCTGGGGGTGAGAAGTAGACAGCAAGCATCAGCCTAGTTAATGTGCTCATTGACCCCATGTTTGCATCCACACTCTGCCCACTGACCAAGCCCACCACTCCACGTAACTGTTTACCCTGCAGGTCAAAGCCTAGCTTTGTGATCTCGGTGGTGACCTCCTCACTAAAGCACAGAACTGAGGAGGCAGCCAAGGGTGGTGAAAAAGAACAAAATAGAAATACTTCATTCTGTTTCCTGGAGATAGCCAGCCTCTCCTTTCTTCTATATCATACCCTCCATGTTGAGCCAAGATTACTAGGGTCTTGGCCCAACCCTAGATGAAACTGGGCCTGTGAAGAAGCTCAGATGGGGACATCGAAGCTGATGAAACCTCAGCCTGGACTGGGAGGGGCCTTTGGGAGCATGGTAGAGTCTGAGGAAGGCACTAGGCCTGGCTTCTGGATCTCTATAAGGACGTGTCTGGAGTTCCAGAAGAGAGGAGAGATGGGAGAAGGGGGCAGGTGATGAGGCTGAGACCTCCCTAAGGGACCCCCTCCCATTCTTACCCCACCAACAACATCAAGGGGAAAAGTTGAGCTTATATTTGCACTCTTTAGAATCACCGGGTAGCTTTTGGTTTTATTTATAACCTTGGCCTTTATGATCTTAGTGACATTTGCAAATAGTTCCTGAAACTCTGAAGTGTAGAGTGTCCTCCAGGACACTCCAGTGGGCACTTCTGAAGTGTCCTCCATGTTCCACCACAACACTGCCATTGACTGGTGGTTCATCAGTCACTCTATGTCACCCACTCTCCTACTAAGAGGGACCCAAGAAGCAAAAGGGGTGGTTAAAGACAATTAGCTAAATGACTCAGAGGCAGGAGAGACTAAAAACTCTTCCTTCCAGCAGTTAACAACCTAGAGGGAAGCCTCAGAGTAAAATTATCTAAGATCCCAAAATATCAGTGATCACAATAAACACACCAACAGGTAAAATTCGTCTCTAAACCTGGAAGCTCTTGAGTGAAGATGTGGAGAAATTGAACACTTGTGCACTGTTGGTGGGAATGTAAAATGGCACAGCCCCAACCTAAAATAGTATAGAGGATCTTCAAAAAATTGAGAATAGTGCTACCATATTATCTAGCAATTCTACTTCTGGATACATAGAAAAGAATTGAAAGCAGGGATTCAAAGTGATATTTGTACACTCGTGTTTTTAACAGCATTATTTGCAATAGCTAAAACATGAAAGCAACACAAGTGTCCATAAATGGATGAATGGGTAAACAAAATGTGGTATATTCATATAGATCTATAAGTATATGATTCAGCTTTTAAAAGGAAGGTAATTTTGACATATGCTGCATGGATAAACCTTGAGGACATTATATGAAGTAAAGTAAGCTGATCAGTCACAAGACAAATACTGTGTGAGTATTTATGTGAATACTAATATGAGGTACCTAAAGTAGACAAATTTATAGAAACAGAAAGTAGAATACTGGGTGCCAGAGTTGGGACTGGGGGCAAAGGAGAGTTAGTGCATAAGGAGTATAGAATTTCAATTTAGGATGGTGGAAAGTTCTGAAGATGGATGGTGCTGGTGACTGCACAACAATATGAATGTATTTAGTGCCATTGAACTGTATACTTAAAATGGTTAATTCAATTTTTGATGGCAAATTTTGTTCATATTTTATCCCAACAAAAATATTTTAAATTAAAAATTAAAAATAGGTGATCTTGGATTATGTATTGGAAACCAAATAAATGAGCTTATGGAAATTAAGAAACATGAAGTCACTTTAGAAATATAGGATCCCGACCTAGAAGCTTCTTATTAGATGGCCAGTGATGTTGCTGAGGGGTGAGATCTTGAGACAAGGTCAGTCAGCAATCACAGTCATTGTGACAGAGAAGTCAGGAGCAGGACCCAGGAGGACTGAAACCAAAAATATCGAGCCAAAATGGAGATGGAGACAATGGTGATGATCCTTGGGGAGTGGGGGTGGAGGACCCTGGACCATGGAACACTATGGGCTCTTGACTGTGTGAATCTCCCTTCTTCTTGGAACTCTTTCTTCCCCTGGCTGCTAGGCCATGACACCTCCGGGCACCCTTCCTATTCCTTTGTCTGCTTCTTTCCGCTCTTCTTTGGGAGCTCTGTTTCTCCTACTTATCCCTTAGATGCTGGTGCTTCCCAGGTTTATTTCCTGAGAAATGGGAGTGGGACATCCTACTCCTATGCTGGGACCATCCCTGAGCCATCTGGTCTACTCCCAAGGCTTCCAGCAACATCCATTCAGGGGTGCCACTGCCAGTGTCTTCACTCAGACACTATCACATGTTTGACTGCCAGCTGCACTGTCACTCAACTACTCTACACGTCTGGGCCCTGGGTACTCAAGACTTGACATGGCTTACACTGAATTCATCTTTTTTCTCTATCCTACTGTTCCTTATATTCCTCATCTCAGCAAATGGCACCCCACACTCCCAGTACTCCAGAAATCCAGTGTCATGTCATTTCTCTCTCCTCCTGCCCACCAAATCTTTATGATCTACTGGTCATGCCCCCCCTAAAGACCTTTCATGCAGGATTACTTTTCTTCCTTTTTTTGTCATCTCTCTGGTCCAGGCCACCATGATTTCATACCCTATTCACCTATTCTCAGCAGCCAGACTGAACTCTCTGCAGTGCAATTCAGATACTATCCCACATGAGCTAAAACTTGTTAGAAGTCATCTTTTCAACCTTCTCTCCCAGTATGACCCTTTGTCCTCAAGTATCCAACTGTTCTTTGTGTTCCTGGAATCTGCCCTCCTCTCTCTCACTTCTGGACTCCTCATCATGGATTCTCTCTGCTATAACACTCTCCTCTTCCTTTATGTCTACTTGGCTCATTCCTCCTCATCCTTCAAACCTAGCTGACATCTTTCTAGGAAGATTTCCCTCCACCTCACCAAGCTCACATCTGGTGTGTGTCCCTTACCATAACTCTAGCCAGTTTACAGAGCCATTTTGCTACCTGTGTTCTGTCACTCTAAGCACCATGAAGACTGGGACCACTGTCCCCAGTGCACAGCACAGAGTAGGTTTTCAATACAAGTTTGCTGAATGGATGAATTATGAATGAATGAATGAATGAATGAATGAACAAGTACTTTCAGAGCCCTCAGGTGTTGCCTCAGAGATGGGTGCCCTTCTGGCCCAGCCAAGTACTTATACTGTATCCATTCAAGATAGAGGAAGAAGGAAAGCAGGGATAAGAGGGGGACTTTTTCAAGGTCTCTAAATCTGCCCCCCTCAACATAACAGCAGTTTTCTAATGATCACATCTTTGAATTGGGGGAAGTTGTTGCCCGTGTAAGCTTTATTGATCTGAAAGTCATGAAGCAGCTGAGCTCATACAGGCCTGGAATATGCAGCAGCCCCTATTCCATACCTCAGGGGCAGCCCCAGGGCCCTCTTTCCCAAGGGAACTATGTATTAACCCATTGGAAAGAAGAATGGGAATCACAGAGATAAACGCCCCCCCCCAGCATGTGGGTGGGGTAGGGCTCAAGGAAGGAAGTTCTCTGAAGACCCCTCTAGGAACTTGGATAGACTGAAAGGACCCAGGAGCTGAAAAATTTTGAACAGTAAGTAAGGATGAACTTTCAGATCTACTCTAACATCAGGCACCCACACTAGAAAATCTGGCCTTCCCCCGCTTTTACCAGACTCTTGAATAGTTGAATGAAGTTCCAGTATGCCTGGGAGGATGTCTTATTCAGTTTCACTTTCTCACTTAAAGTGGCATTGATTTTTTTCTAGAATATTGGGGAACTGGCATTGTTATACATGAGACAGTCACCTTCCAGTAATGTCTTCCAAGATTAGTCAGTTTTCCACCTATTAGTCTCATCGTGGTGGAGAAAGTGAGGAGAGAATGGAAATTCAAGAGGCAGTTAAGAGTCAATGAAACTTCTGTCTCTGAATATGGTGAGGAGCTAACGGCCCAGACCACGACTCAGAAAGAGCTAAGTGGAGGGCTCCAGGAAGGGTTGAAATAGAAGCAACCTGATAAGAGGGGCAGGTGAGCTAGTGGACAGGGCCATGAAGGGTGAGGCAGAAGGTCCATGTTCTACCTGTGTTCTGGCCTAGTCAAAAGTCACATTTTTTCCTCTACCTGCACAATGAGGCAATGGTAGCAGATGATCCTTCCAGTGCTGTCATTCAATTTTAAGTGGTTAAGGAGTGTGGGTATAATCTACAGATGTCCAAAAAGGTTATTACCTAGGAAAAAGAAATCCACAAGGTATAGACATCAGTAACCAAAGAAGCCTGGGAGACAGGCACACTCTTTTCCATTCCAGGTAGTCCCATTCAAACATTGCTCTGTGGAGAGGTAGAATGCACAGTGATCACCATAGAAGCATAGGGACAAAAACACTGGTTCCTATTCTAGGTCCATCATTCAGGCATTTTACTAAAAGAGGAAGATGGGGCCAGATGATCATGAAACAACCAAGACCCCTCTGTTACCACCTCAATCCCCAGGAGACAGTGGGAAAAGAAGGGACAACAGGGAGTAGGAAATAAGAGATGAAAGAGGATTACCAAAGGAAACAAGAGCCCTAAAAATCAAAGGAGAAAACCATCAATCTGGAACAATGTGCACTGACAACAAGAAGGCACTGGAAGAGTAGAATAAGATCACAAGAGGTCAAGGCTGATTAGCTGATGAGGGAAGATGTACAGGAGAGGCCCACAACATAAAATACAAGGAAATTTACTGGTGTCACAGCTGGAGAGTGGGTCCTTAATACAATTAGGAAGGTGTTAGTGAACAGGGGATGGAGAGTTGAAGTAGTATTTAACTCAAGAAATGGAATATGGTTGAACCAAGTGAAATGGAAGACACAGAAGGAGAAAAATTAGTAGTTGTGATGGCTGAAGAAATCAGAGACCTTCCTGGAAGAGAAGCCAGAGATAGTTGAGTCTGAAGGAATACAGAGACTGTGGTTCTGTGGTTGTCAGATGACACTGAGATGTTTGAAAAATTGTAGATCCTCCACTGAGGGTGACGGCTATCAGTCCAGAGGTGTCTCTAGTTGTAGAGGAGAAATCAAATGCTGATGGACTAGTGTTATCTGTGGCAGAGGGGATGTAAGTAGAAATCATAGATTTGACATAATCACTGCTAGCAACGAAGAGCGTAGAATCCTCACCCAAGGTGGCAAACATTTGTCCAGAGGTGACTGGGCAAGTAGAAGAATGGATGAGGTTAGATGAGGATAATGGACTTAGATCTACTGTGGTATCAGGGACATCAGATGAATCAGTTGTGTTGGAGGAATGAATAGTAGTGGTGAAGCCACTGGATTCGTTGGTGAAGGTAGTGATGAGTGGAAGGTAACAAGGCAGAACCTGATGAGAATGCAGGACCACCACTAGGAGTGGTAGAGAAAATGTCAATAGAAACTATAGAATTGGACAAATTAGAAATGGCAGCAAAGAGAGTTAGCTTTTCCATGAAAATTGTGGTTGTTTGTCTAGAGACAAAAGTGGTAGAGGACAATTCACCAGAGCTTGATGTGAAAATAGGACTTCCATTGACAGTGGTAGAGGAGGTGACAGCTGAACCGCTGAGGTGAAGCAAATCAGATATGGCTGTGTAGACAGTGGATGCTTCAAGAAAGGCTGTGGATGTTTGCCCAGCAACCACACTGGTGGAAATGAAATCACTAGGACCAAATAGGAAAAAATGACTTACATTCTGAGTAGTATAGAAGGTATCGTATGGAACTATTGGATTTGATGAATCTGAGAAAATTGTGGACACAGTGGATACTACAGTAAAGGATGTGGGTGTTTCCTGATACCCAACTGTAGTGGAAGAGCCTTCAGATCTTGTAAAGGTTTCAGAGAAAACAGATGATTTGGACAAATCAGAAACAGTGGTATAGCTGGTTGGCTCCTCTGTGAGAGTCATGTCTGTTTTTTCTGAGACCGCAGTGGTGGTTGAGATGGTGAAGCAGGACTTGTATTGTCTGTGTTATAGAAAAGATTATTAGAAAATTCTGGTGTGGACATGTCTGAGCCAGTTGTGTACACAGTGAGTCCTTGAGGAAAAGATGTTATTAGTCCACCAGAAGTGGTAAAGAATTCACCTGGCCTTGATGTGGAACCAGAAATTCTATGCTCTTTGGTAATAGTGCTATCTGAGATAGCAGTATGTTTTGATGAATCAGGGATGCTTATAAAGACAATGGATAGGTCCATGAGAATTTGGTTTTCCATGCTGAGACAGCATGGGTAGTAAATGCATGACCAAGACTTGAAGAGGATGAAGCACTTTCATCATCTGTAGTAGACAAAATTCCAGAAGACAAGGTTGATTTGGACAGATGAAGGCAGAGGGTAATCCAGCATGAGTGGTAGCACTGTATTTAGTGGTCAAGGAATTGGTAAAAATATTTAGGGACTTGAGGGAGTAGAAGAACTCATATTGTAGGAAGAGACTGTGTTTAGATGACACTGAGATGGTTGTAGAGACCATGAATTTCACAGTTGTAGATATGGTCAATGGTTCTTTATCACTCAGAAGAGGTAAAGGAGTCACTGGAACGTGATGTGGACACATTCTCAGTAAGAGTAATGGAAGATGACTGTGGGTTGAGAATAATCAGAGATGATGCTGTGGTCAGTGAATTTGCCATTGAGTTTTGTGGCATTTTCTCCTACCCTGGTTGGGAGAAAGCTGGTCAGACCATGATACTGAAACAAGGGGTAGAGGAAGTGTCAAAGGAACATGTAGATTTGGACAGTTTACCAGTTTGTATAGAGGGAAAGGTGTTACTAGATAATTTAGAAGAGGATTGTGATTGATAATTTGCTAGTAGTATGGTAATGAATTTTGACAAATCTGTATGTATACATACACATATATACACACACACACACTTCTGCCTAATATTGCCTGCACATTCCTCCCTAAGCAGTCTGGGGCATGTCCATTTACTTGGACGCTCTGGCATAAATGTGCCCCATGCACATTCCTTTTGTATCTCACATCTATGATTTGCAGACCACACACTCACCTTCCAGCACCTGGATGATACTTAGTCTGACAAGTGTCTCTCTTCCCCATCCTCTTTTACCTCCGAGACTCCCCTCTATCCTAGCAGTTCCCATCAAGCCAGGAGTAGGAAAGCTAAGGCATATTGCCACGCATAATTGACTCTCTATCCTTTCTCCAGACATACTTATATGAGGGCTAGCCACTGTCTCTGAAATACTCACACCTATACCTGACAACCTTGTGGCTCTCACAACCTACCCAGGTGAGCTCCTCCTCCACCCTGGGTCTCATGGCCCATCAATAGGCCACAGTTGCCTAATAGCGAGAGTGTTGGCCTACACCCTGGGACTAAAGGGCTTCTTCTGTCTTCTCTGTACCATTTAGAATACATGACTGCATATGTAGGACTCTCTTTTCTTATGTAAGATAGGACTATAATCCCTGACTTCTCTTCATCCTGACAATGAGATAAATAAGATCTAGTAAGGAAAGAATCTTTGTGACAATAGTGCCTAACCTATGGGTTATTAGAAATTCCATAAGATGGTGTATAGGGGACTTTCTTGAGAGGGCAGGGCATATGGCCTCTTGTCCCTCCTGTCAGATGCCACTCCTCCCCAAAGATGCCCTGGAGTTGCATCTTTCTCACCATTCAAGAGGATAAACCTTGGCCCCTGGCAGAAAAAACCATAGAGGCCGTCAGGACAGAGGCAACCTTTATTGTCCCAGATGCCCCCTGAAAGAGACAGTCACAGAGCAGGTCTGAAGCCCAGCGTAGGCAGAGAGTAAACAATTAGTCAAGTCATGTCATCCACATCAACGATTCTAGATCTTTGGCTTTGCAGACCATAGTCAAAACATTAGGGGAAGAACACCTTAAATGGTTGATTAATGCAGTTCAGGTGGAAGGTGTGATAATACCTAAGATTTTTGGAATTCTAAATTTATGAAAAAATACTGAAAAGATTGTTTGGTTAAGCTAGATTGGTCATCCAATTTTTTTGCCTCCAAGTTAGGTTTGCTCTAATTCAGCATGGTGGAAACAGAGAGGCTGAGTTGTGGAGGCTGTCAAGGATGAAGGTAAAGGCACTCTTGAGTCATGGGTATAAAGAGCATCCGAGAGAAAGAGCACTTGGGGGCTCTGGTCAACTCAAAGCAGAGGGTGGCAGAGCTTGGAGTAAATACAGGCCAGGCAGTAGAACCTGGCCTCTGAAGGCATTTCCTCCACTTGCCTCTTGGAAGCTCCCTCTGTGTCTCACCCAGAGGCAACCACAGTCCCCAATTTCCCTGCCTGTGTATACTCACAGGAAAACCACTTCTCAGCTCTGCAGCCTACCTGTCCAGGCTTTTTGCCAATAACAGTTACTTGTGACCACCAGGACCATGCCAGCAATGGAGATAAAAAAATAAATGAATTCCCACGCCTCACTAAGCTGCTAGCTCTCAATGCTATGTGGAGATAGTTGAGGCCCACGTGAAGGAAGAGTGAGAGCCAATGGGGCTGGGGGTAGAGAAGGAATAGCCCCTCTGCCTTTCTTGTCAATGAAAGTTTTAAAAAGAAAGTGATGTCTGAACTTTCATTTTCCATTCTTTAAAAAGAGATGATGAATTTAGGCATTATAGATTTTACTGAACTTTTTAAGTTATAAAAGTAGACAAGTAAAACAATGAAAAGGCATATAAAGCCAGTTTATGATCATGCCCGTAACGGAATCACAAAGATGGCACTAATTGGCCACTTATCGGATTCTCATACTTTCCTTAATGTAGTCAATGACTGTAACTCAATGGCTGTGAATGTCATTGTCTATGAAGTACTTTCACCCCCTCTGAGGACAGAGTCTCCATGAGAGGAGGGAACATTCTGCCTTGTTCAGTCTGATCCAGAGCAAGTTCTCAATGAGCACTTGTGAAGTAAATGAGTGAAAAAATATTGGAAATTCTGTCAGATGCTTTCTCTTAGTTATCTAATGTAATCATGTGAGGTTGACATTAATATTTTTGTTTTACACATGAACCAAGGTTCTGAGGGTTAAATACTTTCCCAGTTCAGCTAGCTCATAAGTTAAAATTAAAGCACCATCTAAAGGTGGCTTTTACTTTTACCACAAGTAAAGGATTTGGAGAGTAGAGAAGAGAAAAATTTTTTCAAGCTGAGGGAGCAACACACATAGAGGCCCAGTGTTTGTACTTGGGGTGAAGCTGAACACTGAGAGATGAGCAGGGACAGACGAAAAGTTGGTGAGGTGGAAGTGAAACCAGCTCTGGACTTGGATGAGGGGCAGTTAAGAATGTCCAGCAAAATACCATGATCACAACTATTCCTTAGAAGTAGAGCCCTAGACTGAAGGGGCAACAAGGGCAAAGATAGGGAGATCAGTGAGGGCATGGCAGCAACATAGTGGGTCACCCAGGGCCCCAATGAAGGCCAGGACACTCATTGGTATGGACTTTGGACATCCTGCTGTTTTTTGTCTTTATTCCTGAATTTATACCACTTACTCCATTTTGTTGCCACTTAATATGTCCTTAACCACCCACATCTCTAGGACAGTTGCCTCTCAGGCCACACCTATGGCCCGGTTCGTATCCATTTCATCCTGCTGTCCTTTCTCCTCTGAAATCTCTTGTCTCCTTCAGGTCCCAAGACACTACTACCTCCCACTCATCCTTCTCCTCACTTCTGCTATTCTTCCCTGTTTACTAAGTGGGCCCCAAGCTGAAGGCTCTGCTTCACCTCCCACTCTCTAGGCAGTCAATCCCTTCTGTGCTCAAGGCTTTCACTCGCTCCTGGGAGAGACAAGGAAATGCTGCCCTGAACAATGGCCTGAGTGAAGAGCTTTGGACCCCTCCTAGTCCAAGATTCTGGTGGCAATGACATTCCCAAAAGATATGGCAGAGCAAGTGAGGCTGTTCTTCTCAAAGTCACCCTCCAGAGTCAGAGATGCTCCCCTGGGAAACTGAGCAAAGAAAGATACAGACATTCCCCAAAGAGAGAAACTCAAATGTCCAACACTCTATGGAAGAAAATAGTAAATCAACTTCACCACTAAGCAAAGAAATTCAAAACAAAGCAAGATACGATTTATTTTTATTTATGAAATTGTACCTCCTCGGTGATGTTAGATTATAATAGCTATTGTTTATTGGGGCAGTCTCATGTGATGCCATTGGACATTAACTTGGTATCATACTTCTAGAGGATGATTTGAAAATATGCATCAGGAACCATAGTCACACCATTTTAATTATTCCATTTCTAGTTACTATTCCTAAAATAATCTGATGGAGATTAAAATTTTTAAAAAGAGAATGTTTATTACATCATTATTTGTTATAGTGAAAAAAGTAAGGTGTCCAAGAATCAAAGAAGGAGAGACTAGTTAGATGACTATGACATTTCATAGAATGAAATACTGATCAGCCATCAAAATACAGAATAAATCTGTGGGCAGTTCACATCAATAAGAGCACTTCCTCCTAAGTTTTTGAGAAAGTTAAATGAGATCATAGTCATCATTTAGAACGGTTTCTTGCATATAGCAGACCTTCAATAAACATTAGCAATTTTGATGGTTCATGTAGTAACCAGACTATAGAGTCAGTTTGGCTTCTCAATTTGCTGTACCCCAGGGAATTTTGTAATCAATGTTCTGACTCTCTCTATAGCAACATATGGATTTGTCAGTTCTGAATACGTCTAAGGCCTTGAGTAACTATTAATACTTCCTCCCTGATATAAACTCTAATACCACCTCTCCCTGTAGCCTCCAGGATCAGCTTAGGCAGGAGCAGCCCCAAAACTCATCTCTACACTCCATCATCCTAGACCCCTCTTGGAGCCTCACTGGGCTTGGATTATAGTTATTTCTGCATTATTCCCATGTTCCCATAAAAAAAAAAAAACTTGATTATAAACTGGTTTTTTCATCCTGCCTCATCCAGAGCACCAAGCATCTGGCCAGGCTGAGCCAGGCCTCTTGTGTTTACTGAATGAGTAAGTTTATTACTCTCTGTATAAAACAGCACTCCCTTTTAACTGCTTTAAATTTCAAAACAGTTACCCTTTTGTCAACTGTGAACAAATCTGTTCTCACCCTCACCACACTATTCCCTATTTTGTATTTGTTCATCAGGTCCCCCTCCACCTTCACCTTTCTAGGCTACAGAGCTCTGACCCCTTCCAGCTCCTGTCCCTGCCCCTCCAGAACAGTCCCCGTCCCCCACTGCCATCCTGAGAAACCCTGCTCTGCCACATTTACTATGAGCATTTTGGAACTTCATATGCACAAAACAGGATACAGGCTCTATCCCAGCATTGTCTGGATTTTGCATCCCCTGCAGCTTACGGAGAATGAATTGTATTCCTGTGCTCCCTACTAAGACCCAGGCCTCTAGATCACCTCTTCCTAGAAACTACATGGTCATCCCAACCTCAACAGGTTCACCTAGAAGTCACAGTCAACCACCAAAAAGAGGCCCTGCCATCCCTAGTCACACAGGATTTAGGACCATCTATCTTGGTGCCCCCATAGCCCATCATCAAATGGAACCACCTTCTCCATTTCCAGGGTAGTTGGATCCCTGGCTGGACCCTGATGGCTTCATGTCAAGATGGCTCTCAGTACCTCTCTTCAGACTTGCCCTAGTAGGATGCCTCACCCATGGAGGTCCTCTGGTGACTTTAATGTTCCTGTCACCCAAAGATCCTCCCTCACCATTGTACTTTCCCCATTGAACCTCATGCCTACCTGATACATATCCCTTTACCTTCTAGGCACTCATATGCCTCAGTTCCCCTGCACAACCATGTATATGTCCTTTCTACCAGGCCTCTGACCACCCACCCCTTCCTGTATGAAGCTCTATTTACACCTCAGGCTATACAGTCCTGTTTTCTACCCTTGGCTACTACCAATCCCTCTGGTCCTGAGCAAAGTTCCCAGGGGCTTTCCCCAAACCCCCAGTCAAAGGACCTCACACTGTCAGCTCCAACCACCCTCAACTCTAGTCCAGCAGGCCTACTGCACAGAATAGTGGGAACAGGAGGACCCAAGCCTGAAGCACAGTAGGCCCTGGTATGAGTGTGTTTGGGGAGGCTCAAGGTTCAGGATTTGCAGGATTTGTCGGGAGTCCCCGCATACACATCAGTGCACATAGCAGCTGACCCAGCCTGGGCTACTCCCCACCTGACCCAGCCCCAAGCTCCTGATATTAAGAAGGGAAGGGCACAGATGTCAAACCTAACATGCCCCAACCTGTTGCTGATGAAGAGGCTCCCGCCCCCAGCCCACTCCCTCAGAAAATGGTCTCCCCAGTCTCCATGTTCCCTATGAGGACAGTAAAAGCCTCTAAGGGCTGCCCATAGACCCCTTCCTTCCTGGCTAGAAGGAACTAGCATTCCCAGGCTCCCCTACCACATCTCCTCCAGATGTCCCTGTTCTCCAACCAAATAGAGGCACCAAGAAGTGAGAATGAGAAAGACACAGATCAGCTTCTTTTACAATAAATGTTATATTGTGTTCACATTGGAGAACTGGAGACTCACAGACTTCCTATTCCCAAAAGAGGCCTTCTTGCCCAAGAGGTTGGGCGTGTCTGGGAAAGAGGTGAGAGTAGGAAGAGGGTGAGGAGGAGAGGCAGGGAAGGGCATGGAAGAAGCGTGAAGCAGTAGGGAGGGGAAGGAGAGTAAGAGGAATGAGGAGGAGGAGGCTGAGGAGCTCCTCTACCTCAGGGCCCTACTTCTTCTCATCCTGGAGGACCTAGGGAAATCCACATCCCACACCTTTGCACCGACAGTGATCCAGGGTCTTTGGGGATGAGAGAAAAGGATGGAGCTTCATAGTGGAGCTTCATAGACCAGGGCCTGAGGAACACAGTGAGAATCCTAAGATGCAGAGGGCGTCTGTTCCTAGCTAGGAACAGGGATATGGGGGAGAAAGAGGATTTAAGACTGGGGTATTGGAGTGGGGAGTAAGAATTTAGGGCTGAGGATACAAAGTTGGGAAAGAAAAGACTACAAACACTGGGGGAGGTCAGGGCTGGGGACTGAGATGTGAGGGAGGCATAATTTTAGAAGTGGGTTCAGAGGGGAAGAAGATTTAAGGAATGGGAGCAAGGAGTACGGCAGAGAGTTACATAAGGAATGGGTAAGAGGCTGGGTTGGGCGGTGGGCCAGCTCTAAGTATAGGATGAGAAATAGGCAGTAGGGATGCACACAGAAAAGTTGAGACTAAGGCCTGAGACCCAGTGAAGGATGTGGGGACAGGGGATCTGAGAGAGGCCGTCAAAGAAAGAGGGCTGACACAGGAAGGTGCACTGGGATAGAGAACTGACTGACCACTTCTGGTTTTCACAATAACTGTACAAGGTATCAGAATGAGTATGCTATACACATTTTACAGATTCAGAGAAGTTACTGAAAAGTCCAAAGTCCCACATTTGAAGAACCTGGAACTGAACTGGATCTCCAGGGGTGTTTCACCCAAGTTGGGAGAAAGACCTGGACCATCTCCCAAAATGGACACAGTGTAGATGGTTCCTTCCTGACGTCCAGAGCAGGGTAGAGTGGGTAGTACAGGGCTCACAGTGAGGACATGGCCACCTCAGGTCTCTGGGTGTATACCTGCCACAGAGTGTTTGAGAAAAGGAGTGAGAAGAGGGAGCTACCCTGCTCAGGCTGACTGAGAGGTTACTGTCTTCTGGTCCTAACTCCTCCAGCTATAGGGAAGGGAGGGAGCAGTGGGCGCAGTGATATGTGGAGCTGGATCTGGGAGAGCTCCTTACCATCCATCCCCTTTTGCCCCCTCACCCTCATACTGGTGTCCACATTCTCCAAGGTTACACGGAAGTTTTCCTCCTTGACTAGAGAATGAGAAAAAAGAAGGAGAGAAAAACAGGGGGAGGGAA
Source organism: Cynopterus sphinx (assembly GCA_030015415.1). Classification (NCBI taxonomy): domain Eukaryota; kingdom Metazoa; phylum Chordata; class Mammalia; order Chiroptera; family Pteropodidae; genus Cynopterus; species Cynopterus sphinx. The sequence goes on along the minus strand of CM057379.1, from coordinate 80,455,307 downwards.
GGAAGCATGAGTTAGACAAGGTTCAGGGTGCTCCTGTGCCCCTGTGCCCCTGTGCCTGCCCTGTGGGAATGGCCTGTGCAGGACATTGGCCTTCCTCAGGAGCGGCGTGGGCAAGCTGCAACCTAAGCTCTCCTACCTGAGATACATACCTGTCCTAAGCAAAGGAGGTCATTGGGTCCTATCCAAGCCACAGTGGTGCCAGGAAAGCCTTTGCCCCTCTTCCCTGGAAGGCAAGACTTACCTGTTCTGTCGTCCTCAAAGCCCAAGTTTGTAAAAGACCCCACGGTGTTCTCATCCCACATCTCGAACCATTTCTTGTCGTCGTCCCCGGACCTAGTTCATGGTGCCATGTGGTCAGGGCAGGGCCTTGCAGTCTGAGACCCCTTTGCCGCCCTCATCTGCAACCCCAGAACACTCACCGGCCTCTGCCTTGGCTGTTCCTCCTACAAGAGCGGGAGCCTGAGCGCACGAGGAAGACGCTGAGTGCCAGCAGCAGCAGCAGCACTGCAGCGGCCCCCGCCAGGCCCCCCACCAAGGCCTTCCAGGCGATGGCCACCTCACAGCGAGGTCCGGAGAACCAGTGCGTGTCCGTGGAAAAGCAGCTAGAGGAAGAAGGCACAAGTCACGCACTCTCACTAACCCCTCCCCCAACCTGGGGCCCTCTACTTGTGCACCTGGACCTCCCACCGCGCAGGCAGGTGGACGGGACTCCACCTTAGGGCTAGTGGGCGGGGCGTCGACGGGCGGGGCATGGGTAAGGGCGGACAGGGGATCCCAGTATGAGCGGGACCTCACCGGCAAGAGGGACCGCTCCTCTCCAGAAAGCACTGGCCCTGGTTACAGTCAATGGCGCCATCCACGCCTGATGTGCAATTGGTGACGCAACGGAGCTGGTTCTCCTCCACCAAGGGGAAGTAGAAATCCTCATAACTCTGAGGAGCCGCGCGACGACAGATGGCTGGGGAGAGGGTAAGGGGTTGCAAAGAGAACAACTTCATCCACTCTACTCAGGGGCCTGGCTATAATGACTCTGAAAATGGATGCGGAGGGCTACATTTCCGAGGGTGGGGGTGTCATGTGGTATACACTGGAATTAGATGAGAGGAGGACAAATCCCCAGGACCCTCGCCCTCTCCTCACCTTCCCTGCTGTCCCCAGGAAGGGCATCTTTGCTGGGCCACATCCCTTGCCTTCCCAAAATATCTCCCCCTTCTCCCCAGGCAGAGATGTCCCTGGTGGGAGGAGCCATGGCCTCCTTGGACCACTTAGCCCTTTGCCCTCCCCTCACCTTCCAGAGTCAGTTCAGTCCTGGTGTTGTTGTTCACCTTGATGGAGTCAGGCTTAAAACACAGGGCTAGAGGGACATAAGTACAGGTGGAATTGGGTTAGGAGGTGTCAAGGGGTCAGGGCCAGGGAAGCAGGGCAAGCACAGGGAGGGGAAGCCAGGGCTCTGTTAGTATGGGGGAAGCATGGATGGGCTCAAGGGATGGCTCTTTTGGCCTCACTCATCTCTCCCAAATAATCAGGGGTCCTCAGTCATCCTGGAAACTTTGAGAACTGTCATAGGGGTCTCTTCCCCAGCATCCAGGTTCTGGCAAGCTCCTCCTTAGCCCCAACCTTGACTCAGTTGTCTGTGGACCTATGTTGCTCCTTCTAACCTCCACAAGATGGGTACTTGAACTCAGGAGGTCCCTAACTGAGCTAAAGAAGATTGGGATGGTAGCTGTAATCTCCAGCCCGAGGCCCCCAACTTCTATTCACCCTGGTTATTCTGGCAGCTGTCCTGGTTCTGGCTGACATTCTGGAGCTCCTTCTTCAGGGTCATCTTCACATTTTCATACTGGGTCTCTATCTGGACACTGAAGGGCAACTCCAGAAGAACCAGATAGTCCACCACAATACTGCCATTCCTAAGGGGTTTGAGGAGGTAAGTGTTCCTTAAAAGGTACACAGACCTGGGGCACATAGATTCTTACTAGGGCATCTCCAGAACCAACCACAGGTGAGTATGTGTTTGGGGAAGATGGGCAGAGGCAATGACTGGGATTCCAGACACATTATGTTCAGAAGGGGCTGTCAGCATCCCTGAGGTCATTTGCATGGGAAGTTGGAACAAAGAATGGTTACTGTTCTTTTGCATTGCCTCAAGCCATTACCAAACCAGGCTCTCTGCCTTACTCCTGCTGACCCACCAAAAAGACCAGGCACCAGCTGGAAAGAAACTAGCTGCAGTCCAGACACCAGGCTTCCCACCACCCCAAAGGCACCATCTTGCTGCATGCCCCATATAATCCCTCTCCTACCAATGCACTTAAAAACAAGTTGCACCCCTCTTACAGAGAAATGATCCCAGAAATTGATTGCATGGAGTGCTTCCCTTGCATACTCCCTTCACCCGCTTTGTGAAATCTGATGATTCCAAAAGCAAGAACTTCTCCAGTCTTTCTTTACACCTCTTTCCCCCACCTAACACTACCTCCACTGCCCCAAAAATGTCTCCTACCTCAAGGACAGGATCTCCACATCCTTGAACTCCTGCACATTTTGGTAAATCTTCTGCATCTGAAATGCCAAGGATCCCTGGGCTTATTTTTGAACCTCCAGACCTGGAGCGCAAGCTCAGTTCCAGGGGAGGACCCTTGAGTCCCATTCCTTTCCTCCTCACCTGATTCCGGAAGGTTTTGCTGAAATTCATGTAGGCCTCTGAAGTGTTGTCATTGAGCTCTGAGGTGAAATCTTGTTGGACAGATACCTCCATGCCCACTTCAGCTTCTACTGTGTCTGCATACAGCATGTTCTGTTCTGGTCATTTTACCATCCACTCCTGTCTGACATCACCACCACCACCCCAACCCAGAGGCTCCTCCCATGGCTCCATTCCATGTCTGCTGAGGACTGACTAAATAGCAGGAAGGAGAGGGGCAGGAATTCTGGGATGAATTGTCCTGAGATGAGGGAGAGAATGGAGTCTGGGTGTACAGAGCCAGGCCTATGGTCTCTCCCTTGTCTGCCCCAGTGGGAGGCAGAATATTGGTCCCTAAAGATGCCTATGTCTTAATTCCCAGAATCTTGAATATGTTACTACATGGTAAGGAGGAACCAAAGTTACAGAGGTAAGTAAGATTGCTAGTCAGTGACTTTACTATGGGGAAATTAACATGTATTATCCAGTCGGCCCAATATAAACACAAGGTCCTAAACGGTAGAAGGGAGAAGTAGAAAAGTCAGAATCAGTCAGAGGAAGATGTGAGTTCAGAAAAGAGGCACAGAGATGCAGTGTTCCTAGCTTTGGATGTAGAGAGAGGGGACCTCAAGGCAAAGAATGTGGAAAGCATCAGAGGCTAGAAAGGGCAAAGAAATGGATTCTCTGAAAAGGAACACAGCCCTGCTGACACCTTGATTTTTACACAGCAAGACCCACATTGGACTTCTAATACAGAACTTTAAGATAAAAAATTTGTGTTGTGTCATATGCTAAATTTGTGGTAGTTTGTTACAGCAGCAATTAGAAACAAATAGAGCTACAAGCAACCCAGACTGGAAGGAAGCCTGAGCAGGAATGTGGTCCTAGCCACCTCCTGGAGCTGAGTTTGGAGAAGAGGAGGCACAAGATGGGATAAGGGAAGGCATGAGAGAGAAGATAAGGATAGAAGGATTGGATTTAAAAAAAAACTGCCTTGGTATCTCCAGGCCAAAGAGAGGGCAGAGCCCTGGGAACTCACCCAGTTCCACCTGTTCCACAGGGAACTCACAGCGGGAGCCATAGAATGTTTTGGGACAGCGACACTTGAGGCCATCCCATTGACCCCCATTTTTGCACTTGCTCTTGGGGAGCTCACAATGGTCCCCAGAGAACCCCGAGGGGCAAAGACAGCGGTCCTGTATCCAGGTGCCACCATTGTAACAGGTGCCTGGGAAGTGTAGGAAGAAAGAGAAGTTCAGAATAGGGTTTGACATTGGTGACATGGGAATTTAGCAGGGGAGGGAGGAGGTCTAACCTGGAGTGGTGGTCAACCTAGACTGTGTGATCATCTGAGTAGTAGTCGAAGTTTTTCTGGATGACAAATCAGTGGGAATCTGAGCGGTGGTCACCGGTTTCTCTGAAGTTCTGGTGGTGACTGGAGTGGCACCTGTTGATTTGCTTGAAGTCATCGTGGCAGTAGAAAGGCTGCTGTTTGGTTTCATGGTCAGTGGGAGGTTAGTAAAGCTGGGCACATGTGGGGTGGTTACAGAGTAGGTAATTATTGGGGTCGCACGGCTGGGTCTTTGTGTGCTCATCAAAACTGTGTTAATGGGGAAAGTCCCAGTGCTGAGAGAACTAGGAACATCAGATATGATATTCGTGGGGTCAGTTTCAAGAACTAAAGTGGAAGTGTCTAACTGTGTGGGAAATACAGTTTTGATACTGGTGTAAATGGAAGGGGTGGTGGCCATGTCAGTAGTTGAGGTAAACACTGATAATGGGATGGTAGGTGTAGAAGTAACTTTGCTATTTGCATCAATTTCTATACATGGAGTGGTGGGAGAAGTAGAAAATATAGTAATGGATACAGATTCTGGACATGGAGTAATGGAGGAAACAGCAAGAATAGCTGTTGTTTTAGTAGAAGAGGAAGACAGCGAAGGGAAACTAACATAAGATGGGAAACTGGTTGTTGATGTCCACACGGTGTCAGCAGTAGAGGGAGTTCGGCTCAGTGCAGATGAGGGAGTAATGGTGGTGGAGTAGCTGTTTGAAGAGCTGACGGCCAGAGTACGTTGTGTTGTAGCCGGGGAGGCGGTTGTTGCCATGTCAGTGTCAGTAGTGTGGTGAGCAGAGGAAGTTGCTGTGATCGAGGTGGCAGATGTCAAAGTGCCAGTGTGAGTGCCAATTTCTGTCGTGGTCCTGGCGACATGACTAGTGGGTGAAAAATGGCTGGACTTTGATGGAGTAGAAGGGAGTGGGGTGATCAAGGTGGTCACGGGGGTTCTGTTTGTGATCCTGGTGTCTATGGGCTGTGTGGTAACAAAAGGTGGGGAGGTCAGAGGCACACTGGTGGTTGATGTCAAGATATGAGTGGTCACTGGAATAGACGTGATCGAAGTGGGGGAACTGACAGCATTCGTGGGAGTTATCGAAGATGTCATTGAGGGAGTAGACGTTACCTCTGTTGTGAGAGACTTGGTGGAAGAACCACTGGTGGGACTCAGGGTGGTCTTCCAGGTGGATGTGGCTCGAGAAAGTGTGTCTGTCGTCCTGCCTGGCTGTGTAGTGGCTGCAGTGGAGAACGGTGTTTCTGTGTTTGTGGCTGTCGAGTACGATCCCGTTATAGTGGATGCCACGGTAGATTTGGTGTTTGTGTGAAGTGCAGTAGTGCTCTTTGCAGGTGAGGTGGGACTCAGTGTCTGAGTGGTCATGGTACTGCTGCTCGCTATGGATCCTGCAGGTGGCACTAGACTGCTTGTTGGGAGGGATGGAGCTGGAAGGCTCTGGGTGACTGTGAGTGTAGTTGCCAGAGTAGGCGTGCTCACTGAGGTTGTAGTCGCACTGAGTGTTGTCTTCGTATTGGTGGTGGCGGGGAATGATGTGAAGACATATGTGGGTGTTGTCGACATAGTGGAATGTGTGAGTGTTGAGGTGAGGTCATTCGTGTCAGTCACATACCCAGTGGTACCTGCGTATGTGGGAGTAGCTGTTTGCCGGGTGGTGGTAGGGATTTCTGTACTAACGTAAGACGGGAATCTGGTTGTTGATGTCTGCACGTTGTCAGCAGTAGAGGGAGATGGGCTCAGTGCAGATGAGGGAGTAATGGTGGTGGAGTAGCTATTTGAAGAGCTGACGGCCAGAGTACGTTGTGTTGTAGCCGGGGAGGCAGTTGTTGCCATGTCAGCGGTGGAAGTCATGACCCTTACTGTAGTGTGGCGAGCAGAGGAAGTTGCTGTGATCGAGGTGGCAGATGTCAAAGTGCCAGTGTGAGTGCCAATTTCTGTCGTGGTCCTGGCGACATGACTAGTGGGTGAAAAATGGCTGGACTTTGATGGAGTAGAAGGAAGTGGGGTGATCAAGGTGGTCACGGGGGTTCTGTTTGTGGTCCTGGTGTCTATGGGCTGTGTGGTAACAAAAGGTGGGGAGGTCAGAGGCACACTGGTGGTTGATGTCGAGATACGGGTGGTCACTGGAATAGACGTGATCGAAGTGGGGGAGCTGACAGCGTTTGTGGGAGCTATCGAAGATGGCATTGGCAGCATAGACGTTACCTCTGTTGTGAGAGACTTGGTGGAAGAACCACTGGTGGGACTCGGGGTGGTCTTCCAGGTGGATGTGGCTCGAGAAAGTGTGTCTGTCGTCCTGCCTGGCTGTGTAGTGGCTGCAGTGGAGAACGGTGTTTCTGTGTTTGTGGCTGTCGAGTACGATCCCGTTATAGTGGATGCCACGGTGGATTTGGTGTTTGTGTGAAGTGCAGTAGTGCTCTTTGCAGGTGAGGTGGGACTCAGTGTCTGAGTGGTCATGGTACTGCTGCTCGCTATGGATCCTGCAGGTGGCACTAGACTGCTTGTTGGGAGGGATGGAGCTGGAAGGCTCTGGGTGACTGTGAGTGTAGTTGCCAGAGTAGGCGTGCTCACTGAGGTTGTAGTCGCACTGAGTGTTGTCTTCGTATTGGTGGTGGCGGGGAATGATGTGAAGACATATGTGGGTGTTGTCGACATAGTGGAATGTGTGAGTGTTGAGGTGAGGTCATTCGTGTCAGTCACATACCCAGTGGTACCTGCGTATGTGGGAGTAGCTGTTTGCCGGGTGGTGGTAGGGATTTCTGTACTAATGTAAGATGGGAATCTGGTTGTTGATGTCTGCACGTTGTCAGCAGTAGAGGGAGATGGGCTCAGTGCAGATGAGGGAGTAATGGTGGTGGAGTAGCTGTTTGAAGAGCTGACGGCCAGAGTACGTTGTGTTGTAGCTGGGAAGTTGGTTGTTGCCATGTCAGCTGTGGAAGTCATGACCTTTACTGTAGTGTGGCGAGCAGAGGAAGTTGCTGTGATCGAGGTGGCAGATGTCAAAGTGCCAGTGTGAGTGCCAGTTTCTGTCGTGGTCCTGGCGACATGACTAGTGGGTGAAAAATGGCTGGACTTTGATGGAGTAGAAGGGAGTGGGGTGATCAAGGTGGTCACGGGGGTTCTGTTTGTGGTCCTGGTGTCTATGGGCTGTGTGGTAACAAAAGGTGGGGAGGTCAGAGGCACACTGGTGGTTGATGTCAAGATATGAGTGGTCACTGGAATAGACGTGATCGAAGTGGGGGAACTGACAGCGTTCGTGGGAGTTATCGAAGATGTCATTGAGGGAGTAGACGTTACCTCTGTTGTGAGAGACTTGGTGGAAGAACCACTGGTGGGACTCAGGGTGGTCTTCCAGGTGGATGTGGCTCGAGAAAGTGTGTCTGTCGTCCTGCCTGGCTGTGTAGTGGCTGCAGTGGAGAACGGTGTTTCTGTGTTTGTGGCTGTCGAGTACGATCCCGTTATAGTGGATGCCACGGTGGATTTGGTGTTTGTGTGAAGTGCAGTAGTGCTCTTTGCAGGTGAGGTGGGACTCAGTGTCTGAGTGGTCATGGTACTGCTGCTCGCTATGGATCCTGCAGGTGGCACTAGACTGCTTGTTGGGAGGGATGGAGCTGGAAGGCTCTGGGTGACTGTGAGTGTAGTTGCCAGAGTAGGCGTGCTCACTGAGGTTGTAGTCGCACTGAGTGTTGTCTTCGTATTGGTGGTGGCGGGGAATGATGTGAAGACATATGTGGGTGTTGTCGACATAGTGGAATGTGTGAGTGTTGAGGTGAGGTCATTCGTGTCAGTCACATACCCAGTGGTACCTGCGTATGTGGGAGTAGTTGTTTGCCGGGTGGTGGTAGGGATTTCTGTACTAACATAAGACGGGAATCTGGTTGTTGATGTCTGCACGTTGTCAGCAGTAGAGGGAGATGGGCTCAGTGCAGATGAGGGAGTAATGGTGGTGGAGTAGCTGTTTGAAGAGCTGACGGCCAGAGTACGTTGTGTTGTAGCTGGGAAGTTGGTTGTTGCCATGTCAGCGGTGGAAGTCATGACCTTTACTGTAGTGTGGCGAGCAGAGGAAGTTGCTGTGATCGAGGTGGCAGATGTCAAAGTGCCAGTGTGAGTGCCAGTTTCTGTCGTGGTCCTGGCGACATGACTAGTGGGTGAAAAATGGCTGGACTTTGATGGAGTAGAAGGGAGTGGGGTGATCAAGGTGGTCACGGGGGTTCTGTTTGTGGTCCTGGTGGCTATGGGCTGTGTGGTAACAAAAGGTGGGGAGGTCAGAGGCACACTGGTGGTTGATGTCGAGATACGGGTGGTCACTGGAATAGACGTGATCGAAGTGGGGGAGCTGACAGCGTTCGTGGGAGCTATCGAAGATGGCATTGGCAGCATAGACGTTACCTCTGTTGTGAGAGACTTGGCGGAAGAACCACTGGTGGGACTCGGGGTGGTCTTCCAGGTGGATGTGGCTCGAGAAAGTGTGTCTGTCGTCCTGCCTGGCTGTGTAGTGGCTGCAGTGGAGAATGGTGTTTCTGTGTTTGTGGCTGTCGTGTACGATCCCATTATAGTGGATGCCACGGTGGATTTGGTGTTTGTGTGAAGTGCAGTAGTGCTCTTTGCAGGTGAGGTGAGTCTCAGTGTCTGAGTCATCATGGCACTTCTGGTGGCTGTGGAGCCTATAGATGTCACCAGACTGCCTGTTGGGAGGGAGGGAGTTGGACTTCTCTGGGTCACTGTGAGTGTGGGTACCAGAGTAGGTGCTGTGGTGGAGGTTGTGGTGTCCCCTAATGTTGTTTGATTATGGGTAGTTTTTTTAGTTGGTGTGTCATGAGACATGGTTTTTGTCATCTTGCTTGTTTGTGTAGTGTCTGCCTTGGAGGGTGTTTTTTTTGTTGTGGATGTTGGGTATGTTCTTTTGGTAATCCATATTGGTGTGGATTCATAGCTGGTCAGTTCCCCTGAAGTCATTGTAGTTCTTGGAATGATTGATGATTTTATTGAAGATGTTAATGTTATTCCTGTGTTGAAAGTTTTTATTGTAGTGTCACTCTTCGGAGTAAATGTTGTTTTAGTGGAGGTTATTGTGTTTAAAGGAGTTTTTGTTGGTTTACTGAAGTCAGTGGTTGTTTCTGTAGAAACTGATACAACTGGTGTTGTTGGTTTTGTTAATTTTTTGATTGTTGTCAGAGCATGAGTGGTGTTTTTAGGAATTGAAGGAGTGATAGTAATGAATGTACTGCTAAGGATGGGTAAGGAACTCTTATAAGTTTCTGTTGTTAACTGTGTTTTCATAGTAGTTAAAGAAGGTGTAGCTGCTGAGCCAGAAGTGATTACTGGCATAGGAGACTTGGTTGTATGGACACTTGCAGTGGTAGGAATAGTCTTTTTTGTGTTACTTGTCTTAGAGATTAGTGTATTAAGTGTTGTAAGTTTGGTTGGGACAGGGGAAGATAGTGGGAGCATGGTTGTGATAGTTTTCTTAGGAGAAGTGGTAATGGGAGAAGTGGTTATGGTTGAAGTGACTCTCTCAGTAGTAGTTGTGGGATAAGTACTGGTGATGGTTGTTCCTGGCTTCCCTCTCACAGCTACAGTTGTGTAAGAACTGGTGAAGGACACTTGGGTCATCGTCATGCAAGTGGTGGTGGGGTAAGTGGTGGTGATTACAAGTTTTTTTGGATGGATGCATTCTGTAGTGCCCATATAGACAACTATGGTAGGTGGAGTGGTTTCCACCTTGATGACAAACTTGGATATTGGGATTGTTGAGGTTTTGGAATTGATTGGAGATTTGAGCAATGTTTCAAAAATGGGTTTAAAGTAGGTGGAGGTGGTGAGAGTCATAGATATGTTTTTCCTACTGCTGGGAGTGGGAGAAGCATTTTCAGGATTGCTAAGTGGCCACCCTGCTGTGCCTTTGGATTGTTGGGAGTTGTTAAGAGCAGTGTGAGCTGATGCTTTACTGGAAAATAGCTCATTATAGGTGGATGCAGCCATGGATGAAATTCCTGCATTGGCAATAGAACATATGAATTCATTTGTAAGTCCTTTGGTCATCATAATACCACATAAGTTAGTCACAGCCCTATTTTCCAGATGCATATCACAGAAGGCAGTAATTATTCCCTAGTCATAGGCAGTTTGGGGTTGGGGCTTATCAGGTACCAAAGGCCAACATCTATCTGTCCCTCAGGGCAGCCTCTTCAAGGGAGGCAGCATGGAGGGGGGGCATCCTAGTACTTTGCCTGCATTATCTGAGTGTCTGACCTTCCAGCCTTAGGATATGCAGTACTGAGCATTCAGGTTCTGCTAGAGGCTCTTGCCTCTTTTCCTCACCACCCCTCCACTTTTCCCTCACACACCCCACCTTCCCTTACTCTGCTTCCTCCTCCTTTCTCTACCTGCTTCCCAAAGTCCTTGTCCCTGCTGGCTCTCTGCCTCGTCCCCTACTTTGTTCTACCTCTTCCCCTTTCCCTGTGACTCAATGCTGTCTGGGATAACTCTTCTTTTCAAAAAGAGAGAGAGAGAACCCAGCCAAAGTGGGACTGGGAGTGAGGACATATCATGGACCCTAGGAGGAGTTAGAGAAGAGAAAGCTTCATAAAGAACAGCAAAGGGCAAACCAGAGACTGAAGGTGACTCTATTGAGATTGAGGGACAACACAGGCTGAAAGACAGGATAGAGAAGGAAACTTCCAGAAAGAGATACCTCAGCAGGCTTGCATGAATCCCAGAGACCTTAAGGTTTATTTGTGAGTGTTTATAAAAAATAGACATATCTTCTATTATCTACTTTATTTTGATCACTGGGTAAATTAGTTTACAAACATAAACCTCTCTATAAGTATCATCAACCTCATTTTACATGTGGTAAGAGTGAGGGTCAGAGGTCTTCTAATGTGGGGGAGGAATGGTGGGAAGACTCATTCAGCCACATCATTTGCAAGCAGAAAAGGCCCAGGTCACCTATCCTCTCAGGATCAGATCCAGAGCATCTTTACTCTGAGCTAGGGTTTCTGCTACCACCCTTTGACCCACCTCTCAGCCTAGCTTTGGGGTATCAAGACAGTGGAGAGAGTATGAAGATTTGGGGGCTAGAGCCCTTACAGCCAGTAGGTAGCCCTGGAGGTAAGTGAGAGGGTGAACCATGGGCCTCTAGGTTGGGAAAGTCTAGAATTGGGGGTTAGGAGCAGACACTTGGAGGCAGAGGAATTGTTGGATTCCTAAAGGGTGGGAGATAGAAGACCCAGGACCCCACACCTCTGGTCTCAGACCCACCCTTTGAGAACAAAGGATACTTTAAGATCCCCTCCACTAGCCTTACCAATGACAGCTGTGCCCAGAAACATGAACCCATAAGTGCTGGGAGAGTTAGGGGGAGAGCTGGAATTCCTCCCCCTAACTCTCCCAGCACTGGTACCAGAGACCAAAATCAGAGATACCCCAGGGAAAGGAGGGCACCCAGGGGAAGAGGAAGAACTCAAAGGAGGGTGGCAGGGATGGAAGTAAAGGGAAGGACAGAGTCCAGTAGGGATGAAACACCACCCCCAGGACTGGGTAGGGGTGGATGGGTGACAGAAAAGGAATGGGCTCAGAAAACTGAATCAAAAAGGAAGAACATTCTCCAGAAAGAGATTATTTCCATCCTCCTGATTTGAGCACAGACCCCCTACAACCTGCTCAGTCCTAAGTAAAGAGCAGTATCAGCTGGACCCAACTCCCCTCTGCTCCCCCTGCCTCAGTTTTCTCTGAAGGCAGAGCTCTGAGGGACTCTTTCTCACCCTTCCCTTAGGCCTCAGAGCCACCACTCACCCCCTGCAACATCCCTTCCCTGGAACATCAAAAAGGTCTCTCCATCCCTCCCTCCCACCTCATCCCCTCACCTGTGGTCCCCAAAGAAACACTGAGAATCCATAGGAGACTGAGGAGTTCAAGAAACTGCATGAGCCTGGTGTGGTAGAGCAGTCACCAGTTCAGGGACAGCAGCAAGAAGGCGACTACAGTGTGCACAGTAACACCCAGCTTTAACTGGAAGTCCTTATCTCCCTAGCTGAGTAAAGAGACTGAGCATAGCTTCTTTCACCTTTGCACCGCCCCACCTCATCTCATTTCCCCCTTCCTCTTCATATCTAACTTCACCATATAAGGGACAGAGAGAAGTTAAGACAAGCCCAGGAGGTATCAGACAGAATGATGGCCAATACACACCCTCCCCCACCCTCCCCAACCCCTGGTACACTCAGAGCAGTTCTTAGGACAATGTCTTCTCACCCGCCCCGTGCCTCCACTGACAACTAGCAAAACCATATGGAGAATACACTTGGCCAAGACTTTGGACTCTGGAGTCTGAGCCCACCTGGTAGCCTCCTAGCTTCAGTTTCAGCTGCAGAGGAGGGAGGTGGAACCTCACTCTCTGCCACTTGCTTTTTAGCTCTCTCCATCCTGCTATTAGCAGAACTCTGGAGCTGTGATCCCACAGCCAAAGCTGTGGGAGGAATGCAGAATTCAATCAGAAGTCATTTTAATATCTGCAAATTTGGTCTGGGTCCCAGACAAGGAAATACAGATGGCCAGTGGAAACAATCAAACGAAGTGACTGGTTTTGACCCAGCAAATTAGCAAGTAGGAAGTTTGATTCCAATCAGTGCTAGGAAAGGTGTGAAAAATAAACACTCTTACCCAGCTGGTGGGAGTGTGAGTGAATTGGGCTGCTTTAAAAAAGGCAATTTGGTGGCCTATTAAAATGTTAAATGCATGCTCAAGGACTCAGTAATCCCACCATTCCATGTTTTTATTCAAGATATACTTCAAGGAGGCATTCATGAGCATGTTTATTGGTATCTGGTTTCCTACAATTCTAACAGAAATTGGAAACAACCTAAATAGCTCTCAGAAGGAAACCATAATGACTATAGAATAGTCACACTATAGATTACCATGCTCAAATAAAAAAAAAAAAACCTACCATGATGGAAAGATTCTTGGAATGTCTTATTTAGTAAAACCAGTAGACATAGTTTTGTTAATATATATATATTTTTTCTATAAATACATACATACATACCTAGACACACACATTATAACGTGTGTGTGTGCATTCAAAATTTGGAAAGAGATTCACCTACCACAATAACAGAATTGTGATTAACTCAGAGAAGCATGAAGTAAATAAGGTTGGGAACTTCAGCTCAATCTGCAGTTTTATTTTGACAAAGATTCTCTATTTGAACAAACTCTAGCCAAGATCCTCTGAGCCTTCTTCTCAACCAAGCCTCAACTTGGTCTATAAAGATTTAAATAAATGCTGACAGTTTCTAACAGCTCAAGGCCACATCCTCATGATGACCCCAGCCTTCCTTAGAGTGCCAGTCTAAGAAAACTCAATACTGCCACAATAACTTACTGTTCTAGCCAACACCTGAAGGTAGAGTCCCTGTCTCCCAGCCTCTGGGAAATGTAGAAGTGTGACTTTGATAAGCATCACTTAGCATACCCAGATGAGTTTCACATGGACCAATTTCTTCTCCTTTTTGTAATTTTTCACTTTCCTAACTCTACTGAGCCCCTGCTTTCCCCTGTTTCTAGTCCTTCACTCTTTTTAAAAATGTCCAGCCACCTCTATGCAAATCAAAGTACAGTTTAGGTCATGCTGGACGCTTTTCCCTATTGCAATAATACATTACTAACTGAAATTTGTTTTACCACTTTAGTGCCTGGCTTTGTTTATCTTTAACAACTTGGAGACTATATTATGTGTTTGATGGTAATTTTAAAATACTATAGAGGAGAATTGTAGGGAGATGGTGAGGTAGGACACACCAGGAATCCATCTCTCCACCTAGACAACAACTGCAGTAGCAGAATCTGTCTGCTATAAATATTTAGGGAGTCTAGAATCTGTTGAAGGCTTGTAACTTCCAGAGGAAGCACTGGCCAGTAAATTACAGTTAATTTTGGTAAATTTCAACTTTTAGCACAGTAGCAGCTACCCATCCTACACTCCCAGCCACATAGCAAGCAGCTGTGCACCTTGCCCACATCTTGTGGAAGTTAGGGTAGGCAAAAAGGACCATATATGCCAAATATCTTGGATCTGTGCTCTAGTCACCAATTGCTGCTTCTGACCACAAAGGTACAGAAAAAGAGGCAGATAGCCATTGTTGTTGCACCTCCCATGATTCTTCTAAGCCCCTTCTCCCCAGAAGTTGCTTCCAGGGAATTTAAAAGGCTAATGCCCTTTCTTTCCCCCTTTATTTTTTGTTTGTTTCCCCCATTTTGGGAGTCAAATACTAAAGACTAGGACATTTTAAAACAGCGGAATACATGGGAAAAATTAGAAAGTGACCATGCATGCCAACAGAAAGGATTATAAAAGGTTTAAGAATAACTTAGACCACAGGGAGAGGGGGGGAAATGGTGTAGATGATAGGGGCTCTGTTCATCTCTCTGGTGACCAAATAGAAGTTGTGATGGAAACAAGGAGCAGCAGCAAGGAAAAATCACCTGGAATCTAGATGAACATACAACTACGGAGAAATTTAAAAAATCACCCTGCAACGGCAGAAGGTAGGATGTGGGGCTACCTGGTGTCGAGTGGCTGAAGGAGTTGGAGGCTATGGTGGTGGCGGCGGTGGCAGCAGCAGTGGCAGCAGCAGCAGCAGCCACCGCCGCCTTTTTAAGGGGCCACATCCACAAACTGATTTTTGCATTGACAGACCTGCTCTCTTTGAGCACCAGTGCTCATTTGCTGCATGCAGGGGGCACCAGGGACTTACAGGGAGACATTGTCCAAGTGCTGGTGGTATCCATTTCTCCCCGTTGAGCCCTCCCACCTCCCAGTGCACAGACACAGCACCACCATAGCCAAGACGTCATCAAACTGAATAACAGAGGCCACTTTGCTCAGAAGATTTCCTGAAATCCTGCCTCTGCCAACTCACGGCCCCACCCAAGCCACATCCAGGTATATCCTCAGTGAGTCAGGTGCTCTTTGCTGAGCATCTAGACTCACACTGGAGGCAACTGGCCTCAATTTCTGGTGTGGCCTTTTGAGGCAACTATAAGCACAGCATCTGTGGATTGCTCGCTGAATCTTAACAGGTGGCCCCAGAGGGGCAGAGGCTTGGGCTAAATTTGGCCTGCAGCTGAACCCCTTTCAGGACTGTGCCACTAGACACCTACCTCACAAATCCACACTAATAAGACCGGGAGAATTAGGAGCTTTGCTTAGTACATAGAAACAGACATGGAAAGGCAGCCAAAATAGGAGAACAAAGAAGCAGAAACCATATGAAAAAATGGAATAGGGATCCAGATATAATGGAGTCAAGCAATCTAACAGATGCAGAGTTCAAAACACTGGTTATAAAGATACTCAATGAACTTTTGGGAAGTGTAAATAAATTCAGTGAGAATTTCAACAAAGATTAAAAAACATAAAAATGGAAATAGAAATTATAAAAGGGAACCAGTCTAAAATGTAGAATACATTATCTGAGTTGAGAAGTATATTAAATGGAATAAACAAAGGAATAAACAAAGTGAATAAATAAAAGGATCAAATGCCCT
This sequence comes from Cynopterus sphinx, assembly GCA_030015415.1. Lineage (NCBI taxonomy): Eukaryota > Metazoa > Chordata > Mammalia > Chiroptera > Pteropodidae > Cynopterus > Cynopterus sphinx. Next base: position 80,439,722 of record CM057379.1, on the reverse strand, counting down.
ATCTAGAGGACAGGAAAGCCAAGGACACACAATCAGAATGACAAGAGATAAGATGCCAAGACTAGAAAAATAATTTAAGGAGACACTATTAAGGATCCAACTATCCATCTGATCAGTATAACTGAAAAAATTAAGATGTTGAACAGCTGTTTGAAGAACCTAGTGAAGTAAATAGACATAAATCCCCAGGAAGCTCAGAGAATTCCAAAAACCAGTGATCCAAAGAGGCCTACACCAAGACTCATCATAATTAAAATGCCAAAGGTTAAATACAAAGAAATAATATTAAAAGCAGCAAGATGAAAACAGATAATTACTTATAAAGGAACACCAATAAGACTGGCAGCTTATTTCTCAAAAGAAACTATGCAGGACAGAAGGGCTTTTGACAGGATGAAGACCCAGGATCTACAACCAAAAATAATTTATCCAGCAAAGCTATCATTTAGATTTGAAGGACAGATAAAGAGCTTCCCACACAAAAATAAGCTAAAGAACAATGGAAATCATTGAGTCTCAGAAGTATAAAAAAGAGTGAAGAAAACAAGTGAAGCTTAAAGGACCTGTGGGATAAAATCAACCAGATCAACATCACATTGTGGGAGTCTCATGAGAAGAGAAAAAGGGACAGAGAGAATATTTGAAGAAATACTGACTAAAAGTTCCCAAATCTGATGAGATATGAATATATAAACATCCATATAGCTCAACAAACTCCAATTAAGATGAACTCAAAGAGACCCACACCAATACACATTATAATCAATCAAACTTTCAAAAGACAAAGACAAAGAATCTTAAAAGCAACAAAATAGAAGCAAACTGTCACTAAGAGATCCTCAATAAGATCATCAGCAAATTTCTCAACAGAAATTTTGAAAGCTAGATGACTGATAGTGTCTAAAATGAAAAAACTTTGGTGTTATATCTAAGAATTTGCTAAAATTCATATAGAATCTCAAAGGATTCTGAGTAGCCAAATTAATCTTGAAGATGAAGAACAAAACTGCAGGACTCACACTTCCTGATTTCAAGACTTACTACAAAGCTACAATATCTTTGTGGTCAAGTTGGGTAAGTAGACAAAGGAATAAAAAAATAAAACATCCAATGAGGTAAAGCCCAGAGCCAGACAGCGACACCACAGATGCAGCTCAAGCAGGGAGCTGACAGGGGGCCAGACCATTCTTAGGGTCCTCCATTTTGATTTATTAAAACATTTGTCCAGTGTGTAAAGCATTAAAATATTTGTTTTCAAAAAATTGTATTGTTTTTCAGAGGAGTCTCAGTGAGATTGGGGTTATGTGTTCAAGTACTAGGGCTGACCAAGATGCTGGAAACAAAGCACAAAATTCCAATTATTATTCTGGGTACACAAACATGAATGAACTGCTGTTGTAAGGGACACTAGACTCCTGGGGAGATGAATCCTAATCCAACCTAAGATGCCCTAATTCTTTCCCATTCACTATTTCAATTTCATCTCCCTGCTACCCCAGCTTTCTACTACTCCAGCCAACAAGCCTCTTTGCTTCAGGGTTTTCCACCTCCAGGCCTTTGTCTAAGCTGTTTCCTACATCACGAATGTCCTTTCTATATCCCTTTCTCTTTCTCTCAGCCTTATGAAAATCCTACCCATCATTTACTGCTTTGCTCCTTCCTCTCCTCCTACAAGGAAGCCATGTATAATTAGGAAGTGACCCCTCCCATTTCTGAAATTTGATAGTGCTTGCTGCCGATATCTCTCCCATGGCACTTAATTATTATTTAGTGGCAGGTATTACAGTCATTTGAATGCCTATCCATAATGGAGAGAGGAAGGTTATATCTTTGCACTCTGAGCTGGATCAGTGGCCACTTTGCCTCCAAAACCAGAGAAGACCCAACTCACTCAGGGAGATGGTCAAGATAAGACTTGAGTCTTCTTGCTGTCCAAAAATACCCCACCCCCACGTTGGGGTCCAGTCTTGCCTTTCTGTAGGCTGTCCACATACAACCAAGACCAGGAGGTGGCTCCAGAAATAAATGTGGTTCCAGACAAAGATTGAGATAGACAGGAGGGCTGCTGGTGAGGAGACAGGGGCAGAGGTGGGATGACTGAGGTTGGCCCAAATCATCAGTGACACCCACCATTGAGCTCCCCAGTGGGGTTTAGTGAAAACAATGAGGGGCATTGAAATCTCTCCAAGGTCCCACCATTGTCACAGGGGGAGGATATGAATCTAGCAAAGTACAGGCTGGGACTATGTCCCAAATGTCAAAGACTAGGACAAGGTATTGAAAATAAGGCCAGGAATAGGTCATTCCTTCTCCCCACAGGAGTGGGTCAAGGGTAGCTGGGAATATTAGGCCAGGGTGCTCACTATCCTCTCCACTATGTCATGATGCAAATTGTGATTGCAGTTGTTATTGATGGTGTGAGGTGGTGGGAGTTGAGGTACTGACCAGAATTGTCTATGAAGTCATGGCGGGCATGACTTCATAGGGGAGCATTAATTTGCATAATGGTAGATGAAAAGCTGATACTTGGCTTTGAGGTAAGTGGAAGCCAGTGATGGTTGGTATATCGATCAAGTTATTCTGAGAAAACAAACATTCCTAAGTCTCAGTGGCTTATAACAGTAGAAGTTTATTTCTCACTCATACTACTTGCCCGTCTCAAAGTCTTTGCTGTCATCTATGTCATCTTCACTTGGATACACAGGCCGATGGAGCAGCCCCTATCAAAAACATAGCAAGTCTTGTGGCAGCGGGAAATGACAGAGAGCAAAACCACAAGCTAGCTCTTGCAGCTTCTTTCCAGAGATGTCATGGGCCCTTCCACCCATGTTTTGTTGTCCAAAGCAAGTCACATGGTTGTCCCTGAGTTTGACAAGTCGAGGATATAAAATCCTTCATCTGGGAGAGGCACTGGTCTGATTCCAAGCCTGATATCAGTGGGGTAGGAAAGTACAATTCACCACAGGAAAGGAAAACAAATACGTTGAATAATAACACAACCTACCACCGCTGTGATCTTGGCAGTGGTAATGGTTTATGCTAATCAAGATTCATCAATGACATTGGCAGACAGGATCAAACCACTGGTGGGTTTTTGTGTGTTTGTCAGACAAAGCTAATGGAACTGGTCCCTCGGATAGTAGAATTAGGAGGGTCAGATGCGGTGCTGGGGAGCTCAATCCCAACCCCAACCCTAGTCATCAAGGATGTTGGAGAACTACCCACAGTGAAGGAGGGGAATCTCTTATGCTGGAGAAAAGGAACACTGTGATTGTGTTAGAAGGGGGAGGGGGTCCAGAACTGAGATTTAAAAATATGCTCACAAAAATATTGGAAGTGATTACTAACAAGGAAAGGAAGTGCCTTCAAGACTGGGACCTGCATCAATATACACAATGATAAGAGAAGCCGAGATGGTAAAAATTGGTATATTTCTGGACACTTTGCAGAAGAAATAAGACAGTAATGAAGAGAATTTTGGTACTGATGGAAGATGGTAGAACATGATCTCTCACATCTTAAAATCAAGAAATAGGGTAATGTTGAGGATAAAAATCAATTCATAAAGAAATGTTTATAGTACAACTTTATATGAATTTTAAAGGCTAATCTAAGCAATATTTTAAGATTTTATGTGTGTAGTAATGCTATGTAAATCAAAGTACTTATTAATACAAAACTTAGGGAGCAGCTCCATAGTGTAGTAATTAGCACATCTTATTTACATACGGAAGGTCCTGGGTTCCTACCCCAGCTGGAGCCATGAACCATACCCCAGGTGCACCAGGCCCCAGGTGCACCAGGCCCCCCAGGTGTGCCAGACCCCAGGTGCTTGCCAAGAGTGTATGGGAGGAGACATGGTGCTGGTGAGCTCAACCCCAACCCCAACCCTAGTCGTCAAGGATGTTGGAGAACTACCCACAGTGAAGGAGGGGAATCTCTTACGCTGGAGAAAAGGAACACTGCGATTATGTTAGAAAGGGGAGGGGGTCCATAACTGAGATCCAGTTCTTAAGGGTAAATCGCAACATCCATAGGTCAGTGGTGGAGGGAGAAGAATTAAAGAGGGAAAAAAAATGTAAAAAAAAAAATTAGAATAGCAGTTATCATAAAAGAAGGAAGTGCATGTAAGTGGTGAGAAGCATCAGGGGGTTTCTAAGTATGTGATATTCAATTTTCTAACCTGGGTAATGGGTAAATGGATTTTCTTTTATTATTTTTTAATTGTGTGTATGTATTTTCCACAATTTTATGCATTATATGTTTCTCAAAAAAATTTAAAGGAATTGACAGTAACATAGCATATTCTAAATAATCAAGTACTCAAGCTATTTTTTTTTAAATAGAAAACAAGACAGCGATGCTTACTATTGCCATTATTATTTTGACATTATTTTGGGAGTTTTAGCTAAAGTAATAAGACAGAAATTAAAAATAAATACTTGGCATAAATAATATAAAAAGTTAAATGCCCCAATTTTTGCTGATGAAATTGTTGTATCATTAGAAAATCCAAAGATGCTAGTGGGGGGAAATTACTAATATTAAGAGGCTTTTATAAGGTGGCTGGCTATAATATAAAATAATTTTCTTCATTCTAAAAATAACCAGCTAGAAATGGAAAATGAAAGAATATATTTCATTTATAGTAGAAACTCAAATGGAAAAATATTTAGGAACAAATTTAACAAAAAAGAACATATTTCACATGAGGAAATATATAAGATGTTATTATTCGAAGGCATACAGCAAGATCTAAACAAATGGAAAAGTTGTACCAAGTTCTTGAGTATAAAGATTTTACAATAAAAATATGTCAAGTTCCCTAAAATTAATGTACACATTTAATGCAATTTTAATTTAGATTCCAACAAGATTGAATATTTTTAAATGGCTATTATTACCTTAAAGTTTATGTAGATGAATACTTTATATGAATATACTAGAATACTGAAAAATAATTGTGAGGCTTTTATTTTCATGTATTTAAAACATACTACAAAACTACTGTAATCCAAATAGTATGGTGTTGCCATATGAATAAAAAATTGACCCATGAAACAGAATGGAAAAGCCAGAAATAAATCCAATTATTTTAATATACAACAAAGATAGAGTTTAATTTAGATGAAGGAATGGTTTATTTACAACACAACTGGCTATCCACATAGCAGAAAATAAAGTTTGATCTTTATATTCCAATATTAAATTTTAATTTCTAATTAAATCAAAGACATAAAAAAAAAACTAAATATTCTAGAGGAAATGTTAAGAAATGATTTTAATCAAAATGAGAAACCCAAAAGCTATAAAAACAAAATTCTACGTATCATACTACATAAAAAAGTAACCTTTTGTGTGTGAGAGAAATGTACCAAAACAGTACAATGTAGAAAAATAAATAAATTGGGAAAAAAATATTTGCTATGTGAATGACAGATAAGGGGTTACTATTTGTAACATACAAAGAATATTTACAAATGTATGTGTAAAAAAATGCAAAGTGTTCAATCCTATCCTCATAGGCACTATACGTTTAATGTTTCTAAATATACTTATAAGATTAACAGTATGTTTTTGTTGGTTATTTAATTGTCTTGTAGCATGTTTATTTGTTTTGTTTTGTTTTTATTGAGATATAATTGACATGTAACATTATATTCATTTCATGTGTGCAATATAATGATTCAATGTGTGTATATATTGTGAAAAGATCACAATAAGCCTAGTTAACCTCACATAGTTACAAATCTTTTTGTGTGATGAAAACTTTTATGATTTACTGTCTTAGCAACTTTCGATATACCCTACAGTATTATTAACTATAGCCACAATGCTGAATATTACATCCCTAGGACTTATTTATTTATACCTGGAAGTTTGTACCCTTTGACCACCTTCACCCATTTTCCCCATCTTTCACCCCCCACCTTTGGCAACCACCAATCTGTTCTCTATATCAATGAATTTTGTTTTGTTTAGATTCTTCACATAAGTGAGATCACACAGTACCTGTCTTTCTCTTTATTTCACATAGAATAATACTCTCAAGTTCCATCCACGATTTAGCAAATGACAAGATTTCTCTCTTTTATGGCTGAATAACATTCTATTTTATATATACCACATTTTCTTTATCCATTCATCCACTGATGAACACTTAGGTTGTTTCCATGTCTTAACTATTAAAAATAATTCTTCAATTAACATAAGGGGGCAGGTATCTTTTTGAGTTAGTTTTTTTTTTCTTTGATAAATACCCAGAAGTAAAATTGCTGGATCATATGGTAGTTCTATTTTTAATTTTTTGAAGAAACTCCATACTGTTTTCCATATTGGCTGAATGAATTTACATTCCCACCAATGGTGCACAAGCATCCCTTCCCCAACATTTGTCATTTCTTATCTTTTTTTGATAATAGCCATTCTAACAGATGTGAGGTGATATCACATTGTGGTTTTGATTTGCATTTCCCTAACGATTAGTGATGTTGAGCACCTTTTCAGGTACTTGTTGGCCATCTGTATATCTATAGTATGTTTATGATATATGAATGCCATGGGTAAAATGTTAATCAATTTTTAAAACTTCTGTTTCCATGTGAAGTTTGTTCAATGTCAAAAATTTTCTATTCATCTTCCTCTCTCCCTCTCTCCCAACCCTTTCCCCTTCCCACTTTTTTCACTCTTTGTTTTTCTCCTGCCTTGTTTTATGTCAGCATGATTCCCAAAAACAATCAAGTACTTAGTTCACTCAGGATTACAAAGTTGCATTTCAAGTGGCAGCCAGTCTTATTTTTAACTTGTTTACTGACAGTTTCATTTATCATCACTGCTTTAGGATAGTTTCTATAAATTCATCATAGGCTTTGTGATTCCATACAAAAACTCTAGCTTGAGAAAAGAAATTGGAGGTGGGGGAGGAAGAACTTGCCAATTTCTGTTTGTAGTATGACTTAATATGTTATCGTTTCTGATTCTAATGAAGACTAACACCCTAATAAATTTAAGTATGGGATTTATCCTCTTAGGAGAAATGTTTACATTAAGTTAGAAAAATGCCACCATATATGGATTTATGGGGTTTAAAAAACTCACAGAAAGCTTGTGCAAACATTTCTCTCATAGCAACTGATTTCTGAGGATTGCATATAAGGAAGCTCAGGTCAACTTCACGATTGTTCTAAAGGTTCAACAAAGTGATATCAAAGAGGGAGATTGAGTCATAATTTTTCCATGGCATTTATTTCTTCTCTCTTACCCAGTCTTCTTCCTAGAGTCTGGTGAATAAGGAAGTTTTGTTAATTCTAGCCTACTCCATCCAGTCAGTCCAGGACAACTATTATTTTCCTATAAATACTGAGGGTGCAATTGGCCTGCTACTTATAGTGCCAACAGGATATTAAATAGTAAACACTCACCTAAATCATGATTAAAGCTTTGAACCAAAACTAGTTAAACTGAAAAAACCATTCGCTGAGTGGCAGAGGCCATAAGTAGCCTCTCAGTTTTTACTTCCTGTTAGTTTTATAGTCTTGCTGCTTCCAAACTCTTGTTTTTAGTCTTTTGTTTTCTGGTTGAAAAAAATTACTTCTGTAAAAGTGTGCATTTATAAGTACAAGTTTTCTCTTAGGGTTTGTTTGTTTGTTTGTTTGTTTGTTTAAGAAATTAATGCACAATTTACCATTTGGCTTAAGAGAATCTCAATTCTTGCTGGGCTTAGGTTGTATCTTTGTTTTTTGTACTGATGTCTAGATCAACCTCCAATTCAAACAATCCTACTAAACACTTTTGCCCCCAAACCCCAGGAATGTTTTGGAAAGTAAAACTGGCTTTTCCCTGTTGGTGATCTTAAAGATTGTGCTTAAGAGTTTTATTTTAATAGTACTATTCTTTCTTTAACTGCAAATATAAGTATCTATAGAATAATTGCTCTTAGTGAATTGTCAGTATACATTTTATTCAATAGTAAAATTTAAGATAAAAGATATGCTATAACATAGATATCTAGAAAACTTGATTTGTAGTACACAATGTTAGATCACTGAACAACTGCTATAGGTAGCATTTGTATGACATTTTTTTATGCTGAACATTGCTTTTAAAATTTAGTTTTACATTTGTGATGTGATTAATGCCAGATTTTCAAACATATTACCAAGTCCAGTGCTATTTTTATACTTTATACTACAGGAAATTTAGTTTAATGGGTTTTAATAAAACATTGTTGACCAATCTATTGAAAGCAAATTCCTAATTCTCAAGCTAACAAGGAATATTCACCAAGATAGAACACATTCTGGGCTACAAAACACACTTTAACAGATTTATAATAAAAATCGTACAATATCTGCTCTCAGACCACAGTGGAATTACACTAGAAATCGATAACAAAAAGATAACTGGAAAAATACCTAAATATATAGAAATTAAATAACATACTTATTTTTTTCTTCCCCTCCCAATCTGCCTCTCCACCTGCCAACTTCCAATTCTAAGCACACTTCTTCATAACATATCGATCAAAACAGAAATCAAGATAAATTTAAAAATACTTTAAACTAAATGAAAATTAAAATACAACTTATCAAAATTTGTGAGATGCAATTAAAGCAGTGCTTAGAAGGAAATTTATAGCTTTGAATGCATATATCAGATAAGAAAAAGATCTAAAATCAATCTTCTAAGTTTCTTCCTTAGGAAACTAGAGAAAGAAGTACAAATTAAACCCAAAGGAAGAAGAAAAAAATAATAAGAATTAGAGAAGTCAATGAAATTGAAAACAAAAAATCAGTAGAGAAAATCAATAAAACTAAAAGCTGGTTCTTTGAAAAGATCAAGAAAGTGATAAGCCTCTAGCCAGGCTAAAAAAAAGAGAGAAAGAACACAAATTACTAATATCAGAAATGAAAGAGGGGACATCACTATAGATCCCATGGACATTAAAAGCAAAACTGAAAAATACTATGAACAATTATTTGCCCACAAACTTGATAACATAGATGAAAATGGACCAGTTCCTTGAAATATACAATTCACCTAAACTTACACAAGAAGAAATAGACTATCTGAACATTATATATATATATATATATATATATATATATATATATATATATATATATATATATAATTAATAATTAATAACCTTCCATAAACAGAAAGCCACTAGGTCCAGAAGGGTTCTCTGGTGAATTCTATCAAACATTTAAGGAAGAAATTACATCAATTCTTTTTCAGAGGAAAAACAGAGGAAATACTACCCAACTCATTTTGAGGCCAGCATTACCCTAATACCAAAATCAGACAAAGATGTAACAGGAAAAAAACTATACAGACCAATGTTTCTCATGAACATAGATGTAAAAATCCTCAACAAAAAATTAGCAAATTGAATCTAACAATGTATATAAATAATTATACACAATGGGATTTACTCCAGGTATGCAAAGCTGATTGAACGTTAAAAAATTAATTAAAGTAATTCATCACATATTATTTCAACCAAGTAGGATTTATGCCAGGTATGCAATGCTGATTGAACATTAAAAAATAAATTAATAAAGGGGAAGATGGCGGACTAGGTAAAAGCAGGGTTCACCTCCTCCAGGACTACATTGAAATTACAATAACCAAAATAGAGAATCACCTGAAGTCCAGTTGATCATAACGCCTATATCTGATAATATAAAAGAACCACATCAAAGCTGAATTGATTGGGTCAGACCTGCACCTGAGTGGTGGAGGATCACCAGGGGGTGTAGGGGAGAGAGTAAGGCTGCAGAGGCTCTCCTGAAGGAGAAGGGGGTCCTGGTCTCATCTGGGGGCTCTCTAGCACAGGGTCCCAGCCAGGAGAAGAGGAGATTCCAATAACTCTGACTGTATAAACTATAAGGGCTCCCAGCCATCCAGGTGAGATGGAAGGTGACTGAGCCCCTACACGTCCTTTTGAAAGACCTGCACAAGTGCTTTCTGACCTGTGGACACTCACCTGGGACACCAGTTGTAGTTCTGAGGCTTACGTAGAATTCATTCTGAAAAGTCTTCATTACCTGGAGTCAGAATGAGGGCTGGAAAGGCAGCCACCATTGTACCTTAGTTCGGCCCCTATACAGGGTAACCTACATACCAAGCCAGCTTGTTTGTGCAGACCCCTCCCACAGAGCCGTTAGGAAACTCTTGTATGAGGGGATCAGCCCACCCCTCCTAACCTACAGACTGCAGGGGAAGTTATGCCTGGATTGCTGCCAAGCCCTGATCTGAGTCAATCAGAGTGAAGTATTCACAGCTGGGTGGCCATTGTTGTAAGCAGTGTTTTTAATCTCAACAACAGTGACCAGTGCTGTCAGCTGCATTTCATCAGTAGGGTTAGGCAGATTGCTGCTGCCACCATGAACTTGGGCGGATATTGGGGACCTGTGGGCCAGTCTCAGACGACAGCTGGGTTTGCTGTGTTCTGGGTCTTCTGAGAGGAACTCGCAACAGTTACCAAATTTGCAGCAAGACTGAGGCTGAATTGATTTGACTGCCATTTTTTCTCTGAGACCCCACCCCACCTTACCCACAAATTGCCCCTAGGAGCCCATTAACAGTGAATTGACACAGCCCTCCTCTTCCCCTCTCCTGATTGCCTAACCTACACAGGCAACAAACTTTGGCTGGCACAGGGTGGTCATTGCACAAAAATCAATGGCAGGCAGAACTTTGCAGGCAACAGACCTTGGCTAGCACAGTGAGCTCATTTTGAAGAAAACAGTTGTGGACAGACCACTGCTGCCTATATGAGCTATGATATCCTTAAGGTGATTGCAGGGGTCTGTATTGGCCTGACAGCCCTTAACTCTCAGAGTTTCTGCCCCATCCAGTACACAAAGTGCCCACTGCACATTGATAGGCAGCTGCCCCTGCTCTGGGGTAGTGCATTTAGGCCCAGGGTAGGCAGCAGTTGACCTTGCTATGAGTGGAAATGTACAGGAGCCACAGAGACAGTGTGGGCACGTAAACTGACACTGCAGAGGCAAGGCAAAATTTACTCACTAGACCCCCAGGGTCCCTGCGCCACTCTGCACGTATATTACCTAAAGGCTCATCCAATTTTAGAGACTTACAGGCAACTGATAGGAAGTACCAGGACTTGAGGAGCAAGTCCTTCTGCTAAACTGCCATAGATCAAGGACAGGGGATAACTGAGAGCTGCAGACAACACTGTCTCTTCCACTTACCTATAGACCCAGCATAGGCAACAACTATCAGCAGATCACTTCATAGTTCTCACCAGATAGATCTGAGCAATCAAAAGCAGCAGCTGAACTTGGCCTGCCAGAGAGCCCCTCCCAAGAGGCCACAAAACCAATGCATCTGTAGGCTGGCACTGGACCACAATGGAGCAACTCCTGACTGGTTCCAGTAGTGATACAGACAAAGGGTGGTTGCAACAAGTGCACTAGACTGCTAGGGCAAATCCCACTCAGTGGGATCAGCCCCCACACAACAACTCTTATCCTGAGAGTGCAGCCAATTCTCACAATTAGCCTGTTAATCTCACCTACTAACAACAGTAAAGGCTTGGCGACAACAGAAGATCACACACAATCCACACAAAGGTCACCTACAGAGCTCCTAGCACACAGGATCAGGGAGACTGCGCCACTGGACCACACAGGACAGCTTCCACATTAGGCCATCTGGCCAAGGCTAAGAGATGAAACAAATATTTCTGACACATTGAAAAGAACAGAGAGAGGCTAATAAAATGAGAAAACAAAGAAACATGCCACAAATTTAACAACAAGAGAAAACTCCAGAAAATAAGTTAAATGAAATGGAGGTAAGCAAACTACCAGAGTCAGAGTTCAAAATAATGATTATAAGGATGCTCAATGAACTTATAGGGAGTATGGATGAACACAATGAGAGCATAAAAAAGGACCTAGAAACCATTTTTTTAAAAAAACTAAACAGAAATAAGGAATACAATGACGGAAATAAAGAATACACTAGAAGGATTCAACAGCAGATTGGATGAAGCAGAAGATCGAATCAGCAAATTGGAAGACAAGGGAGCTGAATACACCCAACCAGAACAACAAAAAGAAAAAATAAATGAGGATAGTTTAAGAGACCTCTGGGACAACATGAAGCGTAAAAATATCCGAATCATAGGAGTACCTAAAGTGGAAGAGAGAGAACAAGGGATTGAGACTCTATTTGAAGAAATAATGACGGAAAACTTCCCTAACCTGGCAAAGGAATTAGGCATACAAGTTCAGGAAGCACAAAGAGTACCCAATAAGAGGAATTCAAACAGACCTACATCAAGACACATCATAATTAAAATGTCAAAGGCCAAAGACAAAGAGAGAATCTTAAAAGCAGCAAGAGAAAGGAAACTGTGGTTATTTACAAGGGTGCCCTGTAAGAATGTCTGCTGGTTTTTCAATGGAAACTTTACAGGCCAGTTGTGGGGAGCCGTTCATAAGAAAAAGCTTATGGACAGAAGAATAACAAACGGCATGAGAGCAAAGATGTGAGTTGTTTCCCAGAGCTCAGCCCAGGCCCTGCTTCTAACCTTTGTACTTCTAACCTTTGAAGTTGCTGTCCAGCAAGAATCTTAACAGCTGCTGTCAGGAAAGTATAGATAAGGAGAAGAGCCTTTACAGCTGCTGCCCCAGAAAGTATAGATAAAGAGAAGAGTCTTTACAGCTGCTATCCAGCGAAATAAGGAGAAGAGTCACCTTACAGCTAGGTCACCATGGCAACCCTGCCTTCACAGAAAAAAAGCCCTTCCCCCACAACTGGCCCTATATAAGTAACTGCTTGAGCCTCCAATAAACGAGACTTGATCAGAAAGCCTGTCTTGTCTCCATTCTTTGCGTCTCTTGTCCCCCTTCTTTTCTTGGTTTCTAGGGCCTCGGTTCATTGTCCCGCGGGCCGGGACAGCCAGTAGAGAATGGCAAGAAATATTCAAAATTATGAAAAACAAGAATCTATAACCATAGATACTCTACCCAGCAAGGCTTTCAATTAAATGGAAGGTGAGATAAAGAGCTTCCCAGACAGAAAAAAACTTAAGGAATTTATCACCAACAAGCCGGCATTACAAGAAACATTAAAGGGTCTTCCATAAAAAGAGGAGTAAAAAAGAAATGGAAATAACAAATATGAATAATAAAATGACAGTAACGATGTACCTATCAGTAATCATTTTAAATGTAAATGGATTAAATGCTCCAATTAAAAGACATAGGGTAACTTAATGGATAAGAAAACAAGACCCATGCATATGCTGTCTACAAGAGACCCACTTCAGATCAAGCAACACTCACAGGCTGAAAGTAAAGGGAGGAAAAAGATATTTCATGCAAAGGAAAGCAAAAAAGAGCCAGAGTAGTAATACTTATATCAGATAAAATAGACTTTAAAACAAAGGCTCTAATAAGAGATAAAAAATAAAGGACATTACATAATAATAGAGGGATCGATAAATCAAGAGGACATAACCCGAGTAAACATATACACATCCAAAATATGAGCACCTACATACATAAAGCAATTATTGACTGACATAAAAAGAGCGATCAATAGTAATACACTCATAGTAGGAGACTTTAACACCCCATTGACACCAATGGACAGATCTTCCAGGCAAAGAATCAACAAGGAAACAAGAGGCCTAAAAGATACACTAGAGTAGATGAACTTAATAGATATTTGCAGAGCATTTTGCCCCAAAGCAGCAAAATATACATACTTCTCAAGTACACATAGAACATTTTCTAGGATATATCACAGGTTAGGATACAAATCAAGTCTCAATAAATTTAAGAAGACTGAAATCATATCAACTATCTTCTCTGATTACAAAGGTATGAAACTAGAAATCAACTACAAGAGGGAAAAAAAAGAAAAATACACAAACACATGGAGGCTAAATAACATGCTACTAAACAATGAATGCATTATTAATGAGGTCAAAAAAGACATCAAAAGATACCTAGAGACAAATGAAAATGAAAACACAATGACTCAATATTTATGGGACACAGCAAAAGCAGTCCTAAGAGGAAAATTCATAGCGATACAGGCCTACTTCAAGAAACAGGAAAAAGCTCAAATAAACAATCTAACCTTAAAAATTAAAAGAACTAAAAAAAAGAACAGCAAATAAAGTCTAAAGTGAATAGAAGGAAGGAAATAATTAAGATCAAAGTGGAAATAAATGAAATAGAGTCTCAAAAAACAATACAAAAGATTAATGAAATGTTGTAAGAGATGCCTGCAGTCCTGGCAGGATGCCTTGTGCTTGGAGCAACAAGGTCATCAGAAGCAGGTGTGGACTTGCACACAAGGACACATTGCAGGGAGGGCGCAAACGCCTAACCAATTCTGAGACTTCTTGCTCTAGGGATGAGGATGGGAAAAGTATGCTTGAGAAGAGATAGCTGAAAACACGGTAGTGGCCTTGAGGTTGAATGTGGGAACCGGCTGTAGTTTGTATATACTAACTTGATAGTAGCTAATAATAAACTACAAAGCAAACATTGTGAGAAAGAATAAAAAGCCGTGGAAACAGGGGTGGGAATGCTAGCATCGCCTTGTCTTGCCATTCCTCCTCTCCCTTATCCATGTTAGTAAATGCATTTCCAGACTCCGACTCTTCTTCCAAACCGTCTCCGCAACAATTGGCGTAACGTGGCACGGCAAGAAGAGGGTGCGGAACTACGCTGGAAACCGAAGGGGCAAGTCTGCTCGGGGTAAGCGATACCTTCGGCAATAGTTCAGCACCGAAAGGGGAATATCCGCTCAGAGAAAGCGGTACTTTCGGCTTAGATTAGCACCGAAAGGGGAATATCCGCTCAGAGAAAGCGGTACTTTCGGCATAGATTTTTAGCATAGTTTTTCTTTTTCTTGGCACAATGCCAGATCACACTGGCAGCTGAAAGGGATAAGTTCGCTCACAGGTAAGCGATACTTTCGGCATTGTTTTAGCATAGGGAATTCCCAGTCAAAGGTAGAGTCCCAATATATTAAGCTGTTACGACATTTATTGTCATCTTCAGGAGAAGAGGTGAAGAAAAGTCAATTTCGGGAATTGTTTTTGTATATAGGTAGACATTGCTACTGGTTCAAGCCAGAGGGAAAAAATCCCAATTAAATGCTAAAGTGTGAAAACAAATCATAGGAGCTTTGCGGAGAGCTCATCAACAGGAGGATCCCATCCCTATTTCTGTTTGGTCTTTATGCACTTTAATTTCTCAGGCTTTACAGCCTCTGTAACTGACTTGGCAACATGCCAAGAAGAACTTGAACCTGTTTATGAAAATCCTATAGAAATAGAGTCTAACAACGAGCAAAAGGAATTTACTAAGTCTTTATCTGAAGAGGAATGTGCGGGACACATTCCTCCTAATAAAGAATTATATCAGGTTTTTTTGGCCCAAGTAACAGCAATAAATCAAAGGTTGAAGCAACTGCAATTGGAGCCAACTAAAGGATATTTTCAAGAGCTCAGAAAGCCCTCTGCACCACCTGTAAATACTTTATTTAGGCCTAAGCCTTCAGTTGCTAGTCCTGTTTTATTTACTTTTCCCCTTTCAGCTGAGTTAACTAAGGCAATAATAGATGAAGAGAGTAGTCGAGAAAATCTTACTAGACAGACAGCTACTCCCTTAGTTAATAGAGTTTCCTATAATGAGACAGGCATTTCCCCCCAATGATCAATTTCCTCAGGGGGTATCAATGTACAATATACTCCATTAGAACATAAATTCCTAATTAATCAATATGGTATACAGTTCACTTATGTAACAGGTCTTTTAAACAGTATAGCCACAGAATGACAATTATTAGGGTCAGATTGGGAAACTATTATAAAAACTGTGTTAGAGCCAGGTCCTTATTTGCAAATAAAAACCTAGGGGAGAGAGGAAGCCCAGCAGGTAGCTCGTAGATACGCTGCACGTAACCCTCCAGGGGCTACTCTTGAAGAACTGACAGGTACAGGAAACTTTACTACCCTTAAGCAGCAATGTCACTCGACTGAAGAAACCTTGTTACAAGTAAAATTAATAATGTTAAGAGCTCAGTCTCCAGTTGAGACACCTAGGAAGCATCCTCAATTGTTCACTAAAATTACACAGAGTCCTGGGGAGAGTTATACTAATTTTTTGTCTCGGCTACATACGGCCATTGTCAGGGCAGTGGCTCTTCCTGAAGTCCAAGATTTACTCTTAGAGTCTTTAGCTTATGGAAATGCAAATGATGAGTGTCAAAGGACTTTAAGACCCCTAAAAGCTCAAGGGGCACCTTTAGAATATATTAAGGCTTGTCATGATATTGGCTCTTTGACACATCAAGTTAATCTATTAGCAGGAGCTTTACAGAAAGATTTCAAAGTTCTCAAATAAAATGTTATCAATATAGGAAATTAAGGCACCTTTAAAGGGACTGCAGAAGAGGAAATAAGGAAGGAGGAAAAGTATGCAAAACCCCCTCATAGGGTACAGGCTCTCAGTGAACCCTGTCGAAGATGTAGGAAAGGATATCATTAGGCTAGTGACTGTAGATATCAAAAAGACAGATATAGAAACTGGTTGTCGGGAAACGAGAAGCAGGGCCCTTGCCCCCGAGGCCCAAGGAAAAACAATTTAGGGTTTTAGTTTCCCGTCGGCTCAAGTCTTCCCCATCAAAGGATGCAGAATCAGAACCCACCAGGCAGTGTGTTAGAGATCTAATTCATGCTACTACAAAAAGTGCTACCTTAGATATTCCTACACCTCAGCATTTTACTTTAATTCAGGCCGGAGGGGTGTACAAATTATCAACAAATATTTTTTGGACCTCTGCTTAAAGTAATAGTAGGCTTAATAGTAGGATGAAGTAGTTATACTTCCAAGGGAATTTTTGTTCACACTAGAGTGATTAATAAAGATTGTTTTTACATTATTCTTTTACAGCCTCAAGATAAAGAAAAGTTTGCATTCAAAATGCCTACTTTTAACAATGCTCAGCTTACTCAGTGATATCAAGAGAAAGTATTACCCCAAGGCATGCTTAATAGTCCTACCATGTGCCAAGCATTTGTGAATATGCCTTTGCAAGAAGTAAAGGAAAACTTTCTTCAGGGACTTCTGTATCACTACATAGATAATATTCTTTTAGGGCATAAAAAGAAAGAAATATTAAAAGAAATGTTTTTATTTAGAAAAATTGCTCTAAAAAGGTATAGGCTTGAGATAGCTTCTGAGAAAATACAAGAGTCTATTCCTTATTAATATTTAGGATATAAAATTATACAACAAAAACTACTCTTCAAAAGATAAAAATTAGACGGGATACTCTCAATACTCTTAATAATTTTCAAAAATTATTAGGCAATATTAATTGATTTCGTCCTTCCCTCAGTATCTTCACATATGCTTTAACTAATTTGTTCTCTATTTTAGAAGGGCCCACTGCATCGGATAGTCCTCAGGAACTAACGGTGTTGGCGGAAAAGGAATTTTGAATGCTGTATTATTAAAAGACATTCTTGTACTCACAAACTTGTATTGCTCAGGTTTCATTATTGTGTGGTAAGGGTTCTTTCTTTAACATGAAATTTAAAAACTATTAATAATTTACTTTTTCTTTTATTAGTTAATCTAAAACTTAGGACATTTTAGCATAGAGGCAACAGTAAAGTAAAAAATAAATAAATAAATAAATAAATAAATAAATAAATAAATAAATAAGAGGGGGGGTAATGACTAAATTACAAATTTCAGTGCTTTTTAAGGTACCTTTCTATTTCAATTTTTGTTGACCGGTCATTAGGGGTCTGTGGAGAGACTGGACGCAGTCATATCTCCTGGACTATGGCCAGGCCATGAGGGCCGCCTCCTGTGCCCTGTTGTGTTCTATTTATTGTCCCTGGTCTTGTTTAGGTTGTAGGTGGCAGACTTCTCTGGGTCCACCTACACCCAGTAGTATTGTTCTTGTCTGAGTGTTTGTTTTTGTCTAAGTCTCCTTTTTTGTGTTCTCTCAAGCGTTTATGGGGGATATAGAATACCCTAAGACAAAGTTTTAATAGCGCATTATATACTTTGAATTCTTTAAATTAAGAACGAACAATGTAACATAGTGGCTATGGACATTGGGTAAAACAGGCCAATTAGCCTTTACAGCCGCCTGTATACTACAGAGATCTGAAAGGGAATTATGTGCCTGCTGGGGTACTGAAATGGGGCCGAGATTTTACTTATATCTCTACAGGAACAGAGAAGCTTTGGGTCCCAGCCAAGGCTCTAAGAGCAGAGAAAAACGGTGGGGTAGAATAAAACTTTAGGTTACATTTCGTGTACATACTGTTCTTTTTACACTTGTATTAACTCTTCCATTCTTTTTAACAAGTCACATGAAAGCTTGTATATTCTTAGAGCTAGAACTGGAGTATGGATGCCAGTTAAATTGTCTCAAGTTTGGCAGGATTCCCCTGCACTATATTGCAGCAACTGATAGACCATGTTAAAAGAAGAGCTAAAAGATTCCTTAGCTTGTTGATTGCTACTGCCATAGGTATCATCGCTGTTACTGCTGCTGCTGCTGCTGCTGCTGCTACTGCTGCTGCGACTGGAGTGGCTCTGCATCAATCTGTACAGACTGCTGAATTTGTTAGAACCTGGCATCGGGATGCTGAACAATTACGGACTTCTCAAAGACAAATAGACTCTGTATTGCAAAGTCTAATAGCAGATTTACAGCAAACAGTTATGTTGTTAGGAGATCAAATTGTTAGTTTATAGAAACGGGTATAACTTAAATGTAATTGGAATACTACTTCCCTTTGTATAAGTCTTGTACAATATAATGAAAGCATGTTTAAATAGGATAAAGTAAGACAGCATATTTTGGGGTATAGTAATGCTTCAACCTTAATTACAGACTTACAAACACATATTACTGACACGTTTCAAAAACAGCTTCCTGAATTACAGGGGATTACAATGCTAAAAAGTATAGTCAATAATATTGAAGACTTACAATCTATTTCTCACATTCATAGGTTAATAGGCTCATCTATTGCTTCTTGGATAATAATTTGTTTGTTACTTGTTTTTCTTTGCCTAGTCTGGAAGAGATTCGCAAAGAGCCAAAGTTTAAGATAGACTCAGGCCGCTGTGTTCTGAATAATGCTGAATAAAATTCAGCAAAAAGAAAAGGGGGATATGTTGTAAGAGATGCCTGCAGTCCTGGCAGGATGCCTTGTGCTTGGAGCAACAAGGTCATCAGAAGCAGGTGTGGACTTGCACACAAGGACACATTGCAGGAGGCATAAACGCCTAACCAATTCTGAGACTTCTTGCTCTAGGGATGAGGATGGGAAAAGTATGCTTGAGAAGAGATAGCTGAAAACACGGTAGTGGCCTTGAGGTTGAATGTGGGAACCGGCTGTAGTTTGTATATACTAACTTGATAGTAGCTAATAATAAACTACAAAGCAAACATTGTGAGAAAGAATAAAAAGCCGTGGAAACAGGGGTGGGAATGCTAGCATTGCCTTGTCTTGCCATTCCTCCTCTCCCTTATCCATGTTAGTAAATGCATTTCCAGACTCCGACTCTTCTTCCAAACCGTCTCCGCAACAATGAAACCAAGAGCTGGTTCTTTGAAAGCATAAACAAAATTGACAGATCCTTAGCCAGGCTCATCAAGGAAAAAAGAGAGAGAACTCAAATAAATAAAATCAGAAATTAAAGAGGATAAATAACTATGAAATCCACAGAAATGCAATGAATCATAAGAAAATAACTATGAGAAATTATACACCAACAAATTGGACAATATGGAAGAAATGGACACACTCCTAGAAACATACAATCTCCCAAGACGGAGTCAAGAAGAGGCAAAAAAAACTGAACCAACTGATTACCACCAATGAAATAGAATCAGTAATCAAAAGTCTCCCAAAAAACAAAAGTCTTGGACCAGATGGCTTCATTGGCAAATTTTACCAAACATTCAAAGAAGAATTATCATCTATTCTTCTCAAACTATTCCAAAAAATTCAAGAAAAGGGAAGCCTCCCTAACTCCTTTTATTAGGCCACCATTACCTTGATTCCAAAACCAGGCAAAGACATTACAAAAAGAGAAAACTATAGGCTGATATCTCTTATGAACATTGATTCAAAAACCCTCAACAAAATAGCAAACTGAATTCAGCAATACATTAAAAATATCATACACCATGATCAAGTTGTATTTATTCCTGGGATGAAAGATTGGTTCAATATCCACAAATCAATTAATGTGATATACCACATTAACAAATCAAAAGATAAAAACCATATGATCGTATCAGTAGATACAGAAAAAGCATTTAACAAAATCCAGCATCCATTTATAATAATAATAATAATAAAACTCAGCAAGGTGGAAATAGAGGGAACATACCTCAACATAATAAAGGCCATATATGACAAACCTACAGCTAACATCATACTCAATGGGGAAAGGCTAAAAGCATTTTCCTTAAGATCAGGAATAAAACAAGGATGCCCACTTTCACCACTCCTCTTCAACATTGTATTGGAAGTCTTAGCCACAGCAATAAGACAAGAAAGAGAAATAAAAGGCATTCAAATTGGAAAGGAAGAAGTAAAACTCTTGTTATTCGCCGATAGCATGATATTATATAGAGAGAACCCTAAATATTCCACCAAAAACTGTTAGAACTGGCCAATGAATTCAGTAAAGTAGCAAGTTACAAAATAAATATTCAGAAGTCAGTGACATTTTTAAACACCAATGATGAACTTTCAGAAAGAGAAATTAAGAAAACAATCCCATTTATAATTGCATTGAAGACTATAAAATACCTGGGAATCAAATTAACCAAGAAGGTAGAAGACCTATTTTCAAAAAATTATAAGTCATTGAAAAAAGAAATTGAAGAAGGTACAAATAAATGGAAGCATATGCCCTGTTCATGGGTAGAAAGAATCAACATTGTTAAAATGTTTATACTGTCCAAAACAATCTATAGATTCAATGCACTCCCTACCAAAATACCAATGGCATTTTTCATAGAGGTAGAACAAACAATTCTAAAATTTATATGGAGCAAAAAAAAAAAAAAAACCTCAAATAGCCAGGGCAATCTTGAGAACGAAGAACAAAGTTGGAGGTATCGCATTACCTGATATCAAACTATACTTCAAGGCTACAGTAATTACAATGGCATGGTACTGGCATAAAAACAGATATGATGATCAGTGGGAAAGTATAGAGAGCACAGAAATAAATCCATGCCTACATGCTTACTTAATATATGACAAAGGAGGTAAGCATATACAATGGGGTAAAGACAGTCTCTTCAATAAATGGTGTTGGGAAAATTAGACAGATACATGCAAGGAAGAAGAAAGAAGAAAGAAGGAAAAAGGAAGAAGGAAGAAGAGGAATAGGAAGAGGAAGAAGGAGGAGGAGGAGGAGGAGGAGGAGAAGTTGTTGTTGGACCATCTTCTTAAACCATATACAAGAATAGACTCAAAATGGATTAAAGATTTAAATGTAAGACCTGAAACCATAAAACTTTTAGAAAACATAGGCAGTAAACTCTCTGATATTACTAATAAGAATTTCTTTTCAGATATATCTCCTTGGGCAAGGGAAACAAAAGAAAAAATAAACAAATGGGACTACATCAAACTAAAAAGTTTTTGTACAGCAAAGGAAACCATCAACAAAACAAAAAGACAACTGACTGTTTGGGAGAAGATATTTGCTAATGATACATCTGATAAGGGGTTAATATCCAAAATTTATAAAGAACTTATGCAACTCAACAACAACAACAACAAAACGAACAGTCCAATTAAAAAATAGTCAGAAGACCCGAGCAGATACTTCTCCAAAGAGGAAACACAGATGGCTAACAGACATATGAAAAGATGCTCAAGGTCGATAATAATCAGACAAATGCAGATTAAAACCACAGTGAGATATTACCTCACATCTGTCAGAATGGCTATCATCAATAAATTAAAAAACAGCAAATGTTGGTGAGGATGTAGAGAAAAGGGAACCCTCAGACATTGTTGGTGGGATTGCAAAATGGTACAGCCACTATGGAAAACAGTATGGAGGTTCCTCAAAAAATTAAAAATGGATATATCTTTTGACCCAGCAATTGCACTTCTGGGTATTTATCCAAAGAAAACCAAAACAGTAATTCGGAAAGATCTATGCACTGCAATATTTATGGCAGCACAATTTACAATAGCCAAAATATGGAAGCAACCTAAATGCCCATCAACAGACGATTGGATAAAGAAATTATGGTTCAGCTATACAATAGAATATTACTCAGCCATTAAAAAAAATAAAATTCTACCATTTGTAATGACATGGATGAACCTAGAGGTTATTATGCTGAGTAAAATAAGTCAGAGAAAGATAGATATCACGTGATTTCACTTATATGCAATATTTAAGGAACAAAAAGAACTAATCAAAAACAGACACACAAATATAGTGGACAATTTGGTGACAGACAGAGGGGAGGGAGGTTGGGAGGCTGGGAGAATGGGGTGAAGAGTTAAAGAAGTACAAATTAGTAGCTGATAGTTGGGCATGGGGAGCTTGGAAGAGGGAATGTGGTTAGCATTAATATGATGGCAAGTGGAGGGCCAGGGGAGGGAGGGAGCAATTAGGAGGATCGTTATGAACATTAGAGATGTCTAACCAATGTACTGCATAATTGAAACTAATTTAAATAATAAATTTAATTTTAAATAATCAAAGTAATTCATCACATCAACAAGCTAAAAAAGAAAAATTATATTAATAGATGCAGAAAAAAATATCTGGCAAAATTCAACATCCATTCATGATTTGAAAAAAAACTCTCAGTAAACTAGGAGTAGAGGGGAACTTTCTCAACTTAATAAAGAATGTCAAAAAAAACTACAGTTAACACTAAATTTAGTGGTGGGGAACCCAAAGCTTTTCCACTAATATTAGGTACAAGGCAAAGATGACTCCTCCCACCATCATACTAGAAACTCTAATACAATAATACAAAAAATAAAAATAAAAAGTACACAGATTGGGAATGAAGAAAGAAATCTGTCTTTATTCATGGATGACATGATCATCTATGTAAAAAATCAACCATAACATTCCAGGAACTAATAAGCAATTACAACAAAGTTGTAGGAAACAAAGTTAATAAACAAAATTCAAACACTTTCCTATATACTTACTATGAACAAATGGAATATGAAATTAATACCATTTACATTAGCATCTCCAAAAATAAAATATTTAAGTCTAAAGACAGCAGAATATTATAAAATTTATATGAGAAAAACTATAAAACTCTAAAAAACAAAATCAAAGATGAACTAAATAAATGGAAAGATACTCCATGGTCATGGATAGAAAGGTTTGTTTCATCAAGATGGCAGATCTTCCCAACTTGATCCACAGATTCAATGAAATCTCAGTTAAAATCCCAGCAGGTTAATATGTCGATATCAACCAAGTTACTCTAAAGTTTACAGAGGAAAACAGAAGACCCACAATTACCAATCCACTATTGAAGGAGAAGAACAAAGTTAAAGAACTGACCCTCACCAACTTCAAGGCTTACTGTACAACTATATTAATCAAGACAGCATAGTACTGGCAAAAGAATAGACAAATAGATCAATGGAACAGAAGAGAGATCCTAAGAATATACTAACCCAAAGGAGTGGAAAACTTAAGTTGACACAAAAACCTATATGTGGATGTTTATAGCAGCTTATTCATATTACCAAAACTTGAAAGCAACCAAGATGTCCTTTAGTAGGTTAATAATAAATTGTGGTACACCCAGGCAAGGAAATATAATTCAGTGATTAAAAGAAATGATTTATCAAGCCATGAAATAACACAAAGAAAACTTAAATGTATATTTCTACATGAAAGAAGCCAATCTGAAAAGGCTACACACTGTATGATTCCAACTATACGACATTCTGAAAAAGACAAAATTTGGAGGTAGCTATTGATCCCTGCCCTCCCTCCCTCACAGATAAAAAGATCAGTGGTTTTCAGAAGTTAGGAGTAGAAGTAGGGACAAGTATGTGGAGCACAGAGAATTTTTAGGGTAGTTTAAATGCTCTATATGATGCCATATGATGGATGCAAGTCATTGTACATTTGTCCAAACCCATAAAATGTACAACACCAAAAGTGAACTGTAATGTAAGCTATGGACTTTGGGTGATTTCGATGTGTGAATGTAGTTTCCTCACATGTAATAAATGTTCCACATTCATGAGGGATGTTGATAATGGGGCAGGCTGTGCATGTGTAGAGACAGAGGGTACATAGGAATTCTCTGTACCTCCCCTTCAATTTTGCTATAAAGCTAAAACTGCTCTAAACAATAAAATTTCCCTTTAAAAAAACAAATCACTAAAAAATTCTAACTTAAGGATACTAATAGTGCCAATAATAGTGTCACAGTCACTTCTATAGAAATAGCTCAGGGCATTGATATGACTAAATAGCTTCACCAGTGAAATTTACCAAACATTTGAGGAGAAAATAATGCCAATTCTACATAAATTCTTCCAGAAAGCAGAAAGGAGAGAAAACCTCCTAACTCAATTTGTAAAGCCAACATTACACTGATACCAAAGCCAGATGAAGATATTACAAGAAAACTACAGAATAATATTCCTCAAGAATACAGAAATGAAAATCTTCAATAAATATTAGCAAATAAAATTTAGCAATATATAGAGAGGCACCTAAAAATGGCATAGATTAGAGAGGCTTTGTTCACCTCTCGTGTAACCACATCAAGGCTGGGACAGAAACCCAAAGCATAAAGCAAGCAAAGTCACCTGGGATCTAGATGAACAGAAGAACTACAACTAGGGAGAGAAATAAGAAATCACCCTGCATTGGTAGGATGAGGTAAAAACACGAGGCTGTCTGGTCCCCAGCGGCTGAGTGAGACAGAGGTTACAGCAGTGGCAGCTAGCAGTTGCACATGCCTCTTAAAGGGGCCATGTATGCAACCGGACTTTTGCAATGACGAAGCTGCTCCCTCTGAGAACCAGTGCTGGATTGGCTTCTCAGGGGACACCAGAGACTTACAGGGGGACACTGAGTTGTCAGAGCAAGGGCCAAAGGTGATGCTTTCTCTCAGGCAGAAATGCTGGGGGTATCCATTGTTCCTCTGTTGAGCCCTCTCCACTCCCAGTATGTGGGTGCAGTGCTGAGACTCATCAAACTAGATAACAGAGGTCACTCTGCCCAAAGGATTCCCTGAAACTCTGCCTCCCTACCTCGTTGTCCTATCCAACACATATCCAGTTGTGCCTCAGCAAGTCCTGTGCCACTTGCTTACCAAACCTGAAGGCCTACACTGGTGGCAGCTGGCCTCAGTTTCTGGTGTGGCTTCTTGAGGCAACTGTAAGCATAGCATCTGTGGATTGCTTGCTGAATATTAACATGTGGCCCTGGTGGGGCACTGGCTGGGGCTAAACTTGGCCTGTAGCTGAGCCCCTCTCAGAACTGTGCTGTTGGACACCTATTACACAAAACCATGCTAATAAAACTGGGAGAATTAGGAGCTTTAGTTAGTACATAGAAATGGACACAGTAATGCAGCCAAAATGGAAAGACAAAGAAGCAGAAACCATATTAAAGAACAGAACATAGACACAGGAAAAATAGAGTCAAGCAATCTAACAGATACAGAGTTTGAAACAGTGGTTACAAAGGTGCTCAATGAAATTATACTTACAAAGGGAAGTATAGATGAACTCAGTGAGAACTTTAACAAAGAGATAAATAACATAAAAATAAAAATGGAAATTATAAAAGGGAACAAGTCAGAAATGAAAGACGCATTATTGATATGAAGAGTATATTAGAGAGAACCAACAGAGTGAAGGAAGAAGTGGATTGAAACACCAATATAGAAGATGGTGAAGCCAAGGACACCCAACCAGAATGGCAAGAAAAAAAGTAACCAAGAATATAATATTAATTTAAGGAGCCTATAGGACAAAATTAAGAGTAACAATATTCACATCATATGAGTACCTGAAGAAGGAGAACAAGAAGTTGAATATGTATTTGAAGAAATAATGAGGAAAATTTCCCTAACTTGGTGAAGAAAACAGACATATAATCTCAGGAAGCTCAGAGAGTTCCCCAAAAAATGAACCCAAAGAGGCCCACACCAAGACACGTCGTAATTAAAATGCCAAAGGTTAAATACAAAGAGAGACTCAAAAGTGGCAAGAAAAAGGCAATTAATTACCTACAAGGGAGCTCCCATAAGACCAGCAGCCAATTTCTCAAAAGAAACTTTGCAGGACAGAAGGGCTTGGCACAAAGTATTTAACGTGTTGAAAACTCAGGATTTACAACCATGAATACTTATTCAACAAAGCTATCATTTAGAGTCCGAGGACAGATAAAAAAGCTTCCCTAAAAAAAATAAGCTAAAGGAATTCATCACCACCAAGCCAGTATTACAGGAATTGTTGGAGAGACTCCTTTGAAAAGAAAAAACATGTATCTAAAACATGAGTAAAGAATGGTAATCACTATATATTTATCAACAAATGCCTCAAATGGAAAAGAATTAAGTGCTTCAACCAAAAGACAGAGAAGCTGAATGGATTAGAAAATGAGCCCCCTACATATGCTTCCTACAAGAGACTCACTTCAGATCAAAAGAAACACACAGACTAAAAGGTAGGGATGGAAAAAGATATTGCCTTGATGGACCTAAAGGATATTGTGCTGAATGAAGTCAGATAAAGACAAATACTACGTGATTTCACATACATGTGGAATCTAAAGAACAAAATAAACAACAAAAGCAGAAACAAACTCATAGATACAGAGAATATTTTGAGGGCTACTAAATAGGAGAGGAGTTGGGGGAACAGGGGGAACAGTGAGGGTGGGGCAGAGGGATTAGGAAGTACAAATGGATAGCTGTGGGATGGACATGGGGATGTGAAGTATAGCATAGGGAAAGTAGTTAATAATGTTGCAATAAAAATATGGGGGGAAGAGAGGTAGTGTATTTAGTAGGGTGATCACTTTATGAGTTATATAGATCTCTAATCATTGTGCTGTACAGCTGACACTAATATATTGAATGCCAACTATAATTGAAAAATACTTATTGAATTGAACAATGCAAATATAAGCAACAGTCCGTCATATTTCAATAAAGCCAGAAAAAAATAGCAATATGTAAAAATAATATATTATGAAGATATGACATAACACATGAAGATATGAGTTATGAACAGCTATGCACCAATTTACCAACATTCCTCCTCCCTACCCAGCTTTATTCCTCTAGATACTCAAGTGACTTTGTTTGCTGTTTGTTGTGTTTCCCTCTCAATTTTGATGTGGTCATAAGAGAGGATAGCAAAGCTATTATCATCTACACCATTTTGCCAGTCTCCTACCAAGCATCAATATTATTATAGCTAAACAACTACAAAATATAAGAACAGACAGAAACACATGAGTAATAGAAAACTTTAATTCATCTCCTATCCCATGATAAATATAAAGGGCCAAAAAAAGAGAGGAGTGAATGTAGAAATGATTTAATAGAATATAAAAAGCCTAAATAGCATAGTAAGGTGAATCTAATAGATCTATAAAATTAATTCTGTATCCTAAAACAGAGTATACATTTCTTTTGCAGGTGCCAATGGAATATTCACAAACTTTACCATCCATTAGGCAAAAAAAAATCTCCAAAAAAATAATTATACAGTATTTCATTAGTTCTGAGGTATATATATATTTTTATATGTTGATGTCTCTAAAATGAGTGTCCATCTTATGATTGACTGTATCTTACATATGTCATTGGTGACACTTTTCTTTCTTCCTTAGTGGTATTTAAAATAATGTTATAATACAAAGGGAAAGATTGTAACTTTATAGTTGAGAAATATGGCAGACACCCCCTTAAACAAGTGAATAAGTCATATCAACATCCTTACCTCCCGATATGAGGCACTGTAAAGGTCACAACATCACTTCCTGGCCAAGAATGAATAACCTTAATTTAATCATGTAAAAATATCAGACAAAACCAAATTGAGGACATTCTACAAAATAACTGGCCAGTGCTCTTCAAAGCTGTCAAGGTACTGGAAGACCAAGAAAGACTGAGAAACTATCTAGATTTCTATCTAGGGGAAGATTAAAGAGCCATAACAACAAGTGGAATGTAAGATCCTGGATTTGGCTCCTGGACCAAAAATAGGACATTAATGAAACAATAGGCAAAAGTTTAATTAGATCTATAGATTTTCTCATAGTATTGTATCAATGTTCATTTTCTAGTTTTGATCATTATATCATGATTATGTAAAATGTTAACACTTAGAGAAGCTGGGTGAAGGGTGTACAGGAACTCTTTATGCTATTTTTGCAACATTTCTGTAAACTTATTTCAAAATAAAGTTTAGAAATAAATAATGCCACATCTTACAACTATAACATCTTAGAGCCAATAAAATAAGGTAAAGCAAACAACATTCTTTGATCATAATGCAATAACCTAAAATTAATTTAAAAAAATTTTTAAATCCTACCACCTAAAACTTTAAAACCCTTTCTTAAAAACTCTTAAGACAAAGAGGTGGCATAAGCCCAAATTACAGAACATCTAGAAAATTAAATAATAATAATAATAATTAATAATACATAAAAGGCCTATGGGATACAGCAAAAGTAATGTTCAGAGGAAAATTCATAGAATTTAAGTAATTATATTAATAAATAAGAATAAAAATTAACAAATTAAATATCTGGCTTCACAAATTACAAAACAATAAAATGTACTTAGAAAAGCAGAAGGAAAAAATTAATAAAGAGCAGACTTAGTAAACTAGAAAACAGAAAAATGGGAATCCTTAAACAAATGAAAAGATGCTCAAATTCACTCATAATAAGAGAAATATAAATGAAGCTATGCTGAAACACCATTCAACTCTTGAATAAGCCATGATTTTAAAAATATATATTATAACAAGCTGTGTTGGCAAGACTATAGGCCACCAGTAACTTTCATATTTTAGTGAAGTGAGATAATGGGGGCAGATTCAGTTGTGTTAATGCCCATGCAATGTAAATTATACAGCTTTGCATTTAAAAGGAAGAAAATTAAGATGAATGAGGGAGTCTATGTACCAATCCAGAACTATCCCTAAAATAATCTGTTAGGTTTTTTTTTTTTTTAAAGTCAAGCTCTCTTCGAGGAAGACTCGAGCTTTGTTTGTTCTGCTTGCTGTTGCCCCTGACTCACTGCTGTTCTCTCACATGGAGGAACAAGTCCATCAGGAAGCTGCACCACAGCCACGGCTTTTAAAAATATCTGGAAGACACCTGTGGAACCAGAGGTGACGATTCACTGAATTAGAATTACTATGACCAGCTGCAATGTAAAATCTTTAGAGAAGGTGTGCGCTGACTTGATCAAAAGTGCAAAGGACAAGAATCCCAGTTCAGATGCCTACCAAGACTCTGAGAATCACTACAAGAAAAACTCCCTGTACTGAAGGTTCTAAGATGTGGGATCGTTTTCAGATGAGGATCCACAAGTGACTCATTGATTTGCATAGTCCTTCTGAGATTGTTAAGCAGTAACTTCCATTAATATTGAGTCAGGAGTCAAGGTTGAGGTCACCATTGCAGATGCTTCAATCAGCCTTTTTAGTAAACTATCAGTTGTTTTAAGAAAAAAAAGTCAAGGTGCAGAAGAAGAGTATACATAAATGCTACAATTTATGTAAAAACCTGGGTTAGAGGCTAATAAATGCAATATGTGACCAACAGTTATGGTTGTTTCTAGGAACAGGAAATGGGTGTCTCAGGCAGTGGTAAGATGGGAACCTTTTGAATTCTATGAGTTCATTAACTGTTCAAATAAATAAAATGTAACTTAAAGAGAAATCCCCTAGCCAGGAAATAATTTGTCTCCACTTTTCTGAAATCCTTCAGCTCTCATTTCTGAATCACATTCACCTGTACTAAAGACATTTGTATGGGTGCCCAAGAGAGGAGTAGAAAGTAACAACTGAATTAAAGAAAGGGGGTCTTGCCCTAGATCCAGAGAACTCCAGATGCTCCAAACTAATCCATCTCCCTGCACAGCTCCCACCTGTCAATGGCCCAAATCCTGCTGGCATAGAACTCAGCCCCTCACCTGGCCCTGTGTTAAGTACTTGCATCGGTCCAATGCTGCCCCTCCCCCACTATTGTGGCAGAACCCCAGCCTCTTAGAGAGCTGGGAGATGGCTCTTGGCCACTGCCCTCCCTCCATCACAAAGAGAATTAGATGCTCCCCAGTTCCCTCACACTTTCTCCTCCAGACACATCCCTAATTCCCCCAAGTACAAGAAAAGGAGAAACCTGCCCAGCCCCTTTGAAAATAAAAAGAAGTGATGTGTGCCTAGAAGCATCAGGGTCTTCAGCCTCAGGTGAAGGAGGGAGAGAATGGGGCATTGGGGGCTGTAACTATTACCACCTCACTACTTAAATTCTTTGTACTGTCATCAAACACCAAGGTCCTAGTGGATCTCAGGTCCTCCCTCCCAGATCTCCCCACAAGAGCCCTCTAGCTTTGAGAAGGAACTAGGGGAGGGGTACCCTTCCTCCTTCAGTCCTAATCCCTGAAAATCATGGAGCCCCAGAAAATGGGGTGGTCTGGGCAGGGAGAAGAAGCCCCAGAAGTTGCCCCTGAAATGTGAGGTGGTGAGGGGAAGGTCAGAAAGATGGGGTCAGGAGCTGAAAGACTGCTGTGCTAGCCTGTGGCTCCAGGATGGAATGAAAGACTCAGTCAGCCTAACTGCCTCTGACCACGGTGGAGGCTGGGCATCCCACACCCTCAGGCTCTGGCCTGGCTGAACAGGTCCATGCCCTGCTGTCAGGAAAGATGTCTGGGTATGGGAGTGAGGTGGGGGTCTGAGGTTCCAAGTGGAGAGAAAGAAGGGTCCCTGGGAATTGCATAAACCTGTCCTCCCTAACAGTTGTGCATCCTGCACCTACCTACCTTCTCCCCATAAAATGCTGAAGTAATACTGGGCACCTTTCACTCAGACCTGAATGTCTTCATGGTCCTAGAGGGCTGGAAGGTCTTACAGGCAGGATCCCAAACTGAGGCCTGAGACAGAGAGAAATGGAGAAGAAGGGAGGGAGGAGGAAAGAGTGGGAGACAGGTAGGAAGTTGTCTCAGGAAACACAGGAAGTTCACGTAGGGACTCGCCCCACCCCTTTTCTTTTCTTGGACTCTAAGAGTTCATTTTCTGAAAATTACAGAAGAGATCTGTGGCTCTGAAGCATGTCAACCCTATCGCGAGGTCAGAGTTCTCATCCAAGGTCCAGGGCCTCCACTTACCAGGGGATGAAAGTAAGCAGAAACTTAATCTCTCTGGGTGTCAGTTTCAGTTTCCTGACTGTTCAATTGTAAGGATAATAGGGCATGCCCCCAATAGTTGTAAACAGGAATTAAATGGGATGAAATGTTTTAGCAAAGCATTCAGGCTAGTGCCTGGCAAACAAGTCCCCAGTAAACATTAACATAGAAATAACGCTGTGTCTGAGCTACTCACCAACTCGTTCTGGTATTCTTGATATTGTAGACATTCACCTAGGGCTCCAAGTTCCACAAGAATGTCGGCCATGAGGCCAACCTTGCAGCTAGCCTGCACTGTCCCCAGGCACAGTGGGGGATCCCAGACAAACTCTTCCCACCTCTGCACCCCTCTGTGTCTAATGCTTGGCATCCTTGGAACCACAGCCAGGTTCATCCAAGGAATCTCTGCTTTGGGAGGTTCTTATTGGTTGGCTGATACCTGCAGAAGCAGCTAGGAACTTTTTTTTTTTTTCAGGAACTCCCTGGGTGTCCAACATAGGTAGTACCTAGTATAACCTAGCTGTTCCCAAGAAGTCATCCAGATATGTACTTCTAATAATTAAACCAAAACCAGCAACAGGGTTGGCTGGAGCCAGGGTCTATGCAGGCAGTGGGTCTATACACCAGGAACCCTGTCAGGTGGAATCCCAAAATCCTTCAGGGTTCTGACATCAGGGCAGATGATTGGTAACACAGTACAAAATGCACTCCTGGTGAATTTATACATTTCACTCCTTTCAGAACCAGTACAGCTCATGGATAGAAATCAACCTGAGAAAGGTACCGATGTCTATAACTAATCCATTGGAGCACAGGATATGAAACGCCACTCTACCCTAACCCCAGCTAGAAAGAGGGTGAGAATAAGCAGAAAGATGTCTGAAGAACTGCATGACAAAGACTGTAAACTGTTAAATATTTGACAATTGTGAAATTAGACAATCCAGAGACAAGATAAAAATTGTATGATATGCTCAAAAAAAGCAAATGAGGGAAAAGGTACAAACAGGATGAATAGATGGGTATGATGAAGAATCATATGAAATTATGTAACTTGGATCAGTATTAATTTTAAGCTAACCTTCAGAAGGGATCACAGGAAGGAGTGGGGAAAGGGAGAAAAGTCTCTTGCAGGGCTCAGACTCCCAACTCTGCACTTCAACAACGCAACTTAATGGACAGTGGTCTCAGACAATGGCTGTCCCCCAGTATCTGCTCCCAGTCATCCAGAACAAAAACTACATCTCTGAACTTCCTGCATAAACAATTATGACTTCAGGATTAAGTTCTGGCCAGTGGAATATAATCAAAGGGCTGTGTGTATGATTTAAAAAAAAAAATGTCCTTAAAGGGAGAAACAATGCCCTTCTTAAATTCTTCCTCCTTCCTGCTGGCTGAAATGCAGATGTGATAGCTGATGCTCTAGCAGCTATATTACACCAAGAAGTTGAAACTACATGCTGAAGATGGTGAAGTAACAAAATTCTGTGTAAAGGAACCTGGTCCCTGGCATCCAGGGCAGCCTGCTAATCTTTCATGTCCTACTTCTGGGTCTCTTTTATGTAAGAGGAAAATATATTTCCATTATATTTCATCCAAACCATTACTGTTTGTTTTCTGTCTCACACAGCTGAACTGAATTCTAACCAATAAACAAAAGAAATGAGAATCCTTTTTGTTGGCAGTGGTAGGGCAAGGACTGTAATAAAAGTAGGGCTTCCCTGTGTTGGCAAAAATGGAAGACAGACATGCAAGGAAGTAGGAGAGTTCTCTGAATTGGCAGAACTAGTAGTAGAAGAAAGATTGATTCCTGGATAAACAGACATGATGAAGGAAGAAATAGAAGAAACAAAGACATCCCTGTAGTGACGGCTGTGGAGAGTGGGGTCACAGAAGATGTTTTGGGGCTTACTAGATTGGACTATGTAAAGAAAGATATCATGGCTAGCCAGATGAGATGACTCGATCAACTAAGGATGGGGAGAGTCTCAAGGTAAAAAGAGGAATTATTCCTGAAAGTTCTATCCATTTTCAAGAACAAACTAAAATCCTTGCCCATCTCCCTTCATGGCCAGAGGTGTCCCTGTTAATTCTTGTACCTGTTGACTGCCCACAGCACCTCCTGCTGACCCACATAGCCAGTTGGTCCTCAGGAGATCAATTTGGACTGACTGTGGGGGCACCTAGCCAAGCTTTTCTCCTCATGTGGTCCTCAGACCACCCTCATGCAACTGTCCTGATGACCTGCTAAAAATGCAGACTAAGGACTCCACCCAATACCAAATGGATCACCCACTCTAAGTGGTCCCAGTGATCCTGACATAAACTCAAGTCCACCATTTTACACATGGGAAAACTGAGGCCCAAACAAAAAGTATGACTCTCCAGAGGTCTCACTGCCAATCAGCAAAGCACTGGATGAGAACCCAGGAATCAGGACCTCCAGTAGACCACGATTTACTCCAATGCCCTGTGGATCTCCCAACACCTAAAAACTCTCTGAGATGAAAACACAATCTTTATGGTCTCCAACCTTCATAACCCCAGGACAAACTGCACGATGAGGACAAAGGTGTCAGCACATCTCCCCAAGGTACTTAACGGCCGCAGAGCCCCAGCCTCTTTCTGCAGCACCTTATTTGCAGGCACAAGGCCTACACGCACTAGGACTCCATGCAGACTTGCAGAGTCATCAGACTGGACATTCAACTGAACCTTCCCTGATCCAGGGTCTGGAGAAGCACATCAGGGGTTCCAGGAGCAGGACACTCTCCTTGGATTCCTATGCATCTCAATTCTGGACCTACCTGCCCTTCTTCCCATCACCCCAGGCCTAGGGAGTGAGGAGGAGGGTACTGACATAAATGGCTACATCCTCTTCCTGGCCCAGATTTTTTAGCATCTTTGGAAACTCCACTTCCCCTTCCCTCTCCTGCTGGCTGACTTTCTGTAGTGTCTCTCCAACCCTACCCCACCCCCCAAAAGAATATAGTTCTGACTGGCTTCAGAAGTCTCTACAACCCATCTTCCCCTTAACTCCCACGGATTTCTCACAGGAACTGCACAGCTCATGCCACACCCAAGCTGGCAGGAACTGCCCTTGTCCTTGCTCTCCACTCCAGCCCCTGCACACTCATCTTGGCACCTTTTCTGGCTACATCCACTTACCAAGACCCAGATGAATATAGGGTCTGCCTCCCTGCAAGATTCCAGCCCACCCTCGGTATCCTATACTTGACTCCAGCAGCAGGTCCAGCCTAAGGTCAGCCCTGACCTTTCTGAGGCAGTCTCTGCTGGGCCAGCTCCTAGAACATGTCCTGTCCTTTCACCTAAGGTATCTAAGATACTACTACTTCATAACCCTGGGCTGTACTCTGTCCCTGCCCTATCTCCATGGTACACATCTAGGGACTCTTGATTAGAGAAGTCAGGTGAGGCTGTGTGCAGCAAAGCCAGTTTGGGAAAGTGAGATGGAGGCAAGCCCCCATCACTACAGGCCCCAAATCCCTACAGCCTCAGGCCCCGGACAGGCCTCTGCTCATTTATTCAGTTGGTTTTCATCATTCTAATAATTAATAATTACCAGGCTGGGAAACCTGCCTCAGATCCCTTTCTCCTGCAGCTACACAGACTGTCCATTTTTCTGTCCCTACCCCACCCACAGCCCTTATACCAGCTCTTCAGGGAGCTGGACTGGGGAAGTGATCTGACCACTAGGAGAGCCCTCAACCAATGGGGTCAGGTCGCTGAAGACCGGAGGCTGGGAACCTTGGTGTTCATGCAGGGGATTTGAGATGCTGAAGAATGGAACGCGGAAAGCCGGAAACCACCGGAAGAGGTGACAAGGGAATAACCTCCGCATCGCCCCTACCCCCATCCCACTCTCCGAGACCGGAGTGGCTGCCTTCTGCGCCACCTGGCGGCTGCAGCCCGCGCACAGCGTCCAGGCTCCGTGGGGCTCCAAGGCCTGGGGAGGCCGGTTCCGCGCCGGGGGATGCCCAGCTTGGAGGGCCAGGACTGCGCGGCCCAGGGAGAGCCACGCCTCTGGATTCGGGCGGACCCCACAATCCACGCAACACCCAGCACTCGGTGCCCTCGCGGCGGTAGACGCAGGACGCAGGAAGAGCGGTGCGCCGGCGGCCCAGGGCGCGTGAGCGCGCGCGCCTGCCCGCCCCGCGCCGCCGCGCCCCGGTAGGTCCTCCACACAGCGAGCCGGCGGCTCGCGAGCCCGACGCCGGGAGGAGGGGGCCGCTTGGCGCCGCGCACTTGTGCGGGCGGCACCTCCCCCTCGTCCGCCTTCACCTCGGGCGTGAGACGCCGCAGCGGGCGCGCGTTTCCCTGGGCAAGCCCATGCAGGGCGGGATGTAGGGGTCCAGGCGGCCCCGGCCGCTCCGAATTGGCTGGGGGCGCCGGGGCTAGGCCGCACCCAACCTGCTGGCCGCGGCGGCCAATGAGAGCCTGGCCTGGTGATGTCATGCCCCGACCGGACCCTGGTGACGAAGTCCGAGGTCACCCATCAGGGAACCAGCGCAAACCCACCCGCGAGGGTTCCAGAAGTTTTCAGCGAGGCGGCGGAGTGAGGCCTGGCACCGCAGCCTGGCGCGTACCATCACCTTGGCTTTCCCTCTGGGGCGCCTCGGAGTCGTTCCTCCCCCCTCCCCCCCGCACCACCACCGCCACACCGTCTCCTTCCTCCTTGGCGGCCCCCTTCATTTTCACTCGTGATCTCATGTTCACATCTTCATTCCCACAGGTGTGCCCTCGTCCCCAAGACTGTACACCAGCGCCACCCGGACCTCTGATGGGGTCCTCAGCCACACTTTTGCGTGCTGGTCCCCCAATGCCAACCCTGCGGTTTCGTAGCCGAGGATGCTCATTTACTCGGCCAGCGGCCAGCCCGAACGAGGCTGCCGCCGTATCCAAGTGTGTCCGTCCGTCTGTGAACGTCGGCCCCTGTGTTTGTGGCAGTCGTTGCATGAGACCGTCCATCGGCGTGTGTCTGTCTGCGCGGGAGCCTCTCTGTCTGCTGTGGGTGTCTGCTCCGCCGCCGCGAGTCTTTCGGTCGTGTCTGTCCGTCTGCCGGCGTCTGTCACTGGCGTCCGTCTGAGCCCCGCGTTCTCTGGGTCTCGGTTCCGCGGGAGGGAGAAGGAGAGGAGGTGGCAGCCCGGGTCGGCGGGGAGGGGCGGGGGCGGAGACAGTGGGCGGAGGCGGGGGCTCCGTGCGGCCCGGAGGGGGTGTGTGCGGGGGGCCGGAGGCGGCGGCTGTCAGAGTCAGCTCAGCCTGCGCGGGGGAACGTCCGCCGCCTCCAGCTCCCGGCGCGGCCCGGCCCGGCTCGGCCGCCTCAGGTGAGTCTCCCGCCCTGCCCAGGACCCTCCCTCAGTCCGCAGCCCATTCCGCGTCCGGGGGAAGGTGAGCTCCCGGAGGGATCCAGACCCCAAAACCGGACGCTTACTGTGCCCCCGGACCTGTCTAACGACGCCCCCGCCGCCCCACGCTCATCTTTAACTCTTCCTTCGCCGCCGCAGACTTACGGTCGCCCTCACGGGAGCCGGCACCCCGCAGGGCTGGCCTTCACCTCTGCTCTCCATTCCCAGTGGGGACTCCAGAGCGCCCCTTCCCCTGCTCGTTTCCAAGTCTGGGGCCACTGGAAGACGCCCCCTGCTTGGGGCGGAACCCTGGCTGCGCAGGTTCCTGGTCCCTGGCTGGGCCTACTCTGATCCCGCAACCCCAGCGCCCCTGCGCAGCGTCCAGCCAAATCCCCCTCCCAGGCCCAGGCGTCCCCCTCCCGCGGGGACTCCGTCTCTATTTTGAGGGTAGGGGAGGCTCAGCGGAAGCTCCGAGTTATAATTAGCCCCACTAGGATTTCCTAATTAATCTCAGCACTACCACCACCCCAGCTCAGGGAGCCAGAGGCTGGGTGAGGGGTGACCGCCGCGAGAGGAGGGAGTTCCGACCCGGGGAATTTTGATCCCTTGGCTGGAGATGCCGGAACCGCAGCAGCTGCTGCCTCAAAATAGCGCCCCCCGCCCCTGAAGCCGGGGATCTCCGGAACTCCGAGAACACAGGCGTCCTAGCTCACCCTTCAGACCCCTCTTCAAGGCCTGCGAGCCCCCAAACCCCCGCCCCAGGTTCCCAGCTTCTGGATTCGGGGCGGGGAACGCCGTCCTTTTCTTGGTTTCTACTGCCCCCCACTGGCGGCATCGTGCGCAACAGCATCGGACGGATTGGGGTCGAGTCCTGGGGTCCAGGGCTGGTGAGCCTGTTCGCTGAAGCTAGGCGATGGGGTGCGCAGCTAACGGTCACACCCGATGCCAGCGCGCTGTACCAGATAGTGGATGAGCCGGCCTAGGCAAGGCAGTGTGTGGAGGAGGATTTGG
The DNA here is from genome assembly GCA_030015415.1 of Cynopterus sphinx. Lineage (NCBI taxonomy): Eukaryota > Metazoa > Chordata > Mammalia > Chiroptera > Pteropodidae > Cynopterus > Cynopterus sphinx. The sequence goes on along the minus strand of CM057379.1, from coordinate 80,401,893 downwards.
GGTGCCCCGGGACCTGTGCCTCCCACACCCTGAATGCCCAACCCACCCACCACCCCCAGAACCCCGGTCCTGGCCAAAGCGGGAGAGGCTACGTGCGCCTTTACGCCACCACACCGGCGGGTTGGTGCCTCCTGTCAGCGAGGGCCCCACCCCTGTCGGGTGGCCTGTAAGTGAACTGCGGCCTCTGGAGCCTGTGCCCGCACTGCTCTCACTGGGCCTAGCCCAGTCCACCCAGCTGAGGGAAAGAGGTGAGGGCGGTGGGCCCTCTGCGGGACAGGGGAGGGTATTGCTTGGCAGGTCTCATCTCCGTTCCCTACATTTGTCTGTCTGGGTGTATATGTGTCTGTTCTCTGTCCTCTTGTTTGCCTGCGTCCTTTTTCTCTCCATTTCTCTCCTCCTCTCTGCTAACCTGCCCCGCCTCCTCTGCAGCTCAGCGATAACCCCTGGGCAAGAACGCTACCTAATCTCCTCCCTCCTGGCAGCCTCAGGCCTTCACCCTCTGCCTTTTTTCTCCCAGCAGCTGCCTGCTTGCCCTGGCAGCCATGAGGCCCCCGTGGTGTCTTCTGCACACTCTCTTCCCGACGTCCCCACTCCTTCTCCTCCTCCTCTTCCTCCTGGGAGGAAGGGCGGAGCGCCTAGAGGACCCAGAGCTGCTAGTGACGGTGCGTGGGGGCCGGCTGCGCGGCATTCGCCTAACAGCCCCTGGGGGCCCTGTCTCTGCTTTTCTGGGCATCCCCTTCGCAGAGCCACCTGTGGGCCCCCGTCGCTTTCTGCCGCCAGAGCCCAAGCAGCCCTGGCCAGGGGTGCTGGATGCCACCACCTTCCAAAGTGTCTGCTACCAATACGTGGACACCTTGTACCCTGGCTTTGAGGGCATCGAGATGTGGAACCCCAACCGTGAGCTGAGTGAGGACTGCCTCTACCTCAACGTGTGGACACCCTACCCTCGGCCTACATCTCCCACCCCTGTCCTTGTCTGGATCTATGGGGGTGGCTTCTACAGTGGGGCCTCTTCCTTGGACGTTTACGATGGCCGCTTCCTGGCCCAGGCAGAGGGGACTGTGCTGGTATCCATGAACTACCGGGTGGGAGCCTTTGGCTTCCTGGCCCTACCAGGGAGCCGGGAGGCCCCAGGCAATGTAGGTCTCCTGGATCAGAGGCTGGCCTTGCAGTGGGTGCAGGAGAATGTGGCAGCCTTTGGGGGGGACCCAATGTCAGTGACTCTGTTTGGGGAAAGTGCAGGTGCTGCCTCTGTGGGCATGCACCTGCTATCCCCACCTAGCCGGGGCCTGTTCCACAGGGCTGTGCTTCAGAGTGGTGCACCCAATGGCCCCTGGGCCACGGTGGGCATGGGAGAGGCCCGCCGCAGGGCCACACTACTGGCCCGCCTCGTAGGCTGTCCCCCAGGTGGGGCTGGTAGCAATGATACAGAGTTAGTTGCCTGCCTGCGGACACGGCCAGCTCAGGACCTGGTGGACCACGAGTGGCACGTGCTGCCTCAGGAAAGCGTCTTCCGCTTCTCTTTCGTGCCCGTGGTGGATGGAGATTTCCTCAGTGACACTCCTGAGGCCCTCATCAACACTGGAGACTTCCACAGCCTGCAGGTGACTAGTGGCTGGAGGGGGTGGAGCTGGTTCTTTTAGGCCTGTTCTCCCACCTGCCCTCTCCCTGGGGACCCAGGCATGAGGGCTCCTCAAGACCCACTCCAAAAGGCCCCAGGCTTCATTTCCCTGAGGGCTTGATCCCAGGGTGGCCAGTGGGACAGAGAGGAAAGGAAATGTGGGTATATTTTCTCCTTTCTATCCCTTCCCAAATCTCGTACTCTCTTCCTCTGTGGTTCTGCGTCTGTAACTGTTCATCTCTCTGGTTCTTTGTCTATCTGTTTCTGTCTACCTGTCTGTCTGTGTCTGCCCCATACCCCCTTCCTCCATCCTGTCCCCCCAGGTGCTGGTGGGTGTGGTGAAGGATGAGGGCTCCTATTTTCTGGTTTACGGGGCCCCAGGCTTCAGCAAAGACAACGAGTCTCTCATCAGCCGGGCCCAGTTCCTGGCCGGGGTGAGGGTCGGGGTCCCCCAGGTGAGTGACCTGGCTGCCGAGGCTGTGGTCCTGCATTACACAGACTGGCTGCACCCTGAGGACCCAGCACGCCTGAGGGAAGCCATGAGTGATGTGGTGGGCGACCACAACGTCGTGTGCCCTGTGGCCCAGCTGGCTGGGCGACTGGCTGCCCAGGGTGCTCGGGTCTATGCCTACATCTTTGAACACCGTGCGTCCACACTCTCCTGGCCCCTCTGGATGGGGGTGCCCCACGGCTACGAGATCGAGTTCATCTTTGGGCTCCCCTTGGAACCCTCGCTAAACTACACCGTCGAAGAGAGAGCCTTTGCCCAGCGACTGATGAGATACTGGGCCAACTTCGCCCGCACAGGGTCAGCAGTGCCAAGGGGAGGACAACCTCTGGGAGCCAGGGAGGCAGGGCGCATACAAACAGAGACAGAGAAAGAGGGAGACAGGGACAGACAGGAAGGGTGAGAGAGGGAAAGTTCACAAAAGAAAGGAGAAAAGGGGGAGAGAGAGTGAATGACAAAGATGGAGAAACGAAGACAGGAGGAAGGAAAGCAGGGTGGCAGATCCTGAAGAGACAAGGATAGCAGGAAAGGGAAGCAAAGAGATGGACAAGGAGAAACAGAAGAGTTAACATAGTAGTTAGGAGCATGAGCTGTAGAGTTGGATCAGTTGGACCACTGGTGATTTTATTAGCTGTGCTGCACGCACATGTGTGCACACAGAGTTAACCTCAAGAAGGGAACAATCTGATATCACTTATCTGTTGTCAGAAGTAAACTTAATGTTTATAGAGATAGCACTGGGCCTGGCTACATAGTAAGGGCTTAGTAAATCATTTTTTTTTTTTTTAATAAGAGAAACAAACGATGAAGCAGGAAAAAAAAAAAAAACAGGGAAAGGGAAAGGACAGATGGAGGGAGGGCAGAAGGAAGGGGAAGACTCCCGACCATGAGGCTAGTGGAGAAGAGAAAAAAGAATTAAGCGGTGGCAGTGCAAGGGAGGGGATGGGGTTCTCCTTGGAGCAAAAAGGGCATGGGGTCTAGAAGCAGCCTGCCTCCTCCTCCTCTCCAGCTCCATCCCCAGCTCCCACAGCGGGGCAGGCTTGCTTGAGGCTGAATCATCCCCTTCCTCCCGCAGGGACCCCAATGACCCCGGGGACCCCAAAGCCCCGAAGTGGCCGCCATACACGGGGGGAGCACAGCAGTATGTGAGCCTGAACCTGCGGCCGCTGGAGGTGAGGCGAGGGCTGCGCGCCCAGGCCTGCGCCTTCTGGAACGGCTTCCTACCCAAATTGCTCAGTGTCACCGGTATGCAGGGGCCAGCGGGCAAGGGGTTCGGCAGAGTGGTGGAGAAATGGGGCAGGGAGAGAAAGAGAAGGGAGTGGAAGCCGTCCGGGTATAACCCCTCTCTTCTCCCCACCAGCCTCGGAGGCTCCCAGCACCTGCCCAGGCCCCGCCCACAGGGAGGCTGCCCCGAGGCCCAGGACTGGCCTCCCCTTACCCCTCCTCCTCCTCCTCTCTGGGCTTCCGCGGCTGTGACCACGGCCTCTTCCCTCTCCGGCCTCAGTGGGCCCCTCCTCTAAAGAGTGGTCGGACCGTGGGGAAGGGCCCCACTCAGGGATCTCCGACCCAGCGCCCTGCCCCTTCTCAAACCGAGAGACTCAAACTGGACAGAGCGTAGGGAAGGCTGACCTACGAGCCATCACAGGGACCCATGCGCCTTTGTTGTTTAAATGGAAATGAAAGAGCCAATTTTCTTTATATATATATATGTGTATATATATATATGTATGTGTGTGTGTGTGTGTATGTGTGTGTGTGTATGTGTATGTGTATATATATATATATAAAATTATTCCTTGGAGCCTGAGCCTGGTGTTGGGAGTAGAGGGAAGGACCGGGCTAGATAACATCTCCTAGTGGGGCTATAACTGTCAACCATTTCTGTCTCTTCTCTTTTCCTCATCAACCAACGGATGCTCCCCCTTCTGATCCTTTCTATCCCCATGTCTTCCGGTCATTTTCTCCCCCTCCCTCCTCCTTGCCGCCATCCTTGCTCGACCCGCCTCTACCCTCATCCTCCCTCTGGTCTTTCGTCTTCCGCACGTTCTCCTGATCCTTTCCACCATCCCACGTGCCCCCCTTTCTCCTTGCGTCCTTCTGCACTCGCGCCCCCCACCATGTCCGTTCCCCAACCTTCCCCATGTCCACCCCCACCCACTTGCCGGGCGCCCTGGCCGCAGACACGCTGGACGAGGCGGAGCGCCAGTGGAAGGCCGAGTTCCACCGCTGGAGCTCCTACATGGTGCACTGGAAGAACCAGTTTGACCATTACAGCAAGCAGGACCGCTGCTCAGACCTGTGACCCAGGAGAGACCCCCACGTCCCGCCGCCCTACCCACCCCTCCAGGCCCGCTAGCTGTATATACTATTTATCTAAGGGCTGGGATATAACCGGAGCCCTAGACCCTGCCCAACCCCGACTTTGCCCGGGGGCTCCGGGTCCTCTGCATGTCTCGGCTGAGCCCCCTCCCCCCACCAATCCCCCGCGGTGCCTTCGCCCCTCTGGGCTGCCAATAAACTGTTATGGCCACAGGCGTGTGCGCGACTGGGAAGCGGGGGGTGGGCAGAATGCCAAACCACTGGAGCTGAGCGGTCGCCGGGGTGGACGCTTGACCCCGCCGACCAGCAGTCGCAAAAACTGGCCGCGGGGCGCCGGCCGCAGCAAGGCCGACCTCGCGCCTGCGCAGTGAAAAGGGCGGTGGCGGGGCGGCGGGGCGGCGGGGCATTGTGGGAACCCCGCGGCCGCCCCGCGCTTTCCGCCGCCGCGGGGTTCCCAGCGAGCAGCACCCGGGACCTGCGCGCCGGTCCTGCCCGCAGCTAACCCAAGATCTGAGCCGAGAGTAAGCGCTGGAATCCGCCCCGCGGCCCCAGGACGCAGCATCGGCCGGCTTCGGCAACCTCTGCCCTCGCCGACCGCCCTGGAGCCGCTGAAGGACGTCCACCGGGGCCTCGCCCCACCCAGACGCGGCCCCGCGCGCCTGGCGTCCGTATCGGGTCACTATCTCTACTATCACTACGGCTGCGACGGTTTGGACGATCGGGGCTGGGGCTGCGGATACCGCACTCTGCAGACGCTGTGCTCGTGGCCAGAGGGCCGGCCCGACAGCGTGCCCAGCCTGGCCGCCATACAGGCGGCACTGGAGGACATGGGCGACAAACCCCCCGGGTTCCGGGGTTCCCGGAATTGGATCGGCTGTGTGGAGGCCAGCCTCTGCCTGGACCACTTCGGAGGACCCCAGGGGCGCCTATGCCACGTGCCCCGTGGAGTGGGGATTCAGGGAGAACTGGAGATGCTTTACTCCCACTTCACAGGGGGTGGGGGGCCTGTAATGGTTGGGGGGGATGTGGATGCCCAGTCTAAGGCCTTGCTGGGAGTCTGCTTGGGGCCAGGCACTGAAGCCCACGCCTTGGTACTGGACCCTCACTACTGGGGTGCTCCGAAAAACCCCAGTGAACTACAGGTCACTGGTTGGGTGGGCTGGCAAGAGGTAAGCACAGCCTTTGACCCCAATTCCTTCTACAACCTGTGTTTGACCAGCCATAATTCTGAAAAGAAGCTGTACACCCTGGACTGAGGCAAGTCTCAGAATGGAAACTGTTTCCAGCACCCCTGACCCCCAACCCCCACTACCCACTCTCAAAGGCAGAGGGTTAGCTGTATGTCAGACCCTCCAGAAATTCCCTGCAGAACCTGGGGCCTTTGGCATCAAAATGGCAAGCCCAGCTAACCACTGCCCAGCCAATGTTTGGGAGGCTCTTGGGAAATACATATACTATATATTCAGTCAGGAATCGCTGTGGAAGTACTTTTATTGGCAGTAGGGCTGGACATACAAAAAAATTCTCAGCTGGATAAGACAAGGCAGTCACAAGTATACAGGTAACAAGAGTGAGGAAAAGTAGATGGCTCAAAAGAAATCCACATCATCTGGAGCATCCAGGTCACGGTATTCCACAATAGCCCGTGGGTCTCCACGGACCATCCTATGAGATAAGAAAGAGGTAAGATGGAATGAGAGTTGGTCCTAGTTTGAAAAGGGCAAGAAAGTTTGGACAACTTAGCTTATTCTCACCTGTTGCGAGGTTTCCCAGGATAACCTCCCTGGCCTCGGAAGGCATCATAGTTCCCTCGGCCAGCACCATAGGGTGCATGGGGATATGGAGGCCCTCCCGTGGGGACTGCAGGACGGACAGCACCAGCTACAAAAAAGATCAGTGTTGAGCTGAAAATCTATAACCTCAACTATATCTTACCTGTTTTCTCCCAGCCCCTCACAAACACCAAGCCCTTTTTCAAGTCCCTCCTATACTTACCTCCATAGCCCAAGATGGGGGGCCGGGGCTGACCATAGGGCATCAGACCCTGGGGAGTCTGGTGTGGGTAGGGGAGTCCTGGGGTCAGGCCTGGGGGGAGTACAACACAGACAGGGACATGAATTACTGCGGGGGGGGGGGTGAGCAGGGGGCTGGCTCTTGGAAATATGGCCTGAGGGGCAGAAACTTTTCAGGGGACAATAGTATACAGAACCGGAAACCCCTGAAAAATTGAGAGGTATTGTGACAGACCATCATAGATCGTATCTTACTCTGAGCTGGGCCAGGTGGCTGAGCTGGCTTGATTTCAGGCAGAGCTGGACGTTTGGCATCAGTGAGAAAGTTATTAAAAAATGCCACCTCCTTCTTCACTTCCTCAATTTTCTCTGCATGCTTATTGAAAATATGTTTGCGTACAAACTCAGGACCCTGGGTGAAAAAAAGAAGATCAGAACAGAGCAGGCAGTTCCTTAAGACCCCAATCACCTTCCCCTCCCACTTAATCTGAGTGAGCAGTTTCTTCCCAGGCCTTGAGGCAGATTCCTGGCTCATCCCCTCTTCCCACCTATCTCAGACACAACTCTAATATCCCACACCTTGAATTTCTTGCCACTGAGAGGGCAAAGCCACTTATCCTTGCCCAGTTCCTGGGTGTTAGAGGTGACAAACTTTTCCACTTCCTGCTCAGGGTCTTTGCGACCCATCTTCTGGGCCTCTTCCTCGGAAAGAGATTCCCGCACACTCAGCAGCGGAGTAAGCTTTTCCTCAAACGTCTTCTGCCACTCTAGTACTGTGGTTTATGAAGAGATGGCAGATTGGAGAAGGGAGTGAGAAAGGAGAATGTCATAGAAGGTGACAAAGCACTGCTCCAGAGAAGAAATAAAACCAGAGGCAGCTAGGGAGAAAGGAGAATCAAAGAGGACTCAGGCAGGGGAACTCACCTTCTCCATGACTGATGCGGTTAGGCGGCATGGGCCCCCGAACATGAATGATGCCACAACGGTTGGGCATTTCATCTTCATTGGGGTACTCGCATGTGTTATAATAATCCATGGAATGCACGATGCGCAAATAGAGAAGGAGTTTGTCCAAAACCTAAGAGAAATGAGAAGCCATGGGTTCACCACACTCTTGCCTCTTTAATGCCCCAAGCCAGGTTCTTGTTCATCCCACACTCTGCTCTGGCACCTTGATCAGCTTCTCATCCCGTTCCACGTTGATCTCCGCCGGGTTCCCTTCCTTAGGAGGTTCCTCAGGTGGGGCCCCCCCACTACTCCCCAGCAACTCCTCCTCCTCAGCACTCACTTCCTCTATCAGGTAGTCAGTTATATTCTTCAAGATTGGGTTCTGAGAGGGCAGACTCTGGTTGGGAGAGGAGAGACAAGTGAGGCAGAGAAAGCCCCTTGGAGTAGGTAGCCCAGGAACTGCTTTTGAAAAGGCAAGGTGAGGGGCAAAGAATTCAGTTTACTTAGCCTGTTATTACTACCTCAGGATTTGTCTTTATGTTTGCATCTGTTCTACCCTAACCCACAAGTAATAACATCAATTTGTTCTGCTGGAAGCTGGAGGTGCTGCAAGGGGTCAGTGCTACAGATCATGTAAGACCAGATATGCCCACAGCAAAAAAGGGGGTATCAGCAGCTTTTGAAAAAGTTCTATTCAGAGTCACTAACTGTTGGCAGAGGAGGTGTCCCTGGCTCAGAGGCCCAGAGCTGGGTCCTATCATCCAGCGTATGGATCAGCTTGGCTGCCAGCTTGATGTCATTGCGCACTATCTGCTTGTGCTGGGTAATGCCGTTGATGTTGCGGACACGACGGGTCAGGTCTCTGTTCACACCAGGACTCAGCTCACACTCCCGGAGCTGGAAGGAACAGAAAGCTTACCAACACTTGCCCAAGAAGCAGCAACTCAAAGAATGGCCCTACTGTGAGCACCAGTGATTAGGCTGTGAGTTCCCTGAGGACATGGACCAGGTATGTTCACCATTAACAGTCCCAGGGCCTATCCCAGAGACAACAGTACACAATTAAAGTGAGCAGACTGCATGGATGAAATAGGGAGCAGAATGAATGAAGCAATCAATGAACAAAGGGATGAGAGGTTGTTTTGAGGAAGGAGAGCCATATATTCTCTCCCTTAAAACAGTCCCGCTCCCAGCACTCACTCTGATATTCTGCAGGTTCCAACAGATCTCTTTGATGTTAACACTGCGGTCAAATGTCACCCAGCCACGACGGAAAAACCTAAACAAGAAAAAATGTCACCATAATTCTGGGGTAGAAGTGATGTTGGCCATTAACCTTCCCCAGCACCTTTTCTCCAGCGTATCCAGGGTCACACTTCTCTCCATTCCTCACCTCCTCTCAGGCTGGGGCTCTGATAGTGCCACACGCATAAAACCTGGATATCTTTTACAAAGCTGGAAAAACAGAGAAAGAGAAACCCCATTTAGTGATTCAAGGATTCACTTCCTTCTTCAGTCCTTTAGTCTTTACTTGGACAAGGAAAAACTAACGAAGAGCTTAAGAGTAACAGCATTTGAAAACAAATGGTGCAACCAGAACCAGCCCTTGAAAGCCATGGGCCCATGGGAAGGAGGCCTCTCTAATCAGAGAAATAGAAATGTATGTCAGAAGCAGTGCCAGATTATCTTCTCCCCACCTCACACCTCCACCCCTTTAAGGATGAAGCCTGGGTGCCATCTCTGCCCACAATGCCATTTTTCCTCACTCACAGAAATTATCTCAGCCCGGGAGATGTTGGGTGCAATGTTGCGCATGAAGAGAGAGCAAGTCTTATGCAGGGGCCGGGGTTTACATTCCAGCCCAGGAGTGTCCTTGGGCTTCTCCCTTTCTTCTTCCTTGGGCTTCTCCTTTTCCTTGAGTGCTGCTTCTACACAGGAAGTAGTGGGAGTTGATGAATGTTATAGATTTTGGAAGGGAGGATAGAGAAACTGTCAGCCTCCCATCCCACCTCTTTCCCAAAAGGCCATTCTCTCATTTCACCAACCTCTCACCTACCCTCCCCTCCCCATCCAGCAGGAACAGAATGGTCTGAAAGCAAAAAATAAAACCTACCAGCCTCCTCCTTCTCTTCTTCAGCTTGGCCACTCTCAGATTCTGACTCTGACTCAGACACACTGCCTTCATCAAAGCTGTCGTCACCACTATGCTTCCTATTCCTCTTCTTGCTACTCTGTGGGAGCCATGGCAAGAGGAAGTAAGTCAGATAACCAGGACCCCAGCCATTGACAATGACCCCATGTAAGAGATTCCCTACCTTTTTGGCTTCTTTCTCAGAATCATCTTTCTTCTCTTCCTTGTCCACATCACCCTCAGACTTCTTAGTTTTGTCATCACTAGAACTGTCATTTTCAGCCTACAGACAGAGGCAGTCACTGGGATGTCTATTTCCTCACCAACCTTTACAGAGGGACCCTCCGACCCTCTACAGCTGAGCCCATAAGTTCACCCCTCCCCCCTTTCCAATACACAACTCTCTAGTTTCAGCTATGAATCCCACCACCACCAAAACAGCCCCATCCTCCTCCCCAGCACTCAGACCTGTTTGCCATCTTCCTTCTTGTCTTCTTTCTCATTGGCCTTGCGCTCCCCATCCACCGGGCCTGGTCCAATCCGGCCTTCCTCTTTCTTGCTGGGCTCTCCGGGCTTTCCTGGCTGTTCCTCTTCCTCCTCTTGCTCCAGAATGCGTAGATCATTCTCTGTACCTCCTTCCATCTTAATTACAGCTACCAAATAAGGGAGCAGAGATCACAATCCTGGGGCCCTGGCCTTCAGCCTCTGGCTTTTGTATCAACCTACTTCTACTTCTCAACAAAGACCTTGGTCACCAGACATCCACTGCCCCCCTTGCCAGCCCCCTCCCCACCAAGTCCACATACCTGCATCCAGCATTTTAACAATGGCATCAGCTTTGTCTATATCTAGAAGAAGATTATCAAACCAGCCACTCTCCATGAGAGAAAGAAATACTCTGAGTCGGTTTTGCAGGGCGCCCCGAGCCTCCTGCCGACGCTTCCCCACCTCATCTGGGTGGTACTTAGACCGAAACCTATAAAAGAAATGTGGAGGGAAGAGACAAAATAGTCACTGAAGGCCAGGACTGAGACATGGGGCGGGGCCCAGGAAAATCAGGGCTTAGCCCCCATCCTCTCACACCCACAAAAGATCATAAAAGCAGAAGAATTTGGGAGAGGGATACACTAGAACCACCCAAACCCACAGAGGAACCAGTTTATTGTCTGATTAGATTAGGGGAAGAGCCAGGAACTAAGAGCCCTGGATTTGTGAAGAATAATGACAACGGGTGTGGGGAGACAGGGTTGAAGAGGCAAACTGATTGCCCTAAATCTCTGGGAATCACTAACTTAAAGTGTAATTTCCCGAAGCTTCTTAGAGGAAGGCTAAGGAAACAGTAGGCCCAATAAAACCTCCCTCTCCTTGCCAACCCCAAACTAGAGTCATTAAAAGGACTGCTCCCACCAACTCCCTCCATAGATGAAAGACAGAAGGAAACCTGAAATGCACCAGATAGGAAAAGCCAAAAAGGGCAGGATACCTTTCTTCCCACCATGGGAAGATAAGCAGATGGTGAACAGACAGGGAAAGACCAAAGGGAAAACTTGAAGTCCCTTATAACCTCACATACTGCCCACAGGAAGAGCAAGAGTAGAGGGGTGGAGGATTAGGGTGGAGCATGAAAAAAAACATTTAAAATAGGACCTTGGGGGAAGGGGGGGCAGGAAATTAGAAATGAGAAAAGGTATGAGAAAGTCCCAGGTCGAAAACAAAGGGAAAAACTGAAGACCAGACAGAGCAACTGGGGGAGAACGGGGAACACAGGGGACCAACGGGAAGTGTTAGGAAACAACAACAAAAACAGGGAGAGAAAAGTACATGAAAGTGAGATAAAGAAAAAAGGGACAGCAAAAGACAGAACAGAACCACAAGTTGAGCGTAAGAGAAAAGGAAAGCCGCAGGCATCACCTCCAGGATCTTTACCTTGGCCGCTTGGTCAAACAGAGCTCAAGATTTAACTAGCGCGCCCAGGGCCCATGCTGGCAGGTGGGCCACCGGCTGGCTCCTGGCTGAGGTGTCCCGGCCCAGATGCCCCACCCCCGCGGGACTCCGCGGTGGGGGCCCTGACTGACTAACTGCCTGAGTAATCACATTCAGCTAAACTGCTGCATTGTGCACAGCAGTGCCCTGCCTGTCTGCCTGGCCGGGGCAGCGCAGCTCAGCCCAGGGGCTCATGTATGGGCTGGGTATGGTGGGGGTGGAGGTGGGTTTGCTCCGAGCTCCGTCGATGAGCGGGTGTAGTTCCCAGTTCTGGCTCTTTTCAAGGAGGAGGAGCAGAAAGAGGGTGAGGAGGAGGAGGAGGAGCAGGAAGGGGGGAAAAGATGGTTGATTAAAATTAAAACATCCATAAAAAGAAAAAAATTAAAATTCTTTTTCTGTCAAACGACCCTGAGATCTTTGCTTTTCTTGACTGAATTCACTCGTTGCTTTTGGGAGGATGCCACAGCCACACAGGGTCCCGGCGATCAGGGATGACAATGACCCAAATCCAGCCAGTGGGAAACAGTCTGTCTGCTGCCCCAAGGGAACAGGTGGCTCTGGCCAAGTGCCTGGAGGTGTTCCACTGACTGAGGACAGTGGGGAAGGGAGATGGGTAGGGGGCCATGGCAGATGCTGAAGTGAGGAGGAGAACCCATCAGCCAGTGCTGTTACACTTCCCATCCCCCACCCCCCAGGAAGTTCTGGATTGGGGAAAATGGGAAAAGGACAGGACCGCAGGTTCCACTGGCGGGGCCAGGGGATACATGCTAGGGAAAAAATAACAGGAAAGTAGGGGTACTCACCACTCCTCATCCTTATGAGCCAGGAAGAAATCCTGCATCTGCTGTCTTCGAAAATCCAGCTTGTAGTCATTATAGCGCTTAACTGCCTCTGTCTCATCCACAGAGTCATCCAACGAAAGGAGAAATTCCTTGAACGTCTTCATCACCGGTGGTGGCACACCCAAGTCAATCTCTGCTATGCTGCCCAGCCTGGGGGGGGGCCCGGTCAGGAAGTCTTGGTTGGGGGAAAAGAGCGTGGGGGGGTGGGGGAGCCAAGGTAGCCAAGAACCCCCTTCCTTTGCCCACATAGACATCACCCCAGGGACCAATTGCTACCACCCCCCACAGGGACTACCTCCGTTCCTGCCAGTCTTCAGCAACCCAATCCATTCCCCAAGCCCACCAACTCCCTTCTCCCAAGAACTGTAGGACCCCAGGTCTTTTACCTGGCCTGGATAGGCAGAACATGATGCTGCATGATGTGGACGTCTGGGTGGCCCCAGGGCTGAGGGGGGCCATAAGTTGGGCCACCACCCCCCCCAGCATAGGGCATCTCATAGCCACTGTGGTATGGGTCAGAGCTGTGCTCATCCCTGAGGATGGGGGACACAAAAGTCAGACAGAGGAGAGAGCCATCTCTCCAGAGCATGAAGGAGGATAGGACAGAGGGAGGGAACATATGGAATGTGGTCTCTCACCCAACAGTTTAAAGGGACAAAAAAAGATGGGTTTATGAACGTTTAAGAAAAGGAAATGACAAAGAAAGTTCTCAGCAGAAGTGAGGGAAGACAAAAAAACTGTTGCCGTCTCACCAGTCTCGCCTCATGCGTTTCTGCGGGGGGCTGAGCTCATGACGGGGAGGAGAGAAGCGCTCTCGTCGATTCCGGTCATAGTCACGATATTCACCCCGACTGCGGCGCTCCCGGCCACGGTCCCACTCTCTGGGAATAAAAACAAGTAATAATAAATAAGACACAGTTGGATATCACAAGATCAAACTCCTGGACAGTCTCTTCCTATCCTATCTGAGACACCAGACTAAAAGCCTAAAATTATAAAACTGCTCTCTAAACAGAAAAAGACCCTTGCCTACTTTCATCACTTCAGCCATTGCCCACAAACTGAGAGCTCTCAACTCTATTTCCTCCAGTCTGGCTTTTTCCGGAGTGCTAGAACAACAATCACAATCCCCTACTAGAAAGTCACTGTCACCTCAAATTCAACATGTCAGAATTCAGTCTATTATTTCCACCACTAAGGGCCCAATTTTGTTTCCCTCCTTCTGTTTTCTATGCTTGGTATACCAGTATAGCACCCTGTGTCCAACTGTGTCACCCTCACCACTACTTTGTTATTGGCTTGTTAATCCTCTGCCTCAAAACCTATCAAAGCTGCCCTCTTCCTTGTCATCCCAATTTGAGAAATTTCTCCTCTGTGTGCAGCACTGGTTCTGCTTACCTGTCTCTGGTCCACCCCTTCTACAGTCAAAGTGATATTTCTCAAACACAAATCTGATCATGCCATGCCCTTGCCAGTACAGAACTGCTCAAAATCTTGGTTTTTAGCTGTCGTTCCAGCCTCTCCACCAGTCACCAGCCACCCCCGTTCTCACCTTAACAAATTTTTTTTTAAAAATCCTCTGCTCTAACCCAGTGATTTTTCAAACTTTTTGGCCTTACACTCTTAAAAATTATTGAAGATTAAAGACTTTGTTTATGTGAATTACACCTATCAATCTTTGTTTTCAAAATAAAAAGAAATTATGCATTCACTTTGAATGTATATATTAACATAAACTACATATTTTTATGAAAACGGCAATTAAAAAAAATTTAGTCAGAAAAGTAGTACTGTCTTATATGTACAAATCTTTTCAAGGTCCGGCTTAATAGAAACAACTAGATTTTCATATTTGCTTCTATATTCAATTTGTTGTGATAAGTTGTTTGGTTGAAAAATATGAAGAAAATCTGGCCTCACACTGATCCTAAAATGGAAAAAGGAATAACTTAATAGGGCCTTTTCATATAAGTGGGAATATTCTTTGATATCACCTAAAACTACCTCTTGACAAGAGGTAGTTTCTTAAAGGCTGGATGCAATATTGAATCTGAAACCACATTAACCATCACTTTGTACTACATTAACATCCATTGTTCTTCTTGACTCTTTGAAAGGACCTTGACACATTTCAGTACATAACATAAAAATGTTGCATTTATTAATATCCCTATCTCCACAGAAAAGCCTTTAAGTAGTAGGGAGCTGTCAAGTTCAAATTGGTAGATATAAGTTTCCCAAAATTTTAGTTATCACTGGAAAGTCCTACATCTTCATTGGCAACAACAAAACTGACAATTTTCCTTGATGTAACAGGTTCTCTTAGTTTGTTTTCAAGAAAAATGTCTGCCAAATACTCAAGTTTGAATTACCGCTATTTTACAGTCTTTCATTTGGGCGGGGAGGCATTCCCTCACACAAACCCACACACCCACACACACTGTTATTCACCTCACAACTCAATCCCTCAAATGCGCTTCCTGGAGATAATCACTGTACCCCCTACATGCAACAAAAGTGCTTTATGCATACTTCCCATTTGTCGTATGTATTAAAAACATGTATATTCGAGAATTCAATTTAACACAACTTTAATGTTCTACCACTTCAGCAAAGACATTAAGCAAAATTGACTTTTTCTGTTTGGTGTCACTGCCTTGAATTGTGCTAAGGCTCCAGCAGTTTTACCCACAATCACTATAGCACCATCAGTGCAAACATCAATACTTCAAATACAGTTGTAACCTCACACACATCGACCCCAGGGTCTGCGGACATTTTAAAAACCACTACTCTAAAAACCTAGCATATGTGCTCTTTGAATTATATCCACAATTCAGACATGTTCATACCACCTATGGCTGGGGATTTTCTATTCATCTTTCCAAGTTATGCTAAGGGTCACTTTCCTGTAGCTCTCCTAGACAAATCACTCCTCCCTTAAAAGGTCTGTTCCCTCAAAACTTACCATCTTTATGATGACTTCTCATATATACTCACTTACAGCATAAACCCCAAGCTATTTTGACCCCCAGACTTTAAGATCTTTATCCATCTTCAGAATTCAGAACCTTTTTTTTTTTCTTAGAAAATACCAAGGAAAACAAACTGCCAGTCTCCACAGTGAAGAGATAACAGCGACTTACAGACTGAATGATTTACTAAATTCATTTTCAAAACCGTATTGAATAAATGCTCTCAAAGTCACCAAACTTTTTTCTGATGTTTCCAAATTGAGCCAGTAACATCTGCTCACTGATTAGAAATTCGTAACACCCCTTGTATTAAATCTTCCACAGTTCCTCTTAACCTTACCTTAAACTACAGTAGATGTTTCTTAATCGAAACTCCGTATCTACAATTAAGAATATTCTAAAAAACTAATAGTATTTAAATCAAACCTAACCCCATTACTGTCAAACCCAATGATCACTGTCCAAAACACGTTGGTTTTAGGCAAGATACATTACAAAAAATTTATTCATATTTTGCCAGGAAATTGATCTGACCACCTCTCCAATCAAATCAATTCTATATTACGTTAAAACCAACATTTGTGAGGTATAACGTACAACAAAGTGCACCCATTTTACGTAAATTTATAAATATTGTTTGTCCCTACTCAAACTCTTAGCTCTATTGCTTTGATCTTCCACATATTTCAAAAATCTTTGGCCAACAGCAAAGAGGTTAAAATAAACCCCAGGAAACGGTCAAGCATGGGTGATTTCATATGGTTTGCCCTAATAAAATTGCAAGGGAAACGTAACAAAATGAGACGGAGAAGCAAAACTGGGGAAAAGTGTCTTACCGGTCATTCCAATCGTCCCCTCGACGTCTTTCATCTCTTTCCCGCGAACGGTCATAGTCGCTGCGCTCTCTTCTAAACTTGTCCCTGCGCCTTCTATCGTACTCGTCGTCACTGTCACCCATGACGCGGTGTGAAGAGGCCTAGAGCCCGGACAGGGGTGTATTGAACAATAACGAAAAGAGGAAAAGATCGCCCCTCTGGAACTGCACAACCACCTCCTCCCGCAAAGGCCAGCCTTCCGCAGGCTCCGCCATCCCGTGCCCTCTTCCCTAGCAACGGCATGGCCCCGACACGCCGCTCGTCCCCAGGGGTCTCCCGCCCACCCCCGTCAGACCCGGGGACCTTTCCCCCCCACCCCGCCCCAGCCAGAGCTCTGAAGGCCGCTCCCCTCCCCCACCTGGGAGGAGTCGCGGCCGTTAGTCTCGAGCTCCGGCTAGCTGGTTCTCGAGGATACCGAGGCCCGCCCCTTGCCTCCGGCGCGAGATGAAAACGACGCGGAGGATGAGAGAGAAACGAGAGGCTCTAAGCTACGGGGCCGAGACGCGAAGAAGGGGGGACAGCGGAGGCCGGGTGGTCGGCGCGCGCCACTCGCGTCGCGCCTGCGTCACCCGCGGAACGGCTCCTGGGACCACACACCACTCCCCGCGCCGCTCTAACTAGAACGGAACCCAAGAGGGCCGGCGGCACCGGGGGATGCTGGGAGGGGATGGGGCGGGGACCTGGAAGTCTCGCGAGACTTCCGGGACGAGAACTACGCGACCGGGAGAAACCACGGGGGCCGGCCTGGACCACGCGCAGCCGTGAAAGAGCTTCCTCGGGCCTAGGCCAAAGGTCGCACTTTCCCGGAAGTGCCCGGGGCCGAGCCAGTTCGCGTCTAGCTGCTGTGTCCCGCCACTTTTGCTTTCGGCCCTTCGGTCCTCGTCCAGCGTAGCTCTTGCCGCAGGGCTGGGGTTTGGGGAGCGCGGGCGTTTAGCGGGATAGAGCGACCATTTTAAAGCCTTTTCCACCATTTTGTGCTCCCACAGGGCAACCAGCCTTTATCGCTACCTCGGTAAAACGCAACCTGCAAAACCCACTGTTCCTGCTTCTCTTTTCAAAGGCACCTCCCCCCACTTCTTGTAAGCAAAACCGGCAAATCTCAGTGTCATCCCCAACCAGTTCTTTGATGAGGTAGGTTGTAGGCTAAGGCCTTGCTCAACAGGCAGTACCTGGCTTAACCCGTATTAAATGCACCACCACTCCGAGGATAACACCAACTCCTTGTTAGGTGAGTTGACTGTGAAGACTTAGTAGGAAACGCTCCCTCCGTGGAGCACGCTGCAACCTTGGTCCCAAGTGAGAGGAGGAGTGTCATTTTGCCACACTACATAAACATAAAAAGGGTATATACATTCACCCCTTGGGGGCGGGGTACCTTGGTATCCACAGAGGATTGGTTCCAGGATTCCTGGGGATACCAAAATCTTCACATGCTCGAGTCTTTTATATAAAGTGGTGCAGTGTTTGCATGTAAATTACACACATCTTACTATATACTTTAAATCTTTATGTTGCTTGTAATACCTAATACAATGTAAATGCTATGTAAGTAGTTGTTACACTGTACTAAGAAACTAATGACAATGAAAAAGTGTACATGTTGATTACCAAGTACAACCATGTTAGGTCTAACTACATAGTACGTGTTAGCCAAATGTAACTTTTCCTGAAATTTTCTGTCCATTGAATTCAGGACACAGGGGACCAACTGTGGTAGAGTTGCAAAAATTGGACCAGGACTAAGAAGACCAAAGTTCTGCCAGTTGGGAACTATGCAACTTGGGAAGTCACGTCTCAGCTAAAAATGCACAGTCACAATAATTGTGCTTGTGTGGGGCTGCTGTGAGAATCAGATGAGACAACAGACTTGACTTAAGTGTTATGTAAACTCTTGGGAGATTATTATTTCATGATTGGAGGAAGAGAAAACAGCATTTGGTGACAAAGTTGTAAAGGTGGATGTCAGGGAAGGTGGTTGATGAAAAGGGAGAATGCAGCAGATACTTCTGGGAAAACTCAGCAATCAGTGGTGACTGTGGCTGAGAGCTCCTGGATGCGCCAGGCACTGCAGGCCTTGCACAAGATGTGTCCATCCAGCGGATAGCAGCCTTGACACTCACCCTCAGAGGAGAGCAGCAGCCCACACTCCTGTTAGAAAGAAGCAACAACTTTCCATCAGGCCCAGACTCCTGGGTTTTACCATACCTGACATCCCCAGAACTCAAGAATCTCTTTAACCCCTTGCCCAGGCCCCCTAACCTCACACTTGTAACAGCCGATGTGAAAACTGCGATCCAGAGCAACAATTCGCACAGTCTCCTCCTGACCTGGCTCAGGCATGATGGCTCCACCACACACTGAGCAACGTGGGGCAAACTTCCTGGGGTAGAAGGGAACCAAGGAGGTTGTCAAGCCCCAGGGTTGGAGGGGACTAACAGTGGAGCCCAGAGAAGGTGGGATGTAGGAAGGAATGGAAGCAGCCAGAGTTATGGTCTTGGATCTTAGGGAAGAAAATGATGTTAGCAAGAACAAGGCATGGCAAGAGTGAGAAACAGGAGAGGCTGGTACTAAAGATGAGGATAAGAAAGGCCAGACATACTGAGATAAAGTTGGGGACCCAGCCTGACCTGTGGAAGTCCTCAATGCAGTGGATCTGGCTGGTGGCATCCACTGTGAATGGGATGCCGTCAAGGCCACGGTGGCACACCACACAAGTGAAGCAGCTAGGGTGGTAGGCCTTCCCCATAGCCCGCAGGATCCGGTCCAAGATGGGTTGAGAGCATGTGGAACACTTCTCCAAGGTGGCCTGTTGGGAAGGAGGACAGGCATCCTGCCAGCCCACCCATCTGTTTAGGTAACTCATTGCATATGATTTAGTGAAAGGTGCCTTGAACAGCTAAGTGCAAATTCCAGCACTGCAGCTTCCCAGACAAGTTACTTTATAAACTTCAGTTTCCTTCAGACTTAGTAATACCTGCCTCACAGTGTGTTGTGGGAATTTAACATACTCCCTAAACTCTAAAACAAATGCCTCAAATTTGTAAAAGGCTGTTGTCCTTCCAGCAGCCAGCATTTTGCTACCTAATTCCTCCCTTCTTATATATCAGTTTTAGTCCCCTAGCTCTTTGAGACTTGGACATCTAATTCCCATCTCGGATGGAAGCCATCTGCCTCTTCTGTAGACTCTTATCGCCCAGCCCCAACCACTTACCACATAGCAACTTTCACAATATGCCCTCCTATCCACAGCGTAGAAATGTTGGCCCCGAAGCTGAGCCCGGCACGTAGAACACACAAAGCAGCCAACATGAAAGACGCGGTCCAGGGCCACAACCCCAGCTCCATCTCCAACCACATCTTCTCCGCAGCCACCACATCGGCCTGGGGAACAGGGAGAGACAGAGTCAACCTGCATAGGCCAGGAAGCGAAATCCACTGTCCCTCTGATTCCAGCCTCCCACCCTTTCCACCCACCCTGACTCAGCTCACCGAAGTACTCCCCATTGGGTGGGTGGCTCATGTCGTACACCAGCTTCTTGGTCAGCTTCTCAAGCTCCTCCTCAGGAGGCTGGCTCAAGGGAACCTGAGAGGTAAGAATCAAGTATTCGGCTCTACCGCCAGCTCTCGATGCTGTCAAATACCAGAGAATAATAGATAATTCTACACTAAAAGTTCATTGGAGAATGTCTCAGCTCAGGGTCCAGGGCCAGGCCTCAAACTAATGTGCCACTCCAGTCCCCTCCCTCCTACATTTTCTGACCTGCCCCACACCCCCAAGGGGTCCAGAGCTCTGCCACCCCAGACTTCTGACAACCAGGACTTAAACACCACTCCCTACACCACCCAATTAGGGTCCAGTTGTCTGAGGACCCCAAATCCCAGTACCCAGGACTTACCTGGGACCCATACCCGCCTCCTCTTCCTCCTGCAGGGCTGCAGACCCCAGCAGTCTCCACTTTACCCCCAGGCCCTGGCTCTCGGTGGCTCCTATAGCCAGCCCCCCAGACTTCACCTCGGCCTGGGAGAGGAAAGGGGCCCAAAAGGGGCCCAGAGGCCTGAGAGGCCCCTAGCCTGGGGGTACCACAGCCTCTCACTGGCTGTGCCACCTTCACTTGGACAGGGAAGGCAGGGCCAGCGGGAGTGCTGGCTGTAGCATAGGAGGCTGGAGTGGGGCCCCCATAGTGGGATGCTGGAAGCAGAGGAGGAACACCCCCTCCATTCCGCTTCAGGGAGCCTGAGCCAGGGCGGTAGGCAAGGGGCTGAGGAGGCTCATAAGCCTGGGGAGAAATACAGATAAAAAAGGAGCACACAGCCCTGTTACAGTACACACACAGCTGTGGAAACCTCCCCCCACCCCATGTGTGAGGCCACCAGGTAAGGACTGGTTTTTGATAAGGGTCCACCCTTGAGTGACTGACAGCCCAGTAAGCTCTAGTGGCCCAGCTTCTGTGTGTGCATCACTTACATAGAGGGGGAGGGTAGGTGGGAGTAGGCTAGGTGGACAAAGAAGGGACTAGGCTGAGCAAAACGGGGCAGGGGAGGATAAAAGCAGGTCAGGAGGGTTACCTGCCGGTCTGGCCGCCGAGGGGTGTGACCACGACCCCCATCCAAATCAGCCAACATGCTGGTCAGGGAATCTATCTCAGCATCCAGACTTCCTGGTCGCAGGCCCCCCCTGTCTGGGAGAAGACCCTGGGAATAGAGCAAATGCAGGGAGAATACAAATCACATGGCCTCATCTCCTGCCCTGGGTGCCCCCCCAATCCCGGTTCTCACCTGAGAGCCCTGGGGTGCTCCATGGCAACCCACCCAGGCTGGCCCCCGATCCTCTGGTCCCCCTGGGGCCTGGTAACACTGCTCGGATGGGAGGGGGCAAAAATTGACCCTGGGGTGGGGCTGGAGTGCTGGGGTGAGGGAAAAGAGTGAAGGTGGGAATGGGGAAGGAGACAAGGGTGACACTTGTGGAGGCCCCCTTCCCCTGCCCCTTGCCGCCCCGCCCCCACACCTGGGATCTGAGAATGAGGCAGGAGGCAGGGAGAGCAGAGAGAGGGTAGGGGCGGCTGGATCCAGCCTGGCTGACAGGAGTAGGCTCCACGGGAGGCAGGAGCAGTGGCCTCCTCCACCACCCTTGGACTACCTTACCCGCTCCGTGGGCTGGCGGCGTCCCCTGGGCGCCTCTGGAGTGAGCTCGCCCCAGAGAGACTCTGGCGGGCTCAGCCTGCTTTGGGGGTAGCCAGGTGGGTCCCGACATGGTCTAGATGGGGGACTCTGGACAGCAGTCAGAATCCCACGGCATCCTAGACCTCAGGCCTTGACCCCTTCTTCCGTCACACACCTCGATTCAGAAAGAAACTCCAGGAAAGAAACTTTTTCTGGCTTTTTTCCCCCTTTCCTCTCCAATTTGGGGGATGGCCACGCCCCCAGTGATGTCACCACATTCCTGGGAGAGGGTCACGTGGCCCCCTAGGCCCTAAAACGAGTTCCTCCCCCAGAGTCGGCCTCCTCCTGCCCAGCAGGGAGGGATTTCCATGGGAGTCCATCTGAGGGGCCAGGAGCAGCCTCCATTTCTCTTTCCCTCAGGCCCGCGCCCCAAGTCCTGCACGTGGCCAGGACTCGCTGTTGCGGCATTCCAGCGCTCCTCTTTCCCCCCATACAGATCTCTCCCTCTTCCTGTCCCACCTTCCCGCCACCCCCCCTCACCACCACCACTACCAACAGTGTTCAGTCAGCCGGTAGTGTTTCAGTCTTTTATTCACGCTTAGTAGTTAGAAAAATAAAACAGAACAAAACATCACAACCTCACGGACCAATGAGTCTGTTGGGCAAAGGGAAGACTGAGGTAGCCTAGAGTCACAAGCGGAGAGACCCAACCCCTGTCAAGGCACCAGTGAAGGGAGAGGCAGGGCTGACTGCCTTCCCTGGGTGGCAGGGACACCTACCCTGCATTAGTGCACCAGGGCTCCTCTCCCAAGGCAGAAATGCCCCAGAGCCCAGGATCTCCTCTTAATGCCTCCACCTGACTGTGTCCCATGTACAAGGTAGGCAGGAGGTGGCCCTTCTCCTCCTCATCCACAAATTAAGGGGGCTGCCAGACCTGGATGCTATACTTCAGGAATGGGGCATCAGAGATCAGTGCAAGTGACAGGAGTGACACCGTGAATGAGCAGCGTGGGACCCAGATCTCGGCTCAGAATCTCTAGCAGCGCCAGGTAGCGGGGGTAGCGAGCAGGATCAGCAGGCGGCCGAGGCAAGTACAGGAAGGTGAGAGCTGTGGTGGGCCCCTCCTCACCATCCCCACCCTCAGGCCCCCCAGGCCCTCCTCTTCTGCCACGCCCCTGCTGTGCCTGAACCAGTGCGTTAGCGCTGCATGCCAGGGCCTCTGCCTCTTCATCACCCCGCCTGCCATTCACAAAGTCCCCTTCTTCCTCCTCAGGCTCTCCAGACCCAGACACATCACCCCACATCACCTCCTGCACCTTGGCCCGGATCCTCAGTTGGCTCAGCAGTGCCCGGAGCCGCCCCTCTGCCGCCCCAGGGGCCTCTCGCGGCCCCAAACACAAGAAGATTCGGAGCCTGGCACTGTGCCAAGCAGGCACCATGCCCAAGATGGTTGCCATCTGCAACAGGAAGAGGCCACAGACATCCACGTAGCCAGGCCCACCTCGGGGCCGCAGCAGGTTGAGGGGCCACACATCCACGTGATGTGGATGAGAAGTGCCCCCAGATCCCCGGCTTAGCCGCTCAGGGGGCAGGGCTCCACAGGCCCTTGCCAGAACCACATTCTTGTTCATCTTGAGGGCATCCGCCACTGTGGCCACGTAGTCCTGGGGACTGAGAGCCCGGGGGCTCCCAGGAGCCCGGGGTGGAGGAAACAAGGTGCTAAGAGCTGGGGACCCGCCCTCCTGGGTGCCCTCAACAGGCTCAGAGAAAGCCGGATCTGTCAGGAAATGGTCCTGGGGTGGTGTATCATCATAGAAACCCAGGACCAAGGTGTTGGGCTTCATGCCACCTGGGGGAAGAGAGGAGGAAATGGGAAAGAATCAACAAGAATCAGACTCAACGACTGAATTTACGCCGTATATGAATCCACTCATACACACTGATGGCAACATCAGCTATATCATAGTTTGCACTCTGCTTGGACTCTTAGGGTAAAGTTATGCATGTTTGCATAATGACTTTTTTTCCCCCAAACACTTATGTATGCATTTATTTATCTCCATGACTAATCTCTGCTGTTTAAATAGGCAAAATTCACCTTAGGATTCTTTTAACTAATGAGCACTTTGGGTGGCAGTAGGATGCAGTCACTCCAGGCTTCTACAGCATACCTTTTTCATGATGAGTCCGATCCAATGTTCAGACTAGAACCCCTGAATAATTAAGGTTATGGCCTTAATATCCAGGGAAACAGCATCCAGATTCTGCTGGGGGAGGATGAGAACTTGGGGCTGGGGCTGTGTAATATTTCTGTAATGATGGCATGTCCAAAGCATGGTCTGTAGAGAATGGACAGCTAACATCTGCATGCTAACCAGGAGCTATGTCCTGTTGAAAGCACTTCATGTTTTAACTTACCTGATTCTTGAAACAACCCTATGAGGTAGAGACTACTTACTCACTCCCTTTTACAGATAAGGAAACTGAGACAGAGCAGTGAAATTACCTGCCCAAAGGTATATACTGGAGCAGCAGGTGAACACAATGCACCTAGCACTAGAGCCCATTCTCTAGACCTCTAAGCTGTGGGTGTATCAACCATGATGCCCCAAATCCCTGCCAACACTCCTGGTTTTTATTTTTGAACAACCAATATAGAATCAAATAATCCACCCCCCTTCCCCTTAAGAAGGCTGACTGTACAGGAAGATCTGAAACCTCTTCTAAGACATTTTCTCGTGACACAAATGGGTTACCAGGAGAAACTACTGTTTAAAGAAAATCTTTTTCCTTTTATTTGAATCATTTTCCACAGAATAAATTTCACAAAAGTAGTGGTCTCTGGAACAGATTTTCCCACAAAAGGTGGGGCTGAGGAGAGACTAGGCCCTCAGATGCTCCAGGGTCTACCTCATATTGCTTAATAATATCCTAAAACACCTCAGCAGGTGT
The DNA here is from genome assembly GCA_030015415.1 of Cynopterus sphinx. Taxonomy (NCBI): domain Eukaryota; kingdom Metazoa; phylum Chordata; class Mammalia; order Chiroptera; family Pteropodidae; genus Cynopterus; species Cynopterus sphinx. The sequence continues at coordinate 80,377,567 of CM057379.1, read as the reverse complement.
GAACTCTAGCTGATCTTGCATATTAGACTAGTCACACCCCCTCCTAAGTATTTTCCAGGGTTCTGATTTACACCAAACAGGGCAATGTCCAAAACTTGATCTTTAGCCATATTCTAAATGGAGAAGGAAACATGTACTCAGAGAGGGGACGGAAGCCTGTCCCAGGATTAAGAAAGAAGGAGGAGGCTAAGCACGAATTTGGAGGGAGCTGGGATACAAGGCCAGAGGCCTCAGGAGTAAGACACAGTCAGAAAGCTGGGAAACTTCCACTCCACCCAAAAACATCGGCCCCATACACCCTTTGCATCTTTGCAGTATCTGGGGCTCTATTACACCACTCCCTATTTCTCTGCCCCTTTCAAGGCCCAAGTGAGATACCATCTAATCACAAAACCTTAGCTAGCCACATGAGTGGTCTTCCTTTCTCTGAACTCGGGTGGTTAAAAACCATCTGCCACAGATTTGATGGGGCAGTCCCCAGCTTCCAATATTCTTCCATTGCCCCCAGATATACAACATGATGTTCAGAGACTGTGCCCCAACATTTGGGTCAGAAAAAGTATGACCTCACCTCTAGTCCTTAAACATCATTGTGTGTTATCTCTGAGCATCACGTCTTATCTGCACTAGACTGTGGGTTCCTTTTGGGGTTTGTAATGTGTGGTTTACTCTCTTGGGTGGTGGTGGGGTTGTAGCGGAGACTGAAAAGGGCCTCAAGAGTGGGCAGAGGCGACCCAGGGAGAAGCAGCTTACCAAGACCTGAGATCCGGAGCAGATGCTGAGCCCCTTGGCGCACAGAGGGAGAAAGGGTGAGGTCCACAAAGGCCTTCACTTGGGCCCGGTCCACAAGGCTCAGCCATGCTCCATATTGCGGCTGCACTGGGTCTGAGGGCAGGCAGTCTGCAGAAGAGGAATGGAGCAAATATCGGCCAAACTCACGTACTTTCTCCTAGAGTCCAAATCCAAAATGAGCAGAAGAAAAAGGTCTGGGCAGGGCTGTGTGCTGGTTGGAAGGGTCATCTGGGAAGAAGCATGAGGCCTCTGGGACACAAAGAACACAGGAGTGTCTGAAACCAAAAGGAAGAGGAGGAATGGAGGGCAACTCACCAAGGTCTCCCAGGGTGACATGACCCAGCACATAGAGGCCCCCCTTCTTGAGCTGGTTGGCCAACCTCAGTAGAGGCAGAGCGCCCCGGGGATTCCCCACCAGGAGCAGCAGCTGGGGCCGCCAGAACTTCACGTGCTCCTTCCGAACATCCAGCCGGAGCAGGTATTTGCGCACCTGGGGACAGAGTAAGGAGGTGGGAAGGAAGGGTCCAAGTAGGCAGCCCCCACTACTCAACACCTCTCAGACAGAAACTCCAACTCTAGCCAAGGGACATGGAGGACTCCTTGTTGGGTAGGTTTTCTCAGACTGCCTCCTCCCTCCCTACTCTCCTCCCTCCTCTGAGCTCCTCTGACCTGGTGGAAAAGCAAGGCCTGGCTGACATAGCCCCAGCTGCTGGGGCCACCTCGAGCAGTAAGCAGGGCAGAGAGCAGGCCCATGAGCAGTAGGGACCCGCCAGCAGCCCCAGGGCTGATGAGGAACATCATGAGCAGGCAGGAGGCCACCCCTAGCAAACAGGTGTGCCAGGAGAACAGGCTGAAGGTGGGGCTGCAAGTGAACAGAGAGAAGGAAGGCCACTCAGGGCCAGCTCTGAACACCAGACCACTCCACTCTATTCCCAGCCTCACCCCTCTTGGTCTGAGTCCTTCCCATTTCTCCCTCTTTTTCTGGGGACACAGGCATCTTATTCTCTCACCGAAAGTTGGGGGCGGAGGCCCACTCCAGGCTCAGGCAGGACAGGTCTACTGCAGCATAGGCCACCAAGTAGAAGACAGTCACCACTGCAGCCAATGTGTTCAGTTTCCCAGCCAGGAGCACCAGCTGGACACATACCAACAGACTGAGTATTGAGCCACCCCCCACCAAATAAATGCCAATGAATTTGTCTTCTCATTCACATCCCCCAGCCCATGCCTAATCCCCTCCTGGTCCAATGAGTGTAACCAGGAGGGGCTTACAGTGAAGAAAAGGGCAGTTTAAAGAGAAAGAACAGCTTACCTGTACTAGGACCCATGAATAGAGCACAGCCCCCCAGGGGTTCCCCCCTCGGGATACAACCTTGGCCGGTGCCAAGATCATTCCTGTACAAACAGAAATGCAGCAGACACATCAGCCTGGGCCAAGCAGAGACTGAGAGACACGGGAGGGTATGCCCAGAGCCGGGCAACAAGGCAGGGGATAACGCACCAAAGAGGTCATCCTGGGCCAGGGCGTGGAGGATGCGGGAAGCACCAATGAGGGAACTCATAGAGGCTGAGAGGGATGTGGCGTAGATACCGATCAATACCAGTGGGGGCCACACACTGATGGCACGAAAGAACCCATAGTCCTCTTGCAATAGGGTCCTACAGGAAGGAAAAGAGAAGGACACTGAAAAAAAAATGTGCAGCTATCCTGGGGTCATCGTGAGAACTGTACTTACAACACTGGGTGAGGTTAAGAGCTAGACATTCTCAACTGACCCCAACCCTAATCTAATCTCAAGAACCACAGTAATAGATCAAGTGTGCCAGGGCATAGACTTGGCATTCATAAGTTATTGTTGCACTATTGTAGACTTAATCATGTGATGGACATTCCCAATAGTCTATGTACAAGGAGCCAACTGTTCATGGAAATTGACTAGAAAGCCATTCCCCACCCCACCCCCAAACCAAGTATTTACAACAGTAACAGGCACATGGCAGATCCTAGTTTTGGGCTGTCTGTCACTACTTAGCCAGCCCTCCCACCAGTAGCAGCAACAGCTCTACCTCTTTCCTATGGAAGAAACAGTCCCCATTTTCCCTGTACCCTAACAACTTGAGTATCTGCCACCAAGCCTGTGCTATGTTTGGTAATCCATGTATCTAAACCTTGCCCCAACAACCCCTTCCACCCCCTAGAGGGCCAGACTCACTCCCTCCCCAGGCACCTGTCACAAGTAAAGCTGGAAAGGAAGAAAAGCAGGATGTAGATGAAGAAGGTATAGGCAACAGCCACAATGGTGCCCAGAGGAATTGCCCGGCTGGGGTCTTTCAGTTCCCCTGGAGGGAGAGGAACAGAGGAAGAGAGGTCAGCCCTCCACCATCCCCTACATCCCTGAGCCCTGAGCACCCAGATAGGGGCACAGGGTGGCAAGCCCCTCACCCCCAAGAGGCAGCAGGTAGGGACTCTCACCTGACATGTTGGCCCCAGCCATGATGCCTGTGCAGCCATTAAAAAGGACGGCAAAGACGCTGGCAAAGGTCATCATGGCCCCTGTGGTGTAGTCCTTGGAGTAGCCAGCTGAGGAGGGATCGTTCCCAGGGAGGAAAGGGTGTCAACTTCCCTCCTAGTGATCCAATTATCTTGGCCTTGCCACCTGTTCCTCACATTCCACAAGACCCCTGCCTCCCTCACCACCCTCAACAAGACCCTATCCCTGAGTCATCTCTGGCCCTGGCTCAGGTCATCACCTCCTCCCTCCAGACCTCATTCATACTCTTTCCTGAGATGCCTTCCCTCCCACTCCTACCTGAATTCCCTAGCCCACCCTGGGCCACCCCCAGCTCTATCTGCTCCTGCCCTCCCCAGCCACATGCTAGTCTTGCTCCTTTTGACACCTCTGTGATTTTTGTCTATTTGAATCACATTCGGTCTATTACACTAACTATTTCCTGAAAGTACATCTTATCTCTCCAACTAAACAAGTTCCTCTAAGGCAAGGACTATGCTGCAGTCACTCTTGTACCCCACTGAGCCAAACACACACTGGCCAATACACGATGGACAGAGCCTAATTGAACTGCTCTGCTCCAGGATCCAGACCTCCTGCCCTTGATTCTCTGACATCTGTTCTCATGTGGAGATTCAAAGGGCCCAGCCTCCACATGTACCTGCCCCTCACCCCGAGAACTTCAGCACCCCTGGGCCCAGCTCACCACCCAAGTTCGCCTTCAAGGTGCTGCTGTTGAAGCCAGTGAAGTGGCCAACCTGGGGCAGCAGGGAGGATCCATTGGAGCCAGGCCGAGGGGTCAAGTGGATGATCCTGGGCCCCACAGCCACAAAGCTGACCAGCACTGAGGCCAGGGAACCAGAGACCAGCAGGAATGTGAGGAAGGAGGCACGGGCATAGAGGCCAGCCCCCAGTGTGCAGACCCCACCCACCAGGCCCAGCAGCAGGGAGCCATAGAGCAGACTCCAGCCGTAGCCCTGGGGCAGGACACGGAGCCCACTGGACCCAGTGGCATCTGCAGAAGAAGGAACAGGGTTAAAAGGCCAGGCCCTGAGGAGGGATACCACCCATGACTCAAAGCAGGAACAAATCCCCTCTTTGGCCCACCTCAGAAAAGCCATCTTCCCTATTCCCCCACTCAACTGTACCCCAGCATCCTAGCCCAGCCTAGTGAGTACTACCAATTTTAGTGTCGACTTTAGGGGTATTAACCTGGCCTCTGTGACTAGATGGTTAAGCTCTCTGTGGGCCAGGACGATCTCTCAGACATCTACATACAGCTAGACACAGCTGTATGTGGCTCAAGAAAGCCAAGTTACTGGGCTTCTTTCCCTCATAATCCCAGAATACCAGACCCTGCAAACCCACAGAGATGTCATGAGCACAGACCAGTCCCGAAGACATCGAGCACGGCTTCCACCAGCCCCAGCAGGGAGACAGCACAGCCACACACATTAGCCAGGTAGAACATGAGGCCAATGCTGCCTCCAACCTCAGGTCCCAGAGTCCGGCTGATCATGACTAAAAGTGGAAGCAGGGGGTGAGGGTTAAGGGAAATGAAACTGAAATGGACCATGAGGAAGAGCCTCAGCATTAAGCACTCTGAAGCTAACCCTACTGGTCTTGTCTCCCTGTACACACCGGGACTGTTCCCAGCAGTAATGGCTCCCAGAGCAGCCACTCCCAAGCCATGTGGCTTCCCACAAGTCCCTAATGCTCTTGAGTTCCAGTTTCTTCCTCTGTAAAATGAATGCAACCTAATTGATAAACTGTTAGGAGAACCAAAATGACAACTGAACGACACCTGGTGTGCTAGAAAATGGCACTAACATGTAAGGCTACATTGGTCACCTTCCCCATACCAGCCTGCCTGCAAAATATTCATTAGGACTTGCTTCCCTTTTGCCCTACCCCCTAGGGGGTGGGGGGAAGGACCCCTTCCTCCACCCTACAAGACCAAAGAGCCCAGACACCAGTCCATCAATGTTAGAGGATACAGTAGGCTCCACCACCCCGCACAGCTCCATTGGTGGCAATGGCACAGACAGAGAGGACAGTGAGTGCCAGGATGAAGTAGGCAACCAGGAGCATGGCCAAAGCCTGCAGCAGCCCAGCGTGGCCCACCACAAACCCTGGAACAGGAATGGCAAAGCAGGTCAGAGGGTAGCTCAAACCCCACACCTCCATACCCCACCCCACTCATCATCAGTAACCTCTAGGCCAGAGCTGAACACAGGCCACAAGAAGGCCCCTCCCCAAGCCCTTCATCCACCCACTTTTCCCTGGGCTCTTCCCCAACCTCATGCAAGTACCCGGGCCTCCCACTGCACCCTTGAGTAAGACCCTCCCCATTCACTCACCAATCCTCAGGAAGACAACTATACTAAACATGGACAGGACTGTGGGCACCACCACACCCAGGAAGGTGGAGAGCTTCCTGGCAGATGCACCTTCAGGCCCTCCGGCCCCATTAGCAGGGAAGGCAACCCCTTCTTCCCCCAGGAGCCGGTAGGCCAGCAAAGGGGAGTTCTCATTAGCCATGGCGGAGAGCAGGCAGAGGAAGCCAGATGGGTTATGAAGCCTGCACAAGAGAGTATACCAAATGAAAAGCAGGTCCACTGAGCAACCAAAATACCTCTAAGCACTCAGAAGCCTCATCTAAAGGAAAAGCTGCAAAGAAGAGCGCGCGCGCGCGAACACACACACACACACACACACACACACACACACACACACGAGTTAGTATGGGGGGGGTGGGCGGTGACTGGCCCTGGCCACTGGCCGGCCCAACAATGGCAGAATCTGAGTATCAAGCCTCTCCCAGCTCCTGCGGGCAACGACTTCCCTCATATCCCTGAGACAAGGGATGGCAATGGCTCTGGAAAGGGGCAAAGATGCTCTCCCTTCTTAACTAACAGTAGAAGAGGAAGCAAGTTCCCCAAAAGGGAAGTGATTTATGGGCAGGAAGCTCTCCTCATACCCTCCTCTGGAGTCCTGAGCCAGCCCCTCCCTCAAGCCTCCCCATGCAGTCCCCACACCTAAGGGCAATAAGGAACTTCCAAATTTTTCAACACCTCATCCTCCTCCATCAGCTCCCTCCCTGAAACCAGCTCAAAGCAGCTCCTCTTCTTAGCCTCACCAGATTTCTCCCACCCACACAAGGCACCCCCAAACACTACCAACACAAACACACCCTTCGACTACCAAAACAGTAACACAAGGTAGGTCCTCCTCCCCACCGGTTCCTGCCCCCTTTCTCCCGAGGCGGGTAGAAGGGGGCCGCGATCCCCCCTCTCCCTGGTCAGGCGCACCCCACCGCCCGGATGCGGCAGGGCGTTCACTCACCTACTCGGAGGACGCGGCCGCTCGGGGAGTGTGATCCCGAGAGCCAGAGGAGTCCGCTACCGGCGGAGGGTCGCGGGTGCCGGAAAAGACAGCTCGGGTTACCGGGATGCCAGGCCCAGAGCCTGCCCCCCACCCCAACACACGCGCCCCATTGGTCCCCGGGCCCAGGCTCAGCCCCTCCCTGTGGGCGCGCCCGGGGAGGCCCCGCCCCTCCCCTCCTCCCCGGGCAAGAGCCGCCAACGCGTCTCCAGCCCCACCTGCTCCCGGGATGCTGCTCAGGTTCTTCTTGGGAGCGCGTCTTCCCCTGAGTGTGGGCCATGGCTCCTACAGAGCCCTTCCCCCTGGTTCAACATAAGCTCCTGTCGCCCGGGAGGGACCCTGCTCCGAGCTCCGAGGCATTTCGGAAGACACTGCTGAAAGGGGCGTGTGATGACAGCAGCCGACAGCCTGCAGGTGGGCGGGTCCGCGACACCTGGCCCAGGTGCGAGGCGAGGAACGCGGAACCTGGTCAGTCCACGCCTTTGGGGCCCTACTCCTCTAGCCTCTCGAATCTCTAGAATGTCCGCCGGATTCTGGTCTCACGTCTCACTACCCGCGCCTTCCCCTCGCTCGGGGTCCAACCCCCCAGCTGCGCTTTTTGTTTCTGCCACCGGAGGGAGCCATTGGCCGCTGATCCGGGCGAGCCTTGGAGGCGCTGGCCGCCTCGGTCCTCACCGCCTGCCATCCGCTTTCGTGCCTCCTCGCCTCCCTGCATGGTGTTTTCCCTCTAGTAGAGGGTACAGCATTTTTGAACCTCCTAGAGTCAGGACCCCTTCTTCACTCTCTCAGGTACCAGCAACATCAGCACCACCTGGCAGTGTTTCCTCATCCTCCCGCTTAAGGTTACTGTAAGAGTTCACAAATAGGCTCTTGAGAAGAATGCTGAAATGTTCAATAAGTTATTATTCGCATGTAGTACTACATTAAATATACATAACCACTCTGTGAGGTAGATATTGCTACTACTTCCATGTTTCATTAGGAAAGTGAAGCTTGGAGAGAGCTTCGGTAATAAATTCTTAACTTTTATACAGTCCTTTACAGTTACATCATAATTTGAGCCTCAGGAAATGAACACTGCTTTTCTTACCACCGGTCTTCGGCTGTCGATTATCCACAACATTTTCCTAGGAGAGGAAGGAGTTCAAACCAGCTTTGCCAGGGAGAGGTTTCACAAGCAGTTAAACTGTGGCATTTTCAGTGGTCATCTCTGCTGCCCAGGACATGCAGTGTGGCTCCTGGATCTCTCCAACACCATTCCTGTCACAATTTTTGGTGATTTCAATATCCACATCAATGAGACTTCCAACACTCTACTTCTGCATAGATCTCACCCTCCACACTACCCAGTGATCATCTCGAAACCTTGTCCTTGCCAGTAACTGTAGGCCTCCCTCTTTTCGTTCTCTTCCAGTAGGCCTGTTGAGAAAAAATTTAATCACACACTTGTTAAAACAGTAAGGAAGGGAAAATATGGTGACAGCCAGAAGGGAGAGGGCATTGGGGGGCAAGGAGAAAGGGGTGAAGGATTACAGAAGCAATTGATAGATGGTCACAGGGACGTGGAGCACAGACAGCATAGGGATGCAGTGAGCATAAATGTAATGGCTAGGTGTAGAGCCAGAGGAGAGAAAAGCAATGAGGGGGATCGTTTCATAAACTATATAAATGTCTAACCAATGTCAATGTACTGTATACTTGAAACTAAAAATAAAATAAATTTTTTAAATCTTATTGTTCAAAACATTTCTCAGCAAGTAAAAACGAAGATAAACAATCACAATTCTTGTTGTATTTGGGGAAAAACTGAGAAAGTGAGCTTCCCTTAAAGAATCAATTATTTAATTCTGAATTCGCCTAATTACGGAGTAGTTAGATTTTCAAAAATGCATATGCACTTACCTTTTCCACAATATATTTGCAAAAAACAGCATATTCACACTGCAGAGCCATGAAAGCCCAATATGGAAGTAGTCTTAAACGGCACTTAATATTAGGGTCCAGCTCAACAACATTTTAATAAAAAAATGAGTGTGTGACCCAAACAAGCAACACACACACACACACATGCGCACGCACGCACGCACACACGCACACACATGCACAAACGCACACACACACACTCACATACGCACAGATGTAATTTTTTAAAAATTCATGTTATATTTTATAAAAATTTTGACACATTGTATTGTCATAAAATAATAATTTTTCTAACAAAATGGTAAGGATGACTTTATTCAAGATTATCGCAATAGATATCAAGACTATCACAACAGGGGACAGAGATGGAGCTCAGCCCCCAAAAACAACAAAGACAGCCAGGTGTTTATACCTAACAAGCAGAATGAGGGGGTTAGTGAATGGGAAATTACTAAGAGGAAATTCCAAGCTTAGGAGGAGTCTAGTTAAGCAGACAGGATTCTTGCTGAAGGCAGGCCAGGGTGATCGGATATCAAGATATCAGATATCTCTCTAAATTGGGCTAGGCAGGCCCAGCAAGGATGGAGACAGAAGTCACGGCTTAGTCCAGAAAAGGGTTCAGAGGATCCTGACTGAAATTTGATCAAGAAGAGGATCTTTGCTATGCTCTGACCCCAACAATTCTCTGGACTCCCAATCCATTGATCTTGACCACTTTCCACTGACCCCCACTCTTTTCCCTTCTTGCCCAGCTTAGTTTGTGGTCAATAAAAAGCAGTCCCTTGCCCCTCTCCCACTTTGTTACACCTCCTGGCAAAACCACAGCCCTGTTAAACACAATTTTCTATCCTGAACCTGCCCAAGCAGCTGAATGTGGCTGGAGAAAACACCCAACCATGACAGCCAGTTTCTTTTCAAATTCATGACTATGAACTAAAAGTAGGTCCTTAATGCAGCCCAGCATTCAGACAAGATTTCTCCAGTCCATTTACTCTCCCACACTCCTAGATGACTATTAAATCTTCACCCCTCTCTTCAACCCTCCAGCGCTGCTGTCCCCACAGTTCTCACTCTCAGCTCACTGCCTTGTTTCCCAATTGAGAAAACATGCCAACAGATGGGATCTTTGCTCTGCCCTCCCTCCTGTTACAAGGGATGAATTGATCATGCACCCAGCCAGGTTAACCTGCCACTAGGTCCCGTGTCATCATCTTGTTTTCCCTTTCTATTGGATCATTCCTATTAGAATACAAATATGCTTTTACTTCTCATCTTAAAATTTTTTTTCTTACATCTACTACAGCCCCCATTTCTTTGTTGTTTCTTTATAGGAAAACTTCTTATATGAGATGTCTATACTAGTTGTTTCCAATCCCCTCCTCTGTTTCTTCTAAAACCCACATTTGTGCTTTTGCACCTCAGCAAAAGGGAAACTGCTCATCAAGTCACCAGTGACTTCCACTTGGTCAATCCGTGAGGGTCATTGCTAAGTCCTCATTTTACTAAACTACCAGCATCATTTGACATACTACCTTCTCCCCAACACTTTCCTCATGTGGCTTCTAAGACACCACACTCTCATGGATTTCCTCCTCCTCACATCCCTTTGCTGGTTCTTCCTCATCTTTCCTCTTAATTCAGGAGCACCCCTAGGTATTGTTAGAGGAACAGCCAAGATGTCACTGTGGACTGGCGGCTCCACTGAGAACTGGAAGCTCAATCCTCACATTTCTTTTCACCATTTACATTAACTCTCTTGGTGATCTCACTCAATCTCATAATTTTAAACTCCATTTCTATAATGGTATCTCCAAGGGTATATCTCCTGCCCAGATCTCTACTCTGAACTTCAGATTTATGTCCAACAATATACTAACATCTCTGCTTTGATGTTGAACAGGCAACTCAAACTTGGTATGTCCAAAATCACTCCTAAACTTACCCCTACAACCAACTCCTCTTGTGATCGACTTTCTCAGTTGCTTAGGTGAAAAACATTGGGCTTATGCTTGAATACTCTTTCTTACCTCCAAAATCCAACTCATCAGCAATTCCTTTGCCCCTACTTGTAAAATATAACCTGTATCGAACCACCTCTTACCACCCTAATCTAAGTCAGCATCATCTCTTACCTACATTATTGCACTAGCCCCCTAACTGGTTTCCTACTCTACTCCTGCCCCTGCAGTCTATTCTCACCAGCGCAGTGGAGAGCTGCTATTAAAGCAAATATTAGTTCATGATGCTACTCTTTTCAAAACTCTCCAACCGTTTCCCATTTCCCTCAGAGTAAAGGCCAAAGGCCATCACTCATAGGGTGACCATACTCCCCTCCTGATTCACTGACTGGAGTCCTATTACAATAGTTCGTTGCCTTGGCATAGGTATTAACATCTCCTTTGCTTAGACATGACCCAGAGCGGTCTAGATATTATATAGCCAACGTACCCTTGAAGCCTTACAGTATCTACGTCCCTCCCCTACCTCTGCTCATCTGCTCCTAGACTATTGCCAAGAAAGCGCTGTGGTTCGGAGGGCAAGAGCTTCCTTTGTCTTCTGGATTCGAATATTACCTTTAGTGAACTCTTCTCCACCAGCCCCATTTAAAATTGAGCCACACTTTCCTTCCCAGCCCCTTTCCTATTTTTTCCCTTAAAGCCTTTAACACTAAAATACGTCGTATACTTGGTTATCGAGTTCATTGCCGCCATCCTTCCAAAATAAAGATGAGCTCACGAACTAGGAATTTTTGTTTTCTTTGCTGCTGTAGCTCCCAATGCTTCTAGCAGCCCCTGGCACCCAAAGCGGCCCTCTAGGACCGTTCTTTGACTGGCTGCAGGAACCCCAGCGGACCTGGGGCTTGCTCCTAACGTGACCATGGTGACCCCGCCCCACCTACAGGGAAGGGAAGATGGCGGCGCCCAGGCAGGCCTCGGAGACAGGGCAACCAACGAGAGGGCGCCGGCGGCTGCTAGAGCGCCCACGCCGTGCCCGCTCTGCGGTTGCGTCCTGGAAGGCGCGAATTCTGGGTCTGCGTGCTGGCCCTCCTCCGCGACGTTTTTTAAAGGAAAAAAACGAATAGCTAGTCGTCAGGTTGTGTGCTCAGACCTGCCTTGCTGCATCACTACTGACTGGGATCCCCAGGACCCGAGGCGTGCAGGACAAGGTCGTGGGATTCGGTAGCTGGGTTTCTCTCCCCGGTGTGGGCTCCCAGGTCACAGTCGGTGCCTTCGGAGTGTCTGTCCATTCTAGGGATCCCCTAACACAGGGGTCCCCAACCCGTCCCCCGCCCCCCTCCCCGTCTGTTAGGCACCAGGCCGCACAGAAGGAGGTGAGCGGCGGGTGAGCGAGCGAAACTTCATCTGTATTTGCAGCCACTCTCTAGTGCTAGCATCACCTCAACACCTCAGATCATCAGGCATTAGATTTTCATAAGCGAACGGGTCACTGGTGACGAAAAGGTTGGGGACCGCTGCTAACACACCCCCGCCCAGCCCTTAGGGCCAAAGATGTCCAATTCGCCCAGCCCCAGGGTGCCTCACTCCAAGTTCAGGCCCTAAATGCTAATTCCCTAGCGATCCACCCTCCCCACCCCTGCCGTGAGCTCCCCAGGATTAAGTATAATGAGCCCAGACCCCCCCTCCCTCAGGCCCCCCGGGGCAGATGAGCCCTTAACCACCGCCCCTACAATTTCCTGCAGACCCAGCAAACAAAAGGTTCGGGAAGAGAGGAGAGCAGGGTGCCCTTCCTGTTGGAACAGCTGATGGAGCAAACTGCCTGAGGGAGTGGAGGGGAGGGATGAAATTTCAGGATTCCTGGTGGACCACAGGGAATCCAGACTCCTACATCTCAGGGAGATAGGGAATCCAGAGAAGTGGATGTGGAGGGCCCAGGCAGGACACATGAGTTCGCTGGGCACTACCAGATGCCTACTGCTTTGGTGGGAGTGATGTCAACCTTAGAGAATGGAGGGGGTGGGGGAACATGGGTTCAGGTGAGCTCTCAGGCCCTGAGGCTGGAATGGTGGGGGCTGGGAGATGCCCAAAGCCCTGCGTCATCTCCTCTGGGGCCCAAACTCCAACCCCCTGACCTGACCCTCTACCCTCTGTGCCGGCCCCACCCAAGGCTGGCTTCCTGCTCCTCCCTAGGCACAGAGCTTTCCCTGCCAAGCTCTGTGAACAACCTGGGAGCTTCTTGTCCCTTAAGGACCCTGGTAGCCTAGCCCCCAGCCATGAATAGTCCTTATATTCCCTCCTAGAGCCAAATCTCCTGCCCCATTCCTGTCAATGACACAATGGTAAGGGAAGGGCCAGGTCCAGCGGGTGGGGAGATGCTGGCATGGGGGGAGGCGGGGGCTTGGCCTCATATCCTGTCAGGCTGCCAAGGGAAGAGAAGAAACAAAAGACTTCCCCCTGCTGGGACAATGCAACTCCCACTACCTCTCCCCTCCTTCCACCTCTCCACCCCCAACCTCACCCTTTTAGCTCTGGCTCCAACCTCTTTACTCCCTTTTCTCCACCTACTTGCCTTCTGGTAGCCTTGGCCTCTGCTGTGAGCTCTGCCCTTCCCCTTCCCTCCCTCCTATCAGCTCCCACTGATGCTTGCTCCCAGTCCTAGCTGTTTCAGTCCCCTTCTATCCCGTCAGTGTTCAAGGTTCCTTCTTCTATCCCCAGTGCCAAGATTAGGGGCTGGATGGACAAGGCCCTAGTGAATGTTAGGGGGTAAATCACACCCCTTTTATAACTAGTGGAAAGAATATGCCCTGGAGGTGGAGCTATGAGGCAGTAATGGATGCTGAATGCAGTGGAAGAGCACCTCAGTGGAGTTAGGCTGATATGTTGACTATTAGTAAGTGCACTGGACAGGTCACTTAACCTTCCGAGCCTATCTCATCTTTAAAGTGGATGTCATAATAGTGCCCATTCTGCATCTCTAACAAGCCTCTTATGATTTAAATGTTTGCTTTAAAAAAAAAATAGGGGCAAAATAGTAAGGTTTTCCTGTCTTCCCAATCTATAGTCTCCTCCATAATCCCATTCCCACTCCCCACAGCTTCCATCACTACATATGCCCAAAACTCCCAAACCTGCATCTCCAGCCAAAAAGCTGTCTCTGAGCTCCAGACCTGAATGATACACAGGTGTCTCAAAGTCAACATGCCCATCATCTTCCTTTTCTATGGTCTATTTCACCTAGCTGCTGGAGTCTGAAATTTGAATTTTCTTGATTTCAGTCTCCCTGCCCTTTCCACAGCCAGGTTCCAAGTCCTGCCTACTCTAGCTCCTTAACATCTCTTGAGTCCTCCCCCAAGACACCCTGTGCCCCCCCCACACACACACACGGCATGTGTTCAAGCCCTCCCGGTCATTTGGAGAGCTGCATTTGGTTTCTCTGCCTTCTGTCTTGATCCTTTTCAATCTATTCTCGTATAAGTGGGATCTTTCTAGACAAATCCACCAATATTGTTTCTTTGCTGAAAACCCTTTGGTGTCTCCCAAGGTATTCAGGACAAGCCGACACTCCTGGAAGGTCCTGCAATGACCAAGGCTGGCCATTGCTTCTCTCCACATTATCCATTGTCATTGTCTTTGTACAGCACATCCTGGCATTGTGAACTCTGGCAGCTTGGGGACAATCTCACAAGTTCATGCTGTGGTATCTGCTCCTCTTCTGCCTTTAAAGCAACCTTTCCTGCCAGTCTCCTCTAAGACTCATTTAGACAGCATCGTCTTCTCCAGAAAGCTCACCCTGATCCTGCAGGCTGGATTCAGTGTGCTTCCTACCTCTGTATGCCACCTTTTATGCTCAAAACCTCCTATATTAGGGGTTTTATGGCTAGTTCTAGCCCTGGGATGTCAAATCCTGGAAGGCAGAGGATGACTTTGTATCCCCAGGCCAGTTCCAACTATTCAATAAATAATTGCTGAGTAAATTAAAGAATGACTAGTCAATAAAGAATAGTTAATGAGCTTCTGACGAAGATGGCGCTGAAAGTGAAGAAGGAAGACCCTGCTCCTCCCAAAGCAGAAGCCAAAGCAAAATCTTTGAAGGCAAAGAAAGCAGAGCTGAAAGCCACACACACACAAAAAAAATTCTGAAAGAAAATCGCACCTTCTGAAGGCCCAAGACACTGTGGCCAAAGGCAACCCAAATATCTTTGGAAGAGCGCCCCCCAGAGAAACAAGCTTGACCACTGTACTATTATCAAGTTCTTCCTGACTACTGAGTCAGCCATGAAAAAGATAGAAGACAATGATACACTTGTGTTCACTGTGGATGTCAAGGCCAATAAGCACCAGATCAAACAGGCTGTGAAGGAGCTCTGTGACACTGATGTGGCTAAAGTCAACACCCTGATCAGGCCTGATGGAGAGAAGAAGACATATGTTCAGCTGGCTCCTGACTATGGTGCTTTGGATGTTGCCAACAAAATTGGGATCATCTAAACTGAGTCCAGCTGGCTAATTCTAAATATAATAATTTTTCACTGTATGTTTATGTTGATTTCTGATTGGGCTTGGGGGTGCCTACACTGTGTTGTATACACATTATAGATAATGAAGTTGGGGCCAAAGAAAAAAAAAGGAATAGTTAATGAATATTTACTGACTATTTACTATATGGACCAGATCTGTACTGGACTTACAGTGTATGTTGAGTATATGTCGCACTGCTTTCGTGAAATTTCGGGCTACATACCAGTAAATGTACAATCACTAATCAATTAATAAAGGTTTTTATGTGCACGTCTATTACAATTTTGTATTTGATTAGTTCAGCAAGATTTGTGGTAATCAGATGAGGTATAGATTCAGGTTTTGTGAATCTTGAAGTTTATACAATTTAGAGAATACTAATTAAGAAAACAAAAACAAAATTAGAATACAAAATTAGGTATAAAAGTTAATGTTTATTTAGATTGAGAAATCATGAGTTACGAATGTTAAGGTGACAAATACCATACATGTTATAAAAGCTATTTGTAGTAAATAAGTGCTCATTACACCTCTATAATATTTTCATGTCCTACTTTTTTCTTACATGTCTACTCTTTGACCACTCCTCATATGATAATTTTGTATTTGTATTTTCTATTCTTTCTATATCTCAGTCTTCCCTCTAGTATGACCAATGGAATTTTTTTTTTCATTGTTGAGAGTTTATAAAAGTCTCTTTTGCCTTGACAACTCATATTTGTAAGGTTAAAACTTCTATCAAATTCCTTTCCAACAAGAGCTGTAAGATTCTAGGCCATTTTAAATGTTTGCAAGTTGTGGCTCATTTTAAAAACTGTTTAAATCTATGGCACTCGTTAACCAGGATGGTAAGAGGAGTCAGGCAGGTGAGGGGCACCCAAGTGTAAACTTCTGAGCTTCCAGGTAAACTTAACTCTAGACTCGACGGGGTTAGGTGGGCTGGGTAATGGGTAGAGGAATGACAATTTCTACAATTTATGGTGAAAAGAGATGATTTGTTGTTCGTTTAGTACTTATAGGAAAAGTCCTAACTCCAAGACTGCTCTAAACAACTGTTACAATGTAGATAAGCGAAAAGCAAACCCTGCCAGCAGTTCAGGGGTGCTCCATATAGGTACTGCCATGGCAATGAAGGATAGCAGCATAGTGATCACGGGCGGGGAACAGGGCGACAGCCAAATATTTGGAGTGGGAGGACAGTGAAATGCCCTAAGTGTTCTAATAATGAGGAAAGGAAGACCTTAGATTTGTTTGGGCGAATCTAAATAGTGACATCGATGCTCACCTGTGTAACGTAATTGAGTAGATACTGCATTAACTTGCCCAGGAAGTGTTCCTGGGTGGTCAGGGTATAGGAAATGACCTCACATCTACAGGATAGACAGAAGGTGATTCCTGAGCAGTGGGGTGAAAAATCTCAGCTATCATCTCCATGGAAAGAAGCAATGGTATTTCTACCAGTTTATAATCTTTGAGGCCAGTAGCCATATTTTACAAATCTTGCTAATTAGCCCAGAGATCACCAAGCACATAATAGACGCTCAATAAAGGTTTCATTTTATTCATTCTTTTATTAGTATACACTATATACTAGGAAACAGATTATATGCTGGAAGGGGTGGGGTGGTGGTGGGAGCTGTGGACTTAATGATATGGGATCTACTGGGTATTTTCTCACTGAAGATGCTCTCTTCTCTCTAGCTGAGGGTAGCCTGATCCTCAAGGATCAGAAATATAGGATTCAAATCTGCAGTGAGCTATTACACTATTTTACCCCACTGTATTATCAGTTTCTTATTCCACACTACCTGATTTCTCTGTGTATCTGGGTCTCTCTCTACCATTCAGGCCATGCACCCCTCCACGCCACCACTAAATGAGAAATTCAAGCAGAGCACAGGAGACGACAGAGATAGTTTCAGAGGAGAGAATCTGAGTGCAGAACAAATGCAGGGAAAGGGAGGAGGAATGTAACCTGGAGGGGAAGCTGAATAAGAGAAGGGAGAGACAACTGGGATCAGGGAAGGAGGAAGGGTATTCCCAGCCCCTGCCTGGTCTGCCTGGCTCCAGCCAAGCCGGCTGTTTCCTGCCCTCTGTGACCCCCCACCCCCACCCAGAGCAGATCTCAGGCAGGGCAGCGTGGAAGGTCAGGGGTGTGTGGAGAACCACTTTGTGGCAGGAAGATAAGTGAGCAGGGACAAGAGGTCACTGCAGCCTGGCTGTCCTCTCTAGGGGGTTATAGGGGCTTGGCAGTCCCCCAGGCATCAGGGACTCCTTCCCTCTCCTCCAGACTCTGTCCTCCTTATATACTTTGAGTCTCAGCCCTTTCCTCCCAGCTCTTCCCCTGGAGGACTCTTGCAGAACCCTCCATTCACACCATGACCTTCACTAGGGACCCTGACATAGAAGCGGGTTGCTTTCCCGGACCCTCCCTTATAACTGATGGGATGGGAGTGGTTGTTGGTGGTGGTGGCAATCAGAGGAAGGACTCTCCCAGCCATCCCGTGAGCCCCCAGGAGCCAGACAGGAAACAGCCTCAGGAAAGAGAGCGGCAGCCTGGGCCCCAGCCCTAGCCGCAGAGGTCAGGGTCGCGGGCGGCGCGGAGCCCTCCCAAACGCGGCGGTGAGAATGAGGACGCTGATTTGGGAATCCATCCGGACTCCGTCTCTCAGACACAACTACCTTCTATTTACCCCTGCTTCCTATACTTTTTTATACTCCCCATCTCAACCCAGTTGTCTCACTCTTTCCACATTTTTCAGCGCCAAGCTGCGATCCTGAGAGGCCCCCCATACTTAATATGTGTTGAACGATTGTGAACATTCCCTCTAGGGCAATCGAAGCTGAGATCACTGCCTTGGGGATCGCCTGCCCACCCTCCATTCTCAAAAGCCTCCCCCAAACACGGTCCTCTGCGCCGAGCAGGGGGTCGCATCCAGAAGAACCCTAAGTCCGAGAGAGGATCGTGTGCACTTCCATGCGGCCCCCGCGCTGCCGGGTGTGCTTCGTGCTCCCTGATGTGCGCCGGGACCGGGCCAGGGCGCACAGCCACCGCGCACGGCCCGGCGGTCTGCGAGTCCCGTGCCCGCCGCCGCCGCCGCCTCCTCCACTTTCTCCCAACTTCCCGACCTGCTCCACTTGGTGCCCCGCTCCGCTTCCCTCATGAATTATTCAGCCGCGCGCGCTCCAATCGGCGCGCCCCGGGCCCCCGACCGAGCCCAGGCTGGGGGGCGGCCCCCGCCCCCCGGGCGCCCCTCCCTCCCCGGCCCGGCGCCGCGCAGCCCGGGCGCAGCCCCGCCCAGCCCCAGCCTCCGGCCCCGCTCCGAAGCCTCACTCCCTCCCGCCCGCTCCGGCCCGGCTCCCGCGTCCACCCGCCCCGCGGCGCCCAGCGCACCCGGACCCGCGGCGCGAGCAGCGCCCGTGCAGGGGGGGCGGAGACGGCGCGCGACAGGCCCGCCCCCCGCCAGCCCGGAGGGACCCCGACCCCAGCCACGTCTCGCTCCGCGCCCGCCCGCCCGACGCGACCCCTGCCAGGACGCCCCCCGCCCCCCGCCCTCGCACGCCACCGGGACGCGGGGCCACACCTGGGCGCTGCTGCCCGGGCCGGGCGCGCCCTCATGGGCCGGCGCTGAGGCCCGACCGAGAGTCCCACGCGGGGAATCGGCGTCTACGCAGTCGGAGGGGTCCGGACCTGGGGGGGCTGGCGCCCCCCAAACTCAGATCGAATCCAGCCGGAGCGAGGCGGCGCCATGGAGCTCCGGACTCTTCTCTGCTGGGCTTCGCTCGCAGCCGCTTTGGAAGGTGAGTTTCCTTGGTGGTGTCCCGCCACCCCGGTCCCCAGAATTGGGCCTCGGAGCGGATGGGCCGACCTCCCTCTACCCTTCCAGCGGCACCCCAACCCAGAACTTATCGAACCAATAGTGTTAGGCCGGGCGGGGGGCGGGGAGGAGGCGGCCCAGCAGGGACTGGAGTTTTCTTTTGTTTGGGAGAGAGATGGAGTCGGGCTCCGTCCCGGGACATGCCCCTGCCCCAGCTCCCTAAACTCTCACTCCTGACTCCAGACGCCCTTGGCATCCTCTCCTTTTCTCCCTACTCCAATCTTCAAAACTCTCCAGAATTTCTGTCCTTCTTCCCGCCTCCACCGAACAGAAAAGAGGAAACTTTCTGGAAAAACAACTACAAACAAGGCAGAACTCTGTGCTAGACCATAAACTGCCCCCACCCCTCATTCCTTAGTATTCACACCTTTATCTTGCAATTCCACACACCTCTGTTAGGATGGCCACCTTGTGTCACTCACATTTCAAATACCCGGATCTCCTCCAAAGTCACTGTCCCTGCTACAGCGAAGCCCTCTTCCTGATTTCCCCAGCTCTTTAAATGCTCTTTGGACCCCAGCCCTGCCCAGGACCTAGACAAACCTGCTTTCCTCCGACCCTACTGGCCAGCAGAAACCGACCTGTGCAGGCACTGTGTCGCCCTAACTCAGCCTAACACCACCTCCTAGTCTCTAAATTTCTAATTTTTCCATAACCCCCCTAAAATGTTCCTTCATCCATTAGTCTCACCCCTCTCCTTACCCCCTAGAGGGGGAACCAAGGGCCCTATAAACGCTCCTAACAGCCCTAATCTCTTTTCAATGAGCTGCCTCCTTCCCCCTCTTCACTGCCTGAAATCAAAGGGGTCTTTGGGGAGGGGGCTTTGGGGGGCTGCTGAGGAGGAGGAATCAAAGGCATTTAGAAACCCCTCTCCCCCAGTCTGGGCAGTGCTGCTCTGTGCTGGGGATCAAAGGCTGGGTGTGGGGAGAGGCGAGACTGCCCTAGCTCAGAGAAAAAAGGGGAAAGAACTGTAGAAGTGAGAAAGGAAAGCAGAGCAGAGAGAAAACTCACTAGGACAAAGTGGTGTGAGAGGGAAAGAAATATGCAAAACTAAAGAAGGAATCACTACTAATTCCTGTTAACAAAGTGCTTTCCAACCCTCAAGCCCTTGCTGAGGGCTTTGGTTTCCACAGCCCTGGGAGTGGGAGGAATTGTCCCATTTTACAGATGAGGAGCCTGAGGCTTGGAGGGTTAAATAATCTATCTAAGGTCATGTACCCCAGTGAAGGTGAAAGGTAGGAGGCAAAAGGGAAGAGGGAGACAGTCAGAAAGAGAAATAGAGGTGGACAGAACTGGGGTGAGAGGTGAGAGGCAAGGGAGCTGACAGATCAAAGAGAGCTAGAGGAAGAGAGACCAAGATAGGGTGAGAGAAAGTGAGCCGCTCAGCTTAGGGGACTGCCCTGAAACAGAGACAGTGTGTAAATTGGAGACAGGAAAACACTATCCAAGCTGGAACAATGGAGGGTGGAGACGGCAGCCTCTATCCACCCCCTTCCCAGAACCCGGGCATCCTGTCCCCAGCACTCTGGGCTGTCTCCTGCCACCCATGGGGCCTAGGGCCTCACCTGAGGCAGGCCAGGCCCCTCCCGCCTCACCCCTTTGCCTCTGTAGATATCACTAGTTCCCTGCCCCACCCACCTGTCTTTCCTTCTCTTCTGCACTCCCCCCACGAGAAAGGGGGCGTCCTGGTCCTAGGTGTGCTGCTGGTGCACTTAAGGGCCCCCACTCTGTCCCTCCAATGACAGACCTTCAGGCCCACCACTTTGCCCTGGCTTCCATGGGGATTCTCCTACCCTCCTTCCACCCCACTGCCAGAGCCTTTGCAGTTTTCCCTAATCCCCCACTTCCTCTTGAGCCTTGCCCTTCCCCTGAAGTCCCTCCCCTAGGCCAAGCAGAGCCAGGTGTGTTCACACCCCCCCATACACACACACACACACACACACACACACACACACACACACACACACACACAAAATTAAAGTCTCCTCCCCTTTTCCTTCCCTTAACCAAATCCAGATGTGAGGCCTCTACTCTCAGAGGCCAGGGCGGGAAGGAACCCAAGCGTCCAGGCCTCCCAACATTTACTCCTCTGACAGCAGTGAGCTGGGGAGGGGTGGGTAGCTGAAGGGGAGGATCAGAACTGGACCTCAGGAGCTGAGCACCACATTCCAGGATCTGAAGACCTGAACTGTTGTGTCTCAAAAGGGAAGTAGGGATTTGGAAGAGGAGTAGAGTAGCTGTAGCATTGTGGAGAGGGAGGCAACAACTTTGAGATTGGGGAAGTGGACTCTGGGCCAGGCCCTGTAGGGAGGAGCGTCTTCATGCCATCAGCCCTTTCCTCACCACAGGGTCAGGGTTCTAGCTTAATCCTTTCTAAGCTGTTTGCCTGGCTCCCCCTCTCCTCCAGGGCACATTGATTCTTAGAGGCCTTCATCTGGGAGTCCTGAGAGAGCAGCCCCAGCCTGCCAGCTGTTAGGGGTGGGGTTGCCATTCAGAAAAAGAGGCAAGACATGACGGGAGCATAGGTCAGGGTTTGCTCCCCTTCTCCCCTTTTCTCTGTCTGCTTAACTCCAATTTAGAGCTAAGAGGACTTCCTTGTCTCTGTTCCTAGGGATCTGGTCTTACTGATGTCTCTCCCAAGCATTGATTGACTCTGTTTCTATCTGTCTATCTGTCTTAGAGACCCTACTAAACACAAAATTGGAAACTGCTGATCTGAAGTGGGTGACATTCCCTCAGGTGGAGGGGCAGGTAAGAACTGGGCCCAAGAGCTGGGGTTCAGGAGGGAAACTGAGGGAGAAGGGACTAGGGGCTCCAGTGCTGACATGTTTAACTGCTCCTTAGATCACAGCAGTGGGAACAAGTGTGCTCTGAGCTCTTGCTCTCAGAAGTCTCCTTTAGTCCCTCCTGTTTTATGACAAATACCCTCCTACTAACCTTCAGTCCCGTCAGCAGCCCCCACACTGATCCCTTCTCCCCACAGTGGGAGGAGCTGAGTAACCTGGATGAGGAGCAACACAGTGTTCGGACTTATGAGGTGTGTGACATGCAGCGGGCCCCAGGCCTGGCCCACTGGCTGCGGACGGGCTGGGTCCCGCGGCGAGGCGCTGTCCATGTTTACGCCACATTGCGCTTCACCATGCTGGAGTGCCTGTCGCTGCCACGGGCCGGGCGCTCCTGCAAGGAGACTTTTACGGTCTTTTACTTCGAGAGCGATGCTGACACAGCCACAGCC
Organism: Cynopterus sphinx; assembly: GCA_030015415.1. Lineage (NCBI taxonomy): Eukaryota > Metazoa > Chordata > Mammalia > Chiroptera > Pteropodidae > Cynopterus > Cynopterus sphinx. The sequence continues at coordinate 80,355,369 of CM057379.1, read as the reverse complement.
CTCACACCAGCCTGGATGGAGAACCCGTACATCAAGGTACCCAGGCGCCAGGGGGCTGGGGCAGTCCTGTGGTCTAGAGGCAATGGAAGTGAACTTCCAAGGCCTAGGGTACTGGACGCTGAAAGCAGGAGCCTCAGGTCTGAGGAAGGAAGAAGGCGGTCTGCTAGATGGAACAGCAGCATGCAGTTAGGCTGGCCACCTGGTGCCCAGGGGGAGTCTTCTTCATCACTCTACTCCACTGTACTTGGGCCACCTTACACTTTCCCCTCTCTCTTACTACCATTCACCCTGGAATCCCTTTTGTCTGCCGCTTCTACCCACACACTACTTCTCTTCTAAGTTCCAGCTCCGAGATCTCCTCTGGGATGCTTTTGCTGAGATGTCCCACTTGTGATAACACTAATCATACTTTATAACTTGTCTGTGTTTCTTACATTTCTGTTTCCTTAACACTGAATTCAGGGCCTAGCATAGAGTCGGTGTTGATAAATGTTTGTAGGATGAGTGAATGAAAGGAAAGGGAGTGCAGGGCAGAGGCTAGACACATAGTAGGAGCACAGCAAGTATTCGTGGACAATATTAGAGCTTTCAGGAAAGTGTAGGTAGAGAGAAGGTTCTGGAACAGGAACCCAGGAGGTCAGGGAGAAGGCAAGCTAGGAAGAAGACAGTTTACTGGGTCCTTAGGGAGTAGAGGACAGCGGCAGTGAGTCTCTTCTCCAACCTGGCAGGTGGACACAGTGGCTGCTGAGCACCTGACCCGAAAGCGCCCTGGGGCTGAGGCAACTGGGAAGGTGAATGTCAAGACTTTGCGTCTGGGCCCACTCACCAAGGCTGGCTTCTACCTGGCTTTCCAGGACCAGGGTGCCTGCATGGCCCTGCTGTCCTTGCACCTCTTCTACAAAAAGTGTGCCCAGCTGACCGTGAACCTCACCCGCTTCCCGGAGACTGTGCCTCGTGAACTTGTGGTACCCGTGGCAGGGAGCTGCGTGGCTGATGCTGTCCCTGCTCCTGGCCCCAGTCCCAGCCTCTACTGCCGGGAGGATGGACAGTGGGCCGAACAGCCAGTAACTGGCTGCAGCTGTACTCCTGGGTTTGAGGCTGCTGAGGGGAATACCAGGTGCCGAGGTGAGGTCTGGCATGTCCCTGATAAAGCGTTGGCCATCTATGTGGGGAAGGTCCCATACCCTGCTCTTGGACCCACTTCTTACATTTCTATTTTGATCATTCTTTGCTATTCTGGGCACTTAGTTCCTGGAGCTCTTGCTCCTGGTCTCATTTCTCCTCCCTTCTACACCCCCCTCCCCAGTATTGGTTCTGAGCCCTTTCTCACTTCTACATTCTTCCTCCTAACTACGTCCACTCTTTTCAGGACATGAGAGACTGCAGGGAGGGAAGACTTTCCTCAGGTGCAGGGGACCTTGTTGGACTTAGAGGATAAGGTGTCTGGGTCTTTATTCTTGTCTGTCTATTCCTGGGTATTTTCACATTATGATAGATGATGTAAGAATGTCAAATGCTGTGTTTGTTCCTCAACATGACAGTATTATGGTGGCTGTTAGATCAGCTGCTATATCTTGCTAATAAAGAAACACATGCGTTTCTATGTCGCAAATTTTTCTTCATATTTTAATCATTGTATTTTAATTTGGTTTCCTTTGTAATCCTGTATGTTTTGTGGTGTGCAATTAAAGTCATTCTGAGCAGGGATCTGTGGGGCAGTGAAGTCAGGGTTAATTCCTAATCTGGAGGTCTCGTCCTCTTAGAGGTGAAGTTTCTGAGCTCCTTCTGCCCTGTTTTGCCCTGTGCACTTCATTTAGTCTTAAGAGCAGTTGCATGTTTTTGATGAATGTTTTGGTGAATACCTTCTCTTTCTCAGCCTGTGCCCAGGGCACCTTCAAGCCTTTAGCTGGGGAGGGACCCTGCCAGCCGTGCCCAGCCAACAGCCACTCTAACACCATTGGCTCGCCTATCTGCCAGTGCCGCATTGGGTATTTCCGGGCCCGCACAGACCTCCGGAGTGCACCCTGCACGAGTAAGTGACCAGTGACCACTCGGGTGGATCCCCACCTTAGCCCCCATCTTCCTAGGCCTTCCTTCTCTTGACCCTGGCCTGCTTGTGCCCAGCCAAGTCATTGTGGCTGCTTATCTGTCCCACTGCCCACCCCTCGAATCTGCTTAGCCTCTGTCTGACTCCCTGGTCTCCCCCAGCCCCTCCATCAGCTCCGAGAAGCGTAGTTCCCCGCCTGAATGGCTCTTCTCTGCGCCTGGAGTGGAGTGCTCCGCTTGAGTCAGGTGGCCGGGAGGACCTAACCTACGCACTTCGCTGCCGGGAGTGCCGTCCTGGGGGTTCCTGCACACCCTGCGGAGGAGACCTGACTTTTGACCCTGGCCCCCGAGACCTGGTGGAGTCCTGGGTGGCAATTCGTGGGCTTCGTCCTGACTTCACCTATACCTTCGAGGTCACCGCCTTGAATGGGGTATCCTCCTTAGCCAGCGGGCCAGTCCCATTTGAAGCTGTGAATGTCACCACTGACCGTGAGGGTGAGACTGAGGGCTGGGGAAAGCCTGTGGTCGGATGGGAGAGATGTTGGCGGGAGAGGTCAGTGAGGCCTAAAGGAAAAAAAAGGCAGAGGCTATGGAGTGGGGTCCCTAGGAGGTATGGAGGGTCAGGCTTTGGTGGAAAGAGGCAGAAAAGATAGTTAAAAGATTCAAAAGTAGTCTGGAGAGTCAAGAATGGGGCAGAGAGAGCCTGGAGAAATTCTTGAAACAGCTGGAAGACTGAGACAAGTATAGCCAACAGAAGAACTGGGCAAGGTAAGGGACTGACCTGCCATGTGGCAGAGCCCCAACGTGTCCCATCTCTCTCAGTGCCGCCCCCAGTGTCCGACATCCGGGTGACACGGTCATCACCCAGCAGCTTGAATCTGGTTTGGGCGGTTCCCCGAGCACACAGTGGAACAGTGCTGGACTATGAGGTCAAGTACCATGAGAAGGTGAGACCAGGCCCTGTCCTCAGGGTTGGGATGGGCAGTGGGTTATGTATGCCCCAAGGGCTGGACACCTGAATTACAGGCATTTGAATTTCAGCTCTGCTACTTAACTAGCTGAGTGACCTTCAACCAGCCCTTTGGCATCTCTAAGCTCAGTATCCTCATCTGTAAAATAATGGTGCTAACCTCACAGAATTGCTGCAGGGATTAAATGAGAAAATTAATGATTAAATGAGTGTAAAACGCTTAGCCCAGAGCATGTAAGTGAGCACAAGTCCTCACCTGCTATGCAGCAGGACCTAGATACTAGTGATGGGGGGGTCAAGGGCAGGGAGAGGTGGGAAGAACATCAGAAATTGGGAACCTGAACTTATGTCCAGCCCCTCCTGCTCCTGGACAGGGTGCAGAAGGCCCTAGCAGTGTGCGGTTCCTGAAGACATCGGAAAACCGGGCAGAGCTACGGGGGCTAAAGCGAGGAGCCAGCTACCTGGTCCAAGTGCGGGCGCGCTCTGAGGCTGGCTATGGACCCTTCGGCCAGGAGCACCATAGCCAGACTCAGCTAGATGGTGAGCCTGGGGAGCAGGAGGTGGGTGGGGGTGCTGCCCCAGAAGGACCCTCAAAGTCACACCCCTGTGTTCCTCTTTCACCTTCAGGGCACTTTGGCCCGGTGAGGAAAGCATAGAAACCCAAACCAACAGCTAAGTGTGAAGACCTACTCAGCGGCCTTTAGTAAAAACATGACCCCTGAGCCCCAGCTTTTTCATCAAAAAAAAAAAATGAAAATATGGGGCTCCAAGGATTAAATGAGGTGACACCTGTTAGTTGTAATATGCCTGCCCAGTGGTTTTCTAAACTTTAAAACTTTTAAAATTTTGAGAAATGAATTATATACCATGTAGTTCACCCATTTGAAGTATACATTTTATTGGCTTTTAGTGTAGTCATGGAGTTGTACAACCATCACCACAGTTCTAGAACATTTTAGCACCCCCCAAAAGAGACCGTATACCCCTTTCATCACCCCCCAGCCCCTGGCAAAAATGAATCTACTTCCTGTCTATGAATTTGCCTATTCCAGACATTTCATACAAATGGAATCATTCAGTAGGTCTTTTGTGACTGGCTTCTTTCACTTGATCTAATGCTTCCAAGGTTTATCCAGTTTTAGCATATAGCGTGTATTCATTTATTTTATAGCTGAAAAATGTTTCATTGTATGTCCGTAGCATGTTTTATTTATCCACCACTGAACCTCGGAGTTGTTTCCACTTTGGGGCTATAAACCCTTTCATTTTTATTTAGTATTTGGAAACTTTCGTTCAAATGGGACTTTTGTGGTCACCAGTATTTATAACAGAACAAGATCCAACCTTGTCGAGCTGTAAGAAGGCTGGGAAACTTTCTTCCTTTCTCTGGGGGGAGGGACCCATAGGCCGGTAGAAAGCAGTTTGAAAACCTGTGCTTCCCCCAAACCCGCCTCTCTTTCGTCCTACTCCACCTGCCACACTGTCCTCAGGGGAACCACAGCTCACATTCATAAGGCTGGTGCAGGGCCCCCAGGGGTCATCAGGTTCTCCTAATCATGTTTTTTCTACCCCAGAGAATGAGAGCTGGCGGGAGCAGCTGGCTCTGATTGCAGGCACTGTGGTCGTGGGTGTGGTGCTGGTCCTGGTGGTCATCATCATCGCTGTTCTCTGCCTCAGGTGAGGGCTCTGTGCACCTGCAGGCCCCTGTGAAACCCCTTTAGATGGCCACCTGCCCTCTTACTCCAGGGCAAGCCGCCCTTGATGCTCCAGGAGCCCATTTCCACTTGAAATCTTCTCTGGTCCCTGCTTCTCTCTTCTATCCTGTCCCTTTGGGAACATATAAGTGATTCAGTTTACCTTTTCTTCCCCATTGTCTATAGGAAGCAGAGCAGTGGAAGAGAAGCTGAATATTCAGACAAACATGGACAGTACCTCATCGGGCACGGTGGGTAGGCCTATCCTAAAGGAAACAGGGCTGGGGCAAGGCTGTGAGCCAAGAATTTAGGGCTTCTGAGTGCAGGGGAAGTTACTTGGCTAACGGGCCCTACATGATTCTGCAGGTACTAAGGTCTACATTGACCCTTTTACTTATGAAGACCCTAATGAGGCTGTGAGGGAATTCGCAAAAGAGATTGATGTCTCGTATGTCAAGATTGAAGAGGTGATTGGTGCAGGTGAGAGGAAAGATGCCTGCCTGGTTACCCCAGAGGAGAATGGGGAGGGAAGGCAGAGCCAGATCAAACCAAAGAGAGCTGACCCTTGGCATCCTTTCTAAAGGCGAGTTTGGGGAGGTATGCCGGGGGCGACTCAAGGCCCCAGGAAAGAAGGAGAGCTGTGTAGCCATCAAGACCCTGAAGGGTGGCTACACGGAGCGGCAGCGACGGGAATTCCTGAGTGAGGCCTCCATCATGGGCCAGTTTGAGCACCCCAACATCATCCGTTTGGAGGGCGTGGTCACCAACAGCGTGCCTGTCATGATCCTCACTGAGTTCATGGAGAATGGTGCCCTGGACTCCTTCTTGCGGGTGAGACTCCTCCCTCCAGCCTCCTGTGTCCTCTCATGCACCCACAGTACATCCAAGGAGTTCAGAACCCAGGACAAATGGTGCATCCCACATCATTTGCCCCATCCTTCATTCTCCCTTCAAGAAAGATTGAGTCCTTGGGACTGCCTCTTAGGCCGTAGGTGGAACTGGCTTGTCTGTGAGGCAGCTGACCCTAGTATATAAGGAGTCATCATTTGTCCTTTTGACAAAATTTTCTCAGTGCCTCTTGAGCACCAGCCACTCTGTCCTAGGCCCCGGGAATAAAGCCATGAACATTTCTACACTTGGGAAACTAATAGTGTAATGGGGGAGACTGAAAATTAATAAGTAAATAAGCTTTTATAAAAAGAAAACAAGTAATTTCAGATGTAAAAAATTAATAGGATCATGGAATAATGGCTAGAGATGATGGGGAAGAGCTTATTTTTGTCACTTTAACAGGTTTTATTAATTTTGTTAACTTCACAGTGCATTTTTTTTAATTCAAAATGTTTTCCTACATAACAAAATAATATTGCATTTAATAAAGTTGCAACAACTCTGGTATTCTCTAATATCAAGTCAATATCCACATCTCCCCAGTTGTCCCCAAAATGTCCCTTACTGCTGGTTTATCCAATCCATCATGCAGTTTTGTGATCAAGCATTGTCCTGGTAGTTATTATTTCTGAGACTTTCTAAATCCAGGATGGTCCCTTGTTATGACCCTGGCATGTTAAAGAGCTGGGCTATTTGTTCCCTTGGTTATCTCAGCTTGTGAATTTATCAGATTCTTCCCATGGGGTCATTTAGCTCATTTCTCTGTATTTCCTATAAGAGAAACTATGTATAATATTTTGATATGTTCAAAAGTAAACCTAGTTGGCCAGCCTATCTTGGGGGTGCTGTGAACTTAACACCCCATGAGGAGACACAGGCTACCTGGCTCCCACCATGAGTGATGCTAAGGTTGACCTGGAATAATGTGATGATGGCCTGACATTTCGGTAGATTGGAAAGAGCCAGCCTTGAAAAAAATGATGGAGAAGTGTGTTGAGGGCAGAGAGTAGAGACCAGAGGGCAGGAACTCAGCAGCTTCAAGAAGCAGAAAGGCCAGTGAGGCTAAACCCAGGGAGCAGAAGACCCATGGTGTATCCTGATGTAGTTGGTGGCCAGGCCTTGTGGCCTACATCCAGAATTTGAGTTTGATTGGAAGTTCCAGGGGAAGCCTTTGGAAGGATTTTAATAGGAGTGTGAGGTGGTTCAGGAGATTCCTTTGGCGGGGGAGCAAGAACAAAAGGAAACCAATGAGGAGACTTGCAATCATTCAGGCTGTTAGGGTTGCAGTGAGGTGCAGAAAGATGGTTGGATTTGGGATAGGTTTTAGAAGCAGGGCTAGTAGAACTTGCTGATGGATTATAAGTGGCAGGTGAGGAAGAGAAAGGAAGGAATCATGGAGGCTCTAAGGTCTATACCCCGAGTACCTGGCAAGAGGTGTTTCCATGAACTGTGATTTGAGGTCTGGGATAAGTGTGGGCTTGGAAGATGGATTCAGAATTCATTTTTTGGACTCTGTTCCTGGCCCTGCAGAGATGCCAAGGGTTCCCTGCATGCTAGCTGAATCTAGAAGATGGGATTAGTTAACCATCCATAACTGGTTGGCTTACCTGATAAGAGCAAACTATAAAGGTCAAGTTTGGTATTTAGACCTTGGTTTTGGTGCTGTGGTCACTGATCATATCCTAATTCTTCACTGTTCTCTCAGTTGGTCCAAGAGGGCTAAGTGGGATTTTGGCTAGATCAGCACAAATGGGTGTCTACCTGTAGACAGTGCAGAGAACACTGTTGTCATAACTGTTGCTGCTAAATAAAAAGAACCTATTAAATCAAAAGCATTTAATTATTTCCTAGATGTAAAGCACCATAATAGGTTAAATGGAAGAAAAATTTTAAATCTCTTCTTACCATCTAATTAAGAGAGAATGAATGCATATATTTGAAATAGGAACCACTTTTAAGTATTACATCATGTCATGATAGTGTAGTAAGAGATCAGAGGACTCGGGGTAAGATAAAGGAGGAGAGTTTACCTGGAATGTCTGTCTGTAGATGTGCTTTACAGGTGAGCATGAGATGGGTCTGAAAGTGCCAAATACAGTTTAGAATGTGGAAGGATGGGGGCATGGAGGTTGAGCTGTCATAACTGTGCCCCTCTCCCTTTTCTGTTCTCCAGCTGAATGATGGACAGTTCACTGTCATCCAGCTGGTGGGCATGTTACGGGGCATTGCCTCAGGTATGCGGTACCTTGCTGAAATGAGCTACGTCCACCGAGACCTGGCTGCCCGCAACATCCTGGTCAATAGCAACCTTGTCTGCAAGGTTTCTGACTTTGGCCTTTCCCGATTCCTGGAGGAGAACTCTTCTGACCCTACCTACACAAGCTCTCTGGTGAGACTGGGGAACTGACCTAGGAACTAGGTTCTTAGGGCCAGGTGGAGAGGAAAGGTGGGAGGCTGAGGCGTTTACAGCTCTGATCCAGGGACAGGATGTAGGAGCAGACCACGGATTGGGTGGTCAGCTTTGGGAACCCAACTTTTGGGTATGAGGAAAAGAATAGGGTTGGGGAGCTGAGTGCTTGGGCCCCAGAAAGAAAGGAGGCCTGAGTTAGGGGGAAAAGAGAAGTCTGGGAGCAAAGTTCCTGGGTCCTGTGAGATCCTCAGTTCATCTTTGCTTTCTTCATCTGTAGGGAGGAAAGATTCCAATCCGATGGACAGCCCCTGAGGCCATTGCTTTCAGGAAGTTCACATCTGCCAGTGATGCCTGGAGCTATGGTATTGTGATGTGGGAGGTCATGTCATTTGGAGAACGGCCATACTGGGATATGAGCAATCAGGATGTAAGTGTCCCACAGCCCTTCCAAGTTTTCTTGGAATGGCTTCACCTGGGATGTGGGATAAGGGTAGGTTTCCATGAGAGTTCATCACTGCTTGAGATGATGAGGGTGGCACAGAGTTGATCTTTGTACCCAAGAGTTTGATACAACATATCTAGTCACAGAATGACACAGGGATAGAGGGCAGGATCGGGAGGTAACACATCTGGATCATAGCCCAAGAGCTGCTGGGGCATTGAGCTACAGCCAGCCTCAGCCCCCAGTAGGAAGACCTCCATATTTCCCACAGTGGGGGCCTATCCTGGCATCTGCAAAGTTGCCGTTTCTTTGGGGCCCCTTGGCATCCTCATTCTCCCTGGACATCCTCATACATTGCTTCTGTCATTCCAGGTGATCAATGCCATTGAACAGGACTACCGGCTGCCCCCTCCACCAGACTGCCCCACCTCCCTGCATCAGCTCATGCTGGACTGTTGGCAGAAGGACAGGAATGCACGGCCCCGCTTCCCCCAGGTGGTTAGCGCCCTGGACAAGATGATCCGGAACCCTGCCAGCCTCAAAATCGTAGCCAGGGAAAACAGCGGGTGAGGACCCCTGAGACTGGGCCATCCTTCCTGCACTTGGTTATCCCCCTGAGAACCTGCCTTCCTCCAAAAAGTGCTGTCTCTTTGATGTGGGATTGTCCCCATCTGCCTCTCCAAGGCTGGGTTCAGTGACCCCACCGTGACAATCCTGGTACTCAGTGCATCTTTCCTATTCTTGCCTCACAGGGCCTCACATCCACTCCTGGATCAGCGACAGCCTCACTACTCAGCTTTTGGCTCTGTGGGTGAGTGGCTTCGAGCCATCAAGATGGGAAGATACGAAGAAAGTTTTGCAGCTGCTGGGTTTGGCTCCTTCGAGCTGGTCAGCCAGATCTCTGCTGAGTAAGTCATGGCAAGAGCTGGAGGTGGGGCTTAGAGCCAGGCAGTCATAGGGTCACCTGGGGACCAGAATCAGGCCCACGGGTTCAACAGGGGCCTTTGGGATCAACTCCTGGTGCCAGTTGCTTTCTAGAGCACCTACCCCAAAGCAGTAACAGCTGCTGGGGCCAGAGCCCAGGGAATCTTCCAGGCCAGCTGTGTCCCCCTCACCCCCTTGCACCATCTCACTCCCTGCCTGGCAATCTATATCTGTCTTGGTGCATCTATCTACATTCCAGACCCTGCTCACACATTAACAATGTGTCAATTCTGGATGTTTTTCCACCCAAAAAGAAGATTGAACTAGGTTTTGGAGAACCTTTCCAGCTTTAATGTTAAATGGTTTCATGACCAGTGCTTCCCAAATAGTTCTTCCTTAGTTTACATCTCTCTGGTATATCTCCTTTCTGCCTTCCCATTTCTCTCTCAAAGACTCTTCTGGCCACAGATTTAAATAACAAATAGAAGGAATAGAAATCTGGAACCTTAGTATCTGGGAATGGGCCTGGGTACTCTCCTCCCAAACCTGTTTCAGCCTCACCTTGACACAGACAGGTTCTTGCTCCCTCTTCTTTTTTTCCTTATCTCAGTCTCCAGGCCTCAGGATGGAGTGGGAAGGCAGTTTGTTTTTCCCTCTTCCCTCCCCTTCCTCTCCACCCAGCCCTTCCTCTCTCACGCCTTTTCCTTCTTCTGATTTCTCCTTTAAAGCAATCTGTGCAGCCCCTTCCCCCAACCTCATTTTGTGGGGCTCGCTCTTTTGTTCCTCTCCCTCTCTGATCCTTCTTAATCCTCGCTGGAGCATCCATCCAACCCGCAGCCCCCCACCTCCCGCCTCTCGACCCTGCCCCCTGGGCCCAGGCCTGCGGAATACCTAGCCCCACCCCCTACCGCGGCTGCTCAACCCTCCCTCCGGAAACTGCCCGGCAACCTTGATGTGTGCCCCTCCCCCGCTGGCCTTCTGATTGGCTGACAGTCCCAGGGACCAGGTTTCTGGAGCTAAACCAGAGGAGTCGCTCTGGGAGCCCTATGGCCTCAACCATCTCTCCATTCTTCACCAGGGACCTGCTCCGAATTGGAGTCACTCTGGCGGGACACCAGAAGAAGATCCTGGCCAGTGTACAGCACATGAAGGCCCAGCCCAAACCTGGACCCTCAGGCGGGTCGGGAGCACCAGCTCCCCAGTACTGACCTAACACCTCTTCGTCTGGCCCCACAATTCTGCAGCAGCAAGAATTCCCAGGCCAGGGAAATAGTTCACCATTTGGGAGCAGAGTCAGGTGGGGATCCAAGAAACTCCCATCCCTGTGCCCCACTGGATTGCACTTTGAACCCATGGGGGTGGGGAGTTGGCAATTTGGAGAGGCAGGATTTAGGAATTATGCCATATGGGAGTATAGAAATAATATGCCCCCAGGTGGGGAACCCCACACCAAGGATGTGGGATCCCTTCCCTCAGGATTGGATGTGACCAGAGGGAAAAGAAGCACCCATAATCTGCCAACTTTCCAAGGGCGTTTGGCCTGATCCCCAATTAGAACCCCAAGTGCCCCTCCTCATCTTGAGGGGTCACAGCCCTGCAGACCGTGCAGACCAAAGAGAAGAGGGTGACAAGCCTGTGAGCTCCGGAGTGGAGTGCCGTGACGGGAGGCAGGAAAGGGGTGTCATGGCCCAGTGACAAATTCATTGGACTTAGATGTCCCAACCATGCTGCTGTCTCCACTGAACTCAGTTTTCCCTTGTAAATTCCCCTCCCCCATTTGCTGCCTTCATATTGAAGGTTTTTGAGTTTTATTTTTTGTTTTTGGTCTTATTTTGCCTTCGTTTTTGTTTTTCTACTGTCCTTGTCATAACTTTTTGTGTTGGGGGGGGACCTGTTTCATTATGGCCTCCTTTGTCCGAGTTGAAACATGGACCCACCCTGTGTCTGTTTTCAGAACAGTGCCTTCCTTGGTCATACCACAACCCCCAGACATTTCCCTGCCCCACCAAGTATCCCCAAGCTGTGTCTACTAGGGGGTATGTTGCAGGGGTGGGGTGGCGCGGTGAGGTGGTGTGGAAACCAGAGACAGATATTGGTGCTTGGAGGGGTTCTTAAATTATATTTAAAACAATTTTTATATATATATATATATATATAAATAAAAGAAAAATGGGAGGTGTGGAAGCTCTGGGGCTGATTGGGAGTGGGAGATGGAGGGGGAAGGGAAGGAAGGTCTAGAGATGGGGCTGTGAGAGGCTGGGTGCTTAGTTCTCAGCCCCAGGGTGTGTTTGAGGTGGTGTGGTGGGGGCAGTGGAAGATGAGTCATTGGCAGCTGCTTCTAACAGGCTCCACATGGCTCTGCCAAGAGCCTGGGGCACCTCCAGGGTGGGGTCACCCCCTGGTGCCCTGGGAAGGGGTTGTGTGAAGCAGAGGAGGCCCTGAGCTCACAGCCCTACCCTATAGCCCCCTGAAGTTGGGAACATGCCCTGGTGTGGGGGTCCAGTCAGATGAAGGAGACAGATGTGGACCAGATGCTGACAGCTGGGGTTGGTTTAAAGGTGAGAGGGGTGTGCCTGCATTGGCTGTGGGGGAGGGGCAGAGAGCTGGGGTGGAGGATGCAGGCCCCCCCCCCACATGCGCACACAGTACTGGGCTGGGTCTGGGTCGGGAGTACAATTCCCCCTTTCAAGATGCTGCCCAGGCAGGTTCTCCCAGCGTCTTTGGGAAGGGGAGGGAGAAACTATCTGTTTTCCTCCTCCTTCCAAACAGGAAGATGAGGATTGATGGGGTCAACCCCCATTGTCTTTCTTGCTATCTTCAGTTTTCTTCTTTGCCCCCAGTCTCCCTTCCTTTGGGGACACCTGTAGGGACAGGCCCAGACGAGGCCAGCTTTGTTTAGTTGGAGCAGCTGCGCCTTTTTTGTATCTTATTTGCCCCCTGTTGTGTTGAGGTTGGTGCAGGACCTTAAATCAATTTCTGTCCCTTCCAGCCCAGGGAGCCTCAGCCAGTAATCCTATCCCCAGTTTCCTACCTCTTCTGGGGTCCTTAATACTCAGGAATCCTTTGTTCCCTTCTCCCTTGATGACATTGCCCATATTTTGTACCTCCAAGATGCAAGGAGGGAAAGACTCACTCTTGCCAAGGATGGAGGGGGTGTGGGTCCAGAGAGGTCTATCCAGAGGATGCAGGCCCAGGCCACCCCCTTCCTCTGCCAGCCAGACATAGGGCTAGAGAAGGTGACCTTATCTGGCCAGAAGAGGAACAGAGGTCAAGGGATCAGTACAAATGGACAGAAGCAACGGACTAAAGACCAGGCAACAGTCTGGGCAGTTGTGCAGCAGGAAGCCCCATGATGCCCAGGTGAAAGCATGTCCAGCCCAGCTCCAGATCCCCTGAGCCTGCCTGCCATACCAGCTTGAGCTGCTTCCCCCAGCCAAGGGGCAGAGTGGTCTGGCTAGTGGCACACCTCCCTCCCCAGAGCCCTTTTTCCACCCCAGGGTAGGTCTCCCTTAAAGGAAGGTTGCTGCAGGGCTAGTCATCTCAGGATAAGCAGAGTAAGGATACCTTTCTAGAACCCAGTGTCTTGCCTGATTTAGCATCCCCAAACCCAAGTCTCCTGTCCTTTGGGGTCCTACATCCTGACAACCTCCCCCCACCCCCGCAAAGTTGCCAGCCTTCTTAGAGCCTAGGCAAAATGTCTGTAGCCCTCTCCCCCTAACAAGGACCTGCCTGGTGGGAGGCCTCAGGCTGGTGAGCAGTAGGAATGTTTGACCTCAGGCTGAGATGAGCAGGACACGTCCTCTGGGATGGAACTCAAGGGTCCTCAGCAAGAGGCCCCAAGCCGCACCCTCATTTGCCCTTTTGGGCAATGGATTTGTGCAGAAGGTAGGGGCCTCCCCAGAGGGGCACAGTCCAATTCACACTTTGGAAAAAGCCACATACTCCCATCCTTAGCCTCTACCTAGAAAGTCATCTCATCGTTAGAAATGTCAAACTCAGAATCGTCTTTCGCTACCCCACACTGGGTCCAAGTCCTCTCAGAAAGAATTCCTGGGAAAAAGGGAAAGTGCAGCTTTTTCGCCTGTATCCCAGAAGCCGGAGAACTGATGGCCCATCCCCATGTGGCTTTGCCTAAGGGACAAATAGCCCCTCGCCACCTCAGATTTCTTGACATTTTATGGGACACTGAGCCCTAGACCCCCCACACAACTGTCTCCCTCATACTCTGCCCCACAAAGGCCATCTCAGACCCGGTGATCATATGGAAGTTCATATCTCAAAAATGAATAATTTTATTTTTTCTCATTTTTTGAGGAAACTCAAAACTGAGGGACCTTGAAGGCAGGCTCTGGAACAAAATCTGAGGAGAAAGTGAGAAAACCTGCATTGGAGGCAAACAACTCCCAGTAGCCAAGGTTATGGGAAATGGGATGCTTCTTATCTGTGTCTGCCAAGCCTGTCTCTTCTGGCTCTGTACTTTCTCTCTAGGAGATGGTGGTGGGTTACAGAAGGTCAGCACGCACTCCCCATGCTCACTCACCCCCAGGTACCCCTCCTGTCTCCTCTCTTAGAACTCACCTCCTCATCCTGGAAATGCATTTTCTGGTCACTACCAACACTATGACCACCACAGGCACCAGCATTCCTAACAAGATGGCCACAAAGTTGGATACTTCTGGGATGGGATAGGAAGGGGGTCAGGGAAGAGACATTCCCTTTTGGTTTTTGGTTGCCATCTTGAAGGGACTGCATCCCCCTAAATCCCTGGTTGTGGCTGATTCTCCCTCCAAGGGGCTGTTGCCCCAGGGGCTCCAAGGTCTTAGTGTTGCCCCTCAGGAACCCTTTGTTCCTTGACACACGACTCCCATAAGCCTTTTAGGGAAATGTTCATCCAGTTAGTCCCCTGGAGTCCAGGGTACCAGCCAGTTCTTCTCAAAAAGGTACCCTAGAATCACTTTGATCCATCACCTGGGAGCTTGTTAAAAGTGCAGAATTCTGGATTCACTCCACACCTACCGAATCTGAATCTTGGAGTGAGTCCTGGAATGCACACGTTAAACCATTCTGTCCCATCCCACCCCAATCAGGTAAGATGAAGGTGGAAAACCACTGGCCCATAGGCACAAAGGAATTGTAGTTTTTAATGGGGAAAAACACTAAAAGGGTCCTGACGAGGCCTAGAGTGATACAAGAGGGGAAAAAATAGTGGGCATGAGGCCTATGGACCTCAGAAGAGCTAGGGTTCAGGGAGAAGATTCCAGAGAATATGGGTAGGTGACAGGCACGGAGATTCAGTGTCTTAGAGAACCCTTGTCCTGCTCATCTGGGGATCATGTTATATATTTTTCTATAATATAGATTATGTTAATACTATATTATCTATCTGTTATGTACCTATAATAGTATCTATTGACGTGAACACTGTATACATGGAATAATGCTGTGACAGTTTTGGTGGAGAAGGGGCTATAATGCATACAGGGCCTGAGATGAAGTTCTTACCTGGCTTTTTGGGGGGTGGCACATCCTTAGGCTCCGTGCAGAGCTCTCCGCCATAACCAAGTTCACATTCACAGGTAAAGTGGGTACCATGCTCCTGACATCGCCCATCATTCTGACAGGGGTTCTGTAGACATGGGCTTTCTACAAGGAGAGTAGGGGTTGTGGTGGATTGTTCTGGGAGGATATCTACAGGGACACCCTCAGGCTGGGACCCTGGGGAACAGAGCAGCAGCTTCCATTTCTGGCTCCGCACTCACTAGCTCTGGGCTCTGAGGAAATTGTTTATGCTCTCTGAACTCCATTTTCCTTGCCTATAAAATGGGGAGGCTATGCTTGCTACTGAGTGCTGAGCAAGGACTAAAGGAGACCATGGGAAGCTGATGCTTGGAAAAGGCCCCAGCATAGTGCCCAGCAGATAGATAGCAGAGATTCAGGACACAGCGGGTCCTCACCCTTTGCCCCTCCCGAAAAAGGAGGGGACTGAGCGAGAAAGCAGGAATAAATGGCACAACCTTCCTGACATCAACGGGGAGGAGTCCAGGGATCCAGGAGGTATGAAGGCAGCTTAAAGCCAAGGGGCTGTCTGGGCTCACCTCGGAAACAGCCACGAGTGTGGTTCCCTAAGGTGCAGATCTCCCCAGTGCTACAGCTGAGGGGCTCACACAGCAGGACCTCTTCCCTGGCACAGGTACAGTGCTGAGAGCAATCTTCAGTCACAAAGCTGTCTCCCTGCTGAAGAGAAGGGAAGGGCCAGGAGGAAAAGGTCTGGTTTTCTTCCTTCGGCTCTCCCTCTGAACCTCTGCCCCCGAGGGCTTCCCACTGCCCCCTGACCTGGTAGTAGATGCCGTCGTTGGTGCAGCCACAGAGGGCCAGGGGAAGGCTCTGGGCACCACTGTAGACATAGCCTGGGAGGGTGGCACAGCCTTCCACACAGGGGCCCTTGCAGTCCCCAGGGACTGCCAGGTTGGCACAGGAGGCAGGGCAAGGTGTCATACATCTCTGATAGACAGTATTGGCTGGACATGCCAAGGCTGAGGGGACAGAGTCACCTCTGTGAGTTAGGGGATGGCTGAGCTTGGGCTGGCCCAACAGGTGTAGGGAGTGTGGGGCCAAAGAGGGAATGAAGTCACCCACAGAACACAGCTCAGTTTAGGCAGCGAAGCCAGGCAGTGGGCTGGCTCTGAGTATCACTTTGTGACATTAAGGCACATGAAAGAACTGGCAGAGCGAAGAGGGACATTGGTAAGAAGGAGAGGAACGGGGTGATGCGGTAGGGATGAGGCTTCCCAGGCAGAGGCGGAGAGGACTGAGATTGGGAGGACGCTGACATGGTCAGTGTTGAGGCATGGGGAACCCAGACAGGAAGCCCCAGATGGGGGCAAGGTGGTGGCACAGAGCTGAGCAGAGGTAGAAATGGCTGAGGGGGTCATGGGCCAGCTGTGGGGGAAGGTCAGTGGCTCACCGCAGCGGGTGTGGTCCCGCCAGCTGGCCAGGGTGGTACCTGCTTCCTGGCAAATGATTGCATACCCGCTGAGGACCTGGCAGCGCAGCTCCTCCTGCGCTTTGGGGTCTCGGGCGACACACAGATCAAACATACAGTGCCTG
Source organism: Cynopterus sphinx (assembly GCA_030015415.1). Classification (NCBI taxonomy): domain Eukaryota; kingdom Metazoa; phylum Chordata; class Mammalia; order Chiroptera; family Pteropodidae; genus Cynopterus; species Cynopterus sphinx. The sequence goes on along the minus strand of CM057379.1, from coordinate 80,338,885 downwards.
GGGAAGCAGTGGGGAAGGTGGGGGCTGTCAGGGGAGGAGGAGACTAGGACACCCAGCCCTGCAGAAGAGGGCCTGGAAGCCCCATCAGAAAGACATCAGGCAGTGCGTGCATGCGTGTGTGTGTGCTTACGCACATGCATGTAGGGAGGTGGATGTCCCAAGGAACTGAGGCCACAGAGAAGTGAACCAAACAGCACAAATCAGAGATGGGTGGCAGGGCCTGAAGAAAAGCAATTCCCACTGTCCTGGGCCCCTGACTCACTCCTGGAAGGGCTCTGGGGCCACAGTCTGGTGACAGGCAGCAAATGGGCCTTGGGGGTCCACTAGCACCCTACAGGCCTGGGTGCTATTGATGAGCTCTAGCTGCTCCGGGCTGCAATCTGACGCATGAAAGCCCAACTCCTCCTTTTCTCTCTTCTCCTCTTGGATGGACCTGGGTCAGAGGCAGCCAAGAGTCAGGGGAGACAGACCCACAAGGACCATGAACTTAGAAAGAACTGAAAGGGAGTGTAAGGGGAAGGAATGGGCATAGACAGATCCAGAAGGTAGGTGCCCCCTACAAGATTAGGAGAATCAGGTAAATGTGACAAGGTGCTTGCCTGTGTCACAGGTTTCCTCTTCTACTGAGGATGAGGATATGGGGATGAGAGTGGTGTGGACAGATATTGGGCTGTTGCTTGTGCCCCTGGGGCCTGAGCCTCCCTACTCTGAGCCCCAGCCCTCTTACCTTGAGAAGCGGACAAGGCCTCCCTTTATCTTCACCTCCCAACTGTTGCCGAAATTGGTTATGTTCTGAGTGAGGGCTCCATTGGGCAGCATAAACTCATTCTTCGGGTTCTCGTCAAAGTTCCCACACAAGCCACGTACAAGCCCCTGGTACGTGCTGGGCAAGGAGATCACTGAAGGATGAAGAGGGAATTCATAGTAAGACTCCCCACCTCCCTTGATTTCCCACCCCTCCTGGGGCCTCCACTGGCATTCAGGGCACCACTCCCAGGCAGGGGTCCTCTCACCATGCTTGGTCTATCTAAGGTGTGTTTTTCTTCTCCCATCCCAGAAACATCCCTTCTGCTCTCCTGACCTCTACCCTCAGGTACCTGCATTGTTCCTTCCACCAAAGCTGACCACCAGCTTAAAGTCAGTGATCAGATACAGCCGATGGCCCTTCATGGTAACCCATAGATGCTCATTGGGGTTGTAAGGGATGGCCATCTTCTGGTCGTTGACCTGGAAGAGGAAGACAGGAGCCACTGGGAGTCCTGAATCAAGCTGACCCTCTGCCACTTTGGCTCTCTGCCTCTCTCTACACATTGCAATGTCTCTCTGTGGTATCATTCAGTGGGCTGAGATACCCCAGTAGGCTTCGCTATCTGCATGGCAAAAGCCTCCCTGAGGTCGGCTGCCTTAGCAGCCCCAGCCCCTTCCCTGCAAAAACATTGGCCGAGTGGATGCCCCTGGTACTTCCTCAGTTGGCTCTACCTTCATACTGCAGGCTCTCCCCTTCTCTCTCATTCCCTCCCTCTCTCTAGACTTTTGCTTAATCCCATACCCTCCACTGCCTCTCCCCATGAGGCAAGTGTGGCAGTGATTCTGACTTCTGTAATGAGGCAGCCACTACCGGGAACTTCCCAGGGAATAGGGAGTCTTGGCTTCACCTGCTTCAGGTGGCCCAGATCTTACCACAAGCTGCAGTTCAGCCTGAAGCTGGACCGTATAGCCATAGACCATCACGATGATTTCATGCAGGAAGATCGGGCTTAGCGGTATGTACATCTTGTTGCGTCCCTCCACGACCAGGGGCACTACGCCATCTGGGAGCGCGTCCACTGTCTTGATCAGTGTGTAGGTCATGCGGCCCTGGAAGCGGTAGCTGAGGCCATCAAATGTGCGGTAATGAGGGTCCCCAAAAATTGAGCATTGTTTCAATTCTGCCAAGAAGGGCCAATGCTGAGAAGGCACCCTACCCAGATATAACAGCCCCCAGAATAATCTTTTACCTGCCCAGATGTTTCCTGTCACCTTCCCTCTTAGCCCTGAGCTCCCTTGATACTTGAGCTGCAACTTTCTTCTCTCCCAGCCCCATTAAAAGTGGAAGATAATCTCCTTGTCTGGTCCCTGCTTTTTGGCCCTTAAAAGAGTGGATCCTAGAGAGGATCATAACTTACAGGTGGTCATAGAGTAGGGGAGAGCCAGGATGAGAACCCAGGCCCACTCCATGCCTGAACTTGATCCTTTCTCTCTCCAGAGCTTCCAGGCCTCAACCCCTCTAGCCCTGCCTCTCTCCACCTCCCCACCTGCCTCCCTTACTGTTGGGGGTGCATCTGCTGTTGCCGTTGGAGCTGGGCTGGCAGTGGGAGCCAGAAGGGCAGATGAAGGGCTGGCACTGAATGGCTCCTGCTCTGCAGGTACACTTCTGGGTACAGCCACTGGAGAGCCAGGTCTTACCTGCCTGTGGAAGCCACAGGAAAAACAAGGGAATGAAAACGGAAGGGTCAGTTCTCTTTTCTCTCACCCTTTCAGCCCAAGCCAGTTGTCTGAATGGCTTAATTGGCAAAGGCCAAAGGCAGTTCTGGTGCCATCCACACACTTAACATCCCTGTACCGCCCCCTAGAGGCATTGTGCTTGGTATCTCACATATGTCCAGGAGGTATGTTCAGGAACATATGTATGTTCAGGAGGAACTGTCTTACAGATGAAGAAACTGAGGTAAGGCAGGAACCCTGAACAGTACCATGAAGATTCAAACCAAGGCCATGCTCTTCCACTACACCATGCTGCATCCTAGATGTTTGGATTCCTCAGATCCAAACCACCCCGGCTCAGACCTGGCTGGATACTACCCTCCTCTCACAAGCCTTCACATGCTAGGCAGGGCCAGCTGCCCAGGCACCCCACACTGATAGAGGCTGAGGAAAGGAGAAAGCAACCCATCCTCAAGGTATGTTGTCCCCACCCCTACTTCCGTCCCAACTCACTGGGAGGGAGCCGCCTTGGGCATCCCTGCAGCTGCACTGAGTCCTGGGCACACACTGTTGTTCACTGAGCACGTAGCTGGGCTGACAAATGCAGCCCTCCTCACAGGTGGAGGGGACTTTTGTGTTCTCGCACTGGCCTTGCAGGTCCCAGCAGGAAGGTGAGCAGGAGGGAACACAGCTAGTATAGGTGCTGTGGATGGGGCATTCCAGAGCTGGAGGGGAAGCAGGGCGAGGGTAAAGACTTAGTGGTTGGAGCTATGTGCCAAGCTCCAAGGGAAGAAAGAAAGGGGAGACTGAGGGGAGACAAAGGTCAGCCAGCAGCCACCATGTGACCTTGATATGCAGGGTCAGTAAGTGTGCGACAGGCATGTGTGTTTGAGGTGTAACAAGAACACAGAGGAGAGAGCTACTTGCTCTGTTTGAGGAATTAAACAAAACTCTTTAGGCATAAGTAGTTGTGAACAAATGGAAATGTTCAAGGATAAGAAGAGTCAGAAACATAAAGATGTCAGTTCTCCTTCAGTTATACATTTAATATGATCCTATAAAATACACGAAAAGGATTTTATTTTTTAATAGAACAAGATGATATTAAAGTGGAGATGAAGACAGAAACAAACCAGAAGAGCCAGGAAAACTCTAACAACAACAACAACGAAAGAGCAGTGGGTAGTGATTCTCCCTATGAGAAGTTAAAACACCTTTCTAAAATTTTTAATGATCGCAAAATTGTGTTACTAGTAAGTGAAGAGAGATAAAATAATGGAAGGGGAGAGAAGGCCCAGATTGGGACCCAGATCTGTATGGGAATTTAGTATAGGATAAATTGTGGCATTTCAGTCCGTGGGATAAGAAAAACTGGTCATTTAATAATGCTAGGGGAAAAAAAGTTGATTCATATCTTATACTAGATAAATCCCATGTATCAAACATTCAAATACAAAATAATGAAATCATAAAAATACTAGAGCAAAACATGAGCAAATTTTTTTAAACTTCAGAGTGGAGAAGGTATTTGTAAATATGGCCCAAAATGCAGAAGCCATAAAACAAAGACTAACATACTCAACCCCACAAATATATATATCTTATATACATACATATATCTATATGTATAGATAATTTTTTTCTGCATGGCAAGAAGAGAGTCAAAGATGAAAAAAAAAGAACTGGAAAATTTTTTGTAACTCATACCACTAATAAAGAGTTATTCTCTGTAATAGATAAAGAACTTCTATAAAATATTTTGAAAAGATTAGCAACCCAGGGGAAGAATGGTGAATGGTATAAAGAGAGTTCATGGAAAGGGAAATTAAAATGGCTCCAAACATATGAAGAAATGCACAATCTCATTCATATTAGGAAAAATGCAAATTAAGTTTACTTCCCACTTATCAGACTGGCAAAAATCCAAAAGTGTAATGATGCTCTATATCAGTGAGACTGTGGCGAAACGGACATTCATTAGATGCTAGTGGGAAAGTAGATTCCTCACCCCCTATGGAAAGCCAGTGGGCAACATCTCTCAAAAGTACAAAGGCATGCAATCCTTGACCCAACAATTTCACTTCTAAGATTTTATCCTACAAACAGTAGCACAGAATATCATAACTGCCTAAGGTTATCCACCACAGCACTATTTGCAAGAGCAAAAGGTTGGAAACAACTAGAAAGTCCATCAACAGGACACTAGTTAAATAAATGATAAGTAAATTATGATTTAACAATGGAATATTTCGCAGCTACAAAAGAGAATGAGAGATGGCTTTGTGACACAGAAGAAAATATCTGATGTGAAGGGATCTCCAAGCTAGACTGTCAAATGAAAAAAATAAAGTGCAAAATACTGTATCTCAAATGCTCTTTGAAAGAAAATAAGGAAAGTAAATTTGTATTTGTTTGTATGTGCACAAGTAAAAGACCTTTGGAAAAATACTCAGATGCTGATAACAGCATGCTAGGAACGGGCCCATGAGGTCTGGGCGGGAGGGAGACTTTTCACTGGGGCTTTTTTAATGCTTTTAAGTTTTTGAACCATGTGGATGCATCACATTCTAAAAACACTTTAATTGCAGTTATAAAATTTAAAAGGTTCTGGAATTAAATAGTGGTTATGGCTGTAGAATCTTGAGATCCTAAAAACCAGTGAATTATACACTTTTAAAGGGGTAAATATTATGGTTAGTGACTAATAATTTTTTAAAATTTTTAAAGGAAAAAGCTATAGAAAGACACCTAGAAGTCTACCAGCTGGGGAGAAGAACTTTCCAGGCTCAGGAAGCAGTGTGTAAAAAGGCAGAGAAGACGGTGGAAGAGCAAGGCCTGTGTGAGGAATAGGTCCTTTGGTGCAGGTGATGGCAGGGGCACAGGATAGGGGTGAGAGAGGAGAGGCTGGGACAGAGTGCAGGATATCGTACATCTCAGATGGGAGCTTGGACTTAATCTTGCAGGCAACAGTCATGCAGGGGAATAACACAACCACATTTCCTTTGGAAAGACAGTGTTGGCGAGGAAGCAGATGAGAAGCGGCTCGTGCTGTCCTGGTGGAAGTTATTGTAAACAGTGCACATCAGAGACGGCAAGGTCAGACATAGGTCGCAGACAATAGGAAAAGAGAACAGGGCAGCTTTAAGGGATCCACAGACAGAAACAGGGTTTGAGAATTGTTTGGGAGTAAACAAAGGGGACACTCACGGCAGAAACTGCTGTTTCTCCAGACTGGGGGCTTGAGCCCCTGGGCCTGGCAGGCGGCCTCAAAGGTTTGCAGAGAGTCGCAGAGGGCACGTTTTTGGCCTCCAAATTCACAGAGATTGTGCATACAGCTGAGCAGGAAGGGCTTAAGGGCCACACGGGTGGCACACTTAGCCCAGGCCAGAGGCTGAAAGGCCACTTGGCATTGCTCCTGGGCTCTTGCTAGGTCAGCTGGCCTGCAGTTTGCATTCCTCTTCTCCCGCTGCCCTGCTTTGGTCTTCATCTGGTCATCTTTTTGGTCATCTTTTTGGCAGCTGGGAAGAGAAAGTGGTCATCAGAGGGACACCCACTGCCCCACCTATGAAAATGATCTGGTGCTCCCAAATCACCCTGAAGATGCCTCTTGTCTTCACTGGGAAGCAGGTCTAAGCTCTGGCTACCTTCCATACAGCCTCAGTTCCCTCCCACATTTTGAAGCCAAGAAAAGAAGACTTTCATGTTTCCCTAAATAGATTCCAAGAAGCCAGAAACCATCCCACGTCAAGTTACACACATAAAAGATAACAGAGAGCTCTGATCTCCCTACCCTACGTGTGCCATACAGGCTAAAATGCCAACTTGTGTTCCTATGAGAAGACAGAGAGTCTCTGGGGACAATTACTTGGGGTCGGCCTCCTTATCTTGCCAACTGTCCACAAATTCAAAGTCATTCTGGGCTACTTCATCACTGGGCATCATTAGTTCATCCTCTTCTTCACCATTGAAGTTCCCACACATGCCACAGGCCTGGGTGGATAGAAGGGAGACTCAACACAAGGTGAGGTTGGGGGGGCGAGGCAGGAGAGCACTTCTTGTTGGCATCTCTTTTTTCACTCTAAAGAAAAAGGCGCACTGAACAGCCCTCTCCTGTTCTGGGAAGTGACTTCTTGGGTCTAGGGCCCCACCCTTGGGGGAGGGGCTGACTCCTCTAAGAGAAGAGCCAGCTGTTTTCCTCACCTTTCCATAATAGGCTCTAGAGAGTTTGATCTCTAAGAACCCATTGCCATCAAACTTGACTTGCAGCCCAATGTCAACACGGAACACAGTGTAGATGCCTTTGGCAGAGATGTTGACACCCTGGATCTGGTTGGTCGAGGGAAGGGTGACCTGTTTGCCATTGATCTACAGAGGGTAGGACACATGAGTAGAAAGAAAGACCAGAGCCATCTCCCCAGAGTTTGCTTCCTTTGTCCCTGCCCATGCCATGTGGCTCACCAGCACATGATGGCCTTTTTGCAGGGTGACCAGGGAGTGATAGATGTCAATGTTGACCTGGTGGAGGTAGAAGGTGGGGGTTTGGTTTTCTCTCTTCCCATTCTTGCCACTGATCTTGAAGTAAGGCAGGTCCATGGTAAAATGGCATATTTTCACCAGGGTGTAAGTGCAGGTGCTCTTGATGGCATGACGACTGCCATCAAAGCTCACATAGTGGGAACTGTCTGAGGTCTGGCACACTCCAATACCTGCAGGAAAGGGAAGTAAATGAGGAGTGCCCAACCTCCAGCAAGAATAGGTATTCTCTCTACCTTCAAGAAAATGATGTGAAGATGAGGGGGTCTCCAAATGGAAGGAAGATAAAGAAAAGAATAGAAACAAGGCACAAGGACCAGGCTGGCATGAGGCTTGGGGGTACAGCAGGTGTTATTCTGCCATAGAGAGACTTTTAATATCCCATCTAAGTCCAGGGCCACTACAGGAGAACCATGAGTGACCCCAAGGAGCCCTTCCCAACAGACAGTACGGTGCTAGATGTTTTTTGGTATAGCAAGGCCACAAACCCGAGTGCTACAGGTGGCAATGAGGAGAGTGGCAGGGGGAACTGGAAAGAACTCATCTTGGTGGCTATGGGTCCTTCCCCATACTCAGTGGCTTCCTACCGTCCCGACAGCGTATCAGCCCATCCAGGGACTGGCACATCTGGTTAGGCTTGCAGGAGGTTTTGAGGCAGGAGATGTTGTTATAGGTAGAGCAGGTGCAGAGCCTGGAGCAGGTTTTGTCTGTGTACCAGCTATCCCCAACCTGTGGGGCACGGGCATGCAACAGAAACTTGGAAGCCAGAGATTGGGGCCCCAGCACCCCAAGTTCCCCATTAGGCTCACTTCAGTCAGTGATAGCCTCCATTGCTGCCCCTCTCAGCCTTTTGGCTTTGGGGCTTGCTCCTCAGCCCTTAGCACTGGCTCACCTAACCCCTTCTCAGGCTCTGAGTCCTCCTGCCCCCAAACCCATAGAGCTGGGAAGGGCAGGGCCCCCCTTGTGGTCTGGTCTCTCACCGGGTAGTAGGCGCCCCATGGGTTGATACAGCCACACTGGCTGGGGGGCACACAGGAGGTTCCACTCAGGACATAGCCTTTCTGGCACTCGCAGCCCTCAGTACAAGGCAGTGCTGCCGGGCAGTCTTGTGGGGCGTTCAGGCTGAGGCAGGTGGCTGGGCAGGGGTTGGCACAGGGGCTATAGCTGCTGCCAGATGGGCACTTCATAGCTAAGAAGAAACCAGTGTTAGGAAAGGCTGAATGATTTCTGGCTCCCTGACCTTGGGGAATCAAAAATTCCTGGGAATGTCCACTAGATGAGTGGATAAGCAAAATGGGGTCCATCTATGCAATGGAATATGATTCAGCCTTAGAAGGGAATTCTGGCACACCCACGACATGGATGAACCTTGAGGACATTATGATAAGTAAAACAAGCCAGACACAAAAAGACAAGAATTGTGTGATTCCATGTATATAAAGTCCCTAGAGTAGTCAAATTCGTAGAGACAGAGAGAATAGTGGTTGCCAGGGCTGGGATGGGGGAAAGGGGAGTTAGCATTTACTGGGGATGGAGTTTCAGCTTGGGAAGATGAAAAAGTTCTGGAGATGAATGGTGGTGGGTTGCACAACAATGTGAATGTACTTAATGCTATAGAAGTGGCATTAAAATGGCAAATTTTGTTATGTATATTTTACCACAATTCCTTAAAAAAAAAAAAAGAATTCCTGAGAAAGACAGGAAGAAAGGGAACAAAGCTGGCCTAGGTAAGAGGAGAAGGAGGCAGTAACCAAATGAAGAAAAAACTTTGGTGTGGTGACAGTCAGATGGAGGAGGCTTTCAGTGCAGAGACACATGTAGAGGATGGGGTCTGGGGTGGAGAGATGGTAGAGTGGAGAACGGAATAGGTCTCATGTGGGGGCTGAAGGCCAGGCTGTGAAACAGAGAGCAGAGGAGCAGAATTTAGAGAAAGAAGAAGACGGGATTTGGGGAGACCCATCTATGCTGCAAGAACAATGGTCAGGTCACTCACGGCAGAAGGTGCTATTCCGCCAGGCTGGGGTCTGGCCGGCCTGGGTGCAGAGGAATGCATAAGCCTGCAGGGAGCGGCACAGGGTCAAGGCGTCACCCGTGGTCCCACACTGGCCGTTCACACAACTGTTGAAGCTGGAGTGTGGGGGTACCACACTGTGGCACTTAGAGAAGGGTCCTGGAGGATGAAACCACCAAGGTATGAGAGGAGAAGAAGCCTGGGAAGGGAGCAGAACCAGGCAGCTGCTTGGGGGTGAATCTGACATCCATTTCCATCAAAACCTGTATTTACTGAGAACTACTGCCAAGGATAAAAAGGGGCGGGGGCTGATCTGTCAGGCTACCAAGAAGGTGCATACTGCCCCTGCATTTCCATCTGCCCTCCTCCTGACTTTCCATCTTTTCATGTCTCGCTCTTCCTCCCTCCCTGACAAGTACTGGAGAAGAGAAGGGAACAGCAAGGAATGAGGCTTACCCAGGGGATTCATTAAGATATCACAATTCTTCTTCCAGATGTTTGGCATTTTGTTTCCCTGGCATCTGTGAGGCTTGCCACCAGTGATGAAACAGCTAAACAAAAACGGAGAGAAAGGATAGAAATTTAGGGTTGGCGGAACCTTCCCCAAAACTGAAACAAAAGTGGAGAGAAAACCAGGGAGGCGAATAAAGACAGGAGAAAAGAACAAAATGGTGCCTTCAAGTAAGAGAGCCAGAAAATACAGTAGGAAGGAAGGTTAGATCTCAGGAAGGATTGACCAAAAGAATTCTTTAAAGAGACAAATCAGTAAGCATGGGAGAAATCAGCAGGCCGGGGCATGGGAGGTTAGCATGGCCTTCCCAGCAACTCCAGTCTCAGAGAGATTGGAGACACACAGAGAACACCTGTAGGCAGCCCACTGAGGCTCCTCCCCAGGCCCATCTCCCGGTGCTTGACGCCTCCATTCTTGGCTCACCCAGGTTCAGAGTACTCGTTTGACTTCCAGGCAATCCCCAGTTGCATGGAGCTGTTTGCAGCCTTTTCATCTGGCTTCAAATTGTCATCTAGGCTGTTGTTGTTGTAGTTCCCTGGGGGAGGAAGCAGGTAACAGAGGCCACAGAGGTGCCCTAACAGACCCAGCCCCAGGACCACCACCTTCCTTCCCCTAAGAGGCTCCCTCACTCCGCACTCCACAGACCAAGGTTAACCCTCTTTTTCTTCACTGGGCTTCCCTTAACACCCACCCTCATGCCCAACACCCTCTACCCACGAACTGATGGACAAGCACTTAGAACACCTAATGAGGTGTGTGTATGAGCAGGATGCAAACAGGCTCCTCCTCATTATCTTGGTTTTGCCCCCAGGTGCCCAGGGAACTCACCACATAGCCCACAGAGCCGACCAGCATAGGAGGAGGGCACTGTCACTTCCACCAGGTGGTGCCCATCATAGCGAACTCGGAGCCCAAAATCGGTGTTGAGGAGGATAAAGTTGCCACTGGGCCTCATGATCACCCGACCTTGTAAAGGCCACAGAGGTAGGGACAACTGGTGACCATTCAGCTACAAAGGCAGGGAAGGGATGGTAGAGAAAGGCATTTGGAACAAGGACAACAACAGGGCCAACATCAGGAAGCAGGAGAGGGGTCTCAGGTGTGTTTCAGGAACTGAGCTGTCTGCTGCGGGTGATCGCCAGGGGCTCTACAAGCCAGACAGGTGGACCTGCGAGCAAGGAGGGGCAGAACAGAGTTTCTGAGCAGGGTGGTGGTGTGGGGACTAGGCAGTAGGTGGAGGCACGCACCGTGACCTTATGGCCTTTGATTAACGAGATTTTGAGGTTGAAGACCTGGACGTGAACGGCTTTCACGTGGGATACCTTCAAGTTCCCATCTTGGAACTCGTTGGTAGCGCTCACAATGAAGTAGTTGTCGAGGGCCCTCGACCTGCAAGGCCGGGTCAGGGTATAGCTGCAAGTGCCCATGATGTGGTGCAGGGCTCCGTCAAATGTCAAGTAGTGAGGATCCCCTGAGACAGTGCAGGTGGCAGACCCTGGGGAGGAGGAGATGGCATTCAGAGGTGCACTGACTCTGTGCTGACACCCTGGTGAGTCCACTTTGGGGTGATTCCTATGGCTCACTGGGTGGTTAGCTTGGCTTGAAGAGGTCCAAAGACTACCCCAATCTCACTGCTCTGGCTCTAGGCAACTGCCTTCCAGCACTCGGTTATGCCCCAGCTCTCTGATTGAGCCTGTTTGGGGGGAAGGCCATCCTCTTGCTTGAGGCCATGTGGGCAGCCCACCTGCTCACCTTCCACCTAACCGCTCACCCAGGGCATAGCAGTCATAGATGCCATCCTGCTGACGACAGACCTCCTGGGCCTGGCACCTCCAGAGAACACATCGAATTTTGTTGTTGCGCTCACAGAAACAGAACTGCCTGCAGCCTGGCTTGAACCACTGCTGCCCAACCTGGGGGACAAAAGGAAGGAAAAGAGGTTATTCCCAAGTCTAACTATTATTAGTCTACTGCTATTCAGATCACTGGCTTGCTCACTGGGGAGGCATTCCTGGCTTTCCAAAGTTCCTGGCTTAGTTGTAAAAGTCTGGTATTCTATCATTTGTTTGTTCCTTCACTATTTTAACAGATACTTACGTCTGGACTTTGCCAGGGGTTAAGGATTCATCAATGAACTGGATGGACAATGTCCCTGCACTAAGAGAACTCACAACCCAGTGAGGGCATTAAACAAGTAAGCTAATAGATTGTGTGCTCCAACACAATATGTACCCAAAGAAGACAAGCAAGGCACCCAGTAAAAGTTTCCTATCATCAACACACACAGTAAGCACTTGCTTTAAGAGTTTAGAGGAGTGCTTTCTGACTTTGCCTATTAGGAAGGCTTCAAGGAGGAGGCAGCATTTCACCAGGGCCTCAGAGGAGGTGAAGGATTCCAATAGGCATGGGTTGCTGGGTGGCTGGAGGCAGAGCAGGATGAAAAGAACTGCAAAGAAGGTGAAATTGACAGGAGAGCAAGGAATAGACGGAAAGCGTTCAGTGGGCCTGGATGAGGCTTGAGGGAAGGAGAACCAAGTAAACTTCATGTGGTAGAAGGCTTTGATTGACTTCAATGTCATTCTCAGGACTGGGTGAGAGACAGGCACAGAAGGAAGTGAGAAGGTCCACAGATAAGGGTCTGGTTCCAAATGCTGCCTCTGAGAAGACCAAGGCCCAGGAGGAAGTTGTAGGCCTTCAGCAGAGAAAGGGGCCCTTGGTAGTAGAGGAGCAGTGTTTGGAAAGAGTGCAGAGGAGACAACAGATGTATGAAACTGACTCAGGGACATGAAAGGCAGGGAAGATGCGAAGAGAGAAAAGCAGGGGTCTCAGGCTCTACCAGGCAGTGTGGGCAGTGACTGTTAGGATTTCATACCCATCTGCATGAAAAGTACTAAAGCTAAAAAAAGAAAAAGAGAAAGGAAACTGGAGCCCAGATTTCCCTAATCCCAGCCCTATAGGACCAAGCTGTCCCCCAACTTTCTTTCTTGCAGCAGACTTCAGATCCCAGAGGAGGGATGCATGGCTGAGAGACCCAGCCCTAGCGGCTCACCATAAAGTAGCCGGCTGTGGGGTCGAGGCACCCGCACTGGGACCGGGGGACACACTGAAGACCACTGAGGATGAAGCCAGGGTTGCACTCACATCCCTCCACACATCGGTCCTGGCAGGCCATGCCAGAGAACCTGGAATGGCAGGTATCAGGGCACAGCTTGGCGCACATCGTGTACTTGCTGTTGGGTGGGCAGGACAGAGCTGGTGGAGAGAAAAGTACAGGTGAGAAGAGTGTGAGGCAGGCCAAGGACAAGAGAAAGAAGATCAGTAGCTAGTTTGTAGCCCAGAGGTCAGAAGGCTGGCAGCTAGAGGCTTCTGCCCCATGTTGAGAAGAAGAGAAGGACTGGGAGAAACATGACTGAGGAGCTCAGCTTCCACCCTGGGCCGGGAAGAGCAGCCTGCAGGGAGCTACCAAGAGGCAGGTCCATGGGAGCTGCCAGGTAGACGTGCCCAAGGTGAATGGTCAGGGTGGAAGGAGAGCAGGGGGACTACTCACGTGGCCTTGATCAAGAGCATGACTGTGCCCTAAAGCAGGATCCCCAAAGAGTTGGGCCATAACCAGCAGCTATGCAGTAGTCATGGCAACCTCCCATCCACAAGTCCGTATTTTATGTATGCATTGGGCGACCTGGGCAGGCATACACCCGTAGGCATTGCCATAGCCTGAGACAACTGGGAAGGCTTTCTGGGTTTGCAAGTGACCATGATTTTCTCAGTGGATATTTCTGACTGCAGATTTCTCTGTCCATGTGTGGAAGCAAAGGGGTTCAACAAGGCAGCCTTGAGACTGCTAACACTTTTAGATGCCAGCCCTCTGCTCCCTTCTGTGTCTGAAGGAATGGAAACCTCTACTTCTCTACACAACTCACGGCAGAACTGGGGTCCTCTCCAGGGCTTCACCGTGTAGCCAGCATCCTGGCAGGTCTCAGTCAAGGCCGCCATATGAGCACACAGCATCTGCTGCAGCCCCTGGAATTTACACATGTCATACATGCAGTTGTCAAAGAACAACGAGGCCATGAGATGAGGCAGGCATGCCCTGCAGAGAGAAGCCAGGTCAGAGGGACGGAAGGGGCAAAATCTCCCACCTCCTGCCTCCCGCTTGGAGGACCCCAGGTGCCAAGTACCCCTCCAACCATCCTGCCCCCTTTCATACGCAAAGGCTCCATGGGAGACTATGAACCGTCCACAGAATTCTGGCCCCGACAGAGTGTTCTGCAAGGCTGAGCTGCAAGATGGGGGATTTACAGGGTTCTTCTGGCACCTAGGAGAGACCCATCCCAAATTCTCTAAGGGCAAGGCTAATCTTCATTGAGCCCTTACCCCAGCAGTCTCCCCCTACCCCAGCAGTCTCCCCTTTCTCGTCAATCCCTAATGGAGAACTTTTGAACACCAAGCTCTAAATGAGGTAGGAAAACCTGGGCCAGGCAAACAAGAAGGGGGCTGCTCAGAATTGCCTGAAGACCATTGATAGTAGGGCTGAGCATGGTGGTAATGAGTTCATGAATTTTGCCAGGACAGAAGTGGGGACATGCAGAAGAGGAGAGAGGTAAAAAAGGGTGATCCCAGTGAGGACGTTTGGTTCTTAGAAGGGACAAAGGAGCAGGATGGCAGAAACAGAGCTAGGGGCGTCCTCACTCACTCCTTGTCTTCATCCTCCACTGTCTGCCAGCTATTGCCCAGCTCCTCCTCATCTCCTGCTGGCCTGCCATCGGGCTTCTGGTTGTCATTGCTACTGTCACCATCATAGTTGCCACATAATCCACAGAGTTTGCCAGAATAGGTCCTGCAGGGTCCAGGTGAGGAGGAAGCATTAATGAAAAGAGGAGGCCTCAGTCATCTGAAGACCACAGCAGAGAGGGGCTGAGCGAGTTGGGTGGAGGAGTAAGAGGTGCAGACTCTCATCAAAGGGTCTGTACAAGGTGCAAGGCACACAAGGACCTCACAGCTCTCACCCCCAGTCATCTTTACAGACTCTCCTCCTCTCCTTCATCTGCTCACACTCTATTTCCAACCATAACATACCTCTTCCTAGCCCTAAGAACTTCCAATTTTTTTCTTGCATTTGCTGTTCACTATTTCTGTAGTTTGTCTCCTCACCTGGGCACACTCATAAACAACTGCTGGTCACCGTCCCATCTCACTCGTAAGCCAAACGCAGTCTGTAGTTCTACAAATCGCCCACTTGGAGTCAGGAAGATGCCTTTAGAAGGTATTGCTGGGAGAGTGACTTGTTGATCCCCAACCTGGAAGGTGGGGTTGAAGAAAGATGGACATATCCGAGGGTCAGGAAAATCTCCAACAGACTCCCACATCCACCCTCCATGGTAATCCTAAAGATCTCTTCACTTGGAGTGCTCTGAAGCCCATCCCTGAGAGACTCTGGAGGCTGCACGAACTGGCCAGTACAAGGCCGAGGCAGCCCACAGGACAGGCTGAAGCCAGGCCTGGCAGCCTCAGCAAGGTTGAGCAGAAAATGGGACTCACCAGCGTGCGCCTGCCCCTGAGCAGGGTGATGTTGGTCTCAGGTAGCCTCACGTAGACTTTGTTTAGGCAAGACGTGCCTTCCTGTCCTCGCTCCTCATTCTTCACCATCACCCTGAAGAAGGGCACTAGGTGGGGAGAGGGGTGAAAAGTCCCCAGGGGCTCATTCAACAAGCATTTCTGAGTGTCCCCTGAGGGGGATCCATACCTGGCACTGCAGGGATAAAGGATTACAGAGACATTTGCTCTGCAGTTTGAAGGGGAAGCTCAGACCCAAATATGAATGGGGCATGACTGTCTGCCTCTTCCAGGACAGTCTCTCACAGTGTGCTGATAATGTCTCCCCTCAGTGGACTGGGATATTTTCCAGGGCAGGTGTTTGTGCTACTTCTCTGTTCCCTTTATTGCCACTATGCCAGGTGGGCCTCTCAATAAAAACTGGCCAAGGAAGCAACTGATAAAGAAAAGTGTCTTAAAGTACATTTTCCCCATTAGTTTGCTACTGAGAAAGTCTTGCTTCTGGGGTGGGCATGTCAACCGTTACTTTATTTGACCTTCTTATCTGTTCCCAAGCCCGCTGGTCTAACCCAAGACCCATTGCCTAGGCCACAGGGGCATCTCCGGGACCTTACCTGTTGAGTTGCCACAGGGTTGTGCCAAGATGTATGTGCATTTGCCCATGGAATTAAAGTGCCTCCCGTCAAAGGTGAGATAATGAGGGTCTCCATAGACAAAGCAGGTAGCAGTGTCTGCCGAGAGTAGAAAGGGGACCATGTGAAGCTGGTTCACCAGGCTAAGTTCCATAGCCAACTCCCACCCAGCGGCATGTCCCAGATTCTCTGGTCAAGGGAGGGATTGGGACTCTGGTGTCACATCCACTCTGACAGGTTGGCAGGTGGGGACAGCATAAGCGGAGGGTCTCACCATAGGGGTGACATCTGTACTGGCCATTCTTCAGCTGGCACACTGTGTGTCTCCCGCACTGAGATATCTGGCACTCTATCCGACTTCCAGGCCAGCAACGGCAAAGTTCTGTGCAATTGGGGCTGAGCCACTCTGCCCCAGGCTGGGAGCAAGGGATTGGGGGTCACAACACTGTATCTCTTAGGTAGACTCTGTCATCCTGTGCGATAGGCCCCATTCTCCTCCACCACACTTGCAGATCTGATCTTGCTCATACTCTTCCTCTTCCCACTACCTACCAGATGTTCCTGCACATCACAGGACATTTGCACATGTTTTTCTCACATCCTGGATGCTCTTCTTCCTTTCAAGGTCAGCAGGTTCAATTCCAGGGACACTTCTTTCTCAGGAAGACTTTCCAAACCTCCCTGACTAGGTCATCATCGTAGCTCTGGATACTTTTCCCTCCCAGGACTTACCAAATAAGTGCACTTTAAAATTTGGTTTTGGTGTTATTTGATTATAAGCCCCCTGTGAGGGACCATGGCTATCTTTACTCACTGTCTTAACCCCAACATGCAGCACACTGCCCGTCCAAGAGCTCTCATTCAATAAATACTTGCTGAATGAAAGAGTGAACCAAGACCTAATGTGTTTCTCAGAGTCTGACAGCATTAGGAGAATAAGGACTATTCACAGTGACACCAATGCTGAGAGGGTTCAAAATACTTAATAAACATTTGTTGAATATATAAGTGAATATATATTCAGTTAATACATGTCTTCCAGACGAGGGAAGATTCTTGATGCTGACAGCTTGTTCTACCCCATTTGCAGCTGAAGCTATTCCTAACCCTGACACAGGGACACCCAGGAGACTGGTTAAGAAGACTGGGGTGGAGGAAGAAGTGGCCCTCGAAGAGACAAGCAGGAACTCTGACAACCAAAGGAAAGAACACCCAAAACTGAGAAGAGGCACTGAATAGCTTAATGAATAGGTTGCATATGGTAGTAATCATAAACTGCTAAAATAATAATAATAAACATTTATTAAGTAATTAGTCTGTATCAGGATCTAATTTCATCTTTACAACCATCTAATGATGTAGAAAATCTAACTGTGCACATTTTATAGATATGAAAACAGATTCAAAGAGGTAAAGAATCTTGCCCGAGTTCACTCAGGAAGAGTGCTGGACCAAAAATTCAAGCTTAGATTGGCCTGACTTTAGGGTGATTCTGTCTAATACAGTGACCATCGGTCACATGGGGCCTCTGAACTCTTGAAATGTGGCTGGTCCAAATTTAAATATGCCATAAGTGTAAAATACACTGGGTTTTGAAGACTTAGTATGAAAAAAAAATGCAACTGTAAACCATCTCATTAGTAACTATTGACTACATGTTGAATGAGAATATTTGGGATTAAGCAGATTGTTAAAATTAGTTTAACCTGGTTTTTTTCCCAATATGGTTATTAGAAAATATAAAACAGCTTGCATGCAATTCCTTTTGGACAGCGCTAGCCCAGAGCATATACCCATCAGAGCCACTGCTCTTGTTGAATCTCCCCCCACCCCCAAGGAGCAGGGGTGAACATCAATGAGGGGAGAAAAGAAAAGTAACTGCTCCTTTTTCACCTATCCTATCAGGATTCTTAAGTTTCTTTGGAAAAACATTCTGGAATACTGTTTTCTGCCTTGAACATGCCTACTCAGCATCCAGGGCTCTCTGCATACCCAGGGACCCCCAACTTTCCTCAGAATGGAGATGAGGCACCTGCACACCCTGGATGGTCTAGTGTCTAATCAAGGCTGCCAGGACAGGACAGAGAAGTACAGAAATATTGAGACCGTTAGGAGCATTTTGTACAGGGCCATGAAATGATGGAATCTTCTGCACGGCCTAGCATCATGCCCAGTCAAAGGGGGCATTCAACAAACATTTATTGTATGAACAGAGATGACAATCACGTGCTGAATAAATCACTCCACCATTGTGTAACCACCGCTTGTGAACTGACTCTTTGGGACTGTCCCATGGATCCAAATTCACCTCATTTGGGGATCAGATGGAACCAGAACTCAGGTGTTCCACTCACAGTCTCCCACAGGAGACCTTGGCATTCCATGGCCTTACCTTATAGTAACTGTTGTTGTAGAAGCAGTTGCAGGAAGAGGCATTGATGCAGTGGGAGTCATTAAACAAAAAGCCAGAATTGCAGACACAGCCAGGCTTACAGAGAAGTTTGCAGTTAGGTTTGGGGTTCTGGCAGGATGCCGGGCAGGCGCAAGGTTCGTAGTGGGCATTTGCGGAGCAGCTTGCTAAGGAGAAAACAGCATCCATCAAGCCTCCACTCTACAGCACTTCCCAGGGAGACTTCTTGCTTTTTCTCTACCCCCACACTCAAGTTCTTCTCTGAGAAGTAGGTCCATTTTATTCAGCCAGAAAAAGGAATGGATTCCTGATACAAATTACAACATGGATGAACCTTGAAAACATTATAATAAGTGAAAGAAACCAGTCACAAAAGACTATGTATTATATGATTCCATTTGTATGAGATGTCTAGAATAGGTAAATCCATAGAGACAGAAAGTTGATTAGTGGTTGTGAAGGATTGCGGGAGGAGAGGAATGGGGAGTAACTGTTAATGGGTACAGGGTTTCTTTTGGAGTGATGAAAATATTCTTGAATTAGAAAGTGATGATGTTTGCACAATCTTGTGAATATACTAAACAACTGAATTGTGCACTTTAAAAGGATGAATTTAATGGTATAATGAATTGTACCTCGATTAAAAAAAATGATAAGAAGTAAGCCTGGAATTTGGTTCCCAGCTACCGCCACTCACCCATGCCCTGCTATTCCTCTCAGCGTAGTCAGTTATCGTTTCTTTCAAAGTCATCATGTCCAATTTATCTCTCCTCTAATGCTATAGTTTTCTACTAAAAACATCCCTTTCCATAATTCTCTCTCCTAGTCAGTCTCGTCTCTTCAGCCCTTGTCCAATGATCACATACCTGGATTAGGTCTAGGGGTTGCAGTCGTAGCCAGGGTCACAGCGGTCATGGAAGTTTGTGGAATAGTAGGAGGCATTGCCCAGACTGTAGGCCCTTTGGGTGCAAGTGTTGGGCTGGTTTGGGTTGTTGTAGAAGCTTTGGGCCTTTTAGTGCGGACAATCGGTTTTTTAGTGGAGATGGTCAGCTTTTCAGTGGGTACCAGGGTTTTTTCAGCGGGGATTGTAGGTTTTTCTGTTGGGATGTTGGGCTTTTCTGTGGGGACAGTGTGCTTTTCTGTGGGGATAGTGAGCTTTTCTGTGGGGACAGTGGACTTTTCTGTGGGGATTGTAGACTTTTCTGTGGGGATCGTAGACCTTTCTGTGAGGACAATAGACTTTTCTGTGGGGACTGTGGGTTTTTCTGTGGGGGCAGTGGGCTTTTCTGTGGGAATGATGGGTTTTTCTGTGGAGACAGTGGGCTTTTCTGTGGGAATAGTGAACTTTTCTGCAGGGACAGTGGGCTTTTCTGTGGGGACGGTGGTCCTTTCAATGTGGACAGCAGGTTTTTCTGTGGGAATGGTGGGCTTTTCTGTGGGGATGGTGGGCATTTCTGTGGGGATCGTAGACTTTTCTGTAGGGGCAGTGAGCTTTTCTATGGGAATAGTGGACTTTTCTGCAGGGACAGTGGGCTTTTCTGTGGGGACAGTGGACTTTTCTGTGGGGATGGTGGGCTTTTCTGTGGGAATAGTGGACTTTTCTGTGGGGACAGTGGACTTTTCTGTAGGGACAGTGGACTTTTCTGTGGGGATGGTGGGCTTTTCTGTGGGGACAGTGGACTTTTCTGTGGGGACAGTGGACTTTTCTGCAGGGACAGTGGGCTTTTCTGTGGGGACAGTGGACTTTTCTGTGGGGATGGTGGGCTTTTCTGTGGGAATAGTGGACTTTTCTGTGGGGACAGTGGACTTTTCTGTAGGGACAGTGGACTTTTCTGTGGGGATGGTGGGCTTTTCTGTGGGAATAGTGGATTTTTCTGTGGGGACAGTGGACTTTTCTGCAGGGACAGTGGGCTTTTCTGTGGGGACAGTGGACTTATCTGTGGGGATGGTGGGCTTTTCTGTGGGGATCGTAGACTTTTTTGTAGGGGCAGTGAGCTTTTCTGTGGGAATAGTGGACTTTTCTGTGGGGACAGTGGACTTTTCTGTGGGGACAGTGGACTTTTCTGTGGGGATGGTGGACTTTTCTGTGGGGATGGTGGGCTTTTCTGTGGAGACAGTGGACTTTTCTGTGGGAATAGTGGACATTTCTGTGGGGACAGTGGACTTTTCTGTAGGGACAGTGGACTTTTCTGTGGGAATGGCAGACTTTTCTGTGGAGATGGTGGACTTTTCTATGGGGATAGTGGAATTTTCTGTGAGTATTATGGGCTTTCCTGTGGGGACAGTAGTCCTTTCAGTGTGGACAGTATATTTTTCTGTGAAGACTGTGGGCTCTTCAGGTAGGACAGTGGATTTTTCTGTGGGGACTGTGGGCTTTCCTGTGGGGACAATAGTCCTTTCAGTGTAGACAGTATGTTTTTCTGTTGGGACAGTGGGCTCTTCAGGTGGAACAGTGTTTTTTTCTGTGGGGACAGTAGGCTTTTCAGTGGGAACAGTGAGCTTTTCAGTGGAAATGGTGAGATTCTCTGTGAAGAGGATGGGTTTTTCTGTGGGGATTGTGGGCTTTTCTGTGGGGACAGTGGGTTCTTCTGGGGGAATGGTGGATATTTCATTGGAGACAGTAGATTTTTCTGTGGGAGCTACAGGTTTTTCTGTGGAGAGAGGAGTTTCAGAAGGGCCAGGAGATTTGGAAGGAAGCACTGTTGGCACAGGTTCTGCAAAATAAATAAATAAATAAAAAATCCTTGGAATTTAGTCAAAATCGTACCACCACTTTCTTCACTCACATCTAATTGGAGTGGGAAGAATCAAAGGGATAGCTTATTCACACCTCTCCTTCCACTCCCAACCTTATCTTCACTCACTTAACAAACACTCAACAAACACTGCTCCTAATATATATCAGATATTGTGCCAGGTACAGGAAACACAAAATGAATAGGATATCAGTCTTCCCTTCAGGATCACCAGTCAATAGGTAAGGGGTTCTGGATCCCATCACAGAAATTTATGACACCAAATACACATCCACTCAAGCAAGCATCCTGATGGGGCCAGGAAGGTAGAGGTGGGTAGAATACAGAAAACAAAGCTGTCTTGAGAACTCAGGCATAAGAAAGGACTTGAGTTTTTACCAGTACATATAGAGAAACCCAAGGGATGGTCATCCCAGAGCAATGTCCACTTTCTGGGGTCTTGGGTTCTGTCTTACCTCGACAGGTCCCATGATTGATCAAGATGAAACCCACAGCAACAACAAAGGCAGTGTTGGTACCCCTGATGGCTTCAAGTATCAACTAAAGGTAATGAGGAAGAGAGAAGGAAAATAGAAATGAAAGTAAATCCTCGGCACCTCAGCGACTCTGCCAGGCACAGAGTCTGTCCTCTGCCAAAATGTCACCTTGTTCCAGTCTCAGCAGTCCAACTCTAGCCCTGCCCCTTTCCTGCAGCCTTCTCAGGAACACCACATTTACCTCTGTTCTGTTCTTCCAGCCTCCCATCTTCTCAGCCTTGGATGTACTCCCAGATACCAGGCGTTATGTCCCCCTTACCATGTCCCACACACATACTTATAGGGCTCACTTTCTCACCTGCATGGGCTGTTGATATCCTGAAGGAATGGTGACAGAGACATTCAGCCAGTCAGGGCTCTGAGACCCAATGCGTTGCCAGAGAGAAGTTGGGGAACTGCCTGCAGGACTCCCCAGGAGGAGCCTCAGTTTAGTGCCCCCTTCGAGGCCATACATGTAGTAGGCAAATTCCACACAGATCGCACCAGGAGCACAAAAGGGCCGGCTCACCAGTCTGAAAGACTGGCCTGCCCGGGAGAACCTGTTAGCCTCAAGGTAGATAAAGCCACCTTCTGGGCAAAAGAAAGGAACGGACAAAATGAGAAACCTCCACATGACAAGTCTAATGCTGATTTCCTTAGTAAAACCTTGTTTTCCGAATGGGGATTTGATGCAAATACCCAAACTCCCCACATTGTAGCATTTTGTTCTGTTTTGCTCATTTTGGATTTTTCTAACTGAATATGGCAGGATCAGAAAGAAAGAGAAAATAAAACCAGCAACTCAGATTCCTTTGTTGGCTGCACCAGTAAATAAATGTCTTGAATAAAAACAAGATAGTAGATTTGAAGCCTTGGGCTCAGTGAAGTAAGATGCCTGGATTTTTGGGGGGTTTCAGTGACTCCACAGCCATGAGAATCCTCAACTCACTCTACCCCTGTCATCTGCACAGCCCTGGCCCCATGGCATTTCCCAGTAAATACTTGCTGGCTTATCTTTACTACCTACAACATCGGTCCATTAATCACACCAGCCAGCCTTTTAGCTAGGAGCAGATTTAGTAATCTGTTGGTTTAAGGGGTCCTCAATCTCCTCACCTCTGTTAAATAACATTCCGAAGGGGTCTGTATGCTGGATAGGCATATTTTTACTACCTCTGGTCCAGTATCCACCATCCCCTGATGTCTGGACCCAGTCACAGAAAGGATGGACATCATCTTCAAAGTCACACTGAGGAAAGCTCTCTAAGGGATCAAAATGGGAAATTTGAGAAATTTTCACCATGCTCTCTATTCCTCCCCCATCCCACCCCTTGTTCTAAGAAATCTGGGCCTCCCAGGGCCTTGCTCTCACCCTCACAGGGAGCAATGCTGATTGCATCCACTGCCACAGCTGGTTCTGGGATGTTTCCAAACACGCCCACCACAGTAAACTGAAGAGAGAGGGAGAGGGAGCCTGGCATGAGAAAACAGCCCAAAAGCCCAACCCCCATTTGATTTTATTCTATTTAGGGACCCAGGCACTTTGTTCCTAGTGCCCAGACCCTCAATCCATTTCAATATCAGGGGTGCCTACCATGGGCAAGGAAACCCGACTTCTTGCTCCTCTATACCTGTATCTGTCCCTGGCCTGTGTAATTGACAGAAACAGGCTGCCAATTAGGACCAGATTGTCCTGAGAAAAGAGTGTGTTTCCGGATGCTACCTGCAATGAAAGGAATGCAAGAACATGGGATTACAGGGACTGGAAAATGACTTCAAACCTGTACTCAAAAGGATAAGCAGCAAAGGGAATACTTGTGGTGCATTCCCTTCCCCCGAAGGCAGCACTTTCTGTCTCACCTCCTGGCACTTTATTTTTCCAGAACCCAGTGCCCTGACAGCTCTTGATTCCACTCTGTGGAATAATCTTGCACGTAGCCCAGATTTCCCTAGACCCATATCTCCCCATTAACTTGACCCTGGGAGATGAGCCTCAGGTTAGTGTCAATCCTATGACTTCACCACGCTCACCCAAGACAGAAGCATAGACAGTGAGGGCTGCTCCAGGAGACTGGCCATGGAGGGTATAGTGGAAAGACAGGCTCAGACAGCCAGATGACTGGCTCAGGGGGCTCAAGAGGATAGATTTCTGCATTGGTTTTGCATTCTTGTTGTCCAGGAGCATGTAGAAGCCACCTACAAAGTAAAAGGTCAGTAAGATGGAGTGATTGAAATAGGGGAAATATGGTGCCCAGAGGGGCCCTGTAAGGGCAGGAGGCCTGGCCCTGGGGAGCTCCAACAGCTGCCTAGAATCAGCCAGCGCTGAGGTGGGCCTACACATGTCTCAGGACTGGTGGATGCCTTCAATCCTTCCAGAAGTGTTTGGCAGGGCTAGGTAAGGACGTGGGCGGTACCATGTGAAATGTGGTATCCTCCCAGAAGCAGCAGCCAAAACCTTGTCCTTTGGGTTCTGACTTTTTAGGTCCCTCAGACTCATATGGTCTTTGTTCTCTTGACCCACTGGACACAGCTAATTCACACAAACCGGTGAGAGACATCTGGTCTGACACAGATGAGCTAGCATCTCCCCACCCCATCTTTGCCACCAACTTAGGCAGCCAATAAGCCTGGACCTCGCTCCTTCACGCAACTGGTAGCAGGGGCGGGGGGGGGAATTAAGGCGGCTGCGGACAGCGCCCTGTGTGCCTGCAAGCTCCGGAGTCGAACGTGGGTATGTCTGATGAGCGCACTCACTGCCTGAAGAAGGTGGACTTCTGGGAAGGGAGAGGAGAGGGCTGAAAAAGAGAATGGGAGGGAGTGGGAGAGAAATGAAAAGTGAAGAGACAGCAGGGAAGGAGGGAAAGGGAAGGAAAGGGCATGGTAAATGGTAAAAGAAAAAGCAAGGAGTGGCGATACTGGGACATTTGAGAGATGGAGAAGAAGTAGGAGAAAAAGAAAAGAAAGGTGAAAAAATATAATTAAGTGAGCAAGATAGAAAAAGGAAGAGAGAGAAACTCTAAACAACAATATTTACTTAAACTGCTGGGCATGGGTTGGAGTGCTGGGGGTTGGGGGGTGACACGGAGGTGGGCCAGTCCTGCCCTGCTCTCCAGGGGCTTAGAACACAAATGGGTGGGGGGTTTCTCGAGGTCTTTCTAGAAGGCAAACCTCAGGCAGCAGAAAAGCTCAAAGGAAGGAGAACATGGAGTCAGTTGGATAGGGCAGAAAGGGCCATGGAGTAGGGGGAGGGAAAGCTGAAGATAAAGAGAAAAGAAAATGAAAATAAGGTGTAGGAAGGGAAAGACTTGAGAATGGAGCAAGGCAAAGGGAAAGAGGAAAAAGAAGAGGTAGAAACTCGGAGAGGAAATTAGGCAGCATGATCCTCTATGACTTGTGAAGCTTGGCATGGTGTGCACTCAGTGACCGCTGAAAGTGTGCTTTGTGGGGGGCAGATTGAGAGAGGAGGTGGTCGCTGTGAGGAAAAGAAAAGGAGCCAAAGTGGGGAGAGGGAGGGAGAGTGGGAGGGAGGAAGGAAGAGAGGAGGGTGAGAGGGAGTGAAGAAAGGGAAGAGAGAAGAAATAGAAGAAAGGAGGGAAGAAGAGAGTCAACCATATGAAGAAGTAAAGCCCAGCCAAGAGTACAGGGAGGTGGGGATAAAGAAGCTACGGATAGACATGGATTGAACAGAAGAGGAAGAAAGAGTATCACCTGGATTATGGCAAAAGCCTCCTAAATGGCCTCCTTGTATCTACCCTTGCCCGTTTTTTCAGTGGATTCTCAACACAAAAACCAGGAGATCATTTTAGACATAAGTCAGATCAAGTCACTCCTCTGCTCCAAATCTGCAAAGGTTCACCATTCATGTAGAATAAAAGCCACAGTCCTGACAACGGTCTTCAGGGCTCCACATGGTCTTTCCCTCCTGCAACTTGTCTGAGCTCATCCTCTCCAACCCAGCCACATGGCTCCCTGCTGTACCTCAACAGCCTCCCACCCCCAATCCCCAGTAGCTCACTGCTACTTCAGGGCTTTTGCATGGCTGACCCCTCTGGTTAGAACGTTCTTCCCTTTGAAATTTTCATGCCTCACTCCCTTATCTCCTTCAGATTTGTGCTCATATGTGACCTGAATGAAACTTACTTACCTTGACTGCCCTATTTAAGAAGTACAGCCCACCCTACCCCTGCACTCCTAATCCCCTTACTTTGTATTTTTCTGACAGCACTACTCATCTTATAACTGTATAATTTACTTTATTGTTTCAGGAACTTTCTTCCCCTGGCCCCCCACTGCTCCTTGTCTATTTTGTAAGCTGGTATATCTTAAGTGCTTGGGACAGTACCTGGCACATTGTAGGTACTCAAAAAATATTTGTTGGATGAATGAAGAATAAAGGTGATTGTGGGGTGGCAATAGGGTGATCTGGCTGGATGCCTGGAATCTGTTTTCTGCCAGGTAACTTGAGCTGATAGAAGTTTGAGGTTGCTGGGGTTCACCCCAGATTGTCCCAAGTAGAGTTATTATTGTAGGGTTGTCAGGCAAACATCATAAACTCCTGTGAGGTCACTACAGGCCCAGAAAGTCAGAGGACAGGAGTGTGGCCATTACTCACTACCAGGGCTGGAGAAGTCATCCTCAGGCCCCACGTTCAACACCCCTGATGACCCATTCTTCTGAACCCACTTGGCTCCAGAGGCTGTTGGGATCCAGCTCCAGCCACAGAGATCATTTGGAGTGTCGAAACTGCACGTGTGCGTTATGCAGACTGAGGGGAAAGAAAGGAGAAAAGATTTTACTTTTACCAAGAGGAGGAGGCTCTAAAAAGTATGCCTCAGTCTGGAGTCCTAATCTGACCCACAAAGGGCTGGAAAGCCAGCTACAGTCCCACTCCCTAGCAACTGTATTTCTGGCACAGATTACTTTAAATGACCAAACCTTAGTTTCCTCACCTATAAACTGGGAATAACAATATCTGCAAATTAGATTGTCTGAGGGGAACATCTAGCACAGGGCCTGTCATCAGTGTTAGTTTCTTATACCCAGCTTCTAGCATTTTCCTTCCCTTGAATCTGATCCCTTTAAATCTCTAACATCACTTAGAGGGATAATTCTGGATAGATCTGGAGTAGCAGCCAGAGTGACCAAACATTCAGGTTTGCCCAGGCCCAAGGGTTCCCCATGATACAGGACTTTCAGTTGTAAAATATAGACAGCCCGAGGCAAACCAGAATAGTTAGCCACTCTAGGATAGGTATCGTGACCACAACTCTGTTAAGAGAGAACCTCTCTCTAGGTGTGGCTACTTCAAGAGTCAAAGGTACAGGGTGTGAAGGTAGAGGAAAGAAAGTAGCCTCAACTTTGGAAGAAACCAGGGTCATGGTCCCTGAGCTACTCCTGTCCCCTTGGGCAGATGATGGGACGAGATGGGGGAAGAGGAGGAGGGACAGGGGCTCACCTTGATTGCAGGAGCCACGATGGACAGAGACTGCATCCAAAGAGATGTCCAGGTAAGCAGTGCTGCCCCTTACTCCTTCAAATACCAGCTGTGGGAGGGAGAAGGGACCACCAACCCTGTGAGGCCCTTTGCCTCAGGCTCCCAGTTTCCTGCCTGAATTCATATGGCCCAGCATCCCCACACCCGTCATTGTCCCAGGCCTTCCCAGGTCCCCCAACATCCAGCTTCCCACTGGGGCCCCAGGCTCTGCCCTCAGCCTCACCCGGCTGGGCAGGGCGTGCCCTATGGGCACAGTGACAGCAGTGGGCATCCAGGAGAGGCTCTGGGTGTTAAGGTGTTTCCAGAGCAGGTGGGGGTGCTTCTTCTTGGTGCCCCTGAACAACAGCAGTTTAAGCTGGGCGCCCCATGACAGTCCAAACATGTGGTAGGCGAAGTGCACGCACAGAGGCCCTTGCTCCCATATTCCGGGGCTGCGCAGGCGGGCCACCCCGCCCCGGTGGAAGGTGCTTGAGTCCATGTACAGGAAGTAGCCCTCTGGGGAGGCAGAGCTCAGGATAGTGAGGTTCTGCCATCCTCAAGGGCTGTCCCCACCTCTTTCCCAGAGCCCAGGAACCCACTCCCAGCTGCCTTCCTGCTTCCTCCACCCAGATCTGACTGTGCCCACCTCCCAGCTGCCTCTCTAAACCTTAGGCTTCCTCACCTCCATTGGGATACCCCCCAGGGGGCCTAGTGCTGCCGGTGGGGGAGGGCCCGCTGGTTCGAGTCCAGTCCCCATCATCTGTGGACACTTGTGTCCAATCACATAAGGGTTTGGAGTTGTCCTCAAAATCACACTGGGTGATAATGGCTGGGAAGAAAAGGCCACTGTGAGGCCAGGAGAGAAGAGAGGGCCAGCTTCAGAGTCAAACTGGGCGGGTAGGGGTTAGTAGAACTGCTAAGCTTAGAGAAGGTGGCCAAGATTAGGGTCCAAGATTTGTGAAAGAATCTGAGAAATAAGTCATCTCTTAGGAGAAATTCAGGACAGGAGTGGGGTGGGGTGGGCAGAATGTCTAGGTCTGGGATAGCAAACTGAGGTCCTGGGGGCTGGATTCTGGGGGTCAGACAGGCTTTGTCTGAGCAGCATATACTTGCTGTTGTTGCTGTTAATTAGAATGTGACTCCTAGGCAGGGCTTATACTGGACTCCTCCATAGTTGCCTCCACCCTCTGTCACCTAAAGGCATCCCCCAAGGGCACATGGGTGACCTCCCTGGGAGGGAGAGAAGGTCTGAGCAGTCCTGATTTCCAACTCACAGTCATCCCTAGAGCTGTAGGAGACTGGCTTCTGGTTTGAAGGCTTCTCTTTCCTTAAGATTGATTTGAAGAAAGAACAAAATGTAATACTTGTCATTATCAAGAATTATAAGCCTCAATGACTGTGAGCTCACCTTAAGTTCTCATCTATATCTGAACATGTGTCTTCTCTGAGAGCTCCTCACATCTCCACTAGTACCCTCCATCCCTCTATGCCCTGGACATCAGGCATGGTTCGGTTTCAGGTGAGAAGAAATCAGTTTACACCTGGGGAATCTCCTTCTTTTGGGTTGAGGTCTTCTTGTCCTATAACCCAAATTTTCCCCATAGAGTAGGGACTATATGGGTCCTGTGTTGCTAGGTGTGTGGCAAGGGTGGTATGTCCCCAAGTACATGCAGCTGAACATAGAGATAACTAACAAAGGGACTATCCCTTTTCACCTTACAAACTCCAGAGAAACTGCTGCTCCTCCCCAGGTGGCATGGGCCACACAGAACAGCCCTTTGTTTCAGTTGTTCAAGTTCTACTTGTTCAAATCTCTTCATGCAAGCTCCAGGACAGTGAGTCAGCCATCATTCCTTGTTGCCTCCTACTTGAAGTCTCTCTCTCACTGGGTCTGCCCTAGGTTTTTTCCATGCTGAGGGCTCAACCTCTTTCTCTTTCTCTGCCGTCCTCAGACCTATCTCACCAGCTCTGTACCTCCTCCCTCCTTCCTCACATTTCAGCTCTGTTCTGCTCCCACTGGGCTCTCACACCCCTCATTTCTAGACTCTGAGGCTGTAGGGACCCCTATTTCTGGTCATCATCCTCTTCCCATCACATTGGGCTCCCACCTTCCTCCTCAGAACTGTGTCCTTCATCACTAGCCTGTTTGCATCCTCCTACTTTGCTCTTCACTCCTCAGAGCATCCCCAACCCTCATTTTTCAGTCCAGCTTACCGGACAGGGACAGGTATGTGGTCCTGGCCCCAGGCAGCTCCCACCAGCAGCACCAGAGTCCAGACTGGAGGAGCCATGTGGGACCTCAGAGGTGGCTTTCAGGGAAGAAAGGGAAGGCAGAGTGAGGAGCCCAGGCCACTTCAGACACCCCTGATCCCCCTCTCTGGGCATCTTTCTGAGGATGCCATGAAAACTAGACAATCAGAGAACTGGAATTGAAAACTATGAGGGCTAAAATTTAAAATTCAATAGAGGAGTTGTAAATCAAAATCAAGAGAAATAATATGAGAATGAGAGAGAAGGAAAGCAAGAGAGAAGGAAAATAGAAAAAGACTTGGAGAATCAGTCCAGAAAATCTAACATCCAACCAAAAGAGTTTTAAAAAGAGAGAACACAGGAAAATAAATTACTCAAGAAAAACGACATAAGATTTCCCAGAACTGAAACATGAGTCTCTTGATTAAAAGGGGTCTAGCACAAAGAGACTCATGAAAGGCATGTCATAAAATTTCAGAATATCAGGGGTGAAAGGAAGATCCTAAACGCTTTCAGACAGAAAAAAGAAGGTCACATACTAAGGATCAGGAATCAGCATGGCGTAGGACTTTCCAATAGCAACCATGGATTCTAAGAGGCTATAGAACATTGTCTGCAGAATTCCAACAGAAAATAATTTCAAACCTAAAATTCTATAGTTGGCAACAGTGGCAAAGGCAACAATAAGGTCAAGTAAAGTGAAGATCAAAATTATTATTGGCAGTATTGAAAAAGACATGTCACAGAGGAAGAAATACAACCAGCCAGTAAACATTGGAAAGGATGCTCTTCTTCACTAGTAATAAGGGAAAGGCTGATCAAACCACAACTGTCATTCTGAAAACAATTTTGAAAATTGATAGCAATGAGTGTAGGCCAGGATGCAGGTAGAAACACTCAAATATATTGTTAATAAGACGGTATGTTGGTGAAAATTTCTAAGAAGGTAATTTGACAAAGACTCTTAAACTTCCAAATGTATATATCTTTGACTTAGCATTATCTTTCTAGGAATCTTCCCACAGAAATACATGTGAATTTGCAAAAAGATGTGCACACTTTAAAGATGTTAATTACAGCATTGTTTACAATAGAAAAGTAATTGAGATTATCCAAATGTTTACCAGTAGATATGCAGTCAGATCATATTTGAGAAATATTATTCATATGAAGGAATATTATGCGGTATTGAAAAGAAAAAAAAATAGAATTACTATATGGTCCAGTAATTCCATTCTGGGTGTGCTGAACCAGAAGAATTGAAAAGAATTAAAAACAGGGACTTGAACAGATATTTTGTACATCCATGTTCATAGCAGCATTATTCAAAATGGACAAAGGGTGAAAGCAACCTCAGTGTCCATAGACAGATGAATGAATAAACAAAATGTAATCTATACATACAGTGGAACGTTATTCAGCCTTAAAAAGGAAGAAAACTCTGACTCATGTTACAATATTTAAGGACATTATGTTAAGCGAAATCAATCTGTCACAAAAGAAGTAATATTATATGATTCCACTCATATAAGGTACTTAGTGTAGGCAAATTCATAGACACAGAAAGTAAAATAATGGTTGCCAGGGGCTGGGGGAGTAGGGAATGGGGAGTTAGTTTTTAATCGATATAAAGTTTCAATTTTACAAGCTGGAAGAGTTTAGGAGATGGATGGTAGTGATGGCTGCACAATGTGCATGTACTTAATGCCACTGAACTGTACACTTAAAAATGTTTAAGATGATAAATATTATGCTATGTGTATTTTACCACAAGTTCAAAAAATATTTTTGAAGTATTGCTTGATAATATACTATTAGAGTTTATTCCTGGCTTAAAAAAAAAAGGAATGATGGTAGATTCATAGATTCAAATGGTGGAAAGAGCACCTAGAGAGGTATTAAACAAAAGAGGTGAATCACATAAAAAAAATTATGGTGTGAACTCATTTATGTAAAATTTCAGATCAAAGATATGTGTTTATGTATATACTCAGGTCAAGATGTAGAGATAGAACTAGGAGGACACACAGCAACCTGTTCACAGTGCTGTCCTCTGGGAAGGGATGGGCAGGGTTTTCATGTCTTCTGCATATTGATGCATCTAGGTGTTCCTTTGTATATATTTGGTTTGTTATAGAGAACTTTGAGGGGTCTGGTTGGGAGGATGTTTTAAAGTTGTGTGGCCATCTAAAGGAGACTTGGAGAGTAGGGGCAGAAATTGGGACAAAGTAAGGTCTTTTTAAGGTAAGAGAAATTTGAACCCTTGTAAATGTTCATAAGGAGAGTGCAACAACAAGACAGATGAGAAAAGGGCTCCTGAGAGTGTGGGTGGAAAAGTCTAGAACATAGAAAACAGGAGGGACAAGCAGCTTTGTAAAAGGAGTAAGGAAGGGACTATACAAATGCATGTTTAGTGGTTTCTATTTCATCTATGACGGAGGTAAATGGAGAAGACCTGGTGGCAAGGAGGCCACAGTAATACTTCTCTCAGATGAGCTTTATGCCAGTCATGACCGCAACCTCCTCATACTCACCTTCCTGTTTGCCCTTATGCCAGCCCTCTCTCCTCCACCTCTTCCCATTTTTGGCCACACTTTACAATGGTGACTTCATTCCAGTGTGCATTCCTGTGGTGGGCAGACAGATGAGTGCTTGGTAGGGAGCATATGGAAGGAGTCCCTGACACAGGTCACTGGTAACAAGAAGGGAAGGGAGCTGGTTAGGAAAGGCTTCTGCAGGCGGTGACACCTAAGGGGCTTTCTAAACAAGAGAAGGATGGTAACTAGGCAAAGAAGTTGGGAGGAAGAGGAAATGTTCCAAACTCAGAGGAAGCATGACACTTTTGGAGAAAAACACGCGTGAGCGCGCGCGCATGTGCCTGTGTGTGTGTGTGTGTGTGTGTGTGTGTGTGTGTGTGTGTGTGTCTGGAAGAGGCAAGGGCCCTGTCTAGGATACCTTGTATACCATAGCTTTGAGGAGTCACCAAAAGTTTTAAGCAGCTGAAGTGACTTGATCCCATTTGTGTTTTCAAAAGGCTGCTCAGGCAGCCTGGGTGTGGATGTGGGATGGGGTGTGTGGGTATAGATCAAAGAAAGGCTGGCTGGAGCTAGAGAAACAGGAGAAGAGGTTGTAGTGGGTGAGAGATGTGGTGTGGATGGATGCTAATGTCGTGGAGCAGGAGTGGGGAGGTGATTGGATCGAGAGCTTTCCAGGAGCTGGAAACAGCAATCTTGTGGGCTAACCTAACAGATTGTCATGTCCTGTTCATAGAAAAGATATTGTCCTTTTCTCTGTGTGGAAGAAATGAAGTCAATTGCCTGGTATGAGAGCATGGCACTGACAGTCTCCACACTGTGTCCTGCCCAGTCCAACAGTTCTGCGAGGACTTACCCCGGGGGGTTGTTAGGGGCATTCATATTGGGGGGAGGTTCCCAGCCCAGCCAGAGCAGCTCTACTTTTATCAGTTTCATAAATGGCAATTCTGTATAAGATTGCAGCTAAAAGGACAGTTTTTCTACTTTGAAAACCTAGTTGAATGATCCAGCAATCCTACTAAGTATTTACTGCAAAGACTTGAAAACCCATATCCAAAAAGATATTTGCCCAATGATGTTCATAGCAGCATTATTCACAGTGGCCAGGACATGGAAGCAACCAAAGTGTCCTATGATAGATGATTGGCTAAAGAAGCTGTGATACATGTATACAATGGAATATTACTCATCCATAGGAAGAGATGAAATACTGCCATTTGCAACCACATGGATGGACCTCAAGATAATCATGCTAAGCAAAATAAACCAGGCAAAAAGTTGAAAATGACATGATATCACTTTTATGTGGGATATAGACCTAAAAGCAACAAATGAGCAGGACAAACAAACAGAGACTCACGGACATGGACTATAGACTAGTGGTTACCAGAGGACTATGGACTAGTGGTTACTAGTGGGGTGGGGAAGGAGGGGGGAGGTAGATGAGGTAAAAGCGGTCAAATATAGGGGGATGGGAGTGATGAAGTGCGTAAAGGGGATCAAATATATGGTAGCTGGGTGGTGAATACACAACAGAATATACAGATGTCAAATGTTTTGTACACTTGAAAATTACATAATTGTATTAACCAATGTTACCTCAATAAACTTAATTAAAAATATATAGAAAGAAAAGAAAAAAATAAAAATAAATTAAAAATATAAAAACCCAGTTGACTTCCATTGCACACACATAGCTGTGTCTAAGCTGGAGGGCTGGCCTGCAGTGAACTAAGCTATATCGTGAGTCCATGTTTTCTGTATCCAACCACACCCACGTGTTCCTAGTTCAGTTTCATTTCCTTTACCTTGGCAACCCCCAACACTCTATTATTAAATCTATATCCAGAGTGCCTGACAAGCAATAGTGATGTCTGGCCAGGCCATTCTCCTGGGCTGTCAGGGAGAGGCTGGCATAGCTGAGCACCAGGCATCCAAGAGACCTACAAGCCCCTTTTCAGTCTTAGGGACTCCTCTGCCCAAATGAGGACCAACAGGGCCCATGCAGGGGTTAGACCCAAGGAGAGAGAGATCCTCTGCCACCTTTTCATCAAAGCTGGGGATATAAAAAATGCCTATCCAAACCCTGGTCTACCTTCCTCCAGATGAGGTTAGCAGAGCAATCAACAGAGGGACAGAGTCAGGAAATGGTTAACCCATGAAAGAGAAGCAAAGCCAATTGATCCACAGCCCCTCCTGGTTGGGCAATAAGGCCTCTGAGGGCTGCTTTTCCTGACCTTCCTTTGGCGCCACAGAGCTGGACAGTCACAGCTTCCAATCTGCCTGGAGATGGGGGTTGGGAGCTCAAAGCAGGACAGGAAGGGGTGAAAGGTGATGGTGAGAAGGAACCACTGGGCTCTGCATTTTGGGGAATCAGAAATGGGGCAAGGCCCAAAAGGGTTTGTCACCTGATAAGACTTTGGCAGCTGCAGGAACAGGTGTGAGAGACCCTAGGATGTGGAATATCACTAGGAATTACTCCAGGGAACTCGAGTCAGTCCTATTTTCACTGAGTGTCCTTGGGTACTTTGCTCACTCTCTCTAGTCTTCAGTTTTCTCATCTGTAAGATGGAGAAGAGAGAATAACACAGACAAGTTTTTTTTTTTAATTATAAATTGTGTGTGGGTTACATAATCTCTTTTAATAATCAATTTTTTTAATCAAAAAGGGAGTTTATAGATATTTGGGCATGACTCATATGAGTTGGGAACCCACACTGCTCTCTGTTTTTTTGTTGCCAATAGTCTTTCATAATGTCACAGTTTTATGATGGAATTTTAGAGGAATTAGCCTTGACCAACTGGAAATAATACAGTTAACTTTCAGCTTAGATTTCACTGTCTAAAAGGCCCCATTTAGCTAACTCAACTCCAGCAAGAGTCACCTGTTGCAGTGAGACTTGTAAACTGAATAGGTCCAGAAAAATCCTAAGCAGCCTGTGAACTAGGGTCGGGCAAGTGCTTTTGGTCAGTCAGATGCTTAGGCCCAGAGAGAGGATTCACACTCGTGGTATCCAAGGCCAGAAAGCTAAAGTCAAGGTGGGCGCTGGGGGTGTAAGAGGTGACTGAATTGGCCCCTAGTGCTGGGAGACTTGGTGGTGGGAAGAGTTGTAGGCAACTTTTCCCTGTCCAGGGAGGAAGTGAGAGACTGAGGCAGGGGATGGAGTGGGGAGGATTTGGGAGTAGGGGATGGACATGCTTAATGCCTCTTACTGCCCACCCCCTCATCTGCTCCCTCTACTTTCCAGATGATCTGTGCTTCAGGTAGAGCAGGGAACTGGAGTCAGATAGCCTGGGTTCTGGTCCTAGCCCTTCCTCTCAGTGTCTATGACCTAGACAAGGCCCATAGACTCTCTGTACCTCCGTTTCCTCCTCTGTGATGAGAATCCTCTACCATCTCTGCCTTCCTCATGGAGTTAAGAGGGCAAATAAAAGATGCCCAGGAAAGCACCTTGTAAATCGCAAAATATACTATAAACAGAAGGTATCTCCATTAACAATTATGTAACCCTCTGACTCAGAACTGGGCTGAGCTGGCTCCTGTCCCACCAGGAAGACAGAGGAGCTGGCTCTATCACATACCTGGTGCAACGTAGTTTTAGTTTCCTGTCTGACAAGTGGGAGTGATACCTATTGTCCTCCTGTTTCATGGCACTATAGTAAGAATCACAGAAGATCATGTAGGTACCAGCGTTTAATGTGCTGTCAATCATAATAATAGTAGTACAGAAGAAAGTTCATACTCCTGGCCCACACTTCAAGAACCTCCAAAATCTGGCAATGACCTCCCTGCATATCTGTGTCTCTGTGCAGGGACTCTGGCCCTCACCAGTTTCTTCACATCCCGGGCCTCTGGGTAGCCCCACATCTCGACACTCAAGTCACATACCAAGCTGACTATGGCTGAATTAATGAGCTCCTGTCTATTTCACCCCGGAGACTACCTGCTGTTGGAGACACTGGGCTGTGATAGCACAAACTGTCATTTCACGTTCCCTGGCTTTTAGTGTAAAAGTTGGCACACAGCTGGCACTCTATAAATGTGAAATAAATGAATTATGTTTTAATGTTCTTAACATACTTGCCCATTATACCTGGCCCAGGTTACATAGTTCAGGTTTCAATAACCACTTTGTTTAATTGAAAGCAGTAAAAAGACTGAAGAGAAGTTGAGGGTCAGTGGCCCTGAATTCTGGGGAACATGGAGCCGGGGATGTGTAGGCAGGTTAAAAAAGAGGTGGACAAAGCTTCGGGGTTATGAATCCTAAATCTCTAGTTCAGGTCCTGTCATTTATTGTCTGGATTCCTTGGGCTTCAGAACAAATCTCTTAGCTTCAATTTAGCCAGCAAGAAGAGATTCCTTTCTTACTGATTTACAGCAGTGGGGCAAGAACCAGATGCTGTATATGTAAACCACAATGCAAATTTTTATTGCGATGTGCAGAGGTCAGAACCCTAACGGTTCTTTTGCTTTTAGATTTCTCTAGCATTTCCTCATCGGACCTGAAGAGGGCACTGTAGCCCAGAAGCTGAGTTGGCCAGGGTGCAAAAATAAGCCCCTGGGTCCATCCCCTCCCTGCCTCTTCCCACCGTAGCTTCACCTCTCCCGCTCTCAACAAAATTGACAAACACCCTCCAACCCCGCAACCAGCTCCTAATTTTTCCTGCTTCAGTTGCAAAACATTCTTTCCTTTTTGCATATTTGTTGGGATGAAGGCTGATTTCTCTAGGTCAAAATGGTCAGTATTGGGGTCTCAATATAATTTTGTGACATCTTTTCTCGCCCACACAGTTCTCTCTAGGACACTGCTTCGCCCAGGAAGCATTGCTTCTAGGAAGAAATTCGAAGTGGGTTGGCAGTGTAAAGGGTTGGATCAGAAGTAGGGATCAGGAGTAAGGTTGAGTTAGTTCTGTGACTGCAATCCCAGGGGAGCAGGTAACAGGGGTTACTGGAAGGAACAAGCAGAAGAAGAAATGGGTGAGTGCTGGGAGAATTCTTGTTGCCTTGGCCTTGGGCAAGTTATTTTACTTCATCTATGCGATGGGAATGATAGCAGTAACTATCTGATAGGGTTGCATGAGGAATGAAATGAGGTCATAGAAGTGAGCTACCTAGAGAATACTGGTCATAGAGCGAATACTCAACGAGTCAACTGTCTGGAAGGATGACTTCTTCTGCACTGCTGTCTACTGCCCCTTCTGTAAGTCTCCGGGTAGAGCATTAATGGTGACCATTGCCAGGCAAGGAAAGAGGTCAACTAGATTTATACGGGGTTTGTGCGCTGAGGTGCCAAGGCTGATGCCGAGAATGTGGCATTAGCCAAAGGGGCCACAGAAAAGAGGCAGAAAGAATTAAATGTTGACAGCTGCCTACTGAGAAATAACCTTCAATGGAGCCTCCTTATTGACCAATGTGGGCAGAGCTTGTGGCCTCAAGCCCATTGGGTCAAGAGGTCAGACAGGCTATGCGAGGCAGCACGTAGGGCCTGACCCCATCCTCCTCTGGTTTCCCAGGCCTGCTACCTCGGTGGGGGCAGAGCCAGGGAAGTAGGGGGCTCCCCGGAAAACAAAAAAAAAGCCAAGAGCCATGTTGTGGTTTCAGTTCTTGCCAGTGAGATTGAAAAATATGTAAAACTTGGGCCCCAGAGAGCCAGGCGCTAGCCCCCAGCCCATCTTCATGGTTCCCACCACCTTCTTTGTCCAGGGAGCTGTTGCTGTCATAAAGTTCCCATGAGACCTAAAGAAGTAATGGCTTGCCATCTAAA
Organism: Cynopterus sphinx; assembly: GCA_030015415.1. NCBI lineage: Eukaryota > Metazoa > Chordata > Mammalia > Chiroptera > Pteropodidae > Cynopterus > Cynopterus sphinx. The sequence continues at coordinate 80,301,479 of CM057379.1, read as the reverse complement.
TTACAGTCCATCCTGTCCCTGCTTGGTAGGTGTAAAATGAGGTATTTGCCCTCCAGCTCGTCCTGGCATCACAGTTCTGCAGGGAACTGAGGTGAGTTCAGTGTCTCCCCAGCAAGCTGCTCTGAGTTTAAGCTGATCTCCTCTGAATTCTTCCTTTTTTGGAGCCGCAGACTGGCCCTGTGACAGTTCAGCTCTGGACAGTTCTTTTGGCCTCTGAGTTGTCACTGCTGGCCCTGGAGTGTCCGTGGGACAGGCTGATGCTGAGCTGATTTGCCCCTTGCTGGGGGGTTGGGAGTGGTGGTGTGGAAGGCGTGGCATGGGCAAAGGTAGTGAGCGAAGTGGTGGACGTGTCCGGGTTGAGAGCACCTGGTCACCTGTCCCCTCTCCTGCAGGCCTCCCCTGTGTACAGCTTCAGCTTTCCCCTCAGAAAATTGGAGTAGATTCGGAAAAGTTTGCACAAAGTATCAACAGTGAATGTTCGGAGTGGAGCAACAGATGCTGTTGCTTCTGGAAGGGAGATGGCTTCCTTCTGCCAAGGAAAGAACAGAAGGTTACTGCAGTGCCAGGGACACCGGAGGAAGAGGGGGTTCAGGACAGAATTGGAGGGAGCATGAGGAAAGCCTCAGTATTCCTTAGCAGGGCCCCTGTACCATTTTAGAGAAAGGGCAAACAGCATGGGGCAGGGTCTATTTCTACACACCTGGGCTCCCAGCGCCCGAAGTAGGGAGGTGAGGCTGCGTAGGCTACTGATGGCTTTGTCCACATGTAGCTGCAGGGTCTCAGATGGCTGGGAGAAGTTGGCCAACAAGGCCTGTCCTCGCAGGATGGCTTCTGAGAGCAGGGCCAGGCCCTGCCAGACTTCCACGGCCTGCTGCTCAATCTAAAGGGAGCAGAGACTTGGAGTCAACCAGCCCAAGCCAGCCCCTTCCTCCTCCCTCTCAGCAGCCCCAACCATCTAGCTGAGCAAACAAGACATGCAAAATGTTTCTTGGAATGAATGAATAAACAAATGAGCAGGTTCCATTCAGCCCTCATCTTTGCTGCTCCATTTCTTCTCTCTATATATCATTCTCCTTTCCACTCTATCAGGTTCTCAAAATGAGACTCCCCAAGAGGAAGGAAAAAATGAACACACCTCCATCCTCTTCCAGGCATAGAAGTTAACCTTGGTGTCTGGGACGGTGATATTCTCACTGAAGCTGCAGCCTTCCCCATAGCCCACCTGAAATGTACAACCCAGAGAGTCAGGGCTCACAGGAATCCTGGCCCAGACCACAGGACATAGGCTTTACCTAGCTTCCAGGTATGCATTATGGGCTACCAGTTTTATCATTTTTATTGGGGGCTTTGGCTTCCCACCTCCACCCCTTAACCAAGTGCCAGGAAAGAGTCCAGAAACCTGGACTTGGATCTTGGAAGAGACCCCTGGACCCCTGGGAGTTAGTTCTGTGGAATATACTGGGGAGGAGGTCTCACCGTGACATTTTCAGCCTCCTTGGCCTCCAGGATGTACCTCTCCAGGACTCGGCTATCACAGATGAGGCGTGGGGGAGCACCCAGGACTGGGAGGCCCAGAGGAAGCAGCAGCAAGGACAACAGGAGCAGCAGGGCAGGACACTCTAGAAAAAAGAGCCAGGCTGGGTGTGAGGCAGAGGGGAACAGAAGGGCTGGTTTGGAGAAGCAGGTTCACACATCCTGCTCCTCGCTGGGGCTGGTCCTCCAGATCCCAACCTTCCAAGCGCTCAGGTTCTGTTTCCTTTGCCTTCCTTCAATCCCGCTGCCGCACGCACACCCCACCCCCCAGCTACCGGCTCCACTTCTGGGGCCAAACTTCAACCCCGCCGTGACAGAGGCTTCCCCTCTAGCAGATCACGGTGCTTGCTGCAGGATCCAGGTAACAACTACCGCTCCGCTCGCACAGCAGCCCTTTTTTTCCCGGAACCCCCAAACCTCGTCCCGGTCCCCAGGGCACATTCTGCCTTTCCCGGGGACTCCCCCAAGCCCTGCCGGCACGTGGAGGCTGCCCCACCCCCTTGCCTTCCGAGGTCCTCGGCAGGTCGCGGGTCCTTGAACCCAGCCACCTCAGGGCCAGCAGCCCTAGCCGTAAATCCTTTCTCAAACAGGGCCCGGGGCGGGCGCTCCCCAGCGGGCGAGCACTCACCGCGCAGCCCCATCTCCGCGCCCTGCCCTGCCGCTCAGCGATCAAGGGCTCGCCCGGCGCCCGCGCCCCGAGCCTGCATCCCGGAATCTCGGTGGGGCAGGGCCACCCCACGGGCCGGAGGGAGAGGCCACCGTCCAGGGGCCACCGAGCCGGGGGTCTGGCCGGGAGACAGCAGGGCCAGGGTCTGGGAGGACGCGCGGCGCGGCGACCAGACGGAGCTGGCCCGGGGACTGAGGCTGCGGCCGGGGGTCGGGGCTGTTATCAGCATGTGTGCGTGCGTGTGTGGGGGTGGGGGAGGCTGTGTGCGTGAGGGGTCGCCCGAGGTGGGGGCCAGGGGGTCAGCAGGGGCAGGACGCCTGGGTCACGGGCCGGCCGGGGCGGGAGCGGAGCCGCAGCGGGCGTGTGTGCAGTGGCGCCCGTCTGCTCGCCGGACCCGGGTTTCGGGAGGTACGGCCGCGTGTGCACAGCAGGACGGTGCGGCACGTCTGCGCTTGGGAGACGAGGGCCGCTCTGAGAAGGGCTCGGGAGGGTTCAGCGCTGGGAGTGCCTGGGTTCCTGCGAGACCGCGCTGGCTCTGGAAGGCGGGAAAGTGCTGGCAAGGGCAAGTCAGTTGCCTTCCTTCTCACGGTCCCTGTACTTTTTCTAGAACCAGTGTTGTTCACGTTGAGGAATTTGATGGGGGCACATGGAGCAAGAAATGTGGGGGTCTTCTCTCCTTCTTTCTAGGACCCTGAAAACCCAGAAATGGAATATTTAGGACACAAAGCACATGGTATGCTGTGCAGGACCCACACGCACTTTGATACCCAGTTTCTTTGACCTGTGATACAGGTTAGCTGCGTGGCAGAATTCTTAGGAACTCTGAAATAGAGCTACCCCCCAGAGTGATGGCAGTTCAGATTTGTAACTAAGACTTTATGGCTTCTAGCAATGGGGCAACCTCCCCAGAGCAGGTGTCCAAGGCTGGCTGGCTCTCAAACCTTGGAAACTGGCCTCACCTGAGCCTCAGTGTCTTCACCTATCAAATGGGTGTGATGAAAGTACAATTCCCACCTCACGCGGGTCTCGTAAAACAGTAAAGTCCTACAAATACAGGTGGTTATTTATGTTTCTTAACTCCCTACCCAATCCCATGATATTAGAGATATTTTATTCATGCATTCAGTGCCTTTTTTGTGCAAAACACTTGACTGCACATTTTGCAGGACAAAAATGTGTTGAGAACTAGCTACCGCCTCCTGGAGTTTGTAGTTTACCATAGAGATAAGATATGTATACAGGCCAGTATGTGAGGACTGGAGTGCGCAGAACTGAGCTGTAAGAGTTTGAAAGAGGGAGAGCTCCTCTAGCTGGGGAAATAGTGGAAGCTTTAGTGGAGGAGTAACAATAAGCTCAGCCTTGAAGGGTGGGTAGGATTTCAATGGGAAGATATGTGAGGTGGGTGTGGGAGACCAATTCAGCAAAGTGAGGGTGAGGGTGTTGGGGTGGAGAGTATGAATGTGAGAGATGGCAATGAGACAGAGTACTGATTAAGAGTCAGTTTGTGAAGGGCCTTGAATGCCACTCTGAGGAATTTGGGTTTTGTTTTGAAAGAGTGGGATCATTCATTCACTCAAGAAATATTTATTTCTTCAAGAAATGAATATTCATTCAAGAAATATATATACATATATACATATATATGTATGTGTATGTGCGTGCACACACACACATATATGTGTGTGTATGTATGTGTGTGTGTGTGTGTGTGTGTATATATATATATATATATATATATATATATATATATATATATATATATATATACATACATACCTACTCTTGGCCAGGAGCTGGAGATGGAGCAGTGAATGAAACAGACAAGAATCCCTGACTGGGTAGAGCTTATTTTCTAATGGAGAGCAGATGATAAACACAAAAATGAATAAAAGACAGAGGATCTCCAATGGCCATAATGACTAAGAACAGGCACAGAAGGGAAATCAGGAGTATTGGAGAAGGTTGCGATCAGGCAGGCAGGGATGCGTGTCTGAGGGTAATCTGACTGAGGTGAGGGCAGGAGCCATAATGGGCAGGGGAGCATGATCAGAGAGGTATTCAGAAAGATGAATGAAGAGGCTGTTGTGTTTCTAGCCAGAAATAATGAGGGCCTGACTCTCTCAGACCCTCTTTCCCTGCCCTCTACTCACCTCCAGCCTACTCTGGAGGCCCTCCCTGAACCTGGTGTACTGGGTGTAGGTCTGCACGCCCCACTGTGCCCTCTGATCCCAGTTTCTCTCTCAGCACCAGGCAGGCTCCCAGCCCCTCTTGGCCCTCAGAGCCTGGTTCTGCTCCCTTCCCAGATCCCAGCTGTGGGACAAGCACACACACACTCACGTCCACACACGTACACACATGCGTTTTGTTCCAACCCCCTCACTCCCAGTTCCCTGACTCCTGCGTCACTGCCCTGACCTGACCATGAAGAGGGGACCAGGGACAGTTGGGGGGGAGTATAGACAGCCTAAAAAGAGGGAGGAGAGGAAGAGCCTCTCAGGCTGTAGGACCTGCTCCTCCCACCCCTCCAGCAACAACTTGTCAGAGGCTTCTAGGCCCCTACCTTCAAGAAAAGAAGGGAGATGGGCCATGAACACAGCCCACAGGTGCTAGAGCCTGCTACACAGTGGTGGTGCTGGCTCATTCTCTGTGGCTTTTGGAAAAAACTACAATTGCAGCTTGGAAGAGAGGATAGAAGAGAGAGTCTTGGTCCACCCACACCCAATCTCTAAACTGCATAATCCTGCTAACAGGGCAGAAGTTGGTTTGGGGGCCAACTTCAACCCAGGTGCTCTTGGATACTGACCAGCAGGGTCCAGCTGTTCGTCCTCATCAGGGGACCCTGAAGAACAGGAAGAAATCAGTTACCTAGGGCTCACCCTCCAATGCCCAGCACCTCCTAGTCAGTGCTCCCTCCATCTACCTGCTTGTATTCCTCTGGCATGGTGCTGACCCAGTCCCAGGACCACTGCAGGGGGTCTACTCACTGACTCCTCCAGTCAATTCACAACTCTGTCACTAGATTAACTTTCCCATTGAATAGCTAGCTTCATTCGAGTCACTCCCCTGAGCAGGAGCCTGCAATAGCTCCCTCTTGCCTCAGAACTAAGACCCTCTGTGTTCTGCCATCCACATACCTCTCCAGGCTATTCTCCCACTTTGCTCATCCCCACACCCCCCATCACATGAGCTCAATTATGTGGTTTGCAACTTCCTGCCTTTTGCTCTCTCTGTGCCTTCCACCTGGATCAGCCTCCCACACTCTCTCCCCTGTTCTTCAAGGCCCAAATCTAGGCATTACCTCTACTAAACCTTCCCTCACCCCCCAGCAGGAAGTTATCTCCTTCCTCTGCACTACCATTTTTACGCATCTTAGGCCTCTTACTGGCAGAACCACCATGCACAACTGTCAAGGTTGAACACGGCACAACTCCAGGGGTTGACATTCATATAGACAGTGATGGGAATGGTACCCTCTGGAGTCATGTAGCACAGGTGTCCTGTGTAAAGAACAGTGTATGACAGGTCTTGTTCATCTTGGTACCCGCCAGGCATCCAGCATGTTTCCTGTTCATGGTCATCACTTGTATATGGCTTGCATTATGTGGTCCCTCCACTCCAGACACCTCAGCCAGAGACTGACCTAGAGGGGAGAAGTAAGCCATTCATTCTCAGAGTGGTGCTTGCTGGAGCCATGCCTGAACAACCTAGCTCTGAGATCTTGGGGGCTTTTGAGGCCTCCCTCCAATTCCTGAGCAGGCAGCCACTGAGGCAGGATATGAAAAGGGACAGTTGTGACCAGAGGATGGCGGGGGTGGAGGCCGGCTCTGTTCCATGGAGTCTTTCTGGCAGCCAATGCAGATTGAAAATTCAAGGAGAAGCAAATTTACAACCCCCCTGAGCTGTCTCAGACCCCAGGCAGCACGAAGCCCCAGCTGCCTGAAGTCTAGTTGAGGATGAGGGGGGCCTCTGGGCCTCTTCTCCCTCCTTTCAAAGCAGAGCTTCTTGCCAGACTCGGGAATTCAGCCAGTGGCCCGGAAGACCTTCTGTGCTGGGAAGTGAGGTGGCTGGGGACCTTGGAGGTTGGGGTGGGGGAGCACTTCCTGGCCCTTGGGGAATGGGGAAGGGAGCAAGAACGCTGGAGAAGGAATTCCTGTTGGAGAACAAAAGAAAGTCCTGTGTGAAGGTCGATTTGGAGAAATTGAGGCAAGGGCTGCTTTTTTGGCCATGAAATAGCCAGGAGAACCAGATCCAAGTTTCTGTTCTCAGCAAGCAGCTCTGTGGAGCAGCAGCCTCAAGGGGTTGTCTGGCAAACAAGGGGGTCCAGATTGGTGGCCTGAATTCTGCCTCTTAATAGCACCCAACTTGGGCAAGTGACTATCTCTGAGACTTCTTTCTGTAGAAGGGAGATGGTGACAATGATAGTAATCGCTTCCCAGGACTGTTGTGGGATTATGTAATAATACCTGGCATAGGGTGATCAATAAATGCTGTTATTCCTACATTCCCTGCTTTATTATCCCTGCTATCCGTCCTTACTTTGGAGGCCTGGAGACCAAACCCCTGTGATATTTTTAGCCTTCTCCAAGTATATTCCACTGTTCCCTCCGGGGAGCTGGGCAGTTTCATGGCACCTTATCTCTGGTGTTGTAGCTGCCCCATCAAGCAGCTCATTGAAAAAAGTCATGAGAATAGTGGGGTATGAACAGAGGTATCTCTGGGTGTATACATTGACTGCACTCTGGAGAAACTTGCCCCCAAATGTAACTGAGTGAAATGACATCATTGTAGGAGTTGGAAGAGCGTTCAGACACAAATATTGAGACAAGTCTCAAACATAGTTTATTCAAAACCAGGGATTTCTTGCCCCATCAACATGGGTCCCCAGAGAAGCCCAAAGACCTTGATTGAATGAGGCCTTTGGGCCTACCCGAAACAAGAATTACAGGGCCACTTTCCTCAATTGTCTCCTGAATTCTCCAAATGCTTGAGTCCTTGAAGCAGGGATCCCAGAGCACGAATACTTCCACCTTGAGCTCCAGAACCACTTCCCCCAGTTAGGTTTCTGTGAAAAGTGTCAGCCCGCATCCTGGGCTCTCTAGCTCACAAGGATTGCTAAATATTCCTAAGCCCCTTCCCATGTCACCCATCCTATATCAGAAGATAGAATTGCTCAATTGTCTGGAGTAATTTTCCTGTCCAAACAAAAACAAAATGAGAAAGTCTTAACTTAAACAAAACATACTGGCAATATCAACAAGAGTAATGTTTTTCTCCGACATAAGGCCTTTGCAGGTATGCAATTGTGAATACAGAAGTTTCATTTTGTTAACAAGGGCTCGGGGACTTTTTAAATGGATTTTGCTTGAACTCCACTGAGCTGTCCTATGGGCTCTTTCTACTTGGAGGAATATGAACCAACATATACTCAAGGGAAATTTATACATACACTTAAACATCCAAATTTAGCAAATATTTTCCCAACGTGATCTATCGTGTTCACTGAGACTAGGCGAATTGCCAGAATAACAAAAACCTATAGTTTGACCCCACAGGCACCCCCAATCTGTACATAAGTGAGCCCTTCTGTTCATGTCTTATTTCATGAACCAGCAAATAATTTTAGTAGTTTAGGAAAGTTTATTTTTCTTGCAGTAAACAAGATTATAGTCTCTGAGTTGGAAGAGACCTAGGAGGTCTCATGAACATGAAGGTTTACTCTTTGCGTGGATATTTCCAGTGACAAGACATTTCTCAAGGGAGTAGAGTCTTGTTGTAGAGATCAAGCTGTCCTCCTGTGCATCCAGCCATGCATCCATCCATGCATCCGTCAAATGATCCATTCTTTAGATATTTATTCGTTACTGGATTGGGTGATGAAATCGCTTTTCTTTGAGATTATCTCATTAGTTTAGTAACTAACTCCCTTGATTACCTCCACTTAGAGAACAGAACAACAAAAAGGCTTCGTAAAAAATTAACTTTTCCTTATTACAAAAAACAATGTGTGATCATTAAAAAATAGAAAGCATGACTAAACCAAAAAGCATAAATTAAAAAGCACCCATAATGCCATTAAGATGAAGTCTTAAATGGCCATTTTTCACAAACTTATTTCTTGGTGGGATAACCTTTGCCTCACTCCAAATCTCTGTGCACCTGGACATCTAGTCCAACTTCTCTAGAGGTTCAAAAATGTGTGGAACATAGCATTCCTCCTCCAACTCCTAAGTACCAAGAACTCACCTGGGACATAATGTGGGGTCCTCCCTAGGAGGATTATCAACCTATCTAAACCAGTTCATGTGTCCTGAGGGCCTATCTTCTTTTCTGCCAAGTAAGCCACAATTAAAAGCCTGAAAGAATAACCCAGCCTCATGAATCAAACAAATACAAATCACCTTCCTCCCCTCTCTCCCCATCCTCATTAGGAGGCCCCAAACCCTTCCTTAGCAAAATGACTCATAGTAACAATCATAGCTCTTACTATTTATTGAGCTTTTACTAATGTCAGGACAATTCCAAGCACTCTTCAAATTATTCGCCTTTTTAAGCTTATTTGTCTTGCTTCTTAATTAGACTTTATAGGACCAACAGTTTATACCTCTTTGGGCAGGCCTGGCCCCTAACACAAATCCCTATAACTAATGGATGCTATGGATGATGAGCAAATGTCTACAACTGCCTACCTCCAAAATAAGCATTAGAATTCTGGCCTCTAAGGATGTTTATGAAGTAGGTAATTATGCACTCACTGTGGGCTCTTCAGCTGAGTAAAAATAAGAGAGGGGAACTACATCTGGACACACCTTCTGCCATACCCATTTCCCAAGGTTTGTTTTTTTTTCCTTCCCATTTCCCAAGATTTGATGGCAGACACTTCAGAGAGCCAGTAGGAGGGAGACAGTGGCCAGTCAGTCTCCCTTCTGGGATCCCTACAGAAAGGATGGAGGTCCCTGTCCCCACCCCAGCTTAAACACCAGTAGATGCAGGAGGCTTCCTGTCACCTCCTACCTGCCCAGGCACACTTAAGGGTGAGCCCCACACCCTCTCTTCCTTCAGTGACAATGTCTAGGGACTACTGATGTAAACCTGCCACTGAGTGAAGCCACACTAGCAAACAGTGAGAGAACATGGAGTAGAAACAACTAATAGGCTGCAGGATGTAGCTGACAAAACCAACCAAACACAAAAGGGATGCCTGCCACCACCTCAGCTGGGCCCAGGCCAGAAGCGGAGACAAGAACACATTCATGCAGGAAGAAACATAATTTCACCACCCCTCTCCCACTCTGCTACTGGAGGGCTCCTGAGAAAGAGAATCTTGCATTCAAGACTGATACGGGAATCACCATAGGAGAGTGTAATGGGAATGTCTCCCTTCTCTCCCCAGCCTGCTTTCTATCCACCCTGAGTGACCCTCCAGCCCCCAAACATGCCCTGCCTATTCATGAATCCCCTTTGCATATGCCAATCCCTCTGCCAGAAAGGCCCCCTCCCCTCTTTTTTTTGCCTGCCCAACTCCTGTTAATCCTCCAAAACCCAGATGAAAGGTGAAACCATCTTGGACACCACCAGGAAGTTAGTCATTTCCTTCTCCACATTTCCATATTATGGCTACTCTTACTTCTTCCTCATTCACAAAAACTGTGTAGCCACCACCCCAAATTAAATGGTAAGGGTTATTTTATATTCATCTTTGTATTCCCAGGGCCCAACCTAGACCTTGACTCACAGCAGGTACTCAGAACGTTTAGTTGTTTGAATGAAGCATTAGTTCTTTTGTTAAGTCCACTTTCTTGAGTTGCTGGCATTTATTCACCTAGCACCAAAGTCCCTCATCAACAGAATACTCAAGCCAGGAGCGATTTTGATAAAGAAGCCTTATTTTCAGAACCCAAACTGCCTTTAAGCAAACTAGAGCAAAATTGTTACAAACCTTTAAAATCAGAGGCTTTCAAACTTGTGACCTCAATCACAGTAAAAACCACAATTTACATCATAACTTGTACACATGTATATATATATGCATTGATAACTGAAAAACTACCAGCATAACCATTTAAGTTGCACTTTTTTTTAGCTTCCTTTTCAAAAGGCTATGACTAAATTGATTTTAGGATCCACAAATGGATCCACTTTGATAAACGAGATACCAGATCCTCCTACAAATGTGCAAAAAGTATTATTTGTGTGCCCAGTAATTCTGGGGGAGGCTTTTCCCACTAGAGAGGCCCAACCAGAAGGGTCTAAAAGGCTCTGGAACATATCTGCTTGGAATAATTTAGGCCCTGCAGGACCCGGAAGCAAATGGAGCTGTGTGTCTGTGTGTCAGTGTTAAAAAGGAGGCCCCAGTCTTTGCTTCCCTCATCCTTAAACCTTCACCTTTTCTGTGCATAGGAACTGCCACCAGAACCTGATGCTTCTCAGCATACAACTATCCCAGATGCATTAAGCAGACAAGTGTGTACCTTATCCATCCCACTTGCCTCTGAGAGGACAAGCAATTTTAAATTAAACATTGGGTTATCAGGCTTCTGCATTGTGCTAGTTTGTTTTATGTTATGCTGTCCATAGTACAATCTGAAGAAGGAAACACTTGGATTCCTCTCCTGAAACTAAATACTTGTCAAATTTTCTACTCTCTTTTCCAGGTAGGTACACACAGACTTTACACAGGGAGAGGCAGTGGCAGTGGGGTGGCTGGACACTAACACAACTTCATAACTTTTTATTGTCTAGGACAATGGCTACAGACCAAAGATTCAGGAACCCGCTGCTTGGTCCAACAAGAGACATACTTCCCCTCTCAACATAGAGTCCTATGGGCTACGAGGGGACAGGCGTTTTATCTTACGAACTCTGGTAAGAAGTCCATGGCAGTACTCAGTACAAGAAGAGTCACATCTGGGCCTAGCTGTGTGTGTACGGGGTGGATAGGGCAAGCCAGCTTCAATTACTTGGGTGTGACCCTGAAGACTCGGATGTGGATGGCAGAGTTGTTGCGGGTGCGGGTCAGAGGCTCTCGTGTATCGGTCTCTGGTTCCAGCTCATCAATAAGCTCCACTGTAGAGGTATTGGCAGCCACCTGCAAAGACCCGAAGCTGCCGGCCTGCAGCTGTAGAGCAATGTTGATGGCGCGGTTGATGGCCAGGCCCAAGCCATGGATGTAGATCTCAGTGCATACATTCTGACCCCGTGGCCCTCCATCCAGCAGCTTTTGGCAGCGGGCTAGCTGGGCTTTAAAGTCAGTTTTCATGTTCACATAAATGTCATTGGGCCTCCGGGGCAGTCGATGGGGCAGGCGCTTCCGAAGTGTGTACTCCACCGGATCCAGCTCAGGCTCAACAGGCCCGCGGGGCTCTCGGTTTTCTGCCATGTTGCGTGCCTGGTACGGGAAAGGGACGAGGTCAGCGAGGGGTGACAAGAGACTTCTCTTCCTAGTTTCCTACCCCATTTCCTGCCCAGAGAGTGCAGCCGGGAGAGGGGTGGCGCAATTGATGCCCCTCTCGCTTTCCAGCCTCAGTCCCCGCAGGCTCCCCTATCTCCCCCACCTAGGCGAGTTTCTGGTGCTTATACCTTCATCACATCGCTCCCAACCTCAGGCCCCTCCACCACCCCGCTCTCGCGCGCCTACTCTCCCGATCCACAGTGGCCTCCAGGCGCACGCAGCCCGCTCCCTGCCAGGCCACTCGAGCGTTGCACTGACCGGCCGGAATAGAAGGCGCTGCCTGCGACCCTCAGGGTCCAGGAAAGGACGAAAAGGGGCGCGCAAACAGAAGGCCAAGTCGCAGGGGGCGCGGGACTCCCGAAAGATCTGCAGAGTGCGCACGCGCACCGTTGCCCCGCGGCCAGGCTCGCGCGACCCACGACTCCCCCTCCCGGCTTCCGTTCCCCGCCCCCTCTCCAGGGCGCTCGCGCAACCTCGCGAGATGTGTGAGTAGCGCGAGGCTTCGGGACCTCCCACGTGTACGCTCCCCAGGCGGGGCGCGGAGGCAGGGGGTGGGCCCGCGTCGCAACGCGGGACTTAGGAGGATCTGCTTCCCTAGGCAGGTCCCAGTTCCTGGGCCGAGGGGTCCTGGGGCGGGAGTGGAGGTGGGGCGAGGAGGAGAAGTGGCTATTTTAGGTGCGTGGAGGATGTGGGCGAAGGTCTTGCAAAGATAAGGGAGCGCGGCGAGTTCAGGAGGACGTGATGGCGAAGGAGCTCGAAAGCTGGTCCGGACTCCCGCGTCCATCGCAGCTCCTCCAATCAGAGGCGGCGTGGCGGAGTTGGCAGAGCTGACCTCTCCCCCAAGGTCCCTATGGCCCCAAACGGAGGGGGGCATTGAGTGGCGATGTCCGGCCCTTAACGGACAGCGTCCCAGGACTCTCGCAGTTCACGGGGACCTGTGCCTCTCCCCTGCCTCTTTCTGGGCTGACCCCATGCCAATCTTTGGGGACCCAGGCTCTGAGGCCCAAGTTTCACGGCCCCTTAAGGGCACACTGACCCACCCACCCACCAACCCTCAACTATATCACCCATCACTGGTTTGGCGGCTGTCTGCGGCCGGGGAAAGGGGACATGCGCCCCCTAGCGGGCAGGACCAGGCAGCGCGCGGTGGCAGGGGCCTTCGTGGCTTCCGAGGGCCAATGAGGACAGGTGTCCTCTACTAGGGGAGGAGATTCTCTGCCCAGAGTTGTGTAGCTCCCTGAGCGTGCCCTCAGAAATGAGACCAGCATCAGGGACCTCAAACTACTCTCCGAACTGAGTTCTTCCCATCACTCAAATTGGGATAATTCCTGTCTTGCCATGAACTGTGAAGCCCAAAATAACCTTTAAACTGGAGGCCTACACATGTGACTTGGCATTTTTATAGACCCCAGGCCCCTCTTTAGTTGCCTAGGGTAGAGTCTAACCTCATTTGACTGGAGGTTGGAAAGAGGTCAGGTTCTTGAGAACTTCTTCCAGCACTTTTTTTTTTTTTTACAACTTGCAGACTTTAATGACTGATGATTATTTTAAAGGGCTTATCAAAATGAAAGTCAGGGCTGATTGTGTAATTAGTACAGATTCTTGCGTCTACCTTCTGGGCATAGTTAAACTGATTACAAATAGAGATTTTTGGATTTAGCATGAAAATCTTGCTGGCCTGAAAGAACTGTAGCTCTTTTAGCTTCAAGTTCTTTCATTATCTGCAAGTGTGGGGGCTTATGCGGGAGGTGGGGGGATGGAGGGTAGGAAAAAGGCTGGCTACAACCCTGTTCTGCCTCAAAAGTGTCATCAGAGCTGAGTTTTAATGAATAAACAATTTTTCAAAGAACCAAGGTCTATTCAGGAAACAAAAATATTTTTAAAAGAAGGGAAGCATAGCCTAAGCTTCCACCTCAAGGAATTAGAAAAAGAGCCAAATAAAGACAAAGCAAGATGGGAGGAAATAAAGAGCAAAACTCAATGAAATTGAACATGGAAAAACAACAAACTCAAACCAAAAGCTGGTTCTTTGAAAATAAAAATTTATTTAGCAAGACTAGCAAAAAATAGAGGACAAGAGAAAGAAGACTCAAATTATGATTATCAGAAGTGAAAGTGGGGATAGATCTAAAGAATCCATACACTAAAAGGTACTAAGAGAATAAGACAAGTCTACATACATACATTTGACAGATGGAATGGACCAATTCCCAGAAAACCAAACAGCCAAGCTCAACTGAGATTAAAATGATAATCTGAATAGTCCTGTAAATTTTAAATAAATTAATAGCTTAAAAAAACATTTAGAAAGAGAAATATCTAGGCCCAGATGGTTTCACCGGTGAATTTTACCAAAAAGAAATAACACAATCCTACACAATCTCTTCCAGAAAACAGCAGGAAGGAATGTTTCCCAAATTTCCTGAGGTCAAAACCAGGCAAAAGGCAAAAGAAGAAAATTACAGACTGGTATCTCTCATGAACAAAAATGCAAAAATCCTCACCAAAATGTTAGCAAATCGATTCTAGTAGTACAGTAGTCCATAGTTTTGCTTCTCAGTTTGTTACCTGTGGTCAACTGCAGTCTGAAAATATTATACAGAATATTCCAGAAATAAATAATTCATAAATTTTAAATTGTACGCCTTCTTGAATAGTGTGATGAAATCTCACCTTCCTGCTTTGTCCTTTGAGGGACGTGAATCATACTTTTGTCCAATATATCTACACTGTATATGCTACCCACCTCTTAGTCATGGTTACCAGATCAACTGTCAAGGTATGGCAGTGCTTGTGTTCAATCCACCCTTGTTTTACTTAATGGCCCCAATGAGCAAAAGTAGTGACACCAGCAATTCAGACATGCCAAAGAGAAACCAAAAAGTGCTTCCTTTAAGTAAAAATGTATGTATGTATAGGAAAAACTAAGTAGGTACAGAGTTCAGTACTATTTGTGGTTTTAGGTATCACTGGGAGTCTTGGAATATATCTCTTGCAGACAAGGGGGATGACTATTTATAAAAAAAAATTATAAATCATGACTAAGTAGAGCTGACTTCAAAGATGGTTCAGTATAAGAAAGCCCATCAATGTTATCTACCATATTAACAGTCTAAAGAAAATTCACATACTCACATCAATTGATGCAGAAAAACTATTTAACCATTTAGTACCCACTTATGATAAAAAAAAAAAACTAAGCAAAAAATAGAAAGAACATCTTCAACTGCTTCAACCGAAAAAGAGCTCCTACAAAAAACCTACAGCTACCTAATGGTAAAAAACTGGCCACCTTTCTTTTAAAATCAGGGACAAGACAAGAATGCCTTCTCTCAGCACTCTTATTGTTGAAATTCCCAGTCAGTACAACAAGCAAGAAAAAGATACAGATTGTATTTCTATATACTGGCAATAAACAACTGGAAACTGAAATCTAAATATCATTTACGATCACTCCAAAGATGGGGGAGGTGGGAGAAATATTTACATGTAAGTCTAACAAAAATTTTACAAAATCTATATGCTGTAAACTACAAAATGCCAATGAAAGAAACCAAAGAAGATCTAAGTAAATACAGAGATATACCAAGTCCATGTTTTGGAAGACTCAATATAGTAAAGATATCAACTCTCTCCAAATGGATCTCTAATTTTAATGCAATTCCTATGAAAATCCCAACAAGAATTTTTTGCAGCCATAAACAAGTTTATTGTTAAATTTACCTGGAAAGGCAAGATAAGTTAAAGCAATTTTGAAAAAGAAAAAGATGGAATCATACTACCTGATCTTAAGACTTCACTATATAAACACAATTATCAAAACAGTGTGGTAACTGCCAAGGGATAGACACAAAAATCAATAAAATAGAATGGAGAACTCAGAAATAGATTAACACAAGTACACCTAGCTGATTTTTGACACCAGTGAAAAAACAGCTGAATGAATAACTCTTTTCATCAAGTGGTGTTAAAGCAAGTGGACAAATAGGCAAAGAATGAAATGGACACAAAATGGACAGTAGATCTGAATATAAAATGTAAAACTATAAACTTCTGGGAAGAAAACATAGGAAAACGTCTTCATGACAGAAGGTCTGGTAAAGAGTTCTTAGACACAACTCCAAAGCACAATCCATTAAAGAAAAAAACTGATAAATTGTACTTCATCATAATTAAAAACTTTTACTCTGTGAAAGACCACATTAATAGAATGAAAAGGGAAGGCACGAACTGGGAGAAAATATTTGCAAATCATATATGTGACAAAGGACTTGTAACCAGAATATAAAGAACTCTCTAAACTCAAGAATTAGAAAACCACCCAGTTAGAAAATAGGCAAAAGTCTTGAACAATTTGGCAAAGAGGGTATAAGGGTGGCAAATAAGCACCTAAGATGCTCAATATCATTAGCCATTGAAAATGCAAATTAAAACCATGATGACCACTACACATCTATTAGAACATCTAAAATTAAAAATCTTGACAATACCAAGTGCTAAAAAGAATGTAGAGAAACTGGATCACTCATATATTGTTTGTGGAACTATTAAATGGTACAGCCACTCTGGAAAAATTTTTGGCAGTTTCTTCTAAAACTAAACATATATTCACCATATGACCCAACAACTTTCTAGGGCATTTAAAACTTGTACCTACATGTCCATAGTAGTTTTATTTATAACAGCCCAAACTGTAAGCATTCTAGGTGTCTTTTAGCTGGTGTATGCTTAAACTGTGGTCTATCCATGGAATACTAGTCAGCAATGAAGGTGGGAATAAGGAGCCCTGTTAGATGGTTGGAATGCTGGTGACATCATAGAATACTGTACTAAGCAGCTGATAGTTTAGCGTGGAAGGCAAACAAGATGAACAGGATACTATGACCAGTGGGGAGAATGGACAGGATTTGGTGGACTCTCAAGGAGGAACAGCCAATATGACATTGGGGGATCCAAGGTTTTCCAAGGGAAACAGTGGCTGAGACAGGAGTGTCCAGCAGTGGGACTCATACCCTGTGTAGTCCCTCCTGTTGCAATGGAGAGGTCTAGAAGGACTATGCCCTAGAACAGGGGTCTCCAAACTCCGGGCTGTGGATCAGTATCACTTTGTGGATCAGTATCACTTTGTGGCCTGTTAGGATCTGGGCCACATAGCAGGAGGTGAACAGCCAGTGAGGTAAGCTTATTCTATATTTGCTGCTGCTCCCCAACTAGCATCAATGCCTTAGCTCTACCTCAGATCATCACGCATTAGGTTTTCATAGTACTGGTCCCCAGTGTCAAAAAGGTTGGAGACCACTGCCCTAGAAGATAGAGGAGAAAAGAAGGAATCATCCAAGGATGCAGGAGCAGCTAGTAGGTTAGAGGAAAAACCAAGGGAGTATAGAAGCCAGCTGAAGAAAGCATTTCCTGGAGGAGAGTATGACCGGCTGGCGTGTCTTATGCTGAGAGGCCACGTAAGATAATGGACCAGGGGATTAAGCAATGTGGCAGTCACTGGTGACTTGATAAGCAGTTATAATGAACTTAACACATGGCAGAAACTAACTTAGAATGCAATAAATTAATTTTAAGGCCAATTCTGTTCGATAACTAGCAATAATCAATTTATGAACGTTCACTCCGTGTCTTTTCACGACATCTAAAAGATTTTCCAAACTATGACATCCAGATAAATATAAAGTTTCACAACTTAGATGGGTGAAGCCAGGCTAATAAACTGATTTTGACACGAAGAATGTCCTTATCTTTTTGTATTTCACTGAAGGCAAACATCACAGAGGAATAGGCCATTAAAAAAAAAAAAAAACAGAGCTTGGCTGCTTAAGTCTTGAGACCTCCCTTTCATCTAGATTAATCATCTAACCAAATCTCTTTTAGTTCAAAAGCTTGTATTTAAAACAACACAGACTAACATTTTACAGCGTAGCACCTGAATAAACAAAAAATATTTTAGGTCCAAATGATTTGTTTGGAACTTTTTTCTTTAATCCTACATGAGAGATTCGGTCTGATATCATAATTTCCTTTCTCAAAGAGGGTGTTTATATGATTTATTTCCAGTGTCAGCAGCAGCAGCAGCAGCAAGGGTTCCACTTTACAGTTAGGGACATTACTTGCCCAGGGTCACAAACTAATACACAGGGAACCATGAGCAGTCACTCTAATTTTCTATCCTGGAATCCAGCCTTGCTCTCCTTGATTCACGACATCTAGTGGGTGCTACCATTGGATCAAATTCATTTTTATTCAAGGCCCTCAACTGGAATATCACTTCTCTTCAGGAAAAATCACTTTTCCTTAGGAAAAATGGGCATTCATTTGAGAATAGCCACAGTCCACCAGCCTGGACTGTGGCTATTCTCAAATGAATGTCCATTTTTCCTAAATCTATCCAAATCCTGTCGTTCCAGCTCAGCACAAGACACCACTGTCTCCAACTTCTTCTACTCCACAGAGGTCCCCCCTCATTGCTCCTGTATCATTTTTCCACAATTTACAATCTCGCATTTGCTAATTATTAATTAAAATAGGCTAAGACCTCACTCACTTAGAGGTTAGGCTTCTGGTAACTTCAACCACCCAGAACAGAATCTAGTAAAGTTAAAAAAAAAAAATGCTTTTGAGTTAAAAAAAAACAAACAGCTGTTATAATAAGCTTTTGAACTTTATTCTATGAGACTTCTGACCTGATTGGATCCTATAAATGTATTTTCATACTGTTAACAATCCGACTATTGTGGACCCTGTGGTACCAAAGGCCCCTATAAGCTAACATTTGTGCCAAGCACTGTGTTAAATGCTTTACCGTACAATCGAGGAAGGAGAGAATGATTTTGTCCAAGGCTACAGCTGGTAATGGATGGACCGAGCATAGGAGCCCTTGCTTTAAACAATTACATTTTCCAGCCTGTGCGCAAGCAGCTCGACCGACAACACTGAGGCAGGAATCCTGACTTCCAGAAAGTCAACGGAACTGAAAAAGGCAGACACGAAAACTACAAGCCCCGGGGAATACTCCTTGCGGGAACAAAAGGCCTGGCTGGTAGCTCCTACAGTCGGCGCTGTGAAGGCACACCACAGGGGATTCAAGTTCCAAGTCTGAACTTACCTTTCCCTGTCTTGAGGATTACTTTGTATTTGATAACAGTCATTTTAGGAAGGTAGGTAGTAGAGTACAGTATTTTCTGGAATAACTTCCAGGAAAACAGTGAAAACACAAACATCTTTATCCAAAAAGGTTCAGGGATTTAGAAAAGTCATTCCTGAAACCTCCCCCCCCCCGCTGTTTTTTTTTTTAAACATAGTGTCAATCGACATCTTACACTTGGATAGAAGTTTTACTCTTTCCAAAGCCTTTCACGTTCATCCATTTTCTTTCTTTCAGCACTCCAGGAGCGGCACGGAGCAGGGGCTGGGGCTGGGGCAGCATTAACTCTGTACTATGAAAGAGAAAGTGTCAGTCACCTCCTAGTCCGTGCTGGAGCCAGATAAAAGCCCGCGTCTCACCAGAGCTGCCTCGTACTGGTTCTTACTCATCAGGTTCCTCACTCACTGCACACATCCCAGGACGTCTGGTGAACACCCCTCTAGACTGCATGTGGGCTCTTCGAATACAGGCGGGCTTCCTGAACGAAGCCCACTGACTAGGAGAGGCCGGAGATGCCGCGAGCGGCTGCCCCGTCACGATGGTCGCACGTCACGTGCTGGGGGGTAGCTGCGGAGTACCCCGGGGACACCCTCACCCCCTTTCTCGCAGCAGGCCCCCGCGTCACGTGACCAGCCAGGCTCTCGGGTCACGTGCCAAGGGGGTGTCGGGGGCAGCGAGTGTCCGGGCCGCGCCGGCGGGGCACGCGGAGAGGGCGCGAGGCCGTGAGGGTCCCGGCCGGCCGGGGCAGCTGAGAGAGGCGGCAGGGGCAGCGGCGGCGAAAGGGGCGGCCCTGCGGCCCCGCGTCCGCGTCACGTGGTACGAGGCGGGCAGCCATCTTGCTACAAACACAAACAGAGAGGAGCGGCCGCCGCGGGAGCGCCAGCGCCCCCTCCCCCGCTGCCGCCGCCGCTGCCCCCGGCCCGCCGCGCGCCGCCTGCCAGCCGCCGCCCACGCCCCGCGACCGGAGCCTCGCGCCGCCCGCCCGCTGCGGTAAGCGCTCCGTCGCCCCGCGGCCCCCGGCCCGCAGCCGGGCCCGGGGCAGGACCGCCCCCGACGCAGAGGCGACCGCGCCGAGCCTGCGAGAGCCGGAGCCAGAGCGCGGGCCGCCGGCACGGACCTCCCACGGCTCCTCCCGAGGCCGCTGCCGTTCGGTGCGTCGGTCCCCCCGCCCTCCTGTCGGCCCCTCCCCCGGCCTGGCCCCCAGCACGACCGTCCCTCCCGGGGGGCGGCAGCCCTCACCCCACGCCCCGCGCACCTGGCGCCCCTCCCTGAAGGGCACGCCGTCCTCCCGGCCAGCCCGCCTCCTTCCCACCCCCACGCTCCTAACGGTCGCCCTTCGGCCCCTCGGAAGCCTGGCCCGGGGCCCGGCCTTCCCCTCCTCCGGGCCCGCCCGGGGGTGTCCGACCCGATTGTCCGGCGCTCCTCGGAGATTGCCCAACGTGCCTCAGGGTTCTCGTCGGAATTAGCTGGGCCCTGCGGGTCTTAAAAGTCCAGGCGTTGCACGACTTTGACTAATGTGGAAGCCTTTCCCCTTAACCAGAGCACCTATTCTGAGTCTTTACCTGGATTCCTTTTCAGCTAGCGACATTAGTGCTTGGTCATTGGGGTCTCCTTCCTTCCAGTTGCCCGGCCGTGTTAAACATGTTAGTCTTTTCTATCGCCAGGCTGGGCCCTTCCCAGCCCTTCATCACCCCCGATGGAGCGCTCTCTGGCCACGGCTTCTCACCATCACCCCTCTCTTTTTTTCCAAGTTAACTTTGAGACATTCATTTCGCACCTCTTACCCAGTCTTTAGTATTACAAATAAGCTTCCAGGTCTAGTACAACGTAGCACCTGGCCCTGGGAAATGTTAAGTCAATACTTGGTCGATACTTTCCTCCAGCCACCCCAGTCTTACTCTCTTCTTGCTTTTTGGTACTGCTTTCCCAAAAATCAGCCTTTACACAACCTATCCACCACTCTTTTGAACTGACGTGCCAGTTGCAATTTAGCCGCCCACCAAGAGACCCTCAACTTTAACTCCATGGGTATACCAACAGGCGAGTTCTCTTTGCCACTCAGTGTGGGAGTTTGCTCTCTGATTCCTTCATCTGTACTGTTGTCCCTTGTGCAGTCCCAGGTCACTTACTGTCACTCTAGCTCCGATTTTTATTTCATACATTATAGGCATAGTGTATCATTGGGAAAGGTTGGTGCACATCTGGACTTTGTGTTGCTGCCACGGCCTGGGGACCAGAGGCCTCAAGAGTCCCATATAGTGATTACAGTCAAATGAGCTGTGTTCTTAGACTCCTAGTCTGGCTTTTGCAGCCAGTGGATGCATTAGCATTGTGTGTGATTTGGTGGATTAAAAGACCCCAGTTTGCCCTCTTACATCTGTGGTGGAGTTTGAAAGAGAAAAAATAGCACCACTTTAGAGCAGAGAAGATGAAAAAAGGCAGCTTTGTGAGGGATATTTTAAAATTTTAACGAGAGATTTATTTAAAATGGCTTAAAACTCACAGAGTATACTTGAGAGTTTGGGATGATTTCTGCTGTTTGCGTGCCCCTTCTCCAGTCTGGATAGAGTGTCTAGGGACTTCGGGGTCCTCTGCCAGGACAACTGCAGCCTCCCTTGTTGGAGCCCAAGACTGGGCAAGTGGGCAGGTGGGATCAGATGAGGTAAAGTGTGGAAGTGCTTTAAAAACTTTACTAGTAGATATGCTCAGGTGCAGCATTTGTCAGGATGGCTCAGAGAGTAGAGAGCTGGTGACCATCCAAGAGGAATGCAGGTTTGCATCCATTTTTAAGCCTCAGGAGTCTTTTTTCTATCATGCCTGGAGAATCTTTCCATCCTGAGAAAGGGCAGAGTCACCTCCAACAAACTTGGGGCTGGGCGGTTCCTCAAATGTTGGGGAATTTGGGATTCTACTTCTGTTAATAGTATACCTTTCTGTGCCAAGGCACATTGCTTGAGATTGGGCCTAATTTTAGGGGTGATGAAACGAGGAAGTAATGTTCTTAATGTGTATTGGGACCACCTATTCTCTGAATCTATGCTTTCTCCTGTGAGTTCTGAACCCCAGAGAATAGGCTCCCCCCTCCTGTTTCCTCAAGCCTCTTGTGAGCACCCAGGACCAGTGTTTGTCCTCTGCTTTTGACTCCAGCAGGGGGCAGCCTTTTAATAGTAATAATTCAGATGCCAGGGGAATGAGGGTATACTGAATGAACTCTGAGAAAGAGGAGCCAATAGATCAGATTCTGAGGGCAGGGCGAGCGGTGGGGGCTAAGTTGTAATGAGGAGACCCTTAGATCAAGTAGCTAGGAAAGGCTGTGTCCCCAGTCCTCTGCCTGCTGCCTCTTTCATTCTTCACTATTTCTAAATGCTTGGCTTTGAGAGTCTATAATACAGGAACTTAGGACAGTTCTTTTAATCTAGTCTTTTCCCAAGGATTTCCCTTCTGGCAGGATTTCAGATTTCTTTCATTGGCCATTATAATTAGGGAATGATTTCCCTGCTCTTCAGAGGGGAGAATGAACTGCAGTTTGATTTCTCTTGTCTTATACTCTTACCCATAAACAGAATATGTGTTACCTTGTTACCTGTGTTCCTGGTGTAGAGGAGGGTTTTCCAACCATGGCACTATTGATATTTTGGGACAGATAATTCTCTGTTGTGGGGGCTGTCCTGTGCATTATAGGATATTTGGCATCATCTCTGGCTTCTAACTCACTAGATGCTGGTAGCAACTCCCAGTCATGCCAACCAAAAATGTCTCCAGATTTTGCCAAATGTCCCCTGGGGAGCAGAGTCCCCCCAGTTGAGAACTGCTGGCTTCGAGGAAGCATGTGGAAAAGACACACTGCTTGGAGAGGTGGAAACCATAGGAGGTATGCATACTGCCTGTCGAGGAAGGGCCAGTTAGCTACCACGTCTGGCACTAGTCCTTCTGGCTGGGCCCACCTGGAGACTTGGCCATTTTCTCCAGCTGCTCCTGTGTTTCCTCCCCCCTATGACTGCCTCTCCCTTTGCCTCTGCAGTTTCCTTGCTTCTCGCACTGGGAGCCGCTTTTCCTCACTTTACTACTTAAAACCAGGACAGAAAGGCAAAGGCCAAACGTGGAAAGCACCGAGAAGAGCTGCCTTTGCCATTCCCTGGCAGGGTGGGAGGGTGAATTGTCCCTCTTCTGTTCCCCTCTCCTCACAGCAGCCTTCCATGCCACAGGATTCCTCTGTTCCTCTAGAATTCTAGACAAGCTCTTCTAGAGTGAACTGGAGGTGGCTCAGAACAGCCTTTCCTTAAGTTTATTTGAAGAACATGAGGTGTTGTTCTTGGAATTGGGAAGACTTAGGTAGGTGATAGCTATTCCTAAATGCTTTTTTCTAAACATTTTTTTTTAAGTTTGAAATATAACATATTACATTAACCATTTTTAAATGTATAATTTTACAGCATTAAAGACATTCATGTTATTGTGTAACCATCACCACCGTCCATGTGCAGAACTTTTTCATTTGCCCTCTTTCAGCTGAAACTGTACCCATTAAACAACTAACTCCTTATGCCCCATGGCCCCGTTACCCACCACTCTACTCTCTTGTATCTGAACTTGACTCCTATAGGAGTCTCACATAAGAGGAACCGTACAATATCTGTTCTTTTGTGACTGGCCTGTTTCACTTAGCATAATGTCTTTGACCAAGTTACATCAGGGTTAAAGCATAGAAAGAATTAATCTTACTTTACTATCCTGGGAGGCCTACTTGAATTTCATGAAAGGAAGAGCTTTTCAGCAAACTTATCTTCTGATGGCCGTGTGTTCCATATTGTGCATCCATCATTAGGAATGTCCAGCCAGACCTATTGTAGAAGAGGTACCCGTGCTGGGGGAGGTCAGCCCTATTCTAGCTGAGATTCTGGCAACGGATCCTGCATCTGTCCTAGAGTTTTGTGTCATCTTCTGGCCTGCAGTCATAGGTGAGAGAGACTTTTCCCTTGGCCTTTCTGGTGAAAACCTTTCTTCCTCCTTCCTTCCCACAGTTGTGGAGTCTTGGAGTTAATGAACATCGTGGAGACTCTCCGGTCCAGCCTCCCCCGCAGCCAGTGAGGGAACCCTTGCACAGCCCCTTGAGACCCTGCCTGCCTATTCTCTGATCAGAACCACCAGGGATGAGCTGCCTCCTGAGAGCCTCCTCTGCTGATCCTTAGAGGGACAGGTCACTGCCAACACTGCTGCTTCTGTCAGCCTCAGTAACTCTTACCTTATTTGTACTCTATGGTGAGGGGCCTTCTTCCTAGCTTGTATCGTCATAATATTTCTTTCTTGGCTCGTGTGCTCGGGCTCTTCTTGATCCCATGGAAGAGGTCTAGGTGTTAGTTCTTATTGGGTAAACCAGCTCATGGGTGCAGTGGCCTTTCTTGACTGCCTGAAGCTTTCAGTGTGTGCCCTACCTTTGGCCCTGGTATAGCATCCCCACCCCAACTCCCCTTGTACTGGGTTTCTCTTGAAACAGTCTCTAGATTCTAGCTACCAAGCAGCCAGCCCTGAGATTTTTCTGGAGGGAAGTAATTTTTCTCCCAGATTAATTTTTAATCCTTCTCTCCTTAATTGACTTTCTGTCTAAAATATTTGTGGTTTCAGTGCTTTTTTGTTGTTTGTTTTTGTTTTATCTTTGTTCTCAACATCTATACAAACCTTAACCACCCCCTTAACTGAATGCCAAGCCATGCAGTGAGAGTGTTGAGACCTAAAAAGGCGCCTGGTGTGTTCTCTGCCACAACTTTAGCACCTCAGTCATGTTTTGCTGAGTGAATTAACTGCTCGTGAGACCAAATATGTAGGGGACAGAGATGAGGAGGAATGGGCTGTTATGCTGGACAGAGGAGGGCTTAAGGCAGGGGGCCCTGACTGACCCATTAATTTAACCCATCTTCTTCCCCTCATCTCTCATTAAGGATCTTTTCCAGATGTGAAGGTCCCTCCTCAGGCACCACTGCACTCAGACCAGCATCCAGTAGCTTGGGGGTCCTAGTTCACTCCAGCATAGGCCCCTGCCTGAAGAGAACCCAGCCCCGGCTCTGCCTGCTTCCTGGGGTAAGGCTCCAGGTGAGTCTGAGGTAAGGGAGGGCACCCCTGCAGAAGCTGGAAGGGGCTCTAGCTACCCTGTTTCCTTTCCTCCCCCAGGTCTTTCCCTGTCGTGACTCTTTGGTTAACTCATGGTGTGAGTGGCATGTGGCTGGTTTAAGTGAGTCATTTTAGAGCCCATTACTCTGCCTACCAAGGTGGGGATCTATTCCTCATCTTCTTGGAGTTATCCAGGAGTGTTGTGTCTAAGCCCAGTGTCCCTTGTGTCTCCACAGGTGTTTTGAGAGTGAACGCCAGGTTCCCCCACCCTGCCCATCTCTGATCTCTTGGACACACTCAGCTCCACAATGGCAGCAGAAACCCTCAACTTTGGGCCTGAGTGGTGGGTCAGATGTGCTTTGGGTGGCATGGGGAAGCTGGGAAGAATAGGGTTGCTCAGATTCTTGTCTTCTTCCCTATGTCCCTTTTCTAGGCTGAGGGCACTTTCTAGCGGTGGCAGCGTGGCCTCCCCGCCCCCATCCCCCGCCATGCCCAAATACAAGCTGGCTGACTATCGCTATGGGCGAGAGGAGATGTTGGCTCTCTATGTCAAGGAAAACAAGGTGGGGGGGGCAGGTCATGATGGGCTATGTGGTCTAATTCCCTATATAGCCTCTCCGCCTATACGGCTCTCCTGGAGAGAGCCCAGGAGCATGTGGTATCTTGGTCCTCCTGCCCTGATTGACAGGTCCCTGATGAGCTGCAGGACAAGGAATTTGCTGCGGTGCTACAGGAGGAGCCACTGCAGCCTCTAGCGCTGGAGCCTCTGACTGAGGAGGAGCAGGTGGGGCAGGACCAGGGCAGCTGCAGGCCAGGGTACTAGGGCTCCTCTTTGGAAGGGGGCTGAGTTGGGAAAACAGGTGGTGGAAGATGCAGTTCTGAGCAGAGTGGGGGTGGTCAGGTGCCTGGGTCCTCACTCCCACCCCTGGCTCCCTCCTCAGAGAAACTTCTCCCTGTCAGTGAACAGTGTGGCTGTGCTGAGGCTGATGGGGAAAGGGGCTGGACCCCCCCCAGGTGGCGCCTCCCGTGGCAGGGGCAGCACGCGGAGCCGAGGTAGGGAGGCCATGATGTGTTCTGGGGGCAGCAGAGGTGGGGCTTGTGGTCTTGAGGATGTGCAGAGATGCTCTGGCAGGTTTCTCATGTGTATCTTGTTTCTTCTTCAGGCCGTGGCCGTGGTGACAGTTGCTTTTACCAAAGAAGCATTGAAGAAGGCGACGGGGTCTTCGGTCGAAACCCCCGAGAGATCCAGCGTAGCCAGAGTTGGGATGACAGGTGCAGACTGGAAGGAGGTGGCATAGAAGCAGAACAGAGAGAAGCCCTGGGGTTAATAAATTCAGGGTCCCGTGGAGGGAATCTTGGGTCTTCTGTCATTAGAGGGCAGTAGGAGACCTACCAAATAAGTCCTGGTCAGAGATTTCTTTCTTTGTCCTCTTAACCCTGTGGCTCTGCCCTTTTCTTCTGATTCTTTCAGTCCACATTTGGCCTATGACCTTCTGTGTGCCCGCTTGGGCTCCCTCCCAAGCATGACTTTTCCCTAGTTCCCTCCTTCCCTTGACCTTTCTCAGGGAAGAATGGACATGTGTGCAAGGATCCAGGAGGTCAGGGAGGGGAAATTCTCCTCCTTTGACCAACACTTTTTCCTTCTGCAGAGGCGAGAGGCGGTTTGAGAAGTCGGCCAGGAGGGATGGAGGTATGGCTAGCATTCAGGGTTGTGCCAGGCACTGAAGATCATTGAGAGGTGGGGTGGCGGGGACCAAAATGGGTGGCCCCAGTGAGAAGGATATTTCCAAGGGAAGGTAGGGGGACAGGAGGGTTCAGGGCTGGGCTCTTCTTAACCAGTGAAGTTTATAGTAAGAGCCTTCTGGGGACCATGGCTACCACTTTGCTGACTGTGTCTTCCCCCACTCCTAAGCACGATCCGGGTTTGAGGAGGGAGGGGCTGGCCCAAGGAAGGAACACGCCCGCTCAGATAGCGAGAACTGGCGTTCTCTCCGGGAGGAGCAAGAAGAAGAAGAGGAGGGCAGCTGGAGACTTGGGGCAGGACCCCGGCGAGATGGTGACCGCTGGCGCTCAGCCAGCCCTGGTGAGATTGGGGCCAGAGGTGTGCTATCGTGGGTGGGGAGAGTGGGCAGAAAGAACTTAGAGTGTAAAGGTTCCCATGGCCAAGGGGAGGGAGCTGAAAGTTTACTGGAGTGGGTTGGGGGACAGACCCGGAAATACCCGGGGTCTTGTGGGCAGCAGAAGAGTCATCCCTCTGGCTCAACCAGGATACTGATTCTCTTCCAACTTTTCTCGCCCAGATGGTGGCCCCCGCTCTGCTGGCTGGCGGGAACATGGGGACCGGCGTCGCAAGTTTGAATTTGATTTGCGAGGGGATCGAGGAGGATGTGGTGAAGAGGAGGGGCGGGGTGGTGGGAGCAGTTCTCACCTCCGGAGGTGCCGAGGGCCTGAAGGCTTTGATGATGACAAGGACGGGCTCCCAGAGTGGTGCCTAGATGATGAGGATGAAGAAATGGGCACCTTCGATGCCTCCGGGGCCTTCTTGCCTCTCAAGGTACCTGTAAGGAGGCCAGGGGAAGATTTTTATTAGAGGTTGGTGGGAACCTCTAATATGGGGTCCTGTTTATCCTACCTGTTAATTCTCTGTTCCCTTACCTTCTTTTGTATCCCCTAACCCCTTGCAGAAGGGCCCCAAGGAGCCCATTCCTGAGGAGCAGGAGCTTGACTTCCAGGGTCTGGAGGAAGAGGAGGAAGAACCTTCTGAAGGCCTGGATGAGGAGGGGCCTGAGGCAGGTAAGCCTTCAGGGTGGGGCAAGGAGAAGACTGGAGAGCCTAGAGTTGGGCCTTCAGCAGACAGGGGTGTCCATCACCAGGCTGGTGCTGGCTGTCTACCCGCCTTTAGGAGAAGACTGCTTAGAAATTTGAGAAAAGCAGGTGCTGACAGGTGTGGGGAGGAACCCAGAAACAGCATGGCTGTGTCTTAAAGGCAGTACGTCAGGTAAAAGTCGACTGTAATCAGAACGACTTTTGCAAACCTTTTGAAGAACATAGGATACAGTGTTAAATCTGTGAAGTTGTGCATACAACCTTGGAGAGTGCCATGGACATGTGCACCATTGTCCAGTGATGTAGTTGTAAAAGAGGAAGTGTGCAAAGTGGGGTTTGTGGTATTGAGTTAGTGAATGTCAGTCAAGCTGACCAAAGTTAAGTGGGTGGACTCAATACCTGGAGGCCCAAGATCTGGCCACAGATGGAGAGTTTGTATTAAATCATTTTTAAAGCCTTTCAGCTCTTTGGTTTTGAATTGTGGTAATTACCTTTCTCTTTCAGGTGGGAAGGAACTGACTCCACTGCCACCTCCAGAGGAGAAGTCCGGCCCCCCATCCCCCCTGGCTACCTTGGGCCCACTCTGGGGAGCTAATGGGGAAGGAGGTGATGCTGTGGAGAAAGACCCGCCAGCTGCTGAAGGTAGCCAGAGGGTGGGGCTGCCCTTTCTCTGGAGCCAAGGGCTGATGGGGAAAATGTTCCCTTTCTGTGTAGCCTACAAGGGTAGAGCCTTCTTTTCTGGAATGAATGGAAAGGGAACTCTCCTTCCCCTTCTTTGGACTGCCCCCCCCACACACACACACAATTCCATTTTTTTTTCTTTGTTCTTTTTAGGAGATGATTTGAGGGGAATGCAGCTGAGTCCTGGGGTAGGCTCACCCCCTGGCCCACCTGGAGATCTAGAAGATGATGAAGGCTTGAAGCACCTGCAGCAGGTTGGGTGGGGGTGGCGGGGGGCCTAAAAAGGCTCTAGTGATACTTTCTTACAGGGGGACGGAAAGCCATCTGTCCCTGTCTGGGTTCCAAACTTTTCCCCATCTGTCCTGCTGTGTCTAGATGATCTGAACTGCCCCCACCCTGACCTTAGCCCTAGTCCTGTCCTGCCATTGCTATGAGTGAGTGTTCCCTCTCTCCCTGGGCTCCCAGGAGGCGGAGAAGCTTGTGGCATCCCTGCAGGACAGCTCCTTGGAGGAGGAGCAGTTCACAGCTGCCATGCAGGCCCAGGGCCTGCGCCACTCTGCAGCTGCCACTGCCCTCCCCCTCAGCCATGGCGCAGCCCGGAAGTGGTTCTACAAGGACCCACAGGGGGAGATTCAAGGTGCCCGTTGGGGGTGCGGGGCATGCAGGAGGGGATGCTGGGGTGGGGGCACACCACCACTCTCTTTTAGGGCTTCTCTGGCATATGTTTCTGACCGTAGCCTCCCCTTCCCTTGGTCCAGGCCCCTTCACAACACAGGAGATGGCAGAGTGGTTTCAGGCGGGCTATTTCTCCATGGCCTTGCTTGTGAAGCGTGGCTGTGATGAGGGCTTCCAGCCACTGGGTGAGGTGATCAAGATGTGGGGTCGTGTGCCCTTTGCCCCAGGACCCTCACCACCCCCACTGTTGGTGAGCATATATCCATTTGCCTTTTTAAGGAGCAGGGAGGGGAGGCAGGAGCCTGATGAGGGCCAGTGGGTGGTATGGAGCACAACAATGTCAAAACTGTGGAAATACTTGTGCCCTCACTCAGGGAAATATGGACCAGGAGCGGCTGAAGAAGCAACAGGAGCTGGCAGCGGCGGCCTTGTATCAGCAGCTGCAGCACCAGCAGTTTCTTCAGCTGGTCAACAGGTACAGGGGCCTAGGAGGGCTTATAAGTAGGGACAGGCAGTTGCTGTGTCAGCCTGCTCCCCTCATGCCTGTTTTCTCCACAGCCGCCCCCTCCAGCAGTGTGGGCTCCGGGAAAAGGCAGCTCTGGGGGACCTGACACCACCACAGCAGCAGCAGCTCACCGCCTTCCTGCAGCAGCTCCAAGCTCTCAAACCCCCCAGGTCTGTGGGCTGCTCTGTCGTATCTCAGTCTTCATTTAGCTGTGTTTGTATGAGCCTTCAGGATATGTAAAGTGGGGAGAAGGGCAGTTTGGAGATGGTTTTAGGGTGCTGAGAATCAGTGCTTTGTTCCTCAGAGGAGGGGACCAGAACCTGCTCCCGACAATGAACCGGTCCTTGTCGGTGCCAGATTCAGGCTCTCTCTGGGACATACATACCTCAGCCTCATCACAGTCAGGTGTGTGACCAGCCCAGTAGTCTTTGGGGGAGGAGGGAGTCCAGGGGCTACACCTCCCACTCAAGTTGCTTCAGTCCTCCTACAGCTGTCTCTGCTTCCTGTAGGCGGTGAGGCCAGTCTTTGGGACATACCAATTAACTCTTCGACTCAGGGTCCAATTCTGGAACAACTCCAGCTGCAGCATAAAGTGAGTAGGCAACTGGGCTGGAGTCCGCAGGTGTCAAGGGCCAGACTACAGCAGGGGAGGTCAGGTGCCGCCAGGTCTGACGTCTGATCTTGACTGTCAGTTCCAAGAGCGCAGAGAAGTGGAGCTCAGGGCGAAGCGGGAGGAGGAGGAACGAAAGCGCCGGGAGGAGAAGCGACGGCAGCAGCAGCAGCAGCAGGAGGAGCAGAAGCGACGGCAGGAGGAAGAGGAGTTGTTTCGGCGCAAGCAGGTAGGTGCCTATCTGAGCCCTCTGGCCTGCTGGGACCTGAGCGTGGGTCCAGGCTGCAGGTCCTCACTGTCTTTCTTGTTCAGGTGCGGCAACAGGAGCTACTGCTAAAGCTGCTGCAGCAGCAGCAGCAGGCAGTGGCTGCCGTCCCAGTGCCCCCTGCACCAAGCTCCCCACCTCCACTATGGGCTGGTCTGGCCAAGCAAGGACTCTCCATGAAGACACTGCTTGAGCTACAGTTGGAGGGCGAGCGACAGCTGCATAAGCAGGCTCTGCCTCGGGAGCCATCACGGGCCCAGGCCCCCAACCACCGTGTGGTGAGTAGGCTGGCCCATCCCCGGTTGACTTGTACCTTTTAGGCAGTCAGGAACTCCTTCTAGTCAACTCCCATTGTGACCTGGGGGTGGGGTGAGGTGGGGAGGGGAGCATTGGTCTATATCTAACTGAAGGATCTCTTGTCTGTGTAGTCCTCACTTTGTCCCCATTTGACACAAATGAGTCTCCCCAGTTAGCTTTTGAGTATGTGTCCCTGTTTGGGCCACTCTGACTTCCTGCCATCTGTAGCAGCTTGGGGGCCTGGGCACTGCCCCTCTGAACCAGTGGGTATCTGAGGCTGGGCCGCTGTGGGGCGGGCCCGACAAGAGTGGGGGCGGCAGCAGCGGCCTGGGGCTCTGGGAGGACACCCTCAAGAGCAGTGGGAGCCTGGCCCGCAACCTGGGCCTGAAGAACAGCCGGAGCAGCCCCTCTCTCAGGTGGGTGCTGGGGCCTATAGGGTCCGGGCTAGGGCTGGGATGGAAGGATATAGAACACCTGAGCTGATTTCTTGTCTCTAATTCACCTTTATCCTGCTCAGTGACTCCTATAGCCACCTGTCAGGTCGGCCTGTGCGCAAAAAGACAGAGGAGGAAGAGAAGCTGTTGAAGCTGTTACAGGGCATCCCCAGGCCCCAGGATGGCTTCACCCAGTGGTGTGAGCAGATGCTGCACACACTGAGCACCACGGGCAGCCTGGATGGTATAGGTGGCAGACCCTGGGAGGCTGGGCCAGGGATGCCAGACCTACATTAGGTGGGCCCTGACAGCCCCACCTAATTGCCCATAGTTCCCATGGCTGTAGCGATCCTCAAGGAGGTGGAGTCTCCATATGATGTCCACGATTATATTCGTTCCTGCCTGGGGGACACGCTGGAAGCCAAAGAATTTGCCAAACAATTCCTGGAGCGGAGGGCTAAGCAGAAAGCCAGCCAACAACGGCAGCAGCAGCAGCAGGTGAGGTTTCACATCTGCAGAGGAGGTTGACCTCAGGTGAGAGTGAGGTAACCTGGTCCCCTCATGACTCCCTCTTCCTCTCTGCTGCTTGGTAGGAAGCTTGGCTGAGCAGTGGCTCCCTGCAGACAGCCTTTCAGACCAATCACAGCACCAAACTTGGCCCGGGGGAGGGCAGCAAGGCCAAGAGGCGGGCACTGATGCTGCACTCGGACCCCAGCATCTTGGGTACGTTTTGAGGGTGGGGCCAGTAAAAAGGCTCTTTCCTCAGCATGGAGCAGGTGCCTGGGGGTGAAAGAGCTCAAATCCAGCTTCTTCTGGCTTCAGGGTACTCCCTGCATGGACCTTCTGGTGAGATTGAGAGCGTGGATGACTACTGACCAGCCCGTCCCACCAGCCCCCTGGGCTGTAGGCCAGGGTCAGCAGCAGCAGCTTGGACCCTTGGGTCCCCAGCCTGCAGGCTCCCAACAAGGAGCATAGGAGGAAGCAGGGGCAGGGTCCCCAGCACTTGTTACAAACCACACGATGCACCTTAACTCACCCACCACGAGGCACTTTACAGATTGGGGCGGGGAGGGAGAGGGGCTTTTTTCTTTTTTTCTTTCTTTCTTCTTTTTTTTTTTTTTTAAATTTTAAACATTGAAGAAAACGTTAGGAGAGACAAAAAAAAAAATGTTAAAAATTAGACTTTAAGCACCCCTTCCCCCTATGGGGATTGTGGGGATGACAATGGAAGGTCCACGAAGTTTTGGGGGTTTTTTTTTAAGAAAAAAGAAAAACAATGAAAAAAAGGTTAGGAGGCTGAAAGAAAAAACACACTGTTATTTTGGGGCAGTGGGGACATGGCCCCACAGTTCTGTCCTTTCTGGCCCCCAAGGCTGCACTTACCCTCCCCGCCCCGCTAGGTGGGTCATTGGGGTAACTGGAAGCTGGGGTGCCAGCAGTTTGCACAGCAAGGCCCCCTCAACCCCGCCAGCCGGACCGCTGTGAACAGCCCTCTTGTTTCTGTGACTGTGGCAGAGGTGTCCAGGGTCGGGGCCAAAGGAGCCTCTTGGCTTTGCTGCTTTGGGAGAAAGTTGCACAAATGGGCCAGGCCACCTCATCTCCCCGGGTGGTTGATGGGGTAGAGATGGCAGAGGGCCGGCCTGGTGCCAACCTCATCTGGCTGTCAAGAGTGGCAGAACTTCCACTCTGGCCCTAGTGAGGGGCTTCCCCCACTGCTGCCATTGGGGGAGCAGCCTGGGTGTGAAGCTGAAAGCCCTAGCTCCCTGCCTTGCCACATGAATGTATTCTTCGGGCCACAAGCCCCCTGCTGCACCCCCTGCCTCAATCTTGAGTGAGGTCTGGTCAGAGCAGTTCCTCCAGGAGCTGGAGAGGCACCACTTAATGACTGTTTCTCCTGTGAAGGGGGCTAGAGGAGAGGGGCACAGGAGGCCAAGGGAGTAGGCAGCTTGGGGCTTTCAGGTTGCTCTGTGGGGGCTGTTAGAAGGGAGCCCCCTCCCCACCCATCTGACTGGGATGTGGACCACCCAGCTCTGCCCTGATCCCTCCATTGACCAAACTGGAGAGGAGTGGCCTCTCCCCTCCCTGCTCCCCTGACACATTTTTAATGTTGGGTAAGGTGAGGGGTCAAGAATAGAGGTGTCTGTCTGTCCTGTTGGGGAGGCAGTCCTTCTTCACCGACTTATTCCCAATCATCTGCCTGGGTTTGTCTCCATTTGTGTTTCTTTTTTTTAAACTTGTCTCCATTCATGGTTTTTTGTTTTCTTTTTTCTTTTTTTTTCTTAAGTTTGTTCTATCTTTTGGTTTTCTCATCTAATTTCTCCTGTTGACCTCATTGCTCAGAGCGCAGTATTAGGGCAGGATTCTGCCACTGCCTCCCCTCCATGAATGTATTTATCCTTCCTGCCCTGGGGAAATGGGGAGCACCATTTTCTTTCTCCATCCATCCCCAGAGAGACCTTTTTTTTTTTTCTTTTTCTTTTTTTTTTTTTGCACCAAAGTGGCAACTGGGTCAGTGTTGGGGGACAAAGCTGGCCTCGGTGGTGGAGCTCCCTCCACCTGCTTCTCCCTGGTTTCAACAGTGTTAGCATCCGTGAAAAGACAATATTCTCACTAAAGCAATAAGGGGGTGATGGGCCAGGGGGAAATATCTTGCTGCTGCTGGCCCCCCAGCTCCCCCTTTCCTTGCGCCAGTATTTGGTGGCATTAGAGGTGTGGGGGGAGTACTGTTGTGACTGAATGTAACTGCCCCCACCCCTGCCGCAGCCAATGCAGGGTGAGGGGGGATGACACTCTTCCCCTCTCTTCCTTCCCCTTCCCCCAGCTAGAGACTTTGAATTTAGGGGGCCCTTGAGCCTGGAGAGGCCTTAACCCTGTGAGGAAGTATAGGGGGAGCCCTCTCCCACCCCATCCCCTTCTGAGAGTGATCAATGTTTACAAGCCCCTGAGCCCCCCAGCCCAGGGACTCAGCCCCTATTGCTGTCCTTTCCCAGACCATCTTCCTGGGCCCTGGCTGCTCTCCCACCCTTCCTGGCGTTGGGGTGGGTGCAGGGGCCCATTCTGTATCCCCTTGTCTGCCTTGTACCTGAAATCTCCCTTACCCCATGACTCCCCCTCTACCTGCCCTTGTAAATATTCCCCAATAAAACTTGGTGTGTGTTCTCTTCTGTCTGCATTTTTTTGAGGGCGGGGGAGATTGTTGGGGAATGAGAGGCACAGAGCTGAAAAGGCAAAAGAGCTGCAGGTGGGGGTGGCTCGTCAGTCAGTCTGACCCAGCCAGATGAGAGAATGGCAGTTATGTGTTTAGAAGGAACACCTATGGCCCTACTGGACAGAAGATCCTTTTGCTTGTGACTCCAGCTTTGGTTTGAGAAAAGGGATTTCCTTTCTGGCCCCCTACTTGGCAGGGCCCTATTCCTTTCAACTGATTTGCCCTCCAGGACAGAGACCGCAAAGTGAATAAGACAAGGGGAAAGACCACGTACAGAGTTGGAATTGGTTCCTTTATGGAAAAACTGAAAATATAATAAAAATTAAAATAAAACCAGTTTTAAAAAAGCCAGCCCCTGGAGCTTCTACCTCCTGCCTCTGGCCCTCCAGGGGGATGAGGCCCTGACCCCAGGGCAGCAAAAGGATGAGGGCTTTTTGCTCTCCTTGTCCCCCATTCTATCCCCATCTTTATCTCCACAGTGGGGGCCCCCGAGAGGAACCAAACCTGGGTAAGGGAGCAGGGACCCAAGGCCCTGTGGCCCAGGGAGGGAGGCTCATATGCCCTCAGCCCCAAAGCTCCCGGCCTGTAGTGTGGGCATGGGCAGGGCCCCTCCTGGCCGGGCCCAGCTAGGGTTGGGGCTATTAGTTCCAGATCTTGAGAAAGGAGTCCCAGGAGCCTGTGGCCACAGCCATGCCATCATCAGTGACCCCAAGGCAGCTCACACGGTTGTCGTGGCCAGCAAGGACACCTGCGAGGAAGGGATACGTCAGAACTCATCTGTCCTGGGTTCCCTGTCCCTGCCTGCCCCTGCTCAAGATCCAGCTCTCACCTGCACGGTCGCCCTTCATGGCATCCCAGATGTTGCAATTAAAGTCGTCATAGCCAGCAAGCAGCAGCCGGCCACTGCGCGAGAAGGCAACAGAGGTGATGCCGCAGATGATATTGTCATGGGAATACATGAGGAGCTCCTGGTCCGCCCGCAGGTCAAACAGGCGGCAAGTGGCATCATCGGAGCCCGTGGTGAAGGCATAGCCATTGGGGAAGAACTACAGGACACAGGACCAGATTAGGATGAAGGCACAGGGTAGGCCAGGAGCCTGGCAGAGATGATCAGCCCAGCCTGCCCCAAAACTTACAGCCACAGCATTGATATCAGATTCATGGCCAATGAAAGTCTGTCGGCACATCGAATCCCGCACATCCCACAGCTTGATAGAGGCATCACAGGCACCTGACACAAAGGTGCGGCCATCGGGGGCCAGTGACAAGGACATCACATCCCCACTGTGTCCAGCAAAACCGACTGTCTGCTGGCCTGTCTCAATGTCCCACAGGGCACTGGAGAAGTGACAGGAAGAAGGGATGAGAGGGGTACAGGACAGACTCCTTGCCTCCCTTCCCCTCCACCATGTGAGCCCAGCCCTGACATAGCATCCATGGAAGGGATGCCAGGAACTACTGGGTCACAGAAGCCTGCTCTTGTCCCCTCCTTTCTGCCACAGGAGAGAGAGAGGCTAGGTGTTCAGAATAAAGGCATTGCCCTTGTTCAGGGTACTATATGTGCTGAGCACTGAGGCAATGGCCTCCCAAGTAAGAAGTGTGGGTGAGCCCCAAGTGCCTAGCCCTGGCAGGGCCTCACCAGGTGGTGTCCCCAGAGCTGGTGATGATTTGGTTGTCATCCAGGAAGCGGCAGCACGACAGGTACCCTGGGGAAAGGGGCTGGTCAGCAGGGTCTCTAAGGGAGGGCAGGACAGTCCCTCTAGCACCAACAGCACCTATGCCCTACCAGGCCCTTCTCACCAGTGTGGCCAGGCAGCTCCCGGCTGACCCTGACATTGCCCTCACGGGTCTTGAGACTGTAGATGGAGCAGATGTTGTCTAACCCCCCACAGGCCACAAAGTTCCCTGAGGGCGCGTAGGCACAGGTCATGACCCAGGACGAACGCAGCGGGATGGCATGGACCTAGGGAGGAGTAGTGCCCAGGGTCAGAGCCAGCTAGGCAGGGCCTGCAGCCCAGCCCCATCCAGCCTCAGGCACTACATCTACCTTGTTGGTGGTATAGCTGTCCCAGATGATGAGCTTCCCGTCCTGGGAGGCGCTGACCAGCAGCCTGTTGGAGAGTGGCAAGGGAGAAGAAGAGGGGCTAGGATGTGAAGCCTCCTCTGGAGGAAGGATACCCTTCCCAGTCTCCCATCTGGGGTGGGAGGCACTCTGAGACCACTCGCAGCAGCAGACCAGAAGTTCCCATCTGTATGGTCCTCTTTCCCATCCCCTGGGGATATCTGGGAATCTCTATCCTCCAAAACATACTTGGCAACATGGACACTGTTCATCCCCACAGATCTGCAAGGCTAACCCTCCCATTATGCCTGCTATAATTTAGCCCTGGGGCAAACACAAAGGCTCAGCACCCAGCCCCAACCACACACACACCTTGAGTCTGTCCCCCAATGCATGGCATAGATTTTTGCCAGGTGCCCACGGAGGGTCCTCCGTGTCCTCATCTGGATTCTCCCCACTGGGTCCAGCCCAGCTGTGATCTACAGGGTGGAGGTAGAATGCATCAGAGAGGGTCAGGCAGTAGGGCCCGCTAAGCAGTGTGCCTCAAACCCTTGTTCCTTCCCTAAGCCTCAAGTCCAGCTCTGAATTCATCTCACCTGGGTCAGTGTTGAATCCCCACATGCTTTTCGGGCATCCTGTAAGAGATGGCAGAGACAGTCAGAAAAAAAGAGGAGAAAAGATGAGGAGAAGGGAAAGAGAGAACACAGGAGTGGAGAGGATAAAACAGGAAGAGGTTAGGGTACCCCTCCACACACGCACACAAAGAACACACCCAACCCAACCCCCGCACAGCACACAGACGCCTGCCCTGCCCACTCAGTCCCCCCAGCTCGCCCGCCAGGCCCTCACCCGGATCTGGTTCCGGAGCTGCTCAGCCTCCTGTCTCAGTTGCTCCAGCTCACTCATGGCGCCGGGCCCGTGGGGCGGGATTGGGGGCGGCTGGGGGGCCGCGGGACGGGGGCTGGGGGAGGCAGCTCCTCGCCGCTGGCCCGAGGCCTGGGGGATGCAGGGCTGACGTCAGGCCCAAGGTCACAGGGAAGGGAGGATAGGTGGGGTTGAGGCACTGCCGGGAGGGGTAAGCACGGGGCTGAGGAGGGAGGAGGCGGCAGCGGCGGCGGTGGTTCCCCGGGGCAGAACCCGAGGCCTCTGGCACAGGAGGGATGTGGCCTAGGAATAGCTGACTTCCCCAATCTTCCTCCCGCCCCCCGGAAACGGAGCGGGAAGTGCAAGAGGAAGCGCAGGGGAAACCCCTCCCTCGGACAGCAGCCCAGGCGGGACACCCGCGACAGGAACTGGGGCGGGGGGGCGGGGAGAGTCCCTTCGAAAACAGATCTGGCGTCCAACACGGCCCGTACGGGCACCGCCCTCCCAGCACCTCATTTTAAAAGGGGCGGTGCCTCTTTAAATTCATCCCCACGCACCGCACACCCTCCACACACACCCCCATGCTTAGACGGCGGGGGGGGGGATGAGATGAGGGGGAGGCGACCAGAGGGGGAAGCTGGGTTGTTCGTGGTGTTGCCTAGGCAACCGTCACCCGGACTGAGAGCACCTCATTGGTGAAAGGCCCCCACCCTAGCCCAGTTGCCAAGGCAACCGCATCTAAGGCAGAGACCTGTAGGGTGGGTGACCCCACCCCCGGCCATCGCCCCCGCCCGACCCAGCCTCCCACTCCTCCCCAAAACCGGCCAGGGTGGCTGTTTACAGGATTTAGGAAAAGCCGATAGGGCACTAATAGGTTCGGGACGGCTCACTCCGGATAATCCCCGGGCCGGCTGCGCCCCATTAGCTGTCCGGGGCGGGTGGAGGCGAGGGTGGCTGGGAGGGCAGCCTTGAGCCGCTGCTCCCTTCAGAGACGCGGCCGCCCGCTCCGGTGCGCCGCGCAGAGCCCGTGGGAGCTGCGCGCGAGTAATTAGGGCTCCAAAGGGAGGTTCCCGGTCCCGAGGAACCGGGCTGTTCTCTCCCCGGCGCCGGCGGGCTGGCGAGCGGCGGCCCCAGGCGGCCGGGTTCTGCGCCCTCAGCACCCCAGGAGCCCTGCCCGCGGGCTCGTCTCCGGGAACTGAGGGACCTGCCTGGCTTTGCTCCAGGGCCCCGATTCCTGTCCCTACCCCTTTGGACACCTGTGAGATCTGGCCGTGCACACGGCGCTCCGACCTGGGCGTCCCCCACCCTGCTCCCACTTCCCCCAGGCCTGGGCGTTCCTCTTCCCAACGCACATTTCCCCCCTGTCCAGTTTTCTACGCTAGTGCCAGGAGAGGCCCCTCCGACAGCGCGCGGAGGGGGCAAAGCCCCCCTCTCCACCTCCTCGGCTTGGGAAAAAGTCCCTTCCTACCAGCTGCCAGCAGCCCCGGCCAGGCGGCGACGCTAGAGGCCGGGGCAGAAGGAAGCCGACCGAGAGGAAGCGGCTGGGGGCGGGGGCGACACTCCTAGTCCTCAGTCCCATCACCCTCTTCCAGGGTTCGTTCCCTCAGCGGCCCCGGATTCTGGGCACACAGCAGCCGGGGCCCCGAGGAGAAGTGGGGTGCCACCGCCTCTGCAGGTCTGGCGGGGCGAAGGGAGGTAAAAGGGAGGGTCCCGGATCCGGCAGCTGGAAGGCGCGGGCCGGTGTCGCGCCGCGAAGCGCGGTGGGCCTGGTCCTCCAGCCCCCACGACCTCCATTTTGCCCAAATGAAAGCTAGGCAGAGGGTGGAGACGTCCCGGGGCTAGACTTGAGGTTAGGACTAGGACAGGGAATGGGGTGTCGAGGTCTCCCGTCCAGAGTAGTGGGGCCAGAAAACACAGGCAGAACCCAAATCGAGAATAGGGTGGCGGCAAGGGAGGGGTGGCCTCGTGGCCTTGCCCGCCTCTCGGAGGATTCTGGAGTTTTGCAAGGCGAACGCCGGCAGGAGTGCGAAATGGGAGGACGCGAGGGGTGCTAGCCGGGGGCAAACGGGGTTGAAAGTGGGGGCGGAATGAGGCCTAGAGGAAGCCCCAAATCTGCCTCCCAACTTCTTAGGAAGCAAGACAGGGAGGGCTGGGGTGGCGTCTGGGGTCAGGCAGATGTGCCTGACAGAGCGGGCAGCGCGTGCACTAGCGGGAGCGAGGGTCTCCCGGCTCCCCTTCCGGGTTCGGGAGCGACGAGGCCAGAGGAAGGGAGGGGAGGTCTAGGGAGTTACGGCCGCTCCCAAGACGCCCGATCGCGACGACAGAAGGAAGAGAGGTCCCCCCCATGGGAATTTGGGGATGGGGGGGGACGAGGACTCCTTTCGGCAGCGGAGGTACCTGTGGCGGCAGGACTCCGCGATGGGCGGCTAGAGAAGGCGGAAGGTCTTGTCTTCCTCCGCGGCGGAGGCGGCAGCGGCAGCGGCGCGGATGGATTTCCTCAGTCACCCCAACTCAACCGGCCAGCGCCGTTCTCCCCAGAGCGGAGGGATCCCGCCCGCCAGTGACGCGGCCGTCGCCGCCGCGCCCAGGGCCCGGCTGGGTGAGACCAACTGCCTCGCGGGGGGAGGCCGGAAGGGAAGATACGACTCAAGGGGCAGAGAGCGACTGCTGCAAAACGAGGATGTTACTCGACAGTATTTCGAGGCAAACAGACCAAAGCTGATGCCTTCCTTCCCGAAAAGGAGTAAGACGTCCTCACTGGAACCAACAGAGATGGTATCGGCATAGGGGAGGGTGAAACCACTCGCTGGTCACGTGACCTGCTCTCCTGGATTGGGTGGCTCCAGACTGGGAAGGGAAGCTGTACGCCCCATTCTGTTAGGCCACGCCCCCGCCCTGGTGAGGCCACGCCCTTCAGGGGACCGAGCTGGAGAGATCTTGACACCCCGCAGGACGGGGCAGGCGTCCTGCAGGAGGCTGGGGGAGAGGGCAACGGTTCCGAAAGCTCCTGAGCCCGGATGAGTGGGGGCCTCTGCAGGCCCCTGGGAACCTGGGAATTCTGTGAGAAGGATCTTGCCCAGGCAGTTTCCCACCAGAAGTGGGCTTTTGTAGAACGCTTTACATACAGATCTGCATGACACTGTAATAAT